>OX030948.1:67925196-69301029 GCA_943735915.1 Pherbina coryleti
TCAATATTATTCCCCAGAAATTTTAGCATTTTCAAATATTGTTTAAGCAAAAGCATTCAAATAATATATCAATTTGGAATTCTTCTATTCAGTTAGAATAAGTTCTTCAGTTAATTAAAATTGTTCTTTGATATAAATCTTATACTCAGCTATTTCAAAATGGCTTTAGTCTTTTGAGAGAAAAACAGAGACCTGCTATTTTGCATTTTTCATGTTCTACACGCTAATGAAATTATTTTCCATCGACATAAGAAAATGCTTAGAAACTCATTTGAAAGTTCAAACAACTATATTCCATATGTAATATCAACAGCTTCTTTGACATTTCTAATCCTTGGCACATACATATATGTAAGTGCTTAAAATTTGATCCTCCAAGATTAAAAAAAAGCTAACTCAAAATAAATTGACTTAAAACAAATGGGATTAGCTTGGAATTATTGAAGTTTCTATTATTGAAGTACCTTTTATTATTATTATAATAGCTCCGTCTTACAAGATTTTAGTCAAAAAAGTTTTAACAGTTTTTTAAATTGAATATTTTTTTTTATTTTATCCTTATACTTATTTTTACTCGTATCTAATGCCAATATCTTAGTATATAAATAGAATCTATGAATTGTATTTATTCTCACTTTTTAAGTCTTCGAGACACAGGTGTCTAGCCTTTTTAGTTTATTCAAATATATTTTCAGAAAAACTAATAATAGTTGAACGTTTTTATACCAGTTCTAGCCTCTGAGGTTTACTTTATAAAAATTTAAAGTTATGTATTTTTAAAAATTTTTGGTAGTCAAAATTTTTTATAAAAGTAAAAGCTTCATCTTTAAGCAACGAAATACACACCGTATTTTTTTCCACGTTTGGGTAATTTGACTCCATGAAATCAAACTCCAAAACCACCTCCTCAGATACTTCTAACCTTTATGTATATGAAGTGAAACCTTATATTTTGGATTTCACAGGATTTCTCGTCTGAGTGAAAGTTATTCCTTGAAATTCAATTTTAGATTATATATAATTCGAAAGTAAAAGAAATTATAAGATAATTGTATATTATTGACAAACAGACATTTTTTGGCAACGCTTTCTTGGTGTTTTGTGAATGTTGTTGAGTTATCGTAAAACCAAACTCTCATCGAGGGATTCAACAATTTTTTGAAAAAATTAAAAGTAAAGTTATAAGTGTAATTTATGCTAAATCCATTAAGCTTGGAGAAAGCTTTTTCTCGAGTGTTTACGGTTTTTCTGAAATTGCAGAAAATGGTATAATACCATTCTGTTCTAAACTTTGATCGACCGTAACTTTGCTTATGTAAATACTTTCAAGGCCAAACTTTCTTAGTTTTTTGTGGGCTTAACTTGTGTATACATTTTTTTTAATTTAGGGGGGTAGAAATTTGGGTAACTGATATCACAAAATGAATTTGATGTTGTATGACTATGGCAGAATTGTAGTACTCATCAATACCTTTTTAACGATATATTGCATTTGAAGATCGGACAAAAAAATGCAAAGTTATGGTAAAAAAATAATTTTGGCGGTTTTCACAGGGTGCCTACGAAACAAATTTTTATAGCAATGAAACACTTCCGAGGTAAGCTATCCCATTAGGGGCGGACTTTTCAAACTTTTTTATTCGACCCACTCTAAAAGACACCATATCTCATATCCATAACGAATGGATTTTCCCTCATGAACATTTTACAGAAATACCGTCCAAAAAATAGCGTCATTTGTTAATCTATCGAGAAGTATTTTGTATAAACTCCGAAGAATTTCAATTTCCCGTTTGTCAAGTCAAAGAAAAAGGACTAGCCATTATATCTCTCTTATTCAAATTATTGTTATTAGCTTCTTGATGTTCGTGAAACAAACGCTATGGATAACTTGGGCGGCCTCTGTATTCGAGTAGGTAGTGCGCTCAACTGCCACCCCAGGGGTATCGAGTCCGTACTCTTTCATCTTCTGCCATCTCTGTCCTCATTTTTATCAACTGAAATAGAAAATTATTCAATATTTACGACTTAACCCTTAACAATCTAATGCTCAGGTCCACCTCTAGGCGGGGTTCACGTCAATCGCTATAAAACCGTAATCTGCGGAAAAGTGTTCAAATGGTTTCCTCCAGAGTGTAGATGAATCTTCAAGTTACATTTTGAGCTAGCATGCTCCGTTTGACAATTATGTCCATTTGAAATGAAATTTCATCAATTTTTTACGAATTTAATTCGTTTTCTTACAACTTAATTTACGGTGAATTATAAAACACATTAATTGAAGTGAGATCAAAGTGAAAACATACTGGTGAGAAGGAAATTGTTTTCTATTGCTTTATGTTCAATAGAATAGTTTTTAATCGTGTTCAACTTATGTATATGCCCAGGTCCGCCTCTTAGCGTAGTTGATATTTTCACCTGTAAAAAATGAACTTCAGATTCGTTTTTCATGTCCCAAAATTAGTAAAATCTGATTTTTCTGAAAATGTGGTATTAGAGGGTTAAGTACTGCTGTGAAAAAAAAAAATACGTAAATACTGTTGTTGGTCTGTGGGTACACTTAGTATAATTCTTTTTTCATCCATAGATATTTTAAATGGCTAAATAACAAGAGATTTACAATAAAAAGAAAAAACACGAGTTTTCATGCCGGGATGAACTAATTTTATTGAATTTTTCAATCGACAAAATTTAGACTTTAAATATTTGGATGTGGTACTACAGACCAACAACTGTACTTAAGGGCAAAAAGTTGTATTTGATGGTAGAGAAGTAAACGGATAGGATTGACTTACAACTAGAATTGACTGAGGTATATGCATAATACTTGCCTCAGATTCTAATTCACATGTTTCTGCGGTTTCCCGCCACGTTAACAATATCCCACACATGTTAAAATTTACTACTTAATTGAAAGACTTCCCACTAATCTATCATCACATTTCGAGTAAAGGCAGACTTGACTGAAAAGGTATAACACCTGATATCCTTGGTTCAAAGCTTGAAAACAGAAAATAAAAATGAACTTGAAGTGAATTCCATTTTTTTGCTTTGCTGTGTAGCTGTTGATTGCAGTTTAAAGATCCATACAATTTATGAAATAAGGAATACGAATGCTGTCTTGAATTGCTTGCACAATACACGCTCCTTGTCGCCCAATGGTGCTGAACTTGGAGCTATGTCATATTTGAATCTCTGAATATTCTTTCGAGACCATTTGGGGTTCTTAAAAGTGGTTGGCGGCTTGTATTCCGTGTGCAACTCTATCGCCTTTGAAGGCTCATCCACGACAACATCTTCATCCCATAAACTCCGGTTGTCAATTTCGATATATCCGCAACTTCATTCAGAGCACTTGGATCTTGAGGCATAACAATAAATTCATCATCTATATCCTATTCGTGGAATTGCTCGTCCACATCCGTCACAATAACTGCTTGAATGTGCATAACTTTCCCAACCGCCTTTTATATAATGCAACGTAAGTGGTGGCCGTGATGCATTTAACAGTCCGTGATTTACTCGATGCCAATTCGAGACCAGGTTCGAAGCCCAGCTGAGACAAATTTTTTTTAATTGTATTTATTTTTCTGATCGGTCATGATTTCTCTGCAGACAATGGCAAACCTTACTCTATGATGCCGTGAAAGGCTTTTATGGAATATGTACATAAGACGTTCGGAGTCGGCAAAAGCCAAGTAGGTCCAGTTCTCCAGTTCATTTGAGTACAAACTTTTAATAACACGCACAACATAATTTTATCATAAGAATTTCGATAAAAGTTCTTCCAAGAGGTGAAATAGCCAATTTTTTGTTTTTTTTTTAACATAATTTAGTTGTTAGCACTTGTAAAGAAAATTTGTGTTATTCCCTGTTTTTATTACACAATAACCACAAAATAATAATTATAGAAAAAACAAAATACCTTCTGCATTTCTTATCAAAGCAGCAACAGCTAATTTTCACCCACAAAAAATGTTTGAAAGCTTAGTTTATACACCGAGAAAAAAATCACCTAAATCGGCTTGGGTGGAGAGAATTGTATGGAAATTAGAAACTTTTGCTTATTCACCACAGAAATATGGTGAATACTTTGACCATTTATCAAAATGGTATGGACTTGAACACAATGTTTGTCAGATTAAGCAAAAACGCAAATATTACTTATAAACTGTAGAAGCCATAATGTATAAATTGCAAAATACTGAGTTAATTTATCCAAATCAATATCATTAAGTTAACATGCAAAAATTAGGTGTTTTGACGAAGAACTTAGGAGGCTGGAGACTGTCAAAGACATCTTATAAATTATACTAGGTTCTTTGTTAAGTTTGCCTTGGCTTTGTTCTCGGTATAGGATAAGCACCAATGTTTGATAGAACAAACACTAAATTTGACTTTTACATATTGCACTCCATCTTCAAAACAGGCACAACTTAAAATTTACAAATACTTACTTTTACTTTTACTTTAAAATTTTAAACTATTCGTAGTGATAACCTCCATCAACTGTCAAAATTTTGCAGTCATCTTTTTACTCTTTAATTGAAAAAAAAATCGTTTTGTCTCCTTGTTTATTTAAATTCCTTTGAAAAACAAACTGGTTTTTGGCTTCTCCTTAAAATTTTGAAATTTTGAGTTGTGTTTGTTTTGAAGATCAAGTGCGATGTGGGTTTTGCCAGATAACTTTTTTTTAACATAGTTTGGTCCAGTAGCTTAAAACCTCATTCCAACGATGTATTTTCAACAAAGGTTGTGGGGGTATCATCATGAACTTAAACCATATTGAAAATAAGCAAAATTTCTGTTTGATAAGACGAACAGCGGTAAAAGATGACCTACCCTACTCTTTAGACCTACCCACCTTGTTGTTTGGTGATGAGAAGAAATATTCTTAATTTATTCAAATTTAAATTTGTGTTTGAACACCGAAGACATCGCTAAATAACCCTTACAAGCTTAGCAAGGATCGTTATAAATGAATGCATGAGTTATAGTAGAAACGTGTGGTCGTAAAAGAAATTTTTGAATCTTTTCCTGGTTTTTTTTTTATTTCAATTGAATTCATCTCACATGCATTTTTGACACATTTTCGGAAGTTTATAAATTTTAAGTAAAACATGATTTAACACATTAATATTTGTTTTTTTTTTTTCAAAATATTTTTCCATGTCGAAGTTGACAGCAATCATTTAAAAGTTTCTTTTTGTTATTATTTTTACAGTGCATGCTCTTAGGCGCACTCAAATATTTGCTCAAGTTTTCATGCAGCCAGACAAATTTTCATACAAATTCATGCATACATACACGCATACATTCCAAATTGTCGAAATGAAAACTCGACGGCTCAGTTATGTGTATGTGCGGACATGTGTGTGGGAGTGTGTATATGTATAAATTTATATATGAGTTTGTGTTCCGAGCTTAACAATCCATTAAGTGTGCATTTAATTTGGTCGGCAAGCTTTGTTTTTTTTTTTATTTCTTTTTGCCCACACACACCAAGATTTAAATTCAATTTTCTGTTTTGCTGTTTTTTGCTTAGCTTAAAGGGGATTTTCACCAGTTGTTTCCACCAAATATGAAAGCAACATTTTATTGTATTTTTTCAGCGCGAATTTAGTCTCTATCGAGGATTTGGTTGTTGTTCTCGGTAGAATTATTCAATTAAGAATAAATATTTACGAATTTGCATTTTTCCGATAGGTTTTAATCGTTGCTGTGGGTGTTTCGAAGGAACTTTCTTATTCCATTTTTATTTTTTTTTGTAAACGCTACAAGAGGAAAAATTTAGATTGCTTTAGGTGCAGTCTTATCTATTGAATATATTTAAACTATAGATATTTTTGAAAGCGACTTTTTTATCTCTGGCGATTCCATTGGTTAGAAACAAGATGTAAATCCTTTGTTTGATATTATTTCTTATTATGATCCAATTAAAATTTAAGACATCGATGATTTAAATTTGTCAAAATCAATACAAATGTCATAAGTACGGATGGGTATAACACGATGAACACACAAAATTATGTCGGAATAAAAACACACAACCAATGCACTGTACATGTGGGAAATCTTTATTTCAATGTCCTTTTTAATTTGGATTTCTGGTTGTTTCTTTTAAAAAAAACTGTGCCCAAAGCTCAAAAAAAGTTCTGTTTTTGTTATTTTTTTTTTTATAATGTTGTCCTATAGTTAAAATCTTGGGTTTTTGTGTTGAAAATGTTAAAGGAAATCATTTAAATTTGTCCTATATAATTATTAATTTACCTCTGACCATAAACACTTTTAAACATTCCCAGTTGTGGCGAAGGACGCGTCATGTCGCCAGACGCTAAGGGCTGCATGGATCGCAACGAGTGTCTGGATCTGCCTTGTTTGAATGGTGCTACCTGCATCAATTTAGAGCCACGCCTGCGCTATCGCTGCATATGTCCTGACGGTTTTTGGGGTGAAAACTGCGAGTTGGTACAAGAAGGACAAACATTAAAACTTAGCATGGGCGCTTTGGCGGCCATTCTTGTCTGCCTGTTAATTATACTAAGTGAGCATTGCGACAGTAAAAACTATCTTTCCCCCACAAAACACTTACAACCACCCACCAAAACAACAACAATAAATATAGCTACAATTACTGTCAAACGCTAGTTTAGAATTAGCGACTTTCTTCAACTTAGTGGATATAATTTTATATATATATATATATTAAGGCTTCGCTTGAAGGACTGCGCTAAGCCAAAAGCTTTTGTTTTTTTTTTTCAATGTTGTAGATGGCACTTTTATTTCTTATTTTCTTAGTGCAATTGTTGTGTCTATTTCTATTTGCGAACTTGGTGGAACAGTGTTCGAACACCATAATGTCGCCATTAATTTTTAAATTATATCATATATATTAAGCTCATGAATCAAAAGCAGGTGGAGTTACTCATCCTATGATTTATATTTTACATCTAGAGTTCCTCATGTTTATTGTATTTGTACATATAATAATTTTTTCACTTATTTCAATTTTTAATATCCCATCACTCATTAAATGTTATCACACCATATTCCACATTTTCACCCCATAACAAATAATTTTGAATGTTAAAGTGTTGAGTGAAAAGAGTGAGATTTAATTGATGATCTAATGATCAATGTATTTTGTTGGTTAAAAAAATTTTGGATGACCAGTAGTGGGTAAAAACTAGAGCTCTTGATTTTCGAGCACCCGGGCTAACCGGTTAGCTCGAATTACCCGGGTAATGCCCGGACAGCCGGGTATTTTCAGGTATTTTTGAGTATTTTCGAGTAATTCCAGCTACCCGACTAATACCCGGGCATTTTCGAGTAATTCGAGCTACCCGGGTAGTTTCGAACAGTTTTAATAAAATTTAAGTATTAGAGCAGAGCGATTGGTATGGTATTGGAACAAATATGCCCTTATTCGGTGGGGTCATTTTAAGAGCATCGATTTCTTTTGATTGTTTAATTTAATGTTGTGTTTGATTTTGTTTTCTTACACTTTGCAATTATTATGCGGCGAATAATTGAAGACGTATTACCTCGATGGCGAGAATTTATAACGTTGCATATATCACAAGTTGAGTTTTCTCCAACTCTTGTGGCGTAATGTCAAATTCAAATCTTATATAATTTCTTGCCAGCTTAAAATCCTTCGACACTTTTCGGTTATAATAATGTTTATTTCAAAAAAGTTAAATTCAAAAAGAAAATGTTTAAATTCTAAACTACCCGGGTAGATGGAAATCTCGAAAATACCCGGACTTTTATTATCAAATTACTTGGGTAACGCTCGAATACCCGGGCTTTCGAGCTACTCGGGCTTTTTCTTTCTTTCTCGGGCTATCCGGGTTTCGAGTGCCCACGTGCCTGGGTACCCGGGTACTTGAACCAAGCTCGAAAAAAATCGAGAGCTCTCGTAAAATGACATCATCTTGAATTTAATTTAGTTGCAAAAATACATCGGGCGAAAGTATTATGTAATCTAACATCTGATTTCACGGAACCTATAAAGACACCCTCAATAAATTTCTGCCTAAGTCATTCGGTGTGAAGGCCCAAAATGTATATGACAACTCAAGTAAGACTTTGGTCTTGTCTTACTAGGACATACTTTCATACTTATATGGGATTCACACCCGTCGATCGAGTTTGCCCAGGGCAAAAAATGTTAAAGTGCAATTAACAATACAAAACAATCCTTATCTCATGCATAAAAGGCAGGTTTAAAATCGTAAAAGCTTGAGAAAATTTGAAAAATAAAAACAATACGTACAAAAAAGAGTACGTATTTGCTTACCATTTAGCAACTCAGAAGTACTCAATATAGCGTCAAAAATATAGCGTCACTTGTTGGTCATTTCGATCATCGTTTAATATTAGGGGTATTCACGATGCGCAGCTCTTTGTTGTGCTTTTGTGCAAAAGAGTAAAAACGTACAACAAACTGGGAACACTCCACATACACAGATCTGGAAGTTGAAATGGAGTTCAGTCACCTGTGTGTTGTTTACTCGACTTTTATTTGTTCGAAAGGATTAAGTTAAAATTCGAAATTGTTGAATATGTAATTGAAGTAACTGCCACTAAACTTTTCATGTTTTCTTTCTGTTTTGATTGTTGATGTCATTTTTGGTGGGGACTTTTATGATCAAAATAATAAAACTAAAGTGCTTTTGGGCGGCCTCGGTAGTCGAGTTGGTAGCGTGCTCCCTAGACGTCCCGGATTCGATTCCCCGCCAGGCCATGGTTTTTCGCTTTAAGCCTTTCTAAACATTTTCTATTCTGATTTCTAATCAACTGAAATTAATATTCATCAATATTTACGACTTGAAGTAGTAGTTGATGGTAGAGAAGTTTGTGGATGAGATTGCCTTATAACTTGAATTGACTGAGGTAAAGGCATAACACTTGCCTCTGATTCAAATTCACATGTTTCTTTGTCTTTCATTTGATTGTTGATATCATTTTTGGTGGGGACTTTTATGATCAAAATAATAAATTTAAAGTGCTTTGATAATAAGTGATGTGGAATTAAGTTCATAGCCAACATGTTTGTACCAAATATTTGTGTCTACGAAGGGTTTTGATATTTTATTAGTTATTTGTTACATTTATGCTTTTATAAGCTGATGCTTCAATAATAAAGATGAAATTATTGAAATTGAAGATGTGACGGAATATGTTTAATCTATTGCATTAGATTTTGAAAATAAGTTTGTACTGAGTAGTGTACACAATATACCATAACTATTCATTTGCTGTCAAAAATTCACAAAATGTACTCAAGAGCTCAAGCGCACAACGAAAGAACTAAAGGATATCACCAGTACCCTTGTCCAAAATAGCACAATTTTGACAGCACGTATATTTTGTTATTGGAAAGCTCTTTTTTGTTACACTTTTACTCTTTTGCAAAAGAGCACTAAAAATAGCTCTAGATCGTGAATACCCCTACTGATTCGTTCTTCTCGAAAATATTCTTGAATACATGCATTTTTTAAAAATCTATTACAACCTTATTACGTGCTTATACATACTAAGATTGACAGTGAAAGTTATATATTCAAAACCAGAAAACGGCAATGAGAAGAAATAACCCAGTGGCCAGTCAATACTAAGCAAACCCAGAGAACCTGCTGACTACGTAACGCAATGAACAGAGTAGCCTGACCTACACTGAACCAAATATTGTTCTTAAAATCAAAGAATCTCGTTCATAAAGCGAAATTCATTGATTTTTAAGAACTATTCATTGCCCCAAAGAACGAATTCTTTGGTTCAATGAATCGTTGTTCTTAATTTTAAGGAACAGTTCATTGTTCGTGTTCATTAAAATTTTGTTCCAGTTCTTGTGTTGTAATATTTAAAAAACCATTAGAGAATTTTATCTCAATAAGAAAATTATTTTTTAAAATATATCTTGATATTGTTTTAAAATTTCTAAGGACAGACTAACTTATTGTAACAGTTGTATGTGTCATTAATTAATCATTTTTCTGCATAACATATCAAAGAAATAACGTAAGAACAAAGATTCATTGAATCAAGGAACTCGTACTTTGGACCAATTTTAATGTATAATACATTGGAAAAAATAATTTTTTCTTTGTTATTAAGTACTTTTTTGGTTCTGTGTAGCCACTATACCAATTAGTTATCTTTTAGAACGAAGCACAAGCCAATACCAACAATTTTTTACTTAAATTGGAAGCGCTTTATTAACCCGAATCGACCCAGAACTTTTTTTTTTGAATTTTTCAGAAATATTTCATAGGGCATTTATGTAGGTCCTAGGGATTATAAATCGAAATTTTTTTTTCATTTTGCCCTTTCAGATCGAAAGATATAGGGTGTGACCATATGGTCACATTGGGTACGATTTGTGTTCGTACAACAAGAAAAAAAATCGAATTATTTACATGTTATTTTTTATTTATTAGTTTGATTGAGGAACAAGAAAAAAAAAATCGAGTTATTTTACATGTTATTTTTTATTTATTAGTTTGATTGAGTATGATAAGTGGCAAAACATTTCACACAAAGCCCAACGTCACATTTTGTGCATTCAGTGCGGCCGACAGATTTGCAAAACTCCTCACCACAACGTCTTCTTTTTGTACATGGACCAACAAAGTGGTCCTGTCTATCAAATCGCAGAGATTCTGTTGATTCTGTGAAATTCCTTTTGCGTGGGCCACTTGCCTTTGCTTTTTGCCCAAAATGCTTGCAGTAATAAATAGCGATCTGTCGTCTGAAGTCAAGTTGTGGCATATCAGGATGTGCTGAACGGTGCAACTGCCATGCGTTGTGTACCGAAACGTCAACCAACCAAGTGAAGATACTGCTCCACCATTTTTTTCCTCTTATTCCAATTCTATATAAGCTGACGTTCTGGTCCATGCGATCTACACCACACATGAACTTGTTGTACTCTTTAACAGCGCATGGTTGCGGAATACTTATTCTTTTTTTTTGTTCTCTGGAATAACGTTGAACATTCGCAACAGGTTTGACACCATAGGCACTTGATGCAATATTAACAACAGCGTTGTCGTTCCATTTGGTTAAAAGTACTTCGGTCTCCTTTATTGTAATGGATTCTATATGGCCGCGAGCTTTCTTCTTCATACTTTTTTTATCAGCAAGGGGGCAACTTTTAGGGATTCGATTTTCGCTAATTGTACCTGTTGCAGTGTAACCACGACATTTTAAATAATGGAGTACCGGAAACCCGGTGAATAAATTATCAAAGAAGAACGAAAATTGTAGGCTTTGAACTTCTGGACTGAAGTCGTCTATCATATTTATAAGGGGTGCAGTGCATTTACCAAATCTTTCTTCATATTTGCGATTGGATCGAGGATTTGTGCCTTGGTAAATTTCGAAGTTTATTAGATACCCCTCTGGCGTACACAAGGACCATACTTTAAACCCAAAGCGCAATGGTTTTCCTTTAATAAATTGCTTGCAACCGTGTCGTCCAAAGTAGGATATCATGCTTTCGTCAAATGATAATTGCTGCACTGGATGGAAATTTTTCAACATGTTTGCTTTTAGGTGATCTGTTATAGGGCGAAGCTTCCACATTTTGTCGCCATCGTTTACTTCTTTTCCACTATCTTCAAAATGGAGAAATTGTGATATCTGCTGAAATCGGTTTCTTCGCATAGCCGAATATATCATTTCATTTCGCAAATCATCGTCAGCACTCCAATAGGACTTAAAAGTGGTATGACCATCATATCCACTCACTATCAAAATTCCAATGTATGTTTTTAGCTCTGCTACAGTAATATTTGGATGCGGCTTTCCAAGAAACACAGCATATTTGTGAGATTCGTTGACAATGTGATGAAATAATTCCTCGTCAAAAAACTTTTCAAACTGCTCATACGGTGTGACGTTGTTGCAATCTTTAAAATTTGCTGATGGAAAAATAGGAGTCTGGGCAACTAAATCATCTTTCACCCAGGTAATTTTAGTGGCCTTATTCGAAAGTGGAAGTTGCATTGCTGATAGGGTGGGTTTTACCTTTTGCAGGTTGTTTAAACGTGTAGAATATGCCGACGTCGATGCTTCAGTCGAAGGCTCTGTTGATAGCTCAACCGATAAATTTGAGACCAAATGTTCACTAGAATTTGCCATGATAATATCATAAACCTCCACATCATCTTGATCATCACTATGTTCACATTGCGCGTCGTCTAAGTTATTGATATGTCTGCCATTGCTTATTTCGAGTTCACAAGATGACTTCAGTTGGCCCACACAAATGTCAACTGGAACCCCAACGCCATCCTCCTCAGCATCATCTTCACCACTAAGTGCGCCACTTTCAACTTCAGGTGGAAGAATGTACAATGCTATTACAGACTCGTCTTCATCAGACAACTCATTTATGAAATCAATAGCTTCTTGTGCAGTAAGTGCCCTTAAAATTATCAAAAAAACGAAAAAAAACACCAAACAAAATAAGTGATCTATTTTTGCTTAATTTCGCCCAGCGTGACCATACGGTCACACCTGTTAAAACTTTTAGAAAAAACACTTAAATTTTTTGAAAGCTGAGAAATGGAATTGTACCTACACAACTTCAATATCTTCCGCAATAAAAAATACTTGTTTGAAATCTGAACAACATCATTTCATTAAAAATATTGCATACTTACTTTTTGTAGTAACATGAATTCAGGTTTTTTGCCATAATATTTTTTTAAGTACTGACAATGCATCCAATCGCTTCAACGAACACACAATAACTAGCTGAAAAACGAATTTGACAGAAGCCCACACCCTTCACAAACAGAAGAAACGCAAATTTTTCGAAATCGGGGAATCACACGATTTTACGTATTTACTTTGCTACGCTTGTTGTGTGTGTGACCATATGGTAACACTGGGCTGATTCGGGTTAAGTAAAGTAATGCTTTATTGACTCATGTTTATTAAGTAAAGTAATGCTTTATTGACTCATGTTTACGCCTAATCCAATCATCTCATTTTAATTGAACCACTTCTTTGTTATTTTATCCGTGTGCTTTGGATCGTTATCTAATATGAGGACATCATTTTGCCCCTATTCTGCCTCAAATATATCCAAACTAGGTAAATGCGAGTCTTCCAATATATTAATATCATCAGTTGCCTTCATTATACCATTGATTTGTCGCTATACTCCGACCTGAATACCACGAACATATCCGCAAAGAATCATTACGTCACCTCCAAATTTCGATGCCTGACAAATATTTCGCTCCTGAAGTCAAACATCTGTATTAACCCAAATAACAATTGTCTATCTCAGCCATTACGATTTATTTTAGTTTTATCTAGCCATTGCATGTGTATCTTCGTTCGGTGGTCATCACTCAAAATACTACTTCACTTTTTTCTAAGAAAAAGTCTACTTTTCGTTCAAATTTCTTTCCTGTTTAAGAAGCTGATTGGTCCCCACAGTAGTATTTTTAGCCTCAATGACTATTAAACGCCTGGCTTTGCGCTCTGTGCCTTCAGGTAGCTTACGTGGCCTACCGCCACATTTTCTTGGATCAGTCAAATTAGACATGCTTTTAATTTTATTGATGCATCCAAGTGATATGTTATATTTTCTTCCAATTTCTCTGTAAAGATATTCCATTTTTTATATCTTCGAGTCGCATTCAAAACAGAGTGTTTTTGCTTTTCCTCTTGTCCAAAATCCTAATTGATTAAAGATCCCCAAATTTTCTTGAATTTTTGATAAGTCATCCTGTAGACAATACTATTCTCAATTAAGTGTTTTCTTTTAACTTTTTAAAAAATGTATAAAAAACCGTTACTTTAAAAAAGGTTCCCATCAGACAGTAAATATATTACGTGATCGCTATAAATAGAAAAGAGCTGCCAAACATACATTTCATAGCACGAAATTTCTAAAATAATGAATTTCATCCGTGAACAGTACTGTCCACCATTATATCTAAGGAACCTGAAGTTGAACTTCGGGATAAAAGGTTCAGTAGTTTAAAAAATCTACCAATGAAGGTAGGAAAAAGAAATGGTTGTAGAAAAACACGTTTAAAATTTGTAGGCTCAGGTAGGAAGCGTTTAAAAAAGTATATTTCATGTGCTTGTTAATTTTTGTTCAATTAAAGTTCAATATTTTTTAATGAATTTTCTTTTGAAAAATGAAACTGAAAGATTCAATGAAATGATTCGTTTTTCATTTTTCAATTTCGTTTTTCATGAAAGGATAAAATAATGAAATATTTTATGACTTGTAAAAGAAAACAGCTTCACTCTTTAAAGCAAAAAAGCCCAAAAATGAAAATAAATCAGAACTAAAATAGTTTAGGTTAGATTAGGAAAAACCAAAAAATTGTTAGAATTTTCATATGCAAAGTTTGAACTGAAAAACAGTCCATGATTGCTGATTGAGTACTAATATTGGCAAAGATGCATTTACAAGGTTATTTACCCGAATAAATTCTTCATCAATCAGCAATCATCAATTATTCTTCCAGACATGATACTACTCGTATGATAATTGACCAATTTGTAATCCATATAATACTGACTATTATCAAACAACTGATCGTTAAATAATAAAGAATGTAAGGTAATGGTCTTATTAGAAGACCATTTCGCTAAATAAAATATTGACAGAAATCTATTATTTTGCTAGTTCACATTTGCGACCTTTAATATACCAGGCATATTGAAAGAATAATTGGAATTTTAAAGTTTCACAGGCTGCGTTAGTCCGAGTGTCCGATTAGATTTTTTTTTTCTGCTTGTCTTGGCAAGCATGTTTAGAGTGTATCTTTAAATTTTCAGCAATGTTGGTTGTTTACTTTTTTGTCAGGTGTTGAAAGCATCATACGTGTTTTGGTTCTATTGACTATTTTTAATTTTTTATTTTATTATTTTATTTTATAAAGAAATGTTAACTATTGCTTTCGATAAATCTGCTATGAGTAAAACACGAGTTTGCGAGTGGCCGTGAAGACGTTGAAGATGACTAGCGCACGGATTGTCCTATCACATCAACAACTGATAAAAACGTGAAAAAAGTGAAAGAACTGATTCTGAAAAATCGTCGAATCACAAAAATAGAAGTTGCTGATATTGGTGGAATATCAATTGGCTAACGCTATGAACTACTTACGGATGCTTTAAGTATGAAACCTGTTACTTCAAAATATATTCCAAATGTGAATTTTTGTCAAAAAGTAACACTGTAATCATGCCGGATCCTCCATATTTACCTGACATGGAACCGTGTGACTTTTTTTTGTTCCAAAAAACACAAATAACCTTAAATGACCGTCGTTTTGCAAGCATAGATGAGATTAAAAGTGAGTCACTGAAAGAGCTCAAGGCTATCCAAAAGAAGTGTTTTGGGGGACATAATATTGGTATGGATGAATAAATAAATTATTTCTCTAATACAAAAATTCTCGATATTTTTTTAAACTCCTGGTATTTTATGTCTTTGAATAATAGTGCCAAGATTCTGAAATGGTATAGCAATGAAAATGGTAAATACTTATACACAGAAGAATTTCTAATATTCAAAACTTTACCCAATATTTTTACTTTTAAAGATAATCTATATTATTATTACGCAAGCGCTTTTTTGTGATGACCATCAAATCTATTCCGTAAATGCGATTTTTATACTTACTTTTTCTCAAAAATTGTGTATTTAAACAAGAAAAACTGAAACAATCTTCTACGAAGAAAGACTGCTTTCTATTTAAACTAAACAGCCTTAAACTATGTGATATATTTTTTTAAAATTTTCCAATTTCATACATTGTGTTATAAAACAGTTGAGCGAAGCAAAAAACCTACAAATATATTTCATCTTGATACACTAGCCACAAAATAGTAAGTTCATGCAAAATCGCTATTCCAGGAGACTTTACTGGCATCGCCGCCAGCTCAGTTGAAGGAGGGCGTACTTTGCACAGCCAATTCAAACTGCCTATACCTCTTCTTGAGACTTCTGTATTAGGTGATAAGCCCAATTCTACCACGGAAAGTCAGGTCGTGAATATAGCAGCTTATCAAACAGCCTCACAACGATATATTGTGAGCGCATTTTGGCGTTTTAACGCCATACGGGTTTACTAGTTATGAAATATTTTCCATCGGATCCGAGCTATGATTATAAATTTTAATGAGTCAAGACTCTTTGATAGAACTTATACATTATTTAATTATATTTGAACATATTAACGACCCTTCTAATAGGATTTTATAAGAATATATATAATACATAGTTTTTATTCTTTAACCACCTATTTGGTAAATTTAAAGAAATCACGTATCGACTCTTCCGAAGACAAATTTCGCTGCACGTTCAACTTTTAATGATTTTAAATCTGTTCCTATACGATTTCAATAAAAAAAGCTTAGAGCTCTCATGAGTAAACAGCTGATACAAACACTTTTTGGCAACACTTTGCTAACCTTTTGCAACCATAAAACAACAGCTGACAGACAGGTGCACGAAATTCATTATCAGTCACTTCAGCTATTCTTTTACTCACTCATGTTGGTCGTTACTAGTTTGTCTCGTGCTCCAAAACATTAAAACCAGACGATTTTTCACGCTGTTTTGCCTCCATCTTGACTTCCACGTTGCTCTTTTGAGCAGGTGTCAGTTAAGCTTTAACAAATCCTACATAAATACATATATTAGTTTCACAAATATATATATATATTAAAATATATATACATGTGTGTACGTGTGTCTGCCAATGAAGCTAGGACAGGGTAGAGTATTTTGCCTGAAGTCTGTGTAAGATTTATTTATATTTTTGTGCAAAGAGTTGGGAAAGTAAAATAGTTTTTTTTTTTTACATTAACTACAAAAAATTTTCAGTGAATGAAATAAAGCTGCTGCCGCCATATCGACTGTCGTATCCCCTGCAGGGAGCTATTTGTTTGTGCTAGCAAATATATCACTTGGGCGCATATTTTAAATTCTTAACCCCGCGAATTGGAATGAAATTGAATGGAGGAAAAAAGCCAAAATTCTACAATATTGCGCGGCACTTTCTTTGACATGACTTGGTATAGCCACTTGCGCGTTTCTCTTTGCTGTTCTTCGTTGCAAAGGCGCTAGCCACAATTCATACTCCATCAGATCTTTCTTCCATTTTCACGCTTTGAAATGTATTGGCACAGCAGCTGCCAAGGCATGTATCCTGCTGAGTATTAAACTGCGGTTATGGCAGTGGCGGTATCAGACAAACAGCAGGGAAAGTATCTAAAAAGTAAAAATAAAAAAAATGTAAATATTAAATGTAAAATATACTTAAGGCTTGAGTAAGGAACTTAAAACTACAATCCATGAAAAATCACAACTAGACTCAATTGAGGGCATCTCTACATCTCTTATTGTTGTTTTTTCGCACTTTGCCAACATTCCAATGAAATACGTAAAAAATCATCAAAAATCTAAAATATCACCCGCCAATGCAACCAATGCGTTGAGGTTAAAATGCAACTTCCTCCCATTTATGACACCCACATTTTACCAATCATTTCCTTCGCTTGGTTCAGATGTCCTGCTGGTTACAAAATCTCTGGCAGTCAATGTGTTAACGATAACGAGTGTTTACTTTATCCCTGTCGCAATGGCGGACGCTGTCGAGATCACCATCCGCCGAAGAAATATGAATGTCTGTGCCCGATGGGGTTCACTGGCATGCATTGTGAACTGGAGCTATTGGCATCGGGTGTGCTTACCCCGTCACGTGACTTCATTATTGCATTGGTATTGTGCTCAAGCACATTGATACGTAAGTGAAAAAAGAAAACAAAAATATATAAAACCTGAGAAGGCAATCAAAGTGTGGCAGAGAGTGTGAATGAAATAAAAAGAGCAAAAGAGTGAGAGAGAGAGCATAAGCGTGGGAGCTTTAGATCTTAGATGATGCACGAACACACTCAAACGAGTATAACTTTCGTCCGAACTTAGTAAAAGTAGTTAAGTTAATAACATTTATGATGTTGAAACTTCGGTATGATTGTGTTTACGTGTGATTTAATACCGTTGTGTGCGTGAGTGTGTGAGTAAGACGTCACTATGGCAAAATACCATAAAACGTTATTTGATGCCCTACTAGTGCAAGAGGTCATTCTTTGGTCCAAGCAAATTATATTCCATACTAACAACTCTCATCATCATCTCATCCAACTAACATTTTCAGTTAAGCTTTAATATAATCGAGCTTTTATGTGATTTTCAATTTTTTGCATGTATTTCTTGAATGTTCTTTATTAAAACTATAAAATAAGTACTTTGTATATATTCATAAGAAATATCGTATCCTTAGAAAAAAAAAAGTCTTGACGCTTCAGGCAGATTTACGTTGGGGGAATTTTTTATTTTTAATGAAAGTCTGGTCAGACTCGTGATGAGGAAGCTTTAAATTAACGAGTATTAAAAACAATTATCGGTTTCCTCCTCACCTTTTGACTGTTGCTCGGTGTTATATTTAAAAGAATCTTTGCTATTCTCATACGCAAAAGTTGCTGGTTTCTTTAAATAGGACCATCAGAAAGTTAAAAGTACTCTTTTGGCAAAAATAAAACAAATTCATGGTAAACAAAACAAAAATTATACCACCTTTTAAATTAACTTAAACCAGCCCAGATGAGTTTATTTTATTTTCATGTTCATGTTTTTTTTTGTTGTTTTTTGTTTATTATTTTTTGCAGCATCATTTAATAGTTGCTCGCTTTCAATTGTATTTTTTTTATTTCATCTCCAACTAATGCTTTTCAGTTCATTTAATTAACTCCGACTACAAATATAAAAAAAAACACACAAAAAAGCTTGAATTATTAAATTAATTAATAAGAAGGAAAAAACTCAAAATCGTAGTTTTTTAACTACAGCAACGCATGTTCTGCAAAACATGCTTTTGCTGCGAATGATAAGGCGTCCCGATGGGTTGGGCAAAGCAAGGAGATGTTGGTTAGCAAAGGGAGTTGCACAATGGCTACAGTTCTTTTCTGGTCCTTATCGCAAATGGTACAAAATGTACGCAAGCACATTCGTTGCTTTTAGTTTTTATGAATAGAATTCAGCTTGCTTGCTGTGTTTAATGATATTTTTATAACAATAACAACAAAAAGTTTTATTAAAGAACAAACTCGGTGAAATTGAATTTTATACACACGCATACAAATGGTAGAACAAGAAGTTAAAAATTTATCGTACAATTTTCAATGGAAAATGACAGTCTGTATAGAAGCCAAATGCAATATATTATTTCTCTCGGTGACTTTTTAAGGTCACTCAAGATTTGAAAGAGAGTTTTTAAAGACAATTTTTCGAATCATTAAACAACATTCGATTAAATTTAATATGTAAAATTTTAAGTAACTTCTCAGTAAATAAAGATTATGTTTAGAAACCGTGTGAAATAATTTCACAACACAACCAAATGATGACATTTTGTCAACAATGTCACCATAGTTAGATTACATGTTTTAAACTTCAAATACAACCTTTTTTTTCAAATACAAACTTCTCCAAATCAAATTCAACTGTTTACAGATAAATAATATTTATTTATTCTTAATAAACTTCTAAAAACTCAAATTCGAAATTTTAAACTTCAAGTGTTTTAATAAGGTTCAGTTTCTATAAGAAACTCTTTTATAAATTATATAAATTACAAAGCATTCTCCAATTTAAAAACTGCATAACATTCATTTAAATTTGAGCAAAAGCTCTTCTCCTAAAGAAGCATTTAAGGAAAAGTATTATATCATGCTCTATGTCTCACAAACCCCACCTTCAAGTTACTGCTTAGTTGAAAGAATACAAAAGGTAGTGCTTTTCAAATAATATTCAGCGTGAAAATGGAGCTATACGAGGTCTGAACCTCAATATAGGAAAATATACTGTCTAAGCTAAGCAATGGCTAGACAAGTGTTATTCCTAATCTTGTCTAAAAAAACAATTTGGTACGAGAAGTGTCGCCCAAATTCGACAGTTGTTCCAGAAACCTTAAAAAATTCAACAAATTCGATCTTCCGAATCATACACTGAAGTTGTGTAAGATAGCAGAAACCTTAAAGATATCAAAAGGTAATGTATTGAACTTTTGTCCGTGAGAAAGTTCTGTTCAAAGTGGGAACCGCTTTTGCTCACATACAATCAAAAACAACAACAACGCATTGTTTCCCGTTCCTATGTTATTTTTGCTGCTGATTCAACCCACATGAAATACAACATGGATCCATGTTGAATCCACCACACTTCGGAGTCAAATCGGTAGTAAGCTAAGAAGACAGCAAACCAGTAAAAACCGTCCATGGGACCAAAAACGCAATTGTCCCTAAACCGGCTGAAACTTGTGAATCAAACCTCAGATGGTTATTTCATAACACGAATTCTTTAAAAAATCCTTAAACATATAACATATGGATTTTTTTTTTAATACTGACACCTTTATGTCATTCTACGAACTTATTGAGTGATGTGTAAATTTTACCATTTTATGTTATTTTCATTTTTTTAATTTTGTATGCAATAATTTTTGTAAAATTTTTATTCTATTTCATGCGTGATGTCCCTAGAACAACAGAAAACCAGATTTAAACACTTATTTTAATGAAATACCAGAAACAGCGATTTATTTTTCTTTTCTGTTTATGTTTTTCAAACATTTCTTTTAGGTTATTCGAAGCAGTGGGTTTTAATTTTTCGAATATTTGACAATACTAGTTCTGTTATAGGGCGTGGAGTTTGGGCACTGATAAGAATTTATGGCAAAAGAGATCAAAAGCCAAAATTCCAATCTCAAGCCTAGAATATCTTTGGTATAATAATTAGATTAAGATCGTAAATAAAAATACATATAAGTGCGAGTGTAATTCGAGAGGGCGTTTCGAGATCTTACTTCTTCAACTCTCATAGCATATGTCAAATTTTAGTTTGGAATTTATCATGTTAATGTCAATCAACAATAATAAGTTACAGTTACAGTTACAGTTAATAAGACCGTTTCATCCTCACTTCCTTTAATATATATTAATGATGCATTTTATTTATTTTTATAATAGTATAAGCTGGGCTTACTATATACTATATTCTGGCTATACTATAAAGTATTATAGTATACATTTAACAGTGTTAAAAATTATATTTATTCTTAAATGCGCATAAAATAATATAAGAGAAATTCATGATTTTCTTTTTAAAAAAAACCTTGAGAAATCAAAAGTCAATTTAAGATTGGCTAAAATAATAAGACCGCGATAAGCTTTTCTTTCTAAAAAAAAATTTTTAGAAATTATGGTCTATTTTTTAAAAATTTAATAGAAATTACCTGTAGGCATCAGTACTTCGTTGTATATCCTTTATTCTGTAGAACCGTCCAGCATCTACTTGGCATGGAGCCAATTGGTTTTCGACAGGTTTCCACAGGAATGGCAAACCAGAGTCTATTTATTTCTTATTTCCTAAGAATATTAAATTCTATTTTCTATAGGATTCAAGTCAGACATCTGCAAAGGGCATGGTAAGACTTCAATATTATTCTGCTCAAATCACCTAGGTACTACTTTTGCGGTATGTTCGGGGTCGTTGACCTGTTGAAAAGTTTAAAGTAAGGGCATGTTGTCTTCCGCATAAGGTAGCATGACATTTTCAAAGAGTTTGGGCATTTTCAGGTGCAATGTCTTGTTCATATTTTTTTTTATCCAATAAATTGAACCGACTCCTGCATAGAAACAGCATCCCCAATTTTTTTTTTGTCCTTCCATCGCCAAGCTTAACTGTTTTAATGGTACTCTTAGGATTTAGTTCTTGGTGCCTGCCTCTTCGTACAAAAGTTCTGTCATCTGGTCCAAATACGTTTTTTTTTTTCGCCTGTATAGAGGATATTTTTCCAATTTCTTTTATTGGTTGAAATTCGATTCTTATTGGCAAATTCGATCCGTTGCTTAATGTTCTTACCGTTTAAAAACGGCACATTTCTTGCTATCCACTCGTGTAAACTATTTTCGTGGAAACGTCATCGGATCGTTCTGGAACTAATGTCCAATGTCCAAATCGTTGAGTACCTAAGCTATAACACATGGTGACAGGTTAAGAGCACTTGAAATAAATTTTTAGGTTTCGCCTCTGCTACGCATTTAAACTTTCTTTTCTTCTTCGTAACAGTGCTTTCCCTGACCCATGGCACCTTTACAAATATTTTTAAAAACTTCTCACATCTCACAAATAATCACAAAGCACAGCCTGCAACGTAAATTATGCTTTAATATTTTTTAAAACTCCAAATATACCCAAAGCAATTGAAATTACTTCAGCACTCTTATTATTATGTCTAAATTGACGTCTGAGAATAAAAGTGACACCACTTTTGCTAAATGGCGCAAAAAAGAAATGGTTTCGGTAAAAATGTCATAGAATAAATGAATAAAAGTTTTCCTGATAGATCTGCCTAGACGTATGCTATGAAAAAACAAATATAACCATTAACTTGAAATACGTTGCTACGCTCTTAATATTTTGGCCATCACTGTATGAGAGATCAAACTCACAAGCCTATGCCATGTCTACAGAGAGAGTTTAGTTTGAGTTTAGTTTTAAGTTAACCATAGCTGTTCATACAGAGATGCGTCGGCGAATTGTGTTTAGTGTGACATTTCTTTGTTTACTTTTGTGTTCTTCTATTTTTTCGGCATATCCACCACCGTGACATGAATTCCACTTGAGGACAAGGCTGCAACCATTTCTCCGTACACATGCGAGTTCTTCCTTGCGCTGGACAATTTGGAATTTTTATCGGCCCTTACTAATATGAAGACCTCATCTTCTACACTTGCCAAAGTTCTTTCCATAGCTTTTTTGTTAATTTTTTTGCAATTAGTAAATTTTGGCATTTTTCACCACAAAATTATACAAGTTGCATCCGAACGTGCCTTTTCATAAGAACATTAGCATACTTGTAGGGATTTCTCCAATTGAGTTTTGAAAAACACGGAAATAAAGTTGAGTTTAGTTGAGTTTCATTCTGCAACATTGTACTGGAGAACTCAAGAGTTTATTTTGCTTTCAGTGGCAAAACTCAACTTTGAACTGGAAACTCAAACTAAACTCTCTGTGTAGACATGGCATAAGAGAGCTAAAACGAAACGAAATAATGGGAAAGAATTTTATATCTTCGAAGCTATGAACTCAAAATTAACTAGTTTCAGACAATACGAAAAAAAACTCTTTGAAGTAAAATAAACAGCACTTCTAGAAGGTTATTTTTATGACCATGGCTGTATTATTCGGGATATATAAGATCATACTAAATAGAGCAACAATTCAAAATAACAAAATATAAACATGCAACAATTTAACCCTTAATCTAAGTACTGAACTTTTTCGATATTTGTCACATTTTTATTATCTCAATCAAAGGATAATAAGAAGAAATAATTTTCTATGCAACAACTGTATTTTTCGCTGTAGTGGAATAAAAAATTTAATTTATTTTAAGCAGGCATGACATAGTTTTGTTGCACGTACTTTATTTTTCTATTTTTAAGGTTACATTTAGTTGTTTTTGTTGTTGTTTTTGTTTGTAATATATCTTGCACCATGTACAGGAAGAGCTCGGTTTTCTGGTATACTTAGTATTAAATTAAATTTTTGGCATTTACTTTGTATGCGCGTATTTTATGCTTACAGGAATGAGTGTGTGTGTGTATATGTGTATATGTGTGTGTTTATGTGTGGGAGTGCATGTACAATATTAGTAGCTCAGTAGTTGTATAAACTATGTTGCTTTTGTTGTTGTTGTAGTTGTTGTTGTTGTTGTTGTTGTTGTTATTCTTGTTGTTGTTGTAGCACATAAAATATTCCCATCCACATCCTGTGTTTCCTGAAAACTCTGTGGCGCGACATTGACGATAATATCAACGCCATGTAATTGCCGCATATTTCAAAAACTAAATTTTATCATATCTAAAATGAACGTTTTTCTCTTCTTCCTCTTCCCATCTTTCCCTACTCTATTGCTCCATTTTTTGCATTAAAACTCACAGTTTTGGTGCTGGTATTCGTGGTTTATAATCGACGACGTGAGGCGCATATAAAATATCCTGGCCCTGACGATGATGTGAGAGAAAATATTATTAACTATGATGATGAGGGTGGCGGCGAGGATGACATGACAGCCTTTGATATCACGCCACTGCAGATACCGATTGGCGGCCCAATGCCACCCGAGTTGGCGTCCATGAAGATGCCAATAATGTGTAAGTAACTAGCTATCAAAGTCAAATAATTTAAGTAAGAAACTTTAATTAAGTGATAATTATGATGGATTAGTCTTTAAAAAGCAAATCCAACAAGTTTCAATCAAATCATTAATTCGATAAGCCAAGCAAACTAAACAAAAAAAAAAATAAAAAAATTAAAACTATAAACATTCAAATGCTTCAGCGCACGAGCTAGATACCTTCACGAACCCTCAATTCTCGAGGACCTTATCTAACTTAATGCCATCAATGCAGTGAGTTATTGTTATTCAATTCAACCCCATGCTTTGCGTGGAGTTAATTCGCACTCATTACCTACCCGAACCATAAGCCTCACGTATTTCATGTCGTAAATGCACTTTTTACGATTCGTGCTTGTGTCGCAACATCTTGGCAGTTTTTCCCTTCGATTTCTGTGGCAACGCCATGCAACGCTACATGAATTTGTAATTCAAGAGCATCCATAAAGCGCAGAAGAATTATGTGTTGAAATGACAGTTCAAAGTTTGATGAGCTAGTAGAGACTGCATCCTTCACGCTGGCATACTTTTTCCTTTCATTTTTTTTTTTCTTTTTCTTTCCTTTAGTTTGAACTAATCTTCATACTTTGAACTGGTTGCTTTTTTATTTTTAACAGACCCCGTAATGACGCTCATGCCAGGACAGGAGCCAAACGTTGGCATGTTCATCGAAGAGCACAAGAAACGTGCTGACAGCGATCCGAATGCACCGCCCTTCGACGATCTCCGCAACTACGCCTACGAGGGTGGCGGCAGTACTGCAGGCTCATTGAGTTCATTGGCGTCAGGTTAGTAAAAGTACCATTCGGATATTATTAATATTAAGATTTATAGTCTAATTACCTGTATTTCACTCAATACTACTTTTAAATGTTAATTTAAATAATAGGATTCAGTAAATTTTAAATACTCGTATTCTCAAATTATTAGTTCAGCAGGCGAAAGTACATAGTTAAAAAATACTTTTTGACAAAAAGGCTATAACTGTTTTTTGTATTACTCAAAACAAAAAACAATTAATCAAAACTAAAACCAAACAATTTCTTATTTTCTTTTGGTCTGGTATTTTCTTTTCTTCTTTTTATTTTTATTTGAAAAGTGTAAATTATTAACGTGTTTGCAAATTAATCTTTGGTCGCCTAAACTCCAACAAAGACGCCCCATAAAAAATATCAATATCAGTAAAATAAATAGTTTGTACCTGTTTGATTAGACAAAAACCTTTCTATATCATTCATTCTGAAACTACTTGCCTTAAATTACATGTATTTCAATAGTAATAAGTTCTGTTTTTCATATATATCTGATATTGAAGGATTTAAATTAAATCAAACTGCATATTATTATTTATGAAATTCTTTAAAATGAAATAACTACATCAAAAGACTAATGGGACATGTGGATTTTATGGATATCAGAGTATGTGCATGCAAGTAAAATCTCCACTTTGAATTTAACATATTTTCTATCCGCATTCTCTTGTGAGGCGTTGTTGGAACCACAAAACTACATTCACCACCAACGCTCTTTTTCTTGCTATTTCGCATCGTTTCATTATGAAGAAAAAACTAAATAAAAGTCTCTAACTATCGAAGGACGAATCATGAAACGTAAATTACCAACAAAATTTCGTTTCAAGAGAAACAATAGCGCAAGAAACGAAGAACAAAAATCTGTCGACAACAATCATATTAGAATTTTTGTATGAATATTACTTCAAAGATACCAGGGCTACCTTTTAAGTCTTGTGCCACTGCCAGATGAGTTCGAGTTCTAATAGTTACATTCGTACTCACAACGTTTTGGTATATATTCGCTAGAGATGGCAAAATCTAGGCTTTTTTTATCCCGGGATTTTTGGGATATAAAAATGCATTTCCGGGATCGCGGAATAAGTCCCAAGGTTTTGTTTTTTAAAATATTAGAATTAAATTAAAATAACGAAGATAAGATTTGACATCATAGATTAATATGCCCCAAATTTACTCCAATTCTAAACAAAACAAACAAAGTTCAAGAATCAAGATTTTTAACGAATTCATTTCGGCAAAAAACTGGTAAAAACCAAAACGAATACACGAAGACAAAAAATAAAGCATTCTAAGCTTGAATCGAACAAATAGGCTATCAGCTTACACTCACGCGTAAATTTCTCAATTCAAGCATTGTTTTGCTAGAATTGAGCAAATTTAAAACACATGATATTAAGAAAAACATTGTTAATTAAAAAATGTTCAGTAAGGAGAAGTTTTAAATAAAATAATAAATAAATAACTAGTCATTTCAGCCCTTGAAAGGACTTTGACCTAGCTTCTTATGATCAATTGTGTTGTGCGTGCTATTAAGTTCGTACACAATTGACCGAGAACCGGACCTACAGGTTTAACGCCGACTCCGAGCGGCGATGAACGGAATGTTCTTGTTCTTAAAAAGTTTTACATGGCATTTTGATTACTCTCTAAGGTTTGCCATTGTCTGCAGAGAGGTGGCGGCCGTACAGAGAAATTATTTCAATTCAAATAATTTTCTGTCGCTGCTGGGATTCGAATCCGGGTCTCCAGGTTCGTTGACATAGAGGCCACGCACTTTAACCAACTGCTCCACGGACGCACAGAGGTTGAGCCCCATACAAAAAATGTCAAAAAATGGAATTAGTCGTCGTAAATCAATAAAATTAGGCACATGAGTTCAGTTTGACTGTATCTGCCCGTTTCGCTATTATTTAAAAAAATTTGAATGAACCTTTTGCATTCTACAACAAATTAATAATTATTCAAAGAAATAAAATATAAGGAAATGGTGTTGGCCACACACACAGTGTACATGAACTGTGGTATGCTTTCTGAATTGAGCGAGCTAGATAGAGAGTGTTTTTTGACATTTCTGAGATCACTTAAATATAATTGAAAGTTTGTGCAGTGAAATAATTAAATTAAAAGCGTTTTTCACTGCTGAAAACTATGTAATTTTAAAGAAAAATATGACCAAAAATAATTATAACATGCGTTGTGTGGTTAGAATTTGCTAAAATGCAAATTAGAGCCAGTTGATTTCGCACCAATTTGCACTCACAATGGTGCACCCACATCTGTCAAAATGCTTCAGGGGCGCATTAGTTTTTCACAGCTGAATACATTGATGGGGCGCTTCTGTGTTCAGCATAGTTAATCAGATGTAATACATTTTATTAATTTCTTTTCAGATTTCCGCATATTCGGGACCTTAAACTGACTATTCGTCAAAAATTGTATAAAACTATACATTTCAAAATGCGTAGAAACAAAATTTTTCATTTATTTTTTCATGCGTTTTATATGAATATTAGTAAAAATCCCATCCTACGACAGGTTGTACCCAAAAATAATAAATACAAGATTATGCCATGCGCATGTCTGCCTACGTCATGATCGACACATTGTCAAAATCAACTGTTTTTCACTGAGCAAAACATAAACAAACAGAACTGTAGCTGAAAAATAAATTGCAGAGAACTATTTCGTACTATATTTCGTTTTTTCTTGCACGAACAGAAAATCAGTGAGAACAGAGGAAGTGTTTTTTCCTATCTACGTCACGAAAGACCTCACGAACTTATTTCCATGTTATTTGAAAATATATTTTTTATATACATATTCTTTTCTAGTGATTTTTTTTTTGGGTGGATATAGGCCTACAGGAGAACCGAACACAAAAAAAAATCGGTAACGCACCAAATTCTATTCCTTAAGGGTGGTGTGGAAGTGGAAATACAATACAATTTTCTTTTAATGTATTAGCGGCAGTATTCATGAAATATTTTTAACCTCTTATAAAGCCTTCATAAGAAAAAAATCGGAAAAAAATCACTATATTTTTATGAATACGGTCTATGAGTAAGAATTTTTATGAATAAGATATTGTTATGATTACGGCTGTAGGTCTTTAATTATAATTAAATTAAATTTTTTAATTTATAATTTAATTTAATTTAATACAATTAATTAATTTAATAAAATTTAATTTATAATTTTTTTTTTTAAAGTTTGATAATTATCAAACTTTTACTAATAACGTATTAGTCTAAACACCGGTTTTATATGTAATTCTAACAAGCACACTTTGAGCCTTCTTTTTCGACGTAACCGAATACGGCCCTTTGATAATGCTTATGTATTTGTGTTAACCAACGCGAATAAGAAAAATACCACACTTTTTTGCAATAACATCACTTCCTTATACCTTAGTTCTTTGTAATTATTGCTTAAGCGATGATAGCAACTTTCAAAATTGACTTGAGTATACTTTTAGGGATAATGTAAAACCTGCTATCAATCTTCATATACGTAGTTCATGTTGTAGCTTTTAATGCGTACAAACACATGCTAATCTTTCAGAAAGATTTTCATCCTTTTTTATAGTTTTTTATGGTCAATAAGACAGCGCAATATTGCTGGTACCATAATGAACAAGATAAAGTATGTCACACTTTTGAACGAAGAGTTTGGTTTAACAAGCCAAGCCTGAAAGTATACTAAGGATAATTGCTAAAGAACTAAGCCTTGGGACTGAGCAACTCTATATTTTTCTCAAAACGGTTTTAGTTATTGTCAAATCTTATGAAAAAAGCTCAAAAGAGCTCACTTTTATTATTTGAAACATTTAAGTAAAAGATCAATAAATACATTCCGTTGAATGATTTTTGGCGCAACTTGGAGCACACAAAGTAACATTCTGCTAAAAAATAAATTGACTTCTTAACAATATATTTCAGAAACGCAGAACTATTTTTGAACATTTTCTTAAATAAATAAAAAAACAAGAGGTTTTCCCGTTTCTTTGTAGTAACTCTGTAAAAATATCAACTTTTTACATAATTTTTCCAGTTTTTTTTTGCATTGTTCGAGTTTGAGGACCTCTAGACAAAAAACCAAAGAATATTATTCAAATATATTTTGGATTTATGCTTATTGAACAATTCTTAAACGATGTAAATTAAAAAAAATGTTAAAAGGAGAACATGTATTTTGGTATTTATTTCCACCTTTCAACCACTGTGGGACGCCACGAAATATTTTGAAAATTTAAAATTAAGCCTCATTTGCTGAAATCAAGCACAAAAAGCTAAAATTCAGAAAAATAAACTTATAATGAGCATTTATTTCTAAAATTGAGTAAAGTAAATGATTGCTTGAAACAAGAATAAAATGCTTGCTTCTAGAACCTGGAATAAGACTTGGATCAAGAAAATATTTTTTTAATTTAAGCAATCGCAGGGAATTATTTTAGTCTTCCGCAAATTGTTTACTTGAATCAAGAAGTTTTTCCTAATTCTAACTTATATTAGCATGCTTATAATTCACAACATGTTTACATGAAAACATGTTTAAGATGGTGCGGATTGACAAACTTTGGGAGGCACGCATTGTAATTTACTTGGAAACATCCAAGTCCAAGTAAAGTAACAGATAAGATTCAAGCCTTCGAATCATGCCATAGTTTGTCAATCCACACCATCTTAAACATGTTGTGAATTATAAGCATGCATATATAAGCTGAAGTGAGAAAGTTTGCTTGATTATAATACGAAAATGAAGTTTCGAATATCAAGCAAAACATTCTAGTTTTAAGAAAATTGTTTACTTGAATCAAGCAAATTATTCTCAATACAGGGAAAATCAATTTCTCAATTCAAGCAAATTATTCTAGTTTTCAGCAAATTGTTACTTGAATCAAGAAAATTTTTTTTACTTCAAGCAAATATTGGTCTTGAATTTAAAAAAAAAAAATACTCCTGAATTTTAAGCAAATGATTCTTCAATTGAGCATTTTTTTTTTCTTAATATCATATGTTATAAATTTGCTCAATTCTAGCAAATTAATGCTTGCATTGTGAAATTTACGCTTGAGTGTAAAATGAAAGCCTATTTACTTGATTCAAGCATAGAATGCATAAAATTTGAAACTTTTGCGTTTAAATATCAAATTTTTTTTTGTACATCCTTGATTTACGGAAAAAATATTGCATTTCAGGTTTGAAAGCATTGAATTGAATATGATGTTTGAATTGAATATGATTTTGAACTTGATATCTTGCAAAAGCAATTTTAACTTTTATTTTATCGAGATAAGGAATGTCTTTGTCTTTATCTTTCGCCAAATGCGTACATTTTTTCTTGGTTTCGTCCTTCAAACACTGAAGTTAATTCACACAATACTCGTTGTTGCTTGTTTTTCTTTTCCGAAGATAATCAATAAAAATTATCCCAAGAGCAAACCAAAAACCTGACGGAAGTGCCTTCATCTTTTGCTGAAACCGATGCACCCCTAAAGACACATTCTTTTGACTGTTTCTACGTCTCCGGTGTGAGGTGATGGAACCATGTTTCATTCATGATTATAAATTTGACGTAAAAATACGCTTTATTGCTGTGATATTTCGCCAAACTTTCGATTGTAACATACCAACGATGCTTTTTTTGTTCCATTGTGAATAATCGCGGCAACCGTTTTGCGCTCATCTTTCTTATGTTCAGTCAATATGCGATGGATAGCACTCTTTGGAATGCCCAAGAATAATAGAAACAAGCTTACGCATTACGGAAAAGTAAAATCAAAGGAACTACTCTTTTGTATAAAAAAATTTATATTTTCGTTTACGAAAAAATGTACATTTTTTAAATTTTCATGATTTTTGTCTCCTAAACCGTTTGAGATCGATAAAATTTTATTGCACCAATTGGGTAAGGAGGTCTATATACATATTATAAAAATAAGAAAAAAAGTATTTAGTATGTACATAGTATATAAATTCATGCAGTTAATGTAAACAAAAGCGCTGGGTGAGGTCATGCTCTCGCTCTCACATTTGTAATGTGAGAGTGCGTAATCTTGTTCCTATCATTCTTGTGGAATGCTTTCAATAAATGCTTGCTCTCGCTCTTTCAATACACAATCATCCATTTTGTTGATATTTTTCGCCATTTCTGGCGTAATCACCTCATATGGTCGACTCCTACGATGTTCGTCTTAGCCGCCCGTATGGCATCGTTTAGACTCCCAATATATAACTATTGAAAACAAACGAGCAGACACTCTCAGAATAGAATCAAGCACCGCTTTGATATTGGTTGGATTGAGGCCTCTTCCAAATTAAAGTATTGCATTACGTAGCAATGTCCAATTTTTTTAAAGCTTATAAATTTATTGAGAGCGTTCACTATTGATGTCTTAAAAAAAAAAAAAAAAAAAAAATCAACGAAGCGGCATCAAACTTCAAACTAAAACTTTGTCAGATTGGTACTTTCTACCTCATTATTCCTTTCAAACAACAACCTCCATCTGTACGCCAAGTACTTCTGGGACTAAACTCGTACTTTTATCGTGGCTAAAACTATGGAGATATATTACAATAATACATCTCATGGGCTAAAAAGAATATTAGTTCCTGCTTTTTTTTACTAACAAGTCTTTCTTAAAATATTTATGCAAATATTTGGCATAAAAATATACTTGTCTAAATACATATGTCACTACTTGTTATTTTAATTAATTGTTTAATTAAATTATGTTGCACTTTCCCTGGTAAACTCCATCCTATACTTAGTCACTTAAAGACCATTCGCTAGAGTAGGCTTAATAGGTAGAGAACCTTGCTGGTAATTTCATTCATAAAACATTCTCTTATTTTTTTTTTTTTGAAATTACAGGATATCGCTCTAGAAACGCTGAGTATTGGGTGTAAAACGGACAGGGTGAAATAAACCCAAGCATTTACTGTCAGTTTGTAACAAATTCAAACAATATTACATAGCAGTAGATTTAACATTAAACTACAGCAGTTAGAGCTAGATTTTAAAATTTGAAGCTTTATTCATTAGATAAACATTAATTTAAGTCAAGTATCTAGCCAAGTTACCCTCTAAGGATCGATCAATTATATACATATATTACATTTATATTTTCAGGTACTGACGACGAGGCACAGGAATATGATTACCTTGGTGCGTGGGGACCACGCTTTGACAAACTAGCAAACTTATACGGTCCAGAAGCCAATCATCCTCACGAGCTAGAATTGTAAGCCCCCCAACAATTGCAGGTTACTGCAACATTACTACAACAAAGAAACGAACCCAAAGTGCATCATCAGAATTTCGAACACTGCATATAAAAAAAAACATCTAAACTTATATTATTGAAGACATAATATTAACATATAGAAAACCCAAAAAAGTATTTCTTAAACGTGGCAACTCAGCCAGGAAGTTGCGTAGTTTTCCAACAAAAATAGTAAAAAAAAACAAAAACAAAAACATTGTATAATATCATCAACACTAAAGGAATGTAAAAAAAAACAGCGGAGGTGAACTTACGACGTTAACGAAATTAGAATTACTTGAACTACCGAAGGGAAGAAAGCAGTGAGGACAGAATAAGAAAAGTTTTAAATGTTAAGAACTTAAAAGAAACTGGATAATATATGAATGAAACCAAAGTTTATTATAAAATAATGCATGAGAAATCACTATTTTTAAGAATTGTAAATTTTACTTTAATTAAAATTAATTTTTTCAATTAGCTTCAGTTTTAAGTTAAGCTTTCATGGAAAAACCAAAACTTAATCTAAAAAAGTTGACCAGAGGGTTAAAATGTCTTTGCCACACAGTTAGAGCAAAACAGCAAATGCAATAAATCGTTATTTTTTTCAGTGTAGTCGTCTCTGTAGTTCAAAGTAGAGCAGGAATTGAGTTGAGCATTATTAGACAAGATTAGGTCATAAACACATTTTTATATATATACAGTTAAAGCTTTACACAGCCACTCACAGAGTTCTAAGCACCAACCCTTTGGCCACAGTTCCACATAAAAAATACTCAATCCTAGAATCACAAGACACAAAATTTCTGCCATGATTTCTCAGATCATATAGACATCATCTTTATTGATTAAGGAGCGGCTAATCGCCAGCTCCAAGCTGGTTTTTTAAAAGTTATTTTTAGGTAATGTAATGAGTAATTAATTAAAATAATTATATAAATACCCAAAGACTGTTTTCGTTCCATCATGATACTAATTAATTAATTAATTAATTAAAAGCGATGAGGTTTTTGTAAAAAAAAATTTCATTAAATACAAGACAAAGAAACAAAATTAACTAGGTTCTAAGCACAACCTATTTAAAAGTATATATTTAGGAATAAAATAGGTTGAAAAATAGTAATGCATAAAGTTAAGACTTTCAATACTCACTCCACAAACACTTTTACACACTCACAGATAAACACACCGACACACCCTATTTCTGCTATTATCTATTATCTTTGATTTGTATGAATTATTGAGAAATAAAGCATTTTGAGGAAAGATAAATTCACAACTCAACTTTTTCATTTCAACAAACTTATTAATGCATCCAAGCTCTACTCCAACCAAAACTCTTTGTATCAGAGGAACTAACCGAGTACGAACTTCGAACAGTTATTTAGTGGGAAAAAAGGTGTGGCGACATTTTAGAATTCAGAATTAACTTGCAGAAAATTACCTTTAGATGAACTTAGCGCAATTGGAAATGTAAATAGTTTAGCAAGTAAAAATTATAAAAATACGCAATTAATTAAAATCATATAAAATTATAGCATGATAAGAGAAAATATGATATAAAATAAAGTAAAGTGTCATTCTCAGTAGCATTAAGTCACAATGGAAGGGCATTTCAATTCATTACACATTAAATGAAATCATTTTTCGAGTTTGTATCTCTTCAATAGGCAAACATTATTTAAAATCTTTCAAACTTACATTAGGAAGAACAATAAAAAAGCAAAGAAAAATACGAAGAAGAAAACGAAGAAGAAAAGAATTGAGCAGTATTCATTATAAAACAGAGCTGAAGAGTTAAACCAAACCAACAACAAGTACACCCACTTGGGACAGCTCTGTTCTATATAAACTTATCTACATAGAGACTAGTTTTAAGTAAGGTACCCCCCCCTCCTCCCCCATTTAAATCCATTAAATATATATTTAACAAAAATACAAATGCAAAGTGTATCTTTGTACTCACAAGAACGTGCAATTTTATTAAGAACAATATATATATATATATATAAATAAATACATAGTTGAGTTTCATGCTTTTGTTGATCATGCGAGAGTTAAATATACAGAGTTGTTTTACCATTAAATATCTATCCATCTTGAAATAGAAATTCGAGATAATTTAGTCAGCCAACGGAGTAAACGGTGGTGTCCGCTTAACCGGAACACCACCTCTTACACCAATCAACCAACACAATATATAGGTATAATTAAAAGTGCAAAATACACAAAACAAAAAAAAAACTTAAGTTTTCCAGTAACACAAACAAAAAACTATTTGTTAATTATTTCAAGTTAAACCAATTACAACTCATTTACGAAAAAAGACACAAAAACAAAAACAAAAAAAAAAAACAAAAAATAAATACACGAGAATTTTACTAAAAACATTTTTTGTACCATTTACAATTTGAATTATTACAAATATACAAGAGTATATCGAAAGAAAAATGAAAAAAAAAAACAAAAACTAAATGAGAACCTTTGACACGTTGTAACCGATGAAACCGATTTTTTTGATATATCACGTAAAAACCTAAGATTAGATTTAAAATTTTTATTACAATATAATTATTCAAGTTAAGACCTTTAAGAAAAAACACACTCACACACATCCACACAGTGAAAACTAATATTATTATACGATATAAGATACGATTAAGTTAGCAGAAAATCATAAACGAAGTTAAAACAAAATTATATTCCTTCTGTTTTTTGTTATATTTTAGAATCCGGCAAGATATGGTTCCCCCTTTAAATGCAGCACATTTTTCCAAATGTAGATACTTCATTCGACTAGCCTCTTGATGGTTAGACCTCTCTCTCCAAATCCAGTGCTTCTTTCAAAATTCACCCCCAATACAGATTAACATATTGGCTTGAGATGGGCGGAGTTCCTACGAACTCATCCCTCTTTCTTCTGCCTTCATTCCTAAGCCTGACTTACAAATATCGCTGGCACCAGAACGCATTTCATTACTAAGCACTGCCAAGATTTAGGTTTTCGTTTTCTTTTAAAATTAATACAAAGTAATCTTAAAAAAACTAGAATAATTCCTTAGAATTGTTACGAATTTATTGAGAGAATTATACTTGAACTTTTCATTCTCATTTATAAACGAGTTCTCTTCATTTGATTATATTTTAGCTGTGATTCTAAGTTATACCCCTTTTTATACAAATTTCTAATTCACGATAATGGGCTTTCTAATTTAAATTCGGTTGAAAAAACTTAACCATCGGTTAAGAGGCATTCACTGCTAGCAGACCGCTATTTTAGTCCCTGTCGAAGTGTCATCCTCTTATCCATTATTTTAAGTTTTTTAGCATGTAACTGTATATTGTAGAATTCTATTTATTGAGTTTAGGCTGATATTTATGATAATTACTATGTAAGTAAAACAACAAAATTACTCATGTTTCATTGCAATTACTTTACTCATTACACAATATTTGGAACGGAATGAAATGGAAGAGTCATTTAATATTTTACCAAATCAAAAAAAAAACAAAAAAAACATACTATATACAATTATATAAGACAACACACATACTTACATACATACATACATACAAACATTTACACAACAAAATTATGTAATACTTTTTTTACAATGCAAAACAAACATAAACTGACAACAAAAAAATGCAATGAAATAAAATTATGCAAACCCTTAAAATTAAAAATTATTATAATGAAGAGAATAGAACTAAGGCAAAGGAAAAACAAAAAATGCATTGGAACCTAAATTGAAATTGAATCAGAAAACTCAGAAAACTGAACACACATGTAAGCAACAAAGCAAAGAAACTAACAACAAAAAAATGGCAAAATAATAAGTAAAGAAATTATAAAAAAATATATGAAAAAATAAAAATCTATAATGTTATATGGAAAAAAAATAAAACAATGAACAAGTCTTTTATTTCGAAAGGGATAATACTTTTATCACATAGGGAGTCTAAAAGTAAGTATTGCACTGCAAAAGATTAAAGATTAAGTGTTATATAATCAGCATATTTCCTTTTGAAAGGTGATTTTATGTGACTCTGATTATTGTTTAAATATGGTTTTTAATCCAAACAAAGATTTCCGTAACAAAGAACTAGAGGTTGATCATTCCAGACATGCTCCATCCCAACGATGAATTGAACTTTCAGAACGCTTCTTCGAGGTTCCTTACTCCTATCTCAGCCACGCTTGTCCGCGACTTATCCAAAGCCAGTAAGGAACAAGTTTGAAGTTTCCAAAACAGGTAAACAGTACAGGTCTAACCATTTCGTGGTTTCGAAATTGTAGTGTTGGCTTCCCTGATTTGTCAAACATGCTAAACCCTGTCCGTGTAAATGTTATTTCATTAGTCTTTTGTCCGACAAGTATGAAAATGGATCGTTTAGCTTTCATTTCCTTCTCAAAAAAAAAATTAAGTTCGTGCCTCTTGTGTTTCAATGTGGACACATGGGATTTCAACGCAATTTTGTAAAAATTTCAAAATTTTTGTAGGAAAAAGTAATTTTTATTGTTAAAGTTCTTAAGTAAACAAAGAACGTTGGGAACACCTTGACAGATATAGGGTAGCTAAGCTAACGTGGCCTCGCTACGACTTAAAACGCACTAAATCACTACTTAAAGTTAGCAGAATAAACCTTTCAGAAATAGTAGGAATCCTCACGGGTCACTGTCTAATCGAAATATATGCTCTTCGATTGGGACTTACATCAAATGATTTCTGCAGAAGCTGTAAATGCGAGGAAGAGGTAGAAAATGTCCAGCATTACCTCTGCGAATGTCCGGCGCTAAGTAAAAGGAGATTGGAAACTCTGGGCCATCCCTTCTTAAATGGAATTACCGAAGTCTCATGCCTGGAAATCAAGCATATAATAAAATTCATAACCCGGTCGAACTGGTTTATTGAGGAGGGATATCTCTCATAGGTCAAGAGATTATGTGGTATCACAACGGGCCTGCACTGGGCTAAGTGTACGAGTCGTCTGCCGGCTCAGCCATAAGAACCTAACCTAACCTAACAAATTAAGGGGGATTATATTTCCAGCGGCCCAAAAAATAAGGTCATGTTTGTGCATTTTTTTAAGGAAACCTAAGATATATTTTTAAATGATATTTTTAAATACCTAAAAATATACACACTCAAGAGTATGTTTAGTTTTTTTTTATATTAAAAAAAAATTAATATTAAGGTAGATACAGCAGTGAAAAAAAGGTGAAAAGCTGTGATCAACATTGCTCCTCCCAAATTTATCTGAAACGAAAAACTGAAAAATATTACAAAATTAGATACTTTAAGCTCGTACTTGTCATAACCGATTTTGAAAATATTAATTTTCACAAAATGGCGGACTTCCGATTGTAATTTAACGATTTTCGGCCAAAAATTCGTCATTATTTTGCCTATAACTAATGAACGAAGCTACGAAAAAAAATCCTTTAACAAGTACGAGATTATTATGAATAAAATAAACCTGCAAAAAAATTAAAATTATCGGTTCACTGAGTTTTGGGAAATCTTGGTCACCGACTTTGACAACATGGTTTCGAGAAAAACCTGTTTGAAAATAAGGGCCAGCACTGCGCTCTGTGGAAGGCGGTTCATTTACTAGGCTATAACTTTGTTATTTTTTGAGATATCGACATATTTTTGAGACTCAAAGCTTTAAGAAAATGCAAGTTCTGGGTATATAACACCGCTTAATACGCCACCATTATATCATAACCATTATATCGTACCATTATACCAATATTATCATATTAGCCCATTATACCTTCATATTCTATCATATACCAAGCCCATCATAACATACAACAACCACGCCCATCTACCATTCATACTACTATTCATAGCGTACCAATTGCATCATAACCATAGCAAACCATACTAATTCATCGTTTTAAACTCTTTTCTCTGCGTGGGCATGAAAAATATTTAAATAATACGCATTTTATGCATTTTGCAGACAAAATTTAAAAAAAAAGAAAAAACAAAATCTAAAACAACTTTATTCCATAGGTCACATTTTTTCCTTCGATTAGCTGCCAGCCTATACTCAACTCATGTCGCTTATTTCAAAATTTGTATGGGAAAACAACAACAAAGGTACAGCTAGTTGAGTATAGAGTAGATCAATTATCAGTGGAGTTGAGTAAAGTTGCGTTGCCAAGTTCTTATTTTTTAGTTGGTTTGTGTACGGGATTAGGTAAAATGTAATAGATTCTGTCAAAATTTGATGTGAGTACAAAAACAAAATTAATTTTCTTTAAGAGGGGAGATACCTTTATAATTAAAGAAAAGTGCAATTTGTTTTCATATTTCGAATGTATAATATACTAGCGTTACCCGGCGCGCAATGCTGCACCCATCAAGTATATTGGAAATAATAAGTAAATTCAAAATTTTTATTAGTCAATTAGACTGACACCACGCTCATGTTCCACTGCCCGTTACAGTTTCCAGTAGCAGAACAACACGCCCAGGTGGCAATTCCATTATGAGTTTCAATGTCTTGTGATTTTAACTTCCATAACTATTTTGTATAGAAAATCGGGCCACACCTCCTTTTCCAATGCACGTACCAGTTTTCCAGTAGAAAGACTTTGGCAATTAGTAACTCCATACTGAGTTTTATTGTCATGCGACGTTTAGTTCCAAAGCTATTCAATATCAAAAATTTTACTTGTGTGGTCGAAGCCATAACCCCTTTTCCTATGCCCGTCCCAGGCATAGAAATACATTCTCCATTTTGAGTTTCAATGTTATGTGACTTCTACATCCAAAGGTATTCGATACCTAAATTTGAATTGTATGGGCAGTGCCACGCCCACTTGTCAAATGGTCACTCAATTTTGCCAGTCAAAGGCTACAACTAAATAGTACGTTTTTACCGAGTTAAATAGACATGTTACTTATAGTTCGAGAGTTATAAAACCCACCTTAAATTTGGGCTGCTGAAAAAGTGCCACACCCCTCGTCTAACGCCCATAAATTTTCACCAGTGGAACGGCACGTGAAAATTTCATTCGAATATCAAATTTCGATGCTGAGTAACCTATAATTCCAAAAATATTCGATATCCAGGTCAAGTCGTTTCGAAGTTTTAAGCAACCGAACAAACCAAGATAGATAAGAATATAGATAGATATATATATATATATAAGAGAGAGGGGAACCCCCAGCATATTTGTATACCTCACAAATCACGACTTTTTTTATATATATGTATATAGACATGGAAAATCTTTAAAATGCCATATATCTGGAATCAATGGGCCAATTTCGTGCAAACTTCCACAAACTTTTCGTGTACTCTGAAATTTTTTCCGCAGTAAGTGGTGACATAAAAATAAATGTACACTACTTTTTATATAAATAGACTACCTTTTTCCCGGCGCGCGTTGCTGCACGCAGCAATTATATCGCAACATAAAAATTATATTCGAAACTTTTCTTAGACCCATAGTTTGACACCTTTGTCATTTTCCACTGCCCGTTACAGTTTCCCAGTAGCAGGAGATCACCAAATAGTAACTCCATTTTGAGTTTGGATGTAAGTACTGCTACTTTTACTTTCAAAGCTATTCGATAATACAAATTTTAATGAATGGGCGCAGCCACACCCCCTTATATAATGCCCATCCCGGTTTTCTAGTAGATGGATAGTGCTCAGTTTTAGTACAGTTGCCGACAGTGAGCATACAAACTAAATTACCAAAATGTAGCCAAATCGACGAAAACCGTAGAAAAATATATAATTTTTATTGATTTATGGGCGGTAAAAAGGGGTGTGACAGAAATTCAAACCATCTCGTACTTGAAAAAAATGTACTGCCAAAATTTCAGCTCTATCGGCTCAGTAATTTTGAAGTATCCAGCCATCACACAGACAGCGTTTTGCTTTTTGTATATATAGATTATTGGCTATAACTTTTAATTGGTAAGAGATACTAAGATAATTTTTTCTGAAAAAAATATTTTTTGGCTTGTATATTTTTTCAAAAATATAAAAACACAATATTGGAAAAAAAAATTTTGTTCGAAAAAATCAAGGGCAGGTCTTGTTTTTTTAATCACAAAAATGGTTTTTAAGTTTTGCGTAAACTTGAAATAACTTTTCCTTATAAATATACGTTATAGCTCTTAAATAGAGTGGGAAAATTTGCGAATTTGAATTTAAATTATTTTTACAACAAAAACAAATTTTGAGCCCTATTTTGAGGAAAACTCCGAAATTTCAGACATTTTCTGATAAAAAATATTTAAAATATATTTTCTCAACTACCGGTATTTTTGCAATAAGGTTTTCATAGTACTTTGATGAAGCTTTAAGACAAAAACAAATTTAGCAAAATGTATAAAAAAGCAGCGGAGATATTTGAATCGAAAGTCACAAAATTAAATTTCTGATTGTGTTTTTCTCATTTATGAGCAACGATGTTGCATTAAATATATCGTTGTAGTAAAATTTTTCATAGTTTTCAAGATATGTTCATGTTTTTGATGTCAAAATAACGGAAATTTTTTTATTTTTAAAATTGAATATTAAAGAAATATTTTATATTTTGTACATATTTGCATATGTAACCTAAGAAAAGAACTAAAAATATGCGATTTTGTAAAAAATTTGTTCTACAGCACCATCTGGTGTCCAAGGTGGTTCAAAGAAAATACTGTCAAAAACTCGTCGTACCTGAAAACTACCATATACCAATTTTCATTCCAATCGCATGAGCGGTTTGTGAGTTGTAGGTGGTTTTGCAAAAAATTTGTACTACAGCGCTCTCTGGTGTTCAAGATAGGTAAAAAAAGATAGCAGAAAAACACTCAACGTACATGAAAACCACTGTATACCACTTTTCATTCTAATCGCACAAGTGGTTTGTGAGTTTTAGACAGTTTTGTAAAAAATTTGTACTACAGCGCCCTCTGGTGTTCAAGGTGGATGAAAATTGATAGCCCACAAACACGCACCGTAACAAAAACTTCTATAAAAAAATGTTCATGCTAATCGAATGAGTAGTTTAGGAGTGTATTGCATAGTTACAAACATAAGCTCCTTTTTTATATATTGTATATACATAGATTTCATATTTACAACTATAAATGAATGCGCACATACTTTTCCAGCTATAAATAATATAAGGTACTCTGCTATTCCTGGTTCCTAAAGAAATAGATGATTCTGTCTATATTACAATTAACCCTTCGATAAGTGACAGTTCCGGTGTCGTTAAACAAGTAAATCAAGCGCAAAACAAGCGCAAAACAAGTCAATGGATTTTTCGAAGTTTTCATAATACATGTGTGTTTTTAGTGATTTTCATGTTGGTTTTTTTAATGTATTAAGTACTTACATACATAAAGAATGGTAACAAACAAATAAAAAGGAAAAATAATAATAATTTTGTTGAGAGTTAATTAAACTCTCAATTTATTTTTAATCAAATATTAAAACAGTAAAAAAAAATGTGTTGTGCTGCTGCTTCCCCCCCCCCTCCCCCACAGTAAAATACCCCAGATTTATGGGTATTGTAGTCCAGGATACCCTTGGCTTTTGCTTTTCGCTTTCTGAATTTATTTCACAAGTGTAGTGCACTGTGGACAAAAGCAAGACCGATTTGTGTTTCTTGGGCACATATGAGCACAACGAAACATTGTCTTCGTAAAACCTAAACAATGAGCTGAAAACGGGAAGTCAGCACTTTTTAAAAAATCAGGCGGAATAAATGTTTTATTTGAGCGTACTGTTCCAACAAATGCAGTCTTCTGTCTCATCAAAGACAGGGCCACATCCAACGATGAAAAGAAGTTGCACTGAGCTAAAAAACAACGTAAAATCAAAGGAAACCACTTCAATTCAAATATTTTTCGGAATAATTTGGCACTAAACACGAAAATATTCAATTCGAAGTGTTTCCTCTTCGAAAAATATTTATTCAGTTTTATATTTGTTTCTACTTTAAACTAAAGTGTTGGATACCTTGAAATGATAAGTATTCGACTTTAATTTAACGTAGATTTAGATTTAATTCAAAGAGGAAGCATATTCAATTTGAATACTAGCGTATTTATTTTAAATGCGCTTTAACTTTGAAATAAGGTATTTTCTACTTTGATTCCATGTCGTTGCATTAATGAATCAAAGTGATTTTAATTTTAAATCAAATACTTAAAATTTTTGATAATGAATGGATACAGGGTCCGTGAAACAAATTCAATTAAATAAAACAAAATTATTTTTTGTAGAAATGTTCCTTTATTAATATGTTACAGTAAATTTGGATAATTTTTATAAAAAAAAATATATGATTTATGACTATATTACAGTTGTTACTTTAGAGAATTATGGTTTTAAAAATGTTCTTATAAAAATTTATTTCTGACATAAGTTTTACCATTAAATATGTACCAAATGCAAAGGAATACTTGTGAAATAAGATATATTTTTAATTAACTCACTTTCGTCTGTTAGACCTACTTCATATGATTGAAAGTGTTTACAAAATGTTTTGATGCTTATAACATAACATTTTGGTCTACATTAAAAAACAAACGAATCTTAAAAAGATGAAGTAATAATGGACTCCAAAATGCTAAATAGTAATTACATTTGTAAATAATTCCTTTATATTGGACCCACTCTGAAACTTTGAAGGACTCAAAATTAAAATTATGGAAATATTTTATTTTTAAAAAGTATTCCATTTTATGAAAATTAACTTAAGAAAAAATTCTATCGTCAAAAGGAGGTTCTAAGCCTTTTTCATATGTTATAAGAAAGTTGAAAGTTATAAGTATCGGCCTTAAAACGATATCATGGCAAGCGAACAAGATGGATTAAGTCTTGATGTTATGCTATTGAAATAAGCTTTAGCTTCTTTATGTTTAGCTTCAAAGCGCATTACCCATGAATATTTAATGGGTCCACATTTTTTAATCGCTTGTGGATAATGCACCAAAAAATTATGTTTTGGTTTGAGAGTTGGTCCATAAAGTTTAACATAAAGATGTTCAGAAATCAAATTTTTAAATATAAGAAATCATTTTCGGAAAAGTAAGGATGAAATAAGATGTCAGTTATTTCAATAAGCTTAGTTATTAACTTTGCTTAAAAAATGTATAAGGGATGATATATTTAATGATTTTATATCATAGGGATTGTCGATACCATAAAAATATTTTTGTATAAAAACCCAAACTGACTGGCTACCGAATAACTAAGTGAAAAAAACGTGAAAAATTTTGAAGCAAACATCTAAAAGTTCGATGAATAATGGGAATTTAAAAAGTGTTTTGCCAAAATAAATATAAAAGTCTGTTAAACTATCATCAGCAAAACCTTCTACTGTAATAAAAGGCTGAATAGTAGGACCTGTTATAGTATTTGTTTATGAGTTTATCAATCTTCCTTCTGAATTCATTAATCGATGTAAGGCGTATTATGAAGCTCTCCTGGCCATCTAAAATAGTTGCTTTTTTCTTGTTTTTGACGGTTTTGTCCTTAAATCGGATGATTGGAGGTAGTACGGAATTTAAAAGTGTTGTTATGTCTTTCGAATCTGTATAAAAATTTTCATTTAAAATAATTTGGAATGTTTCTCTTGTTATAAAAACCCTTTTTAGTTGTTGCTTTAGCAAGAGCGAAAAGCTTTTTACAGCCGTTGTTGTGAATGTTTAAATTTTACTTTAAACTTTAAAATGTAGTAGTTTTGAATAGCTGTTTTGAAATGGTCCCATTTGCGGAAAAGCAAGTGGTCTTTGTCCGGAAACAATATTTTGAAGTCGATATTAATCTATAAACAAAAAAGGTCAGAAATTTAAAAAGTAGACATAAAATTGTAATCATTGTCACTCCAAAATTGCTGATCTAGCATCTGCATACTTCGGCCATGCTTCGAAAAAATTTTTTGATGTCAGCGACTTTAGATCCCTTTGGCGTATCCTGAAAGTTTTTTCCCATTTATTTTATATGGTTTTCAATAAAATAACAAATTAACTTACATTTTAGGCTTGAAATCTTTAAGCAGACTAGCGAGTTTCTCACCGTCTTCTTCCAAATTAGTAACTTCATCCACACTGTTGACAACTGTTGTGTACAAGTTAAGAACTTGGCCAAATTCATTAATATATTGAATATTTTCCATTTTTATTAATTTTCATTTATTTGCACTTACAACTACTTTTTGCACGCACGAACTTAAGTGATATTCAGTGACCACCTTCGTCAATTTTTTTGAGTAAATTGAAATTATTGCAATTAGGTCAAACAGCTTGCATAAAATAATTGTTACTCTTAGAAAGAGAGATAGAGCAAAAAGACTTAACTGTTTGCCTAAATGTTAACCAAGTGATTGCAACGAAATTATGCTGAACACATATACACAAAAATATTCATCCAACTTTAAATTGAAGTGTCTTCTACTTGAAGATGCATATTTTCTACTTCGTTTTCACTACTGACAACTTCAATATAAATCATTTTATTTTTCAACTTAATTTCGAAGTGGATAAACTTTAGAGAATATATTAACTATAGTGGATCATCATAATTTTGAAATTTTTCCACTTCTAATTGAAGATCAAAATGTTCTCTAATTTGATTTAAAGGGTTTCAATGTGAATTTGAAGACGATTTTTTAAAAATGCAACAACATAAAATTGACATGATATTATTTAATTTTACGTTGCGATTTTTCCCTGAGTGTGTCGGCATGAACTGTATGACCGTATGAAGATATTTTTCAACCAATTTTTGTACAACAGCTGGCCCTGGTTAACTTTGCGCTCCTGACCTGGCAAATTTCCTGCGTAAATCACACCTTTGAGGGGGTAGAAGGACTTCGAGTCACACAACCATCATATTTTTATTCCGTACTTGGCTGGTTTTGACGGAACGTATTGCTTAAAATGTGTGCGATCTTTATACGGAAATAATTGCTCGTCCACGGTCAGTGAATCATGCGGATTGTAAGCTGCTGCCAAATTGGTCTTCAACATCAGCCATACATTATCAATAGCAGCAATTTTTCTAGTGATTAATCTCTCCGACCGTGAGTTCACATTATCAAAGCGTAAGTCCATTTTTATAGCCATAAATCGATCAAATGACAATGCGGCTTTGAATATTGCGGCATGTAGTGAACCCCAGAGTTCACTAGGGACCTTCTCACTTATCGGAGGGTTAACATTGTTGTTGCTTCATAAGCCCATTTTTTCGATCATGCTTATAAGGAAGGCGTAATCAAAAAGAGCTTTTAAACACACAATGGAAAAGAAAGAAAAAGCTTTGTACTGCTTAATGCAGCATTTATGATAATTTTCTATGAAGTTTTTTAAATGGCATTTAATCTCAAATTTTAATAACTTTTTAGGGTAGGTTTTAAAAAATAAAGTATGCAATAGCTTAAGTTAAAAATTACCTTTGAATTAGTAAAAGAATTATTAAAATCGGTTCAGTGGTTCTTTAGTTTAGCCTACACGAAGATACGTGATAAGCATTTTATATAATAGTATAGATTAAAAGTAGTTAGAAATGATCTTCGATTGGGCAAAAGTTCAAAAACCCCCTCGTCCGAACCAAAGTATATTCAAAGTCTTCAGCAGTCAATAAAATGTTTATTTGTAAAAATATGTTCGTCATAGTTTTAACAGAAAATATTAGCTGTTTTTTTATAATGTCACTTGGTATGGGAGGTAGGCGTGGTTTTCACTCGATTTCGTTGAATTATATACTAAGAGTGTATATATATTAAAGCTTTTTTGCAAAATTTCAAGTCCATATATTAATTTATGTGGAATGAAAACAGATTTTACCGTTTTGATTAAGTTACTTTGTATGGGAGGTAGGCGTGGTTTTCATTTGATTTGACTAATTTTCGAACTTTACCTTTCTCTTTTAGATAAAAGCTTAAATATCGAATTTTGTGATGATAGATTCAAAATTACGGCTGTAATAGTGATCACAGACAGACAGACAGACAGACAGACGGACATGGCTAAATCGACTCGGGTGGTGATGCCGATCAAGAAAATATATATACAGGGTTTTCCAATAGGGACTTGACAACTTTGAATTAAATTTCTGAACGCACCCTTTCACTAATCATCGAACTGTCATTGTCAATTCATTCATTAAACTCAACATTTTGATCATGCTATCAGTACACGAACGAACAATGTCTGCAAGTTATAATAACTTACTACCGAAATTCGGAGTCGGTGATCGCAACTTTAAGAGCGTTAACTACAATTTTCGGTCGTAATTCTCGCCCTAGTAGACAGACAATAACAAGTTTAGTGCAAAAATTTGAGTCTACATATTCGTTGTGTGATGTTACCGTGCCAGTGAGACAACAGGTTGGTCGAAGTGTCGAAAATATCAAACGGGGGGGGGGGGGGGTGGGGGGGGGATAAATATACTGCCAAAAGGAAAGGAAATATTAAATATTTACGGAGTTATGGTCAAAAACGTCCGATTCCGTAACTACCACTTTTCAGGTAGCCGAAGCGCAATCAATCCACAATTGATTGTAAAATCTTTTGTTCCGTATTTCTTCACAGTTCTTAATGCACTATCGGAATTATTAATTTGTTATGTATGCAAACACAAAATAAGTTTTGGTGAGTCCGGATCGAGAGGCCTAGGTTACAAAATTTCAGCTTACATTACTGCTGGAATATTAATTGAAGGCTGCAGCCCCATTCTGAAGCTAATGAACGAACTGGGTGCAATAATTGACACCTATTGCAAAGTTTTCGCCGAAAATACCGATGAGGTACGAGTAGCAAAGCAAAACCAAAAGTCTCTCCGGTTCTACTTTGCACAAAAAAGCACCACGTCCAGCTTGGATGTACCTGCCGGAAAGATGTACCTACAAATTTAAAGATATCTTGTGAATAGATAATTTTTTCGGGTCAAAACTGTTAATAAAATAGATACTATGCAGAGTCGCTGTTTTGTAAAAAAAAATTGAAATGTTTTTTTGCAGTTCAAAGGTGCACTAAAAACAAAACATGATCCTTTATGTTATCAACTTGAAAAAAATTCAATAAACAAAACTAATTTCACTCTGTCTAAAGGTATCTTCCCCCTTAAGCAGTTTCTTCTTTATCAATATAATTTATTGGCAGACTTCATGTGATCTGTCAAAACAAAAGTGTTGCCAACTATTCAGCAAGTAACAGCTAAATGAGTAGCAGTTTGAGTTTTTCGTAATTGAACTGAGCACTGGCGAATCGAACGCAGCTATTCTCAAATACGTCAATTTTCTATGTCGACCTATGCGAAGACATCTCCCCTTTAAAAAAATCATGCACCGCCTCTGTCGAACACGCAGCCGTTCCTTCGTTTTATGGATTTTTAAATAACTTTATAAAGCTTAATTTAAGCTCAAGTTCTTAAAGCTTAGCACATACGTATACATAAGTCCTTTCATTTTCTCAACAGCAAAAAATTTTTATAATTTCTGATCCATTAAATACTCGAAATCGTTGACGCGGATTGTAAAATCAGAGTCACGAAGTCCAACATATTACAATCGGGAATTATCACACCTACCTACCCTATCACACTCATCATGCAATTCATGCAACGTGTTATTGCCGTTATAGATGTCGTTGTAAAGAATATTGCTAATTGGTGGCAGGTCAAACCTACGTTCATACTGTTCAAGCTCATACGAATACTTTAACGATTTCACCGTAATGCATTCGAATAACCGTTCATTTTCGTGGTACGACTCAATAAAGTTTGTGCGTGTGATACTGCGATTAAATTTTCATTTGAAAGGATACCGTTTGGTAAATGACATCATTACACTGGTTGCCAAATACTCTCATTCATCAGCATGACGTGAGAGGCAGGCAGAGCGGCAATATTTATTTTTCTGAATTTTTTTTTTTTTTGTTTGCTTTGCCTGCCTTTTTCCAATTGACTTCAATGTTTTACGATGTTGGTGCACCCAAAAAGTAAGGCTGTAAAAATGTTTGCTTTAAATTTGTTCTGGAATCAGTGTGAATAAAACGAAGTTCGCCCGTAGCTTAAAGTAGGTGGTGTCCTTTTTATCACCGACATACGTTAAGGACTGCTCGAAATGTATAGGACGAGAAAAATTCTCCTTTACAGCAGGCTGTCATGTCTGCATTTTTTACTGTTTCGCCAACAGTTTGTAAGAATTTCTTGGTTGAGGATTGGATTTTCTTTAGGAATTTTTATCCTTTCGCTGACTTTGGTACGCATTCTAAATTGTATGCATGTTTTTTGCAGATAAACGATATTGTTCGAGAGCGTCTGATGGGGCGCTGTGTAAATGATTTATAGCCATGTTGTATTTTTTTCCGTACTCGTTACGGCTGTCGCACGCATTTTGCCAGTGGAGCCAGTTTCAATTTGTCGTTGCTAGGAATCAGTGTCCATTTCTAAAACTCTTTAGCTGTTATGGTCTGACGTAAAGCGAACTCATATTTCAATGGTTTTGTCAGTGGCGCTGGATGAGTTATTGTCATATTTTTGAATTAATCTTCGAGTCTTAAATTTTCTGCATGGAATAATAAGCTAAAAATGGGAAAGAAAAACCATTTGATTTAAGCTAAGAATTATTCAAAGAGACAAACATTTCGCGAATAATAAATGTTACGATTTCTCGAGAAAAGCCTAAAATCAATACAAAAGTTAAGAAGAGGAACATAGCGGATTTTACGATGGATTTTATGTACAAAAAATCATTTCGCAAGAACCGTTTTGTATGAATAAAGAATCATGGTTTTACATGGAAATTGAGATTGCGTTGGACTTTAAGATGGATTTTTAAATAAGTAAAGACATTTGTTTTTATGTTTGTTTTTCGTATCCAACATCCTACATTATATTCCAGGACGTTGAGTAGAACTATAAATGAAGAAAATAAAAAACAGTGTTGAAGTTGTGAAGTAGTCTGAGCAATTTGGTGTTAAGGGCATTATGTCAGTCCCACCAGTTTAAAATTCTTATTAAATACTAAATAATAGAGAATAGAGAAATCAATTGACCTTTCATTGCACACAATTCATTATACATATTGTCAAAACTGCCTTATTTCAATAAAGAACGCTCTATCTGTCAATGCAGAAACAACAAACTTACACAAAGTAGATAATAGGTCTGTTTCCGTACGCACACTGTGTAACTTGTGGGACACTATTTTCTGTTTCCGTACTTTCTGTGCTTAAAATGGGAGAAGAAGAACAAGCATAAAATCGCTCTCTCGAGCACACAAAGTGCACAGAGAGTGCTAGAACTCGAGACTTCGAGTAAAGTAAGAACAAGCATCAAGAAGAATAAGCATCAATAAGAAGAAGCAAATGTCAAATTACATTTCATAATTGTTTATGTTTTGCGATAAATAAATTCACAAATTGTGTACCTAAAAGAAATTTACGTACAATAAATAAATAGTTATAAATAAAAATGAAGTAATTGTTCAGTTTTGCATTAAAAATGGCTTTTAATAATTTGAGTGAAAGTGTTTTAAATTTTGTGCTGCCGTCTGCAGTCAAAATCAGCTGTTTTGTGCTCGAAACTTACTAGAAGCTGTTTCCGTACTTTTGCAACTATTTTCACATTTCGTTTTTACTCTCTAGCACACGTTTTACACAAATCTTACACAGTGTAAAGTACGGAAACAGACCTAATGAAAGTATAATTTCTTTAAAAATGCAGTAAACTTATCTTTATGAAATTGTCACATTTCCATATAGAGTCAACGATAACGTCGCCTGTTGCGTGTTCATAGATGTTCAATATTGACATCCTGATGCCATGTTCTGTGAAGATCAAGTTTTAAGAGAACTTTCAATTTTTGTTCTTATAAAACTTATTTATGGGAACTTATAGAAACTTATTTTGGTTTTACTTATCATAGTGTGCACAAAAGCGAATATATACTACAATCGAGCAAACAGTCATTATTAAAAAGGAAATGATTTTACATTGGAGAGAAGTATGCACCACAACTGTAGAGTAGTTACAGGGAAATATGAATCAGAGCTATGTTATATTGAAGTAAATAACTTTTAGTACACAGCAGCGCTGTAAAAGGATTGAATCATTTCGAAATGCACACCCCTTAATGCATTCAAAAGTTGCATCAACCAGATTGTAATCTTATGCTTCTATTACGGATGCACAATTCATCATTCTTTAAATATAAAAGAATGCACACCCAATGCTCTGTAAGGAATGGGACTTATGGAAATATCATTTCCATTCTTGTTGGCTTAAAAAATATGATGAATGCATTCAATATTATCATTCTTTTGAACTCTAAAATACTAGAAATTTTATTTACTACCATCAAATACTACTAACTATGAAGCAGCATTTTGCATTTATGTTGTCATTTGGTTGTTAACAAAAAGTATAAAAATTAACTTCCACAATTTGTTGTATATAATATTTTTTCTATATATGATACTAGCAAATACCCTCTGCTTCGCCGGCGATAAAAATATTATATATCATTAAAAACTATTGAAAACAAATTTGAGCTTTAGGCCAAGCATGTTGAAAACAAGACAACATGAAGACAAAGAAGGCAACAACCAACAACAACAACAACGGCTCTGTATAGAGCAAATCATATAGCTTGACTATACAGACTGTTTCGTTGGCCGCTACATCAACTCATCAGTAGTATTGTATGACTTTTCACTGTGATCCACTCAAGCTACTTAAGTTCTTAACAAGCTAATAAGAAAAATATATTACGGCCTTATAGAGAATTGTTATTTTAAAATTAAATATATCTTTCATTTAAGCTGAAAAATTTCAGCAAAACATTTCAACAAAATATCGACACGGAATTTTTATCGATGCTTTTATAAAAGTGGCAGTATTTTTACATTCAAACAGGTGGCAGCATTGGTACCGCACACAATACATGTTGCTGTCTTTTTTTTTCTTTTTTGTAGACCTTCCCACCGGGACCATCTTCAATATAGATTTTAGAATTGATTATTTTTAACACGCTGATGTCCTACAAAAAGTAGTACATCCTTTTCTCGCTTCCATATGAATCGCTATAGAAATCGATTCTTTTATTCACTTTTTAAATGGATTCTTTTAAATAAAAAGTATTAATTTTTGGAAATAAGAAAACAAATCAAAACAGACTGATGCTTTTCTAGCTTATACCAGAATTTGTTTTAGAATCAATTCGTTCTTCTTTTGCCAAAAAAGCAAGCAAGGAATCTTAAAACATTTTCTATAGTAGAAATTATTATAGGTCGTAATCGATTCTGGCTGAAATAAAAAAGAATCAGTAAACTTTTGGTTGGTAGATTCCAATTCATAGGTTTTGCTTTAAATTTATATATTCTTTGAAATACGTTCTAAAATGTAAGCAAAAGAATCTATTCCATTTACGATTTTTTTTAGAATCAATTCTCACTTTACCGCTGAGTTGTTGACTTTTATTTATGATGCTCAAAAAGAGTTTGAAAATAGAGCTTTTGTCTCACAGCGATTTTGACATATTGTTCTATCTCATATATTCGCCAACAATAGAGTGCAGATATATTGTTATATGAGCGAAAAAACATGTAAAGGAACCCAGCAGTTATTTTGGAGTCAATTGAAAAAGTGAACTAGTTCATTTCTAGCGCAGTTCGCAGTAGCTCTGAAAAAGTACAAAAGGTGTTCAGAGTAGAACAGTTATCTTTGCTTTTGTTTTCAAAAGTATTGCTGACAAAAATAAACGCGTTCTGATTACTTTTTAAAATTTGCTGCGCACAAGAAAAAATAATAAAAAAAAAATGTTTATAGACAAAATGTTTTCTGGATTGTGGATGGAAAAGATGGTACAAATGAGATCTTTAGGACCTTTCCATTGCACTAAATTCTTACACTTTTGACATGTTCACTTTAAAACTAGTTAAAAAAGAACCACTTTCAGGCTACTGCGAAAGCAACCAGTTTAAAAATGTTCCTAATGCAACTAGTTCAAATATAGGGAAAAAGGAGTGTTTCTGGGGACAATTGTCTTTTCCTATGACATCAACCCGCAAAAAGCGTCAGTTCGTTCAATGTTAAAGGGTATTGTAGTGGAACTAGTACTGGTCCTTTTTGGAACTAGTTCAGAACTATTTCAAATTTGGTCCACTTTTCTGCTGGGAAATTAAATTTCATAATAAAAAAACTCAGGAGCGGTGCTTTCATTGTCAAAAATTTTACTTAAAATTTATTAATAGTTTGAATTTGTATGGTTAAAATTTTGTTTGTTTAAGTTTTATCATATTTCAGGCGTTGTTATAATTGTTTTATAATGGTGCGTACCTGTGATTTAGGCAAAACAAATATGATTTGTTTTGTTATATGTTTTGGGCAAACGTTTTCATAACAACCGCCCCTGTGACGATTTGGCCTTTTCTTTTGAAGAGAGCTTTAATGAGAAAGTTTTTCTTTCTGAGAATAAAAAAAAAGAAATTGTATGGTTATTCTCTCTGAATTTTAATTAATTATTTAAATAATGGTTGTCAAATTTATATAGCCTATGTCCCAACTGGACATCATAGCTATCCTAGAGAAAAGGAATTTTTGAAATAGCGCCTGCCATTCTCAAGCTTTTCTCAGCCAAACATACGTGAGTCCTCTTTTATATAATCCCAGCAGAAAAGTGGACCAAATAAAATACTTCTACACTGAACGCCTTTTGAACTTTTTCAGAGCTACTGCGAACTGCGCTAGAAATGAACTAGTTCACTTTTTCAATTGACTCCAAAATAACTGCTGGGATAGTATAGATAAGCCAATGGCAACCCATCACAGTCAGGCCCAACAGTCACAGACATACAACAAATACACACAAAACAAATTCAGACGCAACAACAAATCTTTGCGGCTGCAGACATCGATGGCCATCGGTAGCTGCATTCATTAAAATTTCAATTCAGTGTGAATTCTTTATGTTTTGCAATTCATGTCTTGAAAACAATTTTAATCAGCCTAAAGGCTCTGTATGCTACAAATAGGATTTCTGCTTTTGAAAATTTAAACTAGAGAATGAAAAGTTAACATGAATTCACACTTTTTACACCTCTGGTACACAGCTATCTAAAATGTAGATATATATAAAAAAAATTTTTTTTCTTAGCCTTGAACCAAGTATTTCAGGTATAATAAAGGGTTTTCCATTAAGGACTTGACAACTTTTTTTTTAAATAAAACGCAAACCATTCGAGATATTTCAAAAACTTTATTCATTTGCACTTGACTTCGTTCATATGGCCACCGCGAGCACGTATGCAGCGGTCGATTCGTTTGACCCAATTTTCGACGACTCGACCACACATTTCGGCCGAAATGGCCGCTATTTCGCGTTCAATGTTGGCTCTGAGCTCTTCCAACATCGTCGGCTTGTTGGCATAGATCAATGACTCGACGTAGCCCCAAAGAAAATAGTCTACAGGCGTTAAATCGCAAGAACGAGGCTGCCAATCGACTGGCCCATTTCTTGAGATAACACGCACATCAAACTTACTCTTTAATAAATCGATTGTAACGCGTGCTGTGTGGCTTATGGCATCGTCCTGTTGGAACCACATGTCGTTCAAGTCCATATCTTCGGACATAACGATGGCCATTCACAGTAACGTTACGATCGTTACCGTCGACGAAAAAATATGCTCCAATGACACCGCCGGCATGCAAACCGCAGTTAACAGTTATTTTTTGTGAATGAAGTGGTGATTCATGAAGCACTTGTGGATTTTCACCCGACCAATAACGAATATTTTGCTTATTCACGAACCCACACAGAAAATAAAAGAATTGATTTATTACCTAAACTAGTTTAGCTAATGTGAAAGTTTCTATTTCACCTAATCTTTTCAACAACTTTTCTACTTACACAGTTAATTTAACAATCATGCATTAGGTAATTCACATAATTAAAATTAGTTAATTCAACTAAAATTTTGCTTATTAAATCATCTAATTCTTCTAGTTATTTTACCTAATGCAAGTTGTCGATTTGTTCGTACACTAGGGAAATAACGCATATTAGCATTATCCACGCCTCAGTATAAATTTTATATAAATATTTACGTGGATAAATCAAATGCTTTCCTTACAACTTGTTTTTTCCCCGTATTTGAATTTTATAGGAGCACAGCGCTCTCCTATAAAAAACATAAATAAAAACAAAGTGAGAAAATTTTACAAAAAGTAAAGTCTAACGCGAGAATTGAACTCGGGCCGCTTGCGTTATAGTCAAACGCTTTACCGCTGTGCTGTTACGCCGTTTGATAAATTGTGAACAAAATGTATATAAAAATATGAGGTCCACAACTCTGAAATTATGGGCATCTACAGCAATTTGATTAATTGGTATGTAGCGTAAATTCTTGTATTGGAAATTTAGCTCAATAGATAAGGCGTTGGTTGTTGAAATCTTGAGATCATAGGTTCGATTCTCAGCGGTGGCAAAGAAATTTTTCAGTCATTTATACAATGTATATATCTCTCTCATTCTATCTACTATAAAACAAATCTTTCTTCTCTATGATGTGACGAAATGAAGTAAAGTCACATAAGGAAAGTTTCACTTCAAAATAGAAATTGCAAAACAAAAAACATATTTTTTGCATATTTTTTGCACGGCATTCCCACTCTTAAGTGGGAATGCTATCTAAATAATTAGATGATTTTTCTACACTTAGTAGGTGGCTTGCCTAATCTGAAGTGGTCATAGTTTAAAAAAAATTAGCTAATTCTTCTAATAAATTATGTGTCTTATCTATTTTATGGTTGAAGGTACACCTAAATATTTAGGTTTTTTTAGCTACTCTCGCAGTTAAACTACCCAATATAATTGCATATAATTAACATTTAGAAATTGGTAGCGCACCTAATCAAATTCGTTGACTGAAAATCACCGGATTACTTTAGCTGAATTGACTACATTTTTAGGTAAAAGTTCTACTCTTTTTTTTCTGTGCATTGAGTCAAAAATTAGCTTCGTCACTGAAGATGATTTTGCGATGAAATTCATCTGCTTGGCGCATCTTTTCCAGAGCCTAATCGGAGAACGTACGTCGCTTCAAATGGTCCATCGGCTTCAATTCTTGAGTCAGCTTGATCTTGTATGGGTGTAAACCAAGATCCTTACGCAAAATTCACCATAAAGTGGTCTGGGCGATGCCCAATTCTTGAGAACGCCATGGAATTGACTGCTTTGTATCGTTTGCTACGGACGCCTGAACGACAGCGATATTTTCGACACTTCGACCAACCCGTTGTCTCTGTTGGTCTCACTGGCACAGCAACATCACACAACGAATATGTAGACTCGAATTTTTGCACTAAACTTGTTATTATCTGTCTACTATGGCGAGAATTACGACTGAAAATTGCAGTTAACGCTCTTAAAGTTGCGATCACCGACTCCGAATTTCGGTAGTAAATTTTTATTATTTGCAGACATTGTTCGTTCGTGTTTTTACCATGATGAAAATGTTGAGTTTACTGAATAAACTGTCACTATAGTTTGATGATTTGTGAAAGGGTGCGTTCAAAAATTTAATTCAAAGTTGTCCTATTGGAAAACCCTATACATATTCAGACAAGTTTTCCTTGGTTCGAAGTGGGATGATAGATTAGTGGGAAGGAAATGACAATGAAATGGAACAAGTGAAGGATGTTCTAGAGTGGTGAAAAGTCACAGAAATATGTAAATTTAAATCTGAGGCAAGTGTTTATGCCTTCACTTCGGTCAATTCAAGTTGTAAGGTAATCTCATCCACAATCTTCTACAACTTTAAGTCGTTAATATTGATGATTTTTCAATTTCAGTTAAAAAGAAAATGCAGACAGGTTAAGACGTAAGATCTTGGTCAGTGTGTCATTTGGTTATAGCGTAAATAACAACAATTTAAATTTATCGGATATATAACAAAGGTAAGTAACAGCGGATTAGTGGCGATCGTGACAGAGTGCATTAAAAAGTGAGCGGGCCACTCGGTGCCAATTCGAAACCAAAAATAAGATATAGGAGCTACGATGAACAATTTGCTTAAATTACATGTGATCTTTTTCTTTTTTGAAGTGAAACTTCTTAGGCGGCGCTTCGAAATTTGAACGAGAGTATTGGAGGAGTGAAATTTCAAGGTCACTTTACTTCATTTCGTTACGCTATAGAGAAGAAAGATATGTTTTATAGTAGAGAGATATACATTGTATAAAAGACTGAAAAAATCTCCTTGTCACCGTTAAGGATCGAACCCACGAACTCAAGATTATAAAGACAACGCTCTATCTATCGAGCTAAGCTCTTTATATGGAAATATAGTCTACATACCAATTAATCAAACTTCTTTTGCTGTAGATGCCCAGCGGGAAAATAAAAAGCTCTCCTAGAAATAGCGCTTTTAATGCGCGTTTTTGGTATGCTTTGAGAATGCGCTTTTCAGAGGAGCTCATATTTTTATATACATACATTTTGTTCACAAATAATCAATCAGGGAAAGAGCAGAGCGATAAGACATGTGACTGTAATGCCAGCATTCCAAGTTCAATTCTTGCATATGACAAAGAATAAAATTTTCTCGCTTTGTTGGTATGTATAACACATAAAAGAGCTTTTTTAACTATTTGTTGAAGCGATTTTTAAACGATTTTTTAGCTGCACTTAAGAAGCGCTTCCATCCTAGGACATCCAATGTAAATTTTAATATGAATTTGGTTTACTTAAAAAGCGCTCCAGATGTGTGAAACGCTGGGCAGAAGCGCTTGTTTAGTGCTTTTGAAGCGCTTCGATTGCCTATGTTCACACGTCAGTCAAATGATTGAATCAGTCAAAATTTGACGTTGCTTTCCTATGTAAAAAAAAATTAACTTTATCTCAGAGCGAAAATGAACTCCAAATTCTTCTCTCGTCAGTCAAAATTTTGATTGAGCTCTAGACCTGGATCAATCAGTCAAATGGTTGCATTATTTTAATTGTTTGTTGTTGAGTAGGAAATTATGTCAAGAAAAGTAGTTAATTAGTACTTTTTTGGTAACAAATGTAGTTTTTTGAAGAGAAAAGGATGTAATCTGTAACCCTTGCGAACAAAATGAAATGCAACGCAACTTTTCTATTAAAAAATTTAAAATCGGGTTTTTTTATTGTGTTGTGTTTACTTTCTGTTTACAGCACGATACGATTTCACAAAATAGTAGGTAGCAGAAAAGTAACAAATGGCGTCGTCAGAGCATCAATCAAAAGATCGTGTGTGAGCAGGCGTCAGTCAAAATTTTCAGAGAGAGTAAAAGAGAGTAAAAAATCGTGACGAACTTCAGTCATTTGACTGACGTGTGAACATAGCCAAAGTAGACTCTCATACACGGGCTGCCATGCCAATATTTTTTTAGAATACTAACGTTGGTATATCTTTAATTCAATATATTAATATAACCTCTATGAAGTTTGCTCATATTACACATATTATATTATTATTCATAATATTGCGATATAAAATTATATAGAAACCCAAATTCATGAAGCATATGGTGTCGCTCAAGACGCCAACTTGACACTGTGCGCAAGAAAAGTTGGAATAAGTTCTTTCAATAGATAACCACTTTATACAATATGTAGTTATATAAGTTTACATCGAAATAATATTTATAATAGTATGTATAATATGTTTGATATACGTAATATTAATACGTACGTATGTTGAATTAAAAATATATCAAGTTGTGTTCTGAAAAAAATTGCTACATGGCAACCCTAGTGAGAGCCTGCATCATTGCGAAAATTTTCATTGCGCTCAAATCAATGTTGCTCAGAGATTTCATATAAGGGCATTTTACAACTAATCTTCAATGCTTTGCATATAACGCAGAGACCGGCTAGAGTGTGCAAAAAATGTTTGGTTATCTTTTTACATATAAAGTTTTGAACAAAAAAGTATTATAAGGCTTAACTTTTTGAAAGCAAAAATAAAAAGTAAAATTTGTCCCATAGTTTTGAGTACAAAATAACCAATAATTTTTGATTTTTAGCTTTTAAGGCAGAAATAAAAATAAAAGTTAAGATCAAGTGTACCGCTGAGGCAGATTTATTGTTGTGACATTGTTCTGTGAAACTCCTTATTAATATGCCAAAAAAATTTTTTGAAAAATAACTTTGTAAATGCACCTGAAGCTCCATTGGTAAAAAAAAAAACATTGCTCATTATAGTTATGTAAAACAAAAAAAATTCCTTTTTAGGAAATTATTCTCTTAATATGCAGAATATGCAGCACTTGATTTTCTCACGATCATACTCTCGCTCTCAAACTTTCTATAAAGCTACGCTCTGAGTTTTTTCACAGTTTTCCGTTCTCCTTTCGGATTCACACCAGAATTCATCAAGTAGAAGCAGCGTACACTGCCACAGAATGTTGCAAACGAAATAAATTAAACGACAAGTAGATTACACTCACAAACATACAATTGTTTCGCTTGCAACGTATTTTGCTGCGACCAGCCTGCCTACTGCTTTCCAATAAGCACATTTTCATTGACTGCTTCTTAAACACGTATATTTCTCAACTGGTTTATTCACCTCTATATGTAAATACGACGCAAATTGGCTATCGAATTAATTGCTTTTCGGCCATAGGTCCATACCAATTAATATTAAATAAACAGAATATTTTTTTATAAAAACTTTTAATTGTATTTCTTTTGCTTAAAATAGCTGAATTACAATACTGCGTTAGGTCGGTCGTGCGCTGACCGTACGTTGGTCTCCGTTGTAAAAATTTTACGATATAAGCTGTCAAAACGGACTACCTCAAACTTGCAAAACTCAATGTTGCGTTGACAGATCGTGCGTCTATCATTTTGGTGATGCCAATAAAAGCAGCTATACTAAAAATCCCACAAAACGTCCCTTTTTCCGAAACCATGCAATTATAATTTTAATCAATGAAAAGTTAAAAGATATTGTCATAAAATCATTTTATAATCACTTTAGAAAGCTAAGATCTTTTTATTAAGTGTAATATAATCTGCGAAATAATGAAAAATTCGGACTAGAAGCTTCAAAATAAATAAACGCTTTCCAATTTAATGATAAAATGTGAAATTAAATTAAAATTTAAAATGGAATTTCTGGAAACACATTTCAGTTTTTATGGCAAAAAATTTTTCTTTGATTAATCGATATTTATATATATATATATACTAGCTTTTCTCGGCGCGCGTTGCTGCACCCTGCAACTATATGGGAACATAATAGGTGTATTCAAAACTTTTCTTAGATTCATAGTTTGACATCACTGTTATTTTCGACTGCCCGTTACAGTTTCCCAGTAGCAGGAGATCACCAAATAGTCACTCCATTTTGAGTTTGTATGTACATAAGTATTGCTACTTTTACTTTCAAAGCTATTCGATAATACAAATTTTAACTGTATGGGCGGAGCCACACCCTATTATATAATGCTCATCCCAGTTTTATAGTAGATGAACATTACCCTGTTTTAGTACACTTGCCGACAGTAAGCATACAGACTAAATTACCAAAATGTAGCCCAATCGACGAAAACCGTAGGAAATATAGCATTTTTATTGATTTGTGGGCGGTAAAAGGGGGTGTGACAGAAATTTAAGCCATCTCGTACTTGAAAAAAATGTACTGCCAAAATTTCAGCTCTATCGGCTAAGTAATTTTGAAGTTTCCAGCCATCACACAGACAGCGTTTTGCTTTTTGTATATATATTTTGGATAAACATTATAAGCTATAACTTTTGATTGGCAAGAGATACTTAGATAATTTTTTTCTAATAAATAAATTTTTTAGCTTGTATATTTTTTCAAAAATATAAAAATACAATATTGGAAAAAAAAAATTTTGTTCGAAAAAATCAAGGGCAGGTCTTGTTTTTTGAATCACAAAAATGGTTTTTAATTTTTGCGTCAAATTGAAATAACTTTTGCTTATAAATGTTATAACTTTTAAATAGAGTTGGAAATTTGCGAATTTGAATTTAAATTATTTTTACAACAAAAGCAAATTTTGAGCCATTTTGTGAGGGAAAACTCCAAAATTTCATACCTTTTTTGAAAAAAATATTTAAAATATATATACTCAACTAACGGTATTTTTGCAATAAGGTTTTCATAGTAATTTGATGAAGCTTTAAGACAAAAAAAAATTTAACAAAATGAATACAAAAGCAGCGGAGATATTTGACTCGAAAGTCGCAAAATTAAATTTCTGATTGTTTTTTTTCTCATTTTTGAGCAACGATGTTGCATTAAATATATCGTTGTAGTAAAATATTTCATAGTTTTCAAGATATGTTCATGTTTTTGATGTGAAAATAACGGAAATTATTTTTATTTTACTAAATTTAAGAAATATTTAATATTTTGTAAATATTTGCACATGTACCCTAAGAAAACAACTAAAAATATGCGATTTTGTAAAAAATTTGTACTACAGCACCATCTGGTGTCCAAGGTGGGTCAAAGAAGATAGTGCGTAAAAACTCATCGTACCTGAAAACTACTATATACCAATTTTTATTCTAATTGCATGAGCAATTTGGGAGTTTTAGGTGGTTTTGTAAAAAATTTGTACTATAGCGCCCTCTGGTGTTCAATATAGGTCAAAAACGATAGCAGCAGAACACTCAACGTATATGAAACCCACTGTATACCACTTTTCATTCTAATCGCATTAGCAGTTTAGGAGTTTTAGGCAGTTTTGTAAAAAATTTGTACTACAGCGCCCTCTGGTGTTCAAGGTGGATCAAAATTGATAGCCCACGAACACGCACCGTACCAAAAAACTTCTGTACACAAATTTTCATGCTAATCGGATGAGTAGTTTTGGAGTATATTGCGGCCTTACAAACATAAACTCCTTTTTTATATATATAGATATATATATATATATGTGGTGATTTTCATATCTGGTTGTACTACCATATTTTGTAATTTGATACTGTACAATTATAATTAAGTATTCTTTATTTTTGTTAGAATTGAGAAAATATTTTTCATAGAGAAAAAAGCAAAATAAAATTCATTCGAAGAAAATCATTGGAATAAAGCAGTTGGTATTTTAAAATAATTCCATTGTTAAACTTTCCTACATATATGTGACCCGGTCTACGAAAAGGGACCTTCGGTGTGAAAATATCATTTTTCACTTTTTTGGCGATTCGGATAGACTAATGTGTGCAAAGCAGAAGTTTCCAACTCGTAAAGAAGTTTGTCAGGAATTTTCCAAAAAAAGAGCATCTGTATTAATAGACTAAGAAATACAACTCTGTCTGCAGCTGTTTTCTCGAAAACTTGTTTTTACACCGAAGGTCCCTTTTCGTAGACCGGGTCACATATGTATATTGTTTTTTTTTTATAAAATGTGATTGCTTGATGTCATTAGTTTTCTTGTTTTTATTAAAATTACTGCTATTTATTATTATCTATATTATTATTACGCAAGCGCTTTTTTTGTGATGACCATCAAATCTATACCGTAAATGTGATTTTTATAAAGAGGTTATCAATAGAAAGATCTTGCTCTGTAGATGTGCAATAAGGTCTTACTTTTTCTTAAAAATTGTGTATTTAAATAAGAAAAACCAAAACAATCTTCTACGAAGAAAGCCAGCCTTCTATTTAATGCCTAAAACTATGTGATAAATTTTTTCTCAAATTTTCTATTATTGAAGCAGTTGAGCGAAGCGATAAGTGTACAAAAATATTTTATATTGATACACTAGCCACAAAATAGCAAATTCATGCAAAATCGCTATTCCAGGAGCCTTTACTGGCATAGCCGCCAGCTCATTTGAAGGAGAGCATACTTTGCACAGCTAATTCAAACATCCTATACCTCTTCTTAAGACATCTGTGTTGGGTGATAAGCCCAATTCTACGCACGGAAGGTCATGTCGTGAAGATAGCAGCTTATCCATCAGAAATTTAGTATCGTTGAATTATAACTCGCTCAGGAGACGTGCTACGGAAAATTTTAGTTAACGACAGAATAGATGTGCTATTAAGCCTCACAACGAAGATATTGCGAGCGCATTTTGGCGTTTTAACGCCATACGGGTTTACTAGTTATTACTGTTACTTTTTGCCGAGATTTTTGCAAATTTTGAGAGTAAAATGTAGGAAATTTCGTCAACGAAACCAAGTTGGAAATGTTCATGTTAATTTGTGTATAGAAGTTTTTTGGTACGGTGCGTGTTTTGGGGCAATTTCAATCAATATTTATCCACCTTGAACACCAGAGGGCGCTTAAGTTCAAATTTAAAGAAAATCGGTGTGTAGTGGTTTTGATGTACGCTGAGTGTTTCGCTGCTATCTTTTTTGACCCATATTGAACACCAGAGGGCGCTGTAGTACAATTCTTTATGCGATTAGAATGAAAATTGGTATATTGTGGTTTTGAAGTACGGTGAGTATTTTGGTGCTATCTTTTTTGATCCAACTTGGACACCAGTTGGTGCTGTAGTACAAATTTTTTTACAGAATCGCCTAAAACTACAATATGCTTACCATAGGCGTAGAAGGATGGAAGTGGAACTCCATTGGGAGTTTTAATGTTATGCGACTTTAATTTCTATAGCTATTTGATATCAAAACTTTGGCATATATGGGCGGAGCCACACCCCCTTCACCAATGCCTGTCCAAATTTTTTTGTAGAAATGCATCACCAAATAGTAATTCTATTCTAAAATTCAACGTTTTGTGACTTACTTTCATAGGCTATTCGATATCAAAAATTTTAATTGTATGGGCGGAGCCACACCCCCTTGTACAATGCCCGTCACGGTTTCGTACTAGATGGACATTACCAAGTGGCAACTCAATACCGAGTTTCATTATTATGCGGCGTTTAACTCCAAAGCTATTTGATACCATAAGTTTGACTTATATGGGCGGTGCCATGCCCCCTTGTCCAATGCTCACTCAATTTTTGCAGTCAAATGACAAGACTAAATAGCACATTCTTATCGAGTTTCATTGATGTGTGACTAATAGTTCGAAAGTTATACCCACAATTTGGGCAGCCGAAAAAGTGCCACGCTCTTTGCCCAACGCCCAAAAAATTATACCAGTGGAACGGCACATGTAAATCGAGGCCGAACACCTAATTCCAATGTTGTGCGGCCTATAATTCCAAAGTGATTCCATATTGCAGATTCGAGCTGCCACGCCCCCTTGTACAATGCTCGCTGAATCACTTGTAATAAGTGAGTACTTGGGTACAACTTTACAAAAACAAAATGAACAGCATTTGCCAATCTACCTTACCAATCTACCTTACCACAACATTCCTTTGTGTGTTATATTACACTGAGTTACAAAATGACACTTTATAAAAGGTGCAGAGTTCTCGATAGTTAATCCTGACTGCATTTGACTGCTGATTTCAAATATAGACTCCATTTTTCTCCATCAGCTCGAGTTTTTGAGTTATAGGCAAAAACATGAAAATCAGTTCTTTTTCTGATAATTTTGCAATATCTATTATATTGATCTATCAATTCGTATTACGATGACGGATTTCAATGAAGAAATTTTAGACTTTTCAATTTTTGCACATAAAATTACAATATCTTTGACGGTTTTGAAGATATCGACGTTCAAAGTCGAAGAAACGTCACAATTTTACGTAGGCTGCGCTTTTGAAACCCTGTATCTTTAATATTTTTCAACGGATTTGCAAAAACTTTTTTTTACTTGATAGAAAATCTCTCGAATTTTAATAAGCATTTTATTTTTTTTTTATTATCTTACATTTTTGCAAAGAAATTAAAAAAAAGAAAAATTTTTTTAAATTAATTTTATTAAAATTCAAGTACAGTTGATAAGGTTTTTGATAAGCCATTGATAAAGAAGGACCATGTTTTGCTTACATAAGTAAAAAAATGCCGGGAATAATTTAAGAAAAGCTTTAAGCTGGTTTAATGGACGGTCCGCAGATAAGGCAGCTAATGAAAGACCCTAATTTTAAAACCTCGATGACTAACCTTGAGCATCATTTACGACTTGAAAAACTTCTCTTCAGTGACTTTCTGAAGAGTGACTTTCTGAAAGGCATCAGGACCATCTCGCTTAAGACTCCAACAATAGTCTGCCATCATATGTTTGTCCCATCTTCCTTGGTAGCGGTCTTCCATTATTTTCATGTCCTGATGGAAACGCTCACCTCGTTCATCACTAGTGTTTCCTAAATTCTCAGGAAGTGGGATAAATGGGTGTGTAGATAGTAAATCTTGATGCTCATATTACATCCAAGATCCCTAAAACTGTCTAGCATGTTGGTCACTAGTTACTCAAAATTACATGCTTTGCAATTGCCTAAAAAGTTTTTGACAATTTATACAAATGACACCATGCCTTTCGCTCAAGGTTAGTCACCGAGGTTTTAAAATTAGGGTCTCTCATTAGCTGCCTTATCTGCGAACCGTCCATTAAACCAGCTTAAAGCTTTTCTTAAATTATTCCCGGCATTTTTTTTACTTATGTAAGCAAAACATGGTCCTTCTTTATCAATGGCTTATCAAAAACCTTATCAACTGTACTTGAATTTTAATAAAATTAATTTAAAAAAATTTTTCTTTTTTTTAATTTCTTTGCAAAAATGTAAGATAATAAAAGAAAATAAAATGCTTATTAAAATTCGAGAGATTTTCTATCAAGTAAAAAAAAGTTTTTGCAAATCCGTTGAAAAATATTAAAGATACAGGGTTTCAAAAATGCAGCCTACGTAAAATTGTGACAGGGATATGTATGTGCGATATCTTCAAAACCGTCAAAGATATTGTAATTTTATGTGCAAAAATTGAAAAGTCTAAAATTTCTTCATTGAAATCCGTCATCGTAATACGAATTGATAGATCAATATAATAGATATTGCAAAATTATCAGAAAAAGAACTGATTTTCATGTTTTTGCCTATAACTCAAAAACTCGAGCTGATGGAGAAAAACGGAGTCCATATTTGAAATCAAGAAACCAAACTAGTCTATAATCAGCTGAAAAATCTCCGGCATCAAAAAGTCTGTCGGGCTGTGTTCTTCAAACAATGATATTAAGGGTATTCGTCCCCAACCAACCTCATTAAAATATCTAATTGACCAGTATATAAATTAGCCATTTTGCATGAATACCCTTATAATATTATTTATAATCATGGTATAATGATACAAGGTAGCATTGACAACTGCTTATTTTCTCTTCTATAAGAAAACATCTAATGTCAAAAACAACTGCTTGTGAAAGTGTATCTGCAGCTGCTGAGGTTGTTTTTTTCACTTCAAAGTTTTCAACATTGTTTGTGTTCAATGGCGGATTGTGAACGCTCTCTTTTTGAATATATTTTATGACAGGAGATGTTTTCCCAAGCAACTGCAATGCTACCTTTTATTATTATACCATGATTTATAATGTACTAAAAATTGCATAAATTTTAATAGGATATACAATTGAATAATATTAATATCATGCTAAATTCATCAAAATCATTTTTATACTACTTAGGCAGCATGTTAATTTAAAAAATTTGATCAATTTAAAAAAAACTCGCATCAAAATATAAATTCCCACGATAATCCTATGAAAATCTGAGTTTTCCATCGGAATCCAAGAATACCCACATTTTAGCATTGCTCAACGAAAATGCAACCCAGCGTTAATATGGAATGTCAAAAGCACGACCTAGCTTGAGCATGTCGCTACTCATAGCGTTGATCGTACGTCACGTCTTATGAAAAATACGTGTAAGTGGTTAGTGATTATATTCCAGATAGAACTCTACGTCACGTTACGTTGCGTAGCTTTATGATTGCATAATCGAGCCTTTACACTAAAATTGTTCTTATTCTAGAAGAGAAAGAGTGTATACAAAAAAGAAGTTTCACTTCTTTACTGTATACACGGTATACTGTATCTTCTTTTTTTTTTTTTTGTTTGTCTGAAGTTCATGATGGAGTTTCATGTTGAAGCTTCATACTTCTGCTTCACACTGGCCTAAAAGAGTTTTTAAATTTTTACTACATCCTGATCCTATTTTTAGCTTAAAATACTTTAAAATTAGCAAGAAATGATCTTCGACTGGGCCGAAGTTAAAATACCCCCACGGCCGAACCATATTCAAAGTCTTAAGCAATCAATAAAATGTTTATCTGTAAAAACGTTTTCGTTATATTTTTAACAGAAAATATTCGCTTTTGTTTTTTGATAAAGTCGCTTTGTATGGGAGGTGGGCGTGGTTTTTCACTCAATCTGGTTGAATTCCATACACATAGTACACGTTGTATATCAAAGTTCATATGCAAAATTTCAAGTCCATACATTAATTTTTGTGGATTTTAGAGAACTTTTACCTTTTTGATAAAGTCACTGTGTATGGGAGGTAGGCGTGATTTTCATCTGATTTGGTTGAATTTCATACTTAGAGTGTATTTTAAGCATCAAAACTCATATGCAAAATTGCAAGTACATATATTAATTTTTGTTGAATTCTAAAAGATTTTACCGTTTTGATAAAGTCACTTTGTATGGGAGGTAGGCGTGGTTTTCATCCGATTCGGCTCATTTACGAACTTGACCTTCATTTTTAAGATAAAAGCTTAAATATTGAACTTCGTGATGATAGCTTTAAAATTACGGCTGTAATCGTGATCACAGACAGACGGACAGAAGGACAGACGAACACGGCTAAGTCAACTCGGGTGGTGATGCTGATCAAGAATATATATACTTTTCTATACCTACCACGCCTCCTTATGGGCGTAACAAACGGAGTGACAAAAAATAATATACCCCCATTTACGTTTTTTAAACGTGGGGGTATAAAAATAATACATAAAGTAAAAATTTGAGGGCTTGACACTGCAATACGTTTTAACCACATTTATCTATCAACATCACTAGCTTGCATTATCAGCCTCAATAAATTCCTATCCCATTTTTATTGTGCCAACACTACCTAAAGAAATATTTGTTATATGACCTCTTTGAACATGCATCGTTGAATATCCGGAGGATAGCAAAAACAATTTCCGGCTTTCATTGACCATCGATATAGAACTTTGAAATAGAGACGCATTATTTGTAGTATCCATTTCCACTTGAAAACTGACGATGGAGCGATTCTAAGCTGCCAGCTATGGCAGCGCCCTACGACAAGAACAATAAAAAAAAACAACAACAACTGTTCAACAATGTCTCAAGGACACAACGCAGTAAAAACAAGCAGAGCAAGGCAAAGGACGAAAAACATAGAGCAGCAGTGTAAAGTTCTACTTTATTTCATCAAATTCCAGAATTTGCTGCCAAAATGAGATTTTATTGACATTTAGTGGAATGTTCAAACATAAACGTATTCGACTGGGTGTGATAATGTGCGTGCGTCTGTGCGAGGGCGTAGACTATTTTATGGTCCTTCTCCTAATCCTTTCAGCTCTTGACCTTTTTCTGGCATGCTAAGCACTATTAAGCATACCTTGCATTGGGATGTAGTAGGGAATAGCTGAAGGAAGCTGTGGTGCGAAGAATCTCAAATGTTCTTAGCAAAATATGCTGATTAAATCTAATGCGGACTTTCATCTGTGTAAACAACATAAACTGTTTAACTAAACGGAATTATACTGTCTTGACAGAAATGGTTGGTGTTGGTGATGTCATTGCTGTCGTTCTTGGTGTTGTGTCGTTGGTGTCTTTGTTGTTGGTAGATCATATTCGTAATGTCCCGAATTTATGATAAAACATTTTAATGTTAATGCCGTAGGATTTCTTCTGGCCACAGTTTGCGGCAGTGTTATTTTAATGGTCTTATGTAGAGCTACATTCTGCTAGCTCCTTGACCTGACCTTTAGCTTGCACAATTTAATTGAGCGTTCTTACTAATGGATTCCTAGTTTTATCAAGGCTAATTGTTGTTTCCATTGGGATCAGACATTGAATACGTTTGTTGTGTATATTTCCGGCCGGAAGGAGTGACACGTTTTGTCGCAGCCGGAAAGTGTTTTCTGTGTATTCAAGTGATTGCCATGCATATTAATTAAAAGTTATTTTATTTTATTTATTTTCATACTTTTGACTCATCAGAGACTTATAAATGGGGTAAACTTTGGTTGGAATCTAAATAACAAGACAGATCTCAATGGCTGAAAGGCTTATGTGTGACCTGGAGTGAGTGTTTACATTGAATTTGCTCACATGATAGCAATATAATCGATTAATAATTGGATAAGATTTGTTTGGAGGGCCTTAAATCTGCGGCTAGTAGAAGAGTAATCTTGAAACTCTTCGATAATTTTTTTTTTCACAACGCTTGTTAGAACTAAGTCCCTTTCATTTAAACGGAAGCAAAAATCTTAATGAGCTCTATAGAATCTGTTTGAAACTTTAATCTTGACATGTACAAAGGTAGTCCCAAAAGGACCAGACCTAACAAAGAAAACACAAAAAATTTGGAAAAAGTATTTTCCACATAACCTCCTTTTAGCTCCATAGACTTTTCCCAGTGATGTTTAATAGCTTCGATACCCCGTTTATAGTGAGAAAGAAATATTTGTTATATGACCTCTTTGAGTATGCATCGATGAATATCCGGAGGATAACAAAAACAATTTCCCTGATACCCTGTTTATAGTGAGAATCTTACAGCTCTTCAAAATAGCCATCAGCCGTAAACTGCACGGTTTCATTGTTGGAAAATCTTTTACCACCGAGCAATTTATTCAAGTTTGTTGACAGAAAATAATCCGAGGGGTAATCGGGTAAAGAAGTAATTCGAACTTTGACTCAATGTTTTCAGCCATCGCGAATGTGTGAACTGGTGCATTGGCTGGATGACAAAACTTTCTTTTTCGCGAAATGTGACCGTTTTTTTTCTTGACTCCATCACTCAAATGCTGCAGTAATTATAAAGTTGATTGGTTTTCGTTTCTGAAAATAATTAATGAAAATTATACCACGCGCTCTCCAAAAAACTGACGCCATGACCTTGCCTGCAGAAAGAGCTGTCTTCTTATTCTTTGGAGTTGATTCTCCCCTTTAAGTACATTATTTTGACCGTTCCGTCGTCTCAGGTGTGAAGTGACCCATGTTTCGTCTATGGGTATAAATCGACGCGAATCAACTTCTTCAAACACACGATTAAAACATCCTCACGACGCTGTCTTTCTTCCATTGTGAGTAATCGCGGCACCCATCTTGTGGACAGCTTTCTCTTGCCCAAATTTTTAGTCAATATACGATGAACAGCACTTTTTGAAATGCCCGTCATGTCTGCTTTCTCGCGCACTTTAAGTACCATTTTAAAGATTTTTCTTCACCATTTCTGGCGTGGTCTCTTATTTGGTCGACCAGTGCTATAATCGTCTTGGCAGCTCGTATGCCTCAGTGACCAATTTTTCTATGTTTAAAATTCGCTGAGAGCTTTCACTATTGATGGCTGACAAACAAATACTGAACAACATGGCGCCTGAACACTTAAAACTTAAGCTTTATAAGGCTGATACTTTCTGCCTCAGTCATTCTTTTCAAACAATAATCGCCATCTGTACGCACTCCTGGGACTACCCTCGTATTTTATTTTAATATGAAATAATTCGTAAAGTCAAACAAGGACATCTTTTAAATTTTTGTAAAAATGCATTTCCGATATTGGCTCCTTGTTAAACCAAGCGTTAATTTTTTTGTTTATCTTATATATAAAAATGAATGTACGTTTGTGTGTCCTGAATACATTTCTACTCCCTTCATCCGATCGCGATGAAACTTTGGGAATAGAAGAAGTTTTTTGGTACGAGGCGGGTCATGGGGCAATCAGTTTTGATCCACCTTGAACACCAGAGGGCGCTGTAGTACAAATTTCTTACAAAACCGCCTAAAACTCCTAAACCTCTTATGCAATTATATTATATGCAATTATTATATATTATATAGTGCTTTTCAGATACAACGAGTGTTTTAATGATATCTTTTGACGTGACGAAGTTACGTTGTACCGCTCAGGTTTCCAAAAAAGTTGAAAATGAATTTTTTAAAAATCCATCTGCGTTGCATGGAATTGTTACTCGCTGAGTATAAGAGCTATGATTAAAAAAATGGTATGAACGTAAAGGTTTATTCTTTGACTTCATTATAAAAACAAAACAAAAATTCAGAACATCATCGGGTCGCAGGGGGAACTGTTTAAGCAACACAACTTAAAATTTGTTACATGGAATTATTACTCGCTAAGTATTAGTGCTAGGATTAAAAATACGACACGACAATAAAGGCCTACTAAAAGCCCTCACAACAAAATTAGAGAAAAAATTTCTGTCGCTATGGGGACGCTGAGACAGCCGCTGAAAGATCGATAACACAACATTCATGCAGCGGCGTTGCATTGAATTTTTACTCAATGAGTATATAACCTACGATAAACGTTTAAATGAAAATAAAGGTTTTATACATGGCTTTACGACAAAAATAAAAAAAAAAACCCGGCGTCGTCAGGTCGTGAATATAGCACCTTATGTAACAGAAATGTAATATCGTTGCATGGAATTATTACTCACTCAGGAGGAGCGCTACGGTAAATTTTGTTTTACGACAGCATGGATGTGTTATTACGCTTCACAACTAAATAACAAAAAAATTCTTGTTGTCATGATTTCAGGGATGCAATCACACAATGCAGTAAAAATGCTACAGCCATGAAAAAACGTTGCATGGATTTTTAACTCAGTGACTACTAGTGCAAAGGTAAATTTAAAGGAACGAAAACGAAGATGAAGTCTTCGGGCATATGACAAAAATAAAAAAAAAAACTTGACAGCGTGTCAAAGACCCTCAGGGAAACGCCTAATGTGACGCATATGCATCACTTTTGCTGGATTAATTGAAATTAGAGCACAACCAATGGGGAAGCAAAAAAAAAGCTAAAAGAAAAGCAAAGAAAAGCACCAACTCCAAATCCAACAACAACTTCAACTCCAACACCAACACCAACACCAACACCAACACCAACACCAACACCAACATCAACACAAACACCAACCTCAACACCAACAACAACACCAACCTCAACACCAACAACAACACCAACACCAACATCAACACAAACACCAACCTCAACATCAACAACAACACCAACCCTAACACCAACACCAACATCAACACCAACACCAACACCAACACCAATACCAATTCCAACACCAACACCAACATCAATATCAACATTAACATCAACATCAACATCAACATCAACATCAACATCAACATCAACATCAACATCAACACCAACATCAACATCAACATCAACATCAACATCAACATCAACATCAACATCAACATCAACATCACATCAACATCAACATCAACATCAACATCAACATCAACATCAACATCAACATCAACACCAACATCAACATCAACATCAACATCAACATCAACATCAACATCAACATCAACATCAACATCAACATCAACATCAACATCAACATCAACATCAATATCATTATCAACATCAACATCAACATCAACATCAACATCAACATCAACATCAACATCAACATCAACATCAACATCAACATCAACATCAACATCAACATCAACATCAACATCAACATCAACATCAACATCAACATCAACATCAACATCAACATCAACATCAACATCAACATCAACATCAATATCAACATCAACATCAACATCAACATCAACATCAACATCAACATCAACATCAACATCAACATCAACATCAACATCAATATCATTATCAACATCAACATCAACATCAACATCAACATCAACATCAACATCAACATCAACATCAACATCAACATCAACATCAACATCAACATCAACATCAACATCAACATCAACATCAACATCAACATCAACATCAACATCAACATCAACATCAACATCAACATCAACATCAACAAAAACAACAACATCAACATCATCATCAACATCAACATCAACATCAACATCAACATCAACATCAACATCAACATCAACATCAACATCAACATCAACATCAAAATCAATATCAACATCAACATCAACATCAACAACAACAACAACATCAACATCATCATCAACATCCACATCAACATCAACATCAACATCAACATCAACATCAACATCAACATCAACATCAACATCAACATCAACATCGACATCAACATCAACATCAACATCATTATCAACATCAACATCAACATCAACATCAATATCAACATCAACATCAATATCATTATCAACATCAACATCAACATCAACATCAACATCAACATCAACATCAACATCAACATCAACATCAACATCAACATCAACATCAACATCAACATCAACATCAACATCAACATCAACATCAACATCAACATCAACATCAACAACAACAACAACATCAACATCATCATCAACATCCACATCAACATCAACATCAACATCAACATCAACATCAACATCAACATCAACATCAACATCAACATCAACATCAACATCAACATCAACATCAACATCAACATCGACATCAACATCAACATCAACATCATTATCAACATCAACATCAACATCAACATCAATATCAACATCAACATCAACATCAACATCAACATCAACATCAACATCAACATCAACATCAACATCAACATCAACATCAACATCAACATCAACATCAACATCAACATCAACATCAACATCAACATCAACATCAACATCAACATCAACATCAACATCAACATCAACATCAACATCAACATCAACATCAACATCAACATCAACATCAACATCAACATCAACATCAACATCAACATCAACATCAACATCAACATCAACATCAACATCAACATCAACATCAACATCAACATAAACATCAACATCAACAACAACAACAACAACAACATCATCATCAACATCAACATAAAGATCAACATCAACATCAACATCAACATCAACATCAACATCAACATCAACATCAACATCAACATCGACATCAACATCAACATCAACATCATTATCAACATCAACATCAACATCAACATCAATATCAACATCAACATCAATATCATTATCAACATCAACATCAACATCAACATCAACATCAACATCAACATCAACATCAACATCAACATCAACATCAACATCAACATCAACATCAACATCAACATCAACATCAACATCAACAACAACAACAACATCAACATCATCATCAACATCAACATCAACATCAACATCAACATCAACATCAACATCAACATCAACATCAACATCAACATCAACATCAACATCAACATCAACATCAACATCGACATCAACATCAACATCAACATCATTATCAACATCAACATCAACATCAACATCAATATCAACATCAACATCAACATCAACATCAACATCAACATCAACATCAACATCAACATCAACATCAACATCAACATCAACATCAACATCAACATCAACATCAACATCAACATAAACATCAACATCAACATCAACATCAACATCAACATCAACATCAACATCAACATAAACATCAACATCAACAACAACAACAACAACAACATCATCATCAACATCAACATAAAGATCAACATCAACATCAACATCAACATCAACATCAACATCAACATCAACATCAACAACAACAACAACATCATCATCATCATCAACATCAACATCAACATCAACATCAACATCAACATCAACATCAACATCAACATCAACATCAACATCAATATCATTATCAACATCAACATCAACATCAACATCAACATCAACATCAACATCAACATCAACATCAACATCAACATCAACATCAACATCAACATCAACATCAATATCATTATCAACATCAACATCAACATCAACATCAACATCAATATCATTATCAACATTAACATCAACATCAACATCAACATCAACATCAACATCAACATCAACATCAACATCAACATCAACATCAACATCAACATCAACATCAACATCAACATCAACATCAACATCAACATCAACATCAACATCAACAACAACAACAACAACAACAACAACAACATCATCATCAACATCAACATCAACATCAACATCAACATCAACATCAACATCAATATCATTATCAACATCAACATCAACATCAACATCAATATCAACATCAACATCAACATCAATATCATTATCAACATCAACATCAACATCAACATCAACATCAACATCAACATCAACATCAACATCAACATCAACATCAACATCAACATCAACATCAACATCAACATCAACATCAACATCAACATCAACATCAACATCAACATCAACATCAACATCAACATCAACATCAACATCAACATCAACATCAACATCAACATCAACATCAACATCAACATCAACATCAACATCAACATCAACATCAACATCAACATCAACATCAACAACAACAACATCAACATCATCATCAACATCAACATCAACATCAACATCAACATCAACATCAACATCAACATCAACAACAACAACAACATCAACATCATCATCAACATCCACATCAACATCAACAACAACATCAACATTAACATCAACATCAACATCAACATCAACATCAACATCAACATCGACATCAACATCAACATCAACATCAACATCAACATCGACATCAACATCAACATCAACATCAACATCAACACCAACAGCAGCAAGAAACTTCGTCACGTCAAAGCCTACGGGTGTGTCCACGGCACTGCCAACTCTTTTTTACCCATCTTTTTAGTTGTTTTTTTAGCTTACATAGAAAAATTAAAAAAATTTCCGTTATTTCGATAGCAGAAATGCTTACCTACCTTCACTACTGCGATTATTTTTATTACAATGAAATTTTAGGAACGATATCTTTCCCTTAGCAAAACTGGTGCACCAAGATTTTTTTTTTAGATTTGAACCAAGGATTTCAGGTGGAATACCTATTCAGTCAAGTCTGCCTTGATTCGAAAATGGGGTGATAGATTAGTGGGAAGGATAGATCAATCAGGTGAAACACGTGTAGGATGTTCTAAGCGTGGTGGAAAGCCAAAGAAACATGTGAATTTGAATCAGAGGCAAGTGTTATGCCTTTACCTCAGTCAATTCAAGTTATAAGGCAATCTCATCTACAAACTTTTCTACCATCCACTACAACTTCAATTCGTAAATATTGATGAATTTTCAATTTCAGTTGATTATAAAAGAGGATAGAAAATTGCAAATGCGAAAGGTTTTAAAGCGTAGGACCATGGCCTGGCCGGGAATCGAACCCGGGACCCCTGGGGTAGCAGTCGAGCACGCTACCTACTCGACTACCGAGGCCGAAATGAGAAAAAAACAATCAGAAATTCAATTTTGTGAATTTCGATTCAAATATCTCCGCTGTTTTTCTATATTTATATGTTTCTATATTTTGTTAAATTCTTTTTTTTTTTTGTCATAAAGCTTCATTAAAAAACTCTGAAAACGTAACTGCAAAAATGCCGTTAGTTGAGTATATGTATTTTAAATTTTTAAAAAAAACGGCTGAAATATTGGAGTTTTCCTCAAAAAAGGCACAAAAATGGTTTTTGGTGAAATACTAATTTACATTCAAATTTGCAAATTGTCAATTTTCCTACTTATATTTTAAATATATATTTAGTATTATTAAAAATTTAATAAAAATTATCAATTTTATTAGCACATTAATCCAGCATGGTTATCCGGCGAACACACGAATCCCGTTATAATAATTGCAGGAAATTAAAACTCATCAGTTTTCATGAACCATCCAAAATGTTCATTTAGCTCTTCAACTGCTTTAATTTAATTTATTATAAAGAACAGAAAGCTATAAAGAGATATAAAGTTAAACAAATGGTTGCCATTGCTTCAGCCATTAAGGGAACATTATAAAAGACGAACGAAAATGGCGAAGAAGGAATAGTAACACAGAGTTAAACAAGGTTACTAAATCCACTGCTCTCTATGATGTGATGCATGGTTTTGGCTTATCTTAAACTTTGACTGGAGATGTTAGAAAGTAAAATGATGTGGGTATACAACTAAGTCAGAACTGTCGACCACATTTATTTTACACTAAAAGATTACTTTTAAACTCAAACAAACATATCATTCAATCTTTATTCGTTTCTTAGACTCCTGTTGTTCCTTGCTTTTTCATTTTGCCAAACATTAATTGCTCCTGTTCCCAGCTGGCAATTAATGTTTATATATTTAATTTCTTTATTTATATCCTCTACAACTTAACATGTAGCTTAATTACCGAGCTATTATTATCATTATATGTATGAATGTTATTATGTACATGTAAGGACATGTTTTTACAAACAATGGGAAGAAAAAATCGTTATTAAGCTTAACAAGTAGAATATTTTAAGCAATTTTATTGTTAAAATTCTACAATAATATGGAAAATTCAGGCATTCTATAAAAACATATTGGATTGAACCCATAACAGCCAAATCTCAGTGAGAGAACCATGCAGAGCGTACAATTTATGGTTTTTCAGTCACATGGATACTTTTTTAAGCTTAAAACTTCTTACGAAACCTTGCTGATAAGTGTTAGGCTCGTTTAATAAATAACAATTTGCAAACAGATCAACCAATTGAAAAGTGTGCAAAATATCGTTTAAAAGATAACACACGAAATCACGAGATTTTCCTCATATCAAGCAGCATTGAAAAATTGCAAAATAACGGCACCTCTTTTTTGACGGTACGTTTTACCGCACAGGTTTCCAAAAAAGTTAAAATAAGTATTTTTCCCAAATGTATCGGCATTTCATAAGTCATATGACAAAAGTTATGATACAACAGTAAAGGTTAATGCTTTGACTTTATCACAAAAATAAGCAAAAAGTTAAAAACGTCATCTGGACGCGAAGAGAGCTGCCTAAGCAACGACACTTCAAATTGGTTGCATGGAATTATAACGCGATATGTGTAGGTACTAAGGTAGACAAAATTACATACCAGTAAAGACTACTTCTTAACCCTCATGACAAAAATAAACAAAATATTCATGACGTTATGATACATTAATCATTCAACGTCGTTGCATGGAATTATTACTCGTTGAGAATAATCGGCACAGTAAAAGTAGTAAAACAGAAATAAAGGGCTTATACATACTAGGCCGTACGACAAAATAAAAAAAATAATTATATCACCAGATCGTGTGCCAGCTTATACAACAAAAATGCATTGTTGTTGCACGGAATTATCTGAGTAAAAGTGTTACGTAAAATTTTATTTTACGATAGCAAAGAATGGTTCTTTGCACTCCTAAGGAACATAAAAATTAAATTTTTAGAGCCAAAACACCACTAAGGCAATTGCTTAATGCATAAAAAAAGAACAACAATAAAAAAAGTTGCATGGAATTATTACTGCGTGACAATTAGCGCTACGGTAAATTTTATGGAACGACAGTAAAGCTGAATTTTTAAGTTACACGATAAAAATAACAAAAAATGTTAATGACGTCGTCATGAGGCCATTTAGGGAACCCTTTAAAGTAATCCAAAAGTACCAAATGATTTACCAAAAGTAAAATAAAAAAAAAATATTTACGGTTTGGACAAAGATTACGGCATGGAATTGGATAAGGTTTAGCACAAGAATTCAGACATGAATTGGGAAAAGGACTACGACATGGATTGAGATAATGGTAAGGAAAAAGCTTAGAAAAAGGAGTGGGACAAGGATTTGGAAAGGAATTCGTACAAGGTTAAGATCAGGGGCGCCGGAAGCGGGGGTCAGGGGGGCAGTCGCCCCTTCGGTAAAAACTCCCACAGTAATTTTTTTAATACAAATGTTTTTATCCAACAGATTCAATTTTTTTAATTTTAAGTTTAATTTTCGGCCTCGGTAGTCGAGCTGGTAGCGTGCTCGACTGCCACCCCAGAGGTCCCGGGTTCGATTCCCGGCCAGGTCATGGTCCTTCGCTTAAAACCTTTCGCTTAAAACCATTTGCAATTTTCTATCCTCATTCCTAATCAACTGAAATTCAAAATTCATCAATATTTACGACTTGAGGTTGTAGTTGATGGTAGAGTAGTTTGTGGATGAGATTGCCTTTATAACTTGAATTGACTAGGGAAAGGGCATAACACTTGCCTCTGATTCAAATTCACATGTTTCTTTGGCTTTCCACCCCGTTTAGAACATCCTACACGTGTTTCACTTGTTTGCCTTTTCCTTCCCACTAATCTATCACCCCATTTCGAAGACTTGACCAAGGCAGACTTGACTGAATAGGTAGGTATTCCAGCTAAAATCCTTGGTTCAAAGCTAAAAAAAAAAAAAACAATTTTTGTAATCAGCTGTGAAGCTCTAAACTCACAATTTTAAAAAAATCTCATTCGATATAGGAATTGTTAAACGAAGTTTTTAAATTTATTGCTTTGATAATGACGGTATCAGCATCTGCAGCGGGTTCTGAACGTTCTTTTAGTGCCCTTCGCCGCCTTAAAACATATCTTTGATCAACTATGACGCAGGAGCGCCTCACGCATGCGGCACTTCTTCATATCTACAAGGAAAAAACGGAAGAATTAAGCTTATCAGACATTATACGAGAATTTATTTCTCGAAAGGATAGGAAGAAATATTTCGGAAATATTTAAGTTTATTGCTTTCACCGAGTTTGTTCTCGTTTTGAAAAAAATTGTTTTTACTTGTTTCTAACCCGTGGAGTCCATACTAGTACAAATTCACACCAGAAAAAATAAAGTGGTTGTTTAAAGTTATAAATTCAACTATAAACTAACAACTTTTTCGTTTCATATTGAATTTAAATGTTTTGTTTGTTTTTACATGCTTTTATCGAACTTATTTTTACATCAATCTTTTCGTAATATTTTATTGATATGTTTTTTTCGTCTTAATGACATTTTTAATGTAATAAAAAATGTTCTGCCCCCCAGTTGTACTGCCTACCCAGTTGAAATGAGCTTCCGGCGCCTATGGTTAAGATCTAGAATTTGGGCATGGACTAAATCAAGAGTTTGGGATAGAAGAAGGGCAATTGTTAAGACAGATACAAAAATAAGTACAAGAGACACATTTGGGAAAAAGAAAAGAAAATACATAAATATAAAAGCGTGGTATTTCTGATCACAAGTGAAACCTAAATATACTCAACGGAACGTCAACTAAAACTACTTGGGTGAAACCAATCAGCAAGCCTAGAGAAATATCATCTCAATATTAATAGGCATAGAATATAAAAATTCAGAATAGAAAAAGATCTGACTGGGATTGCCACGTTCCGTTATATGTTTGTTAATTTTTTAATAAAGAATTTTCAAATTTTCTATAATAAATTGTTTGATTTGATATCATGAGTGGCAAAGATAATGCAGAAAACGATAAACATAATGATGTTTATCCGACAAATATATAAATATCCGTTGTCAAACTTGGATTGTAATGTTTTGGATTAAGCAACCAGTGTATCACCTCTTTCTCTGGCTCTCATTGTAGTGTAAGCTTTTTTATCTCTATCTGTTCCACTAAGTGAAGTAACTGATTTAACTCTTTTTTAGCCCTTCGAGCCACACTGGTGCTTTTCATCGCCCCATGCCTTAAAAAAACCTATTTTTTAAATCAAAAACTTTTTATGCATACTCCTTACGCCACCTGGGTGTTCACAACTTAACTAGCTTTATTCTCAAGCAATTTAGAAGGTCAGGGATGCGTTAGTGTGTCGTTGGCATTCATTTAAAATCGACTGGTGCTCTCATATACCCCACGTGTGGCTTAGTGTATATTTTTAGAGATAACTGAAATATTTAATTTTATTGAATTTAATTTTTTTTTATTGTTTTAAGGTATGTATGAATATATATTGATAAATTAAAGAAAAAAATTTTTTTTTTTTTAAATTTATAAGCTTAGTGCCTGAAGTATTGAATTTGAATTTGACTAAATTTGACTGAATTAGACTATTTTCCTACTTTTTTCTCTAAATATATTATTAAATTACTTAAAAAAAAAGATACAGTAGTTTCGACTATGTCGTAACACAAGACGTAAAATTATTCAATTCGCTTTTATTATATATTTATATATATTTATTTGTATATTTATTCTATACACCTGAGCATATGACCTTTAAGAGAGTGCCAGAGAGGGTTAATATGTATCACCGACCCTCATTACTTTTCCAAAAGTAACATTTTTGCCTTGGACACCTATTCCCTCCGACCACTCCTTAGGGGGGCTTCCATACAAATATTATGGTTTTGTATATATATTCCATACACCTGAGCATATGACCTTTAAAAGAGTGCCGGAAAGGGTTATAATGTGTCACTGACCCCCATTACTTTTGCAAAAGAAACATTTTTGCCCTTGGCACTTATTCTCTCCGACCACTCTTTAGGGGGGCTCCCATACAAATTTTATGGTTTTTGTATATTTATTCCATACAACTGAGCATATGACCTTTAAAAGAGTGCCGAAAAGGGTTAATATGTATGACTGACCCCCATTACTTTTTCAAAAGAAACATTTTTGCCTTTGACACCTATTCCCTCCGACCACTCCTTAGGGGGTCTACCATACAAATTTTATGGTTTTGTCGATAAAACTGGAAACTGTCGATAAAAAGGTAGCAAACTTAACTCTTAGTTAGAGAGTTCAAACATGAATTTTTCTTCCAGTGAGGATCAAGCAGACCAACAAGTGCTAACATCAACATTGTACGATCTGTACTTTAGGCACACCAAAGGCTTAAATTGTGATATAAATACCGACGCCTGATCACTTTCAACCACCCTACTTACCTCCAAGAATGACGTTTTCTACGTCAAAAAATTTGGATTTTTTAACGAATTTTTGACCTATTTTGGAAATATCTTCCGGACCAATAGTCGAAGAATGGCCAAAATAATACCACCATTAGAAAGAAAATAACACTTTTGATTTTGTGTTCTTATTGTATTACTGCGACCACTATCTTACATCAAAGACCAAAATCTTCATGCATCTTTTCTGCGATCGCTTTGATTTGAGTGTGCATAATCAGTTGCGGATCTAGGATTCACCAGAGGGGGAAAGGACTGAGCTAACAGTTTTATAGTCCAAGAGGGAGGCTGATAACACAAAAATTTTTCAAGGGGGATGACGGCTAAAGCCTTTTCAACCCGTGTGTAAATCCGCCGCTGTGCACTGTAGTTACAACAAAATTTCTACTTCGAATAATGATTCATTTTCTGTATCTGCATTGGAAGTCCGCGGGCAACTGGCTACTCAAATGATCAATACGGTCACCAACCGCGAAGTTGGAAGAGATTTAAACTTGCGGATATCACTTCCCTGTCCGATAATTCTGCAAAAGTGAAACGGGACGTAAGGATGTATTTTCTGCTCAAAACAACACAAAGGCCATCGAAAAAATACTATTTGTGCATTTTGCAAAAAACCATTTTGCTTCACCAATGATCGAAAGAACTTAAAATTTCATCATAAGAAAATGAAAATTTAATGCATTGATCAAAAATGCAAACAAATTTATTTTTATTTGAAATAAATCAACTTTCAACAAAAGTAAATATGTATTAGTTTTTTACCGTTGACGACCATTGGGACATATAGGTACCGTCAGATTTTGTGGTCGCGTTGAGAGCCCAAGTGGACTATCTTTTTTTGCTATTTTTTGTTAAAAAGTTTCCATAAAAATTACTCAAAAACTTTGTTATATTGCACATAAGATCCAATGAAAACCACGCCTATCCTATATACAAACTCGGAGATTACATTATAAACACTATTGTAGGGGTACTTAAACTTTGACCAAGCCGAAAATGGAAACAAAAACTCAAGGGTTTTTTTGTAAATTTTTTCTAATAGAAAATACTCATCTTCACTTTACATGTTATTAACAAAATAAATTAATAAACTGGCCATTTCAGCCCCTGAAAAGGTTTTGACCGAACTTTTGCTGATCAAATTGTGTTGTGCGTGTTATTAAATGTCAGAAAATTAATTTCAGTTGAAAAACCTTTCTGTTGTTTCAGCTGAGGTTCGAACCTGGTCTCGCATTGGCATCGAGTAATAAACACACTGTTTAACGCACTTGGCCACGGTCGCCATTTTACATGTCAGCCACCTCAGTTTCTAAAAACTAATTACTCAGAGTATAACGAATGGAATTAAGAGTTGCTCAAGGGTAGTAATAATTACAAACTTCATATTTTCATCAGTCATATTTCAAAACAAGCATTGCAGTTAAGCATTGCTTACTTCGTTTCATGGCTACATTGAAATATAGTTCCCGCAGATACTATTTAGTAGTGAACTGTGATGAAATAAAAGAACACAGAGATACTGTTCGGAAGTGAAATGTGATGAATTTCTATAAATGGGAATATAATGATTATATGAGTTTAAACCTTACTTACGGCAGGTAATTAAATTGTGTTTTCATTTTTTTTATCTCTTCTGAGTAATCGAAGTTACAAGTAATGTACAAATCTTTTCTTTGAAGTAATGTACAAATCTTTTCTCAAAAGAAACAAATCTTTTCTTTGGACGTCACACTGCTTAGTTAATAAAATTACTTTTGGGAAAGCTAGTTTCTGTAATTGATAGGCGAGTAAACAGTGATCCACTATGGAAAATATATATAAGTTAGAGGGGACATGTGAAATCGAAAGATACGGCACTTTCAAAAAAATTCACAACAATAGTGCTAAGTTATATATATATACTAGCGATACCCGGCGCGCGTTGCTGCACCCGGCAAGTTTATTGGAAATAATAAGTACATTTAAAACTTTTATTAGTCCCTTAGTCTGACACCACGCTCATGTTCCACTGCCTGTTACAGTTTCCCAGTAGCAGAACATCACTCCCAGGTGACAATTGCATTATGAGTTTCAATGTCCTGTGATTTTAGCTTCCATAGCTATTCTGTATAAAGAATCGGGCCACCCACCCTTTTCCAATGCACATACCAGTTTTCCAGTAGAAAGACTTTGGCAATTAGTAACTTCATACTGAAATTTATTGTCATGCGACTTTTAGTTCCAAAGCTATTCAGTATCGAAAATTTGACTTGTGTGGCCCAAGCCATAACCCCTTTTCCTGTGCCCGTCCCAGTTCTCTAGTTTATTTATAAAAAAACTTATTGAATTACACAATGTCAATTCTATAAAGTAAAAAGTCAGCCCTTTGTTCCTTTTGTTCATTTATAAATTACAGGAAAACCACCGTCAAAACATATGTAGAAAAGTTGCATGCAGCGAAACAAATAAACATACGTACATACATACATACATACATAAAGGGTGTTTTTTTAGAGGTATAGAACTTCGAATTGAAATAAAACACAAGAAAATCGTTTTAATGTCCATCAATTTGGCTTTATTGGAAGGATAATTTTATGCCATTTATGTTTAAATATGATTTCAGGCATGTGGCCGCCGCGGCTGGCTCGAATAAAGCCAATTCTACAGGTCCAATTTTCAACCACTTTTTCGAGCATATGGGGCCGTATGTCGGCAATAACGCCACGAATGTTGGCCTCCAAGTCCCCTAACGTTTCTGGTTTGTTGGCGTAGACGAGCGACTTCACATATCCCCAAAGAAAATAATCCAATGGTGTCAAATCACACGATCTTGGTGGCCAATTGACAGGTCCATTCCGCGAATTATGCGCTCATCGAATGTTTCCTTCAATAAATCGATTGTGAAGTGCGCTGTGTAGCATGTAGCGCCGTCTTGTTGGAACCACAACTCATCCACATTCATGCCATCCAATTCGGGAATAAAATAGTCGGTTATCATGGCTCTATACCAGTCTCCATTAACGGTAACTGACTCTCCAGCATTATTTCGGAAGAAGTATGGCCCAATGACTCCACCAGCCCATAGAGCACACCAAACAGTCAGTTTTTGTGGATGTAATGGCTTCTCAAGGATCTCATGTGGATTCTCTTCACTCCAAATGCGGCAATTTTGCTTGTTGACGTAGCCATTCAACCAAAAATGAGCCTCATCACTGAACAAAATTTTGCGATGAAAATCAGCATCGAGATCAATCTCATTTTCGGCCCATACACCAAAATCACGACGCATTGCATGGTCTCGCGGCTTTAATTCTTGCACAAGCTGGATCTTGTAAGGTCGCAAGCCAAGATCTTTGCGCAAAATCTTCCATAAAGTTGATGGACAAAGCTCCAATTGCTGTGCACGGTGGAGAATCGATTCATTCGGGTCCTCTTCAACATTTTGCTCTACAGCGGCAATTGTTTCTTCGGTGCGCACTGTTTGACGTCTCTGCAGATGCGTATTATCACATAGAGTAAACGTAGTGCGAAAACGACCCATGGTTAACCGAATTAATTGCTCTGATGGACGATTATGTCGACCATAAAATGGACGGAGCTTGCGGTAAACTTCGCGAACTGAACCATTATTTTCGAAATAAATTTGCACGATTTGCAAGCGTTGTTCTTTTGTCAACCTGTTCATGATGAAATGGCAAACCAAACTGAACATTAACGACATTAGAGTTGCCAGATTTGACCACAAAATGCCAGTTTTATCTCTATTCGAAAAACAAACCCCTAAAAAAAACACCCATTACATCAAGTCGGATTGAATCTCATTCTCATCAAAAAAATCCTCAACATGCTAAAGGTGGTCAGTGAATCCCCTTTTAATAAAACTGTGTTAGATTAATTGTCCACATCAAAACTACTTTGAACATATTAGAATGTACTTCGATCCAATTAGCTTTAAGCGCAGCAAAGTATGTATGTATATTATGTATTTGTTTGTTTGTTTTGTTGTTTTGTGCTTGCTGAGGACAAAAAGAGCATAGTAGAGAGCAACATGCAGTTTATTGAGGCTCTCGCAGCACAAACGCATGAAAAGCTAACGATCAAGCAACGAATGGCGTTCTGGATGATTTTTTAAAAAAATTAACACTTTAATTAAAGATACTTATTATTGAAATTTCGTAAAGAAAATAACCAATGAACCTTTTGAAGCACAAATGTGATATTTTAAAACTTATTTAAAAAAAATCTGACCAGTACATTTGGAGTTTTGCGGACACAAAAAATTTTCACTTTCATTTTATATAATAGTATAGATAGATAGATATAGATATAGATAGATATAGATATAGATATAGATATAGATATAGATATAGATATAGATATAGATATAGATATAGATATAGATATAGATATAGATATAGATACAGATATAGATATAGATATAGATATAGATATAGATATAGATATAGATATAGATATAGATATAGATATAGATATAGATATAGATACAGATATAGATATAGATATAGATATAGATATAGATATAGATATAGATATAGATATAGATATAGATACAGATATAGATATAGATATAGATATAGATATAGATATAGATATAGATATAGATATAGATATAGATATAGATATAGATATAGATATAGATATAGATATAGATATAGATATAGATATAGATATAGATATAGATATAGATATAGATATAGATATAGATATAGATATAGATATAGATATAGAAGATATAGATATAGATATAGATATAGATATAGATATAGATATAGATATAGATATAGATATAGATATAGATATAGATATAGATATAGATATAGATATAGATATAGATATAGATATAGATATAGATATAGATATAGATATAGATATAGATATAGATATAGATATAGATATAGATATAGATATAGATATAGATATAGATATAGATATAGAAGATATAGATAGATAAACTGGCCATTTCAGCCCTTGAAAGGTCTTTGACAGAACTTCTTATGATAAAATTGTGTTGTGCGTGTTATTAAATGTTTTAACACAATTGATCGAGAACCGGACCTACTAGTTTTTTGCCGATTCCGAAAGGCTAATGTGCATGTTCTCAAGAAGCTTTACATGGCATTATTTACTCTCTGAGGTTTGCCATTGTCTGCAGAGAGGTGACGGCCGAACAGAAAAATTAATTGAATTGAGAAAACTCTCTGTGTCAATTGGAATTGAACCAGGGTTCTCTGGCGTATGGGTCACGCACTCTACTCACTGCGCCACGGCCTCCACGCTTTAGTTATATAGGGTCATTGAAAATATATTTCTCTTTGAAAATTAAATAAAATAAACAAAACTTAATTTCTTTCGCTATATTATTAGCTTTATTAGAAAGAACAAACATTCAAACACAGGAAAAGGAACCTTATCTTCCCAAACAAAATTTTTCGAAGAACTCGACTAAATAGGAACTTCCTATAGAGTTTCATTGATTTGTCACTTATAGTTCGAAAGTTATACTGAAACTTTGGGCTGCTAAACAGTCCCACGCCACTCTTTTAACGCCCATACAATGTTGCCAGTGGAATGGTACGTGTGATTTGAGATCGAGTACCGATTTCCGAGGCTGTGTGACCTATAACTCTTAAGCTATTCGATATCGCAAGTTTGGGTTGTATGGGATGTGCCATGCCCACCATAGATATGCGGTGCACTAATTCTCCCTACTCTAATTGATTTAAAAAAAAATTATCAAAATCGTTTGAGAAACACGGGAGAAAATAGTTCTTAACTGTTCTGCCTCACATATTTATACATAGATGATAGATGATATAAGACGATATATATGATGATATATGATATATGACGTGATGGCCCGAACAACAATTGGAGCCACTTGCAGTTGCAAGCAATCAATTCCAGAACTGCTTCTGAAGTACTTCTCTTGTTCTCTGTATTATATCGATATATCACTAATTCATCTAATCTAATCGGCTTTCTATGGCTGTCCCACTCCAGAATTCAAACTTTTTGTACAAAAAATGTTTCTAAAAATTCATAATTTAAAATTAATATCATAGAAAATGTGTGCTCTGAACAACTTTACCTTATGTTACCATAAATAACGCACTTACATTTGCTCCACTCATTGTGGCCCATGTTGGATAACAATTTAATGTAATGACAATTTAAATAACACATAAATTTAAAAAGAAATTAAAACCCAATAAAAGTTGCCTATGTTTGAACAAATTTGTGAACAACAAATATTAAACATGCTCAATTTTAATGAATTCCAACAGAACTGTTGGAATAAAGTAGCTCCAACTCTACCCCTGAGGATAGAACAAATTTTTGAAAATGCGTCCCATTTTGAATCTAAGCATGGGTAACATGGCTGCTCTCAGTGTCGTTTTCCATTTGTTGCAGCCGAGTGCCGGATTTGTTGCTCTAACTAATTAAAGTCATTACTTAAGCATCCTCGGCAAAAGCCATTAAAAGTTGGTATTCTACAAAAGTTGTAGCGAAGCAACTGTAAAGTGGATTTACGATAATGAAACACGGATACAACCTGAACGTAAACACATTTACACTAAGAGACACATATTGAAACATATTCTCATGCACATACCGGAAGAGCTTAAATAAAAAGGCCCTAAAATATTAAAATTATGCCAAATGGAATGGATGCATGTACAACAAAGTACAGGTAAAAAAAGTTATAAGCCAGAAAAAGAAATAACATGTAAATGGGCACAATTCTACTATTACAGAAACCAACATTATAGAAATTTTAAATCAAACTTCGCATTCGCAACGAAAGCTACACAATTTAAAATAACTGTAAAATATGCAGCAAACTGTACGTGTTAATCTTCCGGCGCCTTATCATTCAAACGGAGATGAAAACTACGGAATTCCCTCTAATTTGTTGGCGGAAGCAATTTTCTTATTGAAATGAAGCACCTTGAGTGCTAACTTAAAAGTTAAATACGGCGGAAACGGAAGGCGAATGGGATGATGGAGGGTAGCGTGTGTGCACTCATTCTCTGCAGCTATGTTTGCATATGTTTAGGCCAATTGCAATAGCTAAACCATCAACCGTTTATTCGACTTCATGTCTTGGAAAACTACAACTACGTTAGTTGCTACTTAAGTTCTCTCATTAAGTTAAGAACGCCAATGTAAATACGTCAAATCTGACATCAGCTCCGTTTAATTTAATGTTTTTTACTCGTAATGGAATACTTGCTCAGAACTTTTTGTCATACGAGTACTATTTGTGTTTTTAACACTGTCTTAAGTAATAAAACTCGGCAAAAAAACGAAAAAAAAAAGAATTCAGCGGTGAAAATTTGCAAGGCATAGTTTTTTATAATTTACGATGTGGATTAACTCAACTGCAGTAAGCCAATCAATTCCCTTCGAATTTTGGTGATGAAGCACCAACCCGGGCCACGATGGTTCGGTTGTGGTCGGAAACGGACGCAGAGAAAGTCGTTTACTCGAGTTCAGCACCAGAAAACATCAATAATTTCAATGACATTATATTGGATGATCTGCGAGTGAAAGTGCACGAGATTGCCGAGGCTATAGGCAATCTCACTTGAACAGGAACGGAACAGTTTGCATAATTTTGGACATGAGAAAGCTATCTGCCAAATGGGTGATTCATTTATTCTCTTTTGACAACAAATGCGACACTGGGACAACTTCAAAGAAATGTTTGGCAATGTTCAAGCACAATCAGAAGGACTTTTTGCATCATTTCGTTACTCTAACGAAGCATGGATTCATCACAATACACCAGAGACAGTCAACGTAGTGGACGATTCGAAGCCGAAAACGCTCAAAGTGGATTTAACGGCCAACAAAGTCGTGTCTACGTTTTTTTGAGATACACACGATATCGTCCATATCATTCAAAAGGGTAAAATTACATTCAAAAGGGTAAAACGATCACCGGCGTATATAATGCAGAGCTATTGGATCGATTGTTGCGGATTTGAGGTGAAAGCGGGTGTATTTGGCAAAGAAAAAAGTGGTTTTTCATCGGCGCACTAGTCCGAACTGGTTTGTCATCCACCATATTCTCTAGATGTGGTCCCCTACGATTCTTGTCTATTTCCAAACTTGAAGAAATGGCTCGACGGAGAGATACATATTTAGCTCAAAAGATGAATTTATCGCTGAAACAAACACCTACTAGTAAATGCCTACCAATGAAAATAAAAAATATGATTAAAAAGAAAAAAAAAATAGACAAAGTTGGATGAAGTTTTTCGAAATGCAAGGAGATAGTGTTGAGAAAAAAAAAAACAAGTTCAGTAGACGCTCGAAAATTAGAACTCTCGGAAATTCGAATCCTTCGGAAATTAGAACTAGCGTTTTTAATACATTACACGCTCTGAAATTAGAACCGCCAGTTCTAATTTCCGAGCGTTTTTTTTTGTTTGCTTTTAATACTGAAAAATTGCATAGTGTTCACATCATATAAAATTTTTCGTAGGAATGTTCTGTCATATCCACGGTTGCTACTCGCTTATTATTTTTCGTACCAAATTTTCCGTAAAAATGTACCAAAAAGAAATAAAATGTACCAATTTTTTGTAATACAAAAGTTGTACAACATTCATTCGTGTATATTTGTGTGTATGTGAACAAAACAAAAATATTTAATTATTTTATATAATATTTATAAAATTTTATTTCTATTTTATATTCGCCAGTTGCGTTGATTAAGTTCTACCACATTTTAAAGTTTTAGCAATTTGTGAGTCTAGATAACATACCAATCACAAATTTGAAAGAAAGTTCATTAGAAGAATGGTAGATTATGCATAATGGAGAACATTACAAGCGCAAGTTCCACCTGCCGAACTTGTTTTCTAAAAATGTATTTTCGGCTTTCAAGAATACATACATCCATTGTGATCCAATTTTTTTTTCTTCATTATTTTGGCAGTGCAAAGTATTCTTTGAATGTCTGTGAAAGTGTGGCGGCAAGTGGTTCACGAACGATTTCTCGCAGACGATACAAAATGTATTCTCATGTATTGCAACCATTCTGGACGAAAATTCTTTTTGAAGTCAGTCTTTGACTGGGAAGGAACATTAACACTATAAAATAAAATTTTACAATTTTTAATAAAAATTAAAAAACGACCTGCTGCATTCAGCTTCACTTTCGCAGTCAGAAGTGGACGCTTCCCTTAAATCTACCCAATCATTGGCATCAGATTTTATTTTTTTTCCTAAGAGATATCTGCAAGCAAAATATTATTATATTTAATACCATGTTCACACTTAGGCCGAAAAGCGGTTTTTCGTACAATAATGGCTTTTCAGCTGAAAAGCTACATGATATTAAGTTTTTCGCCATAGAAAAACTGTCAAAGGAAAAGCGTCTTTTTGTGTGCTTTTCAGCGAAAAACTCTAAAAAGCTAGAAAACAACCCTGCTTTGAAGTCTGTTTTTGTGAGTATAGTCAAAATCTATTACTAAAATTGAAGTTATCACTGATGTTTGACATTTCGTCTCTCTGTTTTTTTTTATGTGTATACATGTAGCCAATAGGAGCATCTTATTTTCTGAGAACAATGAAATGAAAAGCTGCTTTTCAAGTGTGAACACCTTTTTTTGAAAAGAAGTTTTTCAGCTGAAAAGCGTCTTTTCGGCCTGTGTGTGAACATAGTATAATATGATATTGAATATCGAGTGTTTATAAATACCTTTCCATTAGTAGCGTTTTTCCTTCCACTGGCACACACTTGAACAATTGTAAATTACATTTTGTAATTTATACAAAAATTGACGCAAAAATCCATGTTCTTCATCTTGCTTTCAATTATGATGTTGTACTTTTGTCTCTTTCTTTCCCTCAGAATAAAGGTAAAATTTTATGCAACAAGAAGTTCCACTGAAAATAACTTCGGACACTGAACATTACGCCAACAGTGCTACCAAATTTCGATTTTTGTAAAATTTCTAAACTTTTACAAAATGTACCAAATCAGAAAATAATGTGCCTATGTACCAAGCGAAAATAAATGTACCAATTTTGGTACAATTGTACCAAAGTGGCAACCGTGGTCATATCTCTCTTCAACGACGCTCTTGATGTCTACTCAACGACTGAATAAGAGAGAACAATATGTTTGAATTGAGCGAGCACAATTTTGTTTTTGAAATATTTTTTTTTTTAAACTGTAATGAATTTTAATGTATCGGTATGTTTTGTGTTCCTTTTATGTGAATAAACTTGAAGCCAAAGTGTTTTTTTGTGTATTTTCTAAGCGAAGATGCACTTTTATGTTACTTTTTATTAAAAAAAAAAAAACATTTGGAAATTAGAACTTCTCGAAAATTAGAACTACCCCAGGAACAAAGTGGTTCTAATTTTCGAGCGTCTACTGTTTTGACCAAATATGTTTTTGTATATATCAGCATTTGTTTTTTCTGTCATTTCTGTTTTTTCAAAAATAATAATTTGCTTTTTTTTCATTCTTATTCGCCAGAGTGAAAATTGTTGACACTCAGTTGTTACCAAGACCAAAGAAAATTCACTTTGCCACAGAGACTTTTATTGGTTAGATTGTGCCCAAAGAAAAACTTCGATACGGCAAAGGCACAAAGATTGTTAGACTCCTATGAAAAATACTTTTTTAGTTTTGTTTTCAGTTTTGAACCAAGGATTTCAGGTGGAATACCTATTCAGTCAAGTCTGCCTTGGTTCGAAATGGGGTGACAGATTAGTGGGAAGGAAAGGGCAATCAAGTGAAACACGTGTGTGATGTTCTAAGCGTGGTGGAAAACCAAAGAAGCATGAGAATATGAACCAGAGGCAAGTGTTATGGCAATCTCATTCACAAACTTCTCTACCATCAACTACAACTTCAGGTCGTAAATATTGATGAATTTTTAATTTCAGTTGATTAGAAATGAATATAGAATACTTAGAAAGGTTTAAAGCGAAGGACCATGGCCTGGCTGGGAATCGAACCCGGGACTTCTAGGGTAGCAGTCGAGCACGCTACCTACTCGACTACCGAGGCCACCCAATCCCCCATATTCCCCAGACATGGCCCGGTGTGACCTTTTCTGTTCCCAAAATGTATGACTCAGATCTAAGAGTAATTTTGAGACCCTCAACGACTTAATTTTTTTCCTTCCTGCTCTGTGCATTTTATATTCTGTTCTATGTTTTATCTAAATGTACATTGTATGTATTTGTGGTGACTTAATACCACTACATACAAACACCAACACATACAAACAACACAACATACAAAACACACACTTTACTAAGACTTACTTTATACATTTACCTAAAAAATTATTATTTAAGTTTTTAAAAAACGTCAAATTTTAATTCTCAAAAATATTTTCGTATTAAGTCAGTTGTTACCAGCACTACCAAAATACTACCATTTGTTTATCGATTACTATTTTATAGTGAGCTGTCATAAATATGTTCCATAGGTCATGTATGTTCTGGCTTGTATTTAATAAAACGCCATTTTAGAATTTCAAGAAATATTTGAACTGATATCAGGCAATTTTTTATATAATGTGATTAAATGTTTTAATTATAAAAATAATATTAAGATTTACTTGTTCAAGATCTTTTACAAGATCTTTAAAATTAAATGAAAACTGTAGAAGAATCAATGCTAATAAGTCAGTGTGATCTTTAATATAACAAAGTAGCAATCACAGGTATTTTTCAATGTGATTCCAAAGTAGCAATCACAGTGAGTAGCAGTGACTACAAAATAGCAGTTTTGCCCATGACTAGGTAAGAATGCCTCATAAATTAACCATTTTTGTTCATAAATGAGTTAAAAAATTAATTCATAAATGTTTTTTTTTTCATTCTTAAATGAGTTCGATCATAATAATTTCTTTGTATACAAATCATCGATTTGTAATAACAAATAATATAATGCAATATTAAAATTTATAATTCAAAAAGGTTAATTTTTAACTCATTTCTAAACAAAAAAAGGTTGATTTTTGAGAAGCATTTTAGTCCAATGAATGATACAAAAAGATGTCATTTATGAGTGCCGAAAATGAACGTTTCTACCCGCAATGGTTCCTAAATGAATTCCAAAACGATAGTTTTGGTTCACTGGGTGGAATTATGTTTCGATTTTTTCTATTAGTCTTTTAATGATTGTCTCTATATTTGTTCTTAACCCTCTCATGCCCAATGTTGCGTATATGCAACATTGTTTTTGTGAGCGTCCAGTACCGCTATTTTAAATATTTTTTTTTAACCTTTCGCAAAAATATAGCCTCATGTGTTGTTGAAGCTTACAGCTAATTAGTTGGTTGTCAGCTGTGCACGTGTTCAGTTAGTAGCTGTTCTCCCGAGAGCGAAGTTGACAAATTCATTTTGCAAAAAAACGTTGCTTTAAAAAAGTGTTAAAAAACATTAATAAAATTAATTCATCCTAAAACCAAGTTCAACAACTAAATAAAAAAAGGTAAGTGAGTAATTTAAAAAAAAACCCGGCATGAAAATATTATTTAGTTTGCGTGCAATAATTTTGTAAATGTAGTGTTGCGTATATGCAACATTGGTCTATTGTGGTAATTTTCGAAAAATAAAAACTTATTTTTGTATGCACATTCTAAGATGCGCCCAAAAGGTCTAACTCAGACTGAAATCGAAAAATTTGCCAACTTTGATTGGGATGACTCGGCTGACGAGAAGAATGAAGAAGAAGAAGATCCAAATATGGACATAATTATAGAAGAAACATTGAAAAATTTGGATAACAGAGCTGAAAATATTCAAGTTGGTTTGATTGACCAATTTATTAGAACCGAAATTGATGAAGATTTGAGTGAAAATGAAAACCTTGCACAGGAGGTGATGGAAAAAATTGATTTACAGAGTTTGAAGTGTAGGGGTGCAGAGTTTATGGAAAGCGAGACCAGCTGGAAAAGTAAATTATGCACCAATGCGGTCAAAAAACCCATCGAATATTTTAGTATTTTCTTTGCGGATGAACTGTGGCAGAAAATATGTGAGGAAACGAACTTATATGCCATGCAAACAAAGGGTATAGAATTGAAATGTACTGTGCCTGAAATAAAAAGTTTTGTTGGCATTCTACTATACCTTGCAGTTGTAAAAATACCAACATATAGAATGGCGTGGGCGGCCAATTTCAAGCTAGCGGCCGTTGCAAGTGCATTACCAAGAAACAGATTCGAAAAAACCAAACAGTTTTTCCACTTGAACGATAATATTAAACATCCTCAGAAGATAACACCTGAGTACGACAAGTTATACAAAGTTCGGCCTTTGTTGGACTCCATAAAAAAAATGCAATGAAATTTCACAGGAAGAATGCCAAAGCATTGATGAGCAAATGCTTGCATATAAAGGTATCTTATTATTTGTGAAAATATGTTACATATTTCTGAATAATACAATAATACATTATTTTCTTAGGTCAACATAGTTTGAAACAATATCTTCCAATGAAGCCCCACAAGTGGGGTTTCAAAATGTTCACTAGAGCTGGTGTATCTGGGATTATTTATGATTTTACTCTCTACATTGGAGAAGGAACGTGCAAGTCTTATGGCTTGGGAATATCATCAGACATTGTGCTATTTTTATCATCCAATATGCTAGTAAACCAAAATTACAAACTGTTTTTTGACAATTGGTTTTCATCAATAAGTTTGATGATTGCTCTGAAAGAAAAAGGCATATTAGCCGTTGGTACTATTAGAAGCAACCGATTGAAAAATTGTACTCTAAGTAGTGAGAAGGAACTTAAAAAACGAGGAAGAGGATCAAGCGATTTCAAATATGAAGAAACGCTCAACTTGATTGCTTGTCGTTGGTATGATAATAAGAGTGTACATCTGGTTTCAAACTATGCAGGTAAAAACCCCATGAGTGAATGCAAGAGATGGTGCCGCAAAGAAAAGGAGTTTATAATCGAGTTTAGTAAACAGTTGGTTCTTGTACCGCAGAGACATCACACACACACACGGCGAATTGAAGTATATGCCGCTCATAGCTTTCCAATTGGATGTTGCTACCGAGCTTTTGAACGCAAGTGAAACTACAGGTGTCGCAAAAAAAGAGAGGTCGTCCATCATCACTCCTTTTGCCAATGAATTCAGAAACTTCATCACCTTCTCCATCGACTCCGTCATCACCAGCTCCATCATCACCAGCTCCTTCTACGGGTTCTGAATCAAAACCCCATAAAAGAGCATATGTTGAAGAGCCTGCCAAATCCATACGATTTGATGGTTATAATCATTGGCCTGAATGGGGAACAAGGGGCAGATGCAGGCTATGCAATGTGCACTTGTGCTCCAATCCTCAAAAGAATTGTTTTGTATCCTACCATACATAAATTGAAATAATAAAATAAATAAACGGCATTTGAAAAAAAAATCAACTTGTATTTAAATTAATAACACCATTGCCCAATGTTGCATATACGCAACATCCTGTAGCTCTTGAACCAGGACACCTAGGATATTGAAATTTTTATCAGAATTTCGTGCCAGAAGCCTTGCTCAACAATCCTATATTTTTTTAAATACTTCCAACTAGGGTATGCAAATATTCGACATTATAAAAAACCGGTTTCGAATAGTACAATTTTTCAAAACCGGTTTTCGAATTATTCGACTAGAAAAAAACCGGGAAAACCGTTTTTTTTTCCAATTTAATAAATATATTACTTTTTTACGTACATATATCTGTGTAGTTTTTATTTAACAAAAATAGCAACCGGGAAAACCAGTTTTTTTTTTTAAATTAAATAAATGTTTTGCTTTTTGACCTATATATCTATGTAGATTTTATTTAACAAAAATAGCAACTAGTTTTTAATAAATTAAATACAGGTACTTATGCAGTACTACCCACTGAACTATAAGGGAAGGTTTTGCGTAAGGTGAGAGTTTTTCGAAAGTGTTTGGGTAGAATTTTTTTCTTTCAATCTTTTTAACACATGTTTTATATCTTTTAATGATTATTTCTATATTTGTACTTAAGGGGAGCAACGCAGCCAGAGGCCGAAAAAAAAGGTCATGTTTGTGAATTTTTTTAAGGAAACTTATGGGATATTTTTAAATGAGGGTTTTTATACCTAAAAATATACACATTCAAGAGTATTTTTAGTTTTTTTTTTATTAAAAAAAATTTAATATTAAGGTCGATACAGCAGTTTTTGTAGAGCGCTCTGAAAAAAAGGTGAAATGCGGTGACCAAGATTGCTCCTCCTTAATTCATCTGAAAAAAAAAATGAAATATATTATCAAAGTAGATACTTAAAACTCGTACTTGTCATAGCCGTTTTTGAAAATATTGATTTTTTACAAAATGGCGGACTTTCGAACGTAAAAAAACGATTTTCGACCAAAAATTCGTCATAGTTTTGCCTATAAAAAATGAACGAAGCTAAAAAAAAAAAAAATCCTATGACAAGTACGAGATTATTATGTGTACAATAAGCTTGCAAAAAAATCAAAACGATCGCTTCACTGAGCTTTGAGAAATCGTGGTCACCGACTTTGAAAACATGGTTTCGAGAAAAACGCGTTTGAAAATAAACGCCAGCACTGCGCGCTCTTGAAGGCGGTTGACTCAGTAGGCTATAACTTTGTTATTTTTTGAGATATCGACTTGAAATTTTCACCACATATTTTTGAGACTTAAGGCTTTAAGAAAATGCAAAAAAATTTTTGAAAAAAAAAAAAAGTTCTGACTGCGTATCTCCCCTTAATGCTTTTAGATTTTTTTGGGCATTTCGTACAATAAGCCTTGTTGAATTTCCTATATTTTTTTAAATACTTCCAGACTTCTGAGTTCATGTCAAGCTGTTGATAATTCAATATTTTTTTTAAAAAATAATGCATTTTAAACTAAAAATCATGTTTAACATACGTTAAATACGCCAGCCGCTTGTAAATGCTGTTTTAACAAAAGAAAGCAAAAAGAAATGACCAATGAAAGGAATGAAAGCAATGAAAGCATATGCTTAAACGAGCTCAAATAAAGCAAAATGAACTAGAAGCCAGAGATAAAAAATGTTAGAAACGTTAGTGAAATGTAAAAACGTAGTTTTGCAATTTTCAATTGTGGATTTATATATTTCTTACCTATTCGAGCAGTCGAATAATTTGAGCCAAAAAAACCGGTTTTCGAACTATTCGAAAATTGCGATTTTTAAAAAAACCGGTTCGAATAATAAAAAAAAACCGAAACGCCGAATTATTCGAACCGGTTTTGCATACCCTACTTGCATCATGACAAAAAAAAATTTGTGAAGATCTTTAAGGCAAGCTTCCTGAAATGACCAAATTTTACAATTCAACTAAATATGGTGTTGACAGAATTGATCAAATGGTGCAGAACTACTCATGTAAACCTAAGACTAGTTGACCAGTGCCAATATTTGGAAATATTTTTTACTTATCAGCTTTTAACTCTTTTATTATGTGGATCAAAGTAAATCCTACTGATAGCAAAGCACTTCACATAAACGCCGCTTAGGCGAACAACTTGGGTGCATAGGTCGTCGTAATTGTTTTCCAATAGCAACTGCATCAGACGCTTTAGTACAAAATATTCGAAGTGAAACAACTGCAAAAAATAAATTATCTTAACGCAAGCGCTGTGGTATTTGCCCTCCAAATATTGACCGAAATACTTTTGCTTCATAGAACCATGTTTCATAACTATAACTATTTCATTTTAATTTTTCCTAGAAAAATTAATAAAATTGGCTCGGACCCGTAGGAAAACAAGTTTAATTTTTTTAGGGGCATTTTAACATTAAAGGCGACATTATTTTGGATGCATAGGCGAGATTGTAACTCAATCGCTGAAAGAGCCCAAGGCTATTCTAAAGAACGAGTTCCAGAAATGTTTTGGGGATTGGAAGAAGCAGTGGCATAAGTGAATAATAATATCTAATCGAGACTACTTCGAAGGGGATAGCTTTAATGTAGATGAACAAAATTCTTTCTAAAATTTAAGAATGCGCGCACACCTCGTACATTTTATTTTTATTTAAATAACAAAAATATGAAAAGTATATGTGTTCTTTGACCAAGGTCGAACTTAAACCTTGGACAGTTGCGTCTAACAAGTCATAGGTAATAGTCTAAATTTTATTAATTTTGTATACTTTTATAAAACCTCTCTTTAGCTATAGGATCAACCTGTTGTTATTTCACTTAGGGGCACCCTTGACCTTGGCGACCCAAAATGTAATGCCTCGTTAAAAATTAAATTACACAAAAATTATAAAAGATATCGAAGTACGGTTTTTATTGAATATATAAGATATCAAACTGTTAAAAAATTATTGTTTAAAGTATGTGGTGCAAAAATTACTCAAGTCAAACAATTTTTTCGATAAGTTTTTTTTACAACCAATCGCGAAGAAGTGGTTTCGAGATAAACCCATTTCAAGTTGTGGGAAGTGTTTTCGAAGTAACTATCATGAAATGTATGAAGTGTATTTCGGTGTTGACTATCATGAAATGAAAAAGTTCATCCAAATCGGATGCGCCCGGAGACGTGGTTTTCAAAAAAGTTTTTACTGTTGAAAAACAAAACACAAAAACAAAGTTTTGAGAAAAAAAACAACATTTCATAACTACTTTGTTTGCAAAAATACATAATCAATATACATATGAAAAGAAGGCAGATCAGCAAATACAGGGTGGGCCATCTAGTGATTTCTTTTTAAATCATAGATTATTTTGACACCGACAGCTGTTTCCCGCTCGAAATCTTGACATAAAGCCAGTATCATACCTCCGCGGAAAGAAATGAGTCGCTATACACTTCAACAATGCTGGGAAATATTGGAAACATATTTCCAAAGTGATTGCTGTGTAGCCCAAAACAGTGAGTTATCTGAAAAGAAGTTTTTGCCGAAATGAAGCACCCACCGCCCCTGATGTACACAAGTTTGTGCAAAATTTTCATGAGACTGGTATGCTAGTAGACAACACTCACGGTCCCAGTTGTCGTTCGGTGCGCACAGACGAGAATGTGGCTGCTGTAGTCGAGAGTTTGATACTCAATTCACGAATATCAACTCGCCATCGATCTCAACAGCTCAACATTTCACACACTAGCCTGAGGAGAATTCTGCACAAAGATCTCGGACTATTTGCTTGCAAGTTCTAATTGACTCCACAATTGAAGGCGCACGACCATCCGTTTAGTTATCGCTTCGCATTTAGGCCACAGAGCAGCTTGAATTGAGCAACGATTTTAGGCGAAAAATCATATTTTCTGTCGAGACGCATTCAATCTCGGCGGCTACGTTAACAGACGAAACTGCCGCATCTGTGGCTCGGATAACCCGAGGTTATTGTCGAGAAGCCGATGCATCTAAAGCAGTGGTGATCAACGCACAGTTTAAACAACAACAAAGAGAGCTTTCCGAGTGCACAGCTTTACACTGAAACAAGAAGTTGTTAAAAGCTCTCACAACATTTGATGCAAGGAACTCTTGTCGAGTGTTGGATTTTCAATATAATCATTTCTTTTTTATGTTTACGTTGGTTTTTTGCTATTTTAACATAGAAAACATCAAGAAAAAATGTATTAATGTTTTTCCTGAAACATTGCAATATATTTACGTATATTCATAAATAAAACAGCGAGCAACATCTTCACCACATGAACGCTCAAAGCATACTGACTTGGATTTAATGCACACCAGAAAAAACAAACTTTACCACAGTGTACAAACACAGCGAGCCGATTGCTACTTCGTGTGCAAAAGCTCAACAACACACGATCAGTGTTGCCAGAGGCCGAGCTCCAAATATCCCGTTCTCTTCTTTAAAACGCCCTGTTTATCCCATTTTAAAAATAAAAAATCCCGAAAAAAATCCCGTTCACAAACCTTGCACATAGCTTCATGTTTAATTACTCGTTAATTTTTTTGGCTTGTTTCTCTTTTTTACTTGGTAAAGTCAAGTCAAAAAGAAAACGAATCCGACCATCCACAATTGAATTCTTCTTCTTTCTCTTTAAAATATTCAGTGTCATTGTGTTCAAGTTCAATTCTTAAACAGCTTTGCAAGGGGCTGGCTTTAAACAGAAAGAGTATTGCTTTTAATGTAGGGGAGATGGATGGGTTGTGAACCGGGTTTTGTTTTTGGGCTCAAACTTTTCCTCACAATAAAGATATCGAATAATACAAGATACTGTTTGAAAGGTGAATATACAACGCAACTTTTTTATGCAGACAGATTAGCATTTTGATTAAAATTTAACTCTCTACTGCCAATTTTCTAAAGACGTGATTTTTGGCTTTTCCAAAAATGTGGCTGGGTTGTGAAAAATCTGGCAAATACCAATAAAAGTCGGAAAATACGAAGTAAATCACCAATAATATTATGAGTTAGAGGCAAAACAAGTTATAATGACGCCAATTAGGCTAAAAAATCGTAATGAATGGAAGTGTTTAATCATAATTTTCTTCATCTTCATCCAAATCGGTGTCGCAATGTTTGCATGTGAAATACGAACGCCTTCCCATATTGACGCACTTCAAGTGAATAGGCCGGCCACATGTGTTGCATTCGATGGAGTTTTTGGGTGTCAGTTCCTTAGGCAAAAACCTCAAACAAATGGTGCAAAAATCAATATCCTCATCAGATGGTTTGTATGGTTCTTTTGCCTTAGGACGCTTGTATGGTTTTGGTTAGGCTTTCTTCAGTGATGCTTTTGCTAGGGATTTTGACTATGCTGCTGTTTTTTTCCTGCTTCAGATCATCAATTTTGCTTGGAGCAGTAAGTTCGCAGCTCTCCATTGGCTTTCGCAAAAGTTTTCACAGTTTCAAACACGATGTCTGCCACTGGCACAAGCAATATATCTGTACACTTCGGTGTAACTGCAAAAATTGCGTCATGTCAAAAGACAAATTTAGCAGTTGAAAGATTGGCGATATGTCAATTACTTACTTACTAACTTACCTGGCGCTTAGAACCGTAGGTCGGTTTTGGCCTCGTATAAGAAATCTACGAATATATAAGAAAAAAAGAAACGAAATTCCCTCGATAATTAGGGAAAGAAAAAAGTAATGGTTCACAACCCATACTGGTTCACAGCCCAGGCCTCTTTCCTAAATTTTTGAAATTAAAAAAAAAAGTTAAGAAACCCGACTTGAGCGAAAATCCCATTTTTGGGTTCAAAATCCCGAGCGCCCTTTTGAAGTTTAAAAAACCCGAAATATGGGTGAAATCCCAGGTTCTGGCAACACTGCACACGATGCCCGCGGGCTATGGGAAACCATGTAGTGAGCACTACTGATCTAAAGAGAGTGACAGTTTGGTTCGGATTGTGGAGTGGTTCAAAATGAGGCTGGGAACAACGTTTCGGTCAATAGTTAGTATTACAGAGCCATGCTAACCGACTTTTTTTACTGAAATTTGAGACATGAATTTGGACGACCTCTGGTTCATGCATGATGGCGCGCCATGCCAGACAGCCCATGCCACAATCGATCTTTTGAGCACCGAATTCCCAAATCGTCTAAGCATACGTCAATTTGCCGCCTTGAAGTTGCGATTTGACCCCTTTGGACTTTTTTTGTGGGGAACCGTGAAGGGCCGATGTTATGCCAACAATCCGGAAACAATTTAAGTACTTAAGGCCAATATCATCCAAGCAATCCGTGAACTACAGCTACAAGAAAATTGGAGTGACAGAATGCTCTACTGCGAAGCCAGCCGAGGCAGCCACTTGAACGACGTTCTGTTCCATAATTAACTAGGTCGTAGCAGTCGCTTAGCAAACACTTACGCGTTTGCTAGCTAGCCACACAAATTGGTACGTTGTGGAGGCAATTTAGTTGAGTTGCTAGCTCCAATAGATTTTTCTAAAAACTATATAAGCAAAGATATTAAATAGGTTTTGTTATTTCAATTAAATGAGGATTCTACTTTTTGTCAATAAAATTACAAGATCTCAAACATTCAATTACAAAAAAATGTTAATATATTTTAGTTGAAATAAAATATTTTATTGTATTCTTGGCGTTTTTTAACCAATCCTTTCTTTTTATTTATTTTCTTATCATAGCCTATCATAAGGAATAGAACGTAAATTTCCTTTTTCTAATATCGAAAACTGCTTGATTGAGAATTAGTCCTTGCGATTTTTAATATTAATGGCATACACAAGTTGTAGTGAAAATTTCTTGCGAGTAAAATTGTTTGATCCTTTTTTGAATGATACTACTACGGAAGAAATAAGTAAAACATTTAAATTGTTGTATTTTGGTCCAGAATAATTTGGAAACTTGATCATCATGCACAAAGGACATTCCTCTATAAATCCACTTTCGCAATTGTTATAGAAAATTTCAATAACCTCACCTATGGCCCATTACACAGTCCTACTAATAGAAAAAGATTTTGACTCATTAATTTAACCCTTTCGCCCCTACTGGGATTATATGTCCCAGCGAACTTCCTTACGTCGTATCATTTTTATTTGCTGTTGTATTTTAAAGTGTGATATATCCCAATAAAGGTTGAAGTAATATCTTTGGTATTTTTGCAAAAACAATGCTCACAGTTATAGCGGTACCTCATTTGTATGCAGTTTTTTAAAGTGAAAGCACGTTTTTTTCGATAATCTTCGTATAATTTGGTAAATAAAACCGGAGTTTATGTGTTATTGTTCGAAATTCTGTATTATTACAAAAAGTGTGGTGTAAAATATTGTTTTTAACATTTTGCAGCGAGGAAATACTCAAACGGTAAGGAAATAGAAAGCTTTTATCTTAAATGGGATATATTGTCCCAATAAGATTATCGGGTGGGATGTAATATCCCAATATACGTTACAAACACTACTTGTAATTTTATTTTTTGCAGATGGCAAGAAAGAGATTGTCGAATAGGGAACTGGTCGAGATTATGCAAGAGACGATGAAAGCGATAATGAAGGTACAGACTTCAGTGATTCTGGATCCAATTTTTCTCCTTCAGATGATGAAGATCAGGACACTGAGGACGAAAATTTAACTGACTCAAGCCATAATAACAATGAATCCGAGGATGATGATGAATTCCCTGATGACCCTGATCCTGCCGTGGAACTTGATACAGCTGTTGTTGCAGGAACTGCGGATTCTCCTGATGCTGCTGATCCACTTGATTCTTGTATGTGGTCTAACTTCAGCGAAAATAATAGATTTGTACCTAAATTTACAATGCCTGAAGACAGAAATGCAGAGGTATCATTGAATTTAGCACCTTCTGCTACTGAATATGATGTCTTCAGGAAATGTTTCCCAAAGGGTTTGTATATTCGCATTGCCGAATGTACGAACCAGAGACTAACGAAGCTAAACAGAGTGAAGAATACGAAACGCAATTTAACTGATGAATATGAAGTCATGACTTTCATTGGAGTGTCTTTAATTATGTATTATAACCACTTGCCGGCTATAGATGATTATTGGAGCAACAACATTTCCTTGGGCAATGAAGCTATTAAAAAGAGTATGTCCCGCGACCGATATAGTCACCTGTCGTCGACAATATATTTTAATGACGTAGAAAAGCCGAGTGGAGCTCCAAAAGACTATTATATGTCTGAAGTTGTAGCTTGCGTGAAGAAAACGTTTTCGGAAGGACGAACTGAAAGCCCTTTCCAATCAATAGATGAGAGCATGGCGAAATTCAAAGGCCGTTCCGTGCTAAAGCAGTACATGCCAATGAAGCCCATAAAACGTGGTGTAAAAATATGGATGCGCTGTGATGCTAAGACCGGATATATTTATGACCTAAATATTTACACCGGAAAGGAGACCAACTAAGACATTACCGGCACCCTTGGCGAAAGAGTCATCCTCAAATTGACATCAACTATTCGGAATAAAGACGTTGCTGTGGTTTTTGATCGATTTTTCACGTCAGTCTCGTTGCTAAAAAATATTCCGTTTCCAGCGCTGGGAACTTATATGAGAAATCGAAAAGAAACACCAGTTTTTGCTGGACGCTTGGATCGGGGGAACAGCCAATTTCAAGTGAGTGCTGATGGTTTATCAGCTGCAAGATGGATGGACTCTAAGGAAGTACTGATCATGTCAAATTGCCATATGCCAGATTTAGTTCTGGTACAAAGGAAGCAAAAGGATGGTACAAAGAAGAATGTGGACTGCCCTTTGATCATAAGCGACTACAATCGGATGATGGGAGAGGTCGATCTGGCCGACCAAAAAACAGCAGTGTACGACATGAACAGGAAGTCCAAGAAGTGGTGGAAGAAAGTATTTTTTAAAATCCTTATGCTTTGTGTTGTAAATGCGTGGATCGTATATATGGAGCATCATCGCCGTAAGATTCCGTTGATACAGTTCATACATAGTTCCATTGGCTGAAGCTCTTCTCGCTGAGGGAGTAAAACACAAAGGACTAAGAACACGTCGGACAGGCGGAAGGCCTTCTAAGAGAACTAAGAAGGAGAATTTGAATATTGGCGATCATTTACCCATTGAAAGCACCTCGCGACGTCGTTGCGTTCGATGCACATCCATAAAGAAAGAAACTAGAACCAAATTTGTGTGTTCAGGATGTAACAATGCTCTGTGTCCCTCATGTTTCGCACCATTCCACAAATAATAAATATTCTTTTTATCAACAATTTGAATTTGTTAAGTTATTATGTTTTTCTTTTTATGATCCTTTATATCTACAAGCTTTGAATTACTGCTTTTTCGTATAATAAAAATATCAATAAAAAAATGTGAATTCATTATAGTAAATTTCTGTGTACGTAAACTTTATTGGGACATAATATCCCACCGCAAAACCTTATTGGGATTATATATCCCAGGACAACGGTAAGGACCTCCGGCTTCTCAAGTATGCCAAACATCTTATATTTTGGCCTTATAACTGTACATGCCATTAAAGTTGAAAAATCTTTCCAGATTTAAAAATAAAACTCAGAGGTGAAAGGGTTAAGTCTCAATTTTTGGCTTAAACCTCTTGCATCGTCTAAGGAGTCTGACAACGCTAGTGGATGCGTAAAGCATTGATGATTGTCACAGCATTGCCAACATTTTTCAGTTTCTTAATGTTGTATTCTTCAATTTCAGCGCTTTTTGTAATTATTCCCGTTAAAAACTTTCAAAAATTTGTCTAAAAATGTACCGGATGTTTACCGTTTACATACAATTTGGCCACAAAATAACAAACGGTAACATTGATGTCACAAATGCGGTAAATGTGCGTCAAAAGTGATCAACTGCCACCCCAAAGGTCCCGGGTTCGAATCCCAGCTAGGCCATGATCCTACGATTTGACCTTTCGCATTTGCAATTTTCTTTCATTTAGTAATCAGCTGAAATTGAAAACTCATCAATATTTACGACTTTGAGTCGTAGTTTGTGGATGAGATTGCCTTATTACTTGAATTGAATTGAATTGAATTGATTGCCCCTTCGCTCACACCAATCTACCACCCCATTTCGAACCAAAGCAGACTTGACTGAATAGATATGTGGCAACCCCCTACTAACTTACTTTTAAATAATCACGACACACCCTATAATTTATTCCCTTTGTTACGTCATTCTTAAAAAGAAAAAGCAGCTAGCTTTTCGTTTGGAATTGCATAGTTAAAAATCAAAGTTTCATTCTTATTTGGACAAGCGCTCGTATCGCATCATTTTTTATAAATCTTTTCAATCATTGTAAATTTGAACTAAATAAACTGTACCTTGAAAAAACCAACACCACGAGATTTTCTCAAGGGTATTCCAAGGTAATACCAAATTGGTGACCCCGACGTGATCTCGTGGTGGCAGAAGAAAAAGCCGTTCATCGAGTACCGTAACAAACAACAGTTACAAATAGAATCACGCGATTTTGCAAAAACTTTTGCGGCGCACGCAATTCAAAGCAACGTTAATAAAATGAACGACAGCGGCTTATCCACAGCACCTTCAGCAGGCGAAACTACTTCGACCAATCCATCAGCAAATGCAGCACATAGCAACATTTCGGTTGTCTACGCCAGATTGCCAGTTCCACCCATGGCAAGCTCAAATATTGAAGCTTGGTTCACTACAATGGACTTCTGGTTCACGGCATCTGGAATTACGGCAGACAAGCAGAAAACCGCAACAGTCTTGGCAGCGCTAGACCCAAACATTATAGGGCAGCTAACCGAAGCTATAGCATCGATGCCACAAAACGACAAATTCGACTATATTAAGCAACAAATCATCGAACATTTTGCTGATAGCGAACAACGGCGCCTCAATCGCCTGTTGTCTGAGCTGCCGCTTGGTGACAAAAAGCCTTCAGAATTGTACTACGAGATGAAACGCGTAGCGGGAAATACGCTCGGCGAAGCAGCGCTGAAGGGATTGTGGACAAAACGTTTGCCACAATTTGCGCAGCCAGTGGTAGCTGCTTCATCTGGCACAGCCGCTGAGTTTACAAAAATTGCAGACTCAATTATTGATGCTGTCGCGCCAAATCACATCAACAGAGTAGAAGCACCAGTCCCCAACGAAATTAACGAACTGCGTGCCGCCGTAGTGGAATTGGGTAAGCGATTTGAAAAGTTCACAATGCGCTCACCTTCTCGCAATTCTAGACAAACAAATTTCCGTCAGCGTTCACACAGCCGTGAAGGACAACGACCAGCAAGCAATGCGCGAGGTGATTCTTCAGCACGAGACAACGTATGCTGGTATCACCAAACTCACGGTCGTTACGCCCGAAAGTGCCGCAGTCCATGCCGCCACAAACGACGCTCGCAGCAAGCTGTCCCATCGAGCTCTGCAGCACCTTCAGCCTGACTCTCAACGCGCGTGGCGAAAGGATGCGAAGACTCCGCCACGAAGCGCAACGTATTTCGCTTGCAGGTACGAGATCAGCTTTCCAATAAAAAATTCCTAGTCGACACGGGCGCCGATGTATCCGTCCTTCCACTCGCTGCAAAATCTTATGATGTTCGTCCAACCACAATTCTACTGTATGCGGCCAATGGTTCACCCATCAAGGTCATTGGAGAAAAACGCGTCAAGCTAGATCTTGGCCTTCGCCGTGACTTTCATTGGTCTTTTGTGATTGCTGATGTTACAAGCGCAATCATAGGCTCAGACTTCATACGCTATTTTGATTTACTCATCGATCTTCGACGCAACCAGCTGATCGATAATGTCACTGGACTAAAATCACGACTTACTACGCCAATCATGAGCAACGTCACGGAAATCAAAACATTTGATGCGACCGACCCGTTTGCTGACCTCTTAACCGAGTTCTCAGACTTAGCAAAAATAGCACCATATGGCTCCACGACGAAGTCCTTAATAGAACACCGTATCGAAACAACAGGCCAGCCTGTTTTTTCTCGCCCACGGCGCCTCTCACCGGAAAATCTGGCTGCAGCACGCGATGAATTTGAGTTTCTGATGAAAACGGGCATTTGTCGACCATCAAGAAGCAACTGGTCAAGTCCTTTGCACATGGTCAGAAAAAGTGATGGAACCTGGAGGCCTTGCGGTGATTATCGCGCGCTAAATGCACAGACACTGCCCGATCGCTACCCCTTGCCATACTTAACCGACTTTACAAGCAATCTACGAGGTAAGGCTGTATTTTCTAAAATAGACTTGCAAAAAGCTTTCCACCAGGTACCTATTCACGAAGACGACATCGCCAAAACAGCCATCACGACGCCCTTCGGCTTGTTTGAATTTAACTTCATGACCTTTGGCCTATGCAACGCTGCGCAGACCTTCCAGAGGCTAATTAATGAAGTCTTGCGTGGCTTAGATTTTGTGTTTCCATACATAGACGATATTATCATCGCATCGTCTTCTTTTGAACAACATCGTCTAGATCTACGCGCAGTTTTCCAACGACTTCGTGAAAATCATCTTGCGATTCACCCTGGAAAGTGCGAACTTGGTAAAAGCGAACTCAAGTTTCTCGGTCATCTAGTCAACTCGCAAGGAATACGTCCGTTGCCCGAAAAAGTTGCTGCTATTCGAAATTACCCGAAACCCACAATGGCAAAAGATCTTAAAAGTTTCATCGCCATGGTAAACTTTTACAAGAGGTTCTTACCACGCTCAAGCTCATATCAATCACAACTTCAAGTTCTCATCAAGGGTAACAAAAAGAACGACCGCACAACGATCGCTTGGACTCCAGCTGCCGACGAAGCTTTCGAACTTTGCAAAAGAGAGTTAACGGATGCAACATTGCTCGCACACCCTACCGCTGACGCCGAATTGGCTCTCTATGTCGACGCGTCAGATATTGCCGTTGGCGCCGCGCTTCATCAAAATATTGATGGTCACCTACAACCACTAGGGTTCTACTCTAAGAAACTAACCAGCGCTCAGCGGAAGTATTCTACGTACGACCGTGAGCTGGCGGCTATTTATCAGGGCGTGTGCCACTTTCGATACATGATCGAGGGCCGTTCTTGCTACATCGTTACCGATCATAAACCTTTAATATACGCCTTTCGCCAAAAGCTTGAAAAAGCTTCACCTCGCCGAGTACGTCAACTGGATTTCGTGAGCCAATTTATGACCGACATCCGGCACACACCAGGACCCGAAAACGCTGTAGCTGATTTACTATCGCGCATTCAGTCGGTAGACATCATCAATTACGCAGAAATCGCCGAAGCTCAAAAACAGGACGCTGAACTTCAAAAATTGCTCAACGAACCAGGTATACAAACTTCTTCACTTATTCTAAAGTCATTTTTAATTCCAGAAAGTGAGACACACTTAATTTGTGATACGTCATCGTCAAACGTTCGACCTTTCATACCAAAAAAACATCGACAACAGTGTTTAACGAAGATTCATAGCCTATCGCACCCAGGAATACGCGCCACAACCAAGCTGATGACATCAAAATTCATTTGGCCGAACATTAAAAAGGATACAGCTCTTTTTGTTCGCAACTATGAGGCTTGTCAGCGGTCAAAAACTCATCGTCACACAAAATCAGCACCCGAAATGTACGTTCCTCCAAAAGAGCGTTTTGCACACATCAATATCGATATCGTGGGTCCATTTCCATTGTGCGAAGGACAGCGATATTGCTTAACCATCATTGACCGCTACACTCGATGGCCAGAAGCAGCACCTATACCAGACATAGCAGCCGAAACTGTTACAAAAGCTCTGCTCTCACACTGGATTTCCAGATTTGGGGTCCCAGCTCGCATAACATCGGACCGAGGCAGGCAATTCGAATCCGCCATTTTTACCGAACTGATTACAACGATTGGTGCAACCCATCTACGCACTACGCCCTACCATCCGCAATCAAATGGCATTGTTGAAAGGTGGCACAGGAGTTTTAAAACAGCCATTTTGTGCAATGATCCATCGAGGTGGGTTCACCATTTACCATCTATCTTACTTGGATTACGAGTCGCTTTCAAGCCCGACATTAACGCATCGCCAGCCCTTTTGGTGTATGGTTCGACGCTTAGGGGAATTTTTCTCTCCATGCAACATATCCGAGCCTACCAGCGAGGCCGTTTCACAATTTCGGAAGGCAATGGAAAAATTACGACCTACTGCAACATCACATCACACAACACCGAAAACGTTTGTATCACCAGCTCTACAAACGGTAACACACGTTTTTGTGCGAAACGACTCTATTCGTCCTTCACTAACTCACCCGTACGATGGGCCGTACCCCGCCATCAAACGATGGAAAAAGTTCTTCACGGTATCAATACGAGGAAGACAATCGAACATAAGTATCGACAGGCTAAAACCTGCTTTTTCAGCCAGCACGGATCTGGATAAAAATACATCATCGCAAGAAACTCCGGCGAAGTCTCCGCATCCAATATCGACGAAATCTACACGTAGTGGCCGTCATGTCATCTTTCCACCACGATACAGGTAGCTTTCGTCTAGCTGGGGAGTATTGTGGCAACCCCCTACTAACTTACTTTTAAATAATCACGACACACCCTATAATTTATTCCCTTTGTTACGTCATTCTTAAAAAGAAAAAGCAGCTAGCTTTTCGTTTGGAATTGCATAGTTAAAAATCAAAGTTTCATTCTTATTTGGACAAGCGCTCGTATCGCATCATTTTTTATAAATCTTTTCAATCATTGTAAATTTGAACTAAATAAACTGTACCTTGAAAAAACCAACACCACGAGATTTTCTCAAGGGTATTCCAAGGTAATACCAAAGATATTACACCTAAAAACCTTGGTTCAAAGCTTACAAAAAAATGATAAGGTAATACATATGTATGTTATACTCTGAAGTACAAATCATACTCCATTATGTGTGTCAAATTTGGTAAATTAAACAATACAATAGAAAGCTTACGTTTTATTATAAAATTGACGTTATTAATGCTATAGAACTTACAAAAAATAATAACTTAATAATTGTGTACAAATAAATGTACATACTAAAATAATCAAAAATTATGAATAAAATCATAATATATATATCAATCAATACAAGTACAAGTAAGTAACCTGTTCAATAATGCATTATCTACATTAGCGAAGATTGTCAAAAAAATATTCAATAATAATAGACATATTGGATTACAGGGGGTGCCGAATTAGTCAGGGGCGGGATTACCGGGGATGCAGTGTAAAAAAAAGATGAACGCTGATTGTTTATGAAAAATTTGATTTGTAGACAGTTCTTCTAATGATACTCTTAATAAACATTCCCTGAAAGTTTGTTGTTCTGTCCAATTTGCCTCATTATCTGGTTCATCACGAACACTTTCCTTATTTAATTTAGTATTGCTAATCGTTGTGTTAAATTGCTGTTTAAAGCAATGTGCACAAAAACCAAGACTCGACTTTCATCTCTATTCTCTATTTTTTTTTTTAATTATTTGAATTTAAATCTATTGGTGTTTTCTTTTCTACTACAAAATGTTGCCCTACCACAGTGCAACATTTTTCAAGTGATGCACTCAACCCTTAAAAAGTGCAGGCTTTGAACACAAAACACTGCCCTGCTTACTCAATCAGTTGATATATTTGTGTGCGCCAAAAATAAAAAATTTGCTTTATTAAAAATATAACTTAAGTGTCAAATTATGAATGCATATATTTATCCTTGTCTAACACACGCATTTCATAATATTTTCGTTTAACCCTATTCATGTCACGCTATTTTAATAACGTAAACTGTCACGGTGACTTAGAGTCACTAATACATAAAACATAATTATTTTATTGAAAAAAAGAAAGTTTAATACAAAATATCGTTCATGGAGAATTAATTTCTTTTATTAAAAAGAAAAATTTAATCATTTATAAATAACGTGGAAATTGTTATTAAACTATTAATTTGAACATTTAAGGCAAAATACACTTTTCTGTGAATGCTCGTTACTCATGGGTTTCTGACTATTACCACGGAATTGCTTAGAAAATCGTCCTTTTTTATAAGAGGAACAGTTAAGTTGACGCCTCTTCTTTGATTATACTGTCGATGCTTTCTAAGCTGGGTTTCATGATGTGTTTGCCATTATCACGTCTTTTGGAGATACCAGTGTCTTAGAGTCACTACGTGACAGTTAATGTTATTTTTTAATATTTTGTGTAATAGGTAAATATTATAAAAACATACAAAAAAATTAATTGTACATTACAAAAACATAATGACCAATAACAAAATACATTTAACTTATTTTGCTTTAAAACAAGTTTTAAATCATTTATATTGGTTTGAAATTGAATAGTGACCCAAAGACACCGCCTGACATGAATAGGGTTAAAGCAATCAGCTGATTTTCAGGGCAACATACTCCCCTCAAAAAGTTTCGTGGGGCAAGAAATGTGCCTTTTTTGCCCTAAATAAATGTAACATTTTAAGAAACGAACACAGATTTTTTTCACCCGTTTGCACTTATTGAACAATCGAACACGAACAAAGAAGAGGGCAATGAAAAGGTAACATTTTTTGGTAGAAACGAAAACACCATAAGTTTAAGTCATGAATTGATAGAATCTGATAATGGTTTGATGAGTTGGTGTTAAAATCAGCACATTCTTAGTGGAAGCAATAAAAGCTAATAAGCCTACCAGTCACCAAATAATGTAAAATAAAAAAATTGCAAATTTCTTTTATTTTACAGGGTTTACCAACACATGCAAATTAAAACATTAAACAATTTAATTTTAATGTATTTGCATCCATTTACAAACTTCAGCATAGCAGTTATTTATTTTAGTTAGTAATAAACAGCTGTTGCAGCGAACAACATTCGCCTTAATGTTTTTGTTGTTGTTGTTGTTCCATGCTGTTCGGTTATTTATAGCGAGCAAGCGAAGCGAACGACGGATACATACAGAAGCAGGCAAGCAACAAACTGAATTAAACGAATATGTATCAAGCAAGAAAGATATGGAAATATTTTTTTCAATAAATTTCTAAACTAAACAGAATTTCCAAATTTGGGCTTCGTCCGCAACTAATTGAAGACCAGTAGAACAGTTTAGAAAAAGAAATATTAAAATCGGTCAACTCATTTCAGAGTTCTGCTCCTTTAAACATTCTTCATGCAAGTTGTTCCATGGGATTGCAGTTCCATTGATGCAATAAGACTGTTTGCTCTTACTAATAAATACTCTTCATTTTATTGCGTGACTTTGTGCCTGACTTGCCTACACAAAAAAAAAAATTAGTAAAAAACAATCTACCTGGTGGATTTGTTAAAAGTTATCACAATGTGTTCCCAATGCTATGCTCATATCAGCAAAAAAAAAAAAAAAAAAATAATTTAAAGGTAAAAGGTGGCCTTAAAATCAACTTTGAAGAAAAAAAGCTACGAAATCGATTAAACGAGCTCTTAAACTTCTTTCAAACACACAAAGAGCTTGTTAAAATTAATTAAGCAGAAATTCATTTAAATTGAATATCGTCTTTTATTTTTCAATTTCTTATTTCGACTCAGGTAGCTGCATTAATCAGCAATGAATAGCAAAGAAAACGGACATTTGAATTGAATTTCTAAACTTCAATTTCACTTGAAGCGCCTGCGTTAATTGACCAGAAAAAGGGAACCTCCTCTATTGCTGCGGTTGAATTAATTAGTTCAGCTTAGTTCAAGAAGTACTAAGCAAAAAATTATCCTTGAAAGAAAAGTTTTCAATTATGAAATGTAAAACAAGTCATTTATTTATTAAAATCAATTCACTCACTCCACTGCCATCTGGCCATTTTCAATCAAATATCGCAGCACTTTTTCAATTAAGTCAATTTAACAATTCAACAATTTTTTTCTGTCTTTTCGTCCTTGAGGAGTTTCGCATCAACAAAGAAAGTGTGGATAGAATATGAAGAAGAAATCAGTTTAATAAATCGCTATAGAGCACAGCAGGCATTGTTATTCCTTCTAGAATGTTTAGCGTTTATGTTGCCAGCAGAAGATAGGAGGAGAGTAGGACAGGAGGACAAGAGGACATTCATTCATTCAGCGAACCTTATAAAAAATAAATGGTTCTTTTTATTTGCACTTGTTTTAGCCGTCCACAAAATTCCCCAAGGGATTCCTCACAGGCGATTACAAATAGCAAAAAAAAAAAAAGAAATCAATGGAAATTTATAACATGCAATACAGAGGACGAGAAGTCAAGGGGGGGGGGGGAAGAAAATGAAACCGATGAAATCTGCGACGTTTTCTATTATATGTTTGCATAATTTAAGAGTGAAGATCCTAACAATATTCTTTCCTCAACGCTAAATCGGCTTATTCATCGAACCGTTCCAAGGCTTCAATTTCGATGTTAAGGCATTTTTCAACTTCATTTGCTTATTTGCCGTATTTACGAGAGTATTTCGATAACCTCGTCCTTTAAATACTCGTTCAACATTTACTTGATTGGAACATTTGCCCTTCGCACTCTGCCCGCATACGTGTCCATGTTGTTGTTCCGTTTGTCTTCCTTCTATATCATATTCAAACATCCTAAACAACTAAAATGAATTTCTTATTATTTAGCTTTTCTTTTTTTTGTGTTCTTAAGGATATTGTTTGAAGGACATTTTCCCGTAATATTCAAATTAAATAAAAGTTCAGTGGAGAGACTCCGCTTGGCTCGCTCTTGCTGGATTGTGCCTTCCGCCTTAACCGGTACGTGTCCTGTTTTTTCGTTTCCTTTTTGCATGTTCGTGTTTATTTCCGCTTTCTTTGTTAAATATTTCTTTTTCAATATTTATGACCTGTTTCTTCAGCACATTTATTCTTTTCGTTTAAGAGATTGTTATTAAACTGCAATATTTTCGGATATAATTTATATTGTGAAGTCTTTTTAAATATGTGCAAAGTTTCACAGGCTGCGTTATGCCATTCAGATTTTTTCTCCTTTTTTATAGAGTTATTTAGTGTTTAACTGGACTTTATTCATGTTGAGGATTCTCGACTTTTTCCAAAGCGAAAAGAATCTTCAAAATGGCGAATTCTCGTGAGTCCTGAACAAGTTGAAAAATATTTTAAATAATCATACAAATATTAAATTTTGCTTGGAATGCCACCTCGGTGGTATTGTTTTCATCATAATGACAAACTAGATACAACTTACATAGGTGGAGCAAGGCATTCATTTTTCTTTCAACTCGTATTTGTTTTTTTAATTACTATGAAACATAAGTTATAAAATAAGTGTAGCTTGAGTGTGAAAAATAATGTTTACTCTAAAAGTAGACCAAGGGCAATAACTTCACATAACAATGACTACAGGAAATATTCCAAATTATAATGTTAAATAACAAAAGTATTTGAGGGAAAGTTTCTCAAAATTATTATATTTTTATTGTAGTTATAGCCGTTTTAAACTGTCTTATGCCATGTCTACACAGAGAGTTTAGTTTGAGTTTACTCAAATAAACTCTTGAGTTCTCCAGTACAATTTTGCAAGATGAAACTCAACTAATCTTAACTTTGTTTCTGTGTTTATTAAAACTCAATTGGAGAAATCCCTAAAAGTATGCTAATGTTCTTATAAAAAGGCACATTCAGATTGCAACTTGTACAATTTTGTGGTGAGAAATGTCAAAAGCAGCTGTTCTAAAATTGTGTACTATTTGCAAAAAATAAACAAAAAAGCGAGAAAAAGAACTTGACAAGTGTATAAGATGAGGTCATCATATTAGTATGGGCCGATAAAAATTCTAAATTGCGCAGTGCAAGGAAGAACTCGTTTGTGTACGGAGAAATGAATGCAGCCTTGTCCTTGAAGAAATGCCCCATTAAACACAATTTTGCGGACGCATCTCTGTGTGAACAGCAATGGATAACTTAAAAATATACTCAAACTAAACTCTTTGTGTAGACATGGCATTACTACCATATTTTAAGAAGGTTGCGTGCAATATCTTGGCACCACATTTATTTTTTTGATTTCTTAAGATCGGTGAGTGATGTTGGGTTAAGTTTAATTTATAAGTAAATTACAGAGAAAAATAAAAGGTATCCTTGCATTTCTCTTAAAATTTGTGTAAAATTTTACAAAAGATCAAATAAGTGTGGGTGGTTCCATAATTTTGCAATTAGCACGAACCAATTGTTTAGCTTCGAATAAAATCCAATACTAACATTTTTTTTCTTTAAATAACTATTTGTAACTTATCCAGCATCAAACATCTTCATCACTCACCAAAAAAAATAAAGAATAAAGGTGCTGCCAAAATATTGCAAAGGAGGATACTTACTTACCGATCCAAAAATACCCCGAAACTATTCAATTATTCATCGTGTCAAGTTGTCCGGGAAATAATTTAACGCTTCAAAATGGTTATTAATTCGTTTATTTAAAAGGTTTCCATATAATTGAACAACAAGATAAAAAGAAATCAACCAATCGTTTTCAGAATTTTTCCTAACTGACTTTTCGATACGCTTACTTCGTTCAACCCCTTGCTCCATAGCCTCCTATAACTGAGTAGCAACTCTAACCGACATTTTTACTTGAGTTACCCAATGTTCTTGACAACTCGGCCTCTCCTGATATCTCGTCCTCACTGGACGAGCTTGAGTTACCGTCGTCATCGTTCCAGTCGATATCTGGATCCATACGGCACCATGGCTTCATGTGATCACTGGAAAGCACATTGCTGTATCTCTTCTGGCTTCTAGGTTTATCCGGTAAATCCTCTATGATGTACCGATCATAACTTAAAGCTTTTGTTACCACATACGGTCCTTTATAAACTGGATCAAGCTTATGTGATTCTCCGGTGACGTGCGGTACATAATCAGTTACCACTAGATCGCCCACGACGTACTGGTACGGCTTTTTATGCTTGTTGTCGAACCTCTTTTTCCATTCGCACTGAGACTTCATTATATTCTTAGCAGCTTGCTCTCCCTTACTTATGTCATCCGCTTCTTGCATCTCATCATGCAGAGCTTGAATAATACAATTTTGACTCATGTCTCTCGGGTTGTAGTTAAATACTAGCTCGTTAGGTGAAAACTTAGTTGTTGCATTCCGTTGTGAGTTGATGCTCCACTGAAGTGTTGGAAGCATCGCGTCCCACTCTTTATTTTGAGGTGTCGAACATTTAAGTGCGCCTAAAATTGTTTTATTAACACGTTCGGCCTGCCCGTTGGCCCTTGGAGTTCGCACTGCTGTCTTTACGTGCTGTATACCGTATTCATCGAGAAATCTCCCGAACTCTTTTGAGGTGAAAGCAGTTCCCCTATCTGAGGTGAGTTTCACCGGTTGGCCAAAGACTGACATAATCTCTTTGAGCAACGAGATTACTGGCGCTGTCTTAGTATTTCGCAGTGCACGAATAATGGCAAATTTGCTAAAGGAACATACAAAAACAATAATATATAAATTACCACGCTTGCTCTTAGGAAATGGCCCTAGATGATCGACGTGCACGCTTCTGAACGGAATTGGCAGCACCTCCACAGAATGTAGTTGACCCTCCATTTTACCTCCTTTTGCTTTATTGAGGCAGCATTCTGGGCAAGCCGCAACATATGATTTGACATATCGTCGAATTCGTGGAAACCAAAATAACTTTTTAATCCGCTCGACGGTCTTTTCAACACCAAAGTGACCCAGATCGTCGTGACATGCTTTTGTTATACGCCACCTAATATTTTGCGGAACAACCAATTTGTTTCCACCGTTTATCTTTCTGTGCAGCCGCCCTGATACTAAAACGTAATCAGCCTTGATTTGCGCTGAGATGCTTGCGTTTTCTGCATCTTCACCTTTCAGAATTTTAACCACTGCCCGGAGGTTCGTATCTTGCATTTGCATGGTGAAAATCCAGTCTTCGTCATATTCATAAATTTTTAAAACATTATCTGCAACTGTTGTTGTGGCCTTCGGTGGTAGCGTTGGGATTCTGCTCATCCCGTCGACGTGCTGCATTCTGGCACCGGCACGGTGTATACATTCGAAATTAAATTCCTGCAGCTTGAGCCACCACCTTGCTATACGTGGCGGAAGTGGTGTTGTATCTTTGGTTGTGGCAACTGCATTGCAATCGGTTACCACACGGAATTTGGTCCCTAATAAATAGATGCGGAACCTCTCCAATGTTTCTACTATTGCCAAAACTTCGAGCTCGTGGCTCGTATAACGACTCTCTGCTTCACTGCACTGCCTGCTGAAGTAGAAAACCGGTTTTAGCTCATCCTCAGCATCTCGTTGGAGCAATACACCTGATAGCCCTATGGCACTTGCATCCGTGTGTACCTCATGTTCCTTCTTTGCATCAAACAAAACTAAAATCGGTGAAACTGTAAGGGCTGTCTTCAACTGTTTAAAGGATTCAATTTGTTCAAAACCCCATTCAAATGTCATATCTTTTTTAAGCAGCTTTGTAAGTGGCTTCGCTAACAGGCAGTAATCCTTGACAAACTTTCGGAAAAAACCTGTGATTCCCAAGAATTGACGCACCTCATTTACGTTTGAGGGAACTGGGAATTCGTCGATGCACCTTGTCTTTTCTTTCCCCGGCCTTATGCCATCCGAACTTATGACATGACCCAGGAAATTAACCGTCGTCTCCATGAACACACATTTAGATGGTCGAAGTGTTACATTTGCAGTTTTAAGTGCTTCTAAAAATTCGCGCAGCACCATCATCCCTTGCTGTGTCGTCTGCGTAGCTATGATAACCTCATCGACATAGCTAATTATGTTAATGCGATTTCTAAGTCCTCTGATAAGCTGCACTATCATCTCTTGGAAGCACATGGGAGCATTAACCAATCCAAATGGCATAACATTGTGCTCGAAGAGGCCATCAGGCGTAATGAATGCTGTGAACTTCTTGCAGTCTTCTCTGAGTGGTATCTGGTAGTAGCCAGCCGTCATATCCAACGTTGTGAAGAACTGGTTGCCAGCAAGCTGTGACAGCTGCTCTTCTACTATCGGCATGGGAAAATGCTTCTTAATCGTCACCGCGTTAAGTTCACGATAGTCCACACACATGCGACTTTCGCCATTAGATTTCTTAACCAGCACCACAGATGCTGCGTGCGGTGACGTGCTGGGCCTTATGATGCCATGATCCAATAAATTGTTTATAATAGAAGAGAGCATCTCTCGCTGAGCAAATGGTACTTGATAGCGCTTACCAACTATTGGCTTGTTTGTTGTCAGTTCTATTACCATTTCAGCCGTGTTGCAGCGACCTAGTTGCGATATGTCCTCTGCAAAACATTCTTTAAATTCGCAAATAAGTGAAAAAATCAAATCTTGTTCGCGTTTGTTGAGTTGCTTGTTGATTTTAAATATCTGATTCTCTCTAGTTTCAAGCTGGAGAACACCAGACTCGATTACCATCCGTTTGTCTTCGCTGCATAAGATGTCTCGACCTAACAAAAGATCATGTGGCAAAACATCATCTGGAACAATATTGAATGTTGCTTTAATATTCTGATTATCTAGCTTAATTATCGTTTTGATCGCTGCGGTAGACTCTACGAGAGCCCCACCGAATCCTTTCAGAATTCTATTTGATGTCTCACGCGCCATCGATGCCGGCGCAGCTGATTGTCGAATCAAAGAGTGGTCACTGCCCGTGTCCACAAATGCGTTGCAAATCTGATCATTAAGTTTTATCTCCTTCATTATTGGCGGAACCACGATGTCTTTAAAATTATCGATTATCTTCGCGACCGTGCCTCTTGTTCCACCTCGACAATCTTTAGTTTCATGTCCCACCTTGGAACACTTCTCACACCTCGGTTTCCGTTGCGGTCGTGGACACTTAATCGCCAAGTGCCCCACCTCGTTACAGTTATAGCACTTAGGGCCACGCTGCTCGTTGGACCCATGTGCTGCATCCTTTTGATAGTTGGACACGCTTGCATTCAATGATTGGACGTGCGCAGATATGACTGGTGTGGACGGTATATTTTCAAGTGCCTTTAAGAGCTCGTTGCACGTCTGATGATTAAGCGCCATCAACATTCTGGCCAAATGCGAGTCGTTCAGTCCGTTAATTATATAAGAGTTGATTGACAAATCATCCAGTGAGCCTCGCCGGCCAATGGATAACATTGCATAGTAGAACTCAACCATAGTCTCGTTCTGCCTGCGTCTCCGCTTCATTAGTTCCCTATGAATATCAGCAGCATTGACTGAGCATGGAAAATCATGAAGGAACATACTCACGAAAGCGGGCCATGTTTGAAAGACCGCTTGTGCGTCCAACCAATACTTTGCGTAGCCTTTCAACTTATGTTGTACCGCGAACAAAACCATTTCATCGTTCCACATGTAAGCGCGTTGCAGCTGCTCCACCTTTGCTATGAACTGCTGTGAATTGATTGCTTTCTTGAGCGGATCAAACTCGGGAAGGATACCAATAATATCTTGAGTGCCGTTTGGAAGTCGCATTGGTGGTATATGAGGTGTCAGTGTTAGTGTTCCGTCTGAATTTCCAACTGGCACCGGTGTCGTTAAGCGTTGACCGTTCGTGTCTAACCTCATTTCACCAACAGTACGTGTCAAACCTGCCACCAATTCTTTCAATTCACTGAGTTGGCTTTGCCAGGGCTCTGATGCTTCCACCTCCTCAGCATCTACCTCGTCGCCACCAAGAGCTTCAATTAGTGCCGAAACTTTACGTGCTCGTGTGCCAGTGATCGGTAAATTATAATTGCGAAGCAACAAATTAATTTGCTGCAATTTCAGTGACTCTAATTTTACAGACATTTTCTTTCCGTGTGCCTGGCCGACTTATTTCCCTCTCTGAACTGGAAAATTTTCTCGGAGCGTTGAATACGCAGCTCTTCGTCGCTGCGACGTTCTCTGTTGCCGTCGTAGGAATGCGCAGCTCGCTGCTGCTGCACTGTTGTCCGTTGGCTTTGTAAGAATGTTTCGCTGGTCGTTTGTTGCTTGGTTTTACGTTACCAAATTCGCATTCTTCGTTGGAATGTACAGCTTATGATTCTGCTTCGTTTTCCGATGCCGAATACGTTGGCTTCGTTGGAAAGTGCAGAGAATTTTTTTATCAAGAAAAATGAGTTCTTGTGTTTGTGGATGTTTATCCCACTTCTGACGCTGTCAAGTTGTCCGGGAAATAATTTAACGCTTCAAAATGGTTATTAATTCGTTTATTTAAAAGGTTTCCATATAATTGAACAACAAGATAAAAAGAAATCAACCAATCGTTTTCAGAATTTTTCCTAACTGACTTTTCGATACGCTTACTTCGTTCAACCCCTTGCTCCATAGCCTCCTATAACTGAGTAGCAACTCTAACCGACATTTTTACTTGAGTTACCCAATGTTCTTGACAATCGATATGAATTTTATTTTCATAAAGGTAATCAGCATTGCAATCAATACACATATTCCAAAACTCTTGAAAACACTTTTCACAGGCTGATTTTGGAATCGTCTTCTGTTTATTCTGCAAATTCTCCTTTGTCGCATCAATCGTCTTTGAACGCTTTCCACGAAATGGTAACTTGAGTCGTATGAACAGAAAAAATTAACAAGTAGCCATGTCGGGTTAATAAGGAGCTTGCGGAATGGTATGTACGTTGTGTTTGGTTAAGATGAGATGTGTGAGCCGGTGCGTTGTCGTGATGAAGAAACTGCGAGTTGTTGTTAACAATTGTTCTTTAAAGATGTTTAACGTGTGGGAGATATTTTATACTTGCTGAATTTATTATTTGTTATTGAGAAAAAGTATTTATTTAATAAATAAACTGGCCAGTTCAACGATGAGTTCAATGATGAAATTGTGTTATGCATGTTATTAAATGTTTGAACACAATTGATAGAGAACTGGACCTAATAGCTTTTTACTAGTATGTTATTAGGTCTATTTGCGTTAAAAAAACAACTTTGTGCTTGCAAAATACTAAGACATCCGATTTGTTTCCTACATTTGGTGATCTTGACAACCCCATGCAACTTTTGAGAGATCTTAGAATATGAAATTGAAGACATCTCAGAATGTGAAAAACTGTAATTCGATTTGCCCTAGTTTTAATTTTTTATTTCCGAATCATTTCGAGCAGGAATATCGTCGATACATCAACACTAAACAGACAAGTATAATTTTATACATAAACAAAATACCTTATTTGATGGATCTTATACATTTGAAAGTTTTTATGAACAAGGTTTTCTGATGGTTTGGCTAAATAGAAATAAATTCACTCCTTCCCAAACGCAGGCATTACGTTTCCAAAAAAGCCAAGCATATGAATTTACACAATTTATTCATGCATTTTTTTAATTTGAAGTCAACACAGTTCCTAAAGGTTTAACTACTCCGAACTATTTTTTCCGACACATGCATTGCTTTAGCAACTCAGCAAAAGAAAAAAAAAAACAAATTTCTCTTGCTATATGGAGAATTCTAAATACGAAAGCACTTAAAAAGCACAGGAAAAAAACCTCAAGCAAAAAAAGCCCATCACTTGTAACAGCTGTTGGTTTGTATGTTTCACTAGATCGCGGTTCGTCTTGATGCAAAAATAATAGCAGCAACAATGACCGCTGTACGCATCCTTGTGCCACTCACAGGATTCTGGCTATACAAATTTCAATAAAGTACATAAAAGTGCAGTTATGAGTGCCAAAGGCAGTCACACAAAACAGCAACTATTGTAGCCAATGACTACAGTTACGAGAAACGCCTTGTTGCCGCAGGTTGAACGAATTGCTACATCGGTGAAATTATAAAAAATGTTGCTGGAAACTGTTACGTTTTTGTCAACATAACCGTAGAAAAAAATAAAGGGAATACAGCAAATAAAAAGATACATGAACGATGCTATGAAAACTGTGCTTAAACGTCTAGTGAAATAGGAATTTTATTGCCAGCACAAGCGTGTCCTGCAATACTCTTTTGTCTGAATAAGCAATTTTATTTTGTTACCAAAACCAGATCCCACTACATGCCCAGTGCAATTTAGTTTATATTTTATTCTGTTTGCAAAATTTTTATTATGGGAAAACTATCTTTATATTGACACTTTAAAGTTAATGCTCTACCGAAGTTTTTTGGGCTCAATTAAACGGCATTTTATTGCATAATTTCTTTTTTTTTTAATCCGTGAGACCCTGTTAATTAACTAACGTTTTTAAATGCAATTAAATTAATTTCAATATTTTTGCAATTTTTTACGCTTTTTTAAAGTTCTTTTCCAACTTCTTTTAAGACTTAAATTTGACGTTAGAAACTATGACACAAAAGTGTATTGAGGTTTTAAACTTACTCAAAGTCAATGACTTTAGACATTCAATGAAAGTTAGGCAATTGCATTTCAACATACATTCAACTTAACAAAACTAATAAAAAAAAGAGTTGGCTGTATCCTCGACACACCCGTAGGTTTTGACGAGACGGTGTTTCTTATACTCCTATTTCATGTCCAAACTCTTCTTTAAATTCATGACTAAATTCTTGGCTTAATCAAATATACCGAATCCCTTTCCTAGTTTGGAAAGGTGTGTTTTAGGTGTGCCCTAATTTTGTCCAAATCCGTATCCTTATTTAAGTCACAGTCCTTTTCCGGTTTCATTGTGTTACTGTTTTGTTTGTGAGCAAAGTTGTGCCACGAAAAAACTTTGTTGCTATTGTTGTTGTTGATGATGTTGTTGTTGGTGCTGGTGTTGGTGTTGGTGTTGGTGTTGGCGTTGGTGTTGGTGTTGGTGTTGGTGTTGGTGTTGGTGTTGGTGTTGGTGTTGGTGTTGGTGTTGGTGTTGCTATTGTTGTTGTTGATGATGTTGTTGTTGGTGCTGGTGTTGGTGTTGGCGATGGTGTTGGTGTTGGTGTTGGTGTTGGTGTTGGTGTTGGTGTTGGTGTTGGTGTTGGTGTTGGTGTTGGTGTTGGTGTTGGTGTTGGTGTTGGTGTTGGTGTTGCTATTGTTGTTGTTGATGATGTTGTTGTTGGTGCTGGTGTTGGTGTTGGCGATGGTGTTGGTGTTGGTGTTGGTGTTGGTGTTGGTGTTGGTGTTGGTGTTGGTGTTGGTGTTGGTGTTGGTGTTGGTGTTGGTGTTGGTGTTGGTGTTGGTGTTGGTGTTGGTATTGGTGATGGTGTTGGTGTTGGTGTTGGTGTTGGTGTTGGTGTTGGTGTTGGTGTTGGTGTTGGTGTTGGTGTTGCTATTGTTGTTGTTGATGATGTTGTTGTTGGTGCTGGTGTTGGTGTTGGCGATGGTGTTGGTGTTGGTGTTGGTGTTGGTGTTGGTGTTCGTGTTGGTGTTGGTGTTGGTGTTGGTGTTGGTGTTGGTGTTGGTGTTGGTGTTGCTATTGTTGTTGTTGATGATGTTGGTGTTGGTGTTGGCGATGGTGTTGGTGTTGGTGTTGGTGTTGGTGTTGGTGTTGGTGTTGGTGTTGGTGTTGGTGTTGGTGTTGGTGTTGGTGTTGGTGTTGGTGTTGCTATTGTTGTTGTTGATGATGTTGTTGTTGGTGCTGGTGTTGGTGTTGGCGATGGTGTTGGTGTTGGTGGTGGTGTTGGTGTTGGTGTTGGTGTTGGTGTTGGTGTTGGTGTTGGTGTTGGTGTTGGTGTTGGTGTTGGTGTTGGTGTTAGTATTGGTGATGGTGTTGGTGTTGGTGTTGGTGTTGGTGTTCGTGTTGGTGTTGGTGTTGGTGTTGATGTTGGTGTTGGTGTTGGTGCTGGCGTTGGTGTTGGTGTTGGTGTTGGTGTTGGTGTTGGTGTTGGTGTTGGTGTTGGTGTTGGTGTTGGTGTTGGTGTTGGTGTTGGTGTTGGTGTTCGTGTTGGTGTTGGTGTTGGTGTTGGTGTTCGTGTTGGTGTTGGTGTTGGTGTTGATGTTGATGTTGGTGTTGGTGTTGGTATTGGTGATGGTATTGGTGTTGGTGTTGGTGTTGGTGTTGAAGTTGGTGTTGGTGTTGGAGTTGGTGTTGGTGTTGGCGTTGGTGTTGGCGTTGGTGTTGGTGTTGGTGTTGGTGTTGGTACTGGTGTTGGTGTTGGTGTTGGTGTTGGTGTTGGTGTTGGTGTTGATGTTGATGTTGGTGTTGGTGTTGGTATTGGTGATGGTATTGGTGTTGGTGTTGGTGTTGGTGTTGAAGTTGGTGTTGGTGTTGGAGTTGGTGTTGGTGTTGGCGTTGGTGTTGGTGTTGGTGTTGGTGTTGGTGTTGGTGTTGGTACTGGTGTTGGTGTTGGTGTTGGTGTTGGTGTTGGTGTTCGTGTTGGTGTTGGTGTTGGTGTTGGTGTTCGTGTTGGTGTTGGTGTTGGTGTTCGTGTTGGTGTTGGTGTTGGTGTTGGTGTTGGTGTTGGTGTTGCTATTGTTGTTGTTGATGATGTTGTTGTTGGTGCTGGTGTTGGTGTTGGCGATGGTGTTGGTGTTGGTGTTGGTGTTGGTGTTGGTGTTGGTGTTGGTGTTGGTGTTGGTGTTGGTGTTGGTGTTGGTGTTGGTGTTGGTGTTGGTGTTGGTGTTGGTGTTGGTGTTGGTGTTGGTGTTGGTGTTGGTGTTGGTGTTGCTATTGTTGTTGTTGATGATGTTGTTGTTGGTGCTGGTGTTGGTGTTGGCGATGGTGTTGGTGTTGGTGTTGGTGTTGGTGTTGGTGTTGGTGTTGGTGTTGGTGTTGGTGTTGGTGTTGGTGTTGGTGTTGGTGTTGGTGTTGGTGTTGGTGTTGCTATTGTTGTTGTTGATGATGTTGTTGTTGGTGCTGGTGTTGGTGTTGGCGATGGTGTTGGTGTTGGTGTTGGTGTTGGTGTTGGTGTTGGTGTTGATGTTGATGTTGGTGTTGGTGTTGGTATTGGTGATGGTATTGGTGTTGGTGTTGGTGTTGGTGTTGAAGTTGGTGTTGGTGTTGGAGTTGGTGTTGGTGTTGGCGTTGGTGTTGGCGTTGGTGTTGGTGTTGGTGTTGGTGTTGGTACTGGTGTTGGTGTTGGTGTTGGTGTTGGTGTTGGTGTTGGTGTTGGTGTTCGTGTTGGTGTTGGTGTTGGTGTTGGTGTTGGTGTTGGTGTTGGTGTTGGTGTTGGTGTTGGTGTTGGTGTTGATGTTGGTGTTGGTGTTGGTATTGGTGTTGGTGTTGGTGTTGGTGTTCGTGTTGGTGTTGGTGTTGGTGTTGGTGTTGGTGTTGGTGTTGGTGTTGGTGTTGGTGTTGGTGTTGGTGTTGGTGTTGGTGTTGATGTTGGTGTTGGTGTTGGTATTGGTGATGGTATTGGTGTTGGTGTTGGTGTTGGTGTTGGTGTTGAAGTTGGTGTTGGTGTTGGAGTTGGTGTTGGTGTTGGCGTTGGTGTTGGCGTTGGTGTTGGTGTTGGTGTTGGTGTTGGTACTGGTGTTGGTGTTGGTGTTGGTGTTGGTGTTGGTGTTGGTGTTGGTGTTGGTGTTGATGTTGGTGTTGGTGTTGGTATTGGTGATGGTATTGGTGTTGGTGTTGGTGTTGGTGTTGAAGTTGGTGTTGGTGTTGGTGTTGGAGTTGGTGTTGGTGTTGGCGTTGGTGTTGGCGTTGGTGTTGGTGTTGGTGTTGGTGTTGGTACTGGTGTTGGTGTTGGTGTTGGTGTTGCTGTTGGTGTTGGTGTTCGTGTTGGTGTTGGTGTTGGTGTTGGTGTTCGTGTTGGTGTTGGTGTTGGTGTTGGTGTTGGTGTTGGTGTTGCTATTGTTGTTGTTGATGATGTTGTTGTTGGTGCTGGTGTTGGTGTTGGCGATGGTGTTGGTGTTGGTGTTGGTGTTGGTGTTGGTGTTGGTGTTGGTGTTGGTGTTGGTGTTGGTGTTGGTGTTGGTGTTGGTGTTGGTGTTGGTGTTGGTGTTGCTATTGTTGTTGTTGATGATGTTGTTGTTGGTGCTGGTGTTGGTGTTGGAGATGGTGTTGGTGTTGGTGTTGGTGTTGGTGTTGGTGTTGGTGTTGGTGTTGGTGTTGGTGTTGGTGTTGGTGTTGGTGTTTGTGTTGGTGTTGGTGTTGGTGTTGGTGTTGGAGTTGGTGTTGGTGTTGGTGTTGGTGTTGGTGTTGGTGTTGGTGTTGGTGTTGGTGTTGGTGTTGGTGTTGGTGTTGGTGTTGGTGTTGGTGTTGGTGTTGGTGTTGGTGTTGGTGTTGGTGTTGGTGTTGAAGTTGGTGTTGGTGTTGGAGTTGGTGTTGGTGTTGGCGTTGGCGTTGACGTTGGTGTTGGCGTTGGTGTTGGTGTTATCGTTGATGTTGGTGTTGGTGTTGGTGTTGGTGTTGGTGTTGGTGTTGGTGTTGGTGTTGGTGTTGCTATTGTTGTTGTAGATGATGTTGTTGTTGGTGCTGGTGTTGGTGTTGGCGATGGTGTTGGTGTTGGTGTTGGTGTTGGTGTTGGTGTTGGTGTTGGTGTTGGTGTTGGAGTTGGTGTTGGTGTTGGTGTTGGTGTTGGTGTTGGTGTTGGTGTTGGTGTTGGTGTTGATGTTGATGTTGGTGTTGGTGTTGGTATTGGTGATGGTATTGGTGTTGGTGTTGGTGTTGGTGTTGAAGTTGGTGTTGGTGTTGGAGTTGGTGTTGGTGTTGGCGTTGGTGTTGGCGTTGGTGTTGGTGTTGGTGTTGGTGTTGGTACTGGTGTTGGTGTTGGTGTTGCTGTTGGTGTTGGTGTTGGTGTTCGTGTTGGTGTTGGTGTTGGTGTTGGTGTTGGTGTTGGTGTTGGTGTTGGTGTTGGTGTTGGTGTTGGTGTTGATGTTGGTGTTGGTGTTGGTATTGGTGATGGTATTGGTGTTGGTGTTGGTGTTGGTGTTGAAGTTGGTGTTGGTGTTGGAGTTGGTGTTGGTGTTGGCGTTGGTGTTGGCGTTGGTGTTGGTGTTGGTGTTGGTGTTGGTACTGGTGTTGGTGTTGGTGTTGGTGTTGGTGTTGGTGTTGGTGTTGGTGTTGGTGTTGGTGTTGGTGTTGATGTTGGTGTTGGTGTTGGTATTGGTGATGGTATTGGTGTTGGTGTTGGTGTTGGTGTTGAAGTTGGTGTTGGTGTTGGAGTTGGTGTTGGTGTTGGCGTTGGTGTTGGCGTTGGTGTTGGTGTTGGTGTTGGTGTTGGTACTGGTGTTGGTGTTGGTGTTGGTGTTGCTGTTGGTGTTGGTGTTCGTGTTGGTGTTGGTGTTGGTGTTGGTGTTCGTGTTGGTGTTGGTGTTGGTGTTGGTGTTGGTGTTGGTGTTGGTGTTGGTGTTGCTATTGTTGTTGTTGATGATGTTGTTGTTGGTGCTGGTGTTGGTGTTGGCGATGGTGTTGGTGTTGGTGTTGGGGTTGGTGTTGGTGTTGGTGTTGGTGTTGGTGTTGGTGTTGGTGTTGGTGTTGGTGTTGGTGTTGGTGTTGGTGTTGGTGTTGGTGTTGGTGTTGGTGTTGGTGTTGGTGTTGCTATTGTTGTTGTTGATGATGTTGTTGTTGGTGCTGGTGTTGGTGTTGGCGATGGTGTTGGTGTTGGTGTTGGTGTTGGTGTTGGTGTTGGTGTTGGTGTTGGTGTTGGTGTTGGTGTTGGTGTTGGAGTTGGTGTTGGTGTTAGTGTTGGTGTTGGTGTTGGTGTTGGTGTTGGTGTTGGTGTTGGTGTTGGTGTTGGTGTTGGTGTTGGTGTTGGTGTTGGTGTTGGTGTTGGTGTTGGTGTTGGTGTTGGTGTTGGTGTTGGTGTTGGTGTTGGTGTTGGTGTTGGTGTTGAAGTTGGTGTTGGTGTTGGAGTTGGTGTTGGTGTTGGCGTTGGCGTTGACGTTGGTGTTGGCGTTGGTGTTGGTGTTATCGTTGATGTTGGTGTTGGTGTTGGTGTTGGTGCTGGTGTTGTTGTTAGTGTTGTTGCTTTTTTGATTTGCTTCTCCATTTGTTGTGCTCCATTTGTTTGTTCCGCTATTAGTCACATTTAAAATTCATGAATTTCAATGCACCTTTTTTTCATCGCTGTATCATTTTTACTGCATTATGTGGTTGCAACCCTGAAATCATGACGATAAGAATTTTTTGGGTAATTTAGTTGTGAGGAGTAATAACGCATACATGCTGTCGTAAAACAAAATTTACCGTAGCACGTCTCCTGATTGAGACTCAGAGAGAATAATTCCATGCAACGATATTTCATTTCTGTTACATAAGCTGCTGTATTCACGACCTGGTGATGTCAGAATTTTTGTTTAAATTTTTGTCGTGAGGTCAAGTATAAGTCCTTCATTTTCATTTTTAAACATTTATCGTAGCTTATATACTCTCCGATTAAAAATTCAATGCAACGCCGCTGCATGAATGTTGTATCGTCGATCTTTAAGCGGCTCTCTCGCTGTCCCCATGACGTCAGCAATTTTTTGTCTAATTTTATTGTGAGGGCTTAGAACAGGCTTTGCCCTTTGTTGGTGTATAATATTTTTAATCCTAGCACTAATTCTCTGCGAGTAATAATTCCATGTAACAAATTTTCAGTTGCGTTGCTTAAGTAGCTCCACCGCGTCCCGATGACATTTTGAATTTTTGTTTTGTTTTTATAAGGAAGTCATAGAATTAAAATTTACGGTCGTATCACTTCTTTAATTATAGCTCTTATACTCAGCGAGTAACAATTCAATGCAACGCCGATGAATTTTCAAAAAGTTAATTTTTCAACTTTTTTGGAAATCTGTGCGGTAAAACTTAACTTCGTCACGTCAAAAAAATTGTCGACGTATTGAGAGTACAGACCCCATAGGTTTACAAGAAGCTACTCCTTAAAAATATCAAAGAAGTTTGGATGTGGTTTTGACTAAAGGGCTGCATGAGTGCATTTGAAACCAGTTTCAAGACATTCACAATTTTTACACAACACTGCAATGTCTTGCTCTCAGTAAACAAATCAAATGAGAGACTGCAGAGAAGACAACGAAAAGAAATGGGTGCAAATCAAATGAGTACAAAGACATTGTTGCTTTAAATCATTATTGCTAGAGGCACACTAAAAGCAATTCACAGTCAAGGCAATGAAAAAAACTGCAATAGCAATGAGTGCAATAGATCATTGTAATAAAATTCTGTACAGGTATTGTTTTATTCTGTGCTCTGCAATAACTTAAGAAGTGTTCGACGGATTTAAGTAAAATAAAATTTAACGAAATTTTTAATGTTATGAGTCAGAAAAGAACCATATATAATTTGCCACGCCCACTCACAACGCCCACTTCGTGCGATTAATGTCTTCAAAAGGGAGATTTCAGCATGTATTTGTGACTTTTTACAGCTTAATTAGTGGTTTGAAATTTATGTAATATTACCTGGATGGTTTCATAATTTTTTAATCTGAAATTAGTAAAATAAACCAAGTTTTGTAATTTAATGTCGTTAAAAAGCTAATTTATTTTAATTAACCTTTATTCGGTATGCTGGGATCATAACATCCCAATCTTTTGTGTTACATACGTCCTTTTGCTTTTACTATAACTTTTTTTAACTTAATTAAATTTTTTGCCTATGTAACTTACACAATATTAAAAATAAACTTTTGAGAAGCTAAAAAACAGACTTATAAAACTTTATAATAATATCTTAGTTCAAGGTATTTACCCACAAGTTTCGAAGAACGCACTTGTTGTACCTATTCTTAAGTCAAGCAGTCCTGCAACGGAAGTATCGCGAAACAAACCCATCTCTTTACTCTGTTGTATGTTGTAATCAAGTCAAATTTTTGTAAAAAAAATGTATCGGCGTTGGATTCATTTGTTACTAGCTAATTAAAGGTGACATGATTTAAATAATGGTACGACTGCAGGGCTAAATTTTTGACTATATCACAAAAATAAAAACTAAATTAAAGACGTCTTCCAGACTTGGAGGAAGCTTTTTAAGCAATGGAACAGCAAATTTGTTACATAGAAATATTACTCGATGAGTATTAGTGCTAGGGTAAAAAATATGATACGACAATAAAGGCCTGTTTAAGCCCATGCAATCAAATTATACAAAAAATTGCTGACATCTTGGGGATACAGAGAGACTAATGCAACATTCATGCAATGACATTGCACTGAATTATTACTCGGTGAGTATACTATGAGCTAGGGCAAATGTTTAAAAACAAAAATGAAAGATTTATACATCGCCTTACGACAAAAATAAAAAAAAAAATTCTGACGTCGTCAGATCGTGAAGATAGCAGCTTATGCAACAGAAATGTAATATCGTTGCAAGGAATTATTACTCGGTCAAGAAACGTACTACGTACTACGGAAAATATTATTTTACGACAGCATAAATGTGCATTTAAGCCTCATCACGAAAATATTAAAAAAATTTTTAGAATCATTACTTCGGGCAAGTAACCACTTTATCCAGTAGAATGCAACAACAATAAAAGTTGCATGAAATTTTAACTCTGTGACTACTAACACAACGGTAAATTTTATGGAATGAAAATGGAGGTTAGGTCTTCGGCTACATGAGGCCCCTCAGGAGCTCGCCTAATGTAACGTAAACACATCATTGTTGCATGGATTAATTATGTGGAGCTAAGGCAAAGTTAAGGCACCACACAAAAGCACAACGAATAGAGATGCAAAAGCAAAAACAAAGACAAAAGCAAAAGAAAAGCAAAAGCAAAAGTAAAAGCAAAAGCAATAGCTGCAACAAAACCAACAACAACAAGAAAAACAAGAAAAAGAACAACAAGAACAACAACAACAACAACAACAACAACAACAACAACAACAACAACAACAACAACAACAACAAAAACTACTAGCGAAGTAACAACAAGCTAAAAACAAAAGCTAATTTTTTAGAACGTTTTTTTTTAAATTTTTTTTTTTTAAATGTTCAAGATTATTTATTTTAATTCAATATGTTCAATTGATTTGATTTAATTAATAATAAAATGACTAACATCATCCAAATCCATCTCAGTAATAAAATGAAGCCTTCGCAATCTCAACTGAATAAATGATTTATTGCATTCAGTGCATTCAGTGCTTTTCGTCTTGTTTGTTGTGACAATGATTTTTTTGCATTGCTTTTAGTGTTTATGAACGAAAGCAAGACGTGCATTGATTGCCGAGAGATGAATGTGAGTATTGACTGTTGTTGTCATTTTTGTTTTAGTGTTGATCAAGTATAACTTTCTCACTGTTATGAATGAGAGCAAACTGTGAACAGTGCAGTAAATCACACTGTGTGTAGGAAAGAATGAGTGCACTCATACAGGGCTTTAGTTTTGACGTATAAATACGGTTTGTATGGGGTCGTTTTTACACATTTTTACAAGTGCATGTAGCGTTTTTGTTAACTCTTTGGGGTAACACACATACAGCCTTGAATATTCATCGTAGAAAGATAAAATATATATACAACGATGTAACAACTCAATAGGTCTGTTCCCGTACTCTAAAGTTTTAGTCCAATTTACCATTTTTTAAGGTTTTAGTCCGAGAAGCGTTCCCGTACTCGAAAAAATAGTAAAAGAGAGTGCAATCGAGAGAGTAAAAAATTTCCCCTCCCTGTCAAAAGCTGCAAGTTTTATTCCGAGAAATTTCTTCTGGCAAAAATGGTAATAGTGCCAAACTGCTTAAAATCATATGTTTACATGTTAGAAAAGAAATTGCAAAGCAATAAAAGTTCTTTGAAATAAACAAAAAAATGGTGGAATGGAAACCAAAAACATGGTAAATTGTGTAAAAACTAAATATAAATGTTTATTTGAGAATTCATTTTTATATTGTTCAAAATCTTTAGCATGTCGTCTGCACTGCCAATGCTCCACATCAAACAAACGATTTTATTTGACAGTTTACAAAATTTTAGTCTAAAAATCGTTCCCGTACTTTTTTGTGTTTTTCAATATTTTTGAGAGTTTTTTCCTTACTCTCACGTTTTTGACAGTTTTACCATTTTTAGCCCAAAAAGTACGGGAACAGACCTAATATTTCGAATTAGTTGGGAAGTCAAATCAAGAAGTAATTTATTGGGAGCAGAAAACTCGCCGGAGATGCCGATCGAGGTAGTCGTTCGTCTATCGAGATTCGATACTCAAACGAGTAGATAAGTAAGTAAATAATTTTTTACATCTGTAGGTATTATTCTTGTACTCACTCACAAACCCGAAATGACACCCCGAAAATGTTTTCTTTTTCAAAGTAAAATTTCTAAAGAAAATTGAATAGAAAGTTTTTCAATCGGGATCATAAGGCAATAATAATGTTATAATCAATATAATATATATAATAGATATAATAATAAATAAGTGTAAAAATCCATTTGATTTTTTTGTTTTATTAATTTTTGTGATTTAAATAAAGCATTTCAAAAAGAAAAACAGTTTTCATGATGCTTGCTTGAGTCGAGTAAAAAATAATCAATATCCTTGTTTACCTTTTTTATATAAAGAAGTACATAAATATTTTTATAATTTAAACTAAAAACTATAGCTAAGAAAATCCTATCTTTACACCTGTATAGTACAGTGTTGTATAGAACAATATATAATGGAGTACGTTATAAAAAACCAAAATATAATGTTTATAAGGACACATAAAATTCCTTCTTTAAAGATTTATACCGTTTAAGACAGTCAAAATAATACACATGTTGAACAGCACTTCAACAAAATATATACTACTCCTCAGCTCCTTTCAAAATATCATCTATTCCAAGAATTTCTTTATCTCAAACAGAAGAAATGTTTATTTTTTTCAAAAAAAGGACTCTAACGTTGCTACAAGCATTGATTTAGTTCTTCCTTTTATTACTTAATGTAAATAGCACACTCTTTCCTACTATCATATTTGATCTGGAGCGAGCGGAAATGAGCTAAAAAGGAATATAAAACAACAAAATACTATTTAAGGAAATCTCATCTGGCTTGTTTATAAATCATTTGTACCGACTTGTTCATCACTGAATTCTGCTTCATTCATTCATTCCTTGTTAATTATTATATCGTAGATATGTATTAAGAGTAATATCATGGTCATTGAACACTAATGATTATCGATTATATATCCATTTCAGTAAACGACTTTTAATCGAGAATCGATTACAAATACATCATTTTGATTTCCTTCCAATTACATTGAATTGTGCTTTTTCCTCTTTGTGTACAACAGCAAGGATGTTGTGGCTATTTTATGGAAGACAAGAAGTTACACAATTGAAAAAGATTAAGAGGACAAAGTTTAAAAATCGGAACGTGTGCAATATTTCTTATTATTTTTTTAGCTTCATCTTTTATTACAACTGCAATTTAAAACTTTCTCCAAGCTACGAGTAAGTAGCAGTTGATTTTTGCTAAAACAATGCGTCGTTATACACCCAATGGAATTAATTGGAAAATAATGCAAATACTTTTCAATTATAAAAAAAAAAATTGGAACCAATGATAAAAAATAATAAGCAAATGATAGAATGATGAAATTATTTCATCATTTTTTTTTCATCACTACTCATCTTTGATGAAGCGTTAGTTCAATCGTATGATGTAGTAGAGCTGCTTTCGGAAAAATACCAACTGAAATCATAACTGAATAAGCAACAATAAGCAACTGAAATCAAGACTTTTCCAAATTTCGATCCGTCACTCTCAAAATGTAACTTGATCTAAGCACCACTGTTTGCTCCAGATACCGATTGAAATGAACTTCATTTGCTTGCAATGTGTTCAGTATGCGAACGCAACCTCGAAAAAAAGTTTTATGGAATTGCGTATTATCAAAATATTTAGGGTATTCACTTCACTTCGTAATTTTCAGAAATCGGAAATTTACGAAAATTTTAATGCAATGGTTGTTGTTCTGGTTTTCCAAAGTTGCTTAAATTTAATCATATATTAGGGGTATTCACGATCCGGAACTCTTTGTAGAGCTCTTGTGAAAAAAAGCAAAAAAGCGCAACAAACTATGAACATACCCCATACACAGACCTAATAAATGAAGTTAAGTTCAGTCCGCTTTGAAAGTTAGTGATGTGAAATTATGATATTAAAGAAGTTAGTACCTAGAAGTATGTACAATATACCACCACTATTAGTTTGCTGTAAAAAATTCACAAAATGAAATCAAGACCTCAAGAGCAGTACAAAAGAACTACAGGATATCGCCAGTGCACAATTTTGACAGCACATGTATTTTGTCATTGTAAATCTCATTTTTGTTGCACTTTTGCTCTTTTACACAAGAGCTCTACAAAGAGCTCCGGATCGTGAATACCCCTATTGAGTTAATGAAAAATAATCGTCGGAAATTTGCGAAGAAACGATGTGTTTAGTAGCCTTAAGCAGCACTGTTCAATGAGTGTGAGTCATTGTGAATGTGCAAAATTCAATAAGAAGCAGACCAGTTGTCAAATAACGTATTCGTATTTAAATAATTTTTAAAATGGAACCATCTTCAAAGGTAAGATTCTAATTGGATTATAAATCAATTATTTAAATATTTCAATTTTGGAAATTTAAGCGAGCGGCCAACTACCGTTTGTCCAAAAAGGATAAAAAAATAAATAAATAACTGGCCATTTCAGCCCTTGAAAGGACTTTGACCTAGCTTCTTAGGATCAATTGTGTTGTGCGTGTTATTAAGTTTGTACACAATTGACCGAGAAATGGACCTACAGGCTTAACGCCGACTCCGAACGGCGATGAACGGAATGTTCTCGTTCTCAAGAAGCTTTACATCGCATTTTGATTACTCTCCGAGGTTTGCCATTGTCTGCAGAGAGGTGGCGGCCGTACAGAAAAATTATTTTAATTCAAATAATTTTCTTTCGCTGCTGGGGTTCGAACCTGGGTTTCCAAAGTTCGTTGACATAGCGGCCACGCACCTTAACCAACTACGCCATGGGCGCCACAAAAAGGTCCAAAAAGGATACACTGTGTTTATTAGAGGCAAATAATCAAAAAAGTTAAAGGAAACCCCGAAGAGCTTGAGGCAAGTACAAGTGCAATATTAAATGGACTGTTTATAATTTTAGCAATTTTAGAAACCCACGGCACAGAAATTTTATTCTGAAGTCTGCCAAAATGAACCAACCGCTAAAATTAATACTTTAAACCAACAATGCAATCATCGAATGCTGATGGAATTAGGTTAGGGATCAGCGCCTAGGAATGATAGGCGGTCAGCGCCACGCTAGTTAATGCAGGTATATAAAATTATATACAGTGGCATCAGCGAATAGTCGGACACTTATTTTAAGCGAAAACAATTTTTTTTACGTATTTTTAACATTTATTTTTTATTGGTATATTGGTAAATTGGAAAACAGATTAACATAAAAAACTTAAAAAAAAAGTAGGTATCATATTCTTAAAGCAAATAACAAACGCGAACTCATATTCAGGCACAACAAATAATCGGGCAGCGCAACAAGTGTGTAAAAAAGTTCCGTTATTTGCAATTGCGTGGCCTCGCATTTTCTTCCACGCAAAGCTTATTATTTTTCTTAATATTTTTAGTAAGTTTTTTGTGTTAGAGGCGTCATGGCACAGCAAGGAAATCAAACTTCTTATGAATTAAAACACTTAATTGTAAAATTGAATGGGGAAAGAAAATCGACTTGAGTAATTGCTTAACTTGTCGGAACGGCAAAATCAACTGTTCACGACATTATAAAAATATATCGAGAAGAATTTCGATTGACTTATAAAAGTAGAAAAGGACAAGGAAAAATATTAAATGAAAGAGAAAAGCGTGGTATACTTAAGGAAATAAAAATTGATCCTTTCAAAACGGCAAAAGAATAGCAAGTTTCGTTGCATAGAAAAACCGGAAAAGATGTGAGTATAACCACCATTCGTAACACCTTGCTTAAAAATGATAAGCCAAAAAACAAACTATTAAGGATAAAATTTGCAAACGAATATTTATTAAAATCAAATGAACTTTGGAATACGGTAAAAGCAACTTATGGACTGAAAGTATTGTGTTTAATAAGCTAATTTTATTTTTTAAGGTTCTTTATACAGTCAAGAGTAAGTTTAACCTTCATGGTTCAGATGGCAGGGCATAAGTGTGGCAAACGCAGAATTTCAACCAAAGAATACTCGCGCTACTGTTAAACACGGAGGAGGTTCTGAAATGGTTTGGAGCTACATGTCCAGTGCTGGGGTAGGCAATCTCCATTTTATTGAAGGTAAAATGGACAGATTTGTCTACCTTTACATTTTGAAAGAGAACGTTAAGAAAAGTGCAAAAAAGTTAGGAATAACAAATAATTTTGCATTCTATCAGGATAATGATTCCAATATACTTCAGAAGTAGCAAATCTTTGGTTGATCCACAACTGGCCCAAACTCTTGCAGACACCTCCTCATTCTCCGGACTTAAATGTGATTGAGCATTTGTGGGAGAAACTGGCAAGAAGGGTGTACACCAGGAAGTTCAACACAAAAACACAGCTCAAAAAAGCGTTAAAACATTTTTATCTTTTGAATGTTATGGGGGAGTGAGTTCCAAAGACGAATGGAATGGACAAAAAACTGACGCTCAGAGGTTAAATTTGTATAAAGTGGTTGAACAAGACTATTTCCTCGATTTGATTGTAGATAGCTAAGTCGTTGGAACAAATATACAGGCTCTTTTGTAGTTATTATTTTGTGCAACATTAACAAGACTCTGATATTTATAAGACAGCCAAAGGAAACTTTGAAGATTTTTATTGCATATTGTGAGACGCGATCGGAGCGCTTCAAACTGAAAACATAGCGTGCGATATTATTGTAAAGAACGTTCAATTTACGCCAGCTAGTAGAATCGCAAACTGCAAAGATTTCACAGCCGTATAATAACGTAGGCACTAGATAGGTCTTAGCTAGTAGCATTCTTATATTTAGAGGGGTGAAATTTTGCGTAATTTCGGGTGAAACCCAAAGATTACGCAACATACCATAGGTTTTGCCCAGAAGTTCATGTATGTAATTTGACCATGTTAGGGTATTATTAAATGTTACGCCCAGATTCTTCGTTGATTTCACCATCTCAATTCTGGAGCCATTAACGAAAATTCCAGAATCAGGCAACCGTATACTTTTCCTTGATATAGTTAAGCATTTGGATTTTTTTTTGGATTCAAGAGCAAACCATTGGCAGCGCCCATTCATTAACGCGAGCTAAATCAGCGTTAAGCATATCAAAACATTTTTTAATGTCACTTGGTTGACAACTCATATATAGTTGCACGTCGTCTGCATACAAGTGTATCTTGCAATGTTGCAGGACTTTCGGAAGGTCATTGACGTAAAAAGAGAAAAGAAGCGGACCCAGAATTGAACCCTGCGGCACGCCTCTGGGAACTGGTAAATGGTTTGAATAAATTTAATTTATATTTACTGCCTGTGATCTATTTAGATGGTATGACATAAGAAGTTTTGTAGCGGATGACGAAAAATGAAAAAGTTTTTCCAGTTTTGTACATAGCATTTTGTGATCAACTGTGTCAAATGCTTTAAAGTGATCTAGAAGGACTAGGAGAGTTTCCCTGTCGCAGTCAATGTTAGATCTTATGTCCTCAGTTACTTCGAGTAAAGCTGTAACGCACCCCCGTTTTTCCCTGAAACCAGACTGGCGTTCAGTCAGCAAAGAGTTTTCCCTTATGAAAATATTAATTTGTTTTTTTGACTATTAATTCGAAAACTTTAGAAAAATAAGGCAGGATTGCGATTGGTCGAAAATCATCTCCCGATTTGGGAATCAGGACAATTTTAGCATTTTTCCAGCTGAGGGGAAATTCTGATGTAGTTAATATAGTGTTGAAAATGTGAGTTATATATGGCAGTAGCTGAGGAAGCAGAAACTTTATGAAAATTGGATCTATTTCATCCATGCCCATTGCATTCGACTTTATAGCTAAGAAACTCTCAAAAGCTTCAGAATGGTCTATACAAGAAAAGGCAAAACTAGAGACAGAGTCGAAGCTACGCCGGACATTATTGTAATAATCAAAGTTTGGAGTGGGCATTGGCATTTCAGAAAACTTTTTGTTGAGCTCATTGACGTCTACATTTCCATTTGCTCGCGCGAGACTTTTTCCTAAGCCAATTTGACGCACTAATTGCCACTTTTGCTTACTCTTCACCGCTAAGGAAAACTTATTTTCGTAGTGTTTCTGTTTGGCGGTTGCTACCGTCCGTACAACTTCCCTTCTTAAACATTTGAAGCTCACATGTAATTCCGGAGTCCTAAAACGCTTCCACCTATTAAACGCCGCATTACGTTTCTCAATAATCGTTTTTATTTCATTTGAAAACCAAGGTGGCTGGAAGTGTTTGCCTTTTTTTGTTTTGAGGGGAACATACTTATTGAAAAGATATTTAATATTATTTTCCAAAAACAGCACTTGGTTAGTTACTTGTGGCATGGATAGAATAGCAGACCAGTTTACACTTTCGACTTCCGAAAACAAGTCACGAAAGTTTAATATTTGTTCCTGTGAAACAAGATTAAAATCGTACGTCAGGAAAATAAGATCATGTTTTGAAAACATGGGAGCGGATAGCTGATCGTAAAGTCTGATTTTGCTGGTGTCATTCACGAAGAAAAGGTCAAGCAAGGTATTCTTATTTTTTGAAAAGTGTGTCGGCATAGATGTATTGAATGAAGAAAGTCCTATAGACTTCATATCGTCGACGAGATGAAAATCTTCTAATATATTGCTGTTGAAATCACCGCAAACAATAATGTCGGAATATGGGAGCATTAGGGGCTCAATTCTATCAAAAAAAAAACTTCAGTATCAATATTGCAATTAGGTCTAAAACGCTACCAATGAGTAGTTTTCTTGAGTCGTGTACCAGTTCAAGAAAAATAAACTCTACTTTATCATCTAGAATAGATTTATAAATCAAATTACAAGACATACCCTCCCTTACAAGAAGGTATTTGCTTTAAGAATATGATTTTGTTTTTATTTTTTTGTTTTACTATTTTCTATGTACATATCTTTCAAATATGCCAATGAATAATAGATGTTCAAAATATATATAAAAAAATTGTTTTAATTTCATTTATAGCAAAAATTTTTAAATGAAAATAAGTGTCTGATTATTCGGTGATACCACTGTATATTATTGATCAGCGTTATAATATGAGTCGATTTAGTCATGCCCGTCCGTCTGTCTGCCGACACGATTACAGCCGTAATTTTTAAGCTATCGTAATGACATGCGATATTTAAGCTTTTACTTTAAAAATTAACTGAAAATAAAATAAAAAAATTAATCCTACCTCTCAAGCAACATGGTTTTATCAAAACTTACTTTTAAGTGGATATTCCTTACTAGTTCATATTTTTATTTGTTTTGTTGTTCAACTGCTTGTAAAATGAAAATAATAAAATTTAAACCTAAGACCTAAGTAATTTCTTTGAATAGAGCTTATTTGATCGATATAGAAAAACATATTTTTAATTAATTATTTAACTGTTTTCAGAATACATTAAAAAAATTTGCCCTCACTATCTCGCCTTGGAGCCAATTTTTGGAAAAAGAAAATCCATTGTTCTGCCCCTTTTTTTTAGACCAAGGGATAAATCAGGGATAAATCTTGAATAGTTATAAAAATACGGCTTCAAAAAACATTTTCAAAAAAGTGTAATTTCTTTTTTTCAAATACTCCCGGAGGCCCTTAAGTTTCAATATTAATTTTTTTAATAGCCAAGCAATGTTCGAGTGTTTCGCAGTTTTTGAAATTTATTTTTTCTTTGATCTTCTTCAGTATTAATGCTTAAAAGAAGTAAAAAGAAAGAATTCATCCATTTTTTATATATTATTTTATTTGCATAGCTTTTGATTGGCTTAAGCCTGTATGATACTTCATTATATTGCTAATTTTTTTGTCATTAAAAATGAAAATAGAGCAGTTCAAATAGTACTAATGCATATATTCAATTGATGTGAGTGAGTACGCATATAGTGCGAATTGGAGAAATTGGAGCGACGGACTGCATTTTTAATGCATTGTTTTTGACGTTTCTCTCAATTTGCTCGTCGTTAAGTTTCGATCAAATATTTGCTGTCAACTTTTTGTTTCAACGCAACTTCACCCAAAAAAAAACTTGTTGGTATTATTAACAATGCCAGTGTTGTTAGAAAATGCTATTAATAAAAAATTCTTCTCTTAATAGCAACCATATAATAGTTTGAAAAATACTCAAATTTTTGTATTGACAATATTTTTTTATGGTTGTTTATCAACAAGATTTTTGTTTAGTTGAAAACAATTTTATTTTAATATACCAGAATTTTTTTGTTGGCGTAGCTCCTTGCAAGAAAAAAAATCATCGACAACTAGCAACGTCACTGAACAGTCAAAATTCGTTCTTGCCACTGAATATGTTTCGATCCTATTCTCGCACAATAGACAAGAATATTGTTGTATTGCCCACCCGCCACTTGTTTTCAGATTTTAAAATTGGACAAAAAAATAAAGCGTCATACGGTCTTTAACACTAAACTATCTTTCGTTGTTAAGTTGTTTTTTGCCATTAACAAAATAGCTACGAAAGGAGCTTTTAAAAGATCACCAGAATACGAAACCTTAACAATTTTTTAATATTAACTATTTTGTTAATGTGGTGAGCTTAGTTAAGCTGCCAGAATTGGCCAATAAAAGCAAACTTGTAATATCTATCCTATTCGATGATGCTTATTTATTAAAACATAATAATTTACTCCATATCCGCGATTTATGTATGATCACAAATAGAATGCATAATTATTTAAATGTAATATCACTTTCCGTTTTAAGACATCCACCGAGGCACACTGCTCCTGAAGCAACTTCAAGTTGACCTAAAATGGCAACGTAAACTGAATGTCTCCAAGTGTTTGTAATGTTTTTCTGATGAAATATCACTTTGAATTAAAATCCTAGCTGATTTCGTTTTGAAAATATCTCAATTTTTGCATTTTCACATGATTGAACCAACGTTTGCATTAGACAGCGCAATATATTCAAGTATAAAAGTGTTTATATATGTACGTATGTATATATATATATATATATATAAATTATATATATATATATATATATATATATATTATACCTGTGTGTGTGTAAAATATTGAGTATTGGGATATTGTTTCCACACCATCTATTGAGATAAATATCGCGGCGCGTTTTTTTTAAAGTGGTATCCCCTGTAGGCCTATTCCACTATCCGGTCCCGTCCATAAATTACGTAATAAATACATAAATTTGGTCAAAGCCTTCAAAAAATATACATCTATCATATATTACAAATGTTGTGAAGTAAATGTCACTGCAGCATTTTTTAAGCGACTGGAGTATGATGAATCTTCGATAAGATTAATTTTAAATCTCTCACAAAACTTGTTAAATTCCCTGTGAATCGACTCTGCAGCCACACACACACACACACACACAAACATACACACACACACATGCACGCAATAAATAAAGAATGAGGGCTATATTAGAAAAAAAAATTATTTTTAAGTTTAAAATCATTAATTAGAACAAAAGTTCTAAAGTCAGTAGGTGGGTGGCGCAGGGAAATTGTGTTGACCTGCAAGTGAAAGCGTTAAGTTGACTATTTAGATACCCGAGTAATTTTCATTTAATTTGATTTCATTATTCAAAAGTTATTCAATATTGCATTCGACACTCACAGTATATATTGCTCAATTGCAACTTAAAATGGACAAAAATTATAATCTCACCCATGATAAAAATAGGGCAAAATTATGCGCACCTTGTGGTCGAAAAATCATTTTCGGAAAAAATAAACTCTCTGTATTTTCCATTACTGACAAAATAAATAATTTGATAAAAAAGCATATAAATGAAGAATTTGATCTCTCTAACGCTAAATTCCCTACAAGTATTTGTACCTCTTGCCGCCATAGCATCACTGAACATGAAAATAATATTGAAAAAAGGCCAATTTACGTATAAAAGTATTGTTTCCACACCATCTCAATAGATGGTGTGGAAACAATATCCCAATACTCAATATTTTACACACACACAGACACACACACACACATACGTAGGTATAATATATATATATATATATATATATGTGACCCGGTCTACGAAAAGGGACCTTCGGTGTAAAAACAAGTTTTCGAGAAAACAGCTCTTCGGGATTTTCAAAGCAAAGTATGCTCTTAGCAACATCGATACTTATGAAGATTTATTGCAATGTCTTTACGAGTTGGAAACTTCTGCTTTGCGCCATTAGAAAGAGCACACATTAGTCTATCCGAATCGCCAAAAAAGTGAAAAATGATATTTTCACACCGAAGGTCCCTTTTCGTAGACCGGGTCACATATATTATACTTGAATATATTGCGCTGTCTAATGCAAACGTTGGTTCAATCATGTGAAAATGCAAAAATTGAGATATTTTCAAAACGAAATCAGCTAGGATTTTAATTCAAAGTGATATTTCATCAGAAAAACATTACAAACACTTGGAGACATTCAGTTTACGTTGCCATTTTAGGTCAACTTGAAGTTGCTTCAGGAGCAGTGTGGAGTCACAGAAATTAATCAAGTTTAAGTTACAATTGAAATCACTACGCATACATCGGAAAGGGTCGTGAAGGGCATAATTGAAAGTGCACTGACCCAACTTAAAAAGCTAAATTTTTTTTTTTTTTTTTATTGAAACTAAATTTGTCACGCGGAAACACAAAATTTTTTAATTTTTTAGATACAATATTTTGAATATACAGTACATTATATTAAAGAAAAATTAAATTTTTTTTTTTCGTATATTATATAAACCGAAAGGAACTGTGTGCTTTTTTTATGAAATTTTTAATTTTTTTATGTCGCGTTTTTTTTTGCCGCAAACGAAAAACTGACAATGATTTACGGATATGCACCTGGAACGTCCGAACCCTTAATTGGGATGGTGCCTCTATCCAACTGATAGATATCTTAGAAAGATACAAGGCTGATATCGCTGCAATCCAAGAAATGCGATGGAAGGGACAGGGTTGCTCACGGCAAGCATCCTGTGATATCTACTACAGCGGCCATGCGGAGAAGCACGAATTTGGATGCGGATTCGTGGTTGGCAAGAGACTACGACATCATGTTCTGCGATTCACACCTGTGAACGAACGACTTGCCATAATCCGTGTCAAGGCAAGATTTTTCGATATAAGCCTGATTTGTGCGCACGCTCCGACAGAAGACAAAGACGATGAGATCAAAGACAGCTTCTACGAGCGCCTTGAATATGCCTATGAGCGCAGCCCCCGCCACGACATAAAAATCGTGCTTGGTGACTTCAACGCCAAGGTGGGAAAAGAAAATATCTTTGGTCCAACAGTCGGAAAGTTCAGCCTCCACGACAATACCTCCAATAACGGAATGAGGCTGATTGACTTTGCCGCAGCGCGAAACATGGTCGTTAGTAGCACTAGATTCAAGCATCTCAATATTCATAAAGCAACTTGGCTGTCTCCTGATCAAAAGCCGCGCAACCAAATTGATCACGTTTTGATTGACGGAAGGCACTCTTCCAGTGTTTTAGATGTACGCACGATCTGTGGTGCCAATATAGACTCGGATCATTATCTTGTCGCAGCCAAGATCCGTACACGCCTGTGCGCAACCAAGAATGCGAGCAATCCAGCATAGAGAAAGCTAGACGTCGAAAAGCTGCAATCAAAGCAAACAGCCGAAGACTTCGCTACTCGACTCTCACTCCTGCTTCAAGAAAGCACTCCTCCGATCGACGATATATGCGCGCAGTGGAATCATATTTCCCACTCTATGCGTACGGCTGCCGAAGAGGTGATTGGCTATCACCGCCCTCGCCGAAACCAGTGGCACGACCAATAGTGTCGCAACGCCACTGCAGAAAAAGACGCCGCCTACAAAGCCACCCTGCAGTCGGTTGTAACGCGTGCTGCTAAGGAGCGATACAAAGAGAAGAGGAGGGAAGAGAGACGCATTTTCAGGCGAAAGAAAAGGGAAGGGAATGAGTGAGTGCAAGAAAATTGAGATGCATGGTGACAGGAATGAGGTCCGAAAATTTTTCGAAAAAATAAGACGCCTGGCCGATGGTTTCAAGACCGGGGCCTCTTCCTGCAAGGATGAAAATGGGAATCTAGTGACAGATATCCAGAGTACACTGATGATGTGGAGGGAACACTTCTCTAGGCTTTTGAATGGCGACGACGACAACAATCCTGCCAATAGAGATGATATTCCGAAATCCCCAATTTTGGACGACAGCGTTGAAGTTCCGCTGCCCGACCATAGTGAAGTCTTGAAAGCTATAGCTCGGCTTAAAAACAACAAAGCCGCAGGAGCCGATGGCTTACCTGCTGAGCTCTTGAAGAATGGAGGCGAAGCTCTATTTAAATGCATTCATGAGTTTCTATGCAGAATATGGTCGGAAGAATGCATTCCAAACGATTGGAACCTCAGTGTGCTCTGCCCAATCAACAAGAAAGGCGATCCCACAATTTGCGCCAACTACCGTGGGATAAGCCTTCTGAATATCGCATATAAGGTTCTGTCGAGCGTACTATGTGAAAGACTGAAGCCCATCGTAAACCAGCTGATTGGACCTTATCAGTGTGGCTTCAGACCTGGAAAATCCACCATAGACCAGATATTTACGCTACGACAAATCTTGGAGAAGACCCTAGAAAAATAAATCGACACACACCATCTTTTTGTCGATTACAAAGCCGCCTTCGACAGTCCAATAAGGAATCATCTATATTCCACCATGTCTGAATTTGGTATTCCTGCAAAGCTCATCCGCCTTTGCAGAATGATACTGAGCAACACCAGCAGCACAGTTAAAATCGGGAAGGACCTCACTCCTCCATTCGATACCAAACGAGGTTTCAGACAAGGTGATTCCTTATCGTGCGACTTTTTCAACCTAATGATGGAGAAGATCATCCGAGCTGCTGATTTGAGACGCAGTGGCACGATATTCTACAAAAGTATTATACTGCTGGCGTATGCTGATGATATCGATATCATTGGCCATAATACGCGCGAAGTCAGTGCAGCATTCTCCAGGTTAGCGAAAGAGTCGAGTCGAATGGGTCTTGTAGTGAACGCAGATAAGACGAAATACCTAGTGTCAACAAATAAACAGTCCCAGCGTCTTGGAAACCACGTCACTGTTGACAACATCTCCTTCGAGGTTGTTAAGGACTTCGTCTACCTGGGATCCAGCGTAAACTCTTTCAACGATGTCAGTATTGAGATAAAGCGAAGGATAACTCTTGCCAACAGGTGTTACTTTGGGCTGAGTAGGCAATTGAGAAGCAGAGCCCTCTCTCGACGAACAAAACTCACGCTCTATAAGTCACTAATCATGCCCGTCCTATTATATGCAGCACAAACTTGGACGTTGAGCAGTTCTGATGAAAAGACTTTGGGAGCCTTCGAGAGAAAGATCCTTCGTAAGATCTTCGGTCCAATCTGCGTCAATGGCGAGTACCGAATTCGATGGAACCACGAGCTGTATGAGCTGTACGCTGACATAGACATAGTTAAGCGCATTAAAATCGAGCGGCTCCGCTGGCTAGGTCATGTTGAGCGAATGGAAAACGACACTCCAGCGAAAAAAATATTCGATTCGGTGCCCGGTGGTGGTCAACGCAGAAGAGGACGCCCACATCTTCGTTGGAAGGATCAGGTGTTGGATAACCTGACTACACTTGGTGTTTCCAACTGGCGCCAGCAAGCGCAAAATAGAAATGGCTGGCGCAATTTCTTATACGAGGCCAAAACCGACCTTCGGTTGTAAGCGCCAGATAAGTAAGTAAGTAAGTATGTCGCGTTTTTGGAACGCATTACCGGCGCAACTCGAGGCTCTAGTGTAGTTTTTTTTTTTTATTTATTTATTTGCCTCTGTTTATTAATGCGCAATAAGAACTATTTTCTTAACTAGTACAAAGTTCAAATAACAAGTTAACATTTTTTATAGTTAAAAAAAAAGAAGAAACACTAGAGATTAACATACAATAAGGTAATTCCAGTGAAAGGGATTTTGTGTAGTGTCAGTAACCACAAAACATTTTCTTTTTTCCCCCGTTAAATATTAAAACCTCTGTAAAAATTATATTATTTCTTCATTTTGTAAGTCTCAGAGAAAACTTTGTAATAAAAAAAAACAAAAACAAAGTAGGAAAGCAAAAATTGTATAAACCTTTATCCTGACATGAAAATATCGTTTGTTACTTACACTACCGTTGGAATTACCCAATAGAGAGAAAAAAAGACAGGTTTTTTGTTGTTAGTACGAGGCTTTTTTGACCGAATTTTACTAAGTTTTTCTGTTTTGTGTAGATAGATTCGTCTTAATGTCTTAGCCATTGATTTTGTTTTTTGGCGATGGTGAGTTAAATAAAAACAATAACAAATCCAACAACATTTAAGCATGGAAACAATTGAAATTCGCACCACGTGCTAAATACTTGTACGTGTTATTGTATTTGTGTCTCATTGGGTTGGTCTATGCATGTGTGCTTATATGAACAGCGGCGGTCTTAGCGGTAATATTTGTTGTAAACTCAAATTAACTTCTAAAGCGCCCAGTTTCTTTAAATGTTGCTAGAGCATAAGAAAATTGTAAGACATTTGTAGAAAATTTGCACATAATAACAAAAATATACATACACATAAAATGGGTATTCATGATCTAGTATTTTTTTTTTAAATTTGACAGTGAGTGTATATTTTTTCAAGAATATATTGTTTTTTCATTGGGGATAGTGAATACTTCTATCGTGTACACACCCGATACACACTTCACCAAGCGTATGAAATTGAATTTTTGTTTAACTCAAGAATTCGTTATATTGAAAAATTAATACTCGCCTAATTGATGAAATTTTAATAACAATTTCTGCTCTCTCGGACTTTTTTAAAATATAAACGAATTTGGTTGGGAAAATTAAAAAACAAAACTTGAAATTGACAATTAACACTTTTCCATTCCCAAATTTTGTACTATCGTAGCATTGTTATTATTTTGTCTTACCTACGAGCTAATGGGCACAAAGTTAAAGGTGACAAAAAATTTTTTTTTATTATTTATTTGTTCTGGTAAAAAATTTCAATATAGATGTACTTATTGTTATATCCCCAAGCGTATTGCATAAGGGGTACATTATCATTCATCACTCCATTTGTAAAGCCTATAAGAAGTCATGGCAGATATCAGACACTGTGACTTCAATTTGGATTAATTAAATACAAACCTTGTAAAGAATGTATTATCTGCGGTTTGACCGAAGTTAACATACCCGCACACTCTCATATTTCCGAAGTTATGAAGGTATTATTATTTTGATGACGTCAGCTAGTAAATAGCAATGCTTATGGTTGTAACATCAATTCAGTACCAGAGATCTGCATGAATGGATTCATTTACTGTTTCAAATTCCTTTAATTTTTCAACTCCCTGCAAGTCGAGGCAGGCAAACAACAAGTTTGCGTGAATCATAGGCAGCAAAAATCAAGTCGCCAAATGTAGAAAACTTGAAATGTAGAAACTTGATATGTAGAAAACTTGAAATGTAGAAACTTGAAATGTAGGAAGAAAGCAATTATTTTGCCTACAAATCGTCTAATTTCAAGTCTATTTACGAAGTTCGTAGAATTAACTTCGTGTCGTCAATGCAAACTTCGTTTCTCGAGTTGAGAAAACAGTTTAACTTTAAAGTAAAGTATGTTAAAGTATAACTGTTCAGTACTTTAATTTGTGTGAAATTTATGAAGCTTTTTCTAATGACGTACTAATGGGTGCTCTAAATAGGCGTACTTTCATTTCATTTTTATAATTTTCAAACTAAAAGTATTTGATATCAAGCGTTTAAGAATTCAAGTGTTTAATTCATTAATTTTGATACCATTTTGATATAGTCCCTTAGTATGTGAGGTAGGCGCGGTTTTCATCAGATTTTGACAAATTTCAAAATAAGAGTGTTTATTAAGCGTATGAGCTTATATGGAAAAATTTCAAGTGTTCAGATTAATTTTTATGGAATTTGTTGAAATTTTACCATTTTGATGACGTCGCATTGTATGGGAGGTAGTGTGGTTTCATCCGATTTTACACAATTTCAAACTTAGAGTTTGTATTTGGAATCAAAGCTTATGAGCAAATTTTCAAGTGTTCGATTAAGTTTTGTGGAATTTTTAGAGATTGGACCACTTTGTTTGGGAAGTAGGAGTGGTTTTCATTCGAATATGGAAATGGAATATGGAATGCGTATTTGGATTCAAGGCTCATCTGCAAATTTCAGGGTCTTAGATCTAATCATCTGATGATGCTGATCAAGAATCTACTTTTATAAACTTATCACGCCTTCTTATGGGTGTTACAAAGGGAGTAACTTAATATATATGTGAGGATCTTAGTCCACACGTAAATGACTCGCAAGTTATTCCACTTAATAAAGTTTGGGTGCTCTTTTAAGTGGTCACATGGTGCAATAAAAATTGTCAAGAAGTTAATTTATTGTAGATTTTAAGCGAACAATTATGAAATTGAACTTTTTCAAATACCTATAACCAATCAACCCCGACGGTAACGATAACATACCAAAAACGAATGTGTTATTGATATTTAAAAGAAAATATTAAGTAATTAGTACACATAATTTACTAGTACAAACACTTGTACAAATGTTATCACTGACCCCTATGAGTGCGAAAACGCATCTAGGGGTGGTGGGGCTAATTTGTAGTAGAGGTGTAGAGAGTTAATTTGTTGTGCGTGGAATACGAGCATCTTGAAGGCAACTCTTACGAAATTTCACATTCACTAATAAGGCACTTGTCCCTTGAAAGGACTTTGACCGAACTTCTTATGATCAAATTGTGTTGTGCATGTTATTAAATGTTTGTACACAATTGATCGAGAACTGTAACAGATGTTTCAGATGGAAATTGAACCACGGTTCTTTGGCTTATAGGCCAGTCACACTACCCACTGCGCCACGGCCACCATTAACATTTACTATATTAAAAATAATGATTAAGGAGTTAATCTCGAAATTATTATCACTATTATTATTAGTATTATTATTATTCTTATTATATTATTTATTTTATAATAAATAATTTAATATATTTATATATATTTATTATTATTATTTTTATTATTATTATTGTTATTATTATTATTATTATTATTATTATTATTTTTATTATTATTATTATTATTATTATTATTATTATTATTATTATTATTATAATCATTATTATTATTATTATTATTATTATTATTCTTTATTCTCATAAAAACGAAAATGTTTACGTTGTTATTAGCAAAATCTTAGAATAATTATGAGAATTGGTTTTGAAATTTGTATATTCGTATAAAAAAAATGTCAAATGTCACTTCAAAAGAAATATATCAATATATCATTAAAATTTAAATAATTTAAATAAAATGAAATAATTTTGCTTAACATAAATTGTGATGTATTGTGGGGTGAAAAAGATGTAATAATCTAACATACTACAATACAATACAATAAAATACAAACAATGCAAAAAACAGAACGAAAAAAGTAAAAAATAAGTTAAATAAGATCAGTTTCTCAAGAATGTAAGTACAGTAATCAATATAAAAAAAGTATTTAAAAGAAGTATAAGAGAAAATTTAGCTAATAGAGCGCAACAAAACTTCGATTTGAGTGTGATCTACATTAAGTAACACAATTAAATTATTTGCAAAAAAGCAAAAACATTCCTTTCTAATCTTAATTTAAAGAAATTTAGATTTTATTAAATAATCTAAAAGATAAAATGGAATAGAAATTCCTATAGTGCACAGAACCAAAAACGTACTTAATAACAAAGAAAAAGTTCTTTGTCCCCATGTATTATACATTAAAATTGGTCCAAAGTACGAGTTCCTTGGTTCAATGAATCTTTGTTCTTAAGTTATTTCTTTGATATGTTATGAAGAAAAATGATTAATTAATGACACATACAACTGTTACAATAAGTTAGTCTGTCCTTAGAAATTTTAAAACGATATCAAGATATATTTTAAAAAATCAGTTTCTTATTGAAAATTCTCTTATGGTTTTTTAGATCTTACAACACAAGAACTGGAACAAAATTTTAATGAACACGAACAATGAACTGTTCCTTAAAATTAAGAACAACGATTCATTGAACCAAAGAATTCGTTCTTTGGGGCAATGAATAGTTCTTAAAAATCAATGAATTTCGCTTTATGAACGAGATTCTTTGATTTTAAGAACAATATTTGGTTCAGTGTGCAAGGTGCGAAAAATGTGTACAATTGCAGCTTCGCCTGAATGCATTCTTAGGCTATAGATACCTCATATGGGGGATTGCATATAACCACTTCTTTTAAAAAATATATTAATTTAGACCTGGCTTTAAAATTTAAGATAGACTTTTTTACAGTTTCTTAAGAACACTACAAAAAAATAAAATGTGTTTTTTCAGTCTCTTATATCTGGACTCTTTTTTTTTGTATTTGGAGCATATAATTTGACTTGGGCGCTGATACCTCCTGAACGCTACTGTATGGATACGTGTGTAAACAAGTTCGTATCAAGACAAGCAGCCTTTCCGCACTTTTCTTCTACGAATTTTGATACATTTTGACATTAGAAATGGCAACATTGCCATCATACATATATATGCATACATATATATATATATATATATATATACTATATAATTCAAGTTTGTATGAGACTTTATGCATGAGTGCTATGAATATGTTGCTCACACGTACGTTGGCTACAACAAAAGTAGGTAAGTTGATTTTCTTATATCAGATAACATGCTGGTCGAGCTCAAACAAATCTAGTGCCAAAAATTAAGTTGCCAAAATACACCTCCACATGCACGCACATCCAAACACATACACAGTGATAACACTGAAACAAGCTTACATAGTTATGTATGTACATATATGCATCATAAATATTTGTCTATATTTGAGTTGATGCTGTACGTTTGCCTTGTGGATTAAACAGGACTGTCAGAAGTTTACCGTTTATGAACAATAACGTCAAAATCATCGTTTTAATAATCATCCTCAAAGAAAGGCATTTGCAGTAGGGGGCTCCTGAATAACGAAGCATTTGCACAATCACTGAATTTAAACATTAACCATAACTTTAAAATGGGAAAAAATCAAGTTATCTTGCTGTCGTTGTAATTCTTTGAAAATTTTCTGTATAAAATGTTCACTTGATTTATATTATTAATGAAACAAAATGTATTAATATCATCTGCTCGAACTATTTTCAAATCTAATTCTGGCATCCAGAATGAAATTTTTAGAAAAATGATTCAAAGCGTGTTTTCGCTCAAAAAATAATCCATGAGAGAGAAATATTATTAATCAACACTCTTTTAGCGATATTTTACTACAATAATTGCTGGCGTCAATGGCGTAGTTGGTTAGAGTCCGTGGCCGCTATGTCAACGAACTTGGAGACCCAGGTTCGAACCCCAGCAGCGACAGAAAATTATTTGAATTAAAATAATTTTTCTGTACGGCCGCCAACTCTCTGCAGACAATGGCAAACCTCAGAGAGTAATCAAAATGCCATGTAAAGCTTCTTGAGAACGAGAACATTCCGTTCATCGCCGTTCGGAGTCGGCGTTAAACATGTAGGTCCGGTTCTCGGTCAATTGTGTACAAACTTAATAACACGTACAACACAATTTATCATAAGAAGCTAGGTCAAAGTCCTTTCAAGGGCTGAAATGGCCAGTTATTTATTTTTTTTTTTTAATTGCTGGCAACTGCCCAGTAGGCAATGACAGCACTGCTAGCAGGCCTTCCTTTGGATTTTGTAATACTGCCGCATCCATATACAATTACACTTTCTTTTTTATCCCAGCAGGAAATGGAACGATCCGTCTTCAAGACAAGTCAGTTTCTTGCAAGACGGATCGATCCATTTGCATGGCAGTCGTCGAAGACATTTTCAAACAAAATGTTTTTGCCCAGATATATTTTTAACGCACTAAATTTAAAATTTTGAAGCCAAAGAAAGCAACAAACTCACGTTGGCATCGGCGACGAATGAGCGAACATATCAAATATTAAAGTTTTAAATTAGTTCATTATTTTATTTCATATGATTATTTCCGATGATAACTCTTCGTAAAAATAACCTTTTTCTTTGTGTTTATAACTTAAAATTTTTGCTAACCTCAACAATAAATAAGTACTCACATGAAACTCCTGTTTTTTTCAAAATAAAAACCTGTTTTTTCTGCGACTTAGTGAATTTCTCCAGTTTTTTAGCAAAAATGAGATGGGACCATTGTCCATACATATTGCTGACATTGTGAAATTAAAGTTAATTCTTGGGATACAACTTACACTTTCAAGTAGTTGGTTCGTGTAAGGAAAAAGGAAACTATCTATAACATTGGGCCCAAGAAATTTTAAGCGCGGGCCAAAGCTTAAAAAAAACAAAAAGCGAACACAAAATGTTGCTCATTGTTGAGTTTTGCAAAAAATCAAAAAAAGAAAAAACAATTACCATGCAATAAAATCATATGTCATGAAGTACGCTGTAAGAAAATGTGTTTTTTTTTTTAAATATATTTAATGTTGGATAGGTATTACAACTATGACAAATCAATAACTTCAATTTTATTTGCCAGTACACTGTTACAAGACTTAATTTCTATTACAATAAAAATGCTTGCATGAAAAATTACTCGACACACAAGTAACGGGACAATCAGCTACATCGACATCATCGAGTGTGCGTTATTTTATTTTGGCCTTGCATGCATTTGTTTTTGTAAAGTTCGCTGGAAAATGTGCTGAACACTGAACGAGTGCGGTTTGTGTTGTTGTTTTTTGCAGGTGTTCTTTGATTTTGGCTCATCGCAAAGACAAAATTAAGATAGAAAAACAGACTGCACACCCGAGAGAAGCGAAGCGTTTTCGCAATTTCATAGATTTGATAATTTATTGGCTTTTTTTCGATTCGAATAATTTTTAAATTCGAAACATTAAAATAACAAAGTTAACTACAAAAACACACGTTTATCTTCACACCAGTTAGTTTTATTATATATCATTATTATTTTTTTTTGTCACTTAGAAAACGCAATTTTGGTCAATTGTTAATTTTTCCTTCACGCTATGCAAAAAAAAAAAAATAAACAAAATGCCCAAACTACTGAACGCTGTTGATGACAGTGTGGAATAGAAGAAGCAACATTTTTGTTTTCTGCTACTTTTGTTGTTTGGCTAGCCAAGACACAGTCCTATGAAGAATAGTGAACACACAATCCTTTTTAAAGTAATAGATTATTGTGATCTGTTGAAACATAGCTTAAGGTAATCTTATCACTGAATCAACGAGCGTATTAAATAAATATTTTTAACTTGATGGTTAGAGTAAAGGAACCAACAAACGAGACGATGTGAGTTCAATTCCTTCAGCGGGCAAGAAATTATTTTTAATTAAATATTTTATTGTTCCAATAGATGCAAGCAAAAAACAATATCAATTCTAAGAAAAACGGTGTCGGAAAAAAGTGTCGATTTTTCAGATTTCACTCCAGCAAATCGCAGAACGAGGCGTAAAAAGCTTCGCTTCAAAAAGCTTCGCTTCAAAAATTTGTATGAAGGGCCACGCGGGCCATACGGACAACTACGTGGGCATGTTTGATCTATAAGATATCAAACATCTTAAGTGTTCTGAATGTATTAATTCATATAGTTAGAGTAGTGCCACTAGTTAATGCTTCTTTTAATTTCCATTAAATGGTGTATTTCCATTGGAATGGCTCTTTTCTGGAATTATTAGGAACTGAAAACTAATATTTTATTCAGAACAAATTTTTGTATGGGATTCCGCTACATGCCATGAGGAGTCCCTGATTCGCAGTTTATAAAGAAGAATGACCAAGAATGTAAGAAATGCAGGGGAAATAGATAACTTGTACGAGTAGTTTATATAAACAGAAATTGCAAAGTTTTGTTCTTGATATCAAGTATCTCGAGCATCATTACCGGTAGAGCATAAAATAAATTACAAGCACACAAACATGACTACAACTACATACATAATCTCGACATTCGTAACTGTAATATGCTTATGTCGAAACGTATGTACAAAAATGTGACACTGATTAAGTTTGAGCATGAATTGGCCTTCTTAGTCGAATAACTCGCAACAAAACTAAATTAATTTTTCTTTTGTTTTGCTGACATGCAAGTTTGATACTTAATACAATTTTGTTTCATATCATTTAAAATGTTGGCGCTATACAACGGTATTTAAGGATTTTGTTTAGCTGTTATTAAAAAATACAGCAAGTACATCAGCTTTAAAATAAAACAACAACAATAATTTCAATATTGTTGTTCCTAAAATCAACTCTTTCATGGTCTTCAACCTAACCTAACAACAGCTTTAGTTTACTATGTTTTGGATAAGTCAGCATCCAGGCCAATGTACACTTATTAATAATCGCAGCTTGACCCTCATTAATTAATATGAATATTTTGCCTAATCAGCAATGTAACAGAAGTTGCATTCATTTTTACTTTATTGTTTTTTTGCACATTTTGCAATATCATGAATTTGTAATATTTTTTATTCTTATTAAATTCGCAATATTATGATTATTTTAGTATTTAATATATTTTTTTGTTAATTAAGCTTATTTTTCTTACAGTTAGTATGCTAATTATGTATAAAAGCAAATCAATTTTAAACAAAGAAACACTTCCTAATTTGAAAAGCTCAAGTTACCATGATTGTTTACTTTAAACATCGTTCAAGAAACCTGGTTTGGAAAACAGCACTTTATTCAAAAAGGCGGAAAAAACGGAAGAGATTTTAATTGTCCTGAGTAGTTAAAGGTCAATACTTACAGTATTTAAAAAAAAATTCACTATTTTTGCCATGTTTTTATGTTTTTTTCTTTGCAAATTTACCATTTTATAGATTACTAGCTTTTTCCCGGCGCGCGTTGCTGCACCCAGCAATTATATCGCAACATAATAATTATATTCGAAACTTTTCTTAGACCCCTAGTTGAACACTACTGTCATTTTTCACTGCCCGTTACAGTTTCCCAGTAGCAGGAGATCACCAAATAGTAACTCCATTTTGAGTTTGTATATAAATACTGCTACTTTTTTTTAAAAGCTTTTCGATAATACAAATTTTAATTGTATGGGCGGAGCCACACCCCCTTATATTATGCCCATCCCAGTTTTCTAGTAGATGGACATTACCCAGTTTTAGTACAGTTGCCGATAGTGAGCATACAAACTAAATTATCAAAATGTAGCCAAATCGACGAAAACCGTAGGAAATATAGCATTTTTATTGATTTGTGGGCGGTAAAAGGGGGTGTGACAGAAATTAAAACCATCTCGTACTTGAAAAAAATGTACTGCCAAAATTTCAGCTCTAGTGGCTCAGTAATTTTGAAGTTTTGAGCCATCACACAGACAGCGTTTTGCTTTTTGTATATATAGATTATTGGCTATAACTTTTGATCGGTAAGAGACACTAACATAATTTTTTCTTAAAAATTAATATTTTAGCTTGCATATTTTTTTAAAAATATAAAAACACTATATTGAAAAAAAATTTTGTTCGAAAAATCAAGGGGTAGCCTTGCTTTTTGAATCACAAAAACGGTTATTAATTTTTGTGTAAAATTGAAACAACGTTTGCTTATAAATGTTATAATTTTCAAATAGAGTTGTAAATTTGCGAATTTGAATTTAAATTAGTTTTACAACAAAAACAAATTTTGAGTCTTTTTTTGAGGAAAACTCCAAAATTTCAGACCTTTTTTGAAAAAATATTTAAAATATATATGCTCAAATAACGGTATTTTTGCAATTAGGTTTTCATAGTAATTTGATGAAGACAAAAAAAAAATTAACAAAATGTATAAAAAAGCAGAGGAGATATTTGAATCGAAAGTCACACAATTAAATTTCTGATTGTTTTTTTTTCAATTTTGAGCAACGATGTTGCATTGAATATATCGTTGTAGTAAAATTTTTCATAGTTTTCAAGATATATTCAGGTTTTTGATGTCAAAATAACGGAAATTTTTTAATTTCACTTAATTTAAAAAATACTTTATATATAGTAAATAATTGCATATGTAACCAAAGAAAACAACTTAAAATATGTGATTTTGTAAAAAATTTGTACTACAGCACCATCTGGTGTCCAAGGTGGTTCAAAGAAGATATGTCAAAAACTAATCTTCCCTGAAAACTACTATATACCAATTTTTATTCTAATCGCATGATCGGTTTTGGAGTTTTAGGTGGTTTTGCAAAAAATTTGTACTACAGCGCCCTCTGGTGTTCAAGATAGGTCAAAAAAGATAGACTTTTCATTCTAATCGCATATGCGGTTTGTGAGTTTTAGGCATAGGCAGTTTTGTAAAAAATTTGTACTACAGCGACCTCTGGTGTTCAAGGTGGATCAAAATTGACAGCCCACAAACACCGTACCAAAAAACTTCTGTACACAAACTTTCATGCTAATTGGATGAGTAGCTTAGGAGTCTATTGCATAGTTACAAACATAAGCTCCTTTTTTATATATATAGATTAGCTGGTACCCGACGCATTGCTGTCGCGGCAGAAATGATTTATATCTCTATTTGAATCTCAATCTCAATCTCAATGTCAATCTCAATATCAATCTCAATCTCAATCTCTATCTCTATCTCTATCTCAATCTCAATCTCAATCTCAATCTCAATCTCAATCTCAATCTCAATCTCAATCTCTATCTCTATCTCAATCTCAATCTCAATCTCAATCTCAATTCTATCTCTATCTCTATCTCTATCTCTATCTCTATCTCTATCTCTATCTCTATCTCTATCTCTATCTCTATCTCTATCTCTATCTCTATCTCTATCTCTATCTCTATCTCTATCTCTATCTCTATCTCTATCTCTATCTCTATCTCTATCTCTATCTCTATCTCTATCTCTATCTCTATCTCTATCTCTATCTCTATCTCTATCTCTGTCTCTATCTCTATCTCTATCTCTATCTCTATCTCTATCTCTATCTCTATCTCTATCTCTATCTCTATCTCTATCTCTATCTCTATCTCTATCTCTATCTCTATCTCTATCTCTATCTCTATCTCTATCTCTATCTCTATCTCTATCTCTATCTCTATCTCTATCTCTATCTCTATCTCTATCTCTATCTCTATCTCTATCTCTATCTCTATCTCTATCTCTATCTCTATCTCTATCTCTATCTCTATCTCTATCTCTATCTCTATCTCTATCTCTATCTCTATCTCTATCTCTATCTCTATCTCTATCTCTATCTCTATCTCTATCTCTATCTCTATCTCTATCTCTATCTCTATCTCTATCTCTATCTCTATCTCTATCTCTATCTCTATCTCTATCTCTATCTCTATCTCTATCTCTATCTCTATCTCTATCTCTATCTCTATCTCTATCTCTGTCTCTATCTCTATCTCTATCTCTATCTCTATCTCTAGCTCTATCTCTATCTCTATCTCTATCTCTATCTCTATCTCTATCTCTATCTCTATCTCTATCTCTATCTCTATCTCTATCTCTATCTCTATCTCTATCTCTATCTCTATCTCTATCTCTATCTCTATCTCTATCTCTATCTCTATCTCTATCTCTATCTCTATCTCTATCTCTATCTCTATCTCTATCTCTATCTCTATCTCTATCTCTATCTCTATCTCTATCTCAATCTCTATCTCAATCTCAATCTCAATCTCAATCTCAATCTCAATTCTATCTCTATCTCTATCTCTATCTCTATCTCTATCTCTATCTCTATCTCTATCTCTATCTCTATCTCTATCTCTATCTCTATCTCTATCTCTATCTCTATCTCTATCTCTATCTCTATCTCTATCTCTATCTCTATCTCTATCTCTATCTCTATCTCTATCTCTATCTCTATCTCTATCTCTATCTCTATCTCTATCTCTATCTCTATCTCTATCTCTATCTCTATCTCTATCTCTATCTCTATCTCTATCTCTATCTCTATCTCTATCTCTATCTCTATCTCTATCTCTATTTCTATCTCTATCTCTATCTCTATCTCTATCTCTATCTCTATCTCTATCTCAATCTCTATCTCTATCTCAATCTCTATCTCTATCTCTATCTCTATCTCTATCTCTATCTCTATCTCTATCTCTATCTCTATCTCTATCTCTATCTCTATCTCCATCTCTATCTCTATCTCTGTCTCTATCTCTATCTCTATCTCTATCTCTATCTCTATCTCTGTCTCTATCTCTATCTCTATCTCTATCTCTGTCTCTATCTCTATCTCTATCTCTATCTCTATCTCTATCTCTATCTCTATCTCTGTCTCTATCTCTATCTCTATCTCTATCTCTATCTCTATCTCTATCTCTATCTCTATCTCTATCTCTATCTCTATCTCTATCTCTATCTCTATCTCTATCTCTATCTCTATCTCTATCTCTATCTCTATCTCTATCTCTATCTCTATCTCTATCTCTATCTCTATCTCTATCTCTATCTCTATCTCTATCTCTATCTCTATCTCTATCTCTATCTCTATCTCTATCTCTATCTCTATCTCTATCTCTATCTCTATCTCTATCTCTATCTCTATCTCTATCTCTATCTCTATCTCTATCTCTATCTCCATCTCTATCTCTATCTCTGTCTCTATCTCTATCTCTATCTCTATCTCTATCTCTGTCTCTATCTCTATCTCTATCTCTATCTCTATCTCTATCTCTATCTCTATCTCTATCTCTATCTCTATCTCTATCTCTATCTCTATCTCTATCTCTATCTCTATCTCTATCTCTATCTCTATCTCTATCTCTATCTCTATCTCTATCTCTATCTCTATCTCTATCTCCATCTCTATCTCTATCTCTGTCTCTATCTCTATCTCTATCTCTATCTCTATCTCTATCTCTGTCTCTATCTCTATCTCTATCTCTATCTCTATCTCTATCTATGTCTCTATCTCTATCTCTATCTCTATCTCTATCTCTATCTCTATCTCTATCTCTATCTCTATCTCTATCTCTATCTCTATCTCTATCTCTATCTCTATCTCTATCTCTATCTCTATCTCTATCTCTATCTCTATCTCTATCTCTATCTCTATCTCTATCTCTATCTCTATCTCTATCTCTATCTCTATCTCTATCTCTATCTCTATCTCTATCTCTATCTCTATCTCTATCTCTATCTCTATCTCTATCTCTATCTCTATCTCTATCTCTATCTCCATCTCTATCTCCATCTCTATCTCTATCTCTATCTCTATCTCTATCTCTATCTCTATCTCTATCTCTATCTCTATCTCTATCTCTATCTCTATCTCTATCTCTATCTCTATCTCCATCTCTATCTCTATCTCTGTCTCTATCTCTATCTCTATCTCTATCTCTATCTCTATCTCTATCTCTATCTCTATCTCTATCTCTATCTCTATCTCTATCTCTATCTCTATCTCTATCTCTATCTCTATCTCTATCTCTATCTCTATCTCTATCTCTATCTCTATCTCTATCTCTATCTCTATCTCTATCTCTATCTCTATCTCTATCTCTATCTCTATCTCTATCTCCATCTCTATCTCTATCTCTGTCTCTATCTCTATCTCTATCTCTATCTCTATCTCTATCTCTGTCTCTATCTCTATCTCTATCTCTATCTCTATCTCTATCTATGTCTCTATCTCTATCTCTATCTCTATCTCTATCTCTATCTCTATCTCTATCTCTATCTCTATCTCTATCTCTATCTCTATCTCTATCTCTATCTCTATCTCTATCTCTATCTCTATCTCTATCTCTATCTCTATCTCTATCTCTATCTCTATCTCTATCTCTATCTCTATCTCTATCTCTATCTCTATCTCTATCTCTATCTCTATCTCCATCTCTATCTCTATCTCTGTCTCTATCTCTATCTCTATCTCTATCTCTATCTCTATCTCTGTCTCTATCTCTATCTCTATCTCTGTCTCTATCTCTATCTCTATCTCTATCTCTATCTCTATCTCTATCTCTATCTCTATCTCTATCTCTGTCTCTATCTCTATCTCTATCTCTATCTCTATCTCTATCTCTATCTCTATCTCTATCTCTATCTCTATCTCTATCTCTATCTCTATCTCTATCTCTATCTCTATCTCTATCTCTATCTCTATCTCTATCTCTATCTCTATCTCTATCTCTATCTCTATCTCTATCTCTATCTCTATCTCTATCTCTATCTCTATCTCTATCTCTATCTCTATCTCTATCTCTATCTCTATCTCCATCTCTATCTCTATCTCTGTCTCTATCTCTATCTCTATCTCTATCTCTATCTCTGTCTCTATCTCTATCTCTATCTCTATCTCTATCTCTATCTCTATCTCTATCTCTATCTCTATCTCTATCTCTATCTCTATCTCTATCTCTATCTCTATCTCTATCTCCATCTCTATCTCTATCTCTATCTCTATCTCTATCTCTATCTCTATCTCTATCTCTATCTCTATCTCTATCTCCATCTCTATCTCTATCTCTATCTCTATCTCTATCTCTGTCTCTATATCTATCTCTATCTCTATCTCTATCTCTATCTCTATCTCTATCTCTATCTCTATCTCTATCTCTATCTCTATCTCTATCTCTATCTCTATCTCTATCTCTATCTCTATCTCTATCTCTATCTCTGTCTCTATCTCTATCTCTATCTCTATTCTTATCTCTGTCTCTATCTCTATCTCTATCTCTATCTCTATCTCTATCTCTATCTCTATCTCTATCTCTATCTCTATCTCTATCTCTATCTCTATCTCTATCTCTATCTCTATCTCTATCTCCATCTCTATCTCTATCTCTATCTCTATCTCTATCTCTATCTCTATCTCTATCTCTATCTCTATCTCTATCTCTATCTCTATCTCTATCTCTATCTCTATCTCTATCTCTATCTCTATCTCTATCTCTATCTCTATCTCTATCTCTATCTCTATCTCTATCTCTATCTCTATCTCTATCTCTATCTCTATCTCTGTCTCTATCTCTATCTCTATCTCTGTCTCTATCTCTATCTCTATCTCTATCTCTATCTCTATCTCTATCTCTATCTCTATCTCTATCTCTATCTCTATCTCTATCTCTGTCTCTATCTCTATCTCTATCTCTAACGCTATCTCTACCTCTATCCAAAGTAGATGCTCTATCCTACCTCGGTCACCAAATTCCGAGGCTATGCAACCGATAATTCCAAAGTTATTCGATATCGCAAAGTTGGATTGCATAGGAGGTGCCACTCCCCTTTATCCAATCGAAATCAAACATAGCCTATACTTTGCCCGGAATTGCAAGCAATAAGCTGACAAAATTTTATTGCAATCGGATGATGTGTCTTGCTGCGCATAAAGGACGAACAAATATACAATTAAATTTTAATTTTTATATATTAGATTTCATAAAAAAACTCCTACTTTAAGGTCGCACAAAATTTGTAAATTTTTTTTTAAATTTAAAAAAAAGTTAATTGAATTGAAATATAAACTTGACAACAGTATAACATTTTTTTTATTTTACCTTAACAATTGAATTTTTGGCATTTTTGGCATTGCAATAAAAATTTTTGATTTTTGTTCTATGAGACGATTCAATTTGTGACGTGACAAAGGATTGAATTAAAAAAAAAAATTGAAAACAAGTAACAAATTTCAAGTTCGTGGGACTCTCTGCCATGGTGAAAGAATAATATCTTCATGTATATTGCCTATTGGTCAGCTCTCCGAAGAGGCTCAAGAAGCCAGAAATAAAGACTCTTCAGAGAATTTTTTACAAGAAAGGCATCAAGAACAGATACAAATGTTGATCTTATTCACAGATTGCTGTTTACATCCGATCCATTTATAAATTCTTTAAGGCAACCACCTAAATGTATAACTCCAAGTGTTCTAGGTCTTTTAAAATCCCCATGTCTGAGTGATAGTTCTGATTCAGAATATACAGAAAATAACACAATATTAAAACCTTTTTAATCTTTTTTTAAGCATACATTAATGCACACAAGTAAATTAGCGAACATGTGAAATATCATCAAAATACTGCCTGACTGTCTTATTGTGTGTGAGGAAAATCTAAAAGTTGTCCGATCTTAATTATTTTTGGCATGGTGTTTATTTTGTTGCAAAAAAATTCACTTTATTTTTTAAGTTCACATATGAGCAAAATTAGTGGGATTTTTGCTGTTGAAAAAAGTCACTTCGTATGGGAGGTAGGCGTTGCAGTTGGCCTAAAATTCTTGTTTTTTGTCAAGAAGTGTATTTTAACACAATAAGCATTGGTGCAAAATTCTAAAAGAAACTCTAGCTTTGAAAGTTTTTGAAAAAAGTCTAAATGTCATCCTAAAATCGAAAAAAGCGCACTGTGCATCGGTGGCTGCATTCATTAAAATTTCAATTCAGTGTGAATTCTTTACGTTTTGCAATTCATGTCTTTAAAACAATTTTAATCAAGCTATAGGATTAAGCCTTTAAGTTCACACTCTGAATGCTACAAAAAAGGATTTCAGCTTTTGAAAATTTATACAATAGAATGAAAAGTGACAATGAATTCGCACTTTTACAGCTCTGATTACCTGAATACAATATGGGTTCTATCTGAGAAAAAATAATATTCAAACACAACGGTTGTTATAAAATATCCTAAAAATAAATTTTTATTTCCTTATAATTTTAGTCAAATTAGTATAAGTGATTAAAAAATTGTTATACAAGTTTATTTATGTATTTCAAACGGCATCTTTCCCATATAAAACAGATATAAAAAAAAATCTGTTTAATATATAAGTATGTAATGGACTCGTCCATAACTTTGCGATAGATGACGATAAACAAATAAACGAATTTATAATTTTTTTTTTATTTTATTTTCGAAAAGAACCTGATAGCCATTCCACACGGAAGAACGCCTTGTGTTAGCTCTTAAAAAACACTCTAATACTCAGAAAACTAAAAGTGTGCTAAATTCTCTAACTGCAACCTGAAGAGTTTAATTTAATATAAATTTTCATACCTTGTTAGGTTTAGGGTTACTTTTATTAAAGGATTTTCTATTCTACTATTTTGAACAAAATGTCATTCTCAACAAGCAAAATTATTTAGCAGAGAAAATAAATCAACCTTTATTGGAAGCAGTAAGAAGATGAAGAATTACATTTTCATACAAACAACATGATATTTTTTTTTAAATCTCCTCCTTACCTAGCCATTTTCACTTGTGTGGGAAAGAAATTGTAATATATAAGATGCTAAATGAATGTGTAGGTTTACAAAAAACAAAAAAAAAAACAAAATATAGCACCGCAACAGGAGAGGACTTTGTCATTTGAGCACATAGCAAATAAAGCGCAACCTAGAAATGAAAATATTCCAAACATAATCCTCAAAATTAATAAAGTTTTCTTGTGTTGTTGTTTCCATTAACATTTGTTGTTCTGGCGTTGTTGGGTTGTTGTTGTTGCTGTTTTATTTATTCAACATCCTCTTCCACTTTTATATTATTTTCTTTTATGGTACTATTGAAGTTTTGAATGGCGCACGGAGCTGTTTATGCAACAACTTTTCGGTTTCGGTAGAGGTTCTTTGAAACATTGAGTAGCAAATGTTTGTTTGTGGTAAGGTCCTTGAAAAGAGCGACAAATGTGGATGGATGCGGGGAATGTTCGGGAGTATTGAATGTAGTCCCTGGGCGTCAGTTTCGCTTTTCTTTTTCTAAAATATTTTGTTCCCGTCCCTATCAACGTAGATATACTATTCACATGAAAGAATTCATGGTATGGTCTAAAAATTCTATCATTTAACTAAAGTTTTGAAGGTACGCAAGAGTTTTACTTAAACTCTTAAAGAGAAAAGTTACAGAAGACCTTTAGCGCTATGTAAAAAGATATTTTTATAAACAGTCCTACAGCATTTATTTCAAAAGGGTAACAATGTAATATTTCCGAAAGAAGGCGTTATGAAGACCATTTTTGCTGAGCACGTTATGGTCCAGCATGTCTGAGTTTTTTTTTTTTTTTTTTTTTTTTGTTTGAGTGAAAGGTCATAGTGAATTGTGGTCATAGAACAAGGGCACAAAGTAGAAAAAAAGTTATTCCTTCTTATAATCACTGTGATGAAGATGAAAAAGATCTATACCAAATATGAAATCGGTCGGTGAAGTATTCAAATAGCTTGATTGTAGGTTTGAGCAAATTCTTGAATACTTTAAATTTGATAACCTGCCAATCCAAGCATAAGGCATGGCCAATCCCAGTGTATCCCTTCCGATTTATCTGGAATTGTGGTTGTTGGTTTCTATTAAAAAATAAAAATACAAGTTCTTTCATATCTTATCGTCATCCTTCGGGAATTTATGCACGTGTCAATTTTTGACATAGGTAAAAATCGTGGAAAATAGGTCATTATTTTTGCAAATATGTGAAAAATTTAGTTGGCAAATTAAAAAACTTTTAATATCGGCTAACTTTGTCCTTAACTGCGCCTGTATCCGACAGGAATCAAAGAAGTTTTGATGATTTTTCTATATAACTATAAAAAGTCGCATTATTTGGGTTGAAATATAAAAATAAGTTGTGGCTTTTTTTTAATTTTACTTAATACCTTTATAGTTCTTAAGAACTATATTTTTCAGATTTATACTAAAAGCTTTATGCCAAATGATTTATGAGTTAACAGGTTACTACAACAACAAAGTTCTTTACAGAACAGTACACTAGCAGACAAGTCAGCAGTTTCATTGATCGCTTCGCCGACTTGATATGATTAAGAGCCTGCACAGAATCAAAAATCGTTGCGGCCGACGATCTTTGTTGTTGGAAAATACATACAAAATGTAGAAAAAACCGCAGCTCGTGTTCCGCAACGATAAATCGCAGATTTGGAATCTATTCTATTTCTTCTCTTGCGACCGACGATTCTCTCTCTGAGTGCCATTAGTGTTGCCATATTTTTGCTAGAAATGGAATATGTTCAAAGACATTCCCTTAGTTTTTATTATGTCTTGACGTTTCTTCTTTGTGTGTGTTGTATTCCCACAATTAAAGAGACCAATACATTGAAATTAAATAGAAAAAATTAATAAGAAAATACTAAATAATAACAACTTTGAATCATCAGTCGCAATCGCATCATTCTGGACATATTCTCTGCGTTCGACGACCAGAGAGGGTCGACCAGATGAGACAGTTCGTGGGCAGTGTGTTATGGTTCGTGAACTTTACCACAATTGTGGTAGATCTACCACTTTTTCCGAAATTTTTCATTTCTACCAATTTTACCACCCACTATTTGCAATTTGCTAAAATCTACCACTTTTTTATTTCAGTCATAAAAATTTTTCCAGTTTTTATCACAAATTTTATTTACCACTTCAATATTTACTGAGCTCTGTTTAGGCTTTGAATTTCATCATTGTGAATGCATTTTTTCGGCATGTCATTGTGATTGCCCATCAGGAAGTTCAGGAGTGAAAGAAACAGACAATATTTTACAAGGAAAAATATTTGTGAAATAAGGACAAACAGTGCATTATATCATTAATGCTGAATATTAACGGGTAGTTCAGGTGTAGGGAATAATTAAAAAAAAAAAACATAAAATTTGTATAGGAGCCCGCCTAAAGAAGTATTTCCTTTTTGCAGAAGTAGAAAAATTTTCCTTTTGCAAAAGTAATGGGGGTCAATCATGCGTATTAACCCTCTACTTTTGCAAAGGAACATTTTTCTCTTGAGGACAGGAGAGAATTAATATGTATGTATGACCGATCCCCATTACTTTTGAAAAAGGAAAATGTTTCCCTTGGGGACCTATTTGTTTTTACTTCAATTATTTCATTATAAGTTAAATTATTTTTTAGAAATATATCAGCTTTAGTCCTTATGAAAATAATAGATACATCTGAAATATTTTTTGGCATTTGCGATATATAACAGGGTTGTTTTGAAGTGAATTAATTGTATGTCAAAGTTGCTAAAATTGTAGCAAGTGAGCAAATAATTTGTTGCTTACAATTATTTTTATATATATATAATAAATACTAGCAAATGCCCGCTGCTTCGCCGGCGATAAAAATATTAAATATCATTAAAAACTTTAAATCTTAAAATTTAACAGACGTATTCATATTGAAGTGGGAAGAGTGTAAATAATGGTTTGTGTATTAGATAAATTCAGTGACTTGTTATTTATTTGTCGCAATTTCGTCAAGATTTTGATATTTAAAAATCAATAGTTTTTCTAAGCCATCTGCACTGAAATAATTGTCATTTTATTAATTTTTTTTTTTTATAAATATTTTGAAATCTTTGACAAATTTTCTTGTTTTTATTTTTTTTTTTTTGGAAATTTTTTATATATTTTGAATTTTCTTGACATATTTTCCAAATGTTTGAAATATTTTGAAGAATTTTAATTATTTTTGACAATATTTGTGGTCAAATGAGAGCAAATAATTTAAAAACTGATTTATGAGAGGTGTGTTATAAACCTTAAAAAAAAATTTAAATTTCAACCATATTTAAAAATCCTTTAATTTATAAACAAACATTTTCAAACACTTTTTGAGATTTTGTTTGTTTTTTATACATTTTGAAATAATTTGATACATTTTTGACAATATTTTTTGTGCTTAGATGAGAACAAACAAATTTTTAAAATGCTTTATCGAGGGTTTATTGAAGGTTTCAACCATTTTTAAAATTATCTTATTTATCAAGCATTTAAAAGAGCTTTTGAAAGCTGTTGAAACGTTCAACATGAAAAATGTTTTTAAATTTTTTTTCGATATTTTTCTTATGAAGGCTTTGTAAGAGGCTCATAATTTTTTATGAATACAGCCATTTGAATTTCGGTAAAATTGTATATTTGTGTTGGAGCGACTTAGTAGTTCCATCCGAATAAAGTAACCAGCTAACTAATGTAATAAAAAATAACTAAAGTAATAAACTTTCTGTAATTTCCTGATCATGTGTTTTCATGCATTGGTTCACTTTTCCTAGCGCTGTGACTATTGGGGTACTCACAGTTTTGTTTTATCTGGTGTGTTAACTACGCCGTCTGTTAACTCTAAAACATTTTGCCATGTGGTTACTATTTTTGATTTTGTTTTGCATGTAAAAAAGAGATAACACAAACTGGTAAAATTGCCTTGCTTTCCAACATGTTTGTTTTTCGTAGCAAACTGGCATTTCTGAAAGGTATTTTTATTTTATTGAAAAATCAATAAATCAAAGAAAGCTTCTCTTGTTATTTTTATTTTATTGAAAAATCAATAAATTAAAGAAAGCTTCTCTTTTCAAAAGGCGTGTCAATATTAGAATGAACTACGTGTAGGGGTTCTCACAATTTGATTGAAGTATCGTTTTAAAGTTACTATATATCAACTTTAGAAGGGATCTGTAAATATCCTATATAAAAAAACCTCGTTTATACGTAAAAATATCAGCTCAGAGGTAAGAAAAATATATGACGCCCTTAGAGAATTGTTATTTTAAAATTAAATATATGTATCTTTCGTTTAAGCTGATAAATTTCATCAAAACATTTCAACAAAACATCGACACGGAATTTTTGTCGATGCTTTTATAAAAGTGGCAGTATTTTTACATTCAAAAAGGTGGCAGCATTGGTACCGCACTCAATACATGGTGCTGTTTTTTTTTTTCTTTTTTGTGGACCTTCCCACCGGGAAAAAAGAATCAATTCTCTTCTCCAATATAGATTCTAGAATTGATTATTTTTAACACCCCATCGGGAAAAATATGCAATTTTATATAAAAAAAGAATCAATTCTCTTCTCCAGTATAGATTCTAGAATTGATTATTTTCAACATGCTGATGTCCTACAAAGAATAGTACATTCTTTTCTCGCTTCAAGTGGAATCGCTACAGAATCGTTTTTTTTTCACTTTTTAAGTAGATTCTTTTCATATATGTAATCATGGTTGAATAAATTAGGTTGTCTCGTGGCTGATCGTACTCTCCTCTCAGTACACATAATTGTCAAAATCAATGAAAAGCTACAACAACAACTTCATCGGCTTTGCATGTTATCAATTTACGCATTCAGATTTTGTATGAGTTGTCAACTTCGATTCGACATTTATTGGAACTCGCTCTCACCTATGCGACAACCTTATTTATTAAACCATGTATGTAATACTTCAATATTGGCAGCAAACTAAATTTTTAATGAGTTTCAACTACGTAATCAAAGAGAGATAGCCTACATAAGATTTTGTTGTTTGTATTAGTATATTTGAATATACTACTACTATACGTCAACGGGGCGGTTGTTAAGAAAAATGTCTACCCAAACATAAAACAAAACAAAGCATACATATTTGTTTTGCATAAATCATAGGTATGCACCATTATAAAACAATTATGAGACCAACGCGTGAAATATGATAAAAATTTAAAAAGAAAAATTCAAGCAAACAAAATTTAAATCATAAAAATTGAAACAACAGAAATTTTAAATGAAATTTTTGACAATGAAAGCACCGCTCCTGAGTTTTTTTGTTATAAAATTAAATTTCGAGTACATAAAAAAAAACCAAATATAAATAAATAACTGGTCATTGTAGCCATTGAAAGGACTTTGACCTAGCTTCTTATGATCAATTGTGTTGTGCGTGTTATTAAGTTTGTACACAATTGACCGAGAACCGGACCTACATGTTTAACGCCGACTCCGAACGGTGATGAACGGAATGTTCTTATTCTCAATTAGCTTTACATGGCATTTTGATTACTCTCTGAGGTTTGCCATTTTCTGCAGAGAGGTGGCGGCCGTACAGAAAAATCATTTTAATTCAAATAATTTTTTGTCGCTGCTGGGATTCGAGCCCGGGTATCCAGGTTCGTTGACATAGAGGCCACGGACTTTTAGCCAACTACGCCACGGACGCCACAATTTCGGGTACATTCACATTACAGTGTACTGCCAATATAGAAGTATTACATATATGATTATTTTAAATAAAATGTATTAACTTTGGGAAATAAGAAAACAAATCAAAACAGACTGATGATTTTCTCACTTATACCAGAATTTGTTTTAGAATCAGTTCGTTTTTCACTTATCAAAAAAGCAAGCAAGGAATCTAAAAACATTTTATATATTAAAAATAATTATATGGGTCGTAATCGATTATGGCTGGAATAAAAACGTATCAGTAAACTTTTGCTTGATAGATTCCAATTCATAGGTTTTGCTATAAATGTATATATTCTTTGGAATACATTCTAAAATGTTAGCAATAGAATTCATTCTATTTACGATTTTTGTTTCTAGAATCCATTTTCATTTTGCCGGTGGGACGCTGACGTCCTACAAATAGTAGTACATTCTTTTCTCGCTTCCATATGAATAGCTACAGAAATTGATTCTTTTATTCACTTTTTAAATGCATTCTTTTAAATAAAAAGTATTCATTTTCGGAAATGAGAAAACAAATCAAAACAGACTGTTGCTTTTCTCACTTATGCCAAAATTTGTTTGGTTGATATATTCGTTGATATATTGGTTGATATAAACTTTTGATTGATATATTCCAATTCATATGTTTTGCTTTAATTTATATATTCTTTGGAATACGTTCTAAAATGTAAGCAAAAGAATCTATTCCATTTACGATTTTTTTTTTTGAATCAATTCTCATTTTCCCGCTGGGTTGTTGACTTTTATATATGTTTCTCAAAAAGAGTTTGAAAATAGAGCTTTTGTCTCACATCGATTTTGACATATTGTTCTATCTCATATATTCGTCAACATTAGAGTGCTGATATATTGTTATATGAGCGAGAAAATATATAGACGAAATTAAATTTAAAAAAAAAAAAACTCAGGAGCGGTGCTTCCATTGTCAATAATTTTTATTTGAAATTTTTGTTGTTTGAATTTTTTGATTAAAATTTTGTTTGGTTAAATTTAATCATATTTCAGGCGTTCTTATAATTGTTTTATAATGGTGCGTACCTGTGATTTAGGAAAAACAAATATGATTTGTTTTCTTATATGTTTGGGGAAAACGTTTTCATAACAACCGCCCCTGTGACGGGTTGACTTTTTATTTTTTGTGTAGTAATTTTCATATATTCAAGTATACTAACACAAACAGCAACATCTTATGTTGTTATGGCTGTCTCTCTTCGATTTCAGAGTTGGAATACAGAAGTATTACATATACATATGTTCTTCCTTATTAGCTTTGGGCACAACCTTTTTTTGAGATGCACAGAGCTTTAATGAGAAAATTTTTTCTCTCTGAGAATAAGAATAAAGAAATTGTATGGTTATTCTCTTTGGATTTTAATTAATTATTTAAACAATGGCTATTAAATTTATATATCCCATGTCCCAACTGGGCACCATAGCTATCCTAGAGAAAAAGAATTTTTGAAACAGCGAGTGCCATTCTCAAGCTTTTCGCAGCCAAACATACGTGAGTCTTCTTTTATATAATAGTATAGATAGATAGATATCAAGTTTGTATTCCGAAAGAAATAGTGGCAAGGCTTGTATGAGAGTCTGCTTTGCGAAAATCATAATCCGCTCAGTAGTTCTCTCTTATTCGCTTCTTCTTCCGTGTTGCCAGATGCCTCTCACCATTCACCCCTAGATTGGATTTCCAATCCCTCTAAAATTCCCCTAAAATTTTTTTTCGAAAAACATACAAAAATACAGTTGTAAATAACTTAAAATTAATTGAGTTAAAACTTCAGCTTCAAGGGGCAGCTGAAGAGTAGCGCAACTGCAATGTAAATTGCCAATGTTTTCCTATGTATTTAAAGGGCTGAGCTGTTGGACGTCTTCAACAAGCTCAGGAAGTTGCATTGTAGCTTTCAACTGTCCAAGCTGAAAGTGGCCTTAAAATTTAGTTTTACCTTTGAAAGCAGACTCCGTCTCCCATTTGTTTGTATATTTTTGGGCATACATTTTCTTTTCGTCAGTTTTCCCCATACTTGCTTTGTTTTTAATATTTACCCAGAGTTGCAAGTTAAGCGCGAAGCGAGTTTGAAGTGAAGTGGGAAATGATTGGTAATTTATTTGAAGTGTTACCAATTCAGCTATTTTTAAAAAGTGTTGTTGAAATCGCTCTTTACACAATATGGAGGCAAAAGTATAAAAGGACCTGCAAAGTACTGAGTATCTTTTATATTAAATTTTCACAAGAAGGACTCTTTTGTAACTTTTCATATTTGCAGCGCTGTTATCTGTTTTCGCCTCGAACATATCATAGAAAGGTAATTTAACCAGTTGTGGGCTCTATTAGCTTTTTCAGCCATAACTTTTGACCAAATTATATTTATGCAGGCATATGTACATGTAGTGGTTTCTTCTTAAAGCATAGGTTATTTTGACACTGACAAATTTTTCCCCCTCGAAATCTTGACATAAAGTCATTATCATACCTCTGCGGAAAGAAATGAGTCGCTTTACACTTGAACAACGTTGGGAAATATTAAAAAATTATTGTGGCGGCCGTGGCGCAGCGGGAAAGGTGCGTGATCCATACGCTAGAGAACCCTGGCTGAATTCCATCTGACACAGAGAGTTTTTTCAATTAAATTAATTTTTCTGTTCGGCCGTCACCTCTCTGCAAACAATGGCGATCAATTGTGTTCTTTTAATAATACGCATCATAAGATGTTCTGTCAAAGTCTTTCACGGGTTGAAATCAGGCGCGGATCCAGGGGGGGTTTTGGGGGTTCAGAAAATATTGCTGCTCTTCGCGATAGTGTGGCTGAAGAGCCGTCCACCTCAACTCGTCGTCGTGCCCAACAATTGCACCTCTCACGCTCGTCGTTGATGAACATTATGCATAAAGACTTGCATTTACACGGTCAGAATGGTGGCAAGAAATGGCAACAGTGGATAATAAATTTTCGAAGAAAATCATCTTCAGTGATGAGGCACTCTTTCACCTCAGCGGATTCGTCAATAAGCAGAATTGCCGCATTTGGGGGAATGATAATCCAAGAGTGATTGTCGAAAAACCAATACACCCACAAAGAGTGACTGTTTGGTGCGGTTTATGGGCTGGCGGCATCATCGGGCCGTATTTTTTTCCAAAATGAGGCTGGTCAGGCAGTTACTGAGAATGGTGTTCGGTAGCGTGAGATGATAACGAACTTTTTATGGCCCGAATTTTAAGATATGGATGTGGACGATATGTGGTTTCAACAGAACGGTGCCACTTGCCACACAGCTAACGAAACAATGGCTCTTTTGCGCGACAAATTCAATGGCCGTGTTATCTCACGTGGTGGCGATGTCATTTGGCCACCAATCATGTGATTTGACACCGTTGGACTTCTTTCTTTGGGGTTATTTGAAAGAAAAGGTGTACGTCGATAAGCCAGCAACAATTCAAAAAAATGTAAAATATAAACGTAAAAGTTATGAATAAAAATTTATAAAATATGCGTGATTTTTACTAAAATTTTTAATGAAGCTTTAATATTATAAAGAATGAGCGCAGCAGGTTTATAATAAATCGCCGCGATTTTTAATAAAAATTTTTTGCCTGCGGCGCTCATTCCTTATAATATTAAAACTTCTTCACCTTCACTATTGAACTACTACTAATAAATTTTTCGCGTTGATACGAAAACAAGCACATTTAGGTTGACAATGGCAACTGTTCTCTTTCAAATTGAGTACCTACGCTGAGTCCAGTAACTTTTCAAACAACAGACTACAGGGTGCGTACTTTTTATTAAAAATAATTATAAAAAATAATCCTTAGCTTGCAGAAATTATTTTTCGGCCTTATTACCATTTTGCTAAATTTTTTTTTAGGCTTTATTTCCTTTTCAAATGGAAATAAAACCAAATTCACAATTTCGGTCTTATTTCTCTTTGAAAAGGAAATAAAGCCAATTCGGCCTTATTGCCGTTGGCCTTATTGCACCCCGCCAATTCGGCACATTAACGGCATAGAACCTCACTTATGCCTCAGCGTCATCGAAAATTTGGGCCATCGGATGGAGGTGTGCCGCCGAGGTCGCGGCGGCCATTTAGCCGATATTTTGTTCCATGCATAATTGAACCATACCAATATTATCATAATAAAAAGAAACGACAGTAAATTCCTTAATAACACTACTCCACAAATTTTCGAAAACTTTCACCACAACGAATTGCGATTACATTTTCTATAGTAGAATTTTCCATAGAATCCGAATATCGTAATGATTTTTTTGGATTAGCCCCAATTTTTTAAGGAAATGGAAAAATTAAAAAGATCCACTATTTGGAACACATACTTTACATAAATGCTTGTAAAAACTTACATGTTCAGTCAATGAATTTTAATTTAATTGCATGTAGTAGAGGAGAGTCAGATAAAAATTTAAAGGTATAATATGTGCCAATAATATCAGCGATATGGCTGTTATGATCCCAAACAGGTAAAAAAAAATCACGTTTTTCGTTTTTTTATAAACATATTTTATGTTTGAAGCCCCATATTTCAAAATAATTATATGGGAGAGAAAAAGTTAGCCCTCTTGTGTCATAGAGAATTTTATTACAAAAATTTCAAGTATAAACATGTCTAAAGAAAATTCATAATTCACTAACTTTTTTAACATCAATGCAGAAACCATTTTTTAAAAAAAAAAATTTTTTATTGCAGTTAAATTGAGAAATGCATGCATACAATGATTTGTTTCTTACCATTAGGTAAAAATGGGTCGCTGAATCCGAATCTGATGTCAGAATTTCAAAATTTTGATATTTTAACAATAGCGTTACCACCTAATAATATATTTTTTTAAGAGTTTTAAACATTAGATATCTTACAGTTTTAGGGGGTCGCTAATTTCGAATCTAATGTCAGAATTTTAAAATTTAAGATGGCTGTAGGGTTGCCACCTAGTTTTTATTTTTACGAATTCGGTGCTTTTCGAACACTAGGTAAAAATGGGTCACTGAATCCGCATCCGTTGTCAGAATTTCAAAATTGTAAAATTTGGCAGCCCTATACGGATACCTAGTGTTCGCCCCAGCACCGAATTCGTAAAAATAAAAGAATTAGGTAGCAACTCTATCAGACATCTTAAATTTTAAAATTCTGATATCAGAATCGAAATCAGCGATCCCCTAAAACTATTGGAAAATGTTTAAAATTCTTAAAAAAGCATATTATTAGGTGGCAACCCTATAGTATTCAAAATTTCACAATTTTGAAATTCTGACAACGGATACGGATTCAGCGACCCATTTTTACCTAGTGTTCGCCCCAGCACCAAATTCGTAAAAATAAAAACTAGGTGGCAACCCTATAGCCATCTTAAACTTTGAAATTCTGACATTAGATTCGAAATTAGCGACCCCCTAAAACTGTAAGATATCTAATGTTTAAAACTCTTAAAAAAATATATTCTTAGGTGGCAACGCTATTGTTAAAATATCAAAATTTTGAAATTTTGACATCAGATTCGGATTCAGCGACCCATTTTTACCTAATGGTAAAAAACAAATCATTGTGTGCATGCATTCCTCAATTTAACTGCAATAAAATATTTTTTTATCAAAAAATGGTTTCTGCATTGATGTTAAAAACGTAAGTGAATTATGAATTTTCTTTAGACATGTTTATACTTGAAATTTTTGTTATAAAATTCTCTATGAGACAAGAGGGCTAACTTTTTCCCTCCCATATAATTATTTTGAAATATGGGGCTTCAAACACAAAATATGTTTATAAAAAAACGAAAAACGTGATTTTTTTTTACCTGTTTGGGATCATAACAGCCATATCGCTGATGTTATTGGCACATATTATAGCTTTAAATTTTTATCTGACTCTCCTCTACTACATGCAATTAAATAAAAATTCATTGACTGAATATGTAAGTTTTTACAAGCATTTATGTAAAGTATGTGTTCCAAATAGTGGATTTTTTTAATTTTTCCATTTCCTTAAAAAATTGGGGCTAATCCAAAAAAATCATTACGATATTCGGATTCTATGGAAAATTCTACTATAGAAAATGTTATCGCAATTCGTTGTGGAAAACCTTGTTGAGTAGTGTAATTTGTGTTTTATTCAAAATCAACACCGGCCTTTAAAATTTAACTACCCTCTTTATATATATAACGTACATAAATATTTTTGAAACCCATCCCCCCCGAAATATATTCCTGGAACCGCCCCTGGCTGAAATGGCCAATTTATTTTTATTTTTTATTTCCAAAGTGAGTGCTGTGTAGCCCAAACAGTGCGTTATTTGAAAAGAAGATGATTTGGGCGAAGAAATCATCTTTTCTGACGAGGCGCATTTTCATCTCGGCGACTACGTTATCAAACAAAATTCTGCATCTGTGGCTCGGAAAACCAGCACGTTATTGTCGAGAAGCCGATGCATCCACCGAGAGTGTCAGTTTGGTGCGGATTGTGAAGTGGTGGCATCATTGGAACATTTTTCTTCGAATATGATGCTGGGAACAACGTTTCGGTCAACGGTGGGCGTTACAGAGCCATGTAAACCGACTTATTTTACTGAAATTGGAGATATGAATTTGGAAAACCTCTGGTTCATGCAGGATGGTGCGCCATGCCACTCAGCCCATGCCATAATCGATCTTTTGCGCACAAAATTCCCAAATCGTGTTATCGGCCGTCTTGGCGGTGTCAATTGGCCGCCTCGAAGCTGCGATTTGACCCTTTTGGAATTTTTTTGGAGGAACCGTGAAGGACCGATGTTATGCCAACAAAAAATTATTGAACTTTTTATGGATTAATCATTTTGAACAAAAAATTGTTTAACCGGTTGTGGGCACTCCTGGAAAATACCCTGAAAATAGGAACATATCGAAAGGCGTAACTCGTTTTTTCTTCCCCCTTCTCCCTTAAAACAATCAATTCGCTTTTTTATTGTTGTTGTTGTTGCATATTTTAAATAAAAACTGCATTAAAAAGTTTTTATATGCAAAGTTTTCCAGTTTTTATTCCGATCTTTTCTTCTCCTATAAGGTAACAAAAAATCGAGCTAAGCTTTTTCTATATTAAGCCATCGATATAAAGCAAAATGCCATTAAATATGAACAAACGGAAATATGTTCATTTTATTTCATTATTTAACAGCATCTCCAGTATGCCCATAAAAAAGCTTCTGGCGTTTGTTTGGCTCTATCGAGGAAAGTGCCGAATACGAGAGTCCCCAAACAAGCGCGTAAGACCATTCTCCTTAATGTAGTATGATCCATCATGATGTATGAGTCAACGGTCTGGGCCACAGCAATGAAGACGAAGTCCTATCAACAAGGTGTTGAATCAGTGTACAGGCTCGGCGTTCTCAGGGTATGTTGTGCCTCCAGAACAGTTTCCGAAGGTTTAGCGCTAGTCGTAGCAAGCTGAATACCCATTGACCTTCTCATCGATGAGACGCTTTTGACCGCTAATAACAATGCGTCCATTTGCAAGAAAGTTGCTAGGGAAAGAAGTATGCTGAAGTGGCAATACCGCTTGAATAGATCTCCGAAGGGTCACTGGTCACACCAGCTCATCCTAAACATAGTTTTTTGGTGCGCAAGAAATCATGGCTCAGTAAACTTTTATCTAACACAGATTTGGAGCGGCCATGGGTGCTTCAGAGCATAGTTTAGTCAAATTTAAGTACGCGGTAGATCAATACTGCTCACACTGCTCTTCAAATACAGTTGAAGATGCAAACCATGCTACATTTAAGTGCTCCAAGTTCAATAATGCTCGACTTGTGGCTTCGAGCAGTCCCGGGGAAACTGTGACATAACAAAACTTGGTGACCCTAATGCTGTAAAAAGAAGCAAACTGGTCAGTGGTCAGTACCCTCGCTAAAACTATTACAGAAGAACTGGGAAGAGTTGAGCGTTCGCTTAACACAGGAGGCGGAGTAGAGTACTTCACGTCTATGTACCCCTTAAACGACAGTCATTAGCCATCCAGTTTTCTGCTTAGTACTGTTCCCAAGCCCAAGTCCGCCTGTTCTCACGAGCAGCCTGTCCAAAGCCAGGATAAATGAGGATGGTCACAGGCAACGGGTTCGCCCTATCCTGGGTAAATGAGAAGGGACTACCCAAATCCTCTAGTTGTTCGCCTAATTTGGGTAGTAGGTGGACCGTTCGACTTGATCAACGGTAGCGTATGTCTACAAGAGAATAGCAATGATCCTAAAAAATTTGTTAGCACGGAGATAGTCGTTACTCTCGATAGACGTATTGTTGCAAGTCCCTACTGATACATTTCGCATTCGTCTCTGGGATAGTCTTATAAGCCTTGTTAGACTTATAAGGCTAGTTTAAACGATGTAATCAAGAGGTGTCAGATTGGGTACTCCGCGTGTGAAAAGTTTATCTTAGTAGCCTCGGAGTACCGGTTTGAAAAGGTGATCATATTGGGTGCTGCGAGTGATTGGGTGTTCATCTTGGTAGGCTTGAGTACTAGATTGATGAGGTGTCCCAAGGAGTGTGAAGAGGTGTCCCAAGGTGTGATTGATGAGGTGTATCAAGGAGTGTCATATTGAGTACTCCGAGTGTGAAAAGTTTATCTTAGTAGCCTCGGAGTACAAGATTGATGAGGTGTATTCAAGGAGTGTCATGAGTACTCCTAGTGTGAAAAGTTTTATCTTAGTAGCCTCGGAGTACAAGATTGATGAGGTGTATTAGTCAAGAAGTGCTGCAGGTGGCTAAGTGTTCATCCCAGTAGTCTCGAGTACCGATATTGAAATGGAGTAAATAGTGGTGACCTTGTGTCACACACAGTCAAATGCGATGTGGTCTACGCTGTAGCACGTCCAAGTAGTCGTGGCTTTTTCCTTCACAGTCAAGAGTGATAAATGCGAATGTGTTCGTGTTGTGATAAGTGCGTGTCGAAGTAAAGCCCTTTGCCCGGGGAGACTATCAATGGGCTGGCCCTTCGGGGAGTATCGCGCTGGCTGTGATAGTTCAATGTCGCGAACAGGTCTGTGATCGGCGTGGAGTTGAGCTAAACAACCGGGTGGCAATGCCCTACATTGCAAGAGATGTTAGATGGGTCTCCATTTCCACCAATAAATGTGGATGGTGACCCAACTAATCATCCATAATTGGTACTGTTGCGTTCCAGCATTGGTGCTCTCCATACAGTATATATATTAATTTAAATATACAACTTAAGTATGGTGTGCGACCGGTGTTGAAACTACTGACAGGGCGTTGGTCGCGTCTGGAGTTATGGAAGTGACGCCTAGGAGAGGTATGACGGACGTCGTAAATTCATTAGCATGCACTGACGTCCTGAAGATTTATCTCCTAGGCATCAATTCCATGAAGCTCGACCCCATTGCCATGGGCAACGTGGAATAAGGCCTATACGGCAGGTGTCTGCGTTACTCAAAATGGAATTTCATTCTGTTCCCAAGCCCGTGAAGTCATGCTTTGCGGTGGTACCACGGGGCTTACAAAGGAAGGAAGTTTCAATGCGGAGGTTCAGGTTTAGTGCGCAAGAATCGTACACTCCCACCTCCAAGGTGGCGCCTTTTGAAGGTTCCTCCTTCGCAAATAAAAAAAAAAACACATGTAGTGACATTACAAAATAAACCTTCAGTTCTTGAAATTAAATACTAAAGAACTTAGATAAAAAATGATCACATTTCATTTAGATGTGTTGGGCTGAGATTACTGAATAGATAATTTCCAAAAATCGGAAAATATAACCATTTAAAGCCTATTTCACTAAACTGCCAAAGTCTCAGTTTTTGCTTGTTAGATAAATTGGGTTTAAGAACGGAATCACTTTTCGCATAACTTCCCAACTTTATACCATAATCTACACACCTCAACATCTTGCAGGATGCATATAATTTAAGCCAAGCCAGAATTAAAAATTAATATTTTAATGAAAGCTAAAATTATAACGCAGATTCTGTAGCACATTCTTTAGACAGTTACCATGTTCAAAAGTAAAATATTATAGCCAAAAAGTTTTAAGTTCGTAAAAGCAAACACACATTGCACAGCACAATAGCACATACCTACATACATGGCATGTATATATTTATGTTAATGTATTTTTGTTTTGAACTCCAACGTATTCATCATATCCTTTACACAGACCGCGTAGTGCACCCGCAAAGTGCATGTTTTAAAATCTTACGATTCGATTTCCTCAGAAACCCTCCTTCTTGCTGCTCTTAACTTTTGACGTCAACAACAAAATAAAATAAATTGCACTTTATCCTTGCAAATATTTACATCACTTCACCTTTAGATGTGCGCTTGTTTGCCGTTTGATACGTTATAAATATGTACGTGTACATATCTGTTTGTACATGTGTTTACTTTCACTTTTGATACCGAGTTTTCCACGACTCGCGCGCATCCTTTGATCCTCTGCTAAGTTTTTTCATGCTCAAGTGAGCATTTTAATCAATTTGTAGTTGTTGCTATTGTTTTAATACACTTTTACATCTTGAGCGATGAACAAGGCCCATCAAATCATCACATTTCTATGACAGCATTATTATCAGGGTTGCCATGTTAAAATCATTCAAAACACTTGTTTAATGGCTGTTACTAGAAAAAGTCACTTGAAATAATATTGTTCAAAAACAATTTCACCGTTCATTCTCCAAGCAAAAGTTGAAAGTAACAAACTCATGATAAAGGAGTAGGAAAAAAAAGAGAAGATATGCGGATATTTTTACATTCGTAAAATGCTTTATTGAACAGGTCACTTACTTGCTCTTTAAGTTTTAATTCATAATTTTTGACTATTTTAGTATGTATATTTGTTTGTACACAATTATTTCCTAATGTAAAGTTTATTATTTTTTGTGGCGGCCGTGACGCATTGGGTAGAGTGCGCGACCCATACGCCAGAGAACCCTGGTCCAATTTCCATCTGTTACAGAAGTTTTTTCAATTGAATTAAATTTTCTGTTGGGTCGTCACCTCTTTGCAGACAATTGCAAACCTCAGAGAGTAAATAATGCCATGTAAAGCTTCTTGAGTCGGCATAAAACTAGTAAGTACAGTTCTCGAACAATTGTGTACAAACATTTAATTTGATCAAAATCAGTTCGGTCAAAGTCCTTTCAAAGGTTGAAATGGCCAGTTTATTTTTTTTATATATTTTTAAAGTTATTAGTTATATGCAGGGATTGTAATTGTTATAAGCGATATCCAAAAACTCAAAGTTTAATTATTATTTTTAGATTTTTATTTTATTGCTCAACAATAAAAATTATCTCACGATCTTTATTTTATACGTCAAAAATAAGAGTTATTTTCTTATTTTTATTTTTCTGTTCAAGAATAAGAAATATTTTTTGATTTTTTTTTTCTGTTCAAGAATAAGAGTTATTTTTTTATTTTTGTTTTTTCGCTCAAGAATAAAAATTGTTTTTTAATTTTTATTTTTTTCGCTCAGAAATAAAAGTCATTTCTCAATTTTTATTTTTAACACTCAAAAATACAAATCATTTTTCCAGTTTTATTTTTTGTAGGTAAGGAATAAATATATAAAAATCATAAAATTTGTATGAGAGACCCCATAAGAAGTGGTCGGAGGGATTTGGTGTCTAAGAAAAAACTTTCCTTTTGCAGAAGTAATGGGGGTCGGTCATACATATTAACCCTCTTCGGCACTCCCTCAAAAGTCATTTGTTCAGGTGTAGGGAATAAATACCCCAAAATCATAAAATTTACTATGTAACTCGTAGCAACGGCGCACAGTGTAACGAGCCCATATAGCGAGTGGACAAAAATAGGAGTTATCCTAAAATCATGATATTTTGTGAAAATGAGTTTTACAATGAAAGAATTATGTTCACAAGATTTCATTCAAATTGAATAAATGGCAAGCCCACCTCCCATATAACCAAAATCGGTAATATGGAATAGTTCCCCTAAGTATTATCCTAATTCAACAAAATTTGGTACACATAGTTCGTTTGGAGTTATAAATAGCTGGTGTGGAAGTGAAATAAATCTTTTGACTAACACCTCCTTTGTAACTAAAATCGGTAATAAGGTATATTTGCACAAAAAATTACACCAGATCATTTAAATTTACAAAACATAGTTCTTTTGTAGCTATAAATAGCTGGTGTGAAAATTAACCAAATCGGCCGACATACACGCCCACCTCCCATATAACTTATTATCCAGTATGAACGTGAAGGGCATTGTAGCAAAAACAGGATTCAGATAATTTGCCATTACTAATTTTTTTCTTGCTTTCGGCGAACCATATTTAGGACTTTGTTGATAAAGTGTTTTATTTAAAAGTTTTATTAAACAAATTTTTTTTTAATTTTTCCATATAAAATTGCTTATTTTCGACAAAACATGTTTCAGAAAAGTGAGCGTTAAGTCTTTATTATTGAGTTTCGCAAGCCAAGTTTTGGGAACATATTGAAGAAGTGTTAACCAAACTTTGGGAACATGTTGAGAAAGTGTTGATATTAGACATACAAAACCTAAAAAAAAAAATGCTTTTTTTTTGTTATTGCTTCTCAAAGTTTCGGTTTTTTTAGATTTCTATAACCTGTCCTTAGTTCTACAAAATTTTTGTACGTTTGCTTTTAATTAAAAGATTTTTGCTAAAACACATAAAATATATATAAGTTAATTTTTTGCATATTTGTAATACTAAAATTTACACCTTATTAAGAACTATACAGTGTCAAATTGTAAAAAGAAAAATTTCATCATATTTTCAAGTCAAATTTTAAAGAGTGGCATGTCCGTAATTGAAAAGACATCGCAAAGTTCTCTTACAGTGAGAATATTAATACTCCAAACTATTATTCTCCATATTTGGATCGATAAATTTATGACTTTTTTTTCGTAAGCTATTTTTGTCCTCACTCGTTACACTGTACGGCGGACTTATACCGGAAATCATATTTAAAAAATAAATGCCATGAAATTCATTCCAACAATATTTCTGTCTTGTATTTTTATTTAAAGTTCTCAAGCTCTTAAAAAACACCCTCTAAAATCTTATCATTGGATCTGTAATTTTTGTTGTATTACGATGCACTCTTTTGTAAAAAATTCCGGACTATAGGGGGTCTTGGGTAGTACTCTATAATCCGACATATTCGATAGTTCGACATTGCCCCGCAAAACGTTTGTCGGATTACCGGGGATATTTAAAATTTTTTTTTTTTTAATAAATTGTAGCTATTTTATAACTGAACAGCAAATGCATGCTTTGATATGATTTCGTAGGTAAAAAAATACGTAGAACAACCTTCAAATGAAAAATGTAATGTTTTTAATATCTGAAGACATTTTTATATTCAAAAGAAACAAATTAATTTTTTATTCCCTTGATATTAATTTTATGAAAGTATTGCGCAATTTTGTAAATAGAGATAATTTTAAAACGTTTTTTTTACGATTGAATGAGTTGAAGACTCGTTGATTTTCATATTATTTTCACAATTTATCTTCAGTATGTTTTTTATCTTCAGTTTTGAATAAGTTTTTCCATTCAGTTTAACACAAATACTTAGTTTACAGTTACGTTTTTCCAAGTCAAGCGAACTCACAGTAGTAAATGCACCATGACGTCACCAACTATTTTTAAAATATGATTTTGCTACGATGCCTTCAATGTAAGTTTCTTTTATATTTCTTCCAGCATGATCGCTTACACACTGATGACATTTAATTTACACAGTAAGCGTGCATTTGAGCATGCGTGCTTCTAACGATACACAAGAGAGAAGAGAACACACGAAATTCAAGAAGTTATCACTTCAAAAAATTTCTCTCAGAATTCGAGGAAATTTAGTCTGAGAGAAATTTGGGGATATCGGGATAATTTTCAGAATTCGGGGACATTTGGGCCGATTTGGGGATAATTGCCATAATTAGGGGACATGTCCCGAGTAAATGGGACAGATAGTCGCACTATGGGTACCCTTCGAATGAGGTAATTCAGCTTGTCAAATTTTGTGTGGCGAATAACTCAATTGAGGCGGCCGTGGTGCAGTGGGTAGAGTGCGTGACGCTTACGCCAGAGAACCCTAGTTCAATTCCATCTGACACAGAAAGTTTTTTCAATTGAATTAATTTTTCGTCATTCGCGGTCGTCATCTCTCTGCAGGCAATGGCAAACCTCAGAGAGTAAATAATGCCATGAAAAGCTTCTTGAGAACATGCGCATTTACCGTTCGGAGTCGCTATAAAACTAGTAGATCCAGTTCTCGATCAATTGTGTTCAAACATTTAATAACACGCACAACACAATTTGATCATAAGAAGTTCGGTCAAAGTCCTTTCATGGGCTGAAATGTCCAGTTTATTTTTTTTTTTATTACTTAATTCGGAACATTATTGAGCTGCTAATTGCGAATGAGAGCCGAATTACGTAGTTCAAGATGCCGTGAGAACATGCGAATAGCTTTTCTGGGAAATAATGAACTGTGGAAAGAACTTATGGATAGTGACAAAAGTTCATTTATCAGTTATAAATCGTTTCAAACAATCATTTCAAATGTTTTTTGGCTGTAATTTAAAAAAAAAAATTAAAAACTTTGATTCTTCTTGTGGATTATTTTTATTTGGTCTTTTAATTTTTTTTACATCAAGTCGAGAATATGATGTCATGTAAATGGCCGCCGCCACAGTTGATTGTCATTTGAGCCCTTTTTATGGCATTTTCCATCACTTCGGCCAAAACTTCCGGCGATAGGTCCTCACATTCTTGACGGATATTGTCTTTAAGAGCTGCAAGAGTCTGAGGCTTGTTGACATAAACCCGCGACTTCAAAAAGCCCCACAAAAAGAAGTCTGGAGCGGTCAAATCAGGCGATCTTGCTGGCCAGTGCAAATCGCCAAATCGGGAGATTAGGCGCCCGGGAAATGCATCCTTCAGCATATCGGTTGTGGCACGTGCAGTGTGTGCCGTTTCACCGTCCTGTTGGAACCACATGTTTTCCAATCCCAATTCATCAAGTTGCGGCAAAAAGAACTCGTTGATCATTGCTCTGTAGCGCTCACCATTCACAGTAACCGTTTGGCCCGCGACGTCTTCGAAGAAAAAAGGTCCGATGACTCCTCCAGCGAAAACAGCACACCATACAGTGACTTTGAGCGGGTGTAATGGCTCTTCGTGGGTTACACGCGGATTTTCAGTGCCCCAGAAGCGTAAATTTTGCTTATTTACGTACCCGCTAAGATGGAAATGGGCCTCATCACTCATGATTATTTTTGATGAAAAATCATCTTCCTCTTGGTGGTGGTTAATAGCTGAATTACAATACTGCGTTAGGTCGGTCGGCCTTTGACCGTACTTTGGTCTCCGTTGTAAAAACTTTACGATATAAGCTGTCAAAACGGACGACCTCAAACTTTGCAAAACTAAATGTTGCGTTGACAGATCGTGCGTCTGTCATTTTGGTGATGCCAATAAAAGCAGCTATACTAAAAATCCCACAAAACGTCCTTTTTTTCCGAAATCATGCAATTATAATTGTAATCAATGAAAAATTAAAAGATAGTGTCATAATAGCGTTCAATAGCGTTAAAAATCTTTTTTAAATGCTTTATAAATGAGATAATTTTAAAAATGGAGGAAACCTTCAATAAACCCTCGATAAAGCATTTTTAAATTTTATTTTGTTTTCATCTGAGCACAAATTATGTCAAAAATACATCAAATTGCTTCATAATATATAAAAAAAAAAACAGAAAATGTAAAAAAAAAATTATTGAAAATGTTTGTTTATAAATGAGAGGATTTTTAAAAATGGCTGAACATCCAATAAATCCAATAAACCCCTCATAAAGCATTTTTAATATTATTTGCTCTCATTTGAGGACAAATATTGTGAAAAATAATTAAAAATACTTCAAAAATTTGGATAATATGTCAAAAAAATTCAAAATTATAAAAAAATTCAAAAGAAAAACAAAATAAAAACAAGAAAATTGGTCAAAACATTTGAAAATATTTACAAAACAAGATAATAAAATGACGATGTTTTCAGTGCAGAGAGTAGCTTCGAAAAAACAACGATGTTTAAACATCAAAATGTTGACGAAATTGTGACAAATAAATTAAAAGTCATTGAATTTATCAAATACACAAACCATTATTGACACTCTTCCCACTTCAAATCGAAAGTGTTCCTATTTTAACTACAAAGCAGCTACAACATTTTTATGAATAACAAAATTTTAAAAGACTTCTTAGCATTAAAAACCTTTTTAAGTATTGAACGTTTTAAAGTTATTTGAAGATATTTTTATGGATACGGCTGAAAATATATAATTTTTCTTAAATTTAGTAATGCATGTAAAAGTAATTTTATTTTTTACATAAAACCATTTTTTTCTTCAAAATTAACCTTTATTACTATGGATTAAAGACAATATATTATTAAAGCTTGGAAATTAATCTTTCATTTGGTGTATAAAATTTAAGATTTACTTGAACTTTTATCGTGTTTTTCTATGATATAATGATTGCCCTTGTACGAAATGCTCTAAAAAATAGGGTAGATAACGATTTCTGGAACGCCACGATTCGACAGTGCATTTCAGAAGTTCTCTTCATAAAAATAAGAATGGCTGAAGGTTTTCTAGTAGATGGACATTACCAAGTGGCAGCTCCATACCAAGTTTCATTATTATGTGGCATTTAACTCCAAAGCTATTTGATACCATAAGTTTGACTTATATGGGCGGTGCCATGCCCCCTTGTCCAATGCTCACTCAATTTTTCCAGACAAAGGACAAGTCTAAATAGTACATTCTTACCAATTTCATTGATGTGTGACTAATAGTTCGAAAGTTATACCCACAATTTGGGAAGCCGAAAAAGTGCCACACCCTTTTCCCAACGCCCATAAAATTTTGCCAGTGGAACGGCACATGTAAATCGAGGCCGAACACCTAATTCCAATGTTGTGCGACCTATAATTCCAAAGTTATTCAATATTGCAGATTCGAGCTGACACGCCCCCTTGTACAATGCTCGCTGAATCACTTATAATTAGTGAGTACTTGGGTACAACTTTACAAAAACAAAGTGGCATTTGCCAATCTAAATTACCACAACATTCCTTTGTGTGTTATATTATTCAAACAATGATATTAAGGGTATTCGTCCTCAACCAACCTCATTAAAATATCTAATTGACCAATATATAAGTTTGCCATTTTGCATGAATACCCTTATTTATAATATACTAAAAAATGCATAAATTTTAATATGAAATACAATTGAATAATATTAATATCATGCTAAATTCACCAAAATCATTTTTATACTACTTAAGCAGCATGTTAATTTAAAAAATTTGATCAATTTAAAAAAAACTCGCATCAAAATATAAATTCCCACGATAATCCTATGAAAATCTGAATTTTCCATCGGAATCCAAGAATACCCACATTTTAGCATTGCTCAACGAAAATGCAACCCAGCGTTAATGTGGAATGTCAAAAGCACGACCTAGCTTGAGCATGTCGCTACTCATAGCGTTGATCGTACGTCACCCCCTCAAATTCATATTTACGGGATGAGGTCGACGCAATGCATGAGGTCATATTTTGTGTTGCTTCATAAGAACCCATTGTTTCTAGTCGAGCTGTCAAAGGCCGACCGACCTAACGCAGTATTGTAATTCAGCCATAAGGATGGCTTGAGCGTATGTTAGACGTGATTGGCGGTCAGCAGCTAACAGCTGATGCACCGTCTGGACTTTGTACGGAAACATCTTCAATTCTTGTACCAAAATTCGCTGTAAAGACCGTCGACTGATACCCATTTGCGTGGCACGTCGTCTGGTCGATGTCTACGGCGCTTCCATGACATCCTCGGTTACAGCAGCAATATTCTCTGCAGAACGGCTACTCCGGGGTCTGCCACGCCTGGCAGCATCTCGTGTTGTGCCAGTCTCTTCGAGGCGAGCGGCTAAACGTCGCAGTGTTTCACCAGTAGGCGTTGGACGGCCAGAAAATCTGCGGCGAAATTCACGTTTTGCCAAAGTCACCGAACGATTATTGGTCAAATAAATAGTCAGCAATATTCCGCGTTCTGGAGCAGTGTAGCGTAACATTGTTTATTAACGTGTATTTCGCATGTGTTTACTACACAAATGTCAAAACAGAACTGACATTAGGGGCCAATCGCAAAATTTATAGCATTTTCTGAGGAGGATTACTTTTGCGTCACCTTGTATATGTTTAAATTAAAAATGCCTAAAATTTACATAGCAAGGCAAGTTTCGTTATCAAAAAACATATAGCCACATTGGGCACTTGATGAATTTTTTGATCAAGATTTTTTGGGATCACAACGAAATAGGTCTTAAGATGATTGATTGAGTTTTTCCATCAACACAGTTTTGAGGAATAAATGTTTAAAACAAAGGTTTTTGACATGACAATGATACGTTTTTCCACGCAGGTTTCCAAAAAAGTTGAAAAAGGAATTTTTTTTTAATACATAGGTGGTGCATGGAATTGTTACTCGCTGAGTATAGGTGCTATGCTACTAAAACAATGGTAATTCTTTGACTTTATGACAAAAATAAAAAGAAAATTAAAGACGTCATCGTGACGGGGATGGAACTGCTTAAGCAACGTAACTGAAATTTTGTTACATGGGCCGTAAAGGCTGGTTCTTAGCGCTTACGATAAAAATAGACGAAAAATATATGACACCATAAAGCTGCGAAGAGTGCCGTTCTAAGATTGAAGATGCATCAATAATGCAATAGCGTTGCATGGAATTATTACTCCCTGAGTAAAAGTTCAAGTGAACAAGAACCGTAAAAGAACAAACTTGGGAGCGAAGGATACGCTGTCACGTCAATACCTAAGGGTGTGTCCACGACATAGCCAACGACATAGTCCACGACATAGCCAATTTTTATAATAAAATGATTTTAATTATACTTTTTGAACCAATGAAAGTGGTAACCTAAAAAACTTAATTGGCTACGGGTAGTCTCAAGTGAAAAAGTCTTAACTTGTTGCAAAAATTCTAAAATAATAGCTATTTAAGGTTAAAGTAATTTGATTACTTAAGCAACAGAGAAATTATTACCCAATAACACATTTCGTAACACATCTTAAAAGCTTATCTCTAAATGTGATAAATTCATACATAATCGAGAAGTTTTCAAAACTAAATTTTGAAATGTCTTGGACCGACAAGACAGTTGAAAATTTTTTGCTTAGGAAAGTAAAGTTTCTTAATAAGTTTGTAAAGTTTACTTACTTACTTACTTATCTGGCGCTTACAACCGAAGGTCGGTTTTGGCCTCGTATAAAAAATTGCGCCAGCCATTTCTGTTTTGCGCTTGCTGGCGCCAGTTGGAAACACCAAGCGTGGTCAGGTTATCCAACACCTGATCCTTCCAACGAAGATGTGGGCGTCCTCTTCTGCGTTGACCACCAGCGGGCACCGAATCGAATATTTTTTTCGCTGGAGCGTCGTTTTCCATTCGCTCAACATGACCTAGCCAGCGGAGCCGCTCGATTTTAATGCATTTAACTATGTCTATGTCAGCGTACAGCTCATACAGCTCGTTGTTCCATCGAATTCGGTACTCGCCATTGACGCAGATTGGACCGAAGATCTTACGAAGGATATTTCTCTCGAAGGCTCCCAAAGTCTTTTCATCAGAACTGCTCAACGTCCAAGTTTGTGCTGCATATAATAGGACGGGCATGATTAATGACTTATAGAGCGTGAGTTTTGTTCGTCGAGAGAGGGCTCTGCTTCTCAATTGCCTACTCAGCCCAAAGTAACACCTGTTGGCAAGAGTTATCCTTCGCTTTATCTCAATACTGACATCGTTGAAAGAGTTTACGCTGGATCCCAGGTAGACGAAGTCCTTAACAACCTCGAAGGAGATGTTGTCAACAGTGACGTAGTTTCCAAGACGCTGGGACTGTTTATTTGTTGACACTAGGTATTTTGTCTTATCTGCATTCACTGCAAGACCCATTCGACTCGACTCTTTCGCTAATCTGGAGAATGCTGCACTGACTTTGCGCGTATTATGGCCAATGATATCGATATCATCAGCATACGCCAGCAGCATAATACTTTTGTAGAATATAGTGCCACTGCGTCTCAAATCAGCAGCTCGGATGATCTTCTCCATCATTAGGTTGAAAAAGTCGCACGATAAGGAATCACCTTGTCTGAAACCTCGTTTGGTATCGAATGGAGGAGTGAGGTCCTTCCCGATCTTAACTGTGCTGCTGGTGTTGCTCAGTGTCATTCTGCAAAGGCGGATGAGCTTTGCAGGAATACCAAATTCAGACATGGTGGAATATAGAGGATTCCTTATTGGACTGTCGAAGGCGGCTTTGTAATCGACAAAAAGATGGTGTGTGTCGATTTGTTTTTCTAGGGTCTTCTCCAAGATTTGTCGTAGCGTAAATATCTGGTCTATGGTGGATTTGCCAGGTCTGAAGCCACACTGATAAGGTCCAATCAGCTGATGGGCTTCAGTCTTTCACATAATACGCTCGACAGAACCTTATGTGCGATATTCAGAAGGCTTATCCCACGGTAGTTGGCGCAAAGTGTGGTCGCCTTTCTTGTGGATTGGGCAGAGCACACTGAGGTTCCAATCGTTTGGAATGCATTCTTCCGACCATATTCTGCATAGAAGCTCATGAATGCATTTAAATAGAGCTTCGCCTCCATTCTTGAAGAGCTCAGCAGGTAAGCCATCGGCTCCTGCGGCTTTGTTGTTTTTAAGCCGAGCTATAGCTTTCAAGACTTCAATATGGTCGGGCAGCGGACTTCAACGCTGTCGTCCAAAAAATGGGGATTCCGGAATATCATCTCTATTGGCGGGATTGTTGTCGTCGTCGCCATTCAGTTTGTAAAGTTAACCCATTTCAAAATGATTGCCATTATCCTTCCTTTGGCCTCACATCATCACAGTTATATTGCTTTTTTTTTATATTTATAGTTTCTTTTGTATATTTTGTCGGTTTTCATCGCGTTTCTTTTTTCATCGTGCCGAGAAATCTATCAACACATGTTATATTTGTTTTAAACATTTATTTATATACGTAACGGTTAAAATTTTCATTGGTTTTAAAACAGTGGTGCTCAGTACATGGTTTGCCATAGCCTGCGGGCATCGTGTGTTGTTGAGCTTTTGCACACGAAGTAGCAATCGGCTCGCTGTGTTTGTACACTGCATGATACAATAAGAAGGTAGGGTAAGGAGCTTTGACAAGACCTACTGCTAATGTCAAAACCATAACATACTGTGCTACCATATCTTAAGAAAAAAAATCCTATGACAAATCCATGTTTCATGATTTCCGTAGGTAAGCGTTTTATATAAAATGTTTTGCTGAAAATATTGATAAACGAGGAACTTTTAAAAAGAAGTTGATTTATCTTCAACAGTTCCACTATCTTCAGAAGACTTAAAAAAGTTTTTTTATAAGATATTGTATACACATTAGAATAAAATTTTTAAAAAAAGATATAAAGAAAACAAAATTAAGCAAAAAATTATGGGCAATATTAAATTAGTGAAAATAAAGCTATAAAATAACTAAAAAATGCGTTGTTTCAATTATAGACACATTGATTCAAATTTTTCTTTACCCTATATAAAATTCCTTTTCTATGTGTTTATCCCACATTTATGAAATATACAGAAAAGTGGTATCGCTAAAATGCTTTTTGACATAAGCAGTAGGTTTTGTCAAAGCTCCTTACCCTACCTTCTTACTGTATCATGGTACACTGCGTAAAAGTTTGTTTTTTCTGCTGTGCTTTATTTTAAGTCAGTATGCTTTGAGCGTTCATGTAGTGAGGGTGTAGCTCGCTGTTTTATTTATGAATATACGTAAATATATTGCAATGTTTCAGGAAAATCATTAATGCGTTTTTGCTTGATGTTTTCTATGTTGAAATAGCGAAAAAAACACAAAAATAAAAAAGAAATGATAATATTAAAAATCCAACAACTGACAATAGTTCCTTGGACCAAATGTTGTGAGAGCTTTTAAGAACTTCTTGTTTCAGTGTAAAGCTGTGCACTCGGAAAGCTCTCTTTGTTGTTGTTTGAACTGTGTGGTGATCACCACTGTTTTAAAAACAACAATAAAAACTTTTTAACAAAAAAAAAACCGACTTCAAAATCACTACAAAGTAAAAAATAATTTTAAATAACTTTTCCTATTAATTTCTTTGTCAAATTTTAAAAGTTATTTATATGTATTATAATATTGGAAATCTTATCATTTTCATTTTTTATATTTTGTTTTATTATCATCAATATTTTAATTGCTTTATGTACATAAAAGCTTTGAAGTCGGCGCTTATCTTACTAAGTCGAAATCTTTTTATTTTAATTTTTTTTAATTTGCTTTATTATCATAAAAATATTAGTAACTTTATGAATATAAAAGCTTTTTAGTGATTTTTTTTCTTTCAATTGGCAATTGTTGAGTACGCTGAATGTAGCCAATGTGTTCCATGCATTATTTGTGCAGCTGTTACACAATATGTCATATTCAATATGAGCTTTACAAGCTCATCCAAACCAGTATAATGAGAATGTTTGTGTGTACAAAGCTTTTAAAATTACTACAGTGTCACCAAGGCAGCATAGCATCAAATAAAAAAGTTTAACATAGTGCAGGGATGGTAAAAGATCATGATTGTGTGTCAAAGATTAGCGCCGACTTCAAAGCTTTTATGTTCATAAAGCAGTTAATATATTGATGATAATAAAACAAAATATAAAAAATGAAAATGATAAGATTTCCAATATTATATAAAATACATAAAAAATACATATAAATAACTTTTAAAATTTGACAAAGAAATTAATGGGAAAAGTTATTTAAAACTATTTTTTACTTTGTAGTGATTTTGAAGTCGGTTTTTTTTTTGTTAAAAAGTTTTTATTTCCTCCTTTTTAGAGAATATGAAAAATTTTATGTAATAGTATTCTTGAGGAAAAATTGAAACATGACACTTTGTTCTTAAAAAATTTGTTTTATTAATTCCTGAAAGTTTGTTGGGTATTTTCCATTTCTGTCTTTACAATTTTTATTAAAGTGCCACGCCATTTCTGTAATCCCGCCCAATTTATTAACCGTACTTTATAATGATTCTACTTAGCCCTGTGCCAAATTTCAGTTCCCAAGTATGTATTAATATTAACCATAATATAGTACTTTCATTAAAGTGCCACACCCTGTGTACAATCCCACCCATTTTTGTAATGATTCTACCTATCCACCCACCCACCTACCTGCATACCAAATATTAGTACCCTAGTACTATTTCCACATTATTATAATATTTCCACACCCCTTTGTTGAATAACGCCCACTTCATTGACCGTAATTTGTAGTAACTGTGCCTACCCATGTACTAAATTTCAGCACCTTAGTGTCAATGCTATTCGAGATACAGAGTTTTTCAAATATGACCACACCCCTTCGTCAAATAACGCCCACTTTGTTGACTGTAATTTGTAATAACTATGCCTACCCATGTACTAAATTTCAGCACCCTAGTGTCAATATTATTCGATATATAGTGTGTTTCTAATATTGCCACACCCCTTTGTCAAATAACGCCCACTTTCTTTACAGTAATTTTTAAAAATGTTGTCTACCCCTGTACTAAATTTCAGTACCCTAGTGTCAATACTATTCGAGATACAGTGTTTTTCTAATATGACCACACCCCTTTGTCAAATAACGCCCACTTTATTGACCGTAATTTGTAATAATACTGCCTACCCCAGTATTTTTACTGTAAATTTCAGTACCCTAGTGACAATATTAACTTAAGTACAGTGTTTTTCTAATATTGACACGCCCCTTTGTCGAATATCGCCCACTTTTTTAAAAAAGGACCTCCGCGTTCTTAGTATCTATCGGTTGACAAAAAATTACGGAAATCGGGCAAGTACTTTAGAAGTTATCGATGTACATACATTTTAAAAAAAAAAAAAAAAAAAAAGCGGACAAGCCAACGAACTTGAGAACCTCCTCCTTTATGAAGTCGGTTAAAAATAAAAGTAAATTTAGATGTACTCCATAATATTTTGTTGAACACATGTATGTACGTACTTTGAAATTTTTACTCTTACCAAACCATGAAATGATTACAGTTGAGGTTTGGTGGTTTCTTTTTTAACGTATGCTTGTTAGTACTTGCTTTCTTGCTGAACGCTACCCATTTCGCCCTCTTGGGGTTGCGGTGCTGACAGGAATCTTATTTGTTATTTGCTTGAATTTTAAGATTTCAGTAATGCAGATATCTTCTACTTTAGTTCATTAGCATCATGACCCTTATGAACTAAAAATTTTGTCCTTGAACTTCTTAATATAATTACTTTAATTTTGTAGAACTTGTTTCATGAACTTTAACAATTCAACCCTTGGTAGAATGTCAATAATGTCAGAAAATGTTTTCATTTAAGGAAAATTTTACATTCCTTTTATACGGAGCAGGCAAAAACACTGTTTAAGAGACATAAGCCAGCTACACATAATATGTTCAAAATAAGTCCCTTCATTTAAATGGCCGAAACAGCTGTCAGTCTACATGCAGCTTTTGTGTAATTAACACAAAAGTGATTTAGGTTTAACTATGAACAAGTACGAGTGTGAGAATCAAGAATATCTGAGTTCTTTTTGCATGCCAAGTACAGGGTGTTTGTTTAAAGGTTATATTTTTCGATAAGGATTAAACTGTCTTACGATGATCAGACTTGTCAACTATATTATCATTTGTGCTCAGTTTGTTTTACCATTTCATAATTAATAGACTAACAGTCCAACTTAAATTAGTGCGCTAGTGTCTGTTAACTGTCAAAATTGGTTCATGCCCATATATTTTGTATGAATCCTCCCCAAATACACAACGCGCCAACGCAACTCGATTCGAATTTCTGATTTTGACAATGCGTTCGGTAGTTAGCTGCGATAAAGAGAACGAAAAGAAAAAGATGCAGTAGTTTCGACTATGTCGTAACACACTACGTAGAATTATTCAATTCGCTTTTGATGACATCTTTTTAAAAAATATTTAGCAATATTTCCATACACCTGAGCATATGACCTTTAAAAGAGTGCTGGAGAGGATTAATATGTATGACCAACCCCCATTACTTTTGCAAAAGGAACATTTTTGCCCTTGACACCTATTCCCTCCGACCACACCTTAGGGGGGCTCCCATACAAATATTATGGTTTTTGTATATTTATTCCATACACCTGAGCATATGACCTTTAAGAGAGTGCCGGAAAGGGTTCATAGGTATGACCCCCATTACTTTTGCAAAAGGAATATTTTTGCTTTTGACACCTATTCCAAATTTTATCGTTTTTGTGCCGGAAAGGGTTAATATGTATCACAGACCCCCAGCGGACGACCTAAAAATGCAGGAAGATGTCAACTTCTTACAGTTAAGCCTCATAACTCTTGAGACCTTGTACCCAAAACAAACTTTACCTCAATGTAAATGTAACGTGACTAGTTTTTTCCGTAGAAACCAAGTTACGAATTACAACTATCGCCTCAACAATATCGCACTTAACAGGGTCAATTATATAGTTGATCTTGGAGTGGTCTTGGACAACAAACTACGCTTTAATCTACACTATGTTAAGATTGTATCCAAGGCCAGCAAACAGCTCGGATTTATTAGAAGACGAGCACATGAATTCAAGAATGTATGGGTCACTACATCCCTGTACTGTGCACTAGTGCGCCCAATACTCGTATATAGCTGCATTATTTGGAATCTAGCTTCTGAATCCCATTGTAATAGAATCGAATCCATACAAAAGCATTTTGTCCTATTCGCTCTGAGAGAGACTTATAACCCCCGCGAATATTGTAGCCTTCAACCGTATAAACACAGACTCAGCCTATTATAATGAATGCCGCTATCAATACGAAGAACGTATTGGATTCATGCTTTACTTTCGACGTTCTGAACGGTGTAACTAATTGCGAATACATCTCTAACAAAATTACCTTCAATGACCCTATAAGACGTACAAGACATACTCGGCTGTTAACTGAATATCAGGATCATATTGCATATGCAAGTAATGAACCCATCAGCCGTTGCTGTAGAGAATTTAATAGTACTTGTATTACCTTTGGTCGAAATTCGACCACATCAAAATCGATTTTTTTCTTGTGTTCTTTTTAATTTTATTGAAAAACGCTTGGAAAAGTAAAAAATAAGTTGGCTGTATCGTGGACACATCCGTAAATAGTTACGTGACAGTGCCATTTCATTTGTTCCCAAACTTGTCTTCATTCTTATCCTTATTCTTATATTTGTTCTAAAAATTGTCCTTCTTCCTAAACAAACTTTCGATTTAGTCCATGTCCAAATTTCTGACCTTATTCTTATTTAAATCTTTTCCTAATCCATTTCCTTTCTAAATCTGTGTCCTAAGTTTTATTCTTAGTGTGCTCAAATCCTTGTTAGTTTAGTTTAGTTTATTTAAAGTCTTTGGAGTACAGATCCTTACAGACTTAATTAACAATAAAAGTATATATACTTAGTAAGAAAAGGTTATTAATGTAGCTAAGTTAAAAATATGCTATTAACAAAATTTTTAAATATTTGCTTAGAAACAAAGAGATCAAAATCATACAATACATTTAGCTCATTAAAAAGAGTCAAAGCCCTAGTAATAGGCTCATTTAATGCATAATTAGTTTTACAAAATTTTATATAAATCTATTCTGATCTGTTCTGTTCCTTTCTTGTCCTTATACTTTTCCCAAATATTGTTTTAGGTATGTCTCTATCTTTGTCCTTACCGTTGTCTTAGTCCTTGTCGAAGTCATATTTCCAATTCTTGTTATAATCCTTGTCCAATTCTCTACTTAATCTGCGTTCAAATTTTTGTCATACTCGTTATCTTATCTATAATCGTATTTCTGGTCCCAATCTTTGTCCAAATCCTTGGTCTCATCCCTTGTCTATTTATTGCCCTAATGCTTAAACAAATCCTACTCGATGCTTTTCCCTTTTTTTTTGCTAATTTTTGCTTTTGCTACTTATAGCATTTGTAGCACTAATGTTACTTTAAGGGGTTCCTTCAGAGGCCTTATGACGCCATTTTTTATTTTTATATATATCATGTGACGGAATACCTCAGCTTCTCCAGGTTAAAATGAAGGCTAAAAACTCTATGCAACAACATTGCATTTTTACGCTACCAGAAGACGTAAAATTTTTTTTTTGTTTGTCGTAAGACCAAGCAAAAAATCCTAGTTTTTGTTTTTCATATTAATTGTTTCGCAATACACTTCCAGTAATAACTCTATGCAACTCCATTGGATGATTGATGAATTTTGAAGCATGTAGTGGCCCACTCCATGGTCTCATGACTGCATGAATATTTTGTCTATTTTTGTCATGAGCAGCTATGGGCAGAGAGGGCTCTTGGAGCATTGAGAGTAAGAATTGAGAGCAAAGGCTAATGTAGCAACACAAAACGCAACAACAAATCAAAGACAAAAGACAAACACAGAAACAACATAGAAGCTTTAAATATAGTGGTGCCCATACCCGGTCATGAGGCTACCGAAGAGAGAGAAATTAAGAATAAGCAACAATACCAACAATGCCAAACAACTCCAATTCTTATTTGGCAAAATAATGTGGAATGCTATAAGCAAAGAGAGAGAAAGAGAGAGAGAGATTCAAACTACAGCCAACGGTATGAGAATGCATACTTTCCCAGTAGGAAAAGCGATCATCCCAAGATAGCTTCTTGGCACATCCCTTAAGATTCGGCGATCATACCCCATTACTACCACATGCCATATCTTTTTTTGTATAGAGCTGCTACGTAAGGGGTATTAATCCCTTCGTCACATCTTCGAGCACGTAAAAAGTGATTAGTCTAGAATCCGAGTACCTTCTTTTGGCAATAAAGGAACGATATGGATGTCAATTTGTTTTGTTTTTTACTTTGCATTTTTCACATTTTTTTCGAACACATCGCTTTGCAGCTGCCGTGTTGATTCCTAAGGTACTAGTGCCTTCTTCCAATACTTGAGGCAATGAGAAAAGATAGATCGCTTTAGAGAGGTGTTCGCCTACCTTCCGACTGGGTTTATTTTGAAATACAATTATCACATAATATATTTAATTTGTTTGTTATTTTTATTTTTCGGCACATCTGTGGCACAATACCTCTCGAATGATATAAATTTCATATACATTTTTCTATTACAAATATAAAAAATGTGTACTACAACATTCGAATTTTGCATATTAATATATAAGATATAATAATAATATCTTATACAAGAATGTCTTTTATAATATATTATAAAAGACAAAAAACAACATTTTGAAAAATGTAATTGATTTTCTGATGATTTTCGATGATAGAAACACTTAATTAAATTATGTGTCAAAATGAAGCAATTTTTGCAAATAAATGATATGTTATAGAAGGAGTATGAGAGAAGAAAATAGAAAAAAACAAAAAAAAAATATACAAAAAAAGAATGTCTGGTCTAATTTTTGAGCAAAAATTTAATATTTTAGGGTATTTTGAAAACAACATAAGAAATTGAATTGGTGAGATAACGGTTAATCTTTTCTTATTCCTCCAATATCATTTAATTAAACTTTCAGACAAAGAAAATTTAATGAAAATCGATTGAAAAATGGCTTTTGCTTGCTTGCAAAATCAAAATTTGAAATATCAATTGTTTTTTTTCATTCTGAGGAAATGACATTGCTTTAAGAAATGCATTGCATGGAAAAAATCTACAGGTTTCGAAATATCGAAATACTTTTGGTGTCATAATAAGGGGAATTTTTTTAACATACTATTCGTGGAAAATATTAGTAAAAAATTTTCGTATACCGTTATTTTTCTCAATCAACGCATTTTGATAAAAAAAACGTTGTACTGAGAACATCTACAGTTTTCGAGATATCACAATAATTTTGATGTCAAAATAACGGAAATTTTTTAAAATGTTCTATTTGTAAGCAATTTCACCATCACAATATATATTGACACTTGTTACATGAAAAAGTGGTTATTGCAGGGTAACCGTAAACGATGGTGAAAAATATCAAAGTATTTTTTGCACATCTTATGAATGTCTCAATTTCTCTGTTATATCATGTTTTTCCATCTCTTACAGTTTAGCTTTTATTTAATGAATGCTCTTTGTCCGCTCATATTTGAGGTCAAAGGTCCAATCTAATATTCAATCATATTGTGCAGCCAGACCTTTCAACCGATACCTCATTTTTCATTCTACCTCTTCCCAGTTCTGAGATCCCTAAATAAAATTAGTATAAACTTTCAACGTTAATATTTCGGGTCAAAGGTCATCAATTTAAAATCTATCATAATTCGGCACATCTATGGTGCAGTACCTTTCGAATGATATACGTTTCATTGTCCTTATTCTAAAATAAATATTGAAAAAGTGTACGACAACATTCGATGTTTGCGTATGAATATTTAAAATAAATAGTATATCCGACCACTACTCACCTTCCATGTCAAAATCATCATTCAAGCGATCTCTATCCAAGTCTCTTTCTCTTCCTAACCAACCCAATCTTTGAACATCGTTTCTATTTACTTTTCCTCTCTTCTTTCCTTTTGTACTACTAAATATGCATAAAATATACTAGTATTTAAGAAAGTAGCTTTTACTTTTATTTGTACTCTTCTTATTGCCTTTTCTTTTTGACGTGTTTGTAAAATCATGTCATTTGGGTGGGCGGATTACGCCCACATCGAATTGCATATCTTCGAACACCGAAACAAGGAAAGGGGAGAGAAAAAAAATAAAAAAAAAAATAAAAATAAAAACCTGTTAGAATAAGTAAATTTCCTTGCTTGACCAATAAATAAATAAATAAACTGTCAGCATCACCACACTTTTAAGAAATAACTTTGAACCAATATAACTTCTAAAAGAAAAGAGATAGACATTTTTTTTGTGACATTGTTTTAAAGGCTTCAGTATTTAAATAATGAATATCAAAAGGACTAACAAATTCTCAACCATAAATTCATATTCTCATTTAAAAAAGAAACTTAACAAAATTGAGGTAATTTGTTCAATAATAGTGCAACACTAACAGCTGCTTTCTGACAACATGCTCTTCACCTTCCTGTGGTGAATAAATAAAGGTTTTCATTTGTCAAGTGTTCGCCCGAATAGGTTTTACAAGTAAGGTTGACAAAAAGTTGACAAGTTATTTCTTGAAAATTGATAGCCAGAATAGGTCTGTTAGTTTTAAATTTTCTTAAATCAAGCAAAATATTTGCTTAATATAAGAATATTATTTCTCTCCGTATACTGTACGATGCCATTGCCCTTCCTAGCCATTGGGAAATAGAGAATATTATAGTTATCATAGAAAACTGAAAAAATTTTATTTAAATTATGTATAGTCCGTCATAATAAAACCGGCCCATTTAGTCGTTTAAGAGATGTAACGAGAATCTATACAATGTGTAAACTACCCTCCTTTTCCAATTATGCGGAAGCAAATCGAACCCTTCTACGGCCTGAATACATTCAATCAGTTAATCAATCTTTGAATTTTAAATTGCGTTCTCATCTGTGATAATATGACATTCTTATTATTGTGCATTAAATCTCTATATTTATTGCAATGATTCTATTTCGGCCAATTTCATCATGCATTCAGTACTTATGGCCTGTTGGTGTGCATGTGTTTGTGTGCACGTAATGGTGTTGTGGATGTTCAGAATCTTTGAAATTGTGTTTCTATTAGAATTTGAATTATGCCTTAAGTCAGAATGTGCAGCAACAACAACAACAACAGCAACAAATTCCAAAATCAAAGCTTCTAAATCGTACGAAGAAAAAAAAATTCATCAATTTTGGAGCGTTATTTGTGTGTGAAAGTAGAGAAGAAGCAGTAGCAAGCAGAGGAAAACAAAGCAATACCAGCAATAATACGAAAACCAAACGGAAGTGGCGGGGCACTTGCTTGGTCGGGGCACAATCAGTCGGAGAACCATACTCTATGGTGCATGGGGAAATGTTGTCACTGTTGTTGTTATTGGTGTGGTTGATGAAAATTTGTTTGTTTGTGTGGAACATAATTTGCCCAAGAACAAGCACAAGTCTCAGAAGCATACATCGAAGACACACTTGCGGACAGACATGCAGTCAGACATATTAACTGAGCCAGCAAATACATTGGGGCGTGAGGGGTGCGTGGGCACAGCAAAACCACTAAATAAAACAGACGGACTGACAGCATATAAATTGAACCACCAACAAAACGGATGAAAACAATGTTGCTGATAGAGACGCTAAGAGGACTTCGAATAGCAGCAATGCATTTGATGACGAGGGTTGTCGGAGTCCTGGTAATCAAGCGTACAACAAGAGACGCTCTGTTGATGATAGCTGGCTAACCAAGCATGTCAGCGAGCAGTTGAGCAGCACTCACAGCAGCTCAGAATCCACACCATGATGGAAAAGAATCATTTGTCTACACAAGAGGAGGAGCAGTTAAATAGAGATAAAGTCAACTTTAAACAATGTTACTGATGCTGGCATCTTTAATTCGTCCTACCACGCACCAGAGGTAAGCATAAGACACATAATATGTCAAATGTTAAAAGTTTCAGCGCAGCACAAGCAATCGTTTATCGAAGACATCGCGGAGTCACAGCCAAGACAAACCGTTGTAGCTTGCAAAGCGTCTCCAGCCAAGCAGCTTTGCGATTAAATCACATGACACTGAGGTTGACTATTGGGGTCGTTATCAGTATCGAGGGCAAAGCAAGGCGCATGAAATTTTGGCACAAATGGGCGGTGGTAGGAGCTTGGGGGCAAATAAATTAAAAATCACTGGCGAATCAATTGAGCGTGTACATTGAGAATTCATCGCTTGGTAGGCAGTCAGACAACAAGCTCGCGAGCCACAAGGGCTTCCAATGTGATGTATTCACATTCCAATACGAATGAGCTTGGGTTATTTGTTTGTCTGTGTTTGATGCATGATGACATTTTGGCTTCCATTTCGTACAGTGGTTTCTGTAGCATCGTCGTTTATCAATGTCATCGTTGTAGTATTTAGCAATATTATTGTGGTAACTGTTTCTGTTGTACCAACCAGAAATCTTATCCTGCGCTATCAATTATTCGGTAAAATAGGTTGTACATTGGCATTATTAATAATATTGTTTTATTGCTAGCTGCTGGCCTTTCACTGCAACTCGTTACCAGTGAGAATGGGTGAATGGAATTGAAAATCACTTTAAGATTTTATCCTTCATCCTAAAGTTTATAAAGACATGGATTTTTTTCTGAAATGAATAGAAAAACATGTAAATATCCTTTTCCTTGTACATTGGTTGCTTTCAATAGTTTCCATTATTAAATGCCTAATTTTTCTGTCTTTAAAACATTAAATTTCTAAGAAGATTGTGATAAATGGAATAAAGTGGAATAGAGAAACTAATGGTTTTTTTTTAATATATTAAAATGTTTCGGGAGAAATCTATTAAGCTCATACCGTAAAAAGTTGATGATTCGAAAAGCAGTTACTTCGCTATTTTTTATATATGATTTAAGTAATGTCCACATATCTTCTTTCAAGTTTATATACCTAATAAAATTTCTGTGTTCAGCTATTTGTGTCTGAATCCGATAAACTTCAACACCCATGGATGGTTTTTGATGTGGTTTTAACCAGGGCTGCGGAGTCGGTTCGAAAAATCACGACTCCGACTCTGACTCCGCCAAATATTGAAGCACCGACTCCGACTCCGACTCCGACCATAAAATTAAAAATCATTTATTTTTTCATGCATAGAATTTGTACACTGAGAAAATTGAACGCCTTAAAATCAAAGAAAAAAAGTTGTTAAAAAAACTGTAACCAAAATATCTTTGCTACAAGGAAAATATCGTTGCATTAATGATTTATTCTTTAACTAAGCAGCTGCTGCATCTTTGAAACAAAAGACTGAAGTTCTTTGAAGCTAAGTCAATCAAAAATATTTGCCGTAAAGATAAATTATTTACTATAATGATTAAATTCTTTGTTAACAAGAATTTGTTAACAAAGAAAAAAGTACGCAAAAAGTATCAACAAATTTTCTTTATTTTCTTGAAGCTAAGCATCGTTGTTTCAAAGACAAAGTCTATAACTTCAAAGAATTTTTTCTACAAGATCATATTTTTCTTAAAAATACACACGCTTATAGTTCGCAGTTACTTTGTGGGTAATATGTACTATATAAGGCAATTGATGTATTGATATGTATAAGTTATAATTAGCTCTAGATTAAATCGCATGGGTAAAGGGTCAAGGGGAAGAGGAAGGGGATGGGAAGGAGAATGGAGAAGGGGGTGAGTAATAGAAAGAAAAGGAGGCGGACATACAAAGATAGTATTAAGGAAATCGACTTTTTTAAAGACGTGCATCTTTGTCACAAGAATTTAAGTCTTTGATATAAAGTATATTTTTCATGGAAATTTAACAATCTTTGTGTCTTTGCCGTAAGGATGTTTTATCTTTGGGCACAATCTAACCAATAAAAGTCTTTGTGGCAAAGTGTATTTTCTTTGGTTTTACGATTTTTTTCCCTCAGTGTATGTATGTATCTTTTAAATGAGGAAGTTAAAAATATGAGGGAAGTAATTCAAATTCATTTAAATTTAAATAAATCCTGCTATATCGGGCAGTGTCAATGAAGATCACGATATGTCAATTCGTCGCCATTCTCAACAATTATGCTTGTGTTATTTGACCACCTGGGACATTTTACGTTTTTTTTTTTAATTTTCAAAAAGCAAACGTTAAAAATCACCTTTTATGTCTATTAAACTTATAGATATTTTTTATCTATAAGAAAACTAATAAGAAAAACGGGCCAGAAAACTTATTTGAAATATTTTTTAAACGTTCACTCATGAAACTCATCGTACGAATTGATTTAACAATGAACATTTTTCGTTTGGTTGCTAATTTTGCTACTAACACATCAACTAGATCAACAACTGGTTGATGTAAAACCGAAAAAATTAAAAATTTTTGATATTTGGCCACTGATTGATTAACTGATTAAAAAATTAGAAATGACACCTGAAATACCAATAGACGACTTTTTTTAAGCAACCAGCAACCAGTTTTTCAACCAGTTTTGCTACTAGTTGTTCGTCTCTAGGGCCCTTTACATATTAGCATAATTTTAAAAATTAATAATTTTTCTATAAGATTTTGTTCTATGGCGATATTCGTTAAAAATAGGTAATGATTTTTTTATATCGGAGTCGGAGTCGGTACATTTTCTAAGACTCCGACTCCCACTCTTTCGCCCAAAAATCCTTACAGACTCCGACTCAGGCTCCTCGACTCCGACGCCGCAGCCCTGGTTTTAACCTTCGCTTAGGTTTTTATTTCAGTTGTATTAGTGGAAATACATAGTGATTTTTTGAAAATTATGGCACCTACGATACAATGCTCAAATGCAAAATGCGATTAATTGCAGAGCTTGGAACTGCAGTGTTAAAACTGAGATAGGGATTTTTCAAATCAAATTCTACATAAGCCAGAAGATTTCTTTTAGAGTTGTTATTATTTCCTTACGTAATCATTAAGTATTACATATTTTTAGTTTAATTGTGTATGCGCTAAAATAGAAAAAAGAATATTAAAAGATCTCAATTGTAACTAATGAAATGCCAATTGTAATTCATATTTTTCAATTGCAATTTATGAAATCCCAATTGTAATTCAAATGTTATCAAGTGTTATTCAAATATTATTAAAAGTAATCAAAAATTTCTGCAGAAGGGGTAGTTGGGATAAACCGAAAACGTGGCTCCTACAATGTCGAATTGGCCACGCTTAGGTTGGAAATCTTTTACATGTTTCGGAGGTTGGTCAACCAGTTGGAAGATTTAGTGCTTGTTATTGACAATGCGCCCTGCCATTCCAAATTACATAGATGAAAAAATTAGAGGAACTGCTGTTTAACTACTCAGATTAGAACCATATTCTCCTATGCTGAATCCCATCGAGAACATACGGTCGAAAATAAAAACCTAAGCACAAAAATAGATGCGATTACCTGTGATTTCTGGACCTTATAATAATACTGTTTGAATTACATTTGATAATATCTGAATTACACTTGGGATTTCGCGAATTACAATTGAAAAATATTAATTATAATTGATATCTCATGGATTACAATTGGAAAAGGCATAGTTTCCGCCAAAAACCTATTGAAGTAATTTCAGTTTGTTTTCGAGACATAATAATTTTAATCTGTAGTTTACTTACGTGCAAATTAATATCTCGAGTGCAATTAAATCGATTTTTTGTGTATATATTTTCAGGATATTTTTAAAACTACACAGACATTATTTGAAGAGGGCAACAACAATTCTGACAAAAAGCCAACATCAACAAAGTTTTTCTCGGATAAAGCAAATATTTTGATTGATCTAAGAAAATTTAAAATTAAGCCTAATTTGCTCAAATCAAGCATTAAAAACTAAAATTAAGAACAATAAATTTATAATAAGCATTTATCTCTAAAACTGAGTAAAATTAATGATTGATAGAAACAAGAATGGAGGACGATCCTCACAAGGCAACGCGTGAGGGTCAAGGGGGCGATCTTCACATGGCATCGTGTCTGACTGCCTCAACCTGGTGAGGCCAGCATTATCCATGTCGAACTCGTCTCAAGTCGACTCAAACCTCTGCGTGGTGTCCTCTAGAAACGGCAAACTGGCAACCGTTAGTTTGACGGCTAATCTGAGCGGCGGGCTCCCCCTGCCTTTAAAGGGTTGTGCGTTGGGTTTGATGCCCACCACGTAAAAACAAAATTCAATGAAACGAAAAAGAAATAAGATAAAAATGATCCCCAAATCTGATGACGACTACCGCAAACGAAAAACTGACAATGATTTACGGATATGCACCTGGAACGTCCGAACCCTTAATTGGGATGGTGCCTCTATCCAACTGATAGATATCTTAGAAAGATACAAGGCTGATATCACTGCAATCCAAGAAATGCGATGGAAGGGACAGGGTTGCTCACGGCAAGCATCCTGTGATATCTACTACAGCGGCCATGCGGAGAAGCACGAATTTGGATGCGGATTCGTGGTTGGCTAGAGACTACGACATCATGTTCTGCGATTCACACCTGTGAACGAACGACTTGCCATAATCCGTGTCAAGGCAAGATTTTTCAACATAAGCCTGATTTGTGCGCACGCTCTGACAGAAGACAAAGACGATGAGACCAAAGACAGCTTCTACGAGCGCCTTGAAGATGCTTATGAGCGCAGCACCCGCCACGACATAAAAATCGTGCTTGGTGACTTCAACGCCAAGGTGGGAAAAGAAAATATCTTTGGTCCAACAGTCGGGAACTTCAGCCTCCACGACAATACCTCCGATAACGGAATGAGGCTGATTGACTTTGCCGCAGCGCGAAACATGGTCGTTAGTAGCACTAGATTCAAGCATCTCAATATTCATAAAGCAACTTGGCTGTCTCCTGATCAAAAGACGCGCAACCAAATTGATCACGTTTTGATTGACGGAAGGCACTCTTCCAGTGTTTTAGATGTACGCACGATCCGTGGTGCCAATATAGACTCGGATCATTATCTTATCGCAGCCAAGATCCGTACACGCCTGTGCGCAACCAATAATGCGCGCAATCCAGCACAGAGAAAGCTAGACGTCGAAAAGCTGCAATCAAAGCAAACAGCCGAAGACTTCGCTACTCGACTCTCACTCCTGCTTCAAGAAAGCACTCCTCCGATCGACGATATATGCGCGCAGTGGAATCATATTTCCCACTCTATGCGTACGGCTGCCGAAGAGGTGATTGGCTATCACCGCCCTCGCTGAAACCAGTGGCACGACCAAGAGTGTCGCGACGCCACTGCAGAAAAAGACGCCGCCTACAAAGCCACCCTGCAGTCGGTTGTAACGCGTGCTGCTAAGGAGCGATACAAAGAGAAGAGGAGGGAAGAGAGACGCATTTTCAGGCGAAAGAAAAGGGAAGCGGAAATGCGTGAGTGCGAGAAAATTGAGATGCATGGTGACAGGAATGAGGTCCGAAAATTTTTCGAAAAAATAAGACGCCTGGCCGATGGTTTCAAGACCGGGGCCTCTTCCTGCAAGGATGAAAATGGGAATATAGTGACAGATATCCAGAGTACACTGATGATGTGGAGGGAACACTTCTCTAGGCTTCTGAATGGCGACGACGACAACAATCCCGCCAATAGAGATGATATTCCGGAATCCCCAATTTTGGACGACAGCGTTGAAGTTCCGCTGCCCGACCATAGTGAATTCTTGAAAGCTATAGCTCGGCTTAAAAACAACAAAGCCGCAGGAGCCGATGGCTTACCTGCTGAGCTCTTCAAGAATGGAGGCGAAGCTCTATTTAAATGCATTCATGAGCTTCTATGCAGAATATGGTCGGAAGAATGCATTCCAAACGATTGGAACCTCAGTGTGCTCTGCCCAATCAACAAGAAAGGCGATCCCACAATTTGCGCCAACTACCGTGGGATAAGCCTTCTGAATATCGCATAAAAGGTTCTGTCGAGCGTACTATGTGAAAGACTGAAGCCCATCGTAAACCAGCTGACCTTATCAGTGTGGCTTCAGACCTGGCAAATCCACCATAGACCAGATATTTACGCTACGACAAATCTTGGAGAAGACCCTAGAAAAACAAATCGACACACACCATCTTTTTGTCGATTACAAAGCCGCCTTCGACAGTCCAATAAGGAATCATCTATATTCCACCATGTCTGAATTTGGTATTCCTGCAAAGCTCATCCGCCTTTGCAGAATGACACTGAGCAACACCAGCAGCACAGTTAAAATCGGGAAGGACCTCACTCCTCCATTCGATACCAAACGAGGTTTCAGACAAGGTGATTCCTTATCGTGCGACTTTTTCAACCTAATGATGGAGAAGATCATCCGAGCTGCTGATTTGAGACGCAGTGGCACGATATTCTACAAAAGTATTATGCTGCTGGCGTATGCTGATGATATCGATATCATTGGCCATAATACGCGCGAAGTCAGTGCAGCATTCTCCAGGTTAGCGAAAGAGTCGAGTCGAATGGGTCTTGTAGTGAACGCAGATAAGACAAAATACCTAGTGTCAACAAATAAACAGTCCCAGCGTCTTGGAAACCACGTCACTGTTGACAACATCTTCTTCGAGGTTGTTAAGGACTTCGTCTACCTGGGATCCAGCGTAAACTCTTTCAACGATGTCAGTATTGAGATAAAGCGAAGGATAACTCTTGCCAACAGGTGTTACTTTGGGCTGAGTAGGCAATTGAGAAGCAGAGCCCTCTCTCGACGAACAAAACTCACGCTCTATAAGTCACTAATCATGCCCGTCCTATTATATGCAGCACAAACTTGGACGTTGAGCAGTTCTGATGAAAAGACTTTGGGAGCCTTCGAGAGAAAGATCCTTCGTAAGATCTTCGGTCCAATCTGCGTCAATGGCGAGTACCGAATTCGATGGAACCACGAGCTGTATGAGCTGTACGCTGACATAGACATAGTTAAGCGCATTAAAATCGAGCGGCTCCGCTGGCTAGGTCATGTTGAGCGAATGGAAAACGACGCTCCAGCGAAAAAATATTCGATTCGGTGCCCGGTGGTGGTCAACACAGAAGAGGACGCCCACATCTTCGTTGGAAAGATCAGGTGTTGGATAACCTGACTACACTTGGTGTTTCCAACTGGCGCCAGCAAGCGCAAAATATATATACGATATTATACGAGGCCAAAACCGACCTTCGGTTGTAAGCGCCAGATAAGTAAGTAAGTAAGTAAGAAACAAGAATAATATACTTGATTCTAGAACCTGGCACAAGACTTGCATTAAGAAAATGTTTTGCAAACATTTGTTTGTTAAAATGCAAACGTAAAGTTTGTTCTTAAAAATATTCTTGAACTAATCAATTATTTTGCTTTAATAAAATACAAAATTATTTAAAAATTTAATCTTAAATCTTTACTAATACTCTTAATCTTAAATCATTCAACCTTTAGCCTTAAAATTATGAGTTATTCATATAATGGCAAGAGTAGATTAAATCTCATTCAACCCGCATCCATCGTTTGCATCAAATTGACGTTAAGAAACGTACATTTCGTTTCTAGAAATTTCCGATGGATGCGGGTTAATACAATTTCGAAAAGTATATTATTAAGACAAGAACAACTTCAGAGTAATATAATCACACCAAACCCTTCATACCATACTATACCATACCATACCATACCATACCATACCATTATATACCATACCATACCATACCATACCATATCATACCATACCATACCATACCATACCATACCATCATTCCATGATCATCATACCACCATGCCATACCATCATACCATACTACAGCTCCGTGGCCTGAAATTAAGGCAAATTTTAGTTAGAAGCTTATTCTGTATATCATGAATTCCATGTCACGCACTGTTACAGCTTGCGAATAATTGCAACTGATTTACATAAGAACAAATTTTTGCGAAAACTGGTTTGCAATTTTTATTAATTAATTTTTCGGTCTATTTAAAATGTGTAAAGGTTTAATGAATCCACTTATGAATTTCGGTGATATTAAGCAAAATGTAGCGTACGCACGTGCTACAAAATTTTCCCTTTAAAAATTTGATGTCAGCTTCTATCTGAAATTTCTGCGAATTGACTTCAGATAGAATTTTCATATTTTTTTACAGCAATAAGAGGTTATCCTAGATTATATTAGTAGCTAAGTTATTTGAGAAAAAAAAAATTATAAAACAATTTTTTCAACTTTAACACCGTCACGCACATGTTACATTCGTCACGCACAATTACACCGTACGTTCATATTACTGTTACCTTCGACCATATTTACTAAAAACTGAAATACAAAACAAAAGGATTAAAAATTTCTTATTTTCTTTTTTTTAATCTTTTTTATGTCATGACTAGATACATTTAAGAAAAAAAATTTGAAAATCAATTGTTTTAATCGATAAAAACTATTCTATTCCATTCGATCCAAAAGTCGATGCTCTCAATCACTGGAATTGAAGGAGCTGGAACTTTGGGGACTCTTCAAATTCTTCAACAGATTTCATGTGGACCTATTCAGGTGTATTCTCATTTCTTATGCAAAAAAATTCGCCTGGCCTTTGAGAGAGTACCCGTAAAGGCTGCACCCGTACCACCAAGTTCAGTGTTTTTGTGAATATGATTTCTTAAAATGGATTTATTTGAATAATAATTTATATTCCGATTTATTTTTACCCTTAAATGCCCAACAACACCGATATCATTAAAATTATGTTGTGTTAAATGATCCCCTGAACACGACCCCGTTTTTATTTTTTTTGGAAAAAATTTTTGTTTAAAGAAAACATGGTTGTATCCAAAAAGACACAGTGGGCATTCTGACGTATACCATCAATCAGCTTGGTTGTAGGAGTTCAAGGCAAAAACGTGGAAAACGATTCTTTTTATGATAACTCTTAATTTGTTTGTTAAATGATACTCTAAAATTGTTAATAGTTTAAAAGGTATTTCATGTCAAAAAGCGAATTTTCCGTAAAAATTAAAAAACTGTTTTTAATTTGACGGTCAATATTTCCCAAACTAACAAAGTTATGCCAATAATTAAATTTTTGTTTTATATATGAAATTTTCTGAGTGAAACTACATATCCAGCATTTTAATTTTTGCAATATTTTGAAATAATTAGCTTATTTTCTCGTTTGTAGCCAAAAAGATACACTGGGCATTTAAGGGTTAAATTAAATAAAACCCACTTATGAGAATTCATATTGACACTTGTCAATAGTTAACCGTCAGTTTAGACGTTTGACCGTCTAATGCAGATGTAAGGATGGACATTTTTTTAAATGAAGGGTGTATTAATTTCAATTTTTTAGAGTTGTTTTATTTTTGGTCACTTTGCTATATATGAGACCCCCCATATCATTACTAATCGTAATACATTTTAATGCCCCTCCTCCCATCTAAATTGGTAACGTAATTTATGAACGACCCCGTAGTGTGTAAAAACTACATTTTTGTATAGAAAAAAGTGTAACATGTGCGAAACGCGTGGAATTTTTTTCAATGAAAATAGTAAAAAAAATGTTTTTCAATCTGGTTTGCCATCTCAATATCCACACATAACAGCATTTTCCGCAAAAAATTTCTTATATTAGAGTCTGCATTGAAACTTATATCAATATTGTCACGCACATGCTACATATTTTCTTAATTTATTTAACTGCTCTTACCACGGTATATCGTTGATAATTATTTATTCATATATATGTATGATTATTAGGAAAATATTAAAAAATTTGAAGCAAATATTTTTTTTTTTTAATTGTTGTAATAAACAGCGCACGCCCTCATGGCAAATATCAAAATAAAACTGCAAAATTTGGGCTCAACTTATTCACCACGCGAAAGTAAAAAAAACACAGAAAAACTACCGTTATCTTGAAAAATTCAACTTAAAACGTGTTGTCCGAATTCGATAGAATATATTCTATATAGTTTCTCTTCTCTCTTTACAATTTGATTTTTGACCTATGAGGTTGACTTTTTCGTGGAATTCGTGATATGTCTATCAATCGTAACAAATATTGCTTATGCTAAGTGTTTAATGCTCACTAAACTAAGATAAAGTCAGTCTTTAAAGTATCTGTTTCGGATCCGAGCAACTAAACTTTGAAAGTGTTCCATTTTTCTGGTCAACCAAATCGTCCCTGTGTTGGTTTAGCCAAAAACAAAACCAAAACAAAACCAAAAAAAAGGAAAATTTTTTTTACGAAACTATCATTTTCTTTCATTAAAAACATCAATATTTTAAAACAAAATATAAAATAAACTGCACTCAATATCATTATAATAAATTGTTATATTTGTATAAACATGGCTGTATATTTAATATTTCTTAAATCAAATTTTAAAAAGACGTGACAGATCAGAGGGAAACAATTTTATTGTGAATCAAGTCCTTTGGCTGCTTTTATGGAGCCAATTAAGAATGACTTTTAATAACAATTTTGTGTGTGCGAACCAGGGCAATCTACATGGAGAAAAAAAAACCAAGCATTCTAAGCTTGAATCGAGCAAATAGGCTACCAGTTTACACTTAAGCGTAAATTTCTCAATTCAAGCATTATTTGGCTAGATTTAAGCAAATTTAAAACACATAATATTAAGAAAAAAATGCTTAATTCAAGAAATTGAAATTGAATTTTTCTATATTCAAGACTAATATTTGTTTGAAGTGAGAAAAATTGTCTTTATTCATGTAACCATTTGCTGAAAATTAGAATTATTTGCTTGATTTGAGAAATTGATTTTCCTTGAATTGAAAACAATTTGCTTGTTTCAAGTAAACAATTTTCTTAATACAAGAATGTTTTGCTTGATATTAGAAACCTATTTTTTTATTATAATAAAAATCCTTTAGCAAAGATTTAAGATGTAGCAAAACCGATCATAAAAAACTACTCGAATATACTTAACTAGCGGTACCCGGCGCGCGTTGCTATGCGCGTAAATGTGTAATTACAACATATATGAACTTGAGAAGAAATAGAAATAAAAAAAAATGTTTATTTTAACCGTTTTAATTTTTCATGTATGTTGTAATTACACATTTACGCGCATATCTTCAAAACGGTAACTGTTTCTGTTAAAATGTTAAGGACAGTTTTGAAGAAAATTGTTGGGTCTTTAAGTTTCATTTGAATGATTTTACGCTAGGGCTTACATTAACGAAGTTACCACCGTTGATAATCTTTGAATCCGAATATCTTTGGATGCACACATGTAATTGTTGTGATCTTTTCACAGGTGTGTTATTTTATTTTACTTAAGGTGAATGCAAAAATTCAGCAAAATCTGATTGTTTTTGAAGACAAATACATAGTAACTGAACTATTGAAAATTTTATTTTTTTTTAAAAAAGCCCTGTTTTCGAAGAAAATATTAAACCCCCTTTTACTTTTGTAACTTTTTGAGCAAAAAATGGTCTCAAAATGTGAAGAAGCATCCATTGCAAATATTTAGATGCAGTTACTACATAGAATTTTAGTTTAAGAGTTATAAGAAAAAATTTGTAACTTAAAGGTGAAGTTTGACCTTGAATTTCTCTCTTATTTGACCTAATCTGATAAAACTGAGTATGAGGGCATAATATATAGACCATCCACTATTATAAACCATTTAGATATTTGAGGTTATTAAAATTGACCCTTTAATTGTCGCACAGTGTTATTTTTAGCATTTAACTGTAGGGAATTTCATTAAAAAAGAAATAGATTCTGTCTATATTACAATTAACATTGTTATTGTTTGATTAGCTCATTTTTTCAATCATGCTTTTAAGCAAGACGTAATCAAAAAGAGCTTTTTAACACACAATGGAAAAGAAACAAAAAGCTTTGTACTGCTTAATGCAGCGTTTATGAATAATTTTCAATGAAGTTTTTTAGATGGTATTTAATCTCAAATTTAAATAACTTTTTAGGGTAGGTTTTCAAAAATAAAGTATGCAATAGCTTAAGTTAAGAATGACGCTTTGAATTAGTAAAATAATTATTAAAATCGGTTCAACAGTTCTTTAGTTTAGCGTACACGAAGATACGTGATAAGCCTTTCATATAATCGTTTAGATATACATATCTTTTAAATTAGATTTGCTTATATTTAGGCAATCGCAGAGAATTATTTTAGTTTTCAGCAAATTGTTTGCATGAATCAAGCAAATTTTTGTCACTTCAACTTATATTGGCATGCTTATAATTCACAACATGTTTAAGATGGTGCGATTTGACAAACTATGGCATGGTTCGAAGACGCAGTGTCTTATCTGTTACTTTACTTGGACGTTTCCACATAATTCTCTGCGATTACTTCATTTAGGAAAATATTTTTTGATTCAAGGTTCTAGAATCAAGTATTTTATTCATTTTTCAAGCAATCATTTATTTTAATCAATTTTAAGAAATAAATGCTCACAATAAATTTATTTTTTTTAATTTTAGTTTTTATTGCTTGACTTGAGCAAATGAGGCTTATTTTTAAATTTTCTTAGATCAAGCCAAATATTTGCTTATTATAAAAATATTATTTCTCTCCGTGTAAGCAAAAAAAAAAATCCATAATTTTCTGCAGACTTTGAACTGCGAAAGTCCTCAAGAAAGTGTTTCAAATGAAATCTCAATCTCAGACGCTTGCCATTCATTATCTGCAAATAGGTGACGGTCACAAGGATTTTTTTCTTTTTTTTTCTATCTGAGTTACTTCCGATAAAATCTGAACCGATGCCGCTCAGTCACGGTTACTACTAAAAAAAAAGGAGCATTGAAGTGCCTTTTTCGTTCAAGTACCAATTAGTTTTGAGTGTTCAATATTCATCTTTAAGCAAAATTCTGCATGTTGTTGTTGTTTGTATTCTATGTTAAAAGTATATTTTGATAAGTTATGTGAAATGTGGAAAATATTGATGTTTTTGTAGAAATCTTCAAGAATAGCATTTTTCAGTTTTTGTATTTATGTGTTTTATACTTGAGTTATAGATAAATATTCTGAGATTTAACATACAATGATATCTTTCTTATACATATTTGTGTGGAGATTTTATATTTTGATTGATTTAATCCTATTTGGATGAAAGGATACGAATGAAAACACTGCCAAGACTTCTGTTTTTATATTCTTCAAAATGTGTATGTGTTATTGTCCAAGAAATTTGAATTGATTTGAAGATTATGACTTTACTTTGAAGTATGTTCTTGAATGTTTTGAGAATATACTTTGCTTTATAATAAATAACTTGAACTTTTTGTTAAACACGAAAAATGTGTCATCCCTTTATTTTATCATGCGATTCAATTAATCGATAAAGGAAAAAAATTCTGAAATAACACTTAAATAATTGTTTACTTTTTTTTCTACCCACTCAGGGATGCTCACACAATCCTTAAATGCAGTAGTCAAAGTCCTAGAGATTATTAAAGTCCAACATCATTTCAATTGCAAGCATTTACCTTAAGCAAGGCTCTTGAACGCCCTCGGTTATGCTTCAAAAAAAAGGACATCAGCAAATGCTGAATAGATGCTGAACTCAAGAATGCTCAAAAATATCTTGAGATTAAAAATAATGAGCAAAGCAGAAGAAGAAAAGCGTCAAAATATTATCCCTCAGGAAAAATAATTCTTTAATTAGACAACTTGTGAGAACAGCTTCACAAAAGTTCTAAAAAGATAGCAAAGGAAAGAAAGTAAGTGCCTTGGAGTTTTGTGAGTGTAAAAATTTAATACTTTCTTGCTTGGCACATAACTCGTTGTGACTCATTCTAGCTTTCGGCTATGCGTAGCTCTATTGTTGTAGCTCATGCTGGACCTCAAGGTATTTGGTCTTAAGCCAGCAATCACCTTCTTGGCCACAAGATTTATGTTCGCTTTTATGTGCTGCGAATAAGACATCCGTTGCTTGCTGATTTGTTGGATTTCCTGGCTTATCCATTAATTGTAAAGGCATCACTGGCAGTATTAAAGTGCTTACGAACAGGAATATCACATAATGACTATTCAGAGTTTAAAGCTGAAAGGATTTGCAAGTTAATATCAATAGTTAACGAATATGAGCAGGCAAGCATTGACAGTTAAATGTTCAGGAAGCGCCGTAAAATATGTATTATTCAGAATGATAAGAGCAACTGAATAACGACATAAGAACATAAGAATCCGTCTTGAATTAACTTTGAATTTGTTTTTAAATGAGTATTGATTTATTAATTATTTAAATCAGTCATTTGTTTTAAATCAATGCATTCCTTTTATTCTAACAAAAGCACTTCAAAAATAATTCACAACAATTTTTTAAAAATTATTCTATTTTTCATAAATCGACTTTTTCTTTTTTTTTTTTAATTCGTCAATTATGATATTCAGGGTGAGGGGAGGGTGACCTGTTTGCAAAGGTTTTATACAGAGCGTTAAAAAAACTGTACAGATTTCAAACATAATTTCAATATGACGGAAAATTTCGATTTGGAAAAAAATTGGCTTTTTTAATAGACAACTCAACGCTATTTTTTATTTTCAATTATCATTGACCATTGTAAATATACACCAAGTTCAATTACTTATTTTGTGAACATTCCATACATTTTTGTATGTAACATATAAGTTGGCTGTTGCGTGGACACACCCGTAGGTTTTGACGTGACAGCGTATCTTTAGCCTTCTCACTATTATTGTCCCTATCCTTTGCTTTGTTTAAAAACTTGGCCTCAATCTCATCCTCATTCTTATGTTTGTCCTAATAACTGTCCTTCTTCTTGTCAAAATTGTGGTTTTAATATATGATGAATTTCATGTAAAAATCGAGATACATTGAACCCGACCACCTCAGATATCGATGAAATTTTGTTCATATCTAAATTTGATCAATACAAAAAAACCCTCATTTTTAGAAATGACTGTTTTGCGATTTTTTGGGCGTGGCACAGTGGGAAAGTTTTCGAAAAAACGCGAAACTGGTCGAAAAGAGCTCCATTTAAACTGCAATAACTCAGAATCGGCTGAACCGATTTCCATGATCTTGGTATCATTAAAAAGATATTTTAACAGGCTTTATGACACGTTTAAAAAACGTGCATTTATATATGTAGCAATATTGAAGGCAATTTTAAAATCAATTCTTTAATTAGGGGTACCTGCAGTGTGTTTATTTTGCTAATCCTAGAAACACAGTTACAGTAAGCATTTTATGCGCTTACCTGTATACTTATTGGTTTGGGCTGGTACGGCCGCAAGAACTTTTTGGGGTTAAAACATATTCATAATTTTTCTGGGACAATGTTTATTTTTTTTACCTGTATACATACATAATTTTCTTTTATGCATATTATATCAATAATCTTTGCACATTATAAGTATATTTTGAATATAACTGAAATTTGAACACTTCTCAGTAATATAACAGATGTTTGGCTATTTTTCGTGGCTTCAATATAAAAATATATGGGCAATTACTAGAAGTGCTACTACTTAAGAAATTATATAAAAAAAACTAAAAAAGAACCCATTTTTATTTTTTTATATGTTATAGGTGAAGGATAAACCTTTCTAAAAAAGTAATACACTGTAAAAAAACCCTTGATTTTTTTGGTTTTTTCGTTAGGTAAAATTTTCTTTTTGTTATAAAATTTTTGACAGTGTAATTTTAAAAAAAAAATTTAAAAAAATCATAAAGCCTGTTAAAGTATCTTTTTAATGATACCAAGATCATGGAAATCGGTTCAGCCGATTCTAAGTTATTGCAGTTTAAATGGAGCTCTTTTCGACCATTTTCGCGTTTTTTCGAAAACTTTCCCACTGTGCCACGCCCAAAAAATCGCAAAACAGTCATTTCTAAAAATGAGGGTTTTTTGTATTGATCAAATTTAGATATGAACAAAATTTCATCGATATCTGAGGTGGTCGGGTTCAAAATTTCAGTTTTATCTAGATTTTTAAATGAAATTCATCATATGTACATATGTTTAAGTTGTTAACCTTATCCTTGTTCGAATCCCTTTCCCAATCGTTGTCCCACTTTTTTTCCAAATCCTTGTCCTCAATCCGGTCTTTAGTGTGTCCAAATCTTTGTTCTATTACTTGCGCTATTTCTTATAAATATTGTATCTTGCTAAAAATTGTTTTAGGTGGTTCTAAAACTTTATCCTTACCTTTTCCCAATCTTTGTCTAAATTCTTGTCCTAGTTTTTGTCATATAACATGCTTAAATCTTCCAAACTTGTCTTAAATATTGTTTTAGGTGGCTCTAAATTAGGCCTGTGCGAGTAGTTCGATCTTCGAGTAACTCGGCACGATTCGAGTCGAGTAACTCGAATCGAAACTCGTCTGGAATAACTCGATTATTCGAGTAACTCGATTATTCGAGTAACTCGATTATTCGAGTAACTCGATGGTACTCGAGTAACTCGGTGGTTTTCGAGTAACTCAGGGGTTTTCGAGTAACTCGATGTTTTCGAGTATTTTGATTTTTTTTCAGTTCCCATTAATGCTATTGATCTCAATCAGTGTTGTGACATATTTTTTTAAAGTAATATTTAAAATCACTTATAACATTTTACCGACTCCTAACTGTAATAATGTTATATTATTTCAGAAATTAAAGGTAATTAGTAACAGATTACTATTATCTTTTGAATTAAATTTTAACATATAGAAAAAAAACGTTGAAAAAAAACAATTAAGTTTATCTTGTATATAATCGTAATTAAAAAATTAGCCAAAAAGTAACAACATTACTGGAAGTTATTACTTCTGCTGAATAATTAGTTATATTGCCGGTTTAGGGACAAAGAAATAATATGGCCTAACATATTTTATTTCTTAGCGTTACGGTCACAACACTGATCTCAATCGACATGGAAACATACATATGTATGTGGTGTGATCAGAAATATGAATGTATGTGAGTGCTTTCACTCATCAGTGGAAACACCCAGTAGAAAATAAAACAGCATGGATTTTTATCTGATAAAATATATCTAAACCAGCATTATGTTAAGGGTATTTAATACATTTGTTAGGTCCTGTTAATTTGCTGCACTTAACAAATTGGTTAAGTCTTGTCAAAATTTTGAATCGGAAAAGACTTAGCTGCTTGTTAGCAAGTAAACAAGCTCAGCACCGTATTTTTGTTTAGTTGATATTATTTCTTAAGTCGGATACGGCAAGCTTATTGAGTGAAGTGATGAATCGTTTTGGAAATTACTTCTAATAAGGTCTAAATTATTTTTGATTTACAGCTTCAAGCTCTAAAACTGCACTTTATTAATAAAAAAATAAAAATTTTGTAGCGGAGTTGATAGAGATATAAAACATTTCATCAAATGTATCAAAAGTATTAATTTTTAGTTTCTGTGTACTGGTTACACGAGTAATTTAAACCACATATCTTTTGCTGCATTGACAGTTGTCACAGTAACATTAGCAAACAATTTTTGCAAAATAAATCTTTTTCGGTTAAGAAAGTAAGGAGGTAAGAAAGTAAAACTTCTATTAAATTAAGCTTTTTAATCACTTGTTTATTTATTTATTAACCAAATGCTGATTTTGGCATATCAGTTTAGCATTTGATTGTAAAATGTCTTAGCATGTGCGTTCACGCCAACAGCTGCTAACTTTAACAATTTAGCAACTTAACAGGACTTAACAAATTTTACTGAATACCCTTGTTGTGATATACTGAAGCGATGTTTTAGTTAAAGGCCTTGTTTTGTCCAAATGTAAAGAAAATGAGGTAATAACACAGCCACGGGTTTGGGGATCAAACCAAATATAATAACAATAAAGAAATGTTTTGTAATGTTATAATTTTATATTATTTGAGTTCCAATGCATGGATTTTAATATTTTGGGAAAATGTACCATTTCCTATTGGGTTGGGAAAAATAGTTTCTCTGACCCAACCTATCATTACAAACTAATATTTATGTATTATTAGAAAAGGGGTAACCCTGTTTGAGTTAAGCTGAGAACATGGAATAAAAAAAAAACAACCACTGAGTAAAAAAATACTCGAAACTGTACGAATAACTTGAACATATCTCGAGTTACTCGAAAATACCTCGAGTTACTCGAAAACATCTCGAGTTACTCGATAATTTCTCGAGTAACTCGTAATTTCGAGTTAATCCAAACACCGAGTTATTCGAATCGAAAATCGAGTCGAGTTGCACTACTCGACTCGACTCGTACTCGAAGCTACTCGCACAGGCCTACTCTAAATCTTTATCCTTAGCCTTTTTCCAATCTTTGTCTGAATTCTTGTCCTAGTTTTTGTCATATATCATGCTTAAGTCTTTGTCCTAGCCTTTGTACAAATCCTTATCTTATTTCTAGTCCTAATCCATGTCCAAATTTTCCATGTCCAACTCTTGCATTCGTTCAAACCATTTGTCCCAGCAGTTTTTCCATTCCTCTTGAGACACCTCCAAAACTAGGTTTTTGAGCGCCTCACCTGCTTCTGCGGCTCTCGTAAATCGTTGACCACGCAGTTTACTTTGATATTCGGGAACAAGAAGAAGTCATTGGGTGCCAAATCAGGAGTGTTTGGAGGATGAGTCATCAGTTCGACGTTTGAAATAAAAATACACATAAAAATACACATGTTTGACGAGATGTGTGAGAGCTTGCATTGTCATGGTGAAGAATGATTCGTTTTTGGCAGTTGGTTTTGGGAATTTTTCCGAAGATTTCCGGTAAACAACAACATTTCCGGTCGTGTACCATTCAGAATTAAGCGTCCTACGTTGCTCAAGCGGAACAGTGGCCACATGACCCATTCGGTGGAAGAAACAGGCGACAATTTGCTTGGCAGTGCTTCGTGCGCTAACAACTTTTGTTGGATTTGCCTCGTCTTGGAATACCCACACGATCGATTGCTGTTTTGTTTTCGGCTCATACGCATATATCCATGATTCGTCACCTGTCACGATTTTATACACGTCTTTTGAAGCACCTCGATTGAATCATTTCCTTACACCAATTACGGGATATCCAATGAAAGCAAATTTTTTTTTACAGATATGTGTTCATGCAAAATCGAATGCCTTGAAGTGGAACTAATGAGCAAGGATGCCTCTATCTCACGATATATCACATGACGATCTTGCATTATTAGTTCACATACTGACTGCATCGATGTTTTGTAGCACAACAACCGATTTTGGACGACCTTCACGGAATACGTCGGCGTCCGAACTACGACCACGATTGAATTCACCATACCAGCGATATACTGTAGTTTTTGATGGTGCTTTTTCGTCATACAAAGAACTGACTTCATCGACACATTCTTATTGAGATAATCCACGTCACAAGTTGTGAAAACTAGTCCAACGAAAACCTATTCTTGAAATTTCCATTTTTTTAACAAATTGATTTTCTTAACCCACTGTAAACAAAACAAATAGCACTTGTACATCAAAATGTTGTGAATACATTTATGATAAAAAATATCAAACTTTAGTATGGTAACACCAGATTTTAGCTATTGACAATAGTGTTGCCAGTTCCCGAAATATAAATATAAATATATAGCGATATATTTATCTTATTCTATGCATTTTCCATGGCTTTGTTTTGATCATTGGTATTTGAATTTGAATACATGAGAATATCTAAAGGTGTTGAACGTTTTCTTCCGAAAAAGTATTCCAATAGAGACTTTCCAGTAGCCGTATTTGAGTTATCTATTGAACAATACTGTGACAAAAATATAAAAATATTAGGGCAATTCACGATATTGTTGCGTCGTTGCAAATGGGTTCTTGCAAAGGAAAATTTTTGTGAGAAAACATTATGATGTTGCAAATTCTTAACAACAGGTGTTTTGTTTAAATTTCTTCATCATCTGTTTGTGAAATTTGCTTAGAAAGTTAAATACAATGAAAAAAATGCCAAAAAAATTTCTAAAGCAAAGGATAATAAACATTGTTCTCAATAATGCTGTTCAACATTTAATGGCTATTTAAACAGATGTTCGTATGTACGTTTAATTTATCTGCTTCTCCTACAAATTTCAAAAAATTAACATTGAGAATAACGATGAAGAAAGTGAGATTTTGAATGAACTGAAAGATGATATATCTACATTGCTTATGTGTCGTCGTGGAGTTTCATCAATGGTTCAAAAATCTTCTCAATGATTTAATGATATCTTGACAACCATTGAGAAACAGATTTCGACAGTTGCTTAGAATCGAGTGGAGTCAATTTAAAAAATTGTTAGCTTAATATTCAGTGACGAAGATTTCAACTAAATTCATTCATCAAAGCAACTTCCTGTTGAACTGCAAGTCGCCATAGTCATATTTAGGTAAGATCCATTTGGTGATGAACCTTGCGTTTATTATTTTATTACTTTCCACCTTGTGTCTGTGTCCAAAATTGAGAATTGTTACAGTTTTGCTGTGTCACTGTGTAATAACAATAAAGAGATTAACATTTAAATTACAATTTATTAAAAATCGTGTGACTTTACAAATATTTATTTGATACCATTGCTTACTTGTGTAAAGGTATCTGGACATTTTTCTCTATCGTATATTAATTTTTTCACAATTGACAATGGTAAAAATAGGCTTAACCCATACACGTTTACAACTAATCCAAGAGAGTAACAAAATGATTTGGTCTATATATTTCGTTCTAATTTAATATAAAAGTAATAAAAAAGACAGAAGTTCTGTATGGTTTTGTGTTGTTGGGAAGGGAAATGAGTGTCCCAATATGCGTTAAGGTCTAAGTTTTTCAATGTATCAAAAACAAAAAACTAGAACGCTTTTATTGCAAAATAAACACAAACTATGGTAGAAATAACAAATTATTTAATTTATAAACCAGGGCTGCGCAGTCGGTTCGAAAAATGACGACTCCGACCATAAAATTAAAAACATTTAATATGATTTGAATGTATGTATCTTTTTAATGAGGAAGTTAAAAATATGAGGAAAGTAATTTATTTTTGGCGAGCACGCCCGTAAAAATTTTAAGAAAATGATTAGTTGGGTGTTAATCACATAAACAACCAAGTCTTTCATAACAAAATGGACTCCACACCATCTTAGGTGTACCATCAGTTAAACTAACTGAACCCTAAAAATGGAAGTGCGGAAAAAAGGGAGGAGCTAAACAGCAAAAATAACAACAACTTCAATATGCTCTGATAGTGGTAAACCGCTGTGATCGAATTTCGAAGATCCATATGAATTAAGGCCTAGATAAGAACTCAGTTACAAAATTCAAGCGTTCTCTGCCAAAAATAAATTCCGGGTAACTTTCTGGGCATATTGGCAGTATAAGTAGAACCTAAGTAGCTTGAGTGGATCACAGTGTAAAGTCATACAAAGGCTACTGATGAGTTGGTGTAGTGGCCAATGAAACAGTCTGTATAGTCAAGCTGTGTAATTTGCTCTATACAGAGCCGTTGTTGTTGGTTGTTGCCTTCTTTGTTCTTCATGTTGTCTTGTTGTCAACATGATTGGCCTAGAGCTCAAAAATTTGTTTTCAATATAAATAATGAAAGGCCGTATTCAAATATTAAGATTAAAAATAAATACAAAATTTAATGATATTGAACAAACTTACATTCTGAAGTGATCTATAACAGATCGAATTTTTAATGCTCTTTCACAAGAGGAATCGATCCTATTCGGTTTATTGGAGTTGTGACTAAAATGTAAGTTCCTACGTATTTCTTCAAAGCGGTTTATAGGCATTACATTAGCAATGTAAGGAAATTCCATGCCAGGATCTGAGGACCAATAGCTCCTGAATGTAGGTAAGCAGTGACAGCACATTACAAAGTTCATGCCAAAGAAAGCTTTGGCTTCTTCATTAGTCATGGCAAAAAATCGGCCATTTTAACGTACGAATTCACGAGCAATCCATCAATTTTTCAAAGCTTGCAACTACATTGAAAATTTGTGTAGAAGTCAACTCAATGTCAAAAGTTTTACCTAAAATGTGCATCACCGAAATTATACCCTTGCATTCTTCCTGCAGGGTAAACTCTCTACGTCGCAGAGTATCACCATTTGCCGTTTGTGCGCTCGAAACTATATAATACAAAATTGAAAATATTAAACTTTTTTTTTTATTCTAAGTCAAAATTGAATGAACTTTTCCAATTCGTGCTCGTTTTTTTTGTATCTATAACACTTCTTTAGATATATGGGTCGAAAGTTGGAACTTTTTTGTTCTTTGTGCAAATTTTTCACATTCAGAATTTTTTTCAAATTTAAAATGGTCCTGTAAATAAACGGTAAAAGATATTTGATTGGTGTTTTTTTCTTGAACATGGATATTGTAATCTCTTATGATAAAAATCACTAAAATTAACAAATCGTTTACTGTTTGACCACAATATCTATGGTCAGTTAACGCCTATTTTTTACGATTTTTGAGGTTTAGGTAAGGATAAAAAGTAAAGATTCCAAAAGATTCGTGAATGACATACATAAAATGAATCCTTGGAGTATCCTCTTTAAATACATACAGTAGACGCTCGAAAATTAGAACTCTCGGAAATTCGAATCCTTCGGAAATTAGAACTAGCGTTTTTAATACATTACACGCTCTAAAATTAGAACCGTCAGTTCTAATTTCCGAGCTTTTGTTTTTTTTTTTTGTTTGCTTTTAATACTGAAAATTTGCATAGTCGTCATATCATATAAAATTTTTCGTATCTATCTCTCTTCAACGACGCTCTTGATGTATACTCAACGACTGAATAAGAGAGAACAATATGTTTGAATTGAGCTAGCACAATTTTGTTTTTGAAATATTTTTTTTTTTTTTTTTAAACTGTGATGAATTTTAATGTATCGGTATGTTTTGTGTTCCTTTTATGTGAATAAAAATAAAAGAACTATGTGTAAAGTGTTTTTTTGTGTATTTTCTAAGCGAAGATGCACTTTTATGTTAATTTTTATTTAAAAAAAAAACCTTTGGAAATTAGAACTTCTCGAAAATTAGAACTACCCCAAGAACAAAGTGGTTCTAATTTACGAGCGTCTACTGTATATGTTATTCAGCCGGGCTCTGCCGGACGTTGAACAAACTTGTCATTTGAAGAAAAAATTACGATGTTTCCTGATATGTATTGTGTTTCAGTGGCGTTCCTAGGGCGGGCGGAGGGGGAGGTCCGCCCCGGGTACCAATATTTTAGGGGTGACACCATTTCGATATTTTTTTTAATTTCTCAAACAGAAAGACAAATACATTACGTTAAAAAATATGTGTCCCATTTTATCGCATCGAAATTATTTCTAACAATTTGTGTATCAGTAGCTTCATGCGAAAGGAGTTTTTCCAAGAAAAAATTAATTAAAAGGGCTTGCACATCGGCGAATCTTTTCGTCGAGCAACATGGCGGCGCGAACGTGTGTGAAAAAGCTAGCGTTCAAATTGAATGGACCTGTTCGTCACACAAGCCATTGATTTTTGTTGTTTTTTGTCATCATTTTCGGCAGCATTGCTTGTTCGACAGAGAAAATCAAAAATTTTTGTAAACACGGCCAACGTGTGACAAACTGTCGAACATCGCTTCTTAACTAGCGAACTTGTGTGAACATGGCCGCCGTGTGACGAACAGATTCGCCGATGTGTAAGCCCTTTAAGACTTATTTAAGGTCTTCCATGGGACAGGCAAGGCTTTCCGATCTTGCTATTTTATCCATTGAAAACGAGCTTGCAAGTAATATTGATTTCGATGAGGTTATTTCAAATTTTGCAGATCTTAAAGTAAAAAAAGTTAGTTTTTAAGACAACGCCATTAATAAGATTTCTTTGTTTAACCTAATACGTACATATACAAATATGTACCTGAAAATGTAATTTGTTTGTTTAATTTGTGTAATTTTTTTGTGTAAGTTTTCTTTTTTACCTTAGGCCTACATATCTAAATATGTAGACTAGGGCGGGTCAATTTGTTCGGATGAGAAAAAACCCATAATGCGTATAGCAGAAATGTAATCTATGATGAATTCTTAGAAAATTTCCCCAAGAAACCATAGGTCTAAAATCAATCCCAATATCGCGCATATCGAGGTCAAAACTTGTATATGAATTAAAAAACAATTGTATAGTTTAAATAGAAATTCTAACGAATAATCCAAAAATGGCAGCGTATATCATTGATTTTAGACTTGTTGAAAAGGAAAATTTGCCAGCTCTCCGAATCTGAATTCATTTTAAAAATATTTTTTCTTTTAAACCAAATATTGCCAATCTAATATTTTAATATTGTAAAAACTAAAACGACTTAAATTTACAAAAAATCTTTTATTGAATCAGTGCAAAAAGTGTAATTTTAGACTTATAAGTCTTGTTTGCTCTCAATGCGGGGTATTTTAAGTCGACTTTTTGCAGCTACTGCCATAACAATGTCTCGATTTTTTTTCAATTACGCGTTTTGAAACACTTGAAAGTAACTGAACAAATCGTTCAGTTCCCTGAATATGCGATGGAATTTGTGGGTCTGGCAGCGGTGGATTTTCAAACTCTAGATAACTTAGCATGTGCTCGTATGGATGCATGTTTTCACATGTGTTTGCGGTGAATGGATGTTCGGATTAAATGCTGTCATCATCTATGTGTATCAAATTTTTCAAATAAATTCAGATTCGGAGTGCTGGCAAAATTTCCTTTTCAACAAGCCCAAAATCAATGATATACGCTGCCATTTTTAGACTATTCTACAGTATTTTTATATAAAACTATGAAATCCATACACAAATTTTGACCTCAATATGCGCGATATTGGGATTGATTTTAGATCTATGGTTTCTTGGGGAAGTTTTTTTCAGAATTCATCATAGATTACGTTTCTGCTATACGCTTAATCGATAAAAAATTTGACCCTCCCTAATGTAGACATCTGAAAATGTTATATTTTTGTTCTGGTTTTTACAAATTCTTATTGTTTGTCATATGTTGTTTGTTTTTTTTTCGGAGAAGATAAAGATAGTAATAAAAACACTTAATCTCATCGAATTGGTTTCTTTTTGCATTTAGAAATTTTTTATAGGGGTGACACCATGAGTATCCGCCCCGGGTGTCACCAAGCCTAGGAACGCCACTGTTGTGTTTTCATAATTTACTTATGCACTAAACAAAATAGTATAACTTAGAGTTTGATGCACTATTTCTTTTTGTTTTCTTTTGTACATTCTAAATATGACAATTTGACATTGGACATTTGACATGGTATTTATATAAATAAATTTATTTTTGTCATCTCTTTTTGCAAATATCTTCAATTTTTTATGGATATTGCGTCAAGTTAACTTTTAATTAAAAGCTTGTAATTATGTTTCCTTTACGACAGTTGTTGACTTAAGTCAAAATAATTTTTTTAAGATTCTTAATAACCATTGAATTTAAAAAAAAAAATCAAAAATATTGCTCCAAATAACAGAGGTACTATTTTTTTATCAGTCAATTTTAATTGAATATAATAGATTTATGCTAAAAAAATGCAAACTTCTAATACTGAAGAATCAGCTGTTAATAGGTTAATATCTTTGTTTTGTTTTGTTGTTGTTGTTGCTGTTATTGTTTACTGTAGGTTCTCATTTCATGCTTTTTGATTAGTTTTGCCAAAAATCAGCTGATTTTTAGCTGAAAAAAGTTGGCTTGTTTACTTTAAAATTGAAAGTTAAACAAAGCGCGAGTTTGTGGCACATTTTCATTAAAAATTAATAATTTAACAATTTCTAGTGAAGTTATTTCATTTATTTGCATAGAAAGTAAAGCAAGTGAAGGAAATTTAAATTTAAATGAATGTGATATACTGGAAGATGTGCGTACAAAACTTTGCAGAAAATTTGATGATTTCGTCAGATCCGTTAATAACATCGGTTAGAAGTATTGACAAAATGTCATATTCTGGAGATGATGACGGTATATTCGGTGAAATGGAAGACTTGATTAAAAAGTAGATGTTTATCAAATTCGAGTATTATTCTTGTTGTTAACTTGAAAGTATTTTGTTGTAATTGATTTGGTTATAGAGGAAAACAGAACATTAAACTAATGTATGAATTATTGATTTCTATTTTATTGATATATAAAAGTTTTGGTAGCTTCTGGGTTTAACCTAGAATTAAATAGCGGAAAAAAAATGAAAATTTGGTTTTTATTTCAAATAAAATTTCACATTGATGATTATTCAATTAAATCATCTAATTTTACTTTATATTTTAAAGATGTATTTTTAAAAGGTACTTTGAGCAACAACGGGTTAAGAAATTAGAAAAGTTTATATGTATTTTGATTTTCTTATTTTGTTAGAAATGATATAATTTCAAACAACTAAGCAATAAGTTACAGGTTATTACAGTTACAGGCAACCCTACCAAGGCACCTACGATTTTCTGAACATATTTTTCTGTTTTCTTAAGCACAGCGATTTTAAACAAAACAAAAAAAAAAAAAAGAAATGAAATTACCATCCGTGAAAAAGTTTTATAATTTCAATCATGCAATCAACGGAATCCTTTGTTCGGTGAGAATGGGGCAACCCAGCAAAGCCCGCCTTTAGCTTTTTTGTCAAACTTTTTTTCTGTATTCATAGTTACATAGATTTTCAACAAAAAAAAAAATAGAATTTTGAAAATATCTTTATAAAATACAGGTTTTGTTACCCAGGAAGCTCAAACTTATTTTTTAGTTGACTTTGGGGCAACGCCACTAAGCTCCCCTCTGCTCAATTAAACTTATATTTTACATTTCTGTAGCTAGATGGATTTCCAATCAAACAAAAAACCGGAGTAAATTATCTCAACCCGTTCAAAAGTTACAGAATTTCGATCACCCAGGGAGCATTTCGCGACACTGTGCGTCGATTTGAAGATATGATCTGGAGTAAAATATATGAAAATAAAAATGTTAAACTTAAAGAATAGCAAGGCAAACGACTTCGATAGTTCGCACCAAAAGATTCCTTTGATACATATAAGGACATCCGCGTCCCTTTGCATTTTTCTACATGATATGCATTATTTTTACTAAGAAAACAAAATATATAACAAAACGATAGTTGTACTTTCCTGTGAATATAACTCTTAAGAAAAAAATGTAAAATGTTTCTTTATGGTAATAAAATATAATTAAATTTTTACATCTTGTAAAAATATTTTTCACTTTTCGCGCTTATAATTTATAATTTTTTTACAGACAATTGTTTTCTTTTCGTGTTGCCATCACGTAAACTTGAAGAAGCAGTATAAATTTAAAAATATGAATCTAGAAAAGGTTTTACTTAGCAAGTATTACTGTAAATTATGGAAATTATGTGCGGGAAAATGTGTCATTTATGAAAGGGTTAAAGTTATCTTTGACCTGAGTTATAAGTTATAATTTAAGGTTTGATTGCAAATTTTGAAATATATAAAGACTTTTAAAAAGAAAACTATATACTTTCTTGCACTAACAGACAATCCAAGTGATGATTTATTAGTTCCTACAATCTTGTATGGCTTCATACAATCTTGTTAAACGACGCATTAATACTTCCTTAGTGCTTACTAAGATACAACCCTTCTAAGCCAACTGCCACAATAAGCAACGCAGTGCAATCCTTTACTGTTATTTTTTAATCAACTGAAATTAAGTTTACTCATTCATCTAGTATGTTGCTCTTTGTACAGTGTTCAAAGAGTATTTTTCTGTTATTAATTATATCTCTTCATATGTTAAAATCACAATTCTCTCAGTTCCCTTCTCTTAAATGCATGTCTCTTAAATGTAAATCTCCTAAATGTATGTCCCTTAAAAGCATGTCTCTTAAATGCTTTGCAGACAAAATCTGTGCGTGAGCGAATTGTTTATTTTTTCCTGAACTAACTGTTGGCGATACTGTAATAGAAAAGAACTGAAAGATTGAAACTGTTGATAACAGAGAAGAGTGCTTTAATAGTAACACAGAAACTTTGTTGAGGCGGTCAGTTAAGGTACCTGAACCAGTGTTGTCACTTTGCCACAATTGTGGTAGATCTACCACATTTTTTGACATTTTTCATTTCTACCACTTTTACCACCCACTATTTGCAATTTCCTAAAATCTACCACTTTTTTATTTCAGTCATAAAATTTTTTTTTAGTTTTTATCACAAATTTTATTTACCACTTTAATATTTACTGAACTCTGTTTAGGATTTGAATTTTATCATTGTGAATGCATTTTTTCGGCGTGTCATTGTGATTTCTCATCGTCTAGTTCAGAAGTGAAAGAAACAGATGCAAGTGCATTCTAAGGAAAATATTTGTGAAATAAGGGCAAATAGTGCATTATTTCAGTATTTCAAAGGGTTGAGCGAAAGGTTTGAAAGTTCCTAAATAAAATTAGCTTTCATACTTTTTCATCAATTATTTTTATGTTGATTTTTTATTTTTGATATTTTCTCAAAGATTTAGTATTAAACTGAATGTAAAATTATATTTTTCACTAGTCAACGTTTCATTAAAAATTATTGATAACTTAAAATGTAACTTCAATAATATTAAAAAATGCAATGCCTATGTATGTTCTTCTATTTTTATTTCCATAAAACTTAAAATTATATAAATACTGGCTTTTTAAAGTTATGTATATGTGTACATACAAATAAGGATTTTGAATGGTTTTCTTAAGGAAAAAAAATCTACCACCCACTTTTTAAATCTACCACTTTTTTAGACTCAATCTACCACTATTTAAGATTTTCAAGTGACAACACTGACCTGAACTATAAGTTAAAGTTGAGGTAGGTGTACCAATGTACCCTTTTTCTTTATTTCATATAATTAACAGCATATATTTATTGTACAATTTATGCAAAGGATAAATATATATCTGTGGGCTATTCACAAAAGAACTTAACCCTAGAGAGATAATCATATGTGTCGTTTAGTTACAAAACGGTGTCTACTCTAAAAATTAAAAAAAATTTTAAAACTGATTGTATTATGATTGGCTATTAAAAACGCATATAAATAATTTAATTTGATTCGTTCAAACAGATGTATTCTTTCACAAATTATATCAAAAAACCATACTTTGAAGCAAAACCATTCTATTCCAACTACTTGTTAGAAGCAAAACAGTTTAAATCCATATTTGGTAGCAAAACGCTTCTATTCCTTTGTGTTTATTTGTTTGCATACAATTGAGTAGAAAATTAAGTATATTCCAAATAATTGCGCCAATTTTAATGCCATTCCATTAGAGAACGGTTCTTTTCAGTATTGTTATAGTGTTTGAGGTGCTGAGGCGTTCTTATTTTTAAAGGTAAGCTTAATAAATAAATGTAAATGTTAATAAATAAAATTTTTTATTAATTGTCTTACTTAATTAAATAATTTAAGCTGAATATTTTATAGAAAAATAGAATCTATTAAGGATCCTGTGGAATAAACCACGCAAAACTATAGTCAATAAATCTAAATGCAAACGCGAAATAGAAAAACAGAAAAGGTACATTGCGATTTTAAATTATACAAAGTTAATATGACTTCAATGTGATAACTTTATAGATATTGGGCCTTACCAATAGTCAAGAGCTGATACTAAGAAAAAACTGGCACTAATAAGTATAAGCTTTTCGTTAGTAGTCAACTTTATATTTTTCCGTACCAATAAACAAAATCAGTATTCGCTTTCAAAGTATAAGCTTTAATCTATTGTGAATGTGCTTTGCCTTGTTTGACAGATAAAAATTGACATTCTACTAAAATACTTAGCATCAGCTGAAACCGACACTAATATAAAGTATGATACTAGAGCACATGTCGATACTTTCTCGTTTATTGGTATGAAAGTTTTTAAAGTATAAGCTTTAATCGGAAATGTCGACACTTTCTATGGAAGTAGCAAACTATTGGTAAGGCCCATTGTTTTACAAATTTACCTCGAATAATTTAATGTACTCACAAAGGGCAATCTTTTAAATGCAATGCAATAAATTCAAAAGATGCACTTTATTTTTTCAAATTGTTTTACGCTAATGCATCGAAACAGCTTCAAGATGGTTTTATTCTAAATTATTGTTCGATGCAGCCTCCAAAAAGAACTAATCGAGTAATGAAAAACGGTCCACGAAAACCCATAACTATATCATATATGATGAGACAAGCAAATGGTAGCCTTCAATCTGTGCGCCAAAAATTTTTTCTAAATGTGCTTAATATTGGCAAAGCTCGTGTGCAGCGTATTAGCAAAAACCATTACGATACTGGAGAGTTACCAACAGAGCATCGAAGAGGCGACAGAACAGGAACCAAATATAAAGATCGTAAGAAAAAGATTATATCCATTATTAAACAGCTTAAAACGTTGGAGTTGCATTATTGTCGTGCTAGCATTTCGAAACGACAATATTTAAGTGGCGACCTCTCGATGTCAAAGATGTGGAAAATATTTACGGAGAATAATCCAGGTTTGCCAGTTAAGCATTCCTATTTTGAAATGATTTTTCGAACAAATTTTAATATTAGTTTTAAATCGCCTTCAACTGATATGTGTTCAACATGCCTTCAACTCAAAGAAAGTTTGAAACTAGAAAACGATGCAGGGTCAAAAGCAAATTAATTCACTAATTGCGAAGTAAAGCTTTTTTCAAGTTGTTGAATGAGGAAAAAGATGGACTATTTACAATATCATTTGATTGCCAAAAGAACATGGTGCTACCTAAAGTCCCCGATCAGGCCGCTTACTATAGCCGACAGCTATATGTATACCTTTTTGGAATGGTTGTTGGTACTGGACATTCCAACCTGACTAAAGATAATGTTTTTTATATTATTGGACTGAAAATGTACACCAAAAAGGATCGAACGAAATTTAATCGTGCGTGTAATACAAATCGACTGTTTAATACTAATTTCGAAAACTTAAACACCTTATATCTGATGGTTGCGTAGGTCAGAACAAAAACTCCACTATGATTGGAATGCTTTTTTTCTGGCTTGTAACAAAATCACCGAAACACATTAAACAGATTGAAATATTGTTTCCAGTTGCAGGTCATTCCTACATTCCACCTGACCGTGTTTTCACGCAGATTGAAAAACGAGTCAGAGCTAAGCAAACAATTATAGGAGTTGGAATTATAGGAGTGGAAATGCCTGGAAACTGGCATTTTAAATTTATGGAATCGAAACGTATCATAATAACAAGAAGTTAGACCAGTGACTGTGTGATAGAGGGGTACCATTTTATTATTCCGACATTGGAAACCAAAATCAGTGCAAGGACTCAAAAAAATCAGTGCAAAGAATAAAGACAGTGCAAATTTATTCGGCAAATGAAATCAATCCCCGTAGACCCAGGATGTCGATAAACTTTTAAAAAAACACTTTTGCAGTGACTGGAAAGAAGATCCAGCCTTAGATTTTTATAAAAACACATTGAACGAAGACTTAGAATGGTCTGATCAAATCAACGATGGCATAAACTGCGAAGAATGGTCAGAAAGTCCTGACCTTCGAATTTAATTTTTTTTCATTAGTTTTTATGATTTTTATTTTTTAATACAACTGCTGTGAATTAATAACATGAAACACTTACTGATGTGAAATGAAGTCAACTTTAATAATATAATTTATAGACATATCGCTCATTTACTAAAGGACTGTCATAACTCAAAAAACGTCATTTTCGACTTAATGATGCAGAATTATTCGTAATGTCATGCTTTATGTTGTGTAAAAATTTCACACTCCTAACTTATATATTCTCTGCGTGAGAAGATAATGTGTCGTTATTTCATTTCGTATTTACTAACTTTTTTTAACCACAAGAGTGACATATCTCAGTTGTGCTACAGTCGTCATCGTTTGAATTTTCTCAAATATCGGCATATTTCGTGTTGTGACGTTATTATTGAAAAGGTAATCATATTTTTAATATAGATAAATTTCATGTGAACGGCATTATTTCGCGATGTGACTATGTTGTTGAAATATTTTGCTTACTTTAAACTCGCTATAACACCACATGTGACGTTCTTGATGAAAATCTTATTATCGTCATCTGAAGTATTTCTTCTTATGACGTTGTTTTTGATAAAAGAGTAACTGTTAAGAAGTCAGCCGTTTACAATATCAGAAAATGTGTCGTTATTGAAGATAGTTATGCCGATGGTAACTCTCAATAACCCGAAATGTGACGCAATTGTTGATAAAAATTAGAAATATTTATAAATAATTCGCAAGATCAATACAATAATAAAACTAAAATTTGTTTTAGTGTATAAAATGGAAAACTGTAACCGTAGCAACTCCTCATCGTCAACATCATCATCTTCCAGGTCATCATTGTTTACAGAAAATTGTGATGATTAGGTCCTTGATTTACCATACTCTCCCGGCTCGTCAAAACATGATAGTGATAGCCATGACACAAATGAAAAAAGGCAAACATTCAGCCACTTCAACAACTTTTTTCCGCCCAGTTTTGGAGAATAATTTATGTGTTACTACAGTTGCGGAATATGTTCACGAAAGTGTTCATATTTTCAATGCGAAAGAAGCAACTGATAAGGAATCTTTCAGGCCTATACACCAACTTCTAATTCGGCAATTTCTGTCAGTGATTCACAACCTGGCACATCTACTTCTAATACGGCAAGTTGTTCCTTAATTTTAAGAAGTCCATTAAATAAAGGGGGAAAAAGAGCGAAACACTCTAAAAAATGGAAGCAAACGTTATTAAAAAAAAAGTAACAGTGGAAAACAGTACGAATCACAAACACTTAGCAAAAACGTTAGACGTGAAAGACAAATGAAAAGTCCATGTGCCGTGACTTGTAAGCTCAAATGTTACACAAATTTTAACTCCCACCGTGGAGTTAACGAATTAGGTACGTGCGTACTTCAATATATTCAAAATCTGCCGTATTCTGATGAAGCTGCAATAATATTTTTTTCGGATAGTTAATTGCGCCAGACATCGAAATAATAAATTTATGGTTGCCATGTACTTATACGCCGTGCGCTACTTATGTATGTATAAAATCAATAACCCACAAGTATCTGGTCAAAGGCTATACACAAAACGAAGGCGATTCAGCACATTCTTAAATCGAGAGAGAAACAAAGCGAATGCTTAAAAGTGGTCCAATTTCTACCTCTGAATCATTCGTTTCGATTATCCTATCTGCGAAAAAACAGTAGATCCATTCATTTTAAAAGAGGTTTACTTCGAGAACTTTTTTTATTTAAAAAAAATTGAAAATTACAGTAATCCGTTGAATATGGCTGCGCTGAAACTGTCTCAAGTAAAAATACTGAAAGTTTCATTCATCACCAAATTCAGTTTTTTTATAAATCCATCAAATATAAAGTTTTGTATAAATACAATTAATAATACAATTTGTAAACATTTTATCGCTTACATTATTTTTTTATTGAGTTATTTTTAATTAATTACTTAAAATAATTACTTGAAGTAATTAGAAATTAAAATTATATTTATATACGAAAATACTGTAAAAATAAAGTTGCTTTCTAAATGTTTGTTGAAATTAATTATATTTTAAGTTCAAAAGACTGTGAAAATAAAATGCCTTAACACACAACTACCGCTTTTTTTTCTCAACAATAATGACACATTTTAACTTATGACACTCAAGTCGATATATTTTTGCAGCAATAACGTCACAATTCAAAATAGAGAAAGTTTTCGTTAAAGAAAAAATCATAATTGACTAATTGGTGTAAACTTTCTTTTATGGATTTTTTAAATATATAAAAGTTCACTACTTGATTCTGAAATTTCAAGATTTCCTCTTTATTTTGCAAGACGGGAGTCAATTAAAAACTTAAAACGCGTTTTCTGCAAAATCGCGTTTTTTGAGTTATGACACTCTTTTAGTAAATGAGCGATATTTTAATGAATTATTTATATAAAAATAAAATTTTCTTTAATAACGAAATAATATATTTTTTATTACCTTTATTATTTATTCATAGCAAAACAAGTCCATTCCGGACTGTTAGGCGCAAAACCCCTCTATTCCACAATAGTAATTTGTAAAATGATTCTATTCCAGTTGTTTGGTGACAAAACAGTTCTATTCCATTTTAATTCAATTTATTAAATTAAAACTACTCTTTTTATTTTACTGCCCTTTGTAATATACGCTAGTGAAACAGATTTCTTTAACAATATAAAAAAATATTAGTTAAAATTATACGAACTTTAAGGGAAGGGTTCCCTCATTATGGACAAAAATAAGGCAAAGTTTGTATTTTTGTTGTAGGACAATGAAACGGCGTACGAACTTTTGGTTTTGATGATTATATTAGTTTATTATCAGAGAATTTAAAAAAGTGAAAAAGTTGAAAAAATTCAAAATGGCGGCTACAAAATGCACATTTCCGTGGGCCCCTGCGCGCGAAACATGGTGTCCTAACTAAAATTCTGCCGCTTCTTGTGGTGGACTGAAATCAAAAATTGTTGTTATTACTTAAAGATAATGATATTTTCTATGACTGGAACTAAAATTGTTATTATCCATGTAAAATTCATTGAATAATGAACATTAGAACTAAAAGTTCAAATATTGCTTGTTTTTTTTCCATTTCAACAACGTTAAAAAAATATAAATAAATAATTTTTATACATGATGTTAGTTGAGGGCGTACAAAAAAGCATGCACTTCCAAACAGTTCTTAGATAAAGAGAATCGGATCAATAGATCAGGCCTGAGAGTTTTAGTTAGATCGGAAAACGTGGTTTCGAGATAAGCGCGTTTGAAGTTTTTTTAAAAGTTTAGTTTGGACGTAGCGCGCGTGAGATAGGTGTCTTCAAGACGTTGCCATTCGAAAAATATTCGTCGGATCGAAAAATCCATTTACGCACATATTCTACACATATGTGGCTTTCATTTTTTGCAAAAAAATCGATTTTTTAGTCCAAAATGAGGGAACCCTTCCCTTAAAGTGTATCAATTTTTCTCTATTATCTAAAAAGTAACTAGTATGGAAAATACCTCGGTTTGCAATAAACGACACATATTTTGGCCTTCTTTAAAGATAATCACGTCTTGAAAACGTACTGAACTTAAACTCGGGTGCATAAATTCGAAAATATGTATTTTTCTGCTTAATTATCTTAAAGAAGTAGTACATTACATTACCAGAAAAATACTTTATTCACACATTATTTCGTGAAAAATATATTAAAATATAACATCAAAATTTGATTCATTAAAATACCCATAAGAAACCCCCATTTTAACAATAAATCCACTGTGGTATTTTTTACGCGGTAGCGACAGTTCGTGTTGCATTATGGGGTGCACCTCCCGCTGAGATGTAAATTTGAAAAATTAGCATAATTAAACATTTTAAAGGTAATTGAACAATATGTTTAGGTAATTGTTATGTTGCCAAAATTACTTTAAAACCTAAAACCATTAATGAAAAGTTAAAACACTATTATTTCAATTAGTCCGAAAGTTGAACGAAGGATAATCACAAGCCAGACAGAATTACTAGGGTGTTCAAGATGCTGCCGGCCTAACAAAGATAACACGATTTTTATCAAAATTATTGTTTATTCTTCCACATAGTCCCCTTTTAGCTTTTTTGTTTTTTTTTTTTTTTTTTTTACATGCAATAACAATCGAGTTTAGCTACTTTTCGCACATTCTCATCATTAACGCATTAAAAGTCACAGTCCAAAAATCTTTGAAATAATTCAACAAAATTGATACTAGTGGCTCGAAATAAGTCAATGTGAGAAAAATTTACCCACCAAAATATGGTTGGGCTCAAGGACAACACAAGACGACACGACTAGCCATGCAATTAAACAATAGTTTTTAATCTACTCTTGAGTTGACCTTCAGACAAGTTAACATCAAAAAAGCTACAATTGTTAACTAATTTACTCATACGGCTTAAAGGAGCAGTTAACATATAATTTGTTCTACTATATGGTAAGTAAATTAAATTGTTAGCATTTCTACTGCTTCTACGATTAGCGTTAAAATTTATAAGAGAAAGAAGTTCTGGAGAATCGAATACACCGGTGATGAGTTGGTGCAAATAGACGATATCTGAAGACTTCCTTCGCTCACTCAATGATTGCATCATAAAAGTTTTAAGCGATCATCTCCTTATGAGGAAGGTTTAAAATGTCAAATCCACTTAAGCCCCTTAGGGCAAACCGAACAAAGCATTTTTGGATTCTCTCTATTCGATCAACATGCACATTGTAACTTGGAGACCAAACTTGACTTGCGTACTCCAAGTGAGGACACACTATTGCATAATACAACATTGTAGTCGTAATCATGCTATTGAATTCTTTGGCCCTGCGTTTAATAAATCCAAGCATAGAAGATGCTTTTTTACAAATGTTATCAATATGAATGTTAAAGGATAGCTTAGAATCCATACATATTCCCAGATCTTTAACGACATCCACACGACATAAAGCAGTATCTTTTATTTTATAATCAAAAACTAAATTATTCCTTTTTCGCGAAAAGGTCATAGTTTGGCATTTATCTGGATTAAGAAACATATTATTTTTAGAACACCAAACTTCAAAAGATTTCAGATCGGACTGGAGTAGGGCTGAATTGTCTTGAGAATTTATTTTTCTGTATATCTTCATATCATCCGCATAAATAAGCAGATGAGAGTTTTCAATGATATGGGTCACATCATTAATGGCTAAAATAAACAGAAGTGGACCAAGGTGATTTCCTTGAGGAACACCTGATAACGCAATAAACTCAGTAGACAAAACCCCTCGGAATCGTATTTGATAAGATCGCTCTGTCAAATACAATTTAATCCAGTAAATACAAAATCAAAATATTGTGGAAATCCAATAGATTTAAGTTTAAATAGAATTAAATTGTGTGGTAACTTTTCAAATGCTTTGCTGAAATCAGTGTAGATGCAGTCGACCTGGCACCAGATTCAATGGTGTTTAAACAGAACGTTGTAAAATCGAGTAGATTAGATACCGTTGATCTGCCATTAACAAAACCATGCTGACGAGTTGTTATGACTTCACGGTAGTGAGTTTTTACCCGATCATACACGATTCCAAGGGCGTCCACAGGGGGGGTAGAAGGGGGGGAACTTGCCTCCCCCCTCAACTGAAAAATTTTATATATTTTTATTTCCTATGTGTATATGTAACATTTTTGCTTATATGTTACAAAGTTTTAAACTCTTAAGTTCTGATTTCTTATACTATGTTTACATTGTCTCGAAACTACACAGTTAACTTTGAAATTGGATACTTAACTGCATAGTTTCCCATACAAAAACTTAACTATCTCGCAAAGCAGTTAAGTTGAAACTGCGACCTAAACCATCTCATTTTGCTATGCAACACTGTGTTTTCATCAAGAACAAAAGGAAATTAAAAAAAATGACAAGGAAATTTCACATAAAAAAAGCAAAAAAATATTTGAAAACAATTTCTTTTCTTTTGATGATTCGGTTAAAGACCACCAGTTTAGAAAACACTTCCTGCTAATGATGAACAAAAACTCCTACAAGGCTTTTATCACACACATTGTAATATTTTTAATTTATTTTTTTTTTTTTTTTGCATGAAAATTAAATTTTCAATATGTCTTAAAGTTTTGTGAATCAACGAAAAATTAACGTCAAATAATGACAAAGTTAACTACGCTACTGGCAGTGTAAACACCAGATACAGTTACCAAACTGCATAGTTAAATCTGTAATGTAAACATGATATTAGGTGGTACGAAACTTATTTTTCTAAATAGTCTAAATATTATTTGAGAAATCAACACGAAGTTCTTCGATGTGTGAATGGCAAAGTGTATCAACACTTTGTTCCTACCAAAAGTAGCGAGGCGGCCCGCAACGTTTGTTAAAAACAATATTGATAATTTTAAACAAAGTGTCAACGCACTTTGCCAAAGGGAGCTAGAGACGGGTCGGTTTCAAAAAAGCCTCTAAGTCCTGTCTGAATCCGTTGTCTAGTCGTCTGAGTCTAACTATGTCTGAGTCCTTATCTAACCACACTCAAAGTGAGAGCAAAAATAACTTACTCTCACCGAGTATTAGTTTACTTGAAATGAGAATTAAATCATTCTCATTCCAAGTCTAGCTACTGTCAATTATTTTTACTAATCAAAATCTAATCTGTTCTTATATATAATTGTAATAAAATATATAATTAAAAAAAATATAATAAAATAAAAAATACCAAAAATAGGCATAAGTAATACACAAAATAATTTTTAATAAATAACTGTTTGATAAAAAATAAGTAGCGGTTAAAAATAAATAAAGAAGAAACTTACGAGATATAATAAATAATATACTATAAATAGTAAACAATGTTCAATAAATAATAATAACGAGTAAAAATAAAAACTAAACAGATAATTTACTATCTGAAATAAAAAATTGTTTGAATAAATATTAACAAAAACTTAGCTCATCTAAAAAAGAGAATGAAGTTTAATGAATAAAATGTTGGATATTAGGATTTCCCATTGCTAAGTGGGAGCTTAACAATAGGAACGAAGGAAAAAATATAAAAAGATATTCAACCCGATGAAAAAAGTGGAAAACGACCCATTACCTTATGCCTGGTTAAAGCCGTGTAGGCGCGTGGGTTTCCTTTAAGAATTATTTTCTCTTGCCACCACGTAAGCTCATCAGAAGGATTTAAAAATAAAAATTATTCTACCGACCCTCTATAGACTGAATATTACACATTCGAAAAAAACTAAGGCTTATCAAAATTTTTAAAATTATATAAAATATTCATGTCTAATTAAGGTACTATTACCGTCTAGAATGCTAAAAAATAACATATATTCAACAATTTTTTTTTTCACTTTCTTTGTTATATATGGTTATCAAACTTTTTTTAAAGTATTAAACAGATCTTGAAGATTACGAAAAAAATTTTTTATTTTTATTTTCTATTAATTCTACATTTAATATAGGGTGTTAAAATTTTCTTCTCAAAAACACTGCTGCTAAAACAATGGCGGACATTTGAAAATGTTTTTCAAAAATCGCCTTTTTTCAACCTTTTTTCAGATTCAAAAATTTTATATATTTATTTTTTTGTGGTCAAATTGTGGTAAACTACCACACAGGATATAAAAACAAACTAAATGCTGCAAAAATTATTAATAACGGCCTAGTAGATCCGGATATTAAAAAAAGTCCGCCAGTTAAAAAAACCTAAACTCGAGAAAAATACGTGTAAAGTTTTTTTTACACCTGCGAGCCGAGAGCGCGCTTCAACTTAGTCGTTATATCTCGGCACTGGCTTCGAATTTCGATTTAATATTTTAAACAGTTATTATTGAAGGTATAAAGAATCTAAAAATGTAAAAAAAACAAAATTTCATTTTTTGAAAATTCTAGAGGGTAATAGTACCTTAAAAAAACATTAACCCTATTTGTCCCACAATTAGTTTTGTGGATTTTTTCGATTTTTTTGCATAAATTAAGGTCAATTGGCCTTAGAAAGAATAAATTTGTTTTAATTTTCAATATTCTGTTCTCAGTTTTTTTGAAAAGCATGGTCCCATATGGGACCGCTGGGCACAACTGTGCATTTTACTTTTCAAGAGCAAAACATAATAAGGTTTGGGTATTTTTATATTTTTTATTAAAATTAAGTAAAAAAAGTATAAATAACTATTTAATATGAATAATTTTTTAATTTCAGTTTAAATATTTAATTACAGTTTTTTTAAAATTATTTTTTAAAAATATGCACTCTGCTATTGCGGTACCATATGGAGCCGCTGGGCACAACTGCATATTTCATTTTTCAAAGTCAAATACGCAGTTGTGCCCAGCGGCTCCATATGGGACCAGCTAAGAAAATCTTTGAATTTTTTAAACTAAAAGAAAAAAAATATAAATAAAGTTTATTTTGGCAGAATATGTCATTTTTTCTGATTCGAAATATATAAATATTTATGGGAAAAAACTTTCGTAATAAATAAAAAAAAATCATTTTTCATTTACTAAATCTAAATAATAGATATTTTTGTAAGATATTGACGTCTTTAAAGTAATAAAATAACATTATCCAGACTTTAAACAATACAAAGTTTACGAGCATCTTTTGTGGCTCCATATGGAGCCGCTGGGACAATTCGGGTTAAGCATGTTGCTCTGTTCATAACTGAACGAGCATTCAAGAAAAACGAATATTAAAAAATTTTTAAAACACAAACACAAGATAATCATGCACTCTTTTAATAAATTATACACACACACACACACATTCATACAAACAAAAGAAAAAATCAAAAAAGCTATTTTAAATGATAATAAAATAAAATAAATAGCTTGAAAATATCTTTTTCAGTCTGCACGGGTCTTTAACTATTTTTAAAAACGAACGAAAATTATTTTAAATATTTTTAAATACATTTAATAAATGTCATATGATTTTGTAAACCAAAAGTTCTTTATACTGGAAGTTAAATTGAAAAATATAAATTTTCATATAATAACAGTGTTTACAAAGTTTGCACAGAAAATCTCAGGCAATAAAATTTCATAGGTAACATTCCAGGTTCATTTTCATAAACGTGCACACCAATACACGTATACCTTTTCCCCCCCTCGACAAATTCCTGCGGATGCCCATGCACGATTTGCTCAAAAAGTTTCGGAATCAATGACAGTTTAGCAATGGGCCTGTAGTTATTAACATCATTCCTGCAACCTTTCTTATAAATAGGACTGATAAATGATTTTTTCCAAAACAGTGGAAATAACTTTCTTTTATAGATTTATTAAATAACAGAGAAAGTGGTTGACACAAAATTGTACCGCATTGAGTTAACCCTGCGGCAGGAATCCCATCGGGTCCAGCGCTAAAATCTTCATCGATCGAATCAATATATTTTAAAATATCCTCTGAGGTAAAGGATAAAGAGTCCAGAGATACTCTGGGTGTAGAATTCATATATTCAAAATACTCCATATCTGGATGAAAAAAATCTGAATAAAATGATTCCTTAAAAAGATTGGCAATAAGCTTGATACACTTATTCCAATGATTTTCTTACATTGCGATTCCCTTTGAATAGTAAGGCGGCCTCGGTAGTCGAGTAGGTAGCGTGCTCGACTGCAACCCCAAAGGTCCCGGGTTCGATTCCCGGCCAGGCCATGGTCCTTCGCTTTAAGCCTTTCTGAATTTTCTATCCTCATTTCTAATCAACTGAAATGGAAAACTCATCAATATTTACGGGGTGAAGTTGTAGTTCTTGGTAGCGAAGTTTGGGGATGAGATTGCCTTTATAACTTGAATTGACTGAGGTAAGGGCATAACACTTGCCTCTGATTCAAATCCACATCTTTCTTTGGCTTTCCACCTCGCTTAGAACATTCTACACGTGTTTCACTTGATTGACATTTCCTTCCCACTAATCTGTCAACCCATTCGAACCAAGTCAGACTTGACTGAATAGGTATGCCATCTGAAATCCTTGGTTCAAAGCTAAAAAAAAAAGAAAAAGCTTTTTAAGTTTGGGAACAGATAATAGTGGCAGGGGGTCAAATCTGGAGAATATGAGGATGAGGAGGCAGTTCTAAGCGTAACTCGTGCAAGTTTGTGATGCCTTCAATCGATTTGTGAGTATATAGTATAGAGCATTGTCTTGCAAAAAGATGATTTTTTTTCTTCGATAAATGGGGCCGTTTGTTTTCGATTTCGTTCTTCAAGTGGTCAATCGGATAGTTAAAATTTACAATAATAGTCGCTGTTGATTGTTTTTCCTTTTCTCAAATAGTCGATAAACAAAATGTGACTTGAATCCCAAAAAACAGACGTCAACATCTTTCCTTCCATTTGTTGAGTCATGGCTTGCTTTTCACAGTGCACTTCCACTGGGACCTACCCGCTCTTTTGCTGATTCTGATGTATAGTGGTGGATGCATGATTCATCCATGGTTACTATTTTACGCAAAAAATCATTCGGATTTTATTAAAACATGTACAAACAGTGTTGCGAAGTGCAAACACGTTCATGTATTTGATTGATTGTTAACTAACTCGGCACCCATCTTTCAGTCAACTTTCTCAAATGTTGTGCCTACGGCTATAGCTATCTCACGCACTTTCATTTTTGGGTTGTCCAATACGAAATCGTGGTTTTTTTCCAATAGATTCTGGAGTGGTCACCATTTTTGGTGCTCCCCTTTTGGTGTTCATCATTTGTGCTGATTCGACCCCTTTTGAACTTTACAGTCCAATAGTTTACGGTTGAATACGACGGACGAGATTCACCATAATATTTGTCGAGCTTTTCTTTTGTTGGTTTCACACTTTTGTTACGCAAAAAGTAATGCTTAATCAAGCGACGAAATTCTTCTTTATACATTTTTTATAATAATACCAAAAGTTATTTAAATAAAAACAGTGTAACGTCACTATTCATTGACAGATCTATCTGACATTTCATGTTAAGTGGTGGTGCCATCACTTGTAGACCGGCAGCATCTTGTACGCCCGTAACTGTGTTTCGCTCACGTCTCAAAGACTTAGGATATCTTTCTAGGGTTAAGTAGTGATAAGTGAATTCTTCAGTTTTATCACACTATTCTATTTTATTGAAGTATTTTTTAATAAACCTGAAAATTTCAAACCTCTAAGTAAATTTTTTCTGTTTAAAACCACCACCTCAATATCACTCCATTTTGAGTCCGCGAAATCAAAAATCTCAAACTCCGGATTTGGTTTTCTGAACAAAAAATCAAACTAAAAAAAAAATTGAGCAAAATCGGAGATGGTCAGTGCAACTGATATTACACTTCAATGTGAAATAGGCGTTATATTTGAGGTTTGCAAAATAATGCTAGTGTGTTGACCTGCTACCAACGCAAACCTGCCTTAAAAAATTTGTCAACGAAAGACTTGTTGAAATCCACCGACCAGTAATCCAATAAAAAACTGATTTCGATTATAAAAACTTTAATATATTCTTGACTTATTTCTAGCAAGACCTCTGTGCTTGCACTCTTCTGATCCGTCTTCGACTGACTCCCACAAAAAGAAAAAATGAAAAAAACTAAATGATAAACTGGTTTGCTCATAACTTGCATGTACATAAAATCTTAACCATGAGCTTAGCAAAAAATAAAAAAATGTATATGATAACGGGTTAAAAATTCATTTGTATATAAGAGTAATTGAATTTCGAATTAGTGTTGCCAGAAAATGATTTGCTGAAGGTTGCCAGGAAAATTATTTGCTTTTTTTCTTTTTCTTTTTTTGTTTTTTTTTTTTTTTTTTTTTTTGGATAACCGCCACACTACTCCCCCTCCAGTGAATTTGTCACGAAAATCTGTTTGTGGCTTTTATTATTCGACCACTTTTTGAAACTGGAGGTGGCTTAAATGTGAGCGATTTCCTTACATTAGTTTTTCTAATTTGATTTTGTTGTTTTAAAATACTAAGTCGATTCCTACTAATATTTTTTAACTTCGTAGTTGGTTTTTTTAGGTTATTTTGATTATGATTTGATTTAAAATAGGTGTTACAATTTTTTTCAATAGGGTCGTTTTTACTCAATTTTTTCTCATTGTGTTTTTGAACATCATTTTTTGGCAAATCAATTTCGCTGTTATCAATAAACGCTGATTTTAAACGGTCGATTGCAACCTCTTGCTTTTTCCCACGAATCTCAATGATATAGGTTGATTGTTTTCTTTTCAATACTTTATACGGACCATTGTACGGCGGTGTAAGAGGTGGTGATACCGCGTCGTTACGAAGGAAAACATGAGTACTTGAATTCAAGTCATTCTGGACAAAAATTTTTCGCCGTGTATTATGATTTGAGGTTTCGCTCGGTTTTACATTTTTAAAAATCGTTATCAAGTTTTTGACATAATCACTTTGAGGGATCTCTTTTGTCGATTTATCAAAAAACTCACCGGGCAATCTAAGTGAAGTGCCATACACTAATTCAGAAGGAGTTGCTTGTATGTCTTCTTTAATGGTCGAACGATGACCCAATAAAATGGTAGGTAAGCAATCTACCCAATCGTTTGCATTGTTGCATTTTAGAGCTGATTTAATTGTTCTATGTAAACGTTCAATAATACCATTGCTTTGCGGATGATACGAAGTAGTACGGTAATGCTTGATACCCAAAATTTTCGTCAATTCGTTAAATAACGTAGACTCAAACTGTCTGCCACGATCAGTTGTTATATTGCGTGGGATACCAAATCGAGAAATCCAACCAGTCATGAGAGCTTTTGCTACAGTTTCGGCGGAAATGTTATCGATTGGAATCACTTCTGGCCATCTCGTATAACGGTCAATACATGTGAGGCAATAATTGTAGCCACGAGAGCTAGGAAGCGGTCCAATAAGGTCAATATTAATATGACTAAATCGTTCGTCCGGAATTAAAAATTGTCCCAATGGTCGTTGATTATGTCGACTGACTTTGGCTTTTTGACAATTTATGCATGCTTTTGCCATACGATTACAGTCTCGTTTAATGCTTGGCCAAACAAACCTATCGGTCATTGCTTTAATTGAAGATTTAATACCTGGGTGATTTAGATTGTGAATTAAATTAAAATATTTTGTACGCAAGTTTTTTGGGATGTATGGTCTATTTTTATTACATGCTGTGTCACAGTAAATTTTGAATTTGGTTCCTGGTATTTGCAGGAGTTGTAATTTCAAACTACATTCAGTGTCATTTAATAAAGCTTTTAAGTCGTCACTATTTTGTTGCTCTTTTTGCAAATTTTCGTAATTGACTGTGTGAATTTCGGAAACTTCGGGATTTTCAATACGAGACAACATATCAGCGATGAAATTATTTTTCCCAGACACATGTTGAATATCAGAAGTGAATTGTCCTATAAAATCGATATGAGTCAGTTGACGAGGCGAACATTGCTCTATTTTTTTGTTAAACATTGAAATAAGTGGTTTGTGATCGGTGTAAATTGTAAATTCACGACCTTCCACCTGTGTGCGAAAATGCTTGAGAGCTTGATACATGGCAAGTAATTCGCGATCATACGCACTATATTTCTTTTGTGTCTCTGTCATGCGTTTGGAATAAAACCCGAGAGGCTCATGTGTATTATTAACAATCTGATGCAAAGCTGCGCCAACTCGAAAATTAGAAGCGTCGACGAAAATGCATAATTTTGCAGTGGGGCATGGATGTGCCAATACGCGTAAAGCTGCTGCCTTTATTTCGGATTTGCATGCTTCAAAAGCTTTAATTGCAACTTCATTCCAAACGACAGGTGTCTTGTCTCTCTTTTTATTGCCCGTTATTAATTTTTGTAAAATGCCTTGGTTTTCACAAGCATTTGGTAGACATCGTCGATAATAATTTAATGAAGCAAGGAATTGTCTTAAGTCCTTGGCGATTAACGGCAATTCAATGTTCATGATGGTTTCTACTTTTTTATCGATTGGTCGAATGCCTTTTTCATTAATTGTATAGCCAAGAAAATCAATTTCAGTTATACCAAAATCGCATTTTGGTATATTAATTTTAAGTCCATATTTCCGAAAACGTTCAAAAACGATTCTTAAATGCTGTAAATGTTCGGTATGGTTCCTTGACGCAACTTGTATATCATCAATATATTTGAAAACGAATGGTAAGCCCTTCAAAACTTGATCAATAAAACGTTGAAACGTTTGACTTGCGTTACGTAAGCCAAAAGGCATCCGTACAAATTCAAACAACCCGAAAGGTGTTGTTATAGCTGTCTTTGGAATATCAGATTCGTATACGGGAATCTGGTGGTAAGCGCGTGTCAGATCAATTTTTGAAAATACTATGCAACCGTGAAGGTTGATTGTGAAGTCTTGAATGTTTGGAATGGGATACCGATCAGGAATCGTGACGGAATTAAGCCTTCTATAATCGCCACAAGGACGATCAGTTCCTGAATCCTTGCTTACCACATGCAATGGAGTAGCCCAGGGTGATTTAGATGGTCTGCAAATACCGACTTCCACCATGTATTCAAACTGCTTTCTTACAGAGTCGTATTTTTCTGGTGTTAATCGTCGTGCTTTCGCGTAAACTGGTGGACCTTTAGTTTCAATATGATGATATACGCCAGTTAGATTCTCGTTATTTAAATGATTGTAATCTGGTGGCAAGGTTAGTTCATGATAATCAAATAATAACCTTCCATATTGAGAATCAAAATAAAAATTATCTTTGCACAGTGTTGTTATATTTATTTCATTGCAAGATACTACTTTAATTGAACCGTTTGATGATAGTTTGGTCATTGAATCAATTAATCTTCGTTTTTTTAGATCTACTAATAAATGAAATTTTTCCAAAAAATCAGCGCCTATAATTGGTTTTGTTACATCCGCAATAATAAACGAGAATTGAAAACTGCGACGTAAGCCAAGGGAAACTGTTAAAATTTTTTGACCATACGTATTTATTTTTGTACCATTTGCTGCATATAAAATATTTGCAAATGCATTGTTTTTTAGTTTGTCTTTGAGAGTTGGTGGAATAATAGATAAGTCTGAACCGGTGTCGATTAAAAAACGATTGTTGGACAGTTTATCATAAATGAACAGTCGGCGGCTTGTGTAACTAGCTGCCGTTTCTGCCGCCATTGAATACGGCACGTTTAGTTTTTTGAATTAAAATTGGAATTGAACTTGCACCAATCAGTGCATTTGCGTGCGTTTTCACCGAATTTGAAATGAAACCAACACTGATCATATTTTTGATCGTTATGTTTCCTATCGTCATACTCCCGTTTGGCACATTTGTTGCGAAAACGAGTACTTGAGCGAGAGCGAGAACGTGAACGATCGATTTTTTTATTAATTTCTTCGATTTGTTTTGACAACGTTGCAATTTGGAAACCAAAATCATTGTGTTGGACCGCATTGACACTTGAAAAATGAGACGCTGGAGAAATTGTCGAAATACATGGAGCGTCGAATTTAATTCTATCTTGAATTTTGTCAGCAATTTCTGCTTTTTGCTTTAACGGTGTATCAACACCGACAATGACTGCACTAATCGTTTGTGGCAATTTGGCTGACCAGAGTGTTTCAAGAATTTGGTCTGAAACCATGCCTTTTGATGTTTCGCGCATTTTGCGTAGTAAGACAGATGGTTTTTGATCACCTAAATCCATGCCAATTAGTAGTTGTTTTAACCGTGACTCATCAGAATGTTGGAATTCTTTGATGAGTATACTTTTAATTGCATTGTATTTGTTTTCATTGGGTGGTTTGCGGATTATATCAGCAACCACGTCTAAATATTTTGGGTCCAATGATGAAACAACCAAGTCGTATTTTGTTTGGTCGCGAGTGACACCATTGTTGCGAAATTGAGATTCTATTTGATGAAACCAAAGGTCTGACCTATCGGAATAAAAAATTGGTATCTTAGTTGATACTTTGAAGGTTTCGATATGTGAATTTTGAGAACGAAGATTGGAATTTATTGATTCTTGTCGATTTAGTTGGTCGCGTAATTGAGAACAAGTATTCATAAGATTTGCCATTTGAAATTGAAGTTGACTTATAGTTTGCGCATCATTGGCATTACTTAAATTATTCGTATTGTATTCAACGCCCCGTGTATCATCGGAAGCGTTAAAAGGTGGCAATTGAACTTCATTGCCTAAATCAAGCAAACTTTGATTTAATTCGGTACTCATATTTCCCTTGTGTTGGTACCGGCTTTTAAATTAAATTTTTGATATGATTGCCAAAAAATTATGTTTTACACTGTTTGAAAACACGGAACCCAAGAAAATAAAATATTATAAATGTATATATAGCTACTATACGTTTGATATCAAATACACTTTAAGTTATACGTCTAGACTACTTTATATGAATAAATGCAGCAAACCACGTTGTCCATCAATTGAAAAATCTTGATCGAAATTTGTTGAATCGCTTAACCTTTGAGAGTTCTTGAATTTCGTTAGACTTCCCTAACGGTGTCCCACGATGGAAGAATGTTGATATCATGAACAATTTTTTTGCTCCGATGATGCACAAATTGCGGCCAAGTTACATAGTTGATGATTTTATCAGAAATTATGAATTTTTAATCGCCATTGGGGAACAAGTTCAGTTGAATATTTTACGTCCGTGGATTTCTACACCTTAGAGTGGGTGTTTTTTTCCGTCGGGGTCACCAATGAGGTTTGCAAAATAATGCTAGTGTGTTGACCTGCTACCAACGCAAACCTGCCTTAAAAAATTTGTCAACGAAAGACTTGTTGAAATCCACCGACCAGTAATCCAATAAAAAACTGATTTCGATTATAAAAACTTTAATATATTCTTGACTTATTTCTAGCAAGACCTCTGTGCTTGCACTCTTCTGATCCGTCTTCGACTGACTCCCACAAAAAGAAAAAATGAAAAAAACTAAATGATAAACTGGTTTGCTCATAACTTGCATGTACATAAAATCTTAACCATGAGCTTAGCAAAAAATAAAAAAATGTATATGATAACGGGTTAAAAATTCATTTGTATATAAGAGTAATTGAATTTCGAATTAGTGTTGCCAGAAAATGATTTGCTGAAGGTTGCCAGGAAAATTATTTGCTTTTTTTCTTTTTCTTTTTTTGTTTTTTTTTTTTTTTTTTTTTTGGATAACCGCCACACAAAAAATACAGTTGCTGAGTTTTTTTGTCATTCATGTATTGGATGGAGCACTCATAAAGGGTTTGAATATAGAATATATGGAGGCATGGTACGAAATGGCTACATAAACGAGCAATCCGCGTTATATTCTACTTCTAATTGAAAAAGAATAAGTAAATATAGCAACAACTACTATGTACAAAATGTTTTTGTATGGCACATACGATAATTTCGCCCTCAAAGAACTTGAATTTTAACAAACGATATACAGTCAATTGGCGTACCTATAAGAATTTTAGCTATGCCTTGTGTGGTGTACAACAAATTTGTATCATAAAGTAAATTTCGAAAAAATGGCACAAAAAATGGCACACATTCGCGCAAAGGGGTCATTCATACAGTACAATGAGTTCAATAGATAAATTATATGAATTCAATTTTGAAAAGCTAACTTTTTGAAATTGAATCATTATCTTCAAAATAAACTTTACGTAATTTCAGAATATATAAATGGGTATAACCTTGAGGAATGTATTTTTGTTTTTTCAGGAAAAGGACATAAAAGAAATGTGTCTGTAACTTCGACTCAAGTGACCTGAAGTCAACTGCTTTATATAATGTACATTTCAATAATATGATGCTGAAAATATTGTCTAATCCAAAGAACTCTTATGCTATGTTTACACAGAGAGTTTAGTTTGAGTTTCCAGTACATAGTTGAGTTTTGCTATTGAACGCAAAATAAACTCTTGAGTTCTCCAGTACAATTTTGCAGAATGAAACTCAACTAAACTCGACTTTGTTTCTGTGTTTATCAACACTCAATTTGAGAAATCCCTAAAAGTATGCTAATGTTCTTAAAAAACGGCATGTTCAGATGCAACTTGTACAATTTTGTGGTGAAAAATGTCAAAAACAGCTAAAATTGTGCAATTTACTTTTTGCAAATGAATGAACAAAAAAGCGAAGAAAAGAACTTGGGCACTTGTAGAAGATGAGGTTTTCATATTAGCTAGTTTGGGCCGATAAAAATTCCAAATTGCGCAGCGCATTGTTGAACTCACATGTGCACAGAGAAATGGCTGCAGCCTTGTCCTAAGTGGAATTGATGTCACGGTTGTGGATGTGCCGAAAAAATATGAGAACACAAAAGTAAATGAAGAAATGCCACATTAAACACAATTCTGCCGACTAATCTCTGTGCGAACAGCTATGGTAAACTTAAAAATAAACTCAAACTAAACTCCCTGTGTGGACATGGCATTAGTGCACTTACGGAGCATCCATTTCTGGCCTATTTGCCAATCCTTTCAAATATTTTTGTTCAGATTCATTCAAAATCAAAATATTCTAACAAAGTCACATAAGCCACCATAGTATCAATTGATGCAGAACTCACAATTAATACAAATTCCTATCCTGAAAAAACTCTTTCTAAGCAAAAAAAATTCTTATCAAAATGGAGGAGAAATATTTGCTCATGTACGCCGCAGAACTAATTAAAAAATAAGAGCGTCTTAAAGAAAAAACGACTTCTAAGGCAGCTTTGAGACTGCAATGACCCATTCAAGCAACCCGAAAACGTTATCACAAATTTATTTTGATTGCTGAAGTCAGTGTGTTGGAACTTACATAACTGAGAAACTCCAACCTCACGGTGAGCAAAGGTCATCCATACCATTCGCCTTGAGATTCTTGGCAACACTTTATTTTTATTGCAATGAATCTTATCAAAAATATGTCGGCAATAATGTCGGCTTCCATGATCCAATCATTGGTATAGCGGCCAATTCAGGATATCTCGCAACGTATCGTTACACAAAACTGTACCGAAATTTATTTTCCACTGTCAATTGAGGAGCAAGTTGGTATAAAAAGGGGGTGACAAATTCAAAAAGCTTTACATGATGTGGTGCATTTTTAAAGCCTTTTGTTTGTAACAGTTCAACAAATGATACAATAAGAAGGTAGGCTCATATTGGACATGAGGTCGATGTCAAAATCCGTTGTTGATTTTCAGTTTTGTGTTTTTGCTTTTGTAGTTCGACGTTTGTGGTACTTACAACCTTGTTGTAAAATTTCTCATTTGGCCATCCATTTTAAAATAAGTCTTCCTTGTTATTGTATCATGGTTCAACCTGAATACAAATCAATAGAGACTAAATCAAAATGTTGTTATTCTGATGAAGGAAACTTTGAATATGTGCATTTTCTACTCTAGATTTTTGAGTTTCGGTTCTTTTCCTTTGAGGATATTTTAAAGTTCATAGGATGGATCGATGAAGCTTTTGCGATCTTATCAAAAACGATTCCGTGGAGTTTTGTTATCTGCATTTATTACGGAGTCAGGTGTTCATTCAACACTCTCATCAGAAAAATATAAGCCGAAGACAATACAGACCTATTTCAGTCTGACTAGGTATCCTTTGAAGTTTGGTGGTCTTGAAGTAATAACTTTCTCAATTCAAAAAAACCTCAAACCCTGGTAGCGAAAAAGGAATAATTTTACACTTGATTACTAAATTTAGTCGTGTAAATATCGGCCATGACCTTGGATTATGGATAAATTCTCAGCTTTTTTTTAACATTTACATATCTAGCCTTTCTTGAAAAGCATTTTCTATGCTTTGATTTAATAAGCGCTGGGCCAAAAAGAATTGCATGGTTAAATAACATCAACTTGTTGCATGACCCTGGGTATCGTACCAGATGTGGCGCCCAGCTCCGCCAGCTCATTGGGGTCAGGGAGGGTAATAAATTCGACCCAGCCACATCTGGTCGAAGGCGCACAATAACCGAAAAATCCAAATAAAAAAATTCTATTTAGCACGCCATAATTATTTTTTTTTTTATATCTCCATCTATATATATAAAAAGAAGTGTACGTTTGGTTGAAATCGCATCACTTCAGAACGGCTGGACCGATTTGGATAATTTTTTTTTCAAATGTTCGTAGTAATCCAATTTAAGTGTTTACTGAAAGAAAAATTGACCACGCCCACTTATGCACCCACTGTTTTGATATATATATCTAAAATCGCAGAACGCCTGCGCTGATTTTTTTTTTAAATGTTTGTAATAGTCTAATATATAAAAATAAGTTGCATTGTGTATGAAATTGATGTTCTCTGTAATGCGTGAACCGATTTTGTTTCTGGAAATTTCCCATGAAAGGTGACGTCAATACGAAGGTTTTTTTGTATAAATGGTCTTTGTGTGTGTATTGGTTTATGAATTATAGGCATTTTAGTGAACTTATCAACAATACAGCTGTGAAAAAATACAGGTGCGCACATATGGTGTACATGGGGAAATATTTGCAAGGGTAATTGGAAATAAATGGAATATTGGAATAATTTTACAAGTCTCACTTTTGTTTGCATTTGCGCGAAAAATATAGACATAGTAAAAATTTTCCATACCCCTGTTTTTCCATACCCCCTTTACCACCTACAAATCAATAAAAATGCTATATTTAAAACTTTTTTGGTCGTATTAGACTAAAATTTGGTAAATAAGTTCGTATGGTTACTGTCGGCAACTATACTAAAACTGGGCGTGGTCTAACTATGTAAACGCCCACTTTTGAGAAATCATTATTATTCCTGAGTTGTACATGTTTTGATAGTGAAACTTGATATGTAGATGCTATGGGCCCAAGAGGCCATTACTATATATTTGAGCGAACATTAGACAGGGGGAATTTTGCCACACAGGCCAAATTTTTGATATCGAATTGCTTTGGAACTAAATGTCGTATGTTCCAATACGACAATTGACTCCTAAACTACTTATCCGATTAGCATGAAAATTTGTGTATAGAAGTATTTTGGTACGGTGCGTGTTTGTGGGCTATCAACTTTTATCCACCTTGAACACCAGAGGGCGCTGTAGTACAAATTTTTTACAAAACTGCCTAAAACTCACAAACCGCTTATGCGATTAGAATGAAAAGTGGTATGCAGTGGTTTTCATGTACGTTGAGTGTTTTGCTGCAATATTTTTTGACCTATCTTGAACACCAGATGGCGTTGTAGTAAACATTTTGTGCAATACCACCTAAAACTGCCAAACCTCGCATGCGATTAGAATAAAAATTGGTATATAGTAGTTCTCAGGTACGATGAGTTTTTGACTGTATCTTCTTTGAACCACCTTCGACACCAGATTGTGCTGTAGTACAAATTTTTTACAAAATCGCATATTTTTAGTTGTTACATATGCAAATATTTACAAAATAAAAAATATTTCTTAAATTTAGTAAAATTAAAAAATTTCCGTTATTTTGACATCAAAAACATGAACATTAGGGCGTATCGAAAAATTTAGATCGTATTCTAAGATGCCTCAAAAGTTTCATATGGTTGTCAAGATCACCCAAAAAAAATTTTAAGGAAAAAAAGGATGTCTTCCTGCCCCGCAAGGACAAAGTTGTGTTTTGAGGAAAACAGTAAGAAATAACGACCTTAAAATGCTTCGACTTTTATAAAAAAAACTACGTATGCCTTAAAGCAAAAGTAGGTACAGGCATTGCGACCAAAAGCCATGTTATTTTTTACTGTTTTCCTCAAAAAACAACTTTGTCCTTGCGGGGCAGGAAGACATTCTTTTTTTTTTTATAATTTTTTTTGAGTGATCTTGACAACCTCATGCAACTTTTGAGACCTCTTAGAATGTGAAATTCGAAAAAAAATTGTAATGCGATACGCCCTAATGAACATATCTTGAAAACTATGAAAAATTTTACTACAACGATATATTTAATGCAACATCGTGCTCAAAAATGAGAAAAACACAATCAGAAATTTAATTTTGTGACTTTCGATTAGAATATCTCCGCTGCTTTTTAATACACTTTGCTAAATTTTTTTGGCTTAAAGCTCCATTAAAGTACTATGAAAACCTTATTGCAAAAATACCGTTAGTTGAGTATATATATTTTAATTATTTTTTTCAAAAAAGGTCTGAAATTTTGGAGTTTTCCTCAAAAAAAGGCTCAAAATTTGTTTTTGTTGTAAAAATAATTTAAATTCAAATTCGTAAATTTTCAATTCTATTTAAAAACTATAACATTTATAAGCAAAAATTATTTCAATTTCACGCAAAAATTAAAAACCATTTTTGTGATTCAAAAAACAAGGCCTACCCTTGATTTTTTTCGAACAAAATTTTTTTTCCAATATTGTGTTTTTATATTTTTGAAAAAATATGCAAGCTATAAAATTAATTTATTAAAAAAATTATCTTAGTATCTTTTATCAATCAAAAGTTATAGCCAATAATCTTTATCCAAAATATAAATACAAAAAGCAAAACGCTGTCTGTGTGATGGCTGGAAACTTCAAAATTACTGAGCCGATAGAGCTGAAATTTTGCAGTACATTTTTTTCAAGTACGAGATGGTTTAAATTTCTGTCATACCCCCTTTTGCCGCCCACAAATCAATAAAAATGCTATATTTCCTACGGTTTTCGTCGATTTGGCTACATTTTGATAATTTAGTTTGTATGCTCACTGTCGGCAACTGTACTAAAACTGGGTAATGTCCATCTACTAGAAAACTGGAATATAAGTGGGTGTGGCTCCGCCCATACAATTGAAATTTGTATTATCCAATAGCTTTGAAAGTAAAAGTAGCAGTACTTACATACAAACTCAAAATGGAGTGATTTGGTGATCTTCTGCTGCTGGGGAAACTGTAACGGGCAATGGAAAATAACAGTGGTGTCAAACTATGAGTCTAAGAAAAGTTTTGAATACACCTATTATGTTCCCATATAGTTGCAGGATGCAGCAACGCGCGCCGGGAAATGGCTAGTTATTTTATAAATTTATTTAAGAACATATTGCATCTAATAAATAATAAATGCTTGCGGTAATTCATGAGCTTCAATAAAAATAAATAATAATTGAAGAAAATTCGCTTCAACTATAACAAAACTTTAAGGCCTATCAACCCGTCTCACCACAGAAAAATTTCAAATAATTATTTTGATACAACGAACTAAAACTTAGGTTGGTCCTAACTCGAGAGAGCTCTCTAAAGTGGGAGTACTAATACCATTTCAAATCCCTTTATTATCCGCGCCCCTATAGTGAATCAAGCTTAACAAGTTTATCTGAGAAATGTATCTTAAGACTACTCTTAAATACAAATGAAATTCTTTTCTACATTTATAATTTTTATTTTTAAACCAAATTATTCATTTTACAAATTTTAATTTTATTTATTCTTTTATTTTTATATCTTTCCAGGTTTTGTTATTATTCTCTTTTCAGGTTTTTGTATTTCTAATTTTCTTTTCAGGATTTTGTTCCTCTTACAATTTTCTTTGCAGGTTAAGTTTCACTTATGACTTTCTTTTAATTTTCTTGACAGGATCAAATTTAATTGTCCTCTGGATATAATTTTTAGCAAAATAAAAGACAGCAAGGAAACTTGAATTCCAGGATAATTAACTGAGCCTTTAAGGTACTTCTAACCTAAGTGTCTTTATAGTTTATGGAACTTATCTGTTTTCGGTTCAGAAAGGTTGTCCAGTCGGCTACAATTTCAGCAGTGCCGTGCTGCGCTCGCTTCTGGGCCGCGTATCTTTTTGTTCCTGGTTTTTTATTCTTTACATAAAAATAAATCCTATAATAAATAAGCCTTGTTCAAAAATAAAATTTACTAAAACTCCCCTTGTTCCCTTGCGTATTTAAATATATGTTGGTTTTGGTATTCCTACTTTCTTCCTCTCAGATTTTAGATATATTTTACTACAAGGTGGAGCGATTCCTCCGCGATGTAAAATTCTGCCTGGTTTAAGGACTACTTTAAAGCACTTTATTGCAATAATTGTTCTATTCTTTTTTTTTACCTTTTCTTATTTTTTTAAGAAAAACACTTAGAATAAGCACTTGATTGTTGCCTCTATTTTAAAATAACTCTCGACACTGCTTCTAATTTTTAACTATGAATTTTCACACCGCACTTAACTTAGACGCCTGGACAACTGAAAGCCTAGCTTCAGTCCGTGCTTTCGTGTGGTCAATAAACTGTTTTTGTTTTTTTTTTATTGTATCCTAAATTAACAACCCATACAAACTTATACTATATATATTGGGGTCATTGCCTACATTAGCCATTGTATTTCGCTCCCACCTACGCAATTTTCTTGGCTCCGATCTGTCCAACTCCATTCTGTCTCTCTTACCCTAATGACTTTGACACTTCAATTTGGTCAAGAATTGGAGCATTACTTTGGTGTACTGGCCAAACTTCCGTTTTGACCAATGTTAAGGCCCTAATTTGGACGGTTTCAATACATTGACTTGGCTAGAATACCAGGCACATAGAAAACATAGTTCTTATGTTATCAAGTTCACATATTCTCAACATAAAAATATGCGCCAATCTTAGCCAGAACAAAAACCTTTTTTAAAGAAAAAAAAACTTAAAAGTTTAGTCGATCATGCAGTGAGGAACTTTTAAGTTCCTACCTCTCAAACTGTTCTTAAAACTAGTAGAAAATGATCTTCGACTGGGCCGAAGTAAATATACCCCCCCTCCGAACCGAAGTATATTCAAAGTCTTAAGCCGTCAATAAAATGTTAATTTGTAAAAACATTTTCGTTACATTTTCGTTATACATAGTTTTAACAGAAAATATTCGCTTTCATTTTTTATAAAATCACTTTGTATGGGAGGTGGGTGTGCTTTTCACTCGATTTGGTTGAATTTTATACACAAAGCGCATGTTATATATCAATGCAAAATTTCAAGTTCATATATTATTTTTTGTGGAATTTAAAGAGATTTTACCTTTTTGATAAAGTCACTTTGCATGGGAGGTAGGCGTGGTTTTCATCCGATTTGGCTCATTTTCGAACTTGACCTTTATTTTCGAAATTATAGATAAAAGCTTAAATATTGAATTTCATGATGATAGCTTGAAAATTACGGCTGTAATCGTGACGACAGACGGACAGACAGACGGACATGGCTAAATTGACTCGGGTGGTGATGCTGATCAATAATATACACTTTTCTATACCTACCACGCCTCCTTATGGGCGTTACAAATGGAGTGACAAAATTAATATACCCCCATTTACGTTTTTTAAACGTGGGGGTATAAATATATTATTCAGGGTCAGGCGCGGATCCAGGGGGGGTTTGGGGGTTCAAACCCCCCCCCCCCCCCCCCCGAAATTCTAAAAGAACCTGTATTTAAATGTTATGTACTGATGCTTATTATGTGGGCTAAGAGTACCAAAAGGAAAAAAATTGGTTTTTTATAATTTTCTTTTAATATTCACACCCCTATGCTGTAAACGTTTGTAGCTGTTTCTACACGTATTGCTAAAATACTGAATTCTGTTCCAGTTTTTGTTTGTTTTTGCGATATTGCGCCTATAGCTGTAAACAGTCACACATACAATCTTATCCTGAAATCACAAAAACACCGCATTTTTTGGATAAAATATATCCAAACACCGCACAGTTTTAATTTAAAAACCCACAGTTTCGATAGTATCGGAAGTGTAGACGTAAAATTCCTTTTTATACAGTAATGGAGAAAAATTCCGGTTTTTGTAGTTTGACGTAAAATTCCTTTTTATGCAGTAATGGAGAAAAATTCCGGTTTTTGTAGTTTTTAATTATTTTGACGTTGGTTTTATGTTGGCCTTTTAGATTTGTATTCGGGTCAAATAAGCAGAGAAATCTATATTATTATTACGCAAGCGTCTTTTTTGTGATGACCATCAAATCTATACCGTAAATGCGATTTTCATAAATGAGGTATCAATAGAAAGGTCTTGGTCTGCAGATGTGCAATAGGGTCTTACTTTTTCTAAAGTATTGTGTATTTAAACAAATAAAGCAAAACAATCTTCTGCAAAGAAAGTAAGTTTTCTATGGGATGCCTAAAAGTATGTGATATTTTTTTTCTGAAATTTTTAATTCTGAAATTAAAGCAGTTGAGCAAAGCGAAAAACATTCAAATAAATGTTATATTTATATTCCAGTCGCAAAATAGAAAGTTCATGCAAAATCGCTATTCCAGTAGCCTTTACTGGCATCGCCGCTAGCTTCGTTGAATGAGGACGTACCTTGCACAGACAATTCAAACTTCCTAGACCTCTGCTTGAGATACATCTGTATCAGCTTAACGCCTGAAGCCCAATTTTGAGCACGGAATCTACTTTGATTATGCCCATCTTATCATTATTGATGAAGCAAGTATGATTCCTGCAGTAGCACTGACAGTAATTGATTGTGTGTTTCGCGATATTACCAGACATTCGTAAACTGTTTTTTGAAAAGTTGTATTTTCTGGTGATTTTAAGGAAACACTTCCAGAAATCTCTTATTCTGGACACGTTGTAACAATAGAAAATTGTGATCTTACGTAAAAACAATGAAGCTTGAAAAAAACATGCGATTAGACAAAGGCGAAAAGGGTTTTTTAAGTTATTTGCGACTAGTTAATTCTTGATCAGCTCCTTTTAGATTACGGATTGTGAATTGATTTTATTAATGACGATCTACAAAACGACATAAACAGTGATACCATTCAAGAAAACGCTATTCTTGCACCAACGGACGAATTATGGTTTCAAAATGAATTTGTTAGTAATTCTGCTATTATCTTATCTTGAAGTTTTGTATAAAAGCATTTGCACAACCGTTTTGATGAAGTGCCGCACAAATAAACTTCCCAACGGAGTTCCTAAATAGCACTAAAGTAGGAAAGTGGTCTTTCGTGACACCACTTAACGCTCAAAACAGATACAATTGTTATGCTAATGAGGAATCTTAATGCAGTGAAATGAATCCTTACATTTATCCTTACAATAATACTGTCGAATGCGTTTTACTAACCGGTGCAAGCATTGGTCAGAGAATTCTTATACCACAAATCAAGCTCGGCCCATCGGAAACATTTTTTTTCCATTTAAAATGCAACGTTTTCAAGTTCCGGTCCCTGTTATTTTCTATGACTATTAATAAGAGCCTAAGACAGTCGTTGAGAAAAATTGCAAAGTTGCAAGCCCCAGAATTCGCACACGGCTAATAATATTTGACATTAAGTCGAATCCGCTCTTTTGATGTCGTGAAAATTGTAAGTAAATAAAAGAGTATGCAGCTCATCTTACGCAACAGTGAAACACAGAAATATGTTAAAAATTATAACAGTTCTAATTATAAAAAGAAAACAATCTTAAACTACATTTTTTTCTCATTTTGGCGTTTTAACGCCATACGGGTTTACTAGTAACATTTATTATTATAATTATCTTCACCCCAGCGTCAGCTTGTAGTATTTAACACAAAAAAATAATCCTGAGCACCACACAATCATATGGAGTGAATATGGAGTGAATATGGAGTGAATATGGAGTAAAATGTGGATGGCTATTTTTTTCGTAGCAAAGTTTTTTCCAATAAGTGGAATTATTTTTTCACATATTGCTGCAAAACACAAATTATAACCTTCTTTTGAAAAACCAAAAGCTCGAAATAGATTTTAGACTAACGGTTTCTTCCCACGCCTACGATTTTTTGAAAAAAAAATTATCCCGCTCTAATGTATATAAAGGATGGTTAAATTTTAAGGGCCGATGTTGAATATAAACCACACCTAAATGTAAAGTTTTTTCTGCATTTCATTTGACATTTCTCAATTTCAGACTAACTCAATTTGAACCGTTAAAGTTATTCAGGCTTATTATGAAAATGGGCTTTCAAATCAAAATGCATATCGAGCACTTCGTGATTTTTCGGTCAATTTAATCCTCCAAATGTGCGTAAAATCGGAAAAATCGTGGAAAAATTTGAACAAACCAGGTCTGTAGGAGATGTGAAAACATCAGTGCATGCTCGTACAGCTCGTACTGCAGAAAATATTGCTGCTGTTCGCGATAGTGTGGTTAAAGAGCCGTCCACCTCAACTCGTCATCGTGCCCAACAATTGCACCTCTCACGCTCGTCGTTGATGAACACTATACATAAAGACTTGCATTTACACGCTTACAAGGTGTAATTGGCTTAAGAACTAAAGCCTCTTGACCATTTCAAGCGTCGTCAATGGTCAGAATGGTGGCAAGAAATGGCAACAGTGGATGATCAATTTTCGAAGCAAATCATCTTCAGTGACAAGGCACATTTTCACCTCAGTGGATTCGTCAATAAGCAGAATTACCGCATTTGGGCGAATGATAATCCGAGAGTGATTGCCGAAAAACCAATGCACCCACAAAGAGTGACTGTATGGTGCGGTTTATGGGCTGGCGGCATCATCAGGCCGTATTTTTGTCCAAAATGAGGCTGGTCAGGCAGTTACTGTGAATGGTGTTCGGTATCGTGAGATGATAACGAACTTTTTATTGCCCGAATTGGAAGATATGGATGTGGACGATATGCCACACAGCTAACAAAACAATGGCTCTTTTACGCGACAAATTCAATGGCCGTGTTATCTCACGTGGTGACGATGTCAATTGGCCGCCAATCATGTGATTTGACACCGTTGGACTTCTTTCTTTGGGGTTATTTGAAAGAAAAGGTGTACGTCGATAAGCCAGCAACAATTCAAAAGCTAAAGGATAAGATAATTCGGCACATTGACGGCACAGAACCTCACTTATGCCTCGGCCTCATCGAAAATTTGGACCATCGGATAGAGGTGTGCCGCCGAGGTCACGGTGGCCATTTGGCCGATATTTTGTTCCATGCATAATTGAACCATACCAATATTATCATAATAAAAAGAAATGACAATAATTTCCTTAATAATTTGTGTTTTATTCAAAATCAACATCGGCCTTTGAAATTCAACTACCCTTTATATATATAACGTACATAAATATTTTTGAAACCCCCCCCGAAATATATTCCTGGAACCGCCCCTGTTCAGGGTTGCCGACTACTGACGACAGGTTTTAATTATATTTTAAGGTATTGTGAGCACGCACGCAACAAACTTTGTATTATGTCTTCACTTGGAGTACTTGTTTGGACTCCAAGTAACAATGTACATATCGATCGAAAAGATTACACCCAAAAATGATGTGTTGGGCTTAGGAACTCTTAGGCACTTAATTGGAACTCTGCAGATATCGCCTATTTTGCCGGAACTTCTTACTTTTATTCTTCTTCTATTAATTACTTCTGTTCTTTTAAATCTAAACGAAGAAGCAGTAGATCCGCTAACAATTTAATTTATTTACCATTTAGCAGGACAAAATTATATACAGGGTTTTCCAATAGGGACATGACAACTTTGAATTAAATTTCTAAACGCACCCTTTCACTAATCATCGAACTGACATTGTCAATTTATTCAGTAAACTCAACATTTTCATCACGGTAAAGTACACGAACGAACAATAATTTATTTACGCAACTTTAAGAGCGTTAACTGCAATTTTCTGTCGTAATTATCGCCATAGTAGACAGACAATAACAATTTTAGTGCAAAAATTCGAGTTCAAATTCGATTCGATTCGTTGTGCGATGTTGCCGTGCCAGTGAGGCCAACAGAGACAACGGGTTGGTCGAAGTGTCGAAAATATCGCTGCCGTTCAGGTGTCCGTAGCAACGATACAAAACAGTCAATTCCACGGCGTTCTCAAGAATTGGGCATCGCGCAGACTACTTTACCATACAAGATCAAGCTGACTCAAGAATTGAAGCCGATGGACCATTTGAAGCGATCTCCGATTGGGCTCTGGAAATGATGCGCCAAGATGATGAATTTCATCGCAAAATCATCTTCAATACAATTCTGTTTTCGTTCAATGGGTTCGTCAACAAGAAAAATATGCGTTATTGATCGGGTGGAAATCCACATTTGCTTCATAAATCACCACTTCATCCACAAAAAATAACTGTTTGCATGCCGGCGGCGACATTGGACCATATTTTTTCGTCGACGATAACGATCGTAACATTACTGTGAATAGCCATCGTTATCTCGCCATGACTACCGATTATTTTTGGCCTAAATTGGAAGATATGGACTTGGACGGTATGTGGTTTCAACAGGACGGCGCCAGAAGCCACACAGCACTCATTACAATCGATTTATTAAAGAGTAAGTTTGATGAGCGTGTTATCTCAATAAATGGGCCAGTCGATTGGCCGTCTCGTTCGTGCGATTTAACGCCTCTAGACTATTTTCTTTGGGGCTACGTCAAGTCATTGGCATATGCCAACAAGCCGACGACGTTGGAAGAGCTCAGAGCCAACATTGAACGCGAAATAGCGGCCGTTTCGGCCGAAATGTGTGGCCGAGTCATCGAAAATTGGGTCCAACGAATCGACCGTTGCATACGTGCCCGCGGTGGCCATATGGACGAAGTCTAGTTCCAATCATAAATGATTGATTGTACTTCAAGCCGATAATAAAGTTTTTAAAATATCTCAAATGGTTTGCGTTTTATTGAAAAAAAAGTTCTCAAGTCCTTAATGGAAAACCCTTTATAAACTGTTCTATTAAAGCACATGAGTACCTTTATTAACAACTGAAGCGTTTATGATGTTCACTTGTCCATAGGTTCTCTCAAAAGTAGATGTCTGGGCTGTGCCTTCAAACGGGTTTAGGCTGAGAAGTGCGAAAAAGCCGTTGGAGCGAACCTCTTCTAATATTGTATGTGTGGATATTTAAAATACCATAATTTTAATATTAATATTTGTATACGGCCTTTTATTATTTATATTGAAAACAAATTTTTCCAGCTCTAGGCCAAGCATATTAGGCTTGTGCTAAACAGTTCCGAGGTCGAGGCGGAAACATGTCCGCGGAACTATGTAGTTCCTTTGAGCTGTAGTAGCAATTTTTTATGGTTTTTGTAAATGTATTCTCTACACCTGAACAGAAGGGCTTTAAGAGCCCCCATTACTTTTGAAAAAGGAAAATTTTTTCCTTAGACACCCATTCCCTCCGACCACTCCTTAGGGGGGGTCCCATAGAAAAACGCAATAGGGGCATATTAATTTTGTCACTCTGTTTGTAAGCCCCATAAAGAGGCATAGGTATAGCAAAGTATATATATTCTTGATCAGCAACACCACTCAAGGCGATTTAGCCATGTCCGTTCGTATGTAACTTATAAGTGCTTAAATAGAACAAATTGAGTACTCTCGAGTTGCAAAACGTGTCCGCGGAACTATCTAGCTCCGCAGTTCCATTTGATTGAATGAAGCTCATATGCAGCAGATTGTAACATGTTCGCGGAACTATTTTGCTCCGCAGTTCCATTTGATTGAATGAAACTCATGCAACTCATATGCAGCAGATTGTAACATGTTCGCGGAACTATCTAGTTCCGCAGTTCCATTTCATTGAATGAAACTCATGCAACTCATATGCAGCAGATTGTAACATGTCCGCGGAACTATCTAGCTCCGCAGTTCCATTCGATTGAATGAAAGCATGTTCAAAACGAAATAAACACAGCATTGCGCGCAACAAGAACGTCAGAAATGTCATCTTACCATTTCACACATCAGTTGTTTCGTTCGTTCGCAAACATATCTTTGCACTTATAGTCTATCACAAATTCGTGTAAGCCATAATGTGTGTGAAAGAGAAGTCGGTTCATATTGATTTATGAACATGCTAAATGTTCTAAAAATGTTTGAACATGCTAAAAATGAATGGAAGGAACGATTGGAACTATGTCCGACTGTGAACATAGTTCCAGGAACTATACAGGTTCGGAACGACCCATCTGTAAAGCATATTGACAACAAGACAACATGAAGAACAAAGAAGGCTACAACCAATAAAAATAAATTCCGTGTAACTTTCTCGGCATATTGGCAGTATATGTAGAACCTACTTAAGTAGCTTGAGTGGATCACAGTGTAAAATCATACAAAGGCTACTGATGAGTTGGTGTAGCGGCCAATGAAACAGTCTGTATAGTCAAGTTGTGTGATTTGCTCTATACAGAGCTGTTGTTGTTGTTGTTGGTTGTTGCCTTCTTTGTTCTTCATGTTGTCTTGTTGTCAACATGGTTGGCCTAGAGCTCGAAAAATTTGTTTTCAATATAAATACCATAATTTTTTGAAAATTACCCATTTTCCACGAATTTTGTCTGTGCCAAAAATTGTACATTTTTCTTAGGAATATATTATTGTCGAGCTTCTTTCTTAAATTTTCTTATTAAAGATATACTTGCATCAATAAGTTGAAAAACGCAGAAACAAACATACATCAGCATTAAGGTTTCCTATTCGAGGTTTTAAATACGAGGTGTGTTCAAAAAGTAACGGAAATTTTGAAATTTCAAGGGCTGTGTTGGTCCGATCCGAACACCATCTTTTTGTTACTGTCGTACTGACAAACATGTTAAGAAAGTATCTATAAAATTTCAACATATTCGTTGTTTACTCTTTTGTCATCTGTTGATAAAATAATACGTGCTTTGGTACTGTTGGCGATGTTTCATATTCATTTGCATTAAATTTTGTTATAAAAATGGTATTAAGTGCAACAAAGTTTTAGAAATATTTCATGTTGCTTTCGGTGAATCTTGAGTAAAACATTAGGTGCAAGTGGTATGTGTAAGCGTTTTCAAGATGGCTGTGAAGATATTAAAGAAGACGTAGTACTAGTACGTGAAAAAAGTGAAAGAATTGATATGATCTCCGAATCATAATTAGAGGAGTTGCTAATGATATTTGTATATCAACTGGGTCATGCCATAAAATTTTGTTGGATGTTTTGCGTGTGAAACGTGTTACAGTTAAATTTGATCCAAAAGTGTAAAACTTCAACCAAAACATCGACGAATGGAAGTTGCTCAGGAATGGATGGAAGCATGTCTACTTGCTAACACAACAACAAAAAAATCATGCAAATCGGACAAACACAGCCTGCGAAATTTTCTACTTCCCGTTTCTTTTTAAACACACCTCTATATGTCATGCATAATTTAAAAGCAAAACTTACAATAACCTGCTTATAACAAAGGCGATATTGAGTTCACTTTAAGTTTTGAAACATTTCCCCCAATGAATATCAGAAGCTGCGATTTGAATACTTAGCCAAATGTTGTATCTGCAAATCAAGTCGAATGTGTGTGCAATTCGAACGAATTGCATTGCATTGCATTCATTGACCACTACTATTGTTCACACATCCGCAATCGCACACACCCACACCCGGACACTCCTTAAATTAGGTGAATCGCTTTCTTTACACTCTGCAAACGAAACTCTTCACAAAGGCAAAAAAAAAAGAAAAAAAAAAACAAAAGCTTGAACTGACTTCCGAACGAATTTTCGAAATTTTGCAACTGTAAATAGAGCAGCGGTCTTCAGAGTGGCCAAATATTTCAAGTCAAACTTCATCATTTACATACATATACGAGACGCACACCAAACACAATACTACGAGCACGCACACAAACAAAGCAACGCATTGCGTTTCGGCTAAATTCAAGTAAAATTATGCGGCTGACACAGAAGAAGTGGGAGGCGATGGCTCGCCACTTTTGAAGGCAGTTTTCAGAAAGCCGGAAACATTCTTAGCCACACATCCGTTCAATTCGTTGCGGTGAACTGCGTCACTTTTATTCTCAGCAACAGCGGCTGCTGTTTTTGTTATCATCATGTAGTGTAGCAGTGTGTGAGCGTGTGAGTATGAGTACGAGTGTATTTTGGGTCTGTAGCTCCCCTCGAGGAAATGCGACCAGTGCAAGAGTCACTCTTCGACTGGTTCCTCTGTCACCAGCACTAGTGACACATTATACCCCTCACAGTACATTCTTCTATTGACATTTTGTACGAGCGTATTCTCAAGAAAGTACCAGTCGCCGTTTGAACAAGTAAATGAGTATATTTTACAGGACCAATTGGGTACATTTGCTATAGTTCTGAACTAGTACTAGTGTGTTTTTTATTTTATATTTGAAATATCTTCTACTCATTATATTTTATTATTCAGCTTGTTTCTAATTTAATTATTCTCGTTTTTTACTTTTACTTATCTCTGTTGCAACAGTGGTGACAAAAGGGAAATTTGCATTTGCCCGCATTTCCTTCAGGGTCACTGTGATCATTATAAATAAAAAAAAAAAACAAACGCTGCTGCCATCATGTGTTGAAGAATGAGTGAGCAGTCGCACGAGCAAGAATTTCATGAATAATTCAAAGGTACGAAGTGTCCTTTATTCGGGCGCAGGATATGAGAAGCCAACTTGTAATTTTTGAATTTTGCATTTTGGCATCGATTGTTATTGTGTTTGTTTCTGCCACCACAGTGCATATGTGGATGTGACATCGACAAAGAAACAACATTTGTGTATGTGCAGAAGGATAAATCTTGTTACTTTGGAACAGGCAGAAATATGATAGCTTAATGATGTGGCTTAGAAAAGATGCCACAAGTGCTTAGGCGACTCTGTTCGAAGAAGTTGTTGTTGAATTTTAAAATGTAAATGGTTTTTCAAGGACGGTCCTTTAAATAACAGGTTTTGATCCCTTTATATATAAGACTGTTTTCTTACATGTTTAATCCTCTTAGTAAAGAATTTGGTAGAAATCTTTAAACATACGCAAAGAAGTTGAGCCAACAATCTTAGCATGAAATATATTTATAACCCAAACAGAGTTTTATGATAGGAGTATATTAGACCACGAATTTCCAACAATCGGCAACCATTGATCGTTCAAGGGTTAAGATAAAAGACAGGTCCACCAAAGGCTGACTGCTGACTGCTGACTGATAGCACCGAATCAATAGCTGCTTTATAAAGCCCAAACCAACACACCCCAAATCTTGAGTGTAAAATACTCTCAAAAATTCCAGTCCATCGTTTAAGTTTATCTTTATGTTTAAGATTGACAGCTAAACAAGGATTAAGGATTCATTTCAAATGCACTGATTAACAGTTTGACAAGCACTGAATAAATTACATTAAATTCCTTATGAATTTTTTAATATTATACATTTGTGAAACATATGACAACAACAAAAATATGTCATGATTCATGACTAACTAAAAACAACCTTTACCTTTATATGCTAGAAAGCTGCACAAGCACAAGAAAAATTACTTGCAAGCCATCTGCCACGCTTTCAAGTACTTCGTCTATTCCGCAGTCGCATTTCAAAACAAGAAGTGTACACGCAAAGAAAAAAAACGTTTATCGCCAGTTTGCCACAAACGAACTTCGTTTGTCGTGCTTGAAATCGTTATTTGCAAACGTTTCAACAGTTGTCATAATAACCGTTCAGTTGCGAGGAACGCGTCATATAGTTGCAGGAAATTAATTCCGTTTGTCATAAACGCGAGTGACTTTTAAATTGCAGCAATTGAAGACTTCGTTTTTCCCAACTGTAAATTTTGTTTATTTTTCCCTTCGTTGTATAAACATAACGCTTATAGTTTAGAGTAACTTTTTGGACAAATTGTTACTATATAAAGAAATTGGTAGTTTGCTTAATACGCGGGCGGAGATAACAACGGAGGTGCAATCCATAAGAAGACGGACGGACATAAAGAAAAAGATTATTAATATAAGAAATAATAATGACCGAAATAGCTTGCGGTATATATATATAAGATATATTTTTAAGTTGTGACAACTGAATATTCGTTTGCGGCAAATACAGCTCGTAAAATTTCTTTGCGTGTAGTAAAGAGACAGTTATGTACTTTAATACAGAAAAACAAACAACAACATCAAAGCCCAGTACTATATATCAGGAATGAAGTAGAATCTATCAATATATCTAGCTTCGTCTTCGAGATATGGCGTTTTTTTATTTCGAGATATGGCGTCTCAACTTTGGGTACCTTTTTTAGGACCGACCCTTCTATATGTGTGTCTTGTAAAAAAAAGCCGTAATAAAAGTTATTTAACCCTATATAGCCTCGTCTTCTAGATATGGCGCTTTTCTTATTTTATAAGATTTAATCATAGTATAAAACGATCGCTGCAAATTTATCGATCCTGATGCATGGTGCACTCGGTGTGCTCGCTATGATTTACAGTTGATTTTACTTAATGGTCGTTCTATGGTTTGCTATTTTATTTCACAAGAAAACTCAAGTATTTTTTGACATTACCCTGCAGTGTAGCCAACTAGTTAAAATACTAGTAAATATACTATTTAGGTCAAAAAATACCAACACTAGTTCAGCCCTAATGCTTTTTACATTGCGCAAACTGGTATTTTTCCCGTGGTGATGTCATAGGAAAAGACAATTGTCATATTCTCGATATGATTTGAGGTAGTATTTTTACTGACATTTTTTGAGCTAGTTTTGATAGTAGCCGCGTTCTTTTGTAAGCGAGTGACAAAAGAACGCTGCAACTCGGTTTAAATTTGCTTTTAGTTGCTTAACAACACTGGCAACAACTGTCAAAAAACATGATTAGTTTGTTGAAATAAACAAAAAGCAAAACAAAACGATTAATTGGGAAGATTCTTTGCTAAATACATTTATTTACTTAAAAATATAATAAAATATATAAATAATATTTAGTGTTTACAGATTGCATCTGAATACATGGGTGAGCAGCGCGAATAGCTTCACAATGTAGAGATGCAAGCAGTGAACGAAGTGGTGGAAGCGACGCTCCATTTTGTTTAATTTTGTAACTATATAACAGTATGTATATTGGGGTGATTGAAAAAAAAAATTGTCGAAAATCAACCGAGATCGTTCAAAAATGGGATGATTATATCAAAATATGAAAACCAAAATTAAAAAAAAAATTTTTTTTTAATTTTTAGATAGTGCTACCAGCGGTTTTCTGTTTTAGTTGAAGAAAATCGTGGAAAAAGCGTTAAAGTTGAAATATTCATATCTCTCTCGTTTTTTAACATATAATTATGAAACTTTCATGGCATACGTAAAATAGATCATCATTTATAAATATAAGCTAAAATTTTGGATTCTAGATCAAAAAAATTTTTTTTAGGTCCTTGAGGGTTAAAAAAAAGAATTGCTTGTAACTATTTTTCGCATGTGAAAACAATATTTTTTTTTAATGAAAACCCAATCCTCGACAACCATTCATTCCATTCCTCAACATTATTTTGTAGACGTCGAATTAACTTGGATAGTACAGCTATGGGTAGCTAATGCAGTGGGGAACTTTTAACAAAAAACACGTTAAAACAACTAAAATAAATTCGATTCCGCCTTTCTTGTCAAAATTACTAGTAATAACCAGTTGCGGATCTACATACGGGCTGAAAGGGGCATAGCCCCCATTTCCCCCCTTGTAAAATTTGTTGTATGGGGAAAAAACGCCATAAAAACCGTTTCAGCTCCCCCCTCGGGCTACAAAACTGTAGTTTTAGACCCTCTACATCCGCCACTGGTAATAAATCCCCCAAAATCGGGTACAGTTTCCTACAATTCGCATTAGACTGAGTTTGTGTCTCAAGTCTTTTTGCCTCTTTTCAACTTTAAACGGTCATACCCATATGCGTGGGTGCGCATATTAAATAGGAGTAATTTTTTCCATGCTAGTAATATCCAGTTTCGAATTCTACATGAAATTCTGATTAACAAACTCCATGTGACCATATATTTTCGATGAAATGTACCCATCGAAAAATCGTTTAAAGACTTAAATCGTATAAAGCTGTAGAGTTTGTATATATGTATATTTTAATTAAATTCATGTTTTATTCCTTGCAGTATTGTTTGCTTATTAGAATTTTGAATAATTTTTCGGTGCTTATGTAATGCATTGTATTCTTGAATTAAAGAAACCCCTCGTTCGGGGACATCATTCACTACCTTCAGCTTGCTGCAAAGTTCCTTACACTTCTGAAAATTCTCGTTGCTGTTCCATTCTGAAACACTTTCTTCTGGGAACGATATAACATCTATTCGCAAAAGTTAAAATAGTTGACTACTATTATTAGTGACAAAGTCTTCCAAATTAAGTTTGTCTATTTGATCGATGTCAATAGCAGCTTTAATTTTTCTTTGATAGCAGGTATTATCTTTATTGTTTGTATTACCATCTTTTGCTTTTGACTCCGCTTTTATCATGTTTATTTTGGTCTCGATGGGAACTCTTTCTTCAAATAAAGCCAGAAAAATCATTTCCTCTGACAAATACCAAAGAGGTCTTGAAAATGTCTTTAACGCAGCATTCGCGATCTCTGGATCAAACTTTTTATATTGCTGGAGGCTTTGCAATAAACGGAGATCATTTTTAGGAGCGTAAACTGCGAGCGGAGCTTCGAACCATTCAAAAATGTAAACAGTTGCAACGAATATACAAATTCTTCGTATCGAAACAAACTTTGTTGTTTTTGTGTTTCAACATTTTTATAATGCGTGTGTGGGTTTCTGCTTTTTAACTGTAATTACAGTGAGTACGTACAAACATAGGTATATGTTATAAGGACTAACGCACTATTCAGCATTTTGTTGTTGTTGTGTTAAATATGTGCGTATTTGCATCGTAGCCGCGTGTTGGCATGCGTGTTGTTTGTGCTGAATGTGAATTTTTAGAAACTGTACCCGATTTTGGGGGATTTATTACCAGTGGCGGATGTAGGATTCTCCCAAAGGGAGGGAGAGGGTCTAAAACTACAGTTTTGTAGCCCGAGGGGGGAGCTGAAACGGTTTTTATGGCGTTTTTTCTCCATACAACAAATTTTACAAGGGGGGAAATGGGGGCTATACCCCTTTCAGCCCGTATGTAGATCCGCCACTGGTTATTACTAGTAATTTTGACTAGAAAGGCGGAATCGAATTTATTTTAGTTGTTTTACCGTGTTTTTTGTTAAAAGTTCCCCACTGCATTAGCTACCCATAGCTGTACTATCCAAGTTAATTCGACGTCTACAAAATAATGTTGAGAGATGCAATGAATGGTTGTCGAGGATTGGGTTTTCATTAAAAAAAAATATTGTTTTCACATGCGAAAAATAGTTACAAGCAATTCTTTTTTTTAACCCTCAAGGACCTAAAAAAAATTTTTTTGTTCTAGAATCCAAAATTGTAGCTTATTTTTATAAATGATGATCTATTTTACGTATGCCATGAAAGTTTCATAATTATATGTTAAAAAACGAGAGAGATATGAATATTTCAACTTTAACGCTTTTTCCACGATTTTCTTCAACTAAAACAGAAAACCGCTGGTAGCACTATCTAAAAATTAAAAAAAAATTTTTTTTTAATTTTGGTTTTCATATTTTGATATAATCATCCCATTTTTGAACGGTCTCGGTTGTTTTTCGAAAAAATGTTTTTTTTTTAATCATTATTCAATTTTTAAATACCTTATTTAAATTATATTGAAAATAACTTCGAATAAAATTTTGAATTGATTACATAACTTTTTATTAATTTTGTTAAATACGAAGAATATAAGACCACAGTCTTTGTAAAACCATTGTTAACATTAATCGAAGAATAAAAATCAACCTTTTTTTAATTCATAGTAATGCATTAACATTCTCGTACTCGCGCGGTTGTCTTTCGGACCGACAAATGAACTGTTATTGATCAATGCAATTAATAATCATCCCAATCATGAAACATTTTCTCCCGGGAATTGTAAAATGGAGTTTCCGTTTTTAAGATAAAGTTTAAAAACTTTTTGAAAACTACTAATGCAATTTTGTTCATCAACCACCAATATCCATGAGTGTAAAAAAACAAGCTAAGCGCTATCTTAAAACCAGAAAACTATTTTTGTTCGATGTCAAGGCTTCACTGAAATACACTCCACCTAAATAGTGAACACTAAACAAGTACTGTAAATAGAAGATTAAAGTACGTATATACATATATACTAAAGACCTGCACAAGCATAAGAAAAAAATACTTGCAAGCCATCCACCATTAATCAAGTACTAAATGACTTCCTCAATTACATTTAAAAAAAAAGCAGTTTTAAGTGAAATTTTTTGATAAGCACTTAAATATACTGAAGTAGAGTAGAAAAATAAATCTAAGCTTTGTTTTTGAAGCAAAGCTTTTTACGCCTCGTTCTGCGATTTGCTAGAGTGAAATCAGAAAAAACGACACTTTTTTCCGACACCTTTTTTCTTAGAATTGATATTGTTTTTTGCTTGCATCAATTGAACCAGAAAATGTTAAATTAAAAATAATTTCTTGCCCCCTGTAGGAATTGAACTCACAACTCAAATTTCTATCGTTTGTTGGTACTTTCCTTTAACCATTACGCTAAAACCCTTTCCTTCATTATTTTGTTGATTCAGTGATAAACATTAGCTAAAGCTATGTTTCAGCAGATCACTATAATCTATTACTTTAAGAAAGCATTGTGTGTTGACTATTCTTCAAAGGATTGTGTCTTGGCTAGCCAAACAACAAAAGTAGCAAAAAACAAAACTGTTGCTTCTTCTATTCCACACTGTCATCAAAGAACTAAGAGATAAGGAAGCGGTGAAGTTGAACAGAAATGAAGTATTTTACAAATACAATGAAGTTAATGCAAATACATAAACATTCAAACAGGGCCGATAAAGGCGAAAACTTTTTGGTGTTCAGACGTATTTTTATTATTTAATTTTTATTGTATTTGAAATCATAGGTATTTTACAAAAAATGCCAAAAATACGGGAAATATTTTTTCCCGGCAGGACACTTAAAAAAATCTTGCAAAATACGGCACGTCCCGTGAAATACGGCACATTTGGTACGACTAGTCGTTCGGCTCATTAGCATATTTTCGGGTACAAAAACTGTGTACCGGGTAACCTAGTATTTAATATAGGATATCACTGTCATATATAAATTTTTTACCGAAAAAATAAGTCATATATTAACTTCTATTTTTAACCGAAAAAATAAACATATTTTAACTGGTATTTTTGACCGAATAAATAAAAGTAAATAATAAAAAAAAAACAAAAAAATCGGTAAAAATAACCATTATTGAATTTTTTGAAGAAATTTATAACAGTTACGGTCCCTGATTAAAACTTATCTTCAATCAAAAAAAAAAATTAGGGCCCTAATGTTTGCCACCCTAAGGAATAAATGCGCTCATGAAGCTGAACTTTTGTTTTGACAGAAGCTCTTGCACATGACTCATGCTCACAAATGGCGGGAAACCAACAAGCTATAAAGCAAGATTACCTGTGAAACTAAACCACCTTATTATGTGTTTTTTGTGAACTTTCACAACTTTTCACGGCACAACGCATGCTAATTTAATTTTTTATTTTATTTATGTTCGTTTTAAAACAATTTATAGCGATGACAATCGCTAATTATTTAATATTTTAATGTTTTTTCACCACTCATTTTCTTTGTTTTGATGTGCAAGAGCTTATGTCAAAAAATCGTGCTCTATCTCGCTTGAAAAATTCTTCAACACACGCATAGAGTGTGTGAGTAGAACACCACTTCCTTATATTTTATTTCTATGACTGTCATCAACAGCGTTCAGTAGTTTGGGTTTTTGTTTGGGCATTTTTTTTTAGTTTTTTTTTTTATTTTTGCATAGCGCGAAGGAAAAATTAACAATTGACCAAAAGTGCGTTGACAAGTGGTTTTCTAAGTGACAGAAAAAAAAATAATAATGATATATAATAAAATTTCAAGTTTTGAATTTAAAAATTATTCGAATCGAAAAAAAGCCATTAAATTATCAAATCTATGAAATTGTGAAAATGCTTCGCTTCTGTCGTGTGTCCAGTGACGCACTTGTGTTTTTTTTTTTATTGGTTTAATATCTATGCTTTGTTTTTTTTTTTTTTTACGTGACGCAGTTACGTTGTACTGCTCAGGTTTCAGAAAAAGTTGGAAAATGAATTTTTTAAAAATTCATCTGCGTTGCATTGAATTGTTACTAGCTGAATATAAAAGCTATGATTAAAAAAATGGTATGAATGTAAAGGTTAATACTTTGGCTTCATTATAAAAACAAAACAAAAATTCAAAACATCATCGGGAGCAGGGGGAACTGTGTAAGCAACACAACTGAAAATTTGTTACATGGAATTATTACTCGCTGAGTATTAGTGCTAGGATTAAAAATACGATACGCAAATAAAGGCCTGCTGTAAGCCCTCACAACAAAATTAGACAACAAATTTCTGTCGCCATGGGGACGCTGAGAGAGCCGCTCAAAGATCGATAACGCAGCATTCATGCAGCGGCGTTGCATTGAAATTTTACTCAATGAATATATAACCTGCGATACAAGTTTAAAAAGGAAAATGAAGGTTTTATAGATGGCTTTACGACAAAAATAAAAAAAAAATTTCGGCGTCGTCAGGTCGTGACAATAGCAGCTTATGTAACAGAAATGTAATATCGTTAAATAAATAAAAAATAAATAACTGGCCATTTCAGCCCTTGAAAGGACTTTGACCTAGCTTCTTATGATCAATTGTGTTGTGCGTGTTATTAAGTTTGTACACAATTGACCGAGAAATGGACCTACAGGCTTAACGCCGACTCCGAACGGCGATGAACGGAATGTTCTTATTCTCAAGAAGCTTTACATGGCATTTGTATTACTCTCTGAGGTTTGCCATTGTCTGCAGAGAGGTGGCGGCCGTACAGATTTTATTCAAATAATTTTCTGTCGCTGCTGGGGTTCGAACCTGGGTCTCCAAAGTTCTTTGACATAGCGGCCACGCACTTTAACCAACTACGCCACGGTCGCCACAATATCGTTGCATGGAATTATTACTCACTCAAGAAGAGTTCTACGGTAAATTTTGTTTTACGACAGCAGGGATGTGTTATTACGCTTCACAACTAAATTACAAAAAAAATTCTTGCTGTCATGATTTCAGGGATGCAATCACATAATGCAGTTAAAATGCTACAGCCATGAAAAAACGTTGCATGAATTTTTAACTCTGTGACTACTGGTGCAACGGTAAATTTTAAGGAACGAAAACGAAGGTGAGGTCTTCCTCGGGCATATGACAAAAATAAAAAAAAAATTGACGGCGTGTCAAAGACCCTCAGGGAACAGCCTAATGTGACGCATATGCACCGCTTTTGCTGGATTTATTTAAATTAGAGCACAACCAATGGGGAAGCAAAAAAAAAAAACTAAAAGAAAAGCACCAACTCCAAATCCAACAACAACTCTAACTACAACACCAACACCAACACCAACACCAACACCAACACCAACACCAACACCAACACCAACACCAACACCAACATCAACATCAACATCAACATCAACATCATCAACATCAACATTAACTTCATCAACATCAACATCAACATCAACATCAACATCAACATCAACATCAACATCAACATCAACATCAACATCAACATCAACATCAACATCAACATCAACATCAACATCAACATCAACATCAACATCAACATCAACATCAACATCAACATCAACATCAACATCAACATCAACATCAACATCAACATCAACATCAACATCAACATCAACATCAACATCAACATCAACATCAACATCAACATCAACATCAACATCAACATCAACATCAACATCAACATCAACATCAACATCAACATCAACATAAACATCAACATCAACATCAACATCAACATCAACATCAACATCAATATCAACATCAACATCAACATCAACATCAACATCAACATCAACATCAACATCAACATCAACATCAACATCAACATCAACATAAACATCAACATCAACATCAACATCAACATCAACATCAACATCAACATCAACATCAGCATAAACATCAACATCAACATCAACATCAACATCAACATCAATATCAACATCAACATCAACATCAACATCAACATCAACAATAACATCAACATCAAAATCAACATCAACATCAACATCAACATCAACATCAACATCAACATCAACATCAACATCAAAATCAAAATCAACATCAACATCAACATCAACATCAACATCAACATCAAAATCAACATCATCAACATCAACATCATCAACATCAACATCAACTTCATCAACATCAACATCAACATCAACATCAACATCAACATCAACATCAACATCAACATCAACATCAACATCAACATCAACATCAACATCAACATCAACATCAACATCAACATCAACATCAACATCAACATCAACATCAGCATAAACATCAACATCAACATCAACATCAACATCAACATCAACATCAACATCAACATCAACATCAACATCAACATCAACATCAACATCAACATCAACATCAACATCAACATCAACATCAACATCAACATCAAAATCAACATCAACATCAACATCAACATCAACATCAACATCAAAATCAACATCATCAACATCAACATCATCAACATCAACATCAACTTCATCAACATCAACATCAACATCAACATCAACATCAACATCGACATCAACATCAACATCAACATCAACATCAACATCAACATCAACATCAGCATAAACATCAACATCAACATCAACATCAACATCAACATCAACATCAACATCAACATCAACATCAACATCAACATCAACATCAACATCAACATCAACATCAACATCAACATCAACATCAACATCAACATCAGCATAAACATCAACATCAACATCAACATCAACATCAACATCAACATCAACATCAACATCAACATCAACATCAACATCAACATCAAAATCAACATCAACATCAACATCAACATCAACATCAACATCAACATCAAAATCAACATCATCAACATCAACATCATCAACATCAACATCAACTTCATCAACATCAACATCAACATCAACATCAACATCAACATCAACATCAACATCAACATCAACATCAACATCAACATCAACATCAACATCAACATCAACATCAACATCAACATCAACATCAACATCAACATCAACATCAACATCAACATCAACATCAACATCAACAGCAACATCAACATCAACATCAACATCAACATCAACATCAACATAAACATCAACATCAACATCAACATCAACATCAACATCAACATCAACATCAACATCAATATCAACATCAACATCAACATCAACATCAACATCAACATCAACATTAACATCAACATCAACATCAACATCAACATCAACATCAACATCAACATCAACATCAACATCAACATCAGCATAAACATCAACATCAACATCAACATCAACATCAACATCAATATCAACATCAACATCAACATCAACATCAACATCAACATCAACATCAACATCAACATCAACATCAACATCAACATCAACATCAACATCAACATCAACATTAACATAAACATCAACATCAACATCAACATCAACATCAACATCAACATCAACATCAACATCAACATCAGCATAAACATCAACATCAACATCAACATCAACATCAACATCAACATCAACATCAACATCAACATCAACATCAACATCAGCATAAACATCAACATCAACATCAACATCAACATCAACATCAACATCAACATCAACATCAACATCAACATCAACATCAACATCAACATCAACATCATCATCAACATCAACATCAACATCAACATCAACATCAACATCAACATCAACATCAACATCAACATCAACATCAGCATAAAAATCAACATCAACATCAACATCAACATCAACATCAACATCAACATCAACATCAACATCAACATCAACATCAACATCAACATCAGCATAAACATCAACATCAACATCAACATCAACATCAACATCAACATCAACATCAACATCAACATCAACATCAACATCAACATCAACATCAACATCAACATCAACATCAACATCAGCATAAACAACAACATCAACATCAACATCAAGATCAACATCAGTATCAAAGTTAACGCGCTTCACCGCGCGTATGTCAAAAAAAAGCCGGCATCGGCTAGCGCAAGCCCACGGGCCAATTATTAAAACTCACATTAATATTCTTTTCACGATTTTATTAGCTTAAAACTGGTTATAAATTATCTTGACTTAATTTGATCACGCTCCAAATTCGAATGAATTAATTCTAACTTAAAAACTAAAGCTAAGCCTAAAGCTACCCCTGCGTTGTGCCATATCTGCTGCGTCGACATTCCCACGTTATGCAGTGTCCGCAGCCACGTTCCCGCAATGCACTTCTCCCACGTCGTACGCGCATGCAGGTAACCAGACGCATGCTCAGCACTTTTATAGGTGACAGGTACAGTGGCTCGCGTTGGCTAAACATAGGGTCGCTCGTCTTAACTCCTCCCCCTTCAAATATCTGCGTCCCGCAGATCTAAGTAACGACCGCAACCGTTGGCTGGGCGTCATGCGACAGATGAGTTACCGGAAGTTGTATTGTTGGAAGACCGACCCTTTTTGTGAGTTTTCGCCAGATGGAAATTGCTATTGCAACTACAAAAGATATTGTAAGAATATCCATCCATGATGAGAAGTCAATTCTACCGGCCAAGCCTTGTAGGCGATGGGTATTTGTCAAGCTTAGCTCTCGTAGGTATTCAATGTCGACTGCTACTCCCTCGCTCGTAACATTAGTTAGTACAGGTGGCAGGGCCTGGAACTTCGAGGACGAGTATGATGAAAATGTCTTGCCACCAAGCTGTAGCGTCTCGTTGTCTAGTTGGATGACATAGGTTCCTTCCAGCCTTTGGGAAAAGTTTCCGGTTTTTATTTCGCCCTTGAAGTTAGTTATAAAAAGTGTGTTTTCATTTACTAATTCGATAACTTCTTCTTTTCTCGTCCTAAACCGACAGCGTGCGTCTCCGCCCTTGAGAAGCTTTGGCAGACACGAATTTTCCGGAACCCTTTCTAAGCTTGTCGTAACACATACCGAGGAGTTTCCGATTCTCAGGCATTCTCCAGTTAGTCCATAAGTTTCGGTTCGACTAAGGAGCAGTTTCGAAAATTGAAGATCCACCTGAGTACCATTAGAAATCGCGGCACGGCACTTCACTACATGATAGGCGTTTACTTTTACTTTTGGTACCGCTAGGACATATAACATGAGGGTCCCATTTGTGTAGACTGAGGGGTGGCCAAACTCAATAGCTTCAATTATATTCTGGTATGGTAGAACCTCAAGTTCATTTATAACCATATTTACCTCCTCAGCGTCTAAGAGGTTACTGTTCACTATACCCTTTTTTGCCATTTGCCATTAAAAAGATTCCTGTTGATTTTGTATTGATTGTTGTTGTTCTCAATTATGTCTGATTGGCTTCTTAAAATCTCATCCCAGTCGATTGCGTCAGGGGATCCTGCTAGCCACTTCCAGGCTGAACCGATCCAATTAATAGATCTTGGGACTCTTGTTTTAGGTGAACTACGTAGTTCGTTAATTCGTTCTCTCGTCTGTTTTAGGTGAAACTGGAGGGTTAACCGCATGCTTTCTTCTGCAACATCCGTCGCCACTAACTTTTCAGATTGCTCGATGATGTCAGCATAACGTTGAAGATCAATGGTGTGTATGAGGTTGAAGTAGCCGTTGATCATAGATCATAGATTGTAGTAAAATATAATATAATAAGGTTAAACAATTTGATAGCTTAATTAAATTAATTTTGTTTTTATTTACTAATGGGATAGTACACATTTCCTTTTTTTTTTTTTTTTTTTTTTTTTTATTTTCAATGAATTTTTGTGATTAGTACTAAGTTTTACAAATATTACAAAAACAAAAGCTTCTCTTTCTGAATAAGGTTATTACCTTAGTTAATTTCATTGCAATCATATAGACATTTTTATCGCTTGTTTTCTTTATAATTTTTACATATTAATTCAGTTTTTCTCTTAGTGTATAGTCCTTCGTGTAATTTTTACTGGACTTGAGTTTTTAATGTGAGCCTTATGTACCTTCCTCCCGCTAACCGTTAGCACTGTAACTCTATTATTCCTTTTCACTATTTCCCGCCTAAATAGAGCCTTGTTTTTACCTTTAATACCCTTTGTTGCTACAAAGATTACCTCACCTCTTTTATAATTCTTTGGTTTTGACCGTTTCTTGTTTCTTCCTGCATTTTGGAGAGCTTGTTTTCTTTCTATAAGACCTCTAAGGTCCGTATTTATTTTTGCTCGAAAGTTGAGAAGATTTTGGTAATTTATTCGTGATGACCTGTCGAAAAAAATATCACTTGGTTTTTTTCCAGTGACTGAATGCACCGAGTTATTGTAACGATCAACTGCCACATACACCAGCTCTTTAACATTGAGGTTTGGCAATTCATTCTTCAGGCATCGATACATTTCGATGATAGTCGAGTGGAGTCTCTCTACCTGCCCATTAACCTCGCTTCGGTTAGTGGGAGTCAAATACAATTCAATTCCCATCATTTTTATAAGATTGAGGATAATTGGACTAACGAAGCTTCTTTCGTTGTCCGTAATCATGACCCTGGGTGTCGTAAAATAGTGTAATATTTTTATTATTTTTTCGCGAAGGTGTAAAGCGGAGCGGTCATTAATGTGAAAGAATTTCCCAAATTTCGAAAATTTATCAAGGCATGTAATAAATTTTTCATTTTCGATCTCCATGATGTCTAAGTGAAGAATTTCTGTGGGATATTTCGGTATTGGTGTTGGTTGAAGTTCGGGTTGAAAAGGTCGTCTATCGTATTTATTGGCATTGCAAATTCTGCAATTTGCAACGAAATTTTTAATAGAAGAATACATTTTTGGGAAATAGAAAGCTTCCAGGATTTGTTGCCTATTTTCCCGAGCATTTCTATGTGCTCGCTTGTGCTCTGTTTCGATTATGACGAATTTTCACTCCTCATTTCGTATGTCCTCCACGATTCGTTGTGTAACCCGAATTTTATATCTATTAAACGTTGAAACATAAACCTCTTGCAGTAGTCCCAGATATTTTTCGGCCATTTTTATTCCATTTATTACGTTTGGATTTAACTTCTTTTTCAATATAGCCGTCAATTCTTGTTTGTCAAGGGCAGGTAAGGTAATGTAATGACGAGTGAACCCAGGATGAGGAGCCTCATGTGAAAATAGCTCCTTGCCTTCCTTGAAAATCAATTGATTTCGAAAAACGTTTATTGGTACCTCGACATGAGGTATGAGGTTCGAAGAATCCTGTTCTGCGCTATGGACCGTTCCAGAATCAGAATCGGCAACATCATTAACCGCTGGTAGTCTCGACTCGCTAGCTGTGTCAGTATTGGAGTTACCTTCGCTAGCAGTATCTGTACTAGAATTTCCCTCACTGGCAGTGTCTGTTGAAGAATTTGATAGGTGGTTCATCTGTGTTTGGAGCCTTGAAAGAGCGTCAGCCACTGAGTTTGATTTACCAGGCTTGTAAATCAGCTCGTGGTTGTATTCTTCAATACGCGCTTTCCAACGCTTCAACTTAGCATTGAAATTTCTGTTTCCCAACGCATAAGTGAGCGGCTGGTGGTCTGTGTATATGCGTATGTTTCTTGCTCCATAGAGATATGACCGCAGGTTGTCTAGTGCCCATACTATAGCAAGCATCTCTTTCTCGTTAGTCGCATAATTTTCCTCAGTTTTATTTGGCGAACGAGATATGAATGCTATCGGCTTGTCCTGACCAGTCTTGCCTTGCGAGAGCACGGCTCCGATTGCGTAGTTCGACGCGTCTGTTGTTAGATTAAATGGTTGTTCGAAATCTGGAAACGCGAGAACTTCGGACGATGACAATAAGGTCTTTAAGGTATTGAATGCTTTTAATGCATCTTCGGTCATTGTTACCGGGACCTTTTTCGATTGGTTTGCTTTAACCTGTGAATTTTCTCCTCTTGTGAGATTTGTCAAAGGTTTGGCAACCTTCGCATAATCCCGGATAAATTTCCTATAATACGATGTCATACCTAAGAAACGTTTTAAGTCTTTCAAATTATCAGGTGGGGCAAGGGTTTGGATTGCTAGTACTTTCTTTGGGTCTGGTTTAATTCCGTCAGGGCATACTATGTAGCCTAAAAACCCAACTTCAATCCTCATGAATTGTGTTTTTTTCAATGTTTACCTTTAAGTTCGAGTCGAGAAGTCTAGAGAATATGGCATCAACGTTGCGTAGGTGTTCCTTCTCATCACGGCCAAAGACAATGATGTCGTCAATGTATACATAGCAGATTTTCCCTATGTATTCTTTCAACACATCGTCTATCATTCTTTGAAAAATGGCCGGAGCATTTTTCAAACCGAAAGGCAACCTCAAAAATTCGAATTTTCCATTCATGGTGGAAAAAGCCGTTTTTGGGACATCGGAAGGCTTCATAGCAATCTGATGAAAGCCAGAAGTAAGGTCTACTGTGGTAAAGTATTTTGCTTCACCCAAGCTACAAAGGGTTGACGTTATATCAGGAATCGGATAAGCGTCAGATATAGTTACTGAATTTAGGCGCTTAAAGTCAACTACCATCCGATACTGTTTTTCTCCTGTGGGTTTTGGTTTTTTCGATACGATCCAGATCGGTGAGTTGTAGGGACTCTTTGATGGACGAATGATCCCTTCCGATAATAATTCGCTTACCTGCCTCTCTACTTCCTCTTTCATACATGCCGGATACGGATAGCTTTTTGTATATATCGGGTCTTGTGTGGTCGTTTTTATTTCAGCTGCTACTCTCGTTTTTACTGCCTCACCCCCTTGGATTGGGCCAAAGAGAGCTCTATATTTCTCCACGAGATCGTTGATGGCAGCCTTAGTGTCGTGTGACATTTGATCGTTTATTAAAAGGTTTACTTGTTCGGATAACATAGCTTTGAGTGGAATTTTTACTCCAGAATTTAAGTATAATATGTTGTATTTGCGGTCAATAACTGCCTCTAATTTTTTAAGGGTATCGTCTCCGATAATACCATCAAAAGATTCGAGACCAGGTAAAACAAAAAACGTAATGGGTTCATAATTGTCGTATTTTTCAAAGAATCTTCCCACAATCTTTCGATTTATGGTAACATTTCCGGCGGCGGAATGGACTGAAAATGGAGTTTTTAAAGGAACACTTCCGGTTGCCAGGGATGGTCTTATAAAATTTTTATTGGCTCCGGTGTCTACCAAAAAATTTAATGTTCCCCCATCCTTTGACTCGTATTCTATATATGGAAGGCTTGAGAGGCTTCCTCCATAAAATTCAGTTCCTCATGGACATTGTCATTTTGTGACTCCTCACAAGCTGTCTCATCGATATAAGGTTCGGCCTGAAGGTTATATAATCTTTGCTGTTTCCTATCGTAATTCCCCCAAGAAGAAGCCTTGCGTTTAAAAGAGTTGTTAGGTCTATTCATGTAGTTAACCTGTCTGCTTTGCATGGATCTGTCAACATCCATTCTTTCTTGAGGCTTGGGGCCAGTTGGCCGAGGTGGAGGGACAGACTGGTATGGTTTGTTTTCTGAAGGGTTTCTGGGTATATTCATTGGGGAAGGTCCTGCTGAAAATCTGTTTGAGTTGAAGGAGGGATAAGGTCGCCTAGGAAACTGAATTGGACGTTGTTCTATTCTTGTCATTTCATTAATGGGCACTGTTATTTTGTTAGGCCCATTTGTGTGAATGCTATAATTCCTCAGACTAAGATTTTGAATTTCCAAGCAACCCGAATAGGCTTCGGGCAAGGTCTTGGGTTTCTGGACTATCATCATTCTTGATAAGTCTCCACTTAGCCCACGGATGAAAACATCCAATGCTCTATTGCGGTAGGTCTCTATGAGTGCGGTTACGGTTTCGCATGAATAGTTGTCTGTCTTTAGCTTATTTATGATGAGTGACAGCTGATGATTAACAGCTGCATAAAACTCATCCAGCTTCGTCCCTTTTTGTGCCAACTGCCCTAATTGGTGCTCAAGGGTGCGCAAATCGCGCTTATCCGCATAGTGCAGTGAGAGAACCTGTTTAATTGCAGGCCAGTCCCCGTCAAGGACATTGTAAGATACCAGAGCGGTATCGGCACAACCCCTTACCTTTTGCCTTACGTGCTGGAGTATTGCGCGATAAATTGGTTTATGTCTGACGATTTCATAGTCTTTGAGAATGGTTTCCACATTGTGGACCCATGAAATGTACTGCGTAATGTTTCCCTCAAAAACCCTCAGCTCCTTCACGCAATCAGGCAGTTTCCCTATTTCTTTTAGATCATCTTCACTTATTGGCCCGCGAGGAGCCTCTTCTACCGCAATCGTAGCTGGGGTCACCGCAAATTCTACCTGCTTTAATCTCTCGTTAATTCTCCCAAGCTCACTATTGGATTCAAGCGCGGACAAACGCCCCTCAATTGCCCTTAGCTGTGCCATAATGGCACCCATGGCTCCCGTATTCTCTACCAAGGCCCTTTGCATTTCCTCCATTTTTATTTTTTTTTCAATTTGATATAGGAATTATAAATACAAAAAATATTTATCTGAATTTCAAAATGTATGCTACGGCGCGTTAGGTTAGCGGAAGGTTAATAAGGTTCACTTACCCCTTGTTGCTTTACTTTTGTTTGTCTTTACTTACAAAAGTAACATTAGTTGGATTTGCTGTGGTTATCCCTTGTTGCTTTGCTTTCTCGTTGGTGTAGTTCTGAAATTAAAAACATTTATAATTTCGTAATAAATACAATGATTTAAAAATCGCATATCGGGTTGATCGAGGAAGGATCGTGTTTTTCCCGTTTAGTTGTCGGTGTTAATAATTACCGTCAACCTACTAATGGCACGATTGACTTCACTAGTATGTTCCTTGTTCCAATTTGATCTCCATTCTGTTCTTATGGGAAGAATGAAATAGGCGTATGCAGGTGAATGAATGGGTGACGTGTTCCCATGGTAACGCCACCGTGCACTCCATAGAATGTACAATCACTTATGCACACAATCAGAGGAAAAAAGGAACATACTATTCGACCGACCCTTTAATTGACAAGGATTTTTTCTCTTTTTTATTAAAACAAAAAAAGGTTATCAAAAAAATACTTCTCTTTTTTATTACAAAAAAGGTTATCAAAAAAATATCTCTCTTTTTTATCAAAAAAAAGGGTATCAAAAAATATTTCTCTTTTTTATTAACAAAAAAGGTTATCAAAAAATAATTCTCTTTTTTATTTAAAAAAAGGTTATCAAAAAAATCGTTGGAGTCCTGTGGCAATATTTTTTCAGGTGCGGCAGTGCTATGAATTATTCAATTTTATTCAACTGGAGGGTCCGGAATTCGGAGTCGCAGCCAGCATTTTAATTTGGTTTATCATCATGATTCAGCTGGAGGGTCCCCCTTTCGGTGGTGATTCGCAGCCTACATATTCGTTAAGGTTATTTATCTATTATAATTATTTCTTCCATTTACTCTATTTTATTTCATTGATTTGGCTGGAGGGTCCCCTTTTCGGTGGTGAATCGCAGCCATTAATTTTATTGAGTTTATAATTTATGTTTTATTATTAAGACACTTCATTATCACACACTGATTTCACTTATAACCTTATACTGCCACAGGACTTCACCCGTATCCTTAGACCGGGTCCCTGCTCGGGCGCCAGTTAACGCGCTTCACCGCGCGTATGTCAAAAAAAAGCCGGCATCGACTAGCTTGCGCTAGCCGATGCCCCACGGGCCAATTATTAAAACTCACTTTAATATTCTTTTCACGATTTTATTAGCTTAAAACTGGTTATAAATTATCTTGACTTAATTTGATCACGCTCCAAATTCGAATGAATTAATTCTAACTTAAAAACTAAAGCTAAGCCTAAAGCTACCCCTGCGTTGTGCCATATCTGCTGCGTCGACATTCCCACGTTATGCAGTGTCCGCAGCCACGTTCCCGCAATGCACTTCTCCCACGTCGTACGCGCATGCAGGTAACCAGACGCATGCTCAGCACTTTTATAGGTGACAGGTACAGTGGCTCGCGTTGGCTAAACATAGGGTCGCTCGTCTTAACTTCAACATCAACATCAACATCAACATCAACATCAACATCAACATCAACAATAACATCAACATCAACATCAACATCAACATCAACATCAACATCAACATCAACATCAACATCAACATCAACATCAACATCAACATCAACATCAACATCAACATCAACATCAACATCAACATCAACATCAACATCAACATCAACATCAACATCAACATCAACATCAACATCAACATCAACATCAACATCAACATCAACATCAACATCAGCATAAACATCAACATCAACATCAACATCAACATCAACATCAACATCAACATCAACATCAACATCAACATCAACATCAACATCAGCATAAACATCAACATCAACATCAACATCAACATCAACATCAACATCAACATCAACATCAACATCAACATCAACATCAACATCAACATCAACATCAACATCAACATCAACATCAACATCAACATCAACATCAACATCAACATCAACATCAACATCAACATCAACATCAGCATAAACATCAACATCAACATCAACATCAACATCAACATCAACATCAATATCAACATCAACATCAACATCAACATCAACATCAACATCAACATCAACATCAACATCAACATCAACATCAACATCAACATCAACATCAACATCAACATCAACATCAACATCAACATCAACATCAACATCAACATCAACATCAGCATAAACATCAACATCAACATCAACATCAACATCAACATCAATATCAACATCAACATCAACATCAACATCGACATCAACATCAACAATAACATCAACATCAACATCAACATCAACATCAACATCAACATCAACATCAACATCAACATCAACATAAACATCAACATCAACATCAACATCAACATCAACATAACAACAACAACAAGAAACTTCGTCACGTCAAAACCTACGGGTGTGTCCACGGCACAGCCAACTCTTTTTTTTTTGGTTTAATATCGGTCGACAACAATACGTGGTCGTCGCAAAAATCGATCTATTTGGCCCATCTTGCTTCGTTTTCAAGACGTGGCGTTACATGTTATCGCGCAAGTTTTCAAAAAAGGTGAAAAAGGCATTTTTTTCAAAATGCATCGGCGGTGCATCGAATTGTTACTCACTGAGTAAAGGTGCTATGACAAAAATAATGGTACGACAGTAAAAGCTAATTCTTGCGCTTTACGACAAAAATAATAAAAAAATTAAAGACGTCTTTGGGGTGCAGATGGAGCTGCTTAAGAAACGCAAAAGGAATTTTGTTACATAAAATTATAACGCTATATACAGGATGGGCCAAACACAAGTTTTTTTTTAAATGCAATAAAATGAAAAAAATTAAATTTATTCCATGTATTATGGATTTATTAGTAAGAGAAAACATTTCCATTGCTCTTGAACTTGAACACAACGTCATTCAAGTGGCTGCCTCGGTTAGCTTAGCAGGAGCGCATTCTGTCGCTCCAATTTTCCAAGACCTTGTTAATGGTTACGAGGTGTAGCTAACGGATTGCTTGGGTCGATTGTGGCATGAGCTGTGTGGCATGGTGCGCCATCCTATATTAACCAGAGGTCGTCCAACTTCATGTCTCAAAATTCAGTCAAAAAAAGTCGGTTAACATGGCTCTGGAACGCCTATCATTGACGGAAACGCCGTAAATTGAGTCTCACACTCTCGATTACAGCAGCCACATTCTCGTCTGTACACACAATACCATGACGGCGACCATGAGTGTTGTCCACTAGCACACCAGTCTCACGAACTTTTTGCACCAACTTGTGTACAGCAGGCGTGATGGGTGCTTCATTTCGACAAAAACCTTTTTTCAAATAACGCACTGTTTGGGCTACACATCACTAACTTTGGAAATAAGTTTCCAATATTTCCCAACGTTGTTCAAGCGTAAAGCGACTTATATCTTTCCGCGGAGGTATGATACTGACTGTATGTCAAGATTCCGAGCGGGAAACTGCTGTTAGTGTCAGAATAATCTATGATTTAAAAAGAAACCACTAGATGACCCACCCTGCATAGGTGCTGCGGTAAAAATTATTATACTCCAGTAAAGGCTGGTTATACGACTAGCCCCTACGAAATAAATAGACGAAAAATACATGACGTCATAAGGCCGTGGAGAGAGCCGTTCCAAGTTTAAAAATGCAGCTCTGATACAACAGCGTTGCATTGAATTATTACTCGACGAGTATATGCACAACGGTAAATATTATAAAACGAAAATTGAGGATTTATACTTGACCTTACGATAAAATAAACAAAAAATTATGACATCGTCACCTCGCGGAGATTGAAGCTTATGCAACAAAAAAGGAATATTGTTGCATGGAATTATTACTCGCTTGGTGGAAATGCTACGATAAATTTTATTTTATGACAGCAAAAATTGGGTCTTTGACCACATAACGAAAAGAAATACAAAAATTTTAGCACCATAACAACATATTAGGTAACCGCTTAATGCAGTAAAAATGCAACAACATTGAAAGAACGTGGCATGGAATTATAACTCCGAGATCATTGGTACTACGGTAGAATTAATGAAACGATAATAAAGGTGAAGATTCCGGTACCGTTATAAAAATACGAAATAAAAAATCGATAGTGTCATGAAGTCCCGCAGAGAACAACTCGATGTATCGTAAATGCTCTGTTATTGCATGGATTTAGTAGATGGCGCTAAGGTAAATTTTAATGTACCACACAAAAGCAAAAGAAAAAAAAATCAAAAGTAAGACATGACAGATATTAGAATAAGAATCCAAATTCAAGCAATTACTAGAACAAGTATTAGAAAAAGGATGAGGACAAGGATTTGTACAACAATTAAGGCCAAGCAAAATATTAAGATTAGGGCAAGGGTTTGGACAAGGATTGTAACAAAGATAACAGGAAGGACGAGAACAAAGTTTTGTTCAAGAATTAGGAAAACAAGGATCGAAGAAAGGATTTTTGGAACAAGGATTGTGACAAGAAGTAGGATAAGAACTATGAAATGTATTCATACAAGAACTAGGACAAGGACTTGGACATGAATCGACCGAACCCATCTACCAGTGCATCTCGAGTACGAGACCCCCTTTATAAAACTCGAAACCACTGTTTTTTTGCCAATCTCGCTTCGTTTTCGAGATATGGAGTTTTTCCTTATTTTTAAGGCACCTCATTCGACACCTCTACCTGAGCATCAGTTTTTCACCGATTCTATAAAGGAGGAATAATATAACCCTCAGAAAAATTACGAAAAGCTATCGAACCTTGGCAATATATAATAGATCGATCTATGTTCTTGTAAATACCTAACTTTCATAAACTGATAATAAAAACGACATGACGTCCAATAACAACAGTTTCATTCGAAGATGTCTTATGTGACGTCATTGAAAGCAGTTAAACCCTAAATAATAGTAGAGGTTATGTATGATAACTTTTAACTCATTTGAGTCAGATTGAACTTTTACTGCTTCGTATGCATTATCCTCAGTTTCAAAATTTAACCAAATATCTTCATTATTTTTACAAAGCGAATTGAAGTCATTCATTCTAATAGAAAAATATTTAAACATGATACTTGCTGCCGAATTTAGTAATATTTGAAGTGAGAATTTTACATTTTTTCAACTCTTGTCGTCAGTCAAAGGTTACAACAAAGCGAGTTCAAATCATTCATGAGCTTATCGAAATTCCATTATATAAATCCACTATAAGAGCTCTACGAACTTAACCCACTTTCTTCGGACACACACGCATACTCGTGAACATAAATATTCACCCACTACGTTCACTGTTCACACACGTTGTGAATCTTGACATGCTTATCAGGAAACCTTCTTGCCGAAGCACGCCAAGATGCCTGCTCGACTCAGCTTACGCGCCCACAGGTGAATCAAGGCTAAACTGTAATTACCTATTTGTGTCACGTGCAATTCAAAAGAGCTGAAGAAACACGCTTCGAAGGTATGAGCACCGAAACATCATTGTCACATTTGCCTCGGTTAAGCGCCAGGGTTTCACTGTAGGAATAGCTTCATACATCATGGCGAGTGGAGGTGCGAGAGTGTGATTGCGAATGTTTGTTTGTTGGTACATAAAGTGAGAAGAAGAAGTAGCCTGCATGTACGCGACAAGGAGACATAAAACGACATACAACACGGTTAAAGACTAACAAAGAATCCTTTCAACGTTACAAAAGTACCTGCACATTTGAGCATTCTGAATTGTATTTTGCGGTAAATTATATCAACAGACTAGAAATCATGTCATCCCAGTGAAGCAGTGGCATCTCTGCACGCAGATAGCGGAAGCAACACAGCACAAGGTATCATACAAGTACACCAGTGTCAACGTATCCTTAATCATTGGTAAGTCTCTACATTCAGAACGAGAAAATGAACTGGTTAATGGACATGTTTGAAAGGATGCAACTAACATATGCGGAATTTGATTTTGACAGTTTATGTGAGTAGCACATAACATAGAAGTAATGGAGTACTGAGATCCTGCAAATGACATTTTTAACACACTTCAATGAAGGAAAATTCAAGTGATATGTCCTCAAAAATTAGATCACGGCATTCTTTGAGGAACTTGATGCTAAAAAAAATTGTTGGTCAACTCATTATAATATCGTTGATAAAAAATACCGTTCCAAAGATAAAAAGAAAAAAAAAACCCTATTTGCTTTATCCGTAATGATTTATGACAGCGAATTCAGTATAATTAACTTTTCTAAAAAATTGTTCTAGTGAAATTATAGTGTTACTCTTTCGAGCTCTTGAATTGAAAAAATATTTTAACGAAATATTAAACGATTTAGAAAAGTAAGAGTTTCACTGATATACAGTCTAAGATTTCAGTTTAAATTTTTAAAACTATTTTTTGGACTATGATTCATTTGTTCACTTAAAAGCAAGGTACGGAAAGGTAATAGCTCATCAAGAATGATATATTACCAGATTGCGCATTGCGCATGTCGTCCATCTTTGTTATGAAGTTGGCTGCGAAAAATCGTGACGTAGCTCGGGATTGTCAAAGTGGCTGAATGTAAACGTAGTCACAATTTATTTGTAGGGGGTAATTTATTTGTAAAAATGAAAAAAAGTCGACATTTTCTTATTGAAACATGACGACTTGAAATGGAATTAATGTCATTATAAATATATTTATAAATAAATTAAAGTATACATATATATTTCTTAGTACTGTTCCTTAAAAAAATGCACCAATAATAGGGGTGTGTTTTCGCATTTGCACCGTTTCACACAAAAAGCACCTACGTTGCTTGATGTGTTTGACAGCACTTCTATTGCCTCTTTATTTTCATTTTGTTATGTTCTTCTTGTTTGCTATTTCGTAAAGACTTAGAGCCGCCGCACACTACAGACTTTTAGTCGGCCGATAGTTTGATTTGTTTTCATGTGGGCATGGTGTCTTATAGAAGTGCGCACACCTAACGATTGAATTAAACCCAACTAAAAAATTAAATGGGAGGTCAGATTTCCATTTGATTTTAACGTCTGACAACTATCTGCAGACTGCCAAGTGGGTATGGCGTGCTATGAAAGTCCGCACACTAGCCGATCAAATAGTTTGCCAACTGGTGGACATTTTGCTTGGTTTTGTTGTAATTTTATTTTTCGGCAGTGTGCTATTCGGAAACTTTCCACTCGTGGTAGGAAAGAATTTACTGAGATGAATACAATTTCTGTAGTTGAAATAAAATTGTGATTTTTGCTGTGCCAAAAGGACGATGAAATTTTGACAATCATATTCACCTTACAAGTGCCAAATATTCTCTTTCAGACTGTCAAAATTTCATCATCCAAGTAAAAAGTTTCCGAATAGCACGTGGCCTTCGTTGAAAAGTGCTGCTTTTTGCAGTATGATTGGGGATAAGTGTTGCCTTTTGCAGATTGCAACTAGGGATAAACAAGTTTTAATTATTGTTATAAAAGATAGCGTTAGTGCCAGCAAAATGTTGAATGCTGCTTATTACCGGGCGTCTCGACTAGCAATAATTCATTGCATGCCATCTGTCAAAATCCATTGCAAGCAATGGCAATATATCAAGGGTGAGTTTTTGATGTTATGCTATTTAATTTTTAAAATAGCGCTGAACAAATTAGTGCGCTGCTCGCGTGCGCTTAAGTTTTTAAATCAGCACTCAAATTGCCGGTATAAATTCATTATGTTATAAATATCTTCTCCACGCCACTCCTCTTTCAAGAACTTAATTTAATTTTTTTTAATTTCTAGCCCTAACTTCAATTTCTTTAATTTTTTTAGTAGCTTTAATTCTCAGCACATATAAAAATGACTGCCAAACAAGAAAAATTACAGCTTATTGCCAAGTTCGGTTGGCAATATATGTCTTGCAAATTGTCAACTTCGGCAATTGAGTGGTCTCCATTGGCAATATTTGATGTTTGACAGATGGCATGCAATGAATTATTGCTAGACAAGACGCCCGGTTACATAATAATCTAATAAAAAAACGTTTAATATTTTCTCAATGTTTCTCAAATACAACCCAGCAATTGGCAAAATATACGGGCACAGTGTGCGCACCCACAACCAACTTAATAGTTGGCTTGTCAGTCGCGGCCAATCAAGCATCAAACAATCGGCCGACTAAAAGTTTGTAGTGTGCGGCGGCTCTTAAATGCTTGCGCTGCTTGTGCTTGCTATTCGCTTTTTGATATTTTCTTTTGTATGTATTCATAAAGTGTCACAGTTGAGAACCCGGATGACGTAGGCTGCGCAGTAGATTTTTTCTCGATGCTTGGTCTGCGCAATCCTTTTATCTATCATTCTTGATAGCTCATAACGATAGCTCATTTTGGTACACTCTTATGTACCTTTTGAAACGTCTCATGTCTATACATGAGATCCAAATATTAAAAGCAATCGTACTTCCTACGTACTATGTACAGCGTGGCGACGAATAACTGTTACTAAAGTTTTGTTGAAAATAAAAAAAACGGTTAGTAATATTTTGAATAAAACAAATTATTTTTATTTCAATAAATATTTTATTTAGTTTTTAAGTATTTATTTCAAATCTTTCACCCTTATTTTTCTTTGCCAGCCGCAAACGCTTTGGGAAAGAAGCGCAGGCGGCACGCACGACTTCGTTGGGTATGTCGTTCCATATCTTCTGAAGGCGTTGCTTGAATTGTTCTATCTTCAGGTGTTTTATATTCTTCATTTTGTCCAACATAAAGCCCCATATACAGAAATCTAGTGGATTCAGATCCGGGGAAGAGGACGGCCATTCTTCCGTAGATATAAAACACGGAATTTCATTTTTACACCAGCTTTGAACAATTTTAGCCTTGTGAGCTGGAGCGGAATCTTGCTGGAAGCAAAATTTTGCATTACCAAATAGCTGCATGGAGTGTGGCAACATATGCTTTCTTAGAACCTCTTCCAAATAATAATTTGCGTTAATTTTTACGCCTTTTTCAATAAAAAGTAGCGGAAGCTTGCCTTTTTCTGAAATTGCCCCCCATACCATATCGGATGATACGTTTTGATACCGTTCAACAGCTTTTTTGTGAGTTGGAATATCAGCCATACTTGCTGCATACACGCGATCATTTTAAGCGTTATGACTGTCTTGTAACAAAAATAATTTTTCATCTGAAAAAATTATTTCGCAGCTTGCGTGTCGTCGAAGGAGCTCAGCACTTCTTTTCATTCTCATTTCTTTTTGACGCTCTGTTAGACCATGAATAAGCTTTTTTTTTAAAGCACTCAGCTTCAAATTTTTTTTAATAACATTTTGTATAGTTTTGTGGCACACACCCATGTCTCTGGCGATCTTTCTTGCTGAAACAGCACAATTTCGACGTATTCGTTCGCGCACTTTCTTCACCATTTCTGGAGTTCTAACAGTACTTTTGCAACCGGACTTTTTCGCGATTTTAGAGCTTCCAGTTTTCTTAAAACGCGCGATAGTACGAGACACAAACAATTTGTTGACTAAGATTTTTTAATGATTTAACAATCTCACTAGGTTTTGCACCCTTCAAATGAAGTTTAACTACAAGTTCTCGTGTAGCGTCCATGCTTCTAAAAGTTTTCGCACTGAATGAATTCGTTTATTATCTAGTGAAATAATAACGGTATTGATACAACAAATAAAGCGAAAACAATAGCAAGTGGCTATTCTCGCTGCGATCAGTACAGCAGCGCTTTGAAAAACGGTAACAATTATTCGTCGCCACGCTGTACAAGAATGCTAAAAATTTTTAGGTGCAAATGAAACGAATGAGGCTCATGAGACAGTTTATGAGCCGAACATGACAATGAGTAACAAAAATAAAAAGAGGGCTTGGTATAGTTCCCATAAGAGTCGCAGAAACTTTAATGAGTTCAATGAACTCTTACATAAAGTAGTATGATTGAATGATGAAATTTAGAAGCTCACACGATTTTGAAATATTTCGGGTTTTGATGACTTCTAGAAGTCTAGATCTAGTACAAAAATATATAATTATAACTCACCTAGGAAACATCTAATTCGAACACTCTCTTAATATTAGCGCTTGATAGACAATAATGAAAAATATAAAAATTAAGTGTTAATTTTTTGCCCCAAAACAGTTTTATTTTATTCATTACTCTCATTCATTCATTTTGCTTTTATGCTTTCAAATACTATTAAATTAGTACATTTCAAACAAAGCGAGACATCTAATTAGAAACGTTGTGAATTAAAATTTTGACGTGACGAAGTTAAGTTTTACCGCGCAGGTTTCCAAAAAAGTGGAAAAATGCATTTTTTCAAAATTCATGAACGTTGCATTGAATTATTACTCGCTGAGTATAAGAGCTATGACTAAAAAGATGGTACGACCGTAAACGGTAATTCTTTGACTTCATTAGAAAAACAAAACAAAAATTCAAAACATCATCGGGACGCGGTGGAAACTGCTTAAGCAACACAACTAAAAATTTGTTACATGGAATTATTACTCGCTGAGCATTAGTGCTAGGATTAAAAATATGATACACACAATAAAGGCCTGCTCTAAGCCCTCACAACAAAATTAGATAAAAAGTTTCTGTCGTCATGGGAACACAGAGAGAGCCGCTTAAAGATCGACAATGCAACATTTATGCAGCGGCGTTGCACTGAATTTTTACTCGGTGAGTATATCAGCTACGAAAAATGTTTAAACAGGAAAATGATGGATTTATACTTGGCCTTACGATAAAAATAAAACAAAAAAATTCTGACGTCACCAGGTCGTGAATATAGCAGCATATGTAAAATCATCAATGTTAAATCGTTTCATGGAATTATTACTCACTGAGAAGACAAGCTTCGGTAAATTTTGTTTTACGACAGCATAGGTGTGTTATTACACTTCACACCTAAAATACAAAAAAAAAATTCGTATCGTCATGATTTCAGGGTGGCAACCACATAAAGCAGTAAAAATGCTACAACCATGAAAAAACGTTGCATGGAATTTTTACTCTCTGACCACTGGCGTAACAGTAAATTTTAAGGATCGAAAATGAAGGTGAGGTCTTCGGTCATATAATAAAAATACAAAAAAAATTAACGGCGTCATGAGGCCTCCCATGTAACCGCCTAAAGTAACACATATAGATTAGAGATGGGTCGTTCCGAACCTGTTTAGTTCGCGGAACTATGTTCACAGTCGGACATAGTTCCAATCATTCCTTCCATTCATTTTTAGCATGTTCAAACAGTTCCGGTTTGCAAGATTTTTTTTTATTAAGCAATGTAAACCGACATATCTTTCACACATATTATGGCTTACACGAAGCTTGTGATCAACTACAAGTCCAAATATGATGTTTTCAAAAGAACGAAACAACTGATGTGTGAAATGTTAAGATGACATTTCGACGTTCTTGTTGCGCGCAATGCTCTGTTTATTTCGTTTTGAACATGCTTTCATTCAATCGAATGGAACTGCGGAACTAGATAGTTCCGCGGACATGTTACAATCTGCTGCATATGAGTTGCATGAGTTTCATTCATTCAAATGGAACTGCGGAGCTAGATAGTTCCGCGGACATGTTACAATCTGCTGCATTTGAGTTGCATGAATTTCATTCAATCAAATGGACATGTTTTGCAACTCGAGAGTACTCAATTTGTTCTTTTTAAGCACTTATAAGTTACATACGAACGGACGGCCAGACAGACGGATATGGCTAAATCGACTCGGATGGTGAACACCAACAACACCAACACCAACACCAACACCAACACCAACACCAACACCAACACCAACACCAACACCAACACCAACACCAACACCAACAAAAACATCAACATCAACATCAACATCAACATCAACATCAACATCAACATCAACATCAACATCAACATCAACATCAACATCAACATCAACATCAACATCAACATCAACATCAACATCAACATCAACATCAACATCAACATCAACATCAACATCAACATCAACATCAACATCAACATTAACACCAACACCAAAACCAACACCAACACCAACACCAACACCAACACCAACACCAACACCAACACCAACACCAACATCAACACCAACACCAACACCAACACCAACACCAACACCAACACCAACAAAAACATCAACATCAACATCAACATCAACATCAACATCAACAACAACATCAACATCAACATCAACATCAACATCAACATCAACATCAACATCAACATCAACATCAACATCAACATCAACATCAACATCAACATCAACATCAACATCAACATCAACATCAACATCAACATCAACATCAACATCAACATCAACATCAACATCAACATCAACACCAGCACCAACACCAACACCAACACCAACATCAACACCAACACAAACACCAACACCAACATCAACACCAACACCAACGCCAACACCAACACCAACGCCAACACCAACACCAACAAAAACATCAACACCAACACAAACACCAACACCAACACCAACACCAACACCAACACCAACACCAACACCAACACCAACACCAACACCAACACCAACACCAACACCAACACCAACACCAACACCAACAAAAACATCAACATCAACATCAACATCAACATCAACATCAACACCAGCACCAACACCAACACCAACACCAACATCAACACCAACACAAACACCAACACCAACACCAACACCAACACCAACACCAACACCAACACCAACACCAACACCAACACCAACACCAACACCAACACCAACACCAACAAAAACATCAACATCAACATCAACATCAACATCAACATCAACAACAACATCAACATCAACATCAACATCAACATCAACATCAACATCAACATCAACATCAACATCAACATCAACATCAACATCAACATCAACATCAACATCACCATCAACATCAACATCAACATCAACATCAACATCAACATCAACACCAACATCAACATCAACATCAACATCAACATCAACATCAACATCTACATAAACATCAACATCAACATCAACACCAGCACCAACACCAACACCAACACCAACATCAACACCAACACAAACACCAACACCAACATCAACACCAACACCAACGCCAACATCAACACCAACGCCAACACCAACACCAACAAAAACATCAACATCAACATCAACATCAACATCAACATCAACATCAACATCAACATCAACATCAACATCAACATCAACATCAACATCAACATCAACATCAACATCAACATCAACATCAACATCAACATCAACATCAACATCAACATCAACATCAACATCAATATCAACATCAACATCAACATCAACATCAACATCAACATCAACATCAACATCAACATCAACATCAACAATAACAACAACAACAACAACAACAACAACAACCAACTGCAACCAACTACAACAACAAGACCACCACCAACAACAACAACAACAACAACAACCACTACAACAACAACAAACACAACAACAAACACAACAACAACAACCAACAACAACAACAACAACCAACAACAACAATAACGACAACGACTACATCAATAAACACCGTCACGTCAAAACCTACGGGTGTGTCCACGACACAGCCAACTCTTTTTTTTTTATTAAATGCTATTTTGTGTCCATTATGGTGTAGAGGTGCTTCACCTGGAATAGTGTTGGGCCAATCCATAAAATTTATGGAATTTAAAATAAGGATACGTTGACATTTTAAACGTCCGTGGCGCAGTTGGTTAAAGTGCGTGGCCGCTATGTCAACGAACTTTGGAGACCCAGGTTCGAACCCCAGCAGCGACAGAAAATTCTGTACGGCCGCCACCTCTCTGCAGACAATGGCAAACCTCAGAGAGCAATCAAAATGCCATGTAAAGCTTCTTGGGAACGAGAACATTCCGTTCATCGCCGTCCGGAGTCGGCGTTAAGCCTGTAGGTCCGGTTCTCGGTCAATTGTGTACAAAACTTAATAACAGTCACAAAACAATTGATCATAAGAAGCTAGGTCAAAGTCCTTTCAAGGGCTGAAAAGGCCAGTTATTTATATATTTTATTTTTATTTTTTGACATTTTAAACAATGTCATGCTGACGTAGGCTGAAGAAAATTTGTCTGTTATATTCCAAATTCCAACAGGAGAACGATCCTAGTACACGGCTAGGCTCACACAGAAATTATTTACAGATAATTTCGTCAATGTTTTGGAATTTCCATCATCCAATCAAGACTTTAAACCTATCGAGCATCTGTGGGTTGACTTGAAAAGAGTCGTAAGCCTTAAAAATATAACAAATATGACTTTCCATTTTGAAAAAGTGAAGGTGGCATGGGAGTCATTCGGAATTTACTCCCAAAAGTATAAAACCTTATTTCACTCTTTGATGATCTCCATTATTCACTGACCCTACAGATACCAATAGGAAACAATGTGTAGATGCTCTTATTAACTCCATTTTGATACCTCTGAATTTCTAACACGACCTATACTTTATAGTAACTTCTTTACTATCTCTTGTTTTAATGCTTGTTAATGCTTGTTTTAATGCTTTTCAGTGCAAACCTAACGTGATGTGGCATTTTATTAAGAATCCTAAATTAACTTCAAGGCAGGGAATCATAAATACATACTAGGTATAAGCCTAGTAAGAAAGTTTATTAATTTGTTGCATTTCCTTATCAAGAATTGTATGTTGTAGTCATAATTCCTGCCAAAATTGATTTTTAACTGTTAAATGTAAAAAGAAGGAACTTTTTCACTTTTCCGTAACTACATACGGAAGTGGCTCATCAAGATTCTTTACAACATTTACTCAAATTATTGTTCCCGCAAAGTTTAAAGATTCGACTGGGTAAAAATAAAAAATTTTGCATGATATTACAAAAATACTCTTATTTCAACTTGATCCTCGTATATGACTCTATTATAATTATGTGTCCTGAACTCTAAACGTTCCATTGAAAATATATTGGCTTGTGGGTCGTTAAAATTATCATATTAGAGTTATTCATAACTTCTGAAATATATGTACAATGTACAATGTACATACATAGAAACAGCACCAAAGTTGTTTTAAGTTTGATAAATGGCCCACTACTATAAAAGTGACCTTAGTTCAGCGGAATGTATTCTTGTTTTTAGCTTTTATCTTTTAATTTTTTTTTAATTTCATTACCACTATTTTGTGCTACTCTTAAATTTATAATTTTTATTTATGTTAAACTATTTTGAAAAATTTCTGCCGTCATGTGACGTTATCGCTAAATATATTCATAAGATATACTTAAGTATTAAAAACCGCGAGACAGGTCGAATTATTTTCGTATCTTGTCAGCGTTTCAAGTTGACTAATTGCATTGTAAACATTTATGGATTTCAGACAACAATTTTTAACATTTTGTCATAGGCTAATACATCATGTCACTACGTACACAGGCACAGTGTCGTCAACGAAAGGCAGACATAACCGCCGCACATGACCGAAGCGAGCTCATCAAGTCCATAATGAGGCTTATAGTTTATTCATTCATATCATTTCCCTCATATATCACTTTTAATAACTTTATTACTTGCATGATCCGCACAAACCCTATAACTAGCATCAGTACCAACACTAGCAACACCGACAAAAAGACACACACACACACACAAACACATGCATGCATGAATGAAGTTTATGCACGTTTTAATGGTAACAACTTTGAACATCATCGTAAACTGCGATTTATTTTACATCCTTTCGGTTTAATATGAATTTTCATATTTTTTTATCCTTCTTTAGCGGGCGTCTCAGGGCTGAGCTGAATTTGTTAGACAAGGACTCGTTTACAATGAAGAAGACCATTCGAGTTGCTCATTGATAATCCTGCTGATGTTGGGTCATTGGATACAGCAATGTTGTTGTTGTTTCTTTCGATAACTTTTAATGTTTCATAACTGTGAGTTGTTGTCCTTAATGTTTGAAGTTGGTGTGTTGGGTAAAATTTAAATTTTTCTCTTTAATGTTTGAGCAAGTAATGTTGATGTGTAACAACAAATTTTTTGTTCCTACTGCTCAACAACGATTTAGGTTGATGTTTTTGATTGCAAGTTTAAAAAGTGGTTTCGCTTTGATTTTATTATTTCTTTTAAAACTAATACAGAAATTTCTTGGAAAAAGGAAATGAACACTTTTTCTATATTACTTCATGTATTTATAAGAGAATATTTTGACCTATTTTAGAGTGTGGGAAATTGCGGCACTCATCGCGTGAACAGCTTTTTCATGTCGATATTTATATAAAATGTGATGTACTCGCTCAGTTGAAATGGCAACAGCCTTAGCCACCTCATGCATTTTTATTTTTCGATCGTCCAATATCATTCCATGGATTTTATCAAAATATCTTGGATGATGACCTGAAATTTTTGGGCGCAATCTGCACGTTCAGCTTGTGCTGGTAATACCGCAATGGAATTGAAATCAATGGTGCGGAGTCCCCATAGTATTTATCAAGCCTTTCCTTCACTTTTTTCATTTTCGTCGAAATTCACGAGATTTAATTTAAGCTGGTATTTTAAATACCAAAAATTATCCCGATAAGTCAATGGAAACGCCTACCTCTCATACAAACTGACTTTATCAAAACGGTAAAATCTCTTAGAGTTCCACAAAACTAAATATATGGACTTGAAAAGCTTTTGCATATGAGCTTTTATATTTAATAAACACTCTGAGTATGAAATTCAACTAAATCGAATAAAACCACGCCCACCTACCATCCAAAGTAACTTTACCAATAAGGTAAAATCTGTTTTAATTCCACAAGAACTAATATATGCACTTGAAATTTTGCAAATAAACTTTAATATGAATTGTATTTAAGTATATTATTTAACGAAATCGAGTGAAAGCCACACCTACCTCCCATACAAAGTGACTTTATCAAAAAACAAAGGCGGATATTTTCTGTTAAAACTATGACTATAACTGCTTAAGACTTTGAATCTACTTTGGTTTGGCTGTTCGGCCCATCATTTTAACTTCGGCCCATCATTTCTTACTAGTTTTAAATTGCTTTATGCACTTCTTTCTAATTGCTGCCATTTTGGTTTGAATAACAGTCTTTAAAAGTATGTCTAATTTTTTTTTTATTTGCATGTAACATTGCTAATTGTATTGAAATTCTTGTGACCTATGTCCGAATTTTTAAAAACTTTGTTCGGCGGCAGCAAATATGTACCAACTTTTTTTACATATATTTAAAGAGAAAATTCCCAGGCCGAGGCTAATTTATATTTTCCATAGATAATAGAAAACAGAAATTTTTTCATGGATCAGTTTTGATTATCTGATAACTTTTAAAATATTTATGTAATCTACAAAATTTTTTCGTAAAAATAATGGCAATACTTTTTTAACAAATTTTTGCATGGAAATTTAAATCATTTTTTCGCTTATATTCGCCTATAACTTTGATAAATTTTTTCTAATAAAATAAATTAAATTTTAAGGAAAGCATTAATGGATTCTTCATAATTAAACATTTAACTTTCTATCTGCATGACCACATTACAAAAACATTACATTTGGCGGCCTCGGTAGTCGAGTAGGTAGCGTGCTCGACTGCTACCCCAGGGGTCCCGGGTTCGATTCCCGGCCAGGCCATGGTCCTACGCTTTAAAACCTTTCGCATTTGCAATTTTCTATCCTCTTTTCTAATCAACTGAAATTGAAAATTCATCAATATTCACGACTTGAAGTTGTAGTTGTTGATGGTAGAGAAGTTTGTGGATGAGATTGCCTTATAACTTGAATTGACTGAGGTAAAGGCATAACACTTGCCTCTGATTCAAATTCACATGTTTCTTTGGCTTTCCACCACGCTTAGAACATTCTACACGTGTTTCACCTGATTGATCTATCCTTCCCACTAATCTATCACCTCATTTCGAACCAAGGCAGACTTGACTGAATAGGTATTCCACCTGAAATCCTTAGTTCAAATCTAACAAAAAAAAAATATAGCATGTTATAATTCCATATAAAAAAATTGGGCCTGAACAATTTTGATTTTTTTTTTAATATTTTTACAAATCTAAGTATTATAGATATAAAAAAAAGTTATGCTGTTACCTGTTAAATGAGCTATTAACCATCAGAATCAATGCATTACTTTTGAAGATATATCATTTATGAAATAACATTGAAAAAGAGCACAAATCATCTTTGTTTTGTAATGCATGTTTTTTATTAAAACTGCTTTTAGGGACATACATTTTACTGCAACTGATTTTTAAACTATTTTTGAGTTTTCATTGATTAAAGCAAATAAAATCTACTTCCATTCTAAATTCCTTGATTTAGGGAAAACAGACCTTGTGTAGAATTTTTATGTGACTGCCTGCATTGGCATCACCTAAGTTGATCTTATTGACAGACGCACGACTTGCCAAAGCAACATTGAAGAAGGAAAAAAAAAACTTTTTAACAAAAAAAAAAACCCGACTTCAAAATCACTACAAAGTAAAAAATAATTTTAAATAACTTTTCCCATTAATTTCTTGGTCATATTTTAAAAGCTATTTATAAAAAAAAAAAATAAATAACTGGCCATTTCAGCCCTTGAAAGGACTTTGACCTAGCTTCTTATGATCAATTGTGTTGTGCGTGTTATTAAGTTTGTACACAATTGGCCGAGAACCGGACCTATAGGTTTAATGTCGACTCCGAACGGCGATGAACGGAATATTCTTATTCTCAAGAAGCTTTACATGGCATTTTGATTACTCTCTGAGGTTTGCCATTGTCTGCAGAGAGGTGGCGGCCGTACAGAAAAATTATTATAATTCAAATAATTTTCTGTCGCTGCTGGGGTTCGAAGCTGGGTCTCCAAGTTCGTTGACATAGCGGCCACGCACTTTAACCAACTACGCCACGGGCGCCACGTGACTTCAAAGCTTTTATGTTCATAAAGCAATTAATATATTGATAATAAAACAAAATAAAAAAATTGAAAATGATAAGATTTTCAATATTATAACACGTATAAATAGCTTTTAAAATATGACCAAGAAATTAATGGGAAAAGTTATTTAAAATTATTTTTTACTTTGTAGTGATTTTGAAGTCGGGTTTTTTTTTTTTTTGTTAAAAAGTTTTTATTTCTTCCTTTTTAGATAATATGAAATATTTTATGCAATAGTATTTATTCTTGAGGAAAATTTTAAACTTGAAACTTTGTTCTTAACAAATTTGATTTATTAATTCCTGAAAGTTTGTTGGGTATTTTCCATTTCTGCTTCTTTACAATTTGTAGTGCCACGCCCTTTCTCTAATCCCGCCTAATTTATTTACCGTACCATATAATGATTCTACCTACCCCTGTGCCAAATTTCAGTTTCCAAGTATCAATATTAACCGTAATATAGTACTTTCCTTAAAGTGACGCATCCTGTGTACAATCCCGCTCACTTTTTTAATGATTCTACCTACTTATCTACCTGTAGGTATATAGTATAATATTAACTAAGATATAGTTAAGATATATTAACTAAGATATATTAACTAAGATATAGTATTTTTATAATATTGGCACGCCCCTTTGTTGAATAACGCCCACTTTTTTAGCTGTAATTTGTAGTAACTGTACCCATGTACTACATTTCAACACCCTAGTGTCAATATTATTCGATATATATTGTGTTTCTAATATTGCCACACCCATTTGTTTAATTACGCCCATTTTATTTACAGTGATTTTTAAAAATTGTGTCTACTCCTGTACTAAATTTCAGTACCCTTGTGTCAATACTATTCGAGATACAGTGTTTTTCCAATATTGCCACACCCATTTGTCAAATAACGCCCACTTTATTAACTGTAATTTGTAATAACTATGCCTACCCATGAACTAAATTTCAGCACTCTAGTGTCAATATTATTCGATATAAAGTGTGTTTCTAATATTGACACACCCCTTTGTCGAATAACGCCCACTTTCTTTACAGTAATTTTCAAAAATTGTGTCTACCCCTGTACTGAATTTCAGTACCCTAGTGTCAATACTATTCGAGATACAGTGTTTTTCCAATATTGCCACACCCCTTTGTCAAACAACGCCCACTTTATTGACTGTAATTTGTAATAGCTATGCCTACCCACGCACCAAATTTCAGCACCCTAGTGTCAATATTATTCGATATATAGTGTGTTTCTAATATTGCCACACCCCTTTGTCGAAAAACGCCCACTTTCTTTACAGTAGTTTTTAAAAATTGTGTCTACCCCTGTACTAAATTTCAGTACCCTAGTGTCAATACTATTTGAGATACAGTGTTTTTTTAATATGACCACACCCCTTTGTCAAATAACGCCCACTTTTTTTATCGTAATTTGTAATAATTGTGTCTACCCCAGTGTTTTACTGTAAATTTCAGTACCCTAGTGTCAATATTAACTGAAATACAGTGTTTTTCTTATATTGACACGCGCCTTTGTCGAATATCGCCCACTTTTTTAAAAAAGGACCTCCGCGTTCATGGTATCTATCTGTTGACAAAAAATTACGGAAATCGTGCTTTAGGAGTTATCGATGTACATACATTTAAAAAAAAAAAAAAAAAAAAAAAAAAAAGCGCGGATAAACCAACGAAATTGAGAACCTCCTCCTTTTTGAAGTCGGTTAATTAGAAGGTCGTGCGTTCTGAGAGCTCATTTCGTAAAGGTTTTACAACGTCGATATAAAGTACGACCAAAGGCCGAGCGACCTAACGCAGTATTGCGATTTCAGCATAATGATGAGGAACACGCCAGTAGAACTGTTCCTGCTAGTGGATAAGTCAACAACTTACATCGACTTCAAACATATTCTCAGCGTTATTGATTCCTTTACAAAATATGTTAAATTATACGCTGTTAATACAACAAGTGCCTAAGAGGTGTGCGCGGGCTTGGATAAGTATTTCGATTTCTATAGCCGTCCACGCCGTATTATAAGTGATCGAGTTACCTGTTTTACGTCATTAGAGTTTAGCTCATATCTCTTAGAACGAAATATCGAACACGTGAAAGTTGCGGTTGCATCACCGCAGGCAAACGGTCAGATTGAGCGAGTGAATCGGGTTCTAAAAGCCATGTTGGTTAAGATTACTGAGCCAGTTCATCATTCTGATTGGGCACGAATAATTTCTGATGTTGAGTTCAGTATTAATAATTCCGTTCACTCAAGCACTAGACAAACACTAGTTATCATTATGAAAAACATAAGCCTCCACCTGAATTTAAAGAAGGCGAGTTTGTTCTTATCAGAAATTTTGATTCAGATATAGGTACAAATAAAAAACACAGCGAAGCGAAGCATTTTCGCAAATTCATAGATTTGATAATTTAATAGCGTTTTTTCGATTAAAATAATTTTTAAATTCAAAACTTTAAAATAACAAAGTATATATATCATATATATTAACCCTCTTCGGCCCTCCCTTAAAGCCCCCTGTTCAGTTGTAGGGAATAAATATACAAAAATCATTAATTTTGTTACAATTTAATCAACTTACAGGTTGTTTATTTTTAACGATATTTATAACGACCTTTAGTAGGAAGTAGAAACAGCATCTAATACACAATCCTTAGTGAATATTTCTTTTAGTTCGTTCGTTCTTTTAGTTCGTTCGTTCTTTTAGTTCGTTAGGTCTTTTTGTTCGCATGTTCAAACCGAAGATTCAAACCATAGCTCGGTAAATTTAGTTATCTTTGCTCTAGTTCGTTTTGTTTGCTACTTTTGTCGGTTGGCTAGCCAATACACAGTCCTAGAATAGCCAACACACAATCCTTTCTTAAAGTAATAGATTATAGTGATCTGCTGAAACATAGCTTTAGCTAATGTTTATCACTGAATCAACAAAATTATGAAAGAAATGTTTTTAGCGTAATGGTTAGAGGAAAGTACCAACAAACGATAGAATTGTGAGTTGTGGGTTCAATTCCTGCAGCGGGCAAGAAATTATTTTTAATTTAACATTTTCTGGTTCAATTGATGCAAGCAAAAAACAATATCAATTCTAAGAAAAAAGGTGTCGGAAAAAAGTGTCGTTTTTTCTGATTTCACTCTAGCAAATCGCAGAACGAGGCGTAAAAAGCTTCGCTTCAAAAAGTTCATTCTTGAATTTAAAGGGCTATATCGAATACACAAAGTACTCCCGCATGATAGATATGTGGTTCGCGATATCGAGAATTGCCAAGTTACACAACTTCCACATGACAATGTAATTGAAGCCTCACACATAAGAAGATGTGTAGACTGGCGAAGTTCAGAAGTGTGCTTTGTCAGTTGCTGATATGCTCAAGGAAAATAATTTGCGAACATAATAATAATAATAACAACAAAAGAATAACACTCAGAAACCGACCTCGACGATTGTTTGGCTATCTTACTCATTGTAATTAAGTATATGTGTTTAAATTTTCTCTCATTGTACTACAAATATTATAATTAATTATGTTGATCGATCGAGTCGATCGAGTGTCAGAATGGCCGAGATGTAGTAGGTGGCAACTCTTTATGCTTGAAAAGAAAAGGAAAGTGGCATCATCCCTGGGTTGCTCAGGCATCCCTGCCTGTATGTCAAAAATATGATATCGATAAAGAACACTTTTTAAAAGTTAGAAAAAGAAAAACGGGCAAATAAATTGTAACGGTAAAACGAAGATATTAAAAATTACTAAAGAACTAAACTATTACAGTTCACATGAAATTTCACCCATCGCACTCACGAAGAATATTGTCATAACATCTAGGCTATATAATTTTCAATTCAAAAACCAAACGAGAACTATAACAAACCAGGAGTATTCAGCGATAGGCAAGACTCTTAATTCTTAAAACTTCATTGATACACTGCAGGAACAGAGTGCGATGTTGTTGCTGCTTGTCGGCTATTTCAGCTGTTTGGAATAAGTCAGAAGCTTTGCTGTGTGGTAACGATAAAATTTAAATACGGAAAAAAACGAGTTGTTAGGAAAATATTTGATTTATCCACGTAAATATTTAAATGAAATTTTTGCACGGGCGTGGATAATGTTAATATTCGTTATTTCCCTTATTGTACTTTTTACTTACTTGCCGTGACACATGGGGTCTTTGGTGTCAAGAAAATATTTTAGTATCTCCGTATTACAGCACAGTTAAAAGCAGAGTGTTCAACACTTGTAAGCGGGTCACTGCATTCCCAAAATTTTTTTTTCCGCGTAATTCCCAGCCTCATTTATACACCCGTAAAAAAACCACATTCAAAACAAAAATATGCAAGGACATGAAAGACCCCATGTGTCACACGAAGGGTTAATAGTTCAAAATAAAAATTCTTTCAATAACATTGTCATGATGCATTATCACGTTTTCCTGTCTTGCGAAGTATTCCGGCTGTTTTTCCTTCAATGCACTGCTGTAGCGCAGCAATTCTAATCGGTGATGATCTCCACGATAATCCCATTCGGTTTGAGCATAACCTGATCATATCCTTCTGATTGCTTCAGCATGACCTTAAATCCATCGATACATGATTTCATCGCTGGTGCTGATGGTTGGCCGGGCTTAACCCACAACTTCCTGCGCTTGGGATTATTGTAATGGATCCGTTTTTCATTGTTCATGAGTCATGAGACATGCATCATGACATAATTCACTTCCATTTCTCCCATTGATAAGTTGTCAGTGTACGACTAAGAAAACACCTTTCAAAGTTCCTCGATTTCAATTCTTCATCGGTATGACACTTGCAAAGTGTAAAAATTATTTTAAGGGAAATATTTAGTTAAAGGTAACAATGTCACAACGTTGTCACATCTCTTGTAGACGCTTCGAACTATTTCCACCACCCTCTAAAATAATAAAACCTAGACAAGACTCTGAACAATAAGCAAATCAGCCCAAGCAAGCACTGTTCTTCTCTATGAACGCTGTTGTTTGAATACAAATTGATGTTATAAATCCACCTACAAGGACTGCTGAGTAGAATATATGTACGTTCATTAGTCCCCATAACTAAAGACTGGTTCAGACAAAAATACAAAAATTGCTTTTCATTCTGGATATATACGCTTAAAGCCTGGAGAAGGTTAGGTTTTGATTTATACTAAGAATCAGATCAAATTTTACATAATTTCTTTCAAACTGCAAAATTAAAATTAAAATAAAAATTATATTGTGAGATTTTCTGTTTGGTTCCAGAACTCCTCGCTAAAAGAATTTATTTCTTGGTATTAGTGCCCTCGAGAAACGAGTTATTTTCTTTTCTTTGTGATGTCTTTGAGCGGTAGAGAATATTAAATTTTTGTATCATAGTTTTAGATATTTTCAATGTTTTACTTGCACGACATCGATACTGAGGGACAGGGAATAAACAATAACAACAAAGGAAATACCAAGAAATATGACACAATATACGCTCAAACGCCCATTCCAAATGGAAATCATAAACAATTTCGCTGGATATGAGTATGAAATTGTTTGTAGTTGATCATCCTTTGCGTGTTGTTGCAATTGTTGTTATCCTCCAATTTCGATTTTCGTCCTCGTGATGGGCAATCCTAACTGTTATTGTGATTTTTATCTTCACTTTTTCAAAGTTTATGCAAATATTTTTGGAATTATTCAGGCGAAAAATTATGTTGGACTATGTTGGCAAATAGAACGAGAGACAGACACAACTTAGAGTCAAATAAGTAGTTTAAAAAAAAAAACTTCTAACTGACCATGGCCACCATAAGCGGTAAGTGACTTGCTGGCCAACAGTCATCACCAGAAATGTAAGCTAGACTGCGACATTGCAAAGCCACGATACTAACCTCTGCACCGCGGAGGCCCACAACAATAGATAATTTATACCAACTATTTATTCACAGTTTTTTATTTTTATTCCTCCATGTGTTTGTATGTATTTTCATGAGTACAAACGAGTTGTTGCTCTAAAATAAGGAAGGAGCGACCAATGTTATATGTAGTGTTTGCCTAGCCATGGAAACTGTATGGAATAGCGTCTCTTTGTGGTTTGACTGACCGTGGTGTGACTTTTTTTATTGTATATATTTTTTGCTAGTTGCTTGCTAAATGTATCTAGCATGTTTGTTGTTATGAAAATTTTAGATAGGAGTGCGACGAATGAATGTGGTTTTATAGATTTACATATTTCCATTTGAACTGAATATTAAGAGTAGAAGATAGCTAAATCGGTTACACAAGCTTGGATATTTCTGAAATTTTATTGAATAGATTAAATGTATTATATAAATATACATAGGCATATATATTTTATATTTAAGTATCTTCATATCAACCAAAGTGTTTGTGCACATCGTAAAAGAGAAGATTTAGAATTAAATAAGATTTCTTCTTCTATTTATCTATATATACATTTTCATTTATTCGAGCAATGCTACTGAATAACAAAATAATTATAATTAAGTCCAGGTACTTTTTGCTTTCCACTCGTTGTATTCATTTTTTGACCAGTTTTCGTCAGTATTTGGCTGTTGAAAATAATTTGTAGCGCTTTTCAATAGATGGTTCAATAGATATTCTTCACGAGCGATGAAATGTGGATCGATTTCGACAATCCTAAGCGCAGAAAGTCAAAGGGTAAGCTGGTCCAACCATCAAGACCAGCGGTGGGGTCAAATATCAATGGATCCAATCTTATCTGTATTTGGTGGGATCAACAAGTTGTAATTTTTCTTGTAGGCTTGGGCATTTTAGTTCACCATAAAGATCGCTCTTTCTAGTTCAATCGTATATAATGAACTAGTTCGTTCATTTAGTTCTTTTAAGGCCTGACCAAAATAGACGAAACGAGACGATTTCAACTTGCCGAACGTTTGCAATCGTTACGTCTGTTTTGACATTTAACCCATAATGAAACGAGTTCCTCCAATCGTCTTAAAAAAGCAGAAGACTACTCTGCACAGCTGTTGTTGACGAGTTCAGACGCTAAAAGTGGGAAGTTCATTCTCTGCATTTGCATATGCGTCTGTCTACTCGCTGAACGCATTGCAATAGAAATATGTGAAAGCATACAGATGAAAGTTCATTTACTGCATTTGCATATGCGTCCGTTTAATCGCTACGCAAGCAAAGTCGAAAATATTTCAACTTTTCTTGCGTAATTGCGTTTTTTGACAGCTCGTTACTTTTAACGAACAGAGAGAAGAAATAAAGGAAACGAGTCGGAAACTCAATGCTTTTAGGGATGGCTCTTCTAAATAAATCTTAAAAATTAAAAATGTCAATAATTTTTTCATTGTTAATTTCTCAGAAAAACTTTTTTATACTCAGGATTTAAGATTTTTTTAATAATAAATTAAGACATTTTATGTATTTTTGTGTAAATACGATAAAAAAATTCCCCATTAAGAACATATCAAATATTTTAAAAGTTTGTAGCCCTGCTTAGTCTGAACGTAAAACGCAATCATTGAACTCTGCCATAATTTTCTTGCGTAGATTGTGCCAGCGAGTAGACGGACGCATATGCATATGCAGTGAATGAACTTCCCGCTTAAAAGTTCGGTTGTTACGGAACAGAACGTCTCGTCGCAATGTTTCGTTCAGTTTCGATCAGTTGCGTATGTGCATTTTGGGTTTTAACATTGGCTCCCATTTGTTCGAACTTACTCGTTATGTCTCGTTCTGCCTATTTTGGTTAAGCCATTAGTGTGTTTATTCTTCTTATTTGTTGCATGTTTAACTTCCCAGCTAGACACCTAACTGTTAGATATGCCATATATATGGCATACACCTAACGCCTTTGACGTTATATTCATATAAAATGCTCAATTACGTATATTTGTTCTAGCGTCGGGCAAAATCTAACGCCTTTTTGTCTATCCGTGTGATCTGGCATCTCTGTCTGCCACACATGTTTTATCTATTAAAAAAAGCTATAGATGTTCTGCTCACACTAATTACAAATTCCATAAAGAATTAAAAAACAAATTCAGCTGTTTTATATGGTCCGCAGTAAGCGTTCCTCAGAGCTCTTCGACTATAGTATACTGGTTAGAGTTGTGGCTTTTAAAGCCCTAACCAAAATAGACGAAACAAGACGATTGCAACTTGCCGAACGTTTGCATTCGTTACGTCTGTTTTGACATTTAACCCAAAATGAAACGAGTACCTCCAATCGTCTGAAAAAAGAAGAAGACTACTCTGCACAGCTGTTGTTGACGAGTTGACACGCTAAAAGTTCGGTTCTTACGGAACAAACCGTCTCGTCACACCGTTTCGTTCAGTTCGTTGAGTTTACATTTGCTTATTTTGGGTAACAACATTGAATTGCATTTAAACGAACATTTTTGTCTTCACTCGTTACGTAGCGACTCGTCTAATTTGGTTAGGGCTTAACGCGAACATACGCGGGTTCATATCCTCCACAGATAAAAACAATTTTTTTTTTATAATTTTGTTTAGAAATGTGTTTTTCCTATTTTTATTATGGCTACATAATAAATATTTATATTTATAAAGTATAAATTAAAGCAAAATATTTAAAGAAAATAAAAAAATTAATTTCAAATAAATATCGCAATAATATTTTTACGTCCGCATGTTAGAATACATACTTCGAAATACTCAAATAGGCATTCCGATCCCACCCACCGAATTCTAAGATATTGCTCCTTCTCTATACACTTGTTTCGATGTATGACGATGCATGCTTGTCTGGGTAGAATAACTTTTTATGAAGTAGCGAAAAATAGGTCGATTCATGGATTGTATCTTAAGCAGAGGCGTTCCTAGGGGGGGGGGGGGGCGTTCCGCCCCGGGTACCATCATTTTAGGGGTAACACCATTTCGATATTTTTTTTTATTTCTAAAACAGAAAGAAAAAGGTACAAATACTTTACAATACAAAATTGGCGTCCTATTTTGTCGCATTGAAATTATTTCTAACAATTTGTGTATCAGTAGCTTCATGCGAAAGGAGTTTTTCAAAGCTTAAATTAATTAAGACTTATTTAAGATTTTCCATGGGACAGGCAAGGCTTTCCGCTCTTGCTATTTTATCCATTGAAAATGAGTTTGCAAGTAATATTGATTTCGATGAGGTTATTTCAAATTTTGCAGCTCTTAAAGTAAGAAAAGTTAGTTTTTAAGACAACGCCATTAATAGATTTCTTTGTTTAACCTTATACCTACATATACAAATATGTACCTCAAAATGTAATATTTTTGTTGTTTTTCAAAAATTCTTACTGTTTGTCATATGTTGTTTGTTTTTTTTTTTTTTTTTTTTTTTTGTAATACATTAAGATAATAACAAAACACTTAATCTCATCGATTTGGTTTATTTTAACATTTGGAAATTTTTTATAGGGGTGACACCATAAGTATCCGGCCCGGGTGTCACCAAGCCTAGGAACGCCTTAAGTCAAGATATTCTACCGATGTGGTATTCATCTCCTACCCAAACCATGTCAGAAAGTAGTGACTGTTTTTCATTGTGAAAACGCTACAAACAACACCTAAAATTTTTTTTTTTTTTTTTTGTATTTTGATTTTGAAACATAAAATTTTCTTCGCTTTGGCAGATGTGCGCAATATTAAAATGTTTTAAGGGGGACAACGCACCGAGAAATTTCGAGATTTATGAATTTTCGTTTCTTTTTTTGCTTTTCTTCAAGATCCTCTTAAAAATTTCTGGTGAAATCCGAGTGCAAAAATTAAAAAAAATAACGGAGTTATGGCCGATTTTTAGCCAAGAATTTGGCGATTTATTCATAGCTCAACTTTTAAACGCGTTTTTCTCGAAATCATGTTTTTGAAATCGGTGCACAAGATGTGTCGAAAAGTAATGAACCGATTACAATTATCTTTTTTTGTGCTTATTCTATGCATAATTACCTAGTCTTTATCATAGTGTAATGTGCAGTTTATCACAAGCAGAGTAGCCACGAAAAAACAGGCAGCTATATCTGGTGCTGAAGTAGTCGGGACGGGAGCCATTAATTCCTCTAGCGTTTAGTCGGGTGGGGGGGCAAGTGACTGCTCCAAACAACCAGGTTACCACACTACAATTTTATTTTAGACTCCCTATATTTTTTAAAAGACACAAAAGGAACAAAAGAACCATGATAAACTAATAACTAAAATCCACTTTCTGGCCCCTCTATTAGCTATAAAAATAAAAGAAAGTATCAATCTTGCAATATTTGTTGAGTACCTCTAAGATATTGTTTGAGATACAAATGCACTCTATACCCACCCTACCATTGGTCTCGTTGTGTGTCTATCTTTTTCGGAGACCCCAAAACTCAGTAAAGTCCCTGTCACTCACATCATTTTATGGAGAAACACAAACAATTTTTTTTTTTTATTCCATTATTTTAAACAATTCATTTATTTTTTTTTTTTTTTTTTTTTTGATTAATCTCAACATGGATTCATAACAAAAACTGATCACATGTACTTAGTATTAAATCATTATTATAACTTATGTTATTAATTTCTTCCTTTGACAGTAATCATATTTTAAATAATTTTTTACAGTGCAATAAATTTTTGTATCACGACGATTAACTTATTCAACTTTATCAGTGTAGAATATTTGAGATTAATGTAAAACCACAAAAAAAAAATAAATAGATAGCGCTTACGCTCAGAGTAGCATAAATTTAATTACTCAATTTTGTTTTCTTTCTCTATGAAAAATAATTATAACTAAGAAACAATTGTATATGATACATATTCACGAATTGAATATCTAGTTTTAGTATATTTTTATAAACTTAATTTTAGTTTAAAACTAAAAACAAAATTCAAAGTTATTTTACAAAAGCAACAACAACAACGTTAAAGCAGCAGCAAGCAACACTTTGACAATCATAATAAAAGGTAAACAATCGGAGCGCTTAGCTAAGTCCTGCACGAGCGTAAAGACACAACATAAAAAGTCTCCACTTTTCAATGCACGTAAAACAAAGTTCTTCTCACGATCTGTGCTTATGCTAACCAATGTTGTTGTTATTGCAATTAAAGCTCGTTAGCAGAATCACCGTTGCTTATATACAACTTGTTTTTTTTTTTTTTTTGAATTAGTATTATATGTAGATATTTAAAATTAATAGTTTTTAATTGTTTTTCATTTGCAAATCCAAAAAAAAGAAGTTTCAATCAAAATAGTAATAAAATTCAAAACATATTACTCACTTTTTTGTCTCATGATGAACGAAGAAGGCCTTCATCGGTGCATACACTGAGCTGTTGAGCTTTGAAGTTCTTATATATTAAATTTTATGATAGCTTACGTGTAAATTTAAATGTTAAATTAGTTGTAAATTTAAATATCAACAGTTTGCAAGCTCGGTTTAAATCATTAGAAGCAAATTTATGTAAAATTTACATTTAATCAAACTAACTATTGTAGCGTTTATTTTATATTCCTTTTTTTTTTTTTTTTTTTGTTTTTACGACTTGGTTTTATACTGATACAAAATGTTTTAACGCGATTTCTTAACACACTTTAAGTTTTTTTTTTTTGTAGCATTCTTACAGCGAAATTTTTAGAAGCTAAATTTTTAATTTTTTTTTTTTTTTTTTTTTTAGATTTTTCAAACTTTTTCTGCTAAATTACTGACGACTCGCAAGCTGGGTACCGTTCTCGTTTGCACTCGTTTTCGATTTGCTCTGTAATTCAAGTAATTGCAGCGTAAGTAGCTGTTTCTTCGTGCGTTTAACATAGGCAAGAGCGTTTTGCGGAGATCAAATAATGTCGAATAACCTCACCGCGCCGTTAAGATATTATCGAGAAGGGCTGGAGCTATCTACGGTGTGCCATAAATTTTGAGACGACCTATTTGATTGCACTTGAGTTGCTATTTTATTTACACTTTTTTTTCAATTTTTGTGCTTTGGGTGGTTTTTAACTTAGCTACGCCATGCTGTCTCTACAGCTTTGAGAGTATGCTTCTTCCATGAAAATAACTTGCTTAGCAAGTAGGTTATTGAAGTAAAATCGTATATTTTTTTGGTTTTTGGCAAATATGTTGAACGATTTGTATACTGTCTTCAGTAGAAATCCATGAATTTATATCTAGAAAGATGTTGCACCACAATTTATCTTCAAATTCGGATCTTTAGTTTAAATAAAAAAAAAATATTGCGTTAAGCACATTATGCATTAAATTTCTTTTGAAATTTTATAAGAATTCGTACAAAAAATATATGGTGATCTTTCAACACTTACCAAATTTTCTTTAAAATTTTTGAAAGCTAATTATTAGTGCGATTTGTACATCTTACTCCACCATCGAGTCAGAGAAAAAGGAAGTGCTAAAAATCTTTACTAAAATAGCAGATTTGCGTGGCAGCATGCTTGTTAGTGCTTAGCCTTTTTATCGACTCGGCATGAGTTTGATTGTTAAAAATGTATGCACGCATTGTAATGTTATACGCTTTGCTCGTTAGTTTGCGCAAGCTTTCCATATACCAACCAGCATAAAATAGGATGAACTTGTTCGTTACAATAGGCGTTTTTTTAGTGGCTTAGTTTTTTTTTAATCGACGAAATAAGGTCGACTTTTTCTCTTAAAAAGCGCTATTTCAATTCAAATGTCCGCCATTTTGTCAAAGTCGCCTATGAAAAAGACTAGATTATACTGTCCAGTTTAATAATTTTTTGTTTTTTTTTTTATTTTGACGATTACAAATAAAGCAGGAGTGTGCACCGCGGAGGAACTTTTTTTTTTGAGGTACTTTACGGTACACTGAATTCCTCAGCGAATATTGGATATCTTTCAATAAAAAAAAAATATATATTCTTAAAAATGTGTACTATCATTTATAAAAAGAATCGGTTTTGGTTGGGTTTCCTTTAAAAAAATCCAGAACATTGGCTTTTTTCGCGCTTCTCGGTGCGCTGTCCCTCTTAAATGATTTTTAAAGTTAACTCTAAATTACAATGATTAATTTTTCAGATATTATTGTCACAATACCTAAGGACTGTATGAACAAGAGGTGAAGGATTTCTTTTTTAAATAAAACGAACAAATGCTTGGACGTCTCTTAAATTTTACATGGACTATAAAGTGGAAACATGTAGATTTTGTATAAAGGACAATATCTTTCAAAACTGCTGGCGACCAGCTGTTATATAATAAACCTTAGCCACCTTACAACTTTTGTTGATAACACATGGTCCAATAATTTCCGATACTAACTACTAGGTGACACCTCTAACGAAATATCGATATAATATTTCGATAGTTCCAACCTTCAAACAATACGTGTAAAAATTTCATGACATGATTGGTGGGCATTCTTACACAGCTGCAATCTTGGCTATTATGCGGATGAACCAAGAAATAAAGATCATGCAAGGAAAAGAGCCGCCATATTGTAAACAAAACAAAGCTGGTAGGTCTGACGTCATCGGTCACAAATTGTTTTGTTTACGTGTAGCGATTATATGTGAAAAATTATTTCTTGAAGTTTTAAAGAATTATTAGTGTTTATAGTTCAGTAATATTTTGTGTTTTTTATAAAAATCAAATGTGCTGTAGCGACGTGAAATAATTGGAACAGCAATAAAAAAAAATACTTTAAATTTCGTTACTGCATTAAAATATAAACAAACAAAGTATTTAAGCACTGTTTTCGAGAATTAAACTTGTTCATTTATAATTTTCCATTTTTATTTAAGTTTTCACATGTTTTGCATGAAAAACGTATGCAATATAGCTCTTTTTGTGACCGATGACGTGGCACAAAAAAATACTTTTTTCTCGCACTGCTGATTGCTTGATCTTGTCCATGGTATAATAATACAAGGTAGCATTGACAGTTGCTTGGAAAAACATCTCCTGTCAAAAAATTTACTCAAAAAAAGAGCGCTTACAATCCACCATTGAAAACACAAACAATGTTGAAAACGTTGAAATGAAAAAAAACAACAACCACAGTAGCTACAGATGCATATACACAAAAAGCTGTTTTTGACAGGAGATGTTTTCTTGTAGAAGAGAAAATAAGCAGTTGTCAATGCTACCTTGTATTATTATACCATGGATCTTGTCTTGTTGGTTCATGTATTATGCGCGGGTATGGGCACCACTACATTTAAAGCTTCTGTGTTGTTTCTGTGTTTCTCTTTTGTTATTGATTTGTTGTTGCGTTTCGTGTTGCAACATAAGCCTTTGCTCCCAATTCTTGCTCTCAGAGCTCTCAGAGCGCTCTCTGCCCATAGCTGATTATGCGTATTTGTGCATTCAAAAGCTTTTCAATGTTAAAACTGTGTGTAAAAAGCTTTAACAGCGTACGTGTGAAGCTCTTGCAGCGTACGTGTGACGGCAGAGAAAGCTCTTTGCCCGAGTTAAAATCTTTGGTGTTTACTCTTTATCTTTTAACCCTTCGGAGGGCGCGCTCTGAAAAGTAACACAGGAGGGCGCGCCGCGGCAAATTTGCCGCAAGGTAATTTAAATAGTTTCGACTGGAATTTTTTTCTATTTATAGCAAAAAACCATTTAAATAAAACAAGCCATTGCTTTCTATTGATTTTGACATTTTTGTTTTTAAGAATTTATTTTTTTAATTCTTATTCATTATCGGTAACAGAGGCATTACACATTCATACATTCAACACATTCCGAAATTTGCTTACAATGTTCTTTGCAGACATTTTTATTACAATTATTACAACAAACTTTTGTTCTATTATTTTTGTGCGGTCCACAAATATAACAAACTCCTGATTTCGGTTGTTGTTGCGCAGCTGGTTCGCTTCGATGTAGGTTTAAAAACATCAATATATCCTTAGGTAATTTTTGTACTTATGGTTTATTGATATCATAACGTAACAAAATTAATACCCAACACAATTAAAAATTACACGTTTTTATGCACGTGCCTATACTTTTAATCACACAAAACAATAATAGAAATTTTCACCTTCATCAAAACACTTTTTCCAATTAACTACAAAAAATGTTTGCAAGTTACACTTGATTTTTTTGTTACACGAGAAGGCGCGCCGCGGCAATTTAGCCGCAAAAACGAGACACTAATTTTTAAACACAAATAACACCTAAACGAAATATCGTAGTAACCAGCGGTTAACGGTAAACCACGCTGCATCTCAAAACTTACAAAGTCACTTGAGTGGCAGCGGCCAGCTACCATTATAAATACTAGAAAAATACAAATAAAACAGTTTGCGGCTAATTTGCCGCGGCGCGCCCTCCGAAGGGTTAAGGCTATGCCTTTTAAATAAAAATTAATAAAAACACTTTTCAAGATATTTTTTACTTATTATAAATTATTTATTAATTAAACTGTATGTCTCCAGAGTAAGAATTAGAATGCCTTAAGCAATCTATCTCAAAGCTATGCTTTGCTAAACTATGCTAAAAAGAATATATGTTTCATGTGCTTATAAGTATGTGTATTCGTATGTTTATAGCTATGGGTATTCATATCGTGAGGAAGTCACGTACCAAAAGATGCTGAGTTTGCAGATCAGCGGGCTGTGGGATTGTTAAGAATAATAAACACTTGCTGTAGCGGATCGTTCAACATTGTATTACATTGGAGACAATGTTAACTCCCTCCTCTCTTAAAAAGAGACACCAAGATCGTTCAACATTGTATTACATTGGAGACAATGTTAACTCCCGCGAGCGACAGAATGGCCGACATTTGTCAGAAGTTGAAGTGGTTTAAGTGCCGCAACTGTTGATATTTTCAAAATAATGGATTCAAAGCAATTCCGTGTGTTGATTTATCACTTTTTTTTATGCGAAAAAATACCGTCCATGGCTTCAAAGTGTTATTCGGACTCTGCTCCGTCAAAAGCAACCATTTGCCGATGGTATGCTGAGTTCAAACTTGGTCGTACAGACACAAATGATGCTGAACGTTCAGGACGCCCAAATAAGGCAGTTGTTCCACAAAACATAAAAAAGTACACTGAATGGTATTGGCCGACCGAAAATTGAAGGTGCGCGAGCTAGCTGAGGCTCTGAAGATATCGAAAGGCAGTATGGGAACAATATTACAGGAAAATTTGTCGATGAGAAAGCTGCGCTCCAAATGGGTGCCGCGTTTTCTCACACCGGACCAAAAACAACAACGTGTCGATGATTCAGAGAGAGATGAAAAATAATGCTCCATGATTAAATGAAATTTACTTTTTCTCATTTTATTTCAGTTCATTTAAATACCAAAACTTATCCCGATAAGTCAATGGAAACGCCTACCTCCCATACAAAGTGATTTTACCAAAAAGGTAAAATCTCTTAATTTCACAAAAATTAAAATGTGGACTTGAAATTTTGCAGAAAAGCTTTTATATGCACTCTGAGTATATGGTTCACCAAAATCGAGTGAAAACCACGTCTACCTCCCATACAAAGTAACTTTATCAAAAAACAAAAGCGAATATTTTCTGTTAAAACTCTGACGAAAATGTTTCTACAAATAAACATTTTATTGACTGTTTAAGATATACTTTGGTTCGCCGTGGGGGTATTTTAACTTCGGCCCAGTCAAAGATCATTTCTTACTAGTTTTATTTTCACTTAATCAATTCAGTTTTTGATAATTTTAAAAAATATTTTTGATTTCTTTGAAGCTAAATTAATTTATCCGTTGTTGTAAGAACGTTAAACCTTTATTTCTTATCAAAACGTACTAGTACATCTAGTAATCTCTAGTATTTTTGTACAGAAAAATTAAATACAAGCCATTTCTCAATAATGCCATATTAGAGTTAAGTAGTTTTAAGTTATTTAACTCAAGCTAATTGAGTAATTTTATCAATTATTCACTCAAGGTAAATTAAAAACAAAAGTAACAGGAAACAATGTAACTAAAGGTCGAATTTAAGAGTTATATTAATATTTCCGCCTTTCATTTTAAAGTCATAAAGCCAATTTAGTCATATTGGTTACTACGCATGCTCTTAAGATCCTATCTGATTGCTTTGCGTTATCCTAGGCGTTGAGTTACTCTTTATTAAAAATATGATTATTTTTTTTTCTGCTTTTTACAACCAATACATTTGATAATTTGATTTTATGCCAAGTACAGAAAATGCGGAAATACCAACACACACACAAGCATACACGCACGCACTAACACTCACAATAGCCGTCGTTGGCAATGTGTAAAGCATATTAATCCCAAATGAATTGAACACTGAACAAATACATAAAATATTCACCACTGAGCAGTATTTATTCATCACCGCGGAAAGCGTCTTAATTCATATTTAATGCGTTTTCGTTTTATTTTATAGCTTTTTATATAATTTTTTATTTATTTTTTTTTTTTTTTTCAAAAATATTGCCAATAAAAATTCAAATTCAATGAAAACAAAACAAATGAAACACGTACAAAATACGAGCATACAAATATTTTTGAAGAAAGCCCAAGAATATGCAAACATATTAAATTTAAAAATTACAGGGTGGTTTATCAAATAGAACTACGTGCTTTATGCATGACTGCTCCATAGCTGAATATGTTGTAAAAGGATATAGAGCAGACTCCGCTTATTCGAAATAAGCAATCATGTCGAGTCTAGTGGTAAATATTTTCTTCCTTAAGTTTCTTATATTTCAGAATGTTCAGCGAAGCCTTTTACTTTATTTTCAGCAGACATTCAATACAACTTGCATGTCTTCAAATATGTCTTTAAATTTATTTTTGCTGAACTCAACTAATGGCCAACAGATCCTGCAGTTCAAAGAAACTCATCGCAACAAATAATAACTGACCCTATATTGATAGTCAGTATCTCCAGGCTACTGTTACTGGCATCTAGTGGATGGTAGGGAGTTTTTCTGCAGTGGCGACGAAGATGGTTGCTAAGCATACCAAGTGAGTTTAAATGAAATTTATGGAAAAAAAAAATTAGTTTTTATTGCCACCGATTGTGTGTGGTTGAGTGACGGCGACAACTTATTGAGAGGGCGTTACGGTTGGAAAGGCGTGAATTGCTTTCAGGTACCTACAAAGGATAAAAAGAAGCTCCTGCTGATGCCTCACACACATTATTTTTTTTTATTTAACATAAAGAAGTGTTTCTTTCAATGCCACATAAATAAAGAAAATTGATTTGTTAGGCACAATAAATGGGAAGGTTGTGTATGTGTGTGTGTGTTTGAGTGTTTGTTAAGAAAGGTGCAACACATCAAACGCACATCCAAACTCAAGTAGGTATTGGTACCCACATACATATGCACAGCTATATTTTTATGTGGCGTTATTGATATTTTCTTACATTAATTTTTCGTAAATATTGGCTTAGAGCAGCTGTATGTGAACGCTTAATCGAATGTATTGTGTTGTCATGTGTAGTGTTCTCGACTGTACACATACTTCCTTTCAATTTCCATTAGTGAGGTTTTGTTGTTGCTGCATTGGCGACATTGTCTCTGCTGTCAGTTGCAAACTGTTTTTCACCTTATCTCGTTATGCCTTGAAATAATTTATGACGCACCATACCGACCACCCCCATACAACCTGTAGCCACACATATTTTCACTCTTCATATATAACAACCAAAAAAACAAAAAAAAGCAAGATAATTTCATGCAATATTTACATTTATAAATAAAACAATAACAATAATAATATGTGAATGTTTGTTTATTTATATGTAGGTGTGTTTCAATGTGTTGCTCGAAAGCTTTTTTTAAGGATAAGGCAGAATAATAAATACGTTGTCGTTATACTTTTTCTTATTATTACAAAAAGGCCACAATATTTCACCTTCTTTCCATTGACTGCATTCATCTGCATTCCCAGATATTTATACCACGTCATTCTTCCCGTTAACTTTTAAGAAAATTGCAGAAGTTCGACCTCTTATATGAATTTATGTTAAAAGTGTGTTAAAGAGTGTTTCATTATGTGAACTATCCTCAATAATAAAAATGCCGGACATCAAAGTTCTTAGTTCTACACGCAAAGAAATTTTTCGTTTACCACAACTGAAAAATTCACCAACTATACTTCGTTTGCGAGCTGTATTTGCCGCAAACGAATATTCAGTTGTCACAACTTAAAAATATATCTTATATATATATACCGCAAGCTATTTCGGTCATTATTATTTAGTATATTAATAATCTTTCTCATTATGTTCGTCCGTCTTCTAATGGATTGCACCTCCGTTGCTATCTCCGTCCGCGTATTAAGCAAACTACCAATTTCCTTATATAGTAACAATTTGTCCAAAAAGTAACTCTAAACTATAAGCGTTATGTTTATACAACGAAGGGAAAAATAAACAAAATTTTCAGTTGGGAAAAACGAAGTTTTCAATTGCTGCAATTTAAAAATCACTCGCGTTTATGACAAACGAAATTAATTTCCTGCAACTATATGACGCGTTTCTGGCAACTGAACTGTTATTATGACAACTGTTGAAACGTTTGCAAATAACGATTTCAAGCACGACAAACGAAGTTTGTTTGTGGCAAACTGGCGATAAACGTTTTTTTTCTTTGCGTGTATGTTTTGAGTCATCACAAATTTTAGATTCGTTAAAAACTTGTTTCTTTTAGTTTATTTAACAAGATTTTTTTCTTAAATTTTAGTACAGAGGTACACTAAGGGAAATAACGCATATTAGCATTATCCACGCCTCAGTATAAATTTTATTTAAATATTTATGTGGCTAAATCAAATGTTTTCCTTACAACTCGTTTTTTCTCGTATTTGAATTATATTTATGCCACACACGTACACACATATTCCATACAACCAAGGAGCAACAGCATAGCATACACACATATTTCGACAAGCAGCAACAGCATCGCACTCTGTTCCTACAGTTTATTTCTTGCAGTTGCAACCTTAGTTCTTTTAGTTCTCATTTAGTTATTGTTGCAAGGGTAATATAGCCTGGATTTTTGGCAAAGACTAGTTGTGAGTGCGATTGATGATCGCACAATAAAATTGTGTAAGGTTTGAGTGACAACCGGACATTTTATCACAAATGTCTTTCGCCGGTTGTCATTTGCCTGCATATTTTTCTTTATTTTAATTTCAATTTTTCTTCCTCAATTTGTACTATTTTGACATTTGTTGCCATAATACTGCAATAACTGTCAAAAATAGTATAAATTAGAGAACAAAAAAAGAATATAATATATACTACCAAATGGAATCTCGTGGGAAATATTCAAATATATTTTTTTTTAATTCAATACTTTTATATAAATTTTCTTTAAATGCGATAGTTTTATTTTCAAATAGTAAATATTTGAAAGATATTTAAATATTTTTTTTAATTTTTACTTTTTATTAATTTTATTTTAAATATTTTAATATTTTATTTAATTAAAAAAGTATTTAAATAAATTTTTAATATTTACGTAGTCGACTTAAGTAAATGCGTTATTGGTGCAAAAATGACTCGCTTTTTGGATAAATTAAGAAAGTTTTTGGATAAATTTAATATTTTTTCCCTTAGTGTACCTCTTCCCAACCCTTGCCTGAGTTCTTGTACTAATCTCTGTTCAATTAAAAGCCTTTATCGTCCAAATCTTTGTCTTACTCCTTATCATATTCCTAGTCCTAATCTTTGTCCAAGTCCTAGCTCTCATCCTTTTATAAATCTTTGTCCTAATCCTTATTCAAATCCTTGTCTTAATACTTGTGTTTATTTTATTTTATTTTAAATCTGTTTTTTTTTTATTTGTGCTTTTAATTTTGATCTTGTTGCATTAAGGTTACTTTAAGTATCTCTCTTAGAGACTTCATTTTGTCATTCTTTTTTGTGACTGAAAACCTTAACAATAATAATAAACTGGCCATTTCAGCCCTTGAAAGGACTTTGACCGAACTTCTTATGATCAAATTGTGTTGTGCGTGTTATTTTAAATGTTTGGACACAATCGATCGAGAACTGGACCTACTTGTTTTATGCCGACTCTGAACGGCTAATGTGCATGTTCTCAAGAATCTTTACATGGCATTATTTACTCTCTGAGGTTTGCCATTGTCTGCAGAGCGGTGACGACTGAACAGAAAAATGAATTCAATTGAAACAACTGTCTGTGTCCGGTGGAAATTGAACCAGGCGTATGGGTCACGCACTCTACCCACTGCGCCACGGCCGCCACGTCCGCAACTGAAAACCTTAGCTTTACTATTAATGCATAAAATTTAGCGCAGCGCTAATAGTGAGAGAAAAATAATTTCATGTAACATTTTTTCATTGGTGTTGTATTCTTTCTGCATTAAGTGGTTGCCTCCGTGGTGTCATGGCTCCAATATTTTTTTTTTCTTTTTCGTAATTTCTTTTATAAAAGAACCATTTTTAGCTGTAGTAAAATGAAATTTTTTGGTTTCTAACGCAACTCCCCTTATGTCCCTATGAAGGTAACAAAAAAAAAACCTCTTTCGTTCCATAATTTTTCCCTTAGCTTCTACGCTCAACGAGTAACAATTCCATACAACACAGATGTATTTTGGAAAAATGCGTGTTTCAACTTTTTTGGAAACCTGCGCTGTAAGACGTAACGTTATCACGTCAAAATAATTCTTCTGTTAATGCCGTTGACTAACCTCTGCCAGATTTGTGATAGATCTTAAAAAAGTGTTAATTAAACCTTAGTGACTTATGACCAAGCTTAGTTTAGGGAACTTAGTATTTTAATTCGAAATATTGGTTTTGAAATTATATATATCTTTGCTTGGCTTTATCTTTGTAGATATATTAAAGTGAGTATTTGCAAAACAGGACAAACATGAAAACTTTTTGGAATAATCTCAACTTGAGCTTCCTCAATTCCGCCATTTCTCTACAAAAGACCGAGTATTTTATATCATTATCTCTGTCTATTACAAAACCTATATTTATGATTCTGACAATGTTCAAAGAAGATTAAAAGTTAAATAAAAACATTTTCAATTTAAATACTATAAAATAATTGATGGCGTTCGTGGCGTAGTTGGTTAAAGTGCGTGGCCGCTATGTCAACGAACCTGGAGACCCGGGTTCGAATCCCAGCAGCGACAGAAAATTATTTGAATTAAAATAATTTTTCTGAACGGCCGCCACCTCTCTGCATACAATGGCAAACCTCAGAGAGTAATCAAAATGCCATGTAAAGCTTCTTGAGAATAAGAACAATTCGTTCATCGCCGTTCGGAGTCGGCGTTAAGCCTGTAGGTCCATTTCTCGGTCAATTGTGTACAAACTTAATAACACGCACAACACAATTGATCATAAGAAGCTAGGTCAAAGTCCTTTCAAGGGCTGAAATGGCCAGTTATTTATTTTTTTATATTTTAAAATAATTGAAATGGGTGAATAACAATAACTAGTTTATTTAACAATTAGTTTATATAACAAATAAATTTATATAATTTTAAAAATTTGAGGAACAACGAAAGCAATGGACAAGGTACTGAGGTAAGATTTTTATTCAATATATCAGATTGCATTGTTAAATTTAAAGTGGGTATACTGTCAGTTTACCCATAATGTCATACTGTCGGTACGACATTAAACATGAGAAGGCAAAAAAAGTATCTCAAAAGGAAAAATTAATTGAAATAGTTAATAAAATAACTCAGCAAACCATATTTTTTTCTCAATTAACCGAAGGAATTAATTTGGCAATATTGATAGCTCAGCTGATTTAAAACAGCATTTGGAACGGATCTTGTGAAGCCTTAATCGATAAAAACCGTTTTACCGCGATCTTTACTACAACATCAATATCTATACTCAATACTATTATATAAAAGTCTTATTAAGTAGGTTAAACTGAGGTACATTTGACTTTGGGGCACATTTGACTTTGGCATTTTCGGTGATTACGCAGCATTATGCTTTAAAATTTAATTTGAGGAATTTGGTAGCATTGTATTTTACTACATAAACACTACCTAGTTTCACAGTTTTTGTAAAACTATTATAAAAGCAACACGTGTTTTTGTGTTCGGGAGTGAGTAACTGCAATTTTTTGGCATTTATGTCTAAGAAGATTGTAATCGAGTTTTAATTGATATTTGAAAGTGTGTTTTAAAAAAGGAAAGCATGATTCTTTATTTATTTGAAAACCTAAAGGAGTTTGATTAAAAGTAAATAAAATGCAAAACTATAAAGAAAAAAAGCTGCCAAGAGTATATGGGGTACATTTGACACTTTTGAAAGGGGCACTTTTGACATATGTCAATTTTATATTTACATATATAACTAGCTGGTACCCGACGCGTTTCTATCTCTATCTGAATCTCAAACTCAGTCTCAATCTCAATCTCAATCTCAATCTCAATCTCAATCTCAATCTCAACCTCAACCTCAACCTCAATTTCAATCTCTATCTCTATTTCTATTTCTATTTCTATTTCTATTTCTATTTCTATTTCTATTTCTATTTCTATTTCTATTTCTATTTCTATTTCTATCTCTATCTCTATCTCTATCTCTATCTCTATTTCTATCTCTATCTCTATCTCTATCTCTATCTCTATCTCTATCTCTGTCTCTATCTCTATCTCTATCTCTATCTCTATCTCTATCTCTATCTCTATCTCTATCTCTATCTCTATCTCTATCTCTATCTCTATCTCTATCTCTATCTCTATCTTTATCTCTATCTCTATCTCTATCTCTATCTCTATCTCTATCTCTATCTCTATCTCTATCTCTATCTCTATCTCTATCTCTATCTCTATCTCTATCTCTATCTCTATCTCTATCTCTATCTCTATCTCTATCTCTATCTCTATCTCTATCTCTATCTCTATCTCTATTTCTATCTCTATCTCTATCTCTATCTCTATCTCTATCTCTATCTCTATCTCTATCTCTATCTCTATCTCTATCTCTATCTCTATCTCTATCTCTGTCTCTATCTCTATCTCTATCTCTATCTCTATCTCTATCTCTATCTCTATCTCTATCTCTATCTCTATCTCTATCTCTATCTCTATCTCTATCTCTATCTCTATCTCTATCTCTATCTCTATCTCTATCTCTATCTCTATCTCTATCTCTATCTCTATCTCTATCTCTATCTCTATCTCTATCTCTATCTATATCTCTATCTCTATCTCTATCTCTATCTCTATCTCTAACTGGAAAGACTCGTGGAAATTGATAACCAAATTTCGAGGCTGTGCTACTTACAATTCCAAAGTTATTCGATATCGCAAGTTTGGCTTGTATGGGCGGAGCCACACCTCCTTGTTCAATGACGTCTCAGTTTTCTAGTAGAAGAATATCACCCAATATTAATTCCATACTGAATTTCGTTGTTAAACGACATTTAGTTCCAAAGCTATCTGATATCAAAAATTTAAAGTGTATGGGCGGAGCCACACCCCTTTTTCAAAACCCATCCCAGTTTTATAGTAGATATATCACCAAGTGGCAACTCCATACTGAATTTCATTATTATACGGCATTTAGTTCCAAAGCTATTCGATATCATAAATTTTAATTGTATGGGCGGTGCCACACCCCTTTGGCCTATACTGGCTCAATTTTGCAAGTCGAAAGACACGACTAAATAGAACGTTCTAACCGAGTGTCATTAATGTGTGACTTATAGCTTGAAAGTTATACTGAAAATTTGGCTGAAAAATTGCCACGCCCCACATTCAACGCCCATAAAATTTTACGTGTGGAACGGCTCTTGTAAATTGAGATAGAACACCGAATTCCGATACTATGCGACCTATAACTTCAGAGCTATTCGCTACCGTAGATTTGGGTTGTATGGGAGGTGCCACGCCCCCTTATTTTAGGGGGATGAAAAATAGATGTTGTTCGATTCTCCCCCCTGACTAATATCCTCGCTAAGGATCACGAAAATCGGTCGAGCCTTTTCGGAGGAGTTCGATTACGCACCCCGTGACAGAAGAATTTTATATATTAGATATGCACCAAATATATTTTAAATGTTGATTTTGGAAATTATTATGTAAAATAACTTAAAAATATGAAAGCTGAGTGTTCCGAAAAAGCTCAGTTGTATCGATCTGACCTGAACAGTATTTATTTTTTTTTTAATACTATTGAATTTTTTCATTACAATTTACTGAATTTTATAATTTTTTTTTTGCGTTATTGCACCCATAGTAGGGGCACATTTGACAAGACGACTTTTTTTAGAAAATGTTTAAAAAATATATTTTAGGGTTTTTATAATACAATATCCTTTGAATGTTTTAAAGTCAAACAATCAACCTTTACAGGGAAGCAAAATGATTTAAAATCGGTTAACAATTTTCGGAGTACTAACACCTTAAAGGAACTAAAGGTACCCCAGCTTACCCTAGTTCGTGTGAAGTAAACTTAAGTCACCTGTACTCCACCATGTCTGAATTTGGTATTCTTGCAAAGCTCATCTGGCTTTGCAAATGACACCCCTCTATTCGATACCAAACGAGGTTTCAGACAAGGTTTTAGACATTCCCTATCATGCGACTTTTTCAAAGATCATCCGAGTTTTGGGGATCTTCGAAAGAGAGATCATTCGAAAGATCTTCAGTCCAACCTGCGTCAATGGGAGTCAACATAGTTAAGCGCATAAAAATTGAGCGACTGCTCTGGCTTAGTCATGTTGAGCGAAGAAAAATATTCGATTCGGTGCCCGATGGTGGTCAACACAGAAGAGGACGACCACATCTTCGTTGGAGGGATCAAGTGTTGGGTTAGTGTATCGCCATTGTCAAAAGTCGTTGCACACGTTCATGCTATGGTTTTCAAAAAAGAGCGAGCATCGGAAACGGCATCGGTGTAAAAATTTGGAATCGGTCGATCACTAGTAGTTTCTTCGCCATTCATTCTTATTATACATTTTGATGACGAATTGCAATTGTTTAGTTAGCTTTGCCTCCTAAAAGCACTAAGGGAGAAAACAAATTTACTTCCAGTTATTCTTCCAAATAAAATTAAAGTATCTACTTAGTACTCTCATATGTTTTGGTACACGACTGAACGTGCTCACTGTGAGTGAACTACTAAACGCACTCGCTTTGTTTTCACGCATATTTGAAATTTAGCATTTATGCTTCTTTTCCGCGAAAAAAGTTTTCGGCGGTAGTTGTTTATAATCATGGAATGGACTCGAAAATCGTGTTGTTATAGTTGGTCTAAAAAAATTTAACATGGAAAAAGGCGATTTCTTTCGGACCTTGCGACCACTCGGAGTCACTCGTAATTTTGTGTATTGTAAAGTTGTTTGAGGATACTGTTGCAATAATCGACCATCCAAAATTAATGAATTCGATATTTTGGAATTGGTTGTGAAGCCTCTTAACACGGCATTATTCCAAAACAAGCCGTGGACCTTTCAACAAGATTCTGCTCCCTCCCAGAAGGCTAAATTGACTCAAGAGTGGCTCAAACGCAATGTACCAGACTTCATTTCCACGGATCAATGAACAGCGGGTAGCCCAGACCTGAACCCATGGATTACAAATTATGGTCCGTGTTAGAGGAAATGATTTGCTCTTCTCGAAACCTAAATATTGAGTCTCTAAAGCAGTCTGAGCAGTAGAGAAATTTCCTATGCGTGTCGTGCGTGCTGCGATCGATGACTGGCTGGATCGACTTCGTTCGTGCTGGAAAGAAAATGGTGGCCATTTCGAATAAGTTGTTCTACAATTTGTAGCTATTGAATGACTCAATAAATAACAAAAAATTTTGAAAAAATCTTTAAAACCTGTGAGAGTACTAATATACTATACTTTACTAGTACTAATAGCACTATATACTATAAGTATATATATATTAGATGGGTTTTTTTTCCAAAAGTATTCCAGAACCTCCCTGCAAGGCCAGATTCTGAATCCTGGATGTAATATAAGCATGTGACGCGAAAAAAATCCAGAAAATTCGCAAACTGGACTGGCGCCGCTAAAAAACTTGAATTTGAAGAAGTATAAAATGGATGTTTCAAATCGAGATTCCTATTTAAATTTAAGTCCTACAGAAACTTTCGACTATGACATATCCTAATGTAAAATCGTCCGTTGAACTGAAATATGCCATAAAATTCTTAAAAAAATTAGTCCTTGACCCAAAATTGGCCTACTTTATTAAGAATTTCCTAATTTTTTCTTTCGATTTTAAAAAAGAAGTTTTACCTTCGCCAAGATCGCAGCAACTTTCTCAAATTAAAATGCTGCAGTATTGTTGGCCTTTTTATGAAGTTTAGGGATAATAAAAAAATTATTCAAATCGGGCCATTTTTATGGAAGAAAAACGATTTTTTTGTTGAGCCGACTTTTGGGCAAGGATGGAATAATCGTCATTCTGGCACGCTATGGTTTCACTACGTTGGAAATACATTGTTAGAAACCCGTCCGACAACTGTTATACATTTTGGACTGTTAATCGAGAATTCTTTCAGTCCATTTATCTTTTGAGGTAATTAAGTAAGCAGTTCAAGATACTTGTATCCAATAAAAAAATATCGAATATTTAATTAAAAAATAAATAAAAATAAATAACTGGCCATTTCAGCCCTTGAAAGGACTTTGACCTAGCTTCTTAGGATCAATTGTGTTGTGCGTGTATTAAGTTTGTACACAATTGACCGAGAAATGGACCTACAGGCTTAACGCCGACTCCGAACGGCGATGAACGAAATGTTCTTATTCTCAAGAAGCTTTACATGGCATTTTGATTACTCTCTGAGGTTTGCCATTGTCTGCAGAGAGGTGGTGGCCGTACAGAAAAATTATTTTAATTCAAATAATTTTCTGTCGATGCTGGGGTTCGAACCTGGGTCTCCAGGTTCGTTGACATAGCGGCCACGCACTTTAACCAACTACGCCACGGACGCCGAATATTTAATTGGTGAGTTTTATTTTATGACCAATTTGTAGTCGTAGTGAAATGAATTTGAAATGTAGTGAAATGAATTTTCGCGTATTAATGATTATAGAAAATACTTTGAAATTCTTTCAAAAAGTAACATTGCCAACGTTCGAGAATGTGCTAAACCGTTTGTTGCATCTTAAGGTTCTGGACAATTCGATGTTGAATCAAGCGTATCGTCGGTGAATTTGTGAAAGTTTTGTCATATTTATCCATCATAACGGGGAAGAAATCAACAATAAAAACTCTTGTTGAAAAGTTGCATTTGGAGTATAAATATCTTCGTAAAAGCAGAAATCACCGAAATACTGCACAAAAGGAACTTAAAAAGTCAAAATTTATTTTGAAATACAAAAAACTGTTTGATACTGTTCCTATAGGGGGAATCTCCAACTAAGGAGATCCCATGAGCTTTTTTTAACATCGATATAAGTTGTTGGCTCATTGACGAAATAAATTTACGTGCTGAGGAAATGGTCAGCAAAATTGCTGTAGTGAACGATTGTGCTGAAGCGCAATAAATTTAATAACACGTCAATACAAATGTTACTAACTTAGAATCGAAAAACAGTTGACTTTGTAGGTGGTAGAGGCACACCAAAAACTTTTACCATATATCATAACAAAAAATGACATAATTTGCAGAAAAAAAAGTGAATTAAATGTTTTCAAAAATAATTATTTGCTTGAAACTGGCTCCACAAGAAAATTATATCCCTCTATCTAAATAATATCGCCAGGGGGTCCTGAAACTACAGTTTTGTGTTGCAAGGGGGGGGGGGGGGCTGAAACGTCTTTTTGGATTTTTTTAAATTTTTTTCCCATACAAAAAATTCTCCAAGGGGGCGCTCAAGCCCTTTAAGCCCATATATAGAGGAACCACTGTGTTTTCTGCACATTTGCAATGATGTCTGATGATGACGATGAACAAATTTATCTTTTTAAAGTCATTGGAAATATGCCGAAAACAAAGGGAAGAAAGTTTTATAAAAAAATAAATTTTTCCCAAAAGTCAGCTCAAAGAAAAAATCTTTTTTCTTCCATAAAAATGGCCCGATTTGAATAATTTTTTTATTATTCCTAAACTTCATAAAAAGGCCAACAATACTGCAGAATTTTAATTTGAGAAAGTTGCTGCGGTTTTGGCGAAGGTAAAGCTTCTTTTTCAAAATCGAAAGAAAAAATTAGGAAATTCTTAACAAAGTAGGCCAATTTTGGGTCAAGGACTAATTTTTTTTAAGAATTTTATGGCATATTTGAGTTCAACGGACGATTTTACATTCGGTTATGTTATAGTCGAAAGTTTTTGTAGGACTTAAATTTAAATAGGAAACTCGATTTGAAACATCCATTTTATACTTCTTCAAATTCAAGTTTTTTAGCGGCGCCAATCCAGTTTGCGAATTTTCTGTATTTTTTTCGCGTCACATGCTTATATTACATCCAGAATTTAGAATCGGGCCTTGCAGGGAGGTTCTGGAATATGCTAAGAAAATGTATGGAACCCAAAACCCATCTAATATATATGTATATATATAAGTAAAACTATAAAAAAATATTTCGCAAAAATGTCCTTTGTTTTTTTCATTAACAAAGTGAATGTTTACGTCCATTTATTTCTCTTCAACCATACAATTGATTTTGGTTGGGGGGGGGGACGTCTTCCAACCATAGTTCAAATATTAAGCTCTCAACCTTATAACAAAAAATCCTTTTTATTGTGATTCGCAGATATTTTTAAAGTGCCTTAAATAGAACGTCATCCAATCGAATGAAATCGACAAAATGGGGGCACAAACGTTTGCACATAAAAAACGGTTTGAAGGAATATGCCGTTAGTCTGAGTAACTGTATATAAATGTATGTGTGGGTGCTTTTGTGAGTGTGTGTTTGTTGATAAAAGATGTTAAGTAGTATAAAATATGAAAATGATTGGAAATTTTAAGCATTTTTAGGAAATGAAAAATTCTTGTATAAAGAAATGTGTTCGTATGGATGTGTGCGTGAGTATGTGAATTCTTCACACTTACTCACAAACACGAATGGCGACAAAAGAACTCCAATTATTATTGTTGTATTCGAAACGATCAACTATTTGACAAATTGAATGACATATAGACAGACGGACAGGCAGTCAGACAGACAGATATTTAAGTCATGTCTGCTTTTACAACAACACGAATGGCGATAATACTTTTTTTCCTCCCCTCAGATACCAACAACAACTATCCATTATAAATTTTCAGCGTTTCGGCAGCAGAATCAAGTGAAAATAAATATATTTTCGAAAATATTAAGGATTCAAGCCGCGATGTGCACTGATTGTTGATGACAAGTGTGCTGAGTGTGTGCATGGGTACGTATGCATGTGTGTGGGTGTGTTGGTGTGAATGCTTACTTATTTGCTTACATGCTCATTCGATGCTAGGGAGATGGTAGATGGTTGTTGATACGAAGGCGCGTTCGAAAGTATCTGACTTACTGATGAGAGATAAAGTGTTAACGTCGTTTTTGTTGTTGCTTATGGTGAAACATGAAAAAATGTTTTACTATATCGAGCACGCCTACGTGATAAATCATACTTACACGCATTCATACGCAGCAACCAAGAACAAACAAAGCAAATATTTTATTGCACGCTCTACTTTATTTATGTTTGTATCTATGTAAGTCGTTCTGTTGCTTTGTAGTTATCTGTTAAATATAACTTTATTTCATTAAAATATCGAATATCTGAAGAGTTTAATGGATTTTGTGCCCAAACTGAGTCAGTTGCAGACACGAATCTCGCCATTGCGCTTTCGTTCCCATACTCATTGTTTTACAAAAGTTGTCTTAACTTTTCAAAGTATGGTTGGTTGTACTCGGATCGGCCTCCATCAATATTGTTGTGTCAGTTTGCACTCAAGTTTAATTACTGTGAGCTTTTAAGCGTATCTTTTTTGCAAAAGAAAGCGTACATTGTTCGTAGATTAATGAAGTTAAGGTAAAAAGTTTGGTAAAAAGTTAAAAGTGAATAAGTGTATATCTAAAAATTTTCTTCTTATATACAGTGCCTTCTTCATAAATACAGTGGTGGCCGTGGCGCAGTGGGTAGAGTGCGTGACCCATACGCCAGAGAACACAGAAAATTTTTTAATTGAATTAATTTTTCTGTTTAGTTGTCACCTCTCTGCAGACAATGACAAACCTCAGAGAGTAAAATAATGCCATGTAAAGCTTCTTGAGAACAAGCAGCACATTAGCCGTTCGGAGTAGACATGAAACTTATAGGTCCAGTTCTCGATCAATTGTGTCCAAACATTGAAAATAACACGCACAGCACAATTTGATCGTAAGAACCATGGTCAAAGTCCTTTCAAGGGCATATCAGCCTGTTTATTATTATTATTATTATTTGTACAGTGCCTCAGTATTTGAAATTGTTATTTTTTAAATCCATGCCGATTTATATCTTACAATTTAAAAATAACTAGCTTTTTCCCGGTGCGTTTTGCTGCACCTTATCTAGATAAGTACCGGAAAATGTTGCAATGCCTTCAGCGTTATTATTTCTAAACCATCGCGTACTCGAAACATAGGGGTCGTTCATAAATTACGTGACCGATTTTCAATTTTTTTTTTACCCCCCTCCGGTATCTACTCTAATGTAACGTAGTATATGAAATAAAAAAATTAATTGAATAATTAATTGAATAATTGAAAAAAATAACTGTCGAAAAGCAAACAAAGAAAAAAAGTCAATTTAGACGGTCAAACATGAAGATGTAAGGATGAAAATGGTTTGAAATGTTAGGTTGTATTAATTTCAATATTTTCGAGTTTTTTCTATTTTTGGTCACTTTACTATATCTGAGACCCCCTCCCCCCATTCGTTACTTATCGTAGTACATCGTAGTAAAACCTCTCTCTACTAAATTGGTAACGTATTTGATGAATGACCCTATAGTTACTGCGCAAATTTGAGCTCAATCGGCTCAGTAGTTTTGGAGTCTATAGCAGCGTTCTCTATTGTAAATTTTATGCATTTTTCATTTCCCAGTAGCAGGATATTACCAAGTAGTAACTTCATTCTTACTTCTATGTTCTTTGTCTTTTACTTCCGTAGCTTTTCTGTGTCATAACTTTGGCTTGTATGGGCTGAGACACACCCCCTTGTCCAATGCATGTCACCTTTTCTAGTAGAAGGACATCACCAAATGGTATCTACATTCTGAGTTTCAATGTTCTGTGACTTTTACTTCTATAGCTATTCTGTATCGTAAATTTGGCCTTTATGAGTGGAGCCACGCTCCAAAGCAATTCGATATCATAAATTTGGCCTATGTGGCCAAATTCCCCCTTGTCTAATGTTCGCTCAAATTGTATATAGTAACTACTGCCCATAGCATCTACATATCAAGTTTCACTATCAAAACATGTACAACTCAGGAATAATAATGATTTCTAAAAAGTGGGCGTATATATATATAGTTAGACCACGCCCAGTTTTAGTACAGTTGCCGACACTAACCATACACTCAGAAAAAAATCCGCATTTGAAATCAACATTTTTGCATTTTGACATAAAAACTTTTGATTTCACCATAAAAATTTTGAAATTAAAGTAAAAACTTTTGTCTCAAAAAATAAAAATTTTGAAATAACAAATAAAAATGTTTTCTCAAAAACTGTAAAATGTTGATTCAAAATGTTAAAAATTGTTAAAATAAAACCATTGAAAACAAGCTTTGAATGTCTTAAATGAAAAAAAAAGAATACATTGAATTGAATGAAGCTCCGTTATGTTTCACAGATTTTTAATTTTATCGATAAATTCTTCAATGCATATAAAGATGAAATGTAAACACGTCAATCAAAAGTTAAAAATTTAAAAATTATAAGCAAGCATTGGTTTTGTTGCATCTTTTTTCTTCGATTCGTTCGTTCGTGTTTTCTAGAAAAAAAATAGTTAGAGCAAAACTAAAGTGGTAAATACAAAAAAATAAATGATAGAGTCACTGCAAGATTTGCACAAGAACAATTATTATGTTGTAAGTATGGCGCTTGCTTAAACCTGAACAATTTTATTTTTACATTTGTAACATTTTATTTCAAAAAGCTAAAAGATATTAAATCAACATTTTAAAAAAACATTTTGTAGTATTTGACTATACAATAACCCATTTTGTTCCAACATTTTTTTCAAAACTTTTACATATTGATTTAAAAGGGGAAATTTTTTAAAACAATAGCTTCAGCCATTTCAATACAAAAGAATAAACGTTTGAGCATGAAACAAAATGTAAAATTGGCAGATATACCAATGAAAAACTTTGATTTTACCAATGTTTTTTTTCAGAGTGTACGAACTTATTTACCAAATTTTAGTCTAATACGACCAAAACCGTCTTAAATATAGCATTTTTATTGATTTGTGGGCGGTAAAAAGGGGTATGGAAAATTTTTACTATGCCCATATTTTTCGCGCAAATGCAAACTAAAGTGAGACTTGCCAAATTATTCCAATATTCCATTTATTTCCAATTTCCCTTGCAAATATTTCCCCATATACACCATATGTGCGCACCTGTATTTGCTCACACCTGTATTGTTGTATAAGTTCACTAAAATGCCTAAAATTCATGAACCAATACATATACAAAGACCGTTTATACATAAAATCCTTCGTATTGACGTCACCTTTCATGGGAAATTTCAAAATCCCAGCTGTTTGAAAGGGCAGGTTTACACGGTGCATATTTTTAGCAACTTCATAGTCGATTTAACGATCCAACCAACGGTTACAAAGCTTTAAAGGCTGTAACTTCAGAACGGTAAGAGTTAAATCAATAATTAAATTGTTTAAAACTATACCATAGTCCAAAGTGCATTATTACTTTTTTCATTTTGGTGAAATTTTTAAAAGTTATGAAGCGTTTTTTAAAAACTTTTCGCAAATTTCACGAAAAAATAAAATAAAAGTTCAAAGAAATTGGCAACACTTCTGATTTATGTACATTAAAGTACAGTTTGGATATTTGTCTTTCGAAATGATGACTCAAAGACTTAGAAAATGTCTGTTATTGACCACCTTATGCTTGAAATTCAAAAATTCTCAGAAAAACCAGATTTTTAGGGAAAATCCGACTAGCGCGACCTCTAAACCTCTTCCAAAAAATCTGAAAAAAATCTCAAAAATACTTGACTCCATAACTGCCGTCATAAGGAAGAGTGCGGCATCTAGCATGAAAATCAAAACCAGTTTTATTGCTTTTTCTTAAACATATGGCTTTCATCTTCAAGAAAATAAAATAAAAATTACGAATTTTTCGCTCAATTGCAAAATATTTTAACCTGAAGTGTCATATCTTCACAAATTAAAGCAATCATTCAAGCAAAAAAGCGGCATCTACACTGTCTGTTCCACAATTTTTGCATTTTTAATAAAATCGGTAAAATATCATTAATGCTGAAAAGAAAACTGGATATGCTGAAGAACCAAACTATGCTGAAGAACCAAATATTTATAACCATCCAAACCCTAGTGAGTGAATTTTTGATAAATTACTGTAAGTCGTTTAAGCTTTCCAAAAATGCAGATAAAAAAATAAAAAATGCTTGAGCAAAAAAAATGTTTTTTTTGGGACAGCCTAGTGTATACCATTGCATTCGAAAAGGTTCCTGTTAACGTCTACGACAGAAGTTCGAGGCTGTGTCTTGATTTTCCTTATAAGGTATATTGGACTCATCGCGCGTGCTACTATAACCTTTTTTTATTAGCTCTCCAATCTTTATCCTACAAGAAGCGTGTTCCTTTTAAAATACTGTGAATAGTCAAAATGCTTTCTTTTTGTAGAAATGGCAATCTCTTTAAGCGTTTTCTTTTTTTCACACATTCTAAAATTTTTTTTTTCTTCAATGCTTGATAATAGTTTCAGCGGATTTTCTATTAGTTAGTATTGAAAACGTACAGCAAGACAAGCACACTTTGCAAAATGCAAACCATAAATGAAAAAAGATACGCAGACAAACTAACCTGCTGCCACATTAAGGAATTTATAATGGTACATCTTTAAGAAAGGGGTACGCTACTGTGAATACTCCGAATACTTTTGTGAATTAGATTTAGTATAATTTCGTTATTTTTGTTCATTTATATAGGTTTAATCATTTAAACTTTTATTTAATAGTTATAATTAAAAGTAATCAGATCTGTAAAAAGCACTCCAGTGTATTTTGATTGACAGAATTTGTTCATATTCAAGAAAATCGTAGTTAATTTCGAAAGATTATCAATTCCGCATGCTTTTGTGAGACACTGTATATGTCTTTTCACTGTCTTCAAGAAACAGGTTTCCTTTATTTTATAGGTCTTATCTATTATATATCAAATAATCCTCTTTAATGTACACTCAAGTCTTCTTTCCTTACGTTAATTGATCATTGGATGGGATACGAGTCAGTGTTTCCACTATTTGAAAACAAAATACCTTAAAAAATTATATGTTTTAGACCTTTACCTATAAACCTTCTTTATTTTTAGCATTTAAAAATGAAACAAATTAAAAAAAGCAATTAATTTAAACCGAAATACATTGAAATATGATACAAAAATAAACTTTGTATTATAACCCTTAGATACTGAGCAGTATTTGAGAAGATAACGCTGAGGTTTACGCTGTCAAAAGCTTTCAAGAAATCTAACAAACGAACTAAGGTGATATAACCCTCATCAAAATATATTCTGATATCGCCTACAATTTTAAAAACAGCAGTGCAACAGCTATACCCAGGGCGAAAGCCCCACTAGGGGGTGACAAAAGGTTATTTGCATTAAGATGATTAGAAATCTGCTCACCTTAGAGAAATTCAAGCTCTTTTGAGAGTAACGAAAGAAGGCGGATTGGTCGGAAATTGATAGATACAACCTCTTTGGATTTTTGCCAATAGATATTATCGTAGCAATTTTTCAGATTGAAGAAAATTTAGAACTTGTGCAACAATGATTATATATGTTCACGAGGAGTCTAATAACATAAGACGGAATAAACTTGACAAATTTAATATCGATTTTTAAGTCTGCAATCGTTAATAAGATGACTAAAAGATTAATACGATCGACGAACGAGTTTCTGGATCGATGTCTCCTAAGAGCTTTCTTTAAGCATTAACATTTAATGAAGAATTGATTTCCGCGTTAACTTTAAGTTTTTTTTAACCAAGTGTTGTGTTCACGTATTCAAGCAGCTCTTGGAAATATACTACATCGTTTTCACATATTTCAATTTCAATTTATTTAAAAAATAGGGTTCACATATAAGACAGAGTATTTTAAATATAATAAGAATTACAGAATAACAACAAGTAATAAACACCAATGAATAAATATAACAAGTATAACAAATATAACTTAAAACAAACATTGAGAGAATTTAATTTATAAATTAAGAGTAAAAATAATTAATATTAAACATATGAATATATATTAATATCAACAACAGCTAGTAAATATACCTAATAAACAAACAATTTGAATTTATAATTTAAAAGAGGGAACATTTTGTTTTTTAGAGAAAAGAAAGTATTTACAAGAATAAAAAGATAGTATTAAGAAAAGTGTTTAAAAATTTCATACTTAAAGTTGCGTTCATTCTCAATACATTTAATCTTTACAGGTAATGCATTCCAAATTCTGATGGCGTTTACAAAGAAAAGTCTGCTAGAATTCAAAAAATTATGTACAGGAATTATAAGTTTCAAATTCCTGTTTAATCCACAAAATTGTAGTTTTTCAAACAAGTATTTCAGAGTTTTTGTATAAATCAAATTTTGTAAAAATATGCATGTCCTGGCATCCATATAGTTGAAAATATTGCAACCAAGAATTTTATTGCTCACATGACTGATGCGGTAAAATTTTCTAAGGCCATAAACATATCTGACAGCATTATTAAAGGCATGCTGCATCTTAAGTTTTGACCTGGAATCAAGTTTACTATACACAACTTCTGAGTACGTTATGATGGGCATTATAAGCTGGAGTATTAACTTTGTTCTAGTCTCGAAAGGTACAAATGATGCAGTCCACCTCAGGTTCCGTAGGACATAGTAAACTTCGCACACAACAACAATAATATGATCTTCACAAGAAAGTGAAGAGTTGATGTGGTAACCGAGATTTTTTACTTTATGAACAAAGTTTAGCTCTTCACCATTTAGATAAATCGTTGGTATAATATACCTGGTTCTGTAGACATAGAATAACTGGTTTTGATAATCGGCAAGACGTATGCCTGTTGAGTAAATGTAAGATTAAATAAATATTTATTTATAAAAAAAAATGAAATATTTTCCTTATTGTGTTTTTAGTTTTTTCTCGACTTCTTTGGATATATCCACGAGGGTAATATACAAAGACCTAGGCGTTTATACCTTTTGAAATTAATCGCAGAGCTTGCCAACTATTTTGTATGAAATAAATCACGAGGAGCAATTCATCTCGAATTTTTTTGTCGATAACATCTTCGCTGATTGCATTTGATTTTATCTCTAAGAAACATCTCACAACATCTGACTCATTTACCGAAGTAAACTGAAATGGCAAAGTGGAGGTGGATATATTAATGAGCGAGTTAGAGGTTTCGGTCAAGGGAGTTGATACGAAATATGCATTTAGAACATCTGGAGCCAAATAACAATCTCCATCTTTAAAGTTATCTATCAAATTCTTCTATTACGTTTCTATTACGGCACTGATGTACTTAGTTTCGAGAAAAATAACCTTTTTTTTGACAATTTGACTGGAGATGAAGCTTCATTTCTAGCCCTCCTATATTCTTCTCAGTATGTGAGGTGGAATTTCGTTTCCATCTAGAATAAGCCTTATATCGTTTTTTCAGTGCCTGTTTTATGTAATTCCTGAACCATGGGTGTGAAGTGTATGTCATTCGGGATGAACGAAGTAGCACGTGAATGTCGAATATATCGTCGTTGGTATTACTAACTGATTTAACTAACATATTTTGCGAAATTGAGTTAAAGGTGCCAATGTATTTCTTAGGCCATACTGCATCAGGTCAGAGAATATTATAACTATAAACACGGTTACGCCATATAACACAGTTACGCCAAAAAACGTAAATAACTTTGAGTCGATCTAACATATTACACTTAAAAACAGATAAGTGAAAAGTGAAAAAGTGCTCTCCTGAACAGTTAAGAAAATTCAAATGCGTCAGTAGTCATACGAGCGACGATTTCAGAAATTTTTCTCAAAAAGAAGTTAAATTTATTATCAACTGTAAAAATGCCTTTGTTGTCACGTCAAAACTTCGTCTTATACCATAGGGTGAGAATACCATGTTGAGGTATTCAAACATATCTACAATGGTATTACTATGACTGTTATTGCAATCAAACATTGTGTAAGACATTGCTGCCTGAACACTTTCACCCCAATGAACTGAATCCAAATTCACGGTATATGCGGTATACATATGTAGCATTCCAATATAGATACAATTTTTCTGTGCTAAAACTCTACTAAAAAAAACAAACACAATGTTTTACTTTAAAACTAGATAACAACGCCCTTTCACTAGATAACAGCACTACTTCGAGGATCCTAGACTTCAGCCCTTGAAATGACTTTAACCGAGGGTTTTATGATCAAATTGTGCTGTGCGTGTTTTATACACAAATAACCGAGAACTAGACCTACTAGTTTTATGGCGACTTCGAACGGCTAATGTGTATGTTAAAGAACATACTTGACTTTTTTTTACTTTGATACAAAATGGCGGGCGGAGACTAGGAATCAACTCTTTTGAATATCTCAATGAAATAACCAAACTCTTCTTCTTCCTATAAAAATCTCGACAATGAGGCAGTATCAAAGGAAACACAGTATATTCACCCTCAAGTTGCGCTTTCCGAATCTGGCAACCCTACCCTCAATACTTCCCTTGGGAAAATTTCAAACAAAGGATCCATTGAAATATTGCCTTTTTAACTTGCTTACAGCTGTTTAATGTTTAGCACAATTTTTAGCTTAAGCTTAAAACTTAAAAGCTTTTCAGCATCTTTTCACGATACAAGACCCTAATTGATACTCTTTCTCTACCGATTGGTCGAGATGTAACTGACCAACCATATTTATTGTTCTACACTATGGAAAACTAGGAGACTCATTCCTTACTTTAAGACATCGTTACTTGCAATACATGTACATTGATAACTGAACAAACTGTTCATTATGGTTGACTTAACGGCTACCGGATAAATATGCCTGAGTCATTGCCTGCCTAGAGTTCAACATTGTTATTGAATGAGCAGCTCAAAAATTCTATCTATCATAATAACGAGAGCGTATTTGAAGGTATCATTATGGATAATATGTGTGTGTGTGTGTGGGCGTGTTTGAAACGATAGTCTTCCTATAATTATTTTGAGACCAAATGTTCAAGTACAACAGCAACACTTGCCACAAGCGAGCTCTATGTATGCATTTAATACAACAACTAATAAATGTCCCTAGTCGATGACACACAGTATCTTCATTTAGGTCATGGCTTAGGGCTGATGAACTGGATCATGCTTAACATTATACAGCAGTCATGCTGACCAACAATGTTGAAAAGAACGGAAGTTGAAGAAAACTAAGGTCGTTAGCATCAGCACATCAAACTATCCTAGAGTGGTAGTTTTCTAATAAATCACAACATGTTCATATCAAATCATGATTAAGATGGTGAGATTTGACGTGTTGGACATGCTCGCACTTGGAAATAAGTAACGATATAAGAAGCGAGCTAACGAGAAGTGAATTTGTATGGGGCTTAAAGGTCAACCTTGGATCTTAATACATTGTTATAAGAAGCTTAGGTAAACAACTTTATTATCCTACTGGTTGCTTTTCTTGTGTCGGTTTTAGTGGTCCCACCATCCGGAATTTAAGCTATATCAGTTGAATTCGTGTAGACTTTTACATAAAGTTGGGCGATTTTGGCCTAGTATAAGAAATTGCGCCAGCTATTTCTGTCAGGTCAACCAACACCTGATCCTTCCAACGAAGATGTGGGCGTCCTCTTCTACGTTGATCACCACCGGGCACCGAATCGAATATTTTTTTTCGAATCAAATCTCTATCATTAGGTTGAAAAAGTCACACGATAAGGAATCACCTTGTCTGAAACCTCGTTTGGTATCGAATGTTGGTATCGAATGTTGGTATCGAATGAAATCCTTCCAGACTTTAACTGTGCGGCTGGTGTTGCTCAGTGTCATTCTGCAAAGAAGGTTGAGTTTTACAGGAATACCAAATTCAAACATGGTGGAGTATAGATGATTCCTAATTGTACTGTCCAAGGCGGCTGTTTCTACAAGATTTGTTTCTCCAAGATTTGTCATAGAGTAAATATCTAGTCTATAGTGGATTTTTCAGGTCTAAAGACACACTGATAAGGTCCAGTCAGCTGGTATACGATGGGCTTTATTTTTTCACATAATACGCTCGACAGGACCTTATATGCGATATTAAAAAGGCTTATCCCACGGTAGTTGGCGCAAAGTGCCTTTCTTGTGGATTTTGCAGGGCACATTGAAGTCACGATCCTTTGGAATGCATTCTTCTGACCATGTTCTTCATAGAAGCTCATGAATGCATTTAAAAAGAACTTCGCCTCCATTCTTGAAGAGCTCAGCATGTAAGCCATCTTCTTTTGAGGCTTTGTTGTTTTGAGCCGAGCTATAGCTTTCAAGACTTCACTATGGCCGGGAAGAGGAACTTCAACGCTGTCGATTGGCGGGATTCTTAAGTCGTCGCCATTTAGAAGCCCAGATGAATGTTCCCTCCATTTAATTAGTGTACTCTGGATATCTGTCACTAGATTCCCGTTTTCATCCTTGCAGGAAGCGGCCCCGGTCTTGAAAACATCCGCCAGGCGTCTTATGTTTCGAAAAGTTTTAGGACCTCCCGCCCCCATGCATCGCAATTTCCTTGCACTCACGCTTTTCCGCTTCTTTTTTCTTTCGCCTGAAAATGCGTCTCTCTTCCCTCCTCTTCTCTTTTTAACGCTTCGTAGCAGCACGGGTTACAACCGACTGCAGAGTGGTTTTGTAGACGGCGTCTTTTTTTGCAGTGGGATCGCGATACTCCTGGTCATGCCACTGGTTTCGGCGAGGGCGGCGGTAGCCAATCACTTCTCGGTGGCCATAGTCATAGAGTGGAAAATGTAAGTCCACTGCGCGCATATATCGTCGATAGGAGGTATGCTTTCTTGAAGCAGTAGTGAGAGTCGAGTAGCGAAGTCTTCGGCAGTTCGTTTTGATTTCAGATTTTCGGTGTTTAGCTTTCTATGTGCTGGATCATTCTCATTCTTGGTTGCGCACAGACGTGTACGGATCTTGGCTGCAACAAGATAATGATCCGAGTCTATATTGACACCACGGATAGAGCGTACATCTAAACCACTGGAAGAGTGCCTTCCGTCAATCAAAACATTATCAATCAATTTGATTGCGCGCCTTTTGTTGAGGAGACAACCAAGTAGCCTTATGAATATTAGGTGCTCGAATCTAGTGCTACTAATGACCATGTTTCGCACTACGGCAAAGTCAATCAGCCTCATTCCGTTATCGGAGGTATTGTCATGAAGGCTGAACTTTCCAACTGTTGAACCAAAGATATTTTGTTTTCCCACCTCGGCGTTGAAGTCACCAATCTTAATTTTTATATCGTAGTGGGGTGGTTGCGCTCATAGGTGTCTTCAAGGCTCTCGTAGAAGCTTTCTTTGTTCTCATCGTTCTTGTGTTCTATCGGAGTGTGCGCACATACCAGGCTTATATCAAAGAATTTTGCCTTGAAACTAATTTCAACACAGGACAAGATGCCGTAGTCTTTTACCAATCATAAATCTGCATCCAAGCTCGTGCTTCTCCGCATGGTCGCTGTAGTAGATATCATAAGATGGTTGCCGTGAACAACCCTGTCTCTTTTATCGCATTTCTTGGACTGCAGTGACATTAGCTTTGTATCTTTCTAAGATATCTATCAGTTGGATAGAGGCACCATCCCAATTAAGGGTTCGGACGTTCCAAGTGCATATCCGTAAATCATTGTCAGTTTTTCGTTTGCGATAGTCGTCATCAGATTTGGGGATCATTCTTATCTTTTTTCTTATTTCTTTCATTGAAAGTTTTTCTTACGTGATCGAACTTCGTTTTCTATTCTCTCAACATGACCTAACCAATGAAGCCGCTCAATTTTAATGAGCTTAACTATGTCCATTGAATTCGGTACTCGCCGTTGACACAGAGAAAGTTTCCTCTCGAAGGTTCTCAAAGTCTTTTTATCAGAACTTTTTATCATAGGACGGAAGTGATAGTGACTTATAGACCGTGAGTTTTGTTTGTCGCGTGAGGGCTTTGCTTCTCATTTGTCTGCTGAGCTCAAAGTAACACCTGTTGGTACGCATTATATCTGGGTTGATCTCAATGCTGTAGGTCTAAGCAACGTTCGCGTAAGTGTTGTCAACTATGGCGTAATATCCACGATGATGATGTTGTTTATGAATTGACGTCAGGTATTTCTCTAGTCTGGAGAAAACTGCGCTGACTTCGCATATTGTGGCAGTAAAAAACTTATAGAATATCATACCACTATGTCTCAGATTCATCATGAGATGAAAAAGGTCGGCAGATAAGACCTTGTCTGAAACCTTGGTATCGGATGGGAAAGATGATGAACTTTACAACTGTATAAAATTCTGACATGGTGGAGTATAAGTTATTCCTTTTTGGGCTATCGAAGGCGGTGAGTGTCAATTTATTTTCAAGCGTCTTCTGCAACAATTATCGCAGGATAAATATCAGCCGATGGTAGATTTAAATAAAGCGTTGCCTTCGCTTTGAATAACTCAGAAGGTAGACTATCTAACCACGACTTCGTTGATTTTAAGCCGAGCCTAAGCAGTCATTATTATTAGGCAGCGGAACCTCAACTCTGTGATCAGCATTGGAGTTTCGTCAGCATCACTCTTCATAAGTCTTGAGAATTGTCCCCTACGCAACATCAGTCTTCTATAGATATCTATTTCTAGAATCCTGTTCCCTAGCTAGCAGAAAAAGGCCCCAGACCCAAATTATGAGTCCTGATTTTATTTTTTATAAATTGTTGGGACTCATTTCTGTCTCCTCTCTAATTAATTTTTCCTTTAGTTTGGTTTTTTACAAATAAATCACATAAATAAAAAATATGTTACTATTTTATTTTACATATTTCTTCTATCCATAGGGACGAAGAATAAGATTGAAGTAATCCACTTTTTATAGCTTTATTCCATAACATAATTTAGTTGTAAAAACACCCTGAAGACACTCACACTCATCGTTTAACCACCATTGAATAATTTATTTGTTTAATTATTTTTATTTTTCGAATTCTTTTCCTGGTTGTTGCTTCTTCGACAACAGTTATGCTCGGTACCTTGAACAATTCTATTAATATCCTTTAAACGAGTTCAGAAGGTTTCAATTCGTTAACAATGAATGTGTGTGTGTGTCTTAAAATGTGCTAATTTCGATGTGTCTGTCGAAGTGGTGCAAATGTCTATGTGTAGGCTTCATGCATTCTTGATACGGCACATTATTGGATTATAATTGCAGATGAGAATCCAATGTGTTTGACTGGCTGGTGTTCTGGTGTTTTGTTGTACTGGTGTTTTTCATACATAATGCATATCTGTGCTTGTGCGAAATGTATCTATATTTGGTGTGTAGGCTTGTGTGGGATTTTAATCTTTTATAATGTTATATCATAGATAATTTATCCACACATGTATGCTTTAGGAAACAATTTTGGGGTTTATTCTAGAATTTGAAGGATTCTTTTGTTTCGTACGTAACCCTATTTTAGATAGATTGAATTTTTATCGCCTAGCTATTGCAGCCATGAGCGTTTTTCCTACTAAGCACTCTTCTATTTAAAATGCCGATACAGCATGACTTGCATGCGGTGTATTTAATCCTTAATTCCCGTATTTGGAATGTGCCTCAGCACCAGATCCGTAAATATCCGTAATTAGACTATAAAGTATGCTTCCACACTTCCACTCACTCACTCACTCATTAACTTAACCAGTCGCTCTAACTTTTTCTTGTTGCAGTCATGCAAACGTGTGGTAGGCACTTACTCGCTTACTCACAGCTTTCCGTCCCATCCGGCATTGCGGGCTAAAGAAGTGAATTGATTTTCACTCGATGATTTAGCAGAACCAAAAAATAACAATTACTTCGAAGCCAACGCCAAATGCTACCTCGTAACCACAACAAAGCGTCTGCCTGGACGCAACAGCCTAAATTCGTGCCGAGCGCAGTAAACACATAAACCGTAGTTTATACGACAAACTGACCGAACATGAATTAGGGACGGAGTTGGCGAGTAGATGGCGTTGGTTGGAGTGTTTAGCGCACAGTTGGGATACTCAAATCGAAAAAGCTAATTGAGAAAAGAACAAAAACAACATTCAACAAAAGGATAAAACTAAAAACTCCTTAAAGTTTTTTAAATGAAGCTGCTAAGCTAATTTTTTTATGACTTTTTTCTTTTAAACGCTGTTAGATAAAAACCATTCTAGTTAATTAACCTTGATTTACCTCTTTTTATAGTTAAAAGTTTGTGGGCAGACCTATCTTTGTGGTAGGATTGTTCATATTCCACAACATTTTTTCATGCTTAAGCACTGTCATCGTTAACTCGTTGTGTTTGTTTTTGTATTTTTACTTAATCTCGGTTGACGATGACGACATGTATATTAATGATACCTTAATGAATATACATTTAATATATATGACACTCAAGCTCAAACTCATCAACCACGAAATGATAAGATAAGAAGTAATAATAAAAGCCAACATGTCAAGCACTTCAATTGATTGTTAAGAACTTTGTGTGAAATGTGAATTTTTAATTTTTTCAAGATTATACATTTTAATAAGTGCTTCAATTTCCCTTTTTTCAGAAATTCACAAAAATTGATTATCATTTGCAAATAGGAAATAATTTCGCAAAAGAATGAGACCTTGTAGCGTGAAAACCATTTCATAATAATTTCTTAAAGCTCTTTAGGTTGATTCCTAACTTCAATTTCAATTCCTATCTTCTAAAATGTCAATCTCAATTCCTATCTTCTGAAATGACCAACTCTCCTTATTTGCATTGGGGAAGAAAGATCACATTACTTAGTCAAAATAGTTCGGCAATCTCTCTGTTGAGTTGATTCAATTCTTATCTTCTGAAAGGTCAAACTTTCTTCATTTGCATTTAGGGAAAAAAGCTCACATAACTAAGTCAATAGTCTGAAAATTGTCTCCCTAAATACAGTCATTAATAACAACATAGTATCAGCCTTTTTGTGCAATAAAAATTTTTTAGTATTCGTTATTTAAATGCTAAGCTTGCTTTTAAATAGCTCCAAAATAATGCTCATACAGAGGACGACATCAAATACTTACATAGCGAAATAAAAATCAGTCGACATTATATTAAAGCACAACCATTTTAAGCTCGCAAGAACACCAAGGCTTTATCTTGTAGATGTTGGCCCGTAAGACTTCAATGCTATATTAAAGGCGTAGAATCTATCGCAATTGTTTTACCTTCATCATGTTTTTATACTTTGCGGTGAATCTTTCCGTAGGATTTTTCATCAATTATTTTTTTTTCCTGGCCTTATCCAAGTTATGTGTGGTTGAACAAATTTTGTTTCCGATCGATTCAGGATAATATTTTAAACTATTTTCTTTTTTTTTCACGTTATCACGTATAAATCGACATGGGGGCATGTATGCAAAAGATGTATGGTGAGCGTCACAAAAAGCGGAATTTCAAACACAATTTTCCATGTGACGCCGTTAAGTGATTTGGAAAAGACTTGATGGCAACATCGCCGCAAATCCTACGACTTGCACTTTTTCTTCTTTTGAGGGGCGTAAAATTTCAAAACATTCCAGCGCATATTCATGTAAGAATAATGATATTCTGCGCAGGAAAGATTCAGATCTTGCGTGAAGTTAGCGTTATCCGAAGAAGACGTATATAATCGGAAATTTAACTTAAAAGCTTAACTTAGAAAACTCCAATGGATTTCTAAAAATATTGAGAGGATAAAGCAAGTGAAGTAGGTCAATACTTTACTTACTTATCTGGCGCTTACAACCGTAAGTCGGTTTTTGGCCTCGTATAAGAAATTGCGCCAGCCATTTCTGTTTTGCGCTTGCTGGCACCAGTTTGAAACACCAAGCGTGGTCAGGTTATCCAACACCTGATCCTTCCAACGAAGATGTGGGCGTCCTCTTCTGCGTTGACCACCACCGGGCACCGAATCAAATAATTCTTTTTGCTGGAGCGTTGTTTTCCATTCGCTCAACATGACCTTGCCAGCGAAGCCGCTCGATTTTAATGCGCTTGACTATGTATGTCGCTGTCAGCGTACAGCTCATACAGCTCGTGGTTCCATCGAATTCGGTACTCGCCATTGACGCAGATTGGGCCGAAGATTTTACGAAGGATCTTTCACTCGAAGGCTCCCAAAGTCTTTTCATCAGAACTGCTCAACGTTCAGGTTTGTGCTGCATATAATAGGACGGGCATGATTAGTGACTTATAGAGCGTGAGTTTTGCTCGTCGAGAGAGGGCTCTGTTTCTCAATCGCCTACTCAGCCCAAAGTAACACCTGTTGGCAAGAGTTTTCTTTCGTCTTATCTCAAAACTGACATCGTTGAAAAAGTTTATGTTGGATCCCAAGTAGACGAAGTCCTTAACAACCTCGAAGGAGACGTGTGACGTGGTTTTCTAGACGCTGGGACTGTTTGTTTGTTGACACTAGGTATTTCGTCTTATCTGCGTTCACTGCAAGACCCATTCGACTCGACTTTTTCGCTAATCTGGAGTTTCCAAACTGTTTCAAAAAACTTAAACATCACACCCGCTCAAACAGACACACTGCTCCTGAAGCAACTTCAAGTTGACCTAAAATGGCAACGTAAACTGAATGTCTCCAAGTGTTTGTAATGTTTTTCTGATGAAATATCACTTTGAATTAAAATCCCAGCTGATTTCGTTTTGAAAATATCTCAATTTTTGCATTTTAACGTGATTGAACTACCTTGTACATTAGACAGCGCAATATATTCAAGTATAAAACTGTTTATATATGTATGTATGTATATATATATATATATAATATACCTACATGTGTGTGTGTGTGTGTGTGTGTGTGTGTAAAATATTTAGAATTGGGATATTGTTTCCACACCATCTACTGAGATAAATATCGCGGCGCGTTTTTTTTTTTTAAAGTGGTATCCCCTGTAGGCCTATTCCACTATCCTGTCCCGTCCATAAATTACGTAATCAGTTTTATACTTAAATTGGGTCAAATTGGACAGCCTCTAAGAAATATACATCTATCATTTATTACAAATGTTGCGAAGTAAATGTCACTGCAGTATTTTTTAAGCGACTTGAGTATGATGAATCTTCAATAAGATTAATTTTCAATCTCTCCCAAAACTTGTTAAATTCCCTGTGAATCGACTCTCCAGCCTGCTCCGACTACAATCCCAAACCATCTCAGTCTAGTTTTATAATAGCATCCTTCAAATGATCTAATATAACATGTATTTTTATTGTCTGCGAGACATCAGTACTCTCAATGGCTTTGCGAAAAGTTATCAAATTTTTATCTAAATCGGATTAATCGGGTTTTTTGGTTATAAAACAAGAATCTACAATTTTATTCATTGTCTGAAAAGCACACTCAAAGGGCTTCAAGGCATAAGGTCCAACCGTTTCATAAATATCGGGGTCAATAAGTTTTGCATATTCCTTTAAAAGTTGTCTGCATGCATTGCCTTCAAAGATCTCTCCTTGATAATTTTTAGCCATTAATTTCAACTTTGTGGCCCAAATCAATGTTTTCCCGCACAACAAGAGGTACTATACCACTCCAAAACAAATGATTGACAAAGCCCTGTAAAAGATGAAGTTCGGGAAGTTGTGGTCGGAGCAGGCTGGAGAGTCGATTCACAGGAAATTTATCAAGTTTTGGGAGAGATTTAAAATTAATCTTATCGAAGATTCTTCATACTCAAGTCGCTTAAAAAATGCTGCAGTGACATTTACTTTGCAACATTTATAATAAATGATAGATGTATATAGCCCTAGTCAAAATTATTTACACTTTCAGAAGAAATAGATTAAAGAAAGCGCTCGCCTTTTTTGTTGTTTGCATAATTCGCAAAGAAATTTTTGGTTGTTGTATTCTTTGTAGTATGCAAAGTAAAGAAAACATGTTTTAAAAAACCTAACGAAAAATATCATTAAAAAAAATTAGCAAAATATAACTATTCTCTGGCCTATACAGTTTTCGCACAATGTTTTGTGGACTGATAAGTCTTCCTGCAAATTCGAGGAGTCTTTTGGAAAAACATACATGTATCTTCCTTAAATCCTAAAAAGTTAGGTCGTGCAGCACTTATGTTTGTAAATAATTGTGTTTATTCACTCCAAGAAAGGCTGTGTAAATACTTGTGACGCCAGAGAGTAGTTATCAATTATTAGTTTATTTTTAACCGACTTCAAAAAGGAGGAGGTTCTCAAGTTCGTTGGTTTGTCCGCTTTTTTTTTTTTTTTTTTTTAAATGTATGTACATCGATAACTCCTACAGCTCTTGCCCGATTTCCGTAATTTTTTGTCAACAGATAGATACCATGAACGCGGAGGTTCTTTTTTAAAAAAGTGGGCGATATTCGACAAAGTAAAGAAAAACACTGTATTTCAGTTAATATTGACACTAGGGTACTGAAATTTACAGTAAAAATACTGGGGTAGGCACAATTATTACAAATTACGGTCAATAAAGTGGGCGTTATTTGACAAAGGGGTGTGGCAATATTAGAAACACACTATATATCGAATAATACTGACACTAGGGTGCTGAAATTTAGTACAGGGGTAGACAATATTTTTAAAAATTACTGTAAAGAAAGTGGGCGTTATTCGACAAAAGGGTGTGGCAATATTAGAAACACACTATATATCAAATAATATTGACACTAGGGTGCTGAAATTTAGTGCATGGGTAGGCATAGTTATTACAAATTACAGTCAATAAAGTGGGCGTTATTTGACAAAGGGGTGTGGCAATATTGAAAAAATACTGTATCTCGAATAGTATTGACACTAGGGTACTGAAATTTAGCACAGGTGTAGACACAATTTTTAATAATTACTGTAAAGAAAGTAGGCGTTATTCGACAAATGGGTGTGGCAATATTAGAAACATACCATATATCGAATAATATTGACACTAGGGTGCTGAAATTTAGTACATGGGTAGGTACAGTTACTACAAATTACGGCAAAAAAAGTGGGCGTTATTCAACAAAAGGGCGTGTCAAAATTATAAAAATACTATATCTTAGTTAATATTGACACTAGCGTACTAATATTTGGTATGCAGGTAGGCGGGTAGGTAGAATCATTAAAAAAGTGAGCGGGATTGTACACAGGGTGTGGCACTTTAAGGAAAGTACTATATTACGGTTAATATTGATACTTGGAAACGGAAATTTGGCACAGGGCTAGGTAGAATCATTATAAGGTACGGTAAATAAAGTGGGCGGGTTTAGATAAAGGGCGTGGCACTAAAAATTTCAAAGAAGCAGAAATGAAGAATACCCAACAAACTTTCAGGAATTAACAAAACAAATTTTTTAAGAACAAAGTTTCATGTTTGAAATTTTCCTCAAGAATACTATTACATAAAATATTTCATATTCTCTAAAAAGGAAGAAATAAAAACTTTTTAACAAAAAAAAAAAAAAACCGACCTCAAAATCACTACAAAGTAAAAATAATTTTAAATAACTTTTCCCATTCATTTCTTGGTCATATTTTAAAAGCTATTTATATGTATTATAATATTGGAAATCTTATCATTTTCATTTTTTCTATTTTGTTTTATTATCATCAATATATTAATTGTTTTATGAACATAAAAGCTTTGAAGTCGGCGCTCATCTTTGACACACAATCATGATCTTTTACCATCCGTGCACTATTTGGTGCCTTGGTGACACTGTAGTAATTTTAAAAGCTTTGTACACATTAAATTTCTCACTAAACTGGTTTGGGTGAGCTTGCAAAGCTCATATTGAATATGACATAGTGTGTAACAGCTGCACAAATAATGCATGGAACACATTGGCTACATTCAGGGTACTCAAAAATTGCCAACTGAAAGAAAAAAAATCGCTAAGAAGCTTTTATATTCATAAAGTTAGAATATTTTTATGATAAAACAAATTAGAAAAAATTAAAATAAAAAGATTTCGACATAGTAAGATAAGCGCCGACTATAAAGCTTTTATGTTCATGAAACAATTAATATATTGATGATAATAAAACAAAATAGAAAAAATGAAAATGATAAGATTTCCAATATTATAATACATATAAATAGCTTTTAAAATATGACCAAGAAATGAATGGGAAAAGTTATTTAAAATTATTTTTTACTTTGTAGTGATTTTGAGGTCGGTTTTTTTTTTTGTTAAAAAGTTTTTTGTGATATATATCGTTAGGTTTGCTAAAACTTTATATACATACATATATAAACACTTTTATACTTGAATATATTGCGCTGTCTAATGTACAAGGTGGTTCAATCACGTGAAAATGCAAAAATTGAGATATTTTTAAAACGAAATCAGCTAGGATTTTAATTCAAAGTGATATTTCATCTGAAAAACATTACAAACACTTGGAGACATTCAGTTTACGTTGCCATTTTAGGTCAACTTGAAGTTGCTTCAGGAGCAGTGTGCAGAAGTGGGTGTAAGATGTTTATAATTATATAAAGGGTGATTTTTAAGAGCTTTCGGATTTGTTTTTAAAAAAAACACATAAAATTCAGAGAAATGTATGAAAACTTAATTTGAATCAATAGATCGATCTATATAATTAAATGTTTAAAGATGATTTCATGTAAATGTTGACAGCGGTTACGCCTCAAATGGTTCATACGCTGGGTTCAATTTTGGCATACTCTCTCTCCAACATATCGACCGGTATCACATGAATAAATTCTTCAATATTGGCTTCCAGTGCGTCAACCGTTGCGGTCTTGTCCCTATAGACCTGGGCCTTAACATGGCCTCAAAAAAAATAGTTTAAAGGCGTTAAATCGCACGATCTAGGCGGCCAATTGACCGGTCCCGAACGTGAAATAAACTGTTCACCGAACTCGCCTGTGGCATGTGGCACCGTCTTGTTGAAACCACATGTTAGGCAAGTTCAACTCTCCATTTTGGACAAAAAAAATTTTGTAATCATAGCACGGAAGCGCTCGCCATTAACAGTAACGTTCCTGCCTTCGTCATCTTTGAAGCCCAATGGTGCCACCACCCCATAATCCACACCAAACAGTGCATTTTGGCTGCTCTTCACACCAAATACGGCAATTTTACTTGTTCACGTACCCATCCAACCAAAAATGAGCTTCGTCGCTGAACACAATTTTCCGATAAAAAAGTGAATCGTTGGATAAAAAAAATTTTTAAATTTTTAGTGGAAATAGCGAAAAATTTCTTTAGTAAAAGTTTAATGATTTTTAACGGGCTTTCCATTTATGAAATGGTAGTAATGAAGTAACTTGAATAGTACAAATGCAATAGCAAAAGTAAAAATATAAAAAAAAAATAAAAAATTAATTAAAATTAAAATGAGGACAAATATTGAAACAAGGATTTAGTTAAGCATTAGGGCAATGATTCGGACCGGGATTGGGACCAGGAATAAGATAACGAGTAGGACAAAAATTTAACCACAGATTAGGCTAAAGAATTGGACAAGGATTAGGATAAGAATTCGGAAGATGACTTCGACAAAGACTGAGACAATGATAAGAACAATATTTGGAAAAGCATAAGGACAAGAAATTAAACAAGAATTTGAACACAGTAACAACAAAACATAGGACAAAGATTTAGAAAGAAAGTGGGAGCAGAATCAGGAAATTATTTGCACAAGGATAAGGTCTAGAGTAAAGTTATGGATTAAAACAAGAGCTAGGACGGGAAGGACAATTATGAGAACAAGTATAAGAACAAGGATAAGAATAGAGACAAGGTTGGGAACAAATGAAAGGATAGGTACAAGAAAAAGGACAAGGATCCTGCCACGTCAAAATCTACGGATCTTTTCACGATACAGCCAACTTATTTTTAACTTTTCTAAGCTTTTTCAATAAAAATAAAAATAAAAGATGAGAAAAATCGATTTTGATATGGACGAATTTCGACCACAGGCAATACTAATAATAATAAACCCGCCATTTCAGCCCTTGAAAGGATTTTGACCAAGCTTCATGATCAAATTGTGTTGTACTTCTTTGTAAATATTATTATGTCTTACTATAATTTTACACCGACTTCTAACGACTAATATGCATGTTCTCATGAAGCCTTACATAGCATTATTTACTCTCTGAGGTTTGCCATTGTCTGCAGAGAGGTCACGGCCGATCAGAAAAATAAATTTAAATCAAAAAATATTCTGTGTCAGCTGTGGTTTGAACCTGATCACGAATGGGCATCTGATGGTCCACGCACTTTTTAACGCACCTGGACTTTAACTCTGTTGTTATTTTAATTTAACTGTTAAACTCTGTTTTAAGAAGGTATCTCGACATACTTTACTACAAAATTTTGAAAAAAAATGTTCATAATCACAAATCCATCGATTAACTTCAATCAATATCAAACTTTCTCAAATTTAGGTGAAGATTTCCCAAAGAATAACAGTTTAGACCACATATTCACTGCTTATATTTGGACCGTGGTAGAAACTGAGGTCCCGTGGGTCAATAATATAAGGGGCAACTGAGGTCAATAAATTCTGGAAACAAAAAAAAGATACAGTAGTTTTGACAATGTCGTAACACAAGACGTAGAATTATTCAATTCGATTTTGATGACATCTTTTTTAAAAACTATTTAGCAAAATATTTATTCCATACACCTGAGCATATGACCTTTAAAAGAGTGCCGGAGAGGGTTATTATGTATGACTGACCCCCATTACTTTTGCAAAAGGAATATTTTTGCCTTCGACACCTATTCCCTCCGACCACTCCTTAGGGGGGCTCCCATACAAATTTTATGGTTTTTGTGCCGGAAAGGGTTAATATGTATCACTGACCTCCATTACTTTTCCAAAAGGAGCATTTTTTCCTTTAACACCTATTCCCTCCTACCACTCCTTAGGGGGGCTCCCAAGCAAATTTTATGGTTTTTGTATATTTATTCCATACATCTGAGCATATGACCTTCAAGAGAGTGCCGGAGAGGGTTAATATATATGACCGCCCGCATTACTTTTGCAAAAGAAACATTTTTGCCCTGGACACCTATTCCCTCCGACCACTCCTTAGGTGCGCTCCCATACAAATTTTATGGTTTTTGTTTATTTATTCCATACACCTGAGCATATGACCTTTAAGAGAGTGCCGGAGAGGGTTAATATGTATGACCGACTCCCATTATTTTTGCAAAAGGAACATTTTTTCCCTGGACACCTATTCCCTCCCACCACTCCTTAGGAGGGCTCCCATACAAATTTTATGGTTTTTGTTTATTTATTCCATACACCTGAGCATATGACCTTAAAGAGAGTCCCGGAGAGGGTTAATATGTATGACCGACTCCCATTACTTTTGCAAAAGAAACATTTTTGCCCTGGACACCTATTCCCTCCGACCACTCCTTAGGTGCGCTCCCATACAAATTTTATGGTTTTTGTTTATTTATTCCATACACCTGAGCATATGACCTTTAAGAGAGTGCCGGAGAGGGTTAATATGTATGACCGACTCCCATTACTTTTGCAAAAGGAACATTTTTGCCCTGGACACCTATTTCCTCCGACCACCCCTTAGGGGCGCTCCCATACAAATTTTATGGTTTTGTCGATAAAACCGGAAACTGTCGATAAATAGGTAGCAAGTTTAAGCAAACAAAAACATCAAATGTTGGCTTTATATTTCATGTAATTGTGTAAAATTTATATAAGTTAGAGAGTTCTAACATGAATTTTTGTCACATTGAGGATCAAGCAGACCAACAAGTGCTAACATCAACATTGTACGATCAGTACTCTAGGCCCACCAAAGGCTCAAAAAGTTATATAAATACCGACACCTGATCACTATTAACCACCCTACTTACCTCCGAGAATGACGTATTCTACGTCAAAATAGTTCTGTCTGAGACAAAAACACAAACACATCATTCTTTACGATCGGACGGTAAATACCGAAGTTATGAAGAAATATATCAATGCGTGACCCCTGCATTCGGTAAAACAATTCATTTTTTTTTCGAAACTTTCTTTCAATAATGCTTGAGATATGCTGGTGTGTGGCGACGGTATAGTGTGCACTGTACTACTTAATTTTGGATAATTCCCAGTAAAAAAGTGGATCATCCTATGAGCGATCCGGGAGTGCTCCCTGAGGAGCAGTGGATTGCTCCGTATTGATCCAAGCTGAGTGCATGTTGTGCTCTCTTTTAACATTGCATGTCCTAGGAAGGCGAGCGCTCCTTATAACATCCTAGTCGAGCGGATAAGGAGCGATCAATATATGATCCATTGCGATGTGCAATGGAGCGCTCCTTATAAGATCCCAGGCGAGCGAATAAGGAGCGATCAATGTATGATCCATTGCGATGTGCAATGGAGCGCTCCCTTTAACATCCCAGGCGAGCGGATAAGGAGCGATCGATTTGTGATCTATTGCGATGTGCAATGGAGCGCTCCCCATAACATCCCAAAGGAGCGGATAAAGAGCGATCAATATGTGATCCATTCGCATATGTAATGGAGCACTACATTCCTGAACCATGGCAATACGTAGTGGAGTATTTTTTTAAAAAAATTAAACAATTTATTTTCTATATTTTGCAAGATAGGTTCACCTCTCTTAAGGCATTTTTGACGGCCTTCTCATATTCTGCATAGTTGTCAAAGTTTTCCTTTAAGGCTTCTGGAATATAAATACCTACTATAAGTCGAGAAATAGATTACATTTTATTTATAAAATTACCAAACAAATAAAGAGTGAAAATTGTATAGTCTTTAACCGCCGCCTTAGCTTTGGTTCCATCCCAATTTATCCTTAAAATATATTTTTCGCTAAAATTTCTGTAATAATTATCTTCATTTCGCGCTTCGTGAATTTTCATTTGAGATTTTAATCTGAAGTGAATAATTAAATTTTTCTATTCGGTCCACTATATCCGTCAACTATGTCCACTATGTCCACCGCGTCCACACTTTTACTTCTGCAATATCACATATTACATTTTTTCAACTTTCTACATAGCAGAATTTTCTACTAATTTTTTTTCACTTATATTTTTCATTTCAGTTTTTATAAGGCGTCTTAAATGCCTTTTTGAAAATAAATTGTTGCACATCGTTTTTAATTTATTTATTTATTAATTATTTTTGTTTTTTTTTTTGCACAAGCCTACAATTTGTAACACTTCAATAAGACTTTCAAATCACGTTCAATCGGTACCGCTGTCGATATACTATTAGGTTGCTGACACGCGTCTTCGCATGTTTTTTTTGTATTTTTGCATTCCAAATATTTTTTGGCAAAATCAACCGTTACAATTCCTTTTGTGTTTACCGTTTTCTTCCTCAATAGTGGTTTTATAATGCTTGCTCGCATTTTGATCCAAATGGATCAGTAAAGGAGCTTTTGAAATATTTTTTTTATAACAAAACGTGAGAACATTTTGCGTTTACCGTTTTCTTCTTTAATTAGTGATTTAATAAGACACTGTTTGCTCGCATTTTGATCCAAATGGATCAGTAAAGGAGCTTAAGAAATATTATTTTTTACAACAAAAAGTGAGAGCATTTTTCGAAAATGCACGTCCCTCACTTAGTTTTCTTATTTTTGTATTCATTGCTTTCCTATTGCTCCAATAAAACAGTTAGGGAGCTCTAGCGCTAAAAGCTCCCTTTTTACTCCCATAAAACAACAAGAGAGCGCTCCCTTATTGATCCACATGGGAGCGATCCCATATTTTTTTACTGGGTTTTTATTATTTACAGCAGTGTCGGCCAAAAAAATACATACACAGTTCTTTCAGTTTTGTAGTAGTGTGCGCCCAAGTGAGAGCAAAGAATCTCTCTTTGGCTTACAGTGTGAAAATTTTACTTCGCAAGAGGCTTAAAGAATTTTTTTATATGACAGTGAATTGAAATTAATAAAATTTCTTACTAGGTAAATAATGTGCAATATTATTTATTGCTTAGGGGCCGCGTTATTAATAATAATTAATAATAACATTAATATTAATATTTTATTAATAATATCAATATGCATATATTTATTATTAGTATCAATATTACATATTTATTTGGAAAGTAATATTTTACTAATAACATTTTACCGACTCCTAATAGTACTAATATTATTTTATTGCATATTACTTCAAAATAAAAAAAACACTGATAGCGCACCCTACTTTCTTCTGACAAATTAAGTTTTCGCTTCCCCAAAACAATTTTTAAAGAAAAAATATGCTAATTCCCAAATTTGGTTGAACATTTTTTTACGTGTAAGCATTTAAAATTACGTAATAAATCGCGTGCATACGTTGCATAGCAGCGTGATGTTAACTAGCCAAAAGCGAAACATCGACTGAGCGCTCTTGCTACGAATAAGCGGCAGCGTCGGTGTAAAAGCACGACAGCCAGTTTTATATCGGTGTAATAAACCGAAGTTTCACGAAGCACGCGTGCATAGGCGTCGGCCGACACTGATTTACAGTATGAGCGGTGCAAAAACGATTAATAGGTGGGATGAACAATTATGTCGTAAAATGGACGCAACGCAATGTAACATTCCGGAACTAAGCCGTAATTTTCGAAATTGATTTCTATAATTTGCAAGTGTTGTCCTGGTGTTAGCCTATTCATTATTAAAGGATCCGAATAACAATTTAATCCTTAGCAATGAATGGAACCTATAAAAAAACACCCTTTATATAGGTATCAGTTAATTATCAAAACAAAAACATTTTTAAAATGGGTTTACAAATATACAAAACCGAAACACAAGAACATATGATTTCTTTCAAAACAATGGTTGTCAAAAATATATAACGTTTTTATTGCAAGTTTATTAAGGGTTGATATTAATTAGAAATAATGCTTCGTTGATAGAAAAGTAAAAGACACGGCTTTAATGGTGCAAGAAGTTATTTTATTAGACATGTGGTATTTCCCAGATAAAATTAGGAGCATTTACCCAAATTACCACTCCTGGTTAAATGCGACTTAGAGGATTGCAGTCAGGTCAAAAGAGGAAGCCTTTTGCGTTCTAACAGGAACGCAGGATCTAAAAGACCTCGCAAAGAGGTTAGAAATCACTGTAATTAAGTTTTTAAACGCGAAAGTTTCTTCACAAAACTCGCATTAGGGAACAGGTTCTTCTCTGCTTATGGAACTTATGGACATTCGGTAAAATAGTTCCAATCAGATATCTTTGTCGATTTCACCTCTTCTAAAGGATAATTAAATTTTCACTGACTCGGTTGATAAACAAAAACTGTTTATAAACAAACTGGATTATAAAAAATAAATAAATAACTGGCCATTTCAGCCCTTGAAAGGACTTTGACCTAGCTTCTTATGAACAATTGCGTTTGTACACAATTGACCGAGAACCGGACCTCCAGGTTTAACGCCGACTGCGTACGGCAATGAACGGAATGTTCTTGTTCTCAAGTGCTTTACATGGCATTTTGATTACTCTCTGAGGTTTGTCATTGTCTGCAGAGAGGTGGCGGCCGTACAGAAAAATTTTTTTAATTCAAATAATTATCTGTCGCTGCTGGGGTTCGAACCCGTGTCTCCAGGTTCGTTGACATAGAGGCCACGCACTTTAACCAACTGCGCCACGGACGCCACATCAACAAACTGGATTGTTTGCGCAAAATTTCACAAGCCGCCCAAATGTCACCGCCCTCTATAGAAAATAGATAGTCTGCAATGCAAGAAATATATTTTCGAAATAGAGCAGTTAAAAGGTTAGCAGTCTCCTTACAAACCTCAACACAAATAAGTCTTCTGGCCCCAATGGTACAACCAGCAATTGTGCAAAAAAGTGTTCTTCTTCAATTTCTACCTACCTTTACGTAACCTTTTTAACATTTTGTGAATCCTAAAAAATTTTTCATGACCTGAAAAAATGTCCAGATGAGGTCTCGCTAATAGAGTGGAGTTTCATTCCAGTAAGACCCAGTGTTGCCTGTTAACCCACAAATGAATGAATTGTCTCTTAGCTCTTTTTAATATCGACGGAGTAGATATTTTGGAGTCAGATGCCCCTTGAGTTGTTGGTGTGGATACAATCTGAACTTCGTCAAAATGATCTCGATTTCGATATATTAGAACGAGCCAAGAAAAACTTCACTCTGCCTGATCTTCCCACGATCCATTCCTCATATGTTAGTCCAAAAATGAAAAAAAAATTCGCACATGCAGTTAAGGGATTCAATTCAGATTTGGATCAGATTCGAGGTGATAATATTTTATCTTCTCGCAACTCTCTTGAGCATCGAAGTAATATTGGTTGTTAAAGCCTTCTGTAAAAGTACAAAGAAAATAAGCTACTAAAGGGGCCATTGCCTTGTTGCCCAATAGAACATCGCATTACAGGGATAATTCGTAATTCAGTCACACAAGAAGATTTGGGACTAATCTCCTTTCGAGCGTGTACCGACTGTGAAGGCTTAAAACAAATTTATGTTTCGCATTTATAAGGGGTGTCTCCAGACTGTTGGTTAAGTCTAAGAAAAAAAAAATTTTAACGAATAGTCAAACTCACATTGTTGTGATGGAGTATTTTACGGTAAATGAGCTATGTATACCTACTGGACATATGGGCTCAAAAAGTACAACACCCTTATAATCCCACCATACTTAGAGCTTAACCTTCCTTCTCAGAATGAATGAATTTGTTGAATTAATCAATTGGAACGAGTTCCGTCGGGAACAACTCCTTACACCCATTAAAGTCTTAGCATAGATCGCTTTTAAATTAGATTTAGATTGGAAAAAAACTCGCCTGTAAAAAAACTAAGGATAAACCGTGGAAAATTATTTTGTTCCATTTTTTAGGCTCATCATCCATCCTCTACTATTAAAAAATACTGACTGCAATATAAGTATCTCTCATCACCCGCACTAGATTTTTTACGTCACAACACTTTCTTGGGTATTTGAATACCCATTAGGCAGAAATGGGTTAAAAAAGGCAATTTTTCCTCCGTTTAGTGAGCATGTAGCAGATGCTTTCACGTGTCGTCACATATCAGGTAAATACCGAGTAAGGGTCTAGAGACGTGAGCCTCCCTGGTTTCAATTGTTGCGGTACGGCTTCGACGCCAATTCCAGAAAGAAGCACATCCGTCGGACAGTTGCTTGAGCCAATAAAAGTAAGTAACGAGTTCCATGAATACTCTGTATGGAATGCTAGTGATCTTGGCATCACATTTTCCTGATCTTCCTCACAAAATTATTAAAATACATTGTTTGGTTGTTGGTAATAAGAATACTTTATTTGAAATCGCACACGTATTTCACGTCGGCATAATATTGACAAAGTTTGTTCTAAATAATTGTTTTTTTTTTTTTATTCTTTAGAATTCAGTATAATTTGTATTTGAACCAAATTGCAATAATTATCATCTTACATAATTTGCTACATCAAGTTTTTACCGATTAATTTTGTTGTGCGCCCTCTTTTTACTTACCCACTTTTTCAGAGTAAACGTTAAAACTACGGTAACGGTAATACTTCTCATAGCAAACATGCCATCAACACTAAAAAATATGTTATTAAGTTTATATGAAATAGACAATAGATTTCAGACGAAACTATGTAAATGGTTCTCTTCAAAAATGTTATTGTTGCCTTTGCATTAATTCGGCGGTTAATACTCGATATAATATAATAATAATAGATTTAATAATTTTATATATATATATATATATATCAATATATTGTATTTAGTAAATACGTTTTAAAACATCAATTGTGTAAACAGCAAGTTTTAAATTCGAAAGTAATTCAAAAATTTTTTTCAAACACCAATAGTATAAGTTGTTATTAGTTATTTAGTTAAGTACTACATATGTATATACTTGGAAGTAATACAGTTTATAGGTACATTTGGACATACATTTTACGATAAGTTTATTTTAAAAATGTCTTATAAGATATACATATTTATATAAAAGCGTTTTCTTTCTTATAAATGTGATATTTTGCATAAAAATATTACATATATATATATATATATATATATATATGTATATATATGATTATTTGATAAATATTCCAAAGTTTCTTCTTCTAATTGAAACCCTATCAATTCTTCTTGCATAATTTCTATCTGCACTGTTAACGAAATCTTGCTTATCAGCAGAAAATCTGTACAATTTTCGCTGTTAGCAACATTTCCTAATTCTGGCTGTTAAACTATGCTACAGCTCTGCAAAATCAAATAAAATCCGACATATGTTTAACAGCACAATGCAATCCAATATAAGCATATTTGTATACCAGTTAACCAAGTTGCAATCCACATTTTGGCCAAACTTTTGACACGTACTCGTCTTAATTCGAAACCACCTGCTGTGTTAAGCGAACGCTAGCATCCTGCAGTGGAACCCATTGAGCCGTGGCACTCTTCGAACGGAACATTTCTTCGAAAAAGATTTTTTCGTCGGCGCAAACCTCGGGACTGTTTCCAATAATGGCGCAGCCAAGAATTTCACTCGAACCTAAAAATAAGTACAAATTTGGTTTAATTATTAGGTTTTTATAATAGCCGTGTTTTATTCGTACTGGTTTAACCAAAAATGTTCTAAATTACATGCAGAACACTAACAAAAAGATGAACCAGCTCAGTAGCTGGAACATCTTGTTAAACTTTTTTTCGTTCCGCTACTGCTCTATAGATGTCGTTGTTTATGTTTGTTTTAATTGATTTATAGTCACCCTTTGCTGTCGAAGGAAACAGCGGTCATTGAATAATTACAAATAGAAGGTGACACTGCCGACGTTGAAGCGACATTACAGCTATGTGGCAGATATTTGCACTACACATAATTATCCAATTCTTTAACCCACATTAATTGTCTTCGCTTAGATGTTGAAAATTTCCCTCAGTATTTGTTTCACTTGTTTTGTTAAACGGAATAGTCCTTTTCTAATTAAACAGTTAATTTCTAAGGATATTTTTTTCCATTATATCAGCAATTGCTAAATTGTTGCTCATTTTGTTTACTTTTTTATATGCATCGGTAGCGTGTAGAAGTTTTTTATTTTAAAAAATTATTTGAAAGATATGTATATCTTTAATATTAATACGCAAACATCGAATGTTGTCGTACACTTTTTCAATATTTATTTTAGAATAAGGACAATGAAACGTATATCATTCGGAAGGTACTGCACCATAGATGTGCCGAATTATGTTAGATTTTAAATTGATGACTTTTGACCCGAAATATTAACGTTGAAAGTTTATATTAATTTTAGTTAGGGATCTCAGAACTGGGAAGAGGTAGAATGAAGAATGAGGTATCGGATGAAAAGCCGGCTGCACAATATGATTGCATATTAGATTGGTGACCTTTGACCTCAAATATGAGCGGAAAAAGAGCATTAATTAAATAAAAGCTAAGCTGTAAGCGATGGAAAAACATGATATAAGAGAGAAATTTAGACATTCATAAGATGTGCAAAAAATACTTTGATATTTTTCACCATCGTTTACGGTTACCCTACAATAAGCACTTTTTCATGTAACAAGTGTCAATATATATTGTGATGGTAAAATTGCTTACAAATAGTAAATTTCCAAAAATTTCCGTTATTTTGACATCAAAATTATTGTGATATCTCGAAAACTTAACCTTAGTGCTACAAATGCTATAGCAAAAGAAAAAATAAGCAAAAAAAGGAAAAGCATCGAGGATAGGATTTGTTTAAGCATTAGGGCGATAAATAGACAAGGGATAAGACCAAGGATTCAGACAAAGATTGGGAACAGGAATACGATTATAGATAAGATAACGAGTATGACAAAAATTTGAACACAGATTAAGTAGGGAATTGGACAAGGATTAGAACAAGAATTGGAAATATGACTTCGACAAGGACTAAGACAACGGTAAGGGCAAAGATAGAGACATACCTAAAACAATATTTGGGACAAGATTGGGAAAAGTATAAGGACAAAAAAGGAATAGAACAAGGATTTCAGCACATTGATTCACATTGTTTCAAAGAAAATATTTTAAGAATTTTGAATATTTATACGCGTCAAAATCAAAATAATTCTAAAGTAAAATCTGCAAAAAGAAAACTAAAAAAATTTGACAATTTAAATCATATATAAAGTTACTTACTTTATTTAAAAAAGTTTGCTAAAAATTTGAGTATGCATTTGGTAAAACTTTATTAATTTAAACAATTCGCTTATTTACCAATGGTGTGCTGACATTTTAATTATTGTTTTTTATTCTGTAGAAACGTTGTTACTCTTTATAAGAGTAATTTACAGCAAAGTTATGTTTTGTTGGCATTTCAATAAGAAAAGTTTAAAATAAAATAATAAACTACAGTTATAAAAATATATTTTAAGATATATTTAAAGTTAAGTATGTTTTTTTTTAATTTGATGCCAATAACTATATATTAAGGCTATGCCAATAAATATACTTTGCTGTCAATTCATTCTATATATTTGTCTTATTTATTACTACTTTTATATACAGGCATAAATATTATAAATAAGCGTGATAATATTAATTATTAATGCATTTTTAATAAACTGCAGCATTAGTTGTAGCCTAAAAACTCAATTCTATTAAATTATTATTCTACACAATTTGACAATTTCCATAAAAATCAAATAACACAAACGAAAACACTTGTCAGCGAAGCAGAAGCAACTGACCTTGAACAAGGTGGGATTTTATTTCTGTTTGTTTTGGGATTAATTTCTGTTTGTTTTGGGATTTTCTTAGCTATGTGCACAAACCAGGTGAAGAGCTTTGGTGATATCCAAAACGATTGCAGCGACATGTGGATAGCGTAGTGGCGAATGTTGGCGGTGTCCATTCTATATTATAATTATTCAATGCAGCGGTGCTTATTTCTTTGCAATAAATAAATAAAAATGGATGCAAAAGAGTCGTAATTTTATTGCCCCAAGCGGTCAATGCCTCAAGCTCCAGTGTCCCAAGCGGTCAAGGCTCGAAGCTCCAATGTCCCAAGCGGACAAGAGAAAAACTTAAAAAAGTTTAACTAATGCGATCTATTCGTTCATTAGGTTAAACCAGAACGAATAAAACGCGGCTATTAATAATAGAACTGTTCGAAACTAAACTAATATCTTTGAGTATATACATACATATACAGAAATTACTTTGAGTTGTGTCATCTCGCACTAGATGGCGCCACATACACCACTTTCAGATTTCTACGCTGGTTTGGATATTTTTTTTTTTTATCGACATTGATCAAACATACAAATGAACAGACAGACAGCAATGCACAAACACACACACAGTGTTGTTTTGTTGGTTGAGCTGTCGCATTAGTTGTGTGTGTGGTATGATCCCGTTAAGTTGCGACTTGTTTGTTTGTGTTTTTGTACTGCTGAGGCAAGCGCATGCGTGTAGCATTTAATTCTTATATGAACTTTTATGGAGTTTGGATGTGCGACTCATTATATTTCTATTAAATTTTCAAAGAAAAAAATGCCATCAAAATGCGTACATAAAAATTCCTACAATGTTTCTACACCATGTGGTTCGTTGTCATTTTTCATTTACCAACTGATCAAAGACGAATGCTTTGGGTCAAGCATTCAGACTATGAAGAATTAAAAAATTTGGCTCAATATGGAAAGGCAACTATAAAATTTTGCTAAAAGGATTTAAATAAATCATGTATAGTTCAGCGAGCTATAATGAAAAAACTTCTAAAAACCTCCATACCGACTCAGTATCCAAATATTTTCCCATGTACGGAAGATAGCTTGGATCTTTGTTGTGAAAGGCTTTTAACCCTCAAATGCCCAACAACACCGATTTCATTAAAAATAAATTATGTTGTGCTAAATGATCCCCTGAACACGACCCCGTTTTTATTTTTTGGAAAAAATTTTTGTTTACAAGTTATTAAAGAAAACATGGATGTATCCAAAAAGATACAGTGGGTATTCCGACGTATACCATCAATCAGCTTGGTTGTAGGAGTTCAAGGCAAAAACGTGGAAAACGATTCCTTTTATGATAACTACACTAACTTGTAATTTTTTTTACTCAAAAATTGTTAATAGTCTAAAAGATATTTCATGTCAAAAAGCGAACTTTCCGTAAAAATTAAATAAAAACTATTTTTTGAATTTGACGGTCAATAGTTCCCAAACCAACAAAGTTATGCCAATAATTAAATTTTTGTTTTATACTTGCAATTTTCTGAGAGAAACTACATATCCAGCATTTAATTTTTGCAAAATTTTAAAAGAAATAGCTTATTTTCTCGGTTGTATCAAAAAAGATACGCTGGGCATTTAAAGGTTAAGTTCATGTATAGAGCAAAATATCGAGTCTAAGCCAACCCGTATTTTAATTCAAACATCAACGATTGCTCGATCAAGCATAATTCATTATGTACCACCTCATTTAAAGGCTATATCTTTAGAAGAAGAGACTTATAAGCCCTTTTATGACGACCCGGGCTGAGAATCTATACGAACACATTCAAAAAAAAAATAAAAATGGCGAAACTAATTTTTTTTCTCCTAAACATCCCAATAACTTTGTTCAAAACTTACGCATTCCACGGCACATCTTCAGATCGCCAAAAGCCAAAAAACCGAGTGTCGAGGATATGGTTACAAGCAAAATTAATCAACTCTTTACAAAAAAAGTGTCCCTGTGAGAACATTATATCACTCGTTTTCTTCAATAACGTTACAACTCAAAAAATTAGATTTTTCAGGAGAAGCATATTAAGTTTTGAACAGACGAAGGAAATTAATTCACCATTTTCAAAATATGGACAAAACATCAAATATACAAGTACTACTGTAATGAACATTGTTTAACCCTGCAGTAGTCGCGCGGATTACGTATGTAATCCAATCGTGCAAAATTATGAATTTCACAATTGTCTGCAATCGATGTTCATTGATTTTACGTACTATAAGAATTAAGTTTATGTTGTTTTTTTAAATAAATATAATATAAAATAAAGTAATAATAAAAACTAAAACAAATAACTAAGCATTTTCAAATTTCGATCTCTTATTTTAAACTAAACATATGTAATCCGCGCGACCACTCTCGTCACATTTAGGTACGCGACTACTGCAGGGTTAATCCATACAAAGTGAAAAAAACTGGATATTATCGATATACATATAATACGATCTAATCGGAAATATATTGAGGTGAATGAATCACAAATTCTATTTTTCTGCAAAAATTAAAGAATATATCGTTACCAAAATTGTACACAGCATAGATCATGGTAACACGAATATTTCTGTGTTATTAACTTAATTCTTATGTTTTTTGGATTGTAACGTTATTGAAGAAAACGAGCGATATATACTAACATACTGACGCAACTTACTCGTCGCAAAACCTCTCATTGGAAAAATGAAGATAGGGATTTATTTTTAAAATGAGACCCGAAAATATCTTTAATACCCCGGGATCTATATATTCGATTCTAGTTTTATTTATTATATTATACTAGTGTCGCCTTTGGTCGAAATTCGACCATTTAAAAATGGATTTTTTTTTTTTTTGTATTTTTAGTGAAAACATTTTTTTCTTCCTTCACTCATGTGGAAATATAACCGAACTCATATCGCAACATATGTACCACCGGCAGGAAATCACAAAATAGAAACTCCATTCCGTGTTTCCATGTTCTATGACTTTTACTTCCAAAGCTATTCGATATCAAAAATTTGGTTTATATGGGCAGAGCCACACCCCCTTTTCCAATGCGCGCCACGATTTTCTAGTAGATGGATATCACCAACTTCCAACACATATTGAGTTTCATTGTTATATGGCATTTACTTCCAAAGCTATTCGAGATAAAAACTTTAAATTGTATGGGTGGTGCCACGCCCCCTTGTCTAATGCTCGTTCAATTTTTAAAGTCAAACAACACGACCAAATAGGAAGTTCCTACCTAGTTTCATTGATTTGTGACTTATAGTTTGAAAGTTATAACAAAAATTTGGGCTGCTGAAAAGTTCCACGCCCATTTTTTAACGCCCATAAAATGTAACCAGTGAAATGGTACGTGTGATTTGTGGTCGAATACCGATTTCGGAAGCTGTGTGACCTATAACTCTAAAGCTATTCGATATCGCAAATTTGGGTTGTATGGGCTCACTATATTTATTCAGTGCACTCCTTCTCCCCACTCTTATTGATTTGAAAAAAAAATTGTCAAAATCGGTTGAGAAACACGGGAGAAAATGGTTCTTAACTGTTCTGCCTACGCCTATTTATAAATAGATTACGTATATTAATTATAATTACGCATAATTTGTTTTATTAAAAATTTTTTTGCCTTTTTTGTTATTTTATTTAAAATGAGTGGTTTATATGTTATGTTTAATGTTTATCTTTATTAAAATAAAAAGCATAAAAATATTCGTTGGAACAATAGTATGTTGAAAATACATACTTGTTTGGAGAATTCACTGCATTTAAAAAAAAACTGGCAAAATTTATGCTTTTACAATTTCTTAAAAAATCACAAAACTGAAATAAAAATGCCCAAAATTAACCGAATGAAAAAAAATTACTTCAAAAGTTGTCGACATGTAGGATTTATCGACATATTATTTTTCAAAATTTTAGATATTTAAATCTAGATCAAGGACTACTTTTTCCTCTCTAAACTCCTGTAAAAAAATAAAATCGCTTCAACAGCAACAGGCTTTGTTAGTTTTGTGCACACATACATACATACATACATACTGACTCATAAACACTTATGTTTACAAATTTCTTTATGGATCATTTGCCTCAATCATAGTCTGTGTCAGCATCTCAGCGATTGTTGAGTAAGTGCGCCATCTAAGCGGCAGAGTTACTCCCTAAATTTATTTTGCTGAAGTGGTTTCTCTATATATATATACTCAAAGCTAATATCTTGTTATGATGAATAGTGGGTTGAAAATGATAGGAGAAAATTGAGAGTGTAAAAGGTTAAATTTTCTTTACGAATTCAGCTATGGATGGATTTATACAGTACTATGATATACAGTGGCTCACAGCTTACTTTATGCAATATAAATTTAAAAATTATAGTGCTCTTTAAAAAAAACCTAAAAAGAAAACGGTAAAATTGTCGATGCAGATTTTTAAACATATTTTTAGCAAAAGCATTAAACGAAAAAAAACAAACAAAAAAGTACTCTCTCACTACGAGATGATAAAAACAAATAAAACAGCAGAACTGAAGCTCACAGCTTATTTTATGCATGCATTTCTTTTCTTTGTTGTGTACCCTCTAACTGTACCCTCGACTAACGGCTGTTTGCTTTTATACACTGAACTAAATATTGTTCTTAAAATCAAAGAATCTCGTTCATAAAGCGAAATTCATTGAATTTTAAGAACTATTCATTGCCCCAAAGAACGAATTCTTTGGTTCAATGAATCGTTGTTCTTAATTTTAAGGAACAGTTCATTGTTCGTGTTCATTAAAACTTTGTTCCAGTTCTTATGTTGTAATATCTAAAAAACCATTAGAGAATTTTATCTCAATAAGAAACTGATTTTTTAAAATATATCTTGATATTGTTTTAAAATTTCTAAGGACAGACTAACTTATTGTAACACTTGTATGTGCCATTAATTAATCATTTTTCTTCATAACATATCAAAGAAATAACGTAAGAACAAAGATTCATCGAACCAAGGAACTCGTACTTTGGACCAGTTTTAATGTATAATACATTGGGACAAAGAACTTTTTCTTTGTTATTAAGTACGTTTTTGGTTCTGTGTATGTGCGGGAAGGTATGTCTGCAACAAGTTTGAGGTAATAATTAGTCTTATCGCAAGTGTCAGAAGGTCAATACTCGCATTTTTATAAAATGGGTCGTCGCACCAAGGTCGAAATAGTAAGGTCGAAATAGTAATTCATCACTTTAACATAAAAACGAAAAGTCGTAGCGGAAAATAGCTCAAATAGTCAATTTAAAGGTATCGACTGTCCAGAAAATTATTAAACGATTCATTCATGAAAACTGAATCGAAAATGAAGGCAGTTTTTTATACTTCGGGTTTTTATACTGACGTTTGAGTTTTCTAACGGGTTCAACCCTGTTAACCTTCATCCGGATTTGTCATCAAATTGATGACATTTTTGGTTTATATTCTTTGTGTTTTTTATGGAATGATCTGAGATTTTGGTTCAATGGTTAAATTGTATATACATTTTTTTTTTTTTTGGTATCAGATTTGTGCTCACATGTCACATACATATGTGCTGTATAAATTTCCTTAATATGTATTTGTCATCAAATTGATGACGCTATACTCTAACAGGTGTCTTTATCTTTGTTGCATCATTTCCTCTCTCTTTTTTGTCATAATTTTGTTCTTCGGCTAGTCTTTGTTTGCTTCTCAGCGCATACACAGTTATATGCATTGTTGACGTTTTTTTTTTTGAAATATTGGTGGTATTTACGATCTAGAGTTTTTGGAGTATTTTTAATAAATTAAAAAGAATTTGCTACAGATTGTGATCGCTCCTATAGTTTTTCTTGACAAATATTACTTATAGCGCAAACAAATTTTGCCATATTTTTTTAGAACTAATTAATTTCGCAGTTTCCACCATTCCACCATCGAAAATTTAGTATTTATTGTATTTGGAAAATGTTTATATTTTGTTTTTGTAAAACTGTGAAATTTACTACATATCATCCCCTCTATGCCCAAAACGCCAATGTGAAAATACATGGGTTCTAAGTTTTTAATTGCATCTAGTGCATTTTAATGCAAAGAATATTCGCCCAAAACAAGAAAATCCAATTCGGTCTAGAAAAAATTATAAAATTCCATGCTAAAACCATCTATGTGATTTTCTGATATTTTTTTCATGCGAAAAACGATAATGTGCACATTTTTTCACTTTAAATATTTCCAATATTAGCAAACAACTTTTTTTTTGAGTTATAAAATTGTGGCATTTTTTTTTAATAAGTTTATTTCTTTTATAATTCTTAAAAACATATTTTTTAAGAATTATATTGTGAGCTTAATGCCAAATAATTCATGAAGCAACAGGTTGCTACAACAACAAAGTTCTTTGCAGAACTTAAACCAAGCTGACTAGACCATGGTTTCGTCGGACGCTACTCCGACTCATCAGTAGTCTCAGTGGTTCTAGCAGTCCACTAACTTTGACAAGCTAATAGGCGCAAGATCAATAAAACCAAAGAGGAATTATAGAAGCGCTATACTTTGTCAAAGCAATGTTTTTCTACTCTTTTGCTAGTCATTGCTTTGACAAAGTATAGCGCTTCTATAATTCCTCTTTGGTTTTATTGATCTTGCGCCTATTAGCTTGTCAAAGTTAGTGGACTGCTAGAACCACTGAGACTACTGATGAGTCGGAGTAGCATCCGACGAAACCATGGTCTAGTCAGCTTGGTTTAAGTTCTGCAAAGAACTTTGTTGTTGTAGCAACCTGTTGCTTCATGAATTATTTGGCATTAAGCTCACAACTTTTTTTTTATTTTTCTTTTGAGGATACGTTCAGAATAATTTGTTCCCATCAAAAGTGAAGAAAATCAGTGGTCTTCCTACTTTGTAGCAGCTAGGAATTAACTCTTCTCTCAAGAATGATACATTTTTAGGATTTAAAAACTCCCTTAAGTCGACATGGAGCTTTCTTGACCCTTTTTTTTATTAGAATACATTGTCCTCACCTTTCTTCAAAAATAGAAAAAAAATCATTGATCTATCTCATCAGTAGCGGGTACAAGCTCGCTTTTAGTGAATAAATGTGCACATTGGTTTTTTTGGCATAAAGGAAATTAACGATTCTGAAAGTTTTGTGTATGCAACTCTATTAAAACTTTGGTAATGAAGGCAATTGCAAAAGTCCTTCTGCAATTTATTTGTCAAAGCATTGTAAATGTCTTGAACCAGTGATGTGATTTGGTGGGATTTCGGGCTCATTTTGGGATATTTGGCCTATTTGAGAACGTGTGGGATTTCAGATGCTTAGGTGGGATTTTCTACTGAATCATAATTTTTTTAAAGTGTAAATTAGCAAAACTGGTTGGTATCACTTTTTTGTAATCTTTCAAATTTTTCGTTTAATTGCTGTTTCATTGATTCGTAATATGTAAGAAAGGGATATGTATATTCAAGAGGCCTAAAATTAATGAAAATAAGATCCTCATTTAAAAACAAAAATATAAGCTCAGTTTCATTTTGATGCAACGAAAGAAATTTACGATTACTTCATACACTTAAGAGTTTTTATAAAAAACGCAGTGTTTAACTTTTCGTATTTTTTTTTTTATAAAATTTGTTATATTTATTGAATAACTTTATTATGTACATTATTAAACTATAAAATTATTATGTTAAAATAATGTAGGGGAGGATGCTCGCCTACCAAACACGTTTTGCTTGGAGGCCATACCTTTGGTTTAAAACATAATTTTTCAGAGCTTTTGGTTTCATTTGGAAGCTAAGTTCAATAACTAACAAGAATTTTAATCAGAATTTAAAATTTTCAAAAATTTTAATTTTGGCAGTCAATCTAGCAAAAGTCTTGAAATCAGCCGCTTAAAAAATCGGCCCAGCTACGGAACACCTAAAACAAATCGTTGAAAAAAATTAGAAAATGAAGTAAAAACGCTAGTTTTTGAGAGTTTATAAAAAGTTTATTCTATCAATAGTTCACAATGACTCACTGAACTTTTAACAATAGAGATTTGAATTTCTTTGATGGCTGCAGCCATCGCATCAGAATTTATATTCGTTCTTCTTTTCACTTTTTTTAGGCGACGCCATTCTAAAATTTTATCTGAACGTGGACGAGAATCACGAAAACTATTTTAACTAATTTCAAACACTATTTTCAATATAAATGACAATTTTTTACTTGCACGATTTCTGAAAATTTGTTCGGAAGGTGGACCAACGTTTTGTTCAGTAGGTTGGCAGGCGTCATGATATGACGTGAAATATTTTTTCCCATTTCTCAATATTGTTGGAGTGCTCGCCGAATTGTAAGAAATAAACATTAAATATAGAATTCTACTCATGTTCACATTTTTTTATCGGTAAGAAACACTCCGAAATTCACTAAATAGAGATGAACTATTTTTGCTCAGCTTCGGTGTATTCGAATATTTTTTTTCTTAACGGCCGTGGGGCTAAATCAGCATGCGCATTCATCTCAATGATTTATCAAAAGTGAACATTCAATGAGATGTCACCGCGACACTTTACACATTGGCGCATCATACAGACGTCAGAACTCACGGTGTTCAGTAGTAGGTGGGCCTGTTCAGCAGGTGGGCATCCTTATTTCTTTTCAAAAATTGCATAAAAAATCGTTATTGGTATAAATATTTGGGTGGGATTTTTTGTGGGTTTTTCGTGTCATTTTGGTGGGATAAATAGGTCTAAATCGGGATGTGATCGGGATTTTTTACTAAATCAGAATCACATCACTGTCTTGAACAAATAATTTCAGAAATTGACCTTCTGACCTGGGAGTTATATGGGAAAAATTGAACACATTACCAGAAAAATGCTATTTTTGAGATTAAAAAAGAAAACAATATGGAAAATTTTAATAAATTCATTAATCGTCGGTTAAATCTCTAATTAATGTTAATAAATTTGTAAAAAAATAAAAAAAATAAATAACTGGCCATTTCAGCCCTTGACAGGACTTTGACCTAGCTTCTTATAATCAATTGTGTTGTGCGTGTTATTAAGTTTGTACACAATTGACCGAGAACCGGACCTACATGCTTAACGCCGACTCCGAACGGCGATGAACGGAATGTTCTTATTCTCAAGAAGCTTTACATGGCATTTTGATTACTCTCTGAGGTTTGCCATTGTCTGCAGAGAGGTGGCGGCCGTACAGAACAATTATTTTAATTCAAATAATTTTCTGTCGCTGCTGGGGTTCGAACCTGGGTCTCCAAAGTTCGTTGACATAGCGGCCAAGCACTTTAACCAACTGCGCCACGGACGCCACAATAAATTTGTGCTTTTACAAAAATGCAAATGATTTTTGAGAAAGTAAAAGAAAGAAGAAGTTTTTTTCGTATAACCACCAGGTCAGAAGGTCAATTTCTGAAATTATTGGTTCAAGACATTAACAATGCTTTGAAAAATAAACTGCAGAAGGACTTTTGCAATTGTCTTCATTACCAAAGTTTTTACAGAATCGCATGTACAAAATTTTCAGAATCGGTAATTTTCTTTATGCCAAAAACGCCAATGTGCACATTTTTTCACTAAAACTGAGCTTGTAACCGCTACCGATGAGATAGGACAGTGATTGTTTTTTCTGTTGACGAAGAACATAATAAGAAAATTGGGATAATGTTGATATAACTATGCGTGCATACTATGGTATTTTGATATTAGCTCGTGTTTATCGATCTAATGGGTAGTTTTTGAGTGAACTGTGGGACGACAAGCATTAATTTTAATTTTCTTTGTTTTAGTATTATCGGCTAATATATATTCAATGGATGTAATAATTAAAATAATATTTATTTTTGGATTAAAATCATAAATAGAGATGAATCGAAACATTGAAAAAATTGTTTTACTGTTTTATTTAATAGTGAAAACTTGGAATTTTTACGTGTCATCAATTTGATGACAGTAATACTTTTATGTATTAAAAAAGGAATGCGAATGAGGGTTAAACTATGTTTCGTAAGTCCAGAGCACGTTCTCCCAAAATTAATCTTCTTTATTGACATGGATAAACGATACGCTTTCAAACGATAAGCGATGCTTCAAATTTTTGTGCAAACTATGAGTCTATCAGTAGAAGCAGTGGTTTTACGTGGTTTAGAAATGCGTGGCTTATTCTAAAAATTATTATGACTATTCAATTTAACTAACTTGAGTGCATTTTAGACCATTTTTAGCGAAACATTGAGAATATCCGCGAGTTCCGCCGGTTTTTACCTTTTCGACTTAGTTCGTGAATAATTTACCGTTTTTTCGAGACCAATGTCCCAAGTCACAACCCATTTTAATAAGAATTGGCGAAATTAACTAAATAACACATTAAAATTTTACTAATAACCGATCTTGTTAACTCTTATTCACGAATTAGATGACCTGCACAAATGAAAGTATATATGTATGAAAGTATACATGTAATGATAATTCTCTCTCGGAGTTTTAAACATCGTCACACTGGAGTCTCAAAAAATTTAACCTGCAGTTGATGAATGTAAGTGAAATAAATTAACATTTATGCTTTTTATGTGTCCACACTGTACATAGGCAGGATCTATTTTCTTCCCATGAATGTTACGGTTAAATATTACTGTGGGAAATAGCAATCATGGAAATAATCCCCATATTTCTTTGTTGATAGCAACAAATTATGTTCAATTTCGATATCATTCGCACAATGAACTTTTAAGCTATGCTCCAGCACAAATTCACAGATTTCTGTATACTTTTGTACTCGCGTAACTAACAAAATATCATTCAAAACCCTTGATTGCATCATCGAAAATTTGAACTTCTGAATTGACCATGTTAACAGCAGTTACGACTAACATTTGAGAGCAATAATATTTCAAAATGAATGGAGAGTATGGTTCACTTGTAAAAAGTAGGGAGTTTTATGTTTGAAAAAAGAATCGTTAAATGAATCACCCTTTATTGTCCTATACGAAATTCTGTATGAGGGGTAGCTCACTTGACCGCCACCTCTGGAGTCCCTATTTCGAATATCGGTCAGGGCATGGTCCTTATAATTTGATATGCCAATTATTTTAGAGAAAAACCATCCACTCAACAATAGATGTCAACTCAGTAATAAAAAAAAAAATAAAGAAAAAAAAAAATCAATACAAAAGTGGATATCTTACCTAGAAGGCCTTCATGGACCACGGTGAATTCAATCAAAGAATTTTTAAGGACGTCCTTTGACACATCAAAAGTCAACGCTTCATTGAAGACGGGGCTTACAGTGTTTCTTATTACGCCAGTCTTGCGTTTTTTTATTTTCTTGCCACCCGAAAGCAATGCAACCTTGACATAAGGATCCGAGGAATTACGCGAGTCATCAACAATTCTTAGATTACGTGCTTTAATTAGGACAACAGTTAATCGTTCAGCTGAAGGTAGATATGCCAGCGAGATCATGATGTCACCTAAATCCACCTTTAAGTCCTGTATATACATATAAATCGATTTAAAGCCATGTCAACGAGCTGAAATTAAAGATGCTTCCAAACCTGTTCAGCGCAGGATCCCAAAGGTGTCCAAAGTTTGAGCTTCTCGGAAAGATCCAAGTTTGATAAGGGAATTTGAACACCTCCGATGCAAACATGACGCGAATATGCATCAAAATCGTAGAGCAAAATCTCAATGGTACGTTTATCAATGACAGAAGAGCTCTCCTCAAAAACAAAGTCCTCATCAAAAACTTTAAAGGGAAGAGTCAAAATATCTCATTTAAAAAACTGGCATTACAACTCACCTGGGTTTAATGTTTTCTTGTGGATTCTGGTCTGCCAAAAATTCTTCTTTTCCGGAAGAAGTCTTACTTTGGCGTACGGGTCAGCTGTGCCGCTAAAGTCACGTGGCTGCAGATTTTGAGCCTTTAATTACATAAAATTAGCTTAGATTTAAATTTAAGTCAATCTCATTTCCACAGAAAATCACCTCAATTAAACGCACTGATAGAATACCAGCTGCGGGATCGTAAAGTATGCCTACATGTAAGTTGCCACGACTATCATTGCTCCCCTGAGGCGTGACTCCCTGCTGCAAAGAGTTCTGAAAAACCATAAACGGCTGGATGAGTTTGTAAAAAAAAAAAAAAAATTCTTGAGCTGTTTACATTTCTATATAAAGCCATGTCGATCTTGGTATGGTCTAATTTCGCATTCATTGAAGAAACTTTAGGGCGCGTGGGATGCATTCCAATTACTACATGTTTGTCAGAGCGGGCTAACGCTACTGAACTAGTGGACGTCATCGACAATGTATTCGATTTAAGGCTTCCTGTGGGCGATGTTGGCGTCGGTGGAGGCGACTCATCTATAGAAGTTTATGAAAAGAGCTCCAGATTAGTCAAAATTATAGGTTAACATTAAATAACTTGCCCGCAGAGGTAGAAACCTGTTGTTGTACGGTCTTGGGTGGTACCCAAAATGCGGGATCATCTGTATTAATTGAAGTAGGGCTGGCATTGCCCTTTCCTATGGATCGTGAACACTCGCTCATTGTGTCCACGTTATACCCAGAAGACCCAGCAGCCAGTGCTTCCCGACTTTAAAGAGTTACATTATATTTTTAACTATTTGAAAATTTTCTTTTACCTCTGTGCAACTTCATCCGTTTCTGTTGCTGATTCAAGCAAATTTTTTTCAAACCAATTCAAACGGTATTTCTTCGAACATGTCACATAGAAAACGGCACCCAAAACTGAGACCATCATAAAAGAGATCGAGGCGTAAAGGCCTACCTGTGCCAACGATATGTTTTTTTCTCGTATAACGATGTCCATATTTTCTGCAATACAAAATAAATAATTTTATTAATTTTATTATTTTGCTTATTTTCAATGCAATATTCATTAAGTTTTAATTGTAAGTATCCAAATGTCTGAACATGTGTTTTGTTAAGACTCAATGGGCACAAAAAGGAATGTGGATCTCCTTCAAACCAGTTACGTGTCCGTCAGCGTGGGTTTCGATCTTTAACGTATCGACGGACCCGTTTCGAACCCGTAACAAATTCGTCAACACATGTGGAAAAAGCCCTTCGCTTTTTTGAGAAGAATTTCATACGAATACGGATCAGTTAAGGATCCGAAACACAACCCGTAACGAATTAATACACGAAGTAGCAAGTCCATCTCGAATTCGAAGCAGATCCGTGGGCCGATATTAACTGGTTCCTCAGTTATTGTTATTGTATTGTTTTTTCAGCTTAAATCCAGGTATTTAAAAAATGCATTTCAAAACAGATATCTATAATTTTTGGTTGGGTACACAAAATGGGCCGTCCGTGGCGTAGTTGGTTAAAGTGCGTGGCCGCTATGTCAACGAACCTGGAGACCCTGGTTCGAACCCCAGCAGCGACAGAAAATTATTTGAATTAAAATAATTTTTCTGTACGGCCGCCACCTCTCTGCAGACAATGGCAAACCTCAGAGAGTAATCAAAATGCCATGTAAAGCTTCTTGAGAATAAGAACATTACGTTCATCGCCGTTCGGAGTCGGCGTTAAACCTGTAGGTCCATTTCTCGGTCAATTGTGTACAAACTTATTAACACGCACAACACAATTGATCATAAGAAGCTAGGTCAAAGTCCTTTGAAGGGCTGAAATGGCCAGTTATTTCTTTTTTGTTTTTTTTTTACACAAAATGGGCCAGCAAGTGAACAAGTCAACCAGTGAAGGTCAATACAGTGAAGTTGCTTTCATGAAATCGCATAGTACAGTACTCGTTACTTGTGTTAAAAATAACACTTATTGATTGGACTATCTGTTATAAATAAATGGGTAGTAGAATATTGCACTAAATTTTCAAGATATAATATGTATACCACTTGCTCTTAAGGGGTATATTCACTTCGTAACTCCGTTTATGAGGACCATAAGGACGCGTAGAAGGTATAGAACAGTACATACATATATCCTTGATTAGCATAAACAGCTGATTCAGCTTAGCCATCTCCATCTGTCTGTCTGTTCGTCGTCACGATTACAGCCGCAATTTTGAAGATCAAGTTCGAAAATCCGCCAAATCGCTTGAAAACCACACGTACTCGAACCTTCCATACAAAGTGACTATATCTAATTGGTAAAATCTCTAAAAAATTACACAACAATTAATCATGAGCCGTGAAATTTTGCACATCTTATATATTAACCCATTAAGTCCGGGAAGAGCACAATTTTAATATGATGTTTGAGACTTATTTTCTGCTATTAAAAATTGGAATAAAAAATTCCAAACATACCTATTCTACTATTTTTGGGGTCGCTCTTTCGATTGGTGCAGTCGGATTTGCATAATAATGACTTTTGGAACCAATATGGCGCATTTTAATTAAAAAAATAACAAAATTTTTTGCGTTTTTCTTTTTTGTGAATCTTTTTCGCATAAATAAAGTTACTGAATCGGTGCCAAACTAAAACCAAAAGTGCACAAAATATCTAAAGTATAACTATGAATATTTTTTTTTTGGTTTGAATCAACCTATCCTCTTCAATATATCAATACGTTAAAAATTAACGTTATTTGGTAAATTATGAGTATTATTAATAAAATTTACATCTCTAATAATATAATTGTCCCAAAAATATATAAAGAAGGGGTTTTTGAGATCGCTGATCACGAATTTGAGGTAAGATTTTCAAAATTTAAGATGGCGGATTCAATATGGCCGACCGAAAAATTGGTTGTTTCCGTCCGATAGCCGTTTTATAAACGCTTCCTAACTGGAACCTTGTAAAACCTTTATATTTTTATAATTCAAACGAAGTTATCTAGCATTTGTAAATTAAGTCTAATATTTTATATTGAAATATTCGTAATTTTAGATACTTAAAAAATCCGAAATCCTAAGGAAAAATAAATAAAAAAAAAAAAAATTAAAAAATATCAAATAAAAAATAAATAAAAAAACAAAATAAAATAAAAACATAAAAAAAATTAAATAAAAAAAAATAAAAAATACTCTTGGCGTCCACCTCCACCTGGTTTGAGTTGGGAAACATTTATACAACGACTAAAGGACGGAAACAATCAAACATCGTAAACACCCCGTATAATAAACATTATCGCATTAGTTTCAGTCATTTCATGAAATTTAATCGGCTACAGATCGACCATCTTGAATTTTGAAAATCTAACTTCGAATTCGTGATCACCGGCCTCAAAAACCGCCTTATACACATTTTCTTGTAATTTTGAAGATTTTATGAAATTTGGTTGGCCATATTGAATCCGCCATCTTCAATTTTGAAAATCTTACCTCAAAATCGTGATCAGCGATTTTAAAAACCCCTTCTTTATATATTTTTTGGACAATTATATTATTAGAGATGTAAATTTTATTAATAATACTCATAATTTACCAAATAACGTTAATTTTTAACGTATTGATATATTGAAGAAGTTAGGTTGATTCAAACAAAAAAAAAAATATTCATAGTTATACTTTAGATATTTTGTGCACTTTTGGTTTTAGTTTGGCACCGATTCAGTAACTTTATTTATGCGAAAAAGATTCACAAAAAAGAAAAACGCAAAAAATTTTGTTATTTTTTTAATTAAAATGCGCCATATTGGTTCCAAAAGTCATTATTATGCAAATCCTACTGCACCAATCGAAAGAGCGACCCCAAAAATAGTAGAATAGGTATGTTTGGAATTTTTTTTTCCAATTTTTTATAGCAGAAAATAAGTCTCAAACATCATATTAAAATTGTGCTCTTCCCGGACTTAATGGGTTAATACGCAAACATCGAATGTTGTCGTACACTTTTTCAATATTTATTTTAGAATAAGGACAATGAAACGTATATCATTCGAAAGGTACTGCACCATAGATGTGCCGAATTATGTTAGATTTTATATTGATAACCTTTGACCCGAAATATTAACGTTGAAAGTTTATATTAATTTTAGCTAGGGATCTCAGAACTGGGAAGAGGTAGAATGAAGAATGTGGTATCAGATGAAAGGTCTGGCTGCACAATATGATTGAATATTAGATTGGTGACCTTTGAGCTCAAATATGAGCGGAAAAAGAGTATTTATTAAATAAAAGCTAAACTATAAGAGATGGAAAAATATGATAAAAGAAAGAAATTTAGACATTCATAAGATGTGCAAAAAAAATTAAATATTTTTCACCATCATTTACTGTTACCCTACAATAAGCACTTTTTCATGTAACAAGTGTCAATATATATTGTGATGGTAAGATTGCTTACAAATAGTAAATTTTGAAAAATTTCCGTTATTTTGACATCAAAATTATTGTGATATCTCGAAAGCTATAGATGCTTTCAGTACAACGTTTTTTGTATGAAAATTCGTTGATTGAGAAAAATAACAGTATACGAAATTTTTTTTGCTAATATTGTCCACGAATAGTATGTAAAAAAAAATTCCCGTTATTATGACATCAAAAGTATTGCGATATTTCAAAACCTGTAGATTTTTTCCATGCAATGCATTTCTTAAAGCAATACCATTGCCTCAGAATGAGAAAAAACAATTGATTTTTCAAATTTTGATTTTGCATGCAAATATCTCCGCCATTTTTCAATCCCATTTCCCTAAATTTTCTTTGTCTGAAAGTTTAATTAAATAACTTTCGAGAAATAAGAAAAGATTTACCGTTATCTCACTAATTCAATTTCTTATGTTGTTTTCAAAAAAACTCTAAAATATTCAATTTCTGCTTAAAAATTAGACCAGACATTCTTTCTTTGTAATTTTATTTTTATTTTTCTATTTTCTGCTCTCACACTCTTTCATAAACTACATCATTTTTTTGCAAAAATTGCTTCATTTTGACATATAATTTAATTAAGTGTTTCTATCATCGAAAATTATGAGCTACCCCCTATGATTTTTTTGATGAAAATTACATTTTTCAAAATGTTGTTTTTGTATTTTTTACAAAGTTCCACAGCTTAAAAAATAATTTCTGTGAAAAAATTTTTCAAATATTTCAAACCACTCCAAAGTAATCCATATATTAATACGCAAACAAAAGTCTTGTGGTAAACTTTTTTAATATTTATAAAAAAAGGGCATGATTCTTATATCAGTCGAAAGGTAATGAGCCACAGAGGTGCCAAAAAATGAAAAAAAAAACATATTATGTAATTATTGCAGTTAAAACCAGTGTATGCGCTCTCACTCTCATGGCTGTAATTTGAGTCTCTCGAAAGAAATTAAAAAAAAAAGTTATATTAAAGATAAGAAGTAGGAAAAAAATTTGGACAAAGATTAAAGCATAGAATTGGACAATGATAAGGACGAGAATTCAGACAGGAATTGAGAAGAGGAATTCGACAAGGACTGGGACAAAGGTAAGGACACAAATTGATACGTACCTAAAACAATATTTGGGACAAGATTGGCAAAAGTATAAGGGTCAAGAAATGGGACAAAGAATAGAACAAGGATTTGAACACACTTAGGACAAAATTTAGAACAAAGATTTAGAAATAAAGTTCGACAAGGATTAGGAAAGGATTCGAATAAGGTTAAGGTCAGGAATTTGGATATGGATTAAAAGAACAGTTTGAACAGGAAGTAAGACAATTGAAGAGTCGACGTGAATAACATTGTAAGTGACAAAATTATAGCTTTTCAGGAATTGCAAAAAAAAAAACGGTTTTAATGGCGGACTTAGTGCCATTTGATTTCGATGTCAATGTCCAAAAATGTATGGAATTTGAGAAACTATGTGCTCTTATAATAGGCTAGAGCATTTTTAACGTTAGTATGCAAAAAAACTATTTTTGATTAATATGTCGCTTACAACGTTATTCGCGTCGACTCTTCAATTATTAGAAGATATATAAGAATAAGGATAAGAATGAAGACAAGTTGGGAACAAATGAAAGGATAGGGACAAGAATAAGGACAAGGATAAGGACAAAGATACACTGTCAAAATCCATGGATGGGTCCACGATACAGCCAACTTCTTTTTAACTTTACCAAGCTTTTTTCAATATATATATAAAAAAAAAACAAGAAAAAAATCTATTTTGATATGGTCGAATTTTGACCACAGGCGATATTAGTATGCTTTAATTCCAAATACGCACTCTAAAATTTTTTAGAAGAATTGACAAATTCGGATCTTCAGCCGCATTTTCTCATACAGTAGAGATATCAGGCCTTTGCACATACTTGACGATTCCAGTTTTTTCAATTTTTTCATTATCTTTTGAACTGCTTGCATAGTAGGGGGATGATGAATGCCATAATTTTGTTTTTGTTTTTTTTTTTATCTTTGAACCAAGGATTTCTGATGGAATACCAATTCAATCAAGTCTGCCCTGATTCGAAATGAGGTGATAGATGAGTGGAAAGGAAAGGGTAATCAAGTGAACACGTGTAGGATGTTCGAAGCGAAGTGGAATGCCAAAAAAGATGTGAATTTGAATCAGAGGCAAGTGTTACGCCTTTACCTCAGTCAATTCAAGCTATAAAGCAAACTCATCCAAAAACTTCTCTACCATTAACTACAACTTCAAGTCGTAAATATTGATGAATTTTCAGTTTCAGTTGATTAGAAATGAGGATAGAAAATTCAAAAAGGTTTAAAGCGTAGGACCATGGCCTGGCCGGGAATCGAAACCGAGACCTCTGGGGTAGCAGTCAAGCACGCTACCTACTCGATTACCGAGGCCGCAATTATTGGAATTATTGCTCGCTGAGTATTAAAGCTAGGATAAAAATACGATACGCCACTAAAGGCCTGCCAATAAGGACCTGCAACAAAATTAAACAAAAAATTGTTGACGTCATGGGGAAACAGAGAGAGTCGCTCAAAGATCGAAAATGCAACATTCATGCAACAGTGTATATTGAATTATTACTCGGTGAGTATTTAAGCTACGATAAATGTTTAATGCCCTTGCGACAAAAATAAAAAAAAAATATTTTGACGTCGTCAGTTCGTGAAGATAACAACTAATGTAACAGAAATGTAATATCGTTGCATACAATTATTGCTCACTCAGGAGACTTGCTTCAGTAAATTTTATTTTATGACAGTATAGATGTGATATTAAGCCCACTAAAATATAAAGAAAATTCTTATCTTCCTGATTTCAGTGTGGCAACCACATAATGCAGTAAAAATTCTACAATAGTAAAATAACGTTGCATGGATTTTTAACTCTGTGACTACTGGCGTAACGGATATCATAAAAATAAAAAAAAATTGACAGCATCATGAGGCCCCAAAAGCACAAAAAAAAAACAAGAACAACAGCAACAACAACAAAAAAAATCTAACGACGTTCCGACAAGCTGAAAACAAAAGTTATGATTTTAAAAGAAAAGCAAAAGCAAAATAAAAATCTAAAGCAAAAGCACAACTAATGTAGAAGCAACAACAAAAATCTAACGAAGAATCTAAAATAAAAATTATGATTTCAAAAGTTTTTTTCGTGGCAACCAACAACTGCGTCACAAATCTATATATACGAGTATATAAAACAAAGTCGGGTATGTCACACCATTTATACGGCTGAACCGATTTTAATAAACTTTTATTTGTTGAATTTGTGTTCATCCCGAATAGCAGAATAACTATTAAAATATCGGAAAAACTCAGGGGTCGTGGCACCCACCATACAAATCTTCTATATCGAATAGCTTTGAAATAATAGGTCTCACAGCAACGGAATTGGGTATTCGACCTTAATTTTCACTTGCCGTTCTACTGGTAAAATTTTATGGGCGTTGGACGTAGGGCGTGGCACTTTTTCAGAAGCTCAAATTTTCAGTATAACTTTCAAGCTATAAGTCACACATTAATGAAACTCGATTAGAACGTACTATTTAGTCATGTCTTTCGACTGGCAAAATTGAGCAAGTATAGGCCAAAAGGGTGTGGTACCGCCCATACAATTCAAATTTATGATATCGAATAGCTTTGGAACTAAATGCCGTATAATAATGAAATTCAGTATGGAGTTGCCACTTGGTGATATCCTTTTACTGGAAAACTGGGATGGGCTTTGGAAAAGGAGGTATGGCTCCGCCCATACACTTTAAATTTTTGATATCAGATAGCTTTGGAACTAAATGTCGTATAACAACGAAATTCAGTATGGAATTACTATTGGGTGATATCCTTCTACTAGGAAACTGAGGCGGTCATTGAAAAAGGGGGTGTGGCTCCGCCCATACAAGCCAAATCTTTTATATCGAATAGCTTTGGAAATAAATATCATATAACAATGAAATTCAGTATGGAGTTACTTATTGGTCAGGTATTTATACTGGAAAACTGGCACGGGCATTGGAAACTTGGCGTGGCTTCGCCCACACAAGCTAAATTCAATTCAATATACTTTACTGCAAAAACTAACTTTTTTCTGGCATTTAATAATCAAAATCAAATCTTCTAAACGAATAAAAATTTCTTCATTTTAAATTTTAAAACCGCAACTTTTGCAACTGAAAGAGATTTTTAACTTCATTGCTTTTTGGTAAAGTTGGTTTTCTTGTATTTTCCCTAAAAAAAAAAAAATTGAAAATAAGAAAAAAAATTTTTTTAAAATCATTTCCGCTCATTGTGGGAATCGATCCCACTACCTCATGGCGGCAGTTTGTTAGTCAGGTTAAGAATGTCAGCGCCAGATCGTGGAATGAATGACGCATTTAATCGAGAATTGGAACGTGAACGTGAATATGATCGAACAAATGTACCCCTTCTAAACCCCCAACAGAAGGAAGTGTATGATACATTAATAAAGGCAATTGATGATGGAAAAGGTGGCTTATTTTTCCTAGATGCCCTCGGTGGAACTGGGGAGACATTCCTTATGTCATTGATTTTGTATGAGATCTAACATTGCAGTAGCAGTTGCTTCTTCTGGAATAGCGGCCACATTGTTAGAAGGATGCCGTATTTCAAAACACTCTGCAATGGCCAAAGTTTTAGTAGCATCTAAAATTATCATCTGGGACGAATGCACAATGGCGCACAAGCGCGCATTGGAAGCACTTAACCGAACATTGCAAGATCTGCGCAATAGCTCGAGATGTTTTGGAGGCGCAATGATTTTATTGTCTGGAGATTTCCGCCAAGCACTACCGGTTATTCCAAGATGGACTGCTGCCGATGAAATAAACGCTTGCCTAAATCATCAAATCTGTGGCGCTATGTGAAAAAACTTCAGCTGACAACAAACATGAGAGTTGCATTGCTGAACGATCCATCTGCTGAAGATTTCTTCAAGCAATTGCTGACTATCGGTAATGGCCGTGTTCCTGTCGACGAATCGAGCGGGTTGATTTCGTTTTCTCAGAATTTTTGCAATTTCGTCTCTTCGAAAGATGAGCTCAGCAACAAAGTATTCCCGAACATCATTGTTAACCACAAAAATAACATATGGTTGAGTGAGCGAGCAATTTTGGCGGATAAGAACAAAGATGTGCATGACATAAACTTCGTAATTCAGAATCAAATCGTTGGAACTCTGCATTCATTTAAATCTATTGACTGTGTAACAAACGAAGACGAAGCCACCAATTATCCAACTGAATTTTTAAACTCCTTGCATGTGCCTGGCTTACCACCGCACAATTTACAACTGAAGGTTGGCTCGGTAGTCATCATGCTTCGAAATCTAAACCAACCAAAACTATGCAATGGAACGCGTTTGGTGTTAAGAAAACTGATGATCAATATCATTCACGCGATTATACTCAAAGGAAAATTCAAAGGTGAGCAAGTCCTCATTCCGAGGATTCCGATGATCTCAACTGATATGCCCTTTGAGTTTAAACGAATTCAATTCCCGATTCGTCTTGCATTCGCAATGACGATTAACAAATCACAAAGTCAAATCACAAGGCCCTTAATGTTTGTGGTCTGAACTTAGAAAATGCATGTTTTCACATGGTCAATTGTACGTGGCATGTTCACATGTCGGCAAACCATCCGCTTCATTTGTTCTTGCACCTGATAACAAATCGGAAAATGTCGTATATCACAAGGTGCTTCACTGAAGACAATCAACCCGATTGCACTTCATGCAGCAAAATTCATAGCTTCAAGTTAGTTATACCAATAACATATAACATATAACATATAAAGTTCGGCTGGACCGATTTAAATAATCTCTTATTTATTGGATTTTTCTTTGTCCCAAATAGCAAAATAGCTTTTAAAATATCGGAAAAATTCACGGAAAAAAATTATATGAAAGTAAATTATCTACATTAATAAAAATCTTTTTCTGTTTGTTTGACCAGAATGCAAATCTTAAAACTGGACGAATTTAACTCAAAATTGGCTAACAGTTTACTTGAATATTAGATTATGCTTTGGCATAATTAGTTTTTACCACGCCTCTTCCACCCGTTTACAAGTAAGGGAAATCAACCAACTAATTAATTAATTTTAAAAAAATTCTGTAATTTTGACACCAAAAAAATGCACATATCTTCAAGATTGCACAGATTTTTATTACAACGTCTTTTCCTAATAACGCCGTTTCCTTAGAATGACAAAAAACCATTTTGCATATTTCCATACGTTTTACGTCAAAAGCTTATTTTTTTCTGGTTAAAAATCTGGTTAAAAATCGAACGAATAAAACCTAAACATCAAAATTTTACGTTTTCCCCGAGCAACACCGGGTATATGAGCTAGTTTTTGATATAAGATAGCTTTGGAACTAAATGTCGTATAACAACGAAATTCAGTATGGAATTACTATTGCGGGATATCCTTCTACTAGAAAACTGAGACGGTCATTGAACAAGGGGGTTTAGCTCCGCCCATACAAGCCAAAATTTTTATATCGAATAGCTTTGGAAATAAATCTATATATATAAAAAAGGAGCTTATGTTTGTAACTATGCTATAGACTCCTAAATTACTCATCTGATTAGCATGACAATTTGTGTATAGAAGTTTTTTGGTACGGTGCGTATTTGTGGGCTATCAATTTTGATCCACCTTGAACACCAGAGGGCGCTGTAGTACAAATATTTACAAAGCTGAGTGTTTTGAGCTGAGTGTACAAAATTGAATGTTTTGCTGCTATATTTTTTGACCTATCGTGAACTGCAGAGGACGCTGTAGTACAAATTTTTCGCAAAACCACCTAAAACTCCCAAACTGCTCATGCCATTAGAATGAAAATTTGTATATAGTAGTTTTCAGATACGATGAGTTCTTTTACAGTATCTTCTTTGAACCACCTTGGACACCAGATGGTGCTGTAGTACAAATTTTTTACAAAATCGCATGTTTTTCGTTGTTTTCTTACGTTACATATGCAAATATTTACAAAATATAAAATATTTCTTAAATTTAGTAATTAAGAAATTCCCGTTATTTTGACATCAAAAACATGAACATATCTTGAAAACTATGAAAAATTGACTACAACCATATATTTAATGCAACATCGTTTCTCAAAAATGAGAAAAAACAATCAGAAATTTAGTTTTGTGACTTTCGATTCAAATATCTCGTCTATTTTTTTATACATTTTGTTAAATTTTTTTTTGTCTTAAAGCTTCATCAAAATACTATGAAAACATTATTGCAAAAATGCCGTTAGTTGAGTATATATATTTAAATATTTTTTTCAAAAAAGGTCTGAAGTTTTGGAGTTTTCCTCAAAAAAAGGCTCAAAATTTGTTTTTGTTGTAAAAATAATTTAAATTCAAATTCGCAAATGTTCAATTAGTCTAATACGACCAAACCGATGTAGGCGATGGGGTATGGAAAAAAAAGGGGTATGGAAAATTCTTACTATGCCTTTATTTTTCGCGCAAATGCAAACTAAAGTGAGACTTGCCAAATTATTCCAATATTCCATTTATTTCCAATTACCCTTGCAAATACCGTGCGCACCTGTATTCTTTCACAGCTGTATTGTTGATAAGTTCACTAAAATGCCTATAATTCATGAACCAATACACATACAAAGACCATTTGTACAAAAAAACCTTCGTATTGACGTCACCTTTCATGGGAAATTTCCAGAAACAAAATCGGATCACGCATTACAGAGAACATCAATTTCATACACAATGCAACTTATTTTTATATATATATAGATTTCCCTTAGTGTGACCATGAAAAGTGTGAATGAAATTTTTAGTAGCCCAAAAATTTTAAAACTTTTTATGAAAGTGTTAGCAAAGACTACAACATAACGAAGACCAATTCAAGATCATTGAAATTAGTCCTTATAAATTTTTTGTAGGACTAACGGTTTTGCAGATATAGTTATTTGACTACATGTCCGATTCACAATTTTTAATAATTTTTTAAATTTTCCACTGTGTATAACATGCAAAAAAAAATTTATAAAAAAAAATTTGCACATATTTTTATTTTTTAAAGTACTATCGACGTGCAAAATTGGAAAAAAATCGGCGTCATCAAAATTCATTTTTGGAAAAAAGCGTCCGATTTGACATGGAATCACCGATATACAAAAAGCAAAACGATGTCTGTGTGATGGCTGGAAACTTCAAAATTACTGAGTCGATAGAGCTGAAATTTTGGCAGTACATTTTTTTCAAGTACAAGATGGGTTAAATTTCTGTCACACCCCCTTTTACCAACCACAAATCAATAAAAATGGCGTCCGTGGCGTAGTTGGTTAAAGTGCGTGGCATCTATGTCAACGAACTTGGAGACCCAGGTTCGAACCCCAGCAGCAACAGAAAATTATTTGAATTAAAATAATTTTTTTGTACGGCCGCCACCTCTCTGCAGACAATGGCAAACCTCAGAGAGTATTCAAAATGCCATGTAAAGCTTCTTGAGTACAAGAACATTCCGTTCATCGCCGTTCGGAGTCGGCGTTAAACATGTAGGTCCGGTTCTTGGTCAATTGTGTACAAACATAATAACACGCACAACACAATTGATCATAAGAAGCTAAGTCAAAGTCCTTTCAAGGGCTGAAATGGCCAGTTATTTATTTTATTTATTAATCAATAAAAATGCTATATTTCCTATGGTTTTCGTCGATTTGGCTACATTCTGGTAATTTAGTTTGTATGCTCACTGTCGGCAACTGTTCTAAAACTGGGCAATGTCCATCTACTAGAAAACTGAAATGGGCATTATATAAGGGGGTGAGGCTCCACCCATACAAAATTTGTATTATCGAATAGCTTTGAAAGTAAAAGTAGCAGTAGTTACATACAAACTCAAAATGGAGTTATTATTTGGTGATCTCCTGCTACTGGGAAACTGTAACGGGCAGTGGAAAATGACATTGGTGTTAAACTATGGGTCTAAGAAAAGTTTCGAATATAATTATTATGTTGCGATATAATTGCTGCTGGGTGCAGCAACGCGCGCCGGGAAAAAGCTAGTAATAAAATAACACAATGAAACCGGATTATGAAACCGGAAATAGACTATGACAAGAACTAAGATATGGATTAAGACAAAGATTTAGACACACCTTTCCAAACTAGGAAAGAGATTCGGACAAGGATTAAGTCAAGAATTTGATCATGGATTAAAACCAGAGTTTGGACATGAAGTAGAAAAATTATTAGGACAAATAGAAAAAATAATGAATGGGAGATTAAGTTTGGGAACAAAGGAAAGGATAGGGACAAGAATAAGGACAAGGATAAAGAAACACTGTAACGTTAAAACCTACGGGAGTGTCCACTTGCAGAGATGAGAACGGAAATCTGGTTACAGATACGCAGTGCTCACTGAGATTGTAGAGGCAGCATTTTTCCAATCTGCTTACGGATGAAAGACTCATGCCGCCTACTTTGGCACCGCCGTTGACAACAACAACGATGTTAGCCTGGAGATAAAGCGAAGAATCAGAATTGCTAATAGGTGCTACTACGGGCTTAGTAAGCAATTACTGACACTCAAAGACAAAACTGACACTCTACAAGACGCTCGTTATACCTATGCTTCTTTATGGCGCTGAGGCATGGGTTGTCTCGCAAGCAGACAAAGCCGCTCTTAGGATGTTCGAGAGAAAATTTCTTCGACAAATCTTAATCGCCTATTCGAGTTGGCGACGACTATCGCATTCGAATGAACCACGAACTGTATGAGCCTTACGACGACATTGAAGTAGTTCAGTGTATAGCATAGCAATTCAGCGACTACGCTAGCTAGGTCATGTCCATCGAATGGATGACGATGCTCCAGCGAAAAATGTTTTTAGAATCGAAAGCCAAACGACGGTGACGAAGAGGAAGACCATGCCTCCGATGAATTGACCAGGTCGAGGAAGCCCTAACCGCGCTTGGTGAAACCAATTGGAGAAGGCGCGTGCGAAATAGATGCGCCTGACGAGAGCTGATGAGGTCGGCCGAAACCCGACGACAGGTTGTGATGGCCACCTAAGTTAGTGTCCTCGACACAGCCAACTCCTTTTAAAATCAATTTTAACTTTTTCTTTAGTTTCATATAAAATGTCATAAAAAATATTTTTGACAAACAGAAGAATAGACTAGCGCGTCTAAATTTATCTTTTTTGCCTTGAAAGGATTAATGGAGCTTTGTAAACTTTTTCATGAGAGGTATAAAAGCATAAAAAGCTATCCCTGCTTTTTGTGATAAAGTTGTACCGAAAGTTTTGTTCAATAAATAATTTTTCAGTTTATAAACGCCCCAAAGCCTCTACTTATTCTCAATTTTAAAAAAGTTTTGTTAATTTAAAAAGAAAAAAAATATTTATCCTTAAAACATTAAGGTTTCAAATTTTTAAAGAAACTTTATGGTTTCTTCTGCAAACATATTCCCCTTTAAAAAATATTTGGTTAACTCAACATGAAGTAAAATAATAAGATTTAAAATTGTTTGCCGAAGTATCCTATATAAATATAGATCAAAAGTAGCTCGAAGCTTACCCAAGTGATTTTTTAAAAGGCATTTGTGTGGATACAGGTATTTTAAAAACTACTAAACTGATGAATTTTACATTTGTTACTACTCTTTTTCATTACATTGGCTAATGGTAGGTTTTTATGGCACTCCTTTAACCTTTTAACCTTTCGGTGCAAATAAAAAACAAACTCACATGTCCTGGGCTTCTACAAAAATGGTTCAGCAGAAATGGTTCAGCAAAAATGGTTAAACTTGTTTGAACAACTAAAGTAACACTTTCTGTGTCCACTATGACGATTTTTCAGCCTTTTAGAGACTTATTTTACTCTACATTTTTTTGGGGGGTTTAGTTTTAGGTTTAAATGAAAGAATAAAGAAGATTTTGTTCAAAAATATTTGTACAGTTTTGAGCAATTAGTTTGAGAACAGTCAAAAACGAGCATGTTTTCGCAACACCGCAAAAAGTTAGAGTACGATATAGTCATAGTGGACACAGGGAGGTTTAAAAATCGTTCTGATTGCAACGAATTGATTTAATTTCACGCTTGGATTTAATATTTTCAATGTTAAATTAATAACAGAATAGCGATGAGAAAATTCATAGCTTTAATAAGAAAGCACCTTCAGTATGAGATCACTTTGTTCCATATGACAATATGAGATGTCCATTTGTCTCATCATTTCTCTTGAATCCTGACTAAAAAAACAAGTCTTATTCTTTTTGTTTTTTGTTCTTTTATTCATAAATCTGATTTAAATTTCAAATGTTAATTTAAACCAGCAATACTATCTGTCATAAGATCCTTTAAAAATTCCTTTCTGAACGAAAAAATTTTGTTCATTTTACATTTTCGGTAATTTTTTGGCTATTGAGGGTGTGTAACAATGTCGCAAATACAAGTGTCTACATGTCCATTAACAAGCAAATACCATCCTCGCATCGAAAAAATCTTAAAAACCCCCTCCGCTCAATTCAAGCCAGAGCACTGCCAAAGCTCTTCGATACACAGATAATGTTTTTTAAGGTATATTTATAAAAAGTGTTCAGTTGGCTGAGTGTGTTTGTGTTGTTTTCATTTTTTTTTTTTTTGTATGAACCTGTTGGCTGTCGCTGTTTCGATGTTTACACCAATATTCATAAAAAACACAACAAAAAAAAAAAAAAAAAACAACAAAACAAAAAATCAATGGCATAAAATGTGCCAACGTGTTGAGCTTTCGCTGTACCTTTTGTGGTTGTTGTAGAATTGTGACCATTAAGTTTTGTTGTTTTTGTTGTTTTCCTTGGAGCTTCCTTAAGTGTATTCATCTCCTAGCGCCAGAATGTGCTTGTTTTTGTAATAAAATTAAATCATTCTATTACTTACGATGGAACACTAAATTGCTAACGAGGTTCACATTAGCATTAGTAGTATCCAGGTACGCAATACACTTGGAACTTTTTCCCTATAACTTGGATATAAAATTAAACTTTGTAGTGGATTTAACCCCAGAACCATAATGTACGTAAATTTTACGTGTATGAAAGTAGTAGTATTAACGTAGTATAAAATAACGTTATGGTTCTAGGGTTAAATCAAATGATAAATAGGGCTGTTCACGGTCCGGTGCAAACAGTATTGCAAGCAAATGTTAATTATATTTGCAATATTTCATATAAAGGCGGTCCCGACAACATACCTTCTTGTATATTAAAATATTGCTGTGAAGAGCTAGCAACTCCAATAACTTTACTTTTTACTTCTTCATTACAATCGTGCTATTTTCTAGTTGCCTGTAAATCTTCTCTTATGAGACCGTTGCATAAATCTGGAAACAGATCTTTAATTGATAGTTATCGGTGGAATTGCAATATGAAGTGTTTTGGCTTTACTTTTCGAGGCCATTATAACGTCACAATTATCACATAGTGGTAAACCAAAAATGTCCAAATTTCAACAAGAATTTCTTTCTGGCAAATCTACTTTAATAACCTATTTGAATTTACATCACAAACAAAAGAGAACTTCGAGAAAGATTTGCAAACTAAAGTAATTTATACGGATTTTAACAAGACCATAAAATGTTGTAAATCATAAACTCCTTAGCTTTGTGGATTTCCCACACAAAAAAACAAAATTATATTGTTTTATACATTTTTTTTTTTTTTTGTATAAAACAATAAATTACTTTGGTGAATAAGCATAAGTTTTTAATTTCTATATAATTTCTTTTCAAACAACCCCGGCTAAGGTGATTTTTTTTTCTCGGTGTAGTAAGATGGATTTTATCTTAATAATGCAATAGAACACAATGCTTCTCTTTAATCTTCTAAAATCACACGAGTTTCCTGTTATTTCTGACGCACCTATTCTTTATAAAAGAACCCGTTTGTCGATATCTTTTAGAATTTTGGTGTAATTTAATTTTTGTATATTGAAAAACCATAAAGTATTGAAGAAGCACTAACAAAATATCCAAAATATTGCAGAGGTGTTATTGTTACCTGCATTCTTTCGAACAAGTGTGTTTCTTCTGAGTAAGAAACCACGTATTGGAAACGAAAATGTAAGTATTAGAGCTCTCAAGGTTAATATAATATCCATCACAGGAAGGATTCGCAGGTTTTTGATACAGTACATGTTATTCATATCGTTTCTTTATTGATAGGACGTTGGTGAATTTTATAAATTTCTGAATCATCGCAATATTCTGTCTAATTTTGCTTGCCTCTAAAATGAAAACTTTTGATAAAGGGTCCTGCGCTCAACTATTTGTACCATAATCTTCAATTTTACCCGATAATTCCCGAGACATCAAGGTAGACGAAGTTCAACTTTGGTGTCAACGCATTGCTGCGAAGGACGTCAAAAATTCACTAGAAGCACTCGATATTTGCAATAAAGATGCGTTCCCAAATGTCAACCAAATGCTCATGTTATGGCAGTTTTACCTGTGACAACAGCAACAAATGAACATTCCTTCTCCACATTGCGTCGTCTCGAAACCTATCTTAGATCGACAATGTCTGAGGATCGGCTAAACGGCTTAGTCTCGCTCAATATACATCGCGATGTCGAGATCAATGCCCAAAGCGTTTTGGATGAGGATTTTTCAGTACTTCACAGAACTACTTTATTAAATAATACTAACTGATTATTACACCTTATTGCACAACAAAATGTCTTTGCTCAAAAAAAAGCTGATCAATTCAAAACCTGACTTAACATATATTTTTAAGCGATTTTTACGAAACGAATTTTAAAGCACGGTGCTGTGCCTAGTGTTCGTAATGCATCTACTGCGAACGAAGAGCGTTATAAGGAGCGTGTCCAAGGAATTTAAGAGCGAGCCAACAAAAAAATTATCAAAACTCTTTTTAAAGAAGTTCTATTCGTTTAACTCGATTGTAAAGAACTAGAACAGCTTTATATTGCAATTGTTTTTAGAAAATGCAAATAAATTATCAGTACAGCCTGAAGAAACTGAAGTCCTTATGGAATGTCAGCTTGAAGGAACTGAGGTGCTTTTAGAGTACCAAGAAGAAAACCATGCTCCGTAACAAAATAAAACATATGCATTTGCGTTTTATTTTATTAAAAATAAAATTTAATAATTTAATATTTTTGGATTTATTTGCAACTTTCGAATTCATCACCTCAAATCTCATACATTTCTTATAACAAACAAACAGCTGGGGTCTTTGGTGACAAAGATGTGCAGTAGACAGCTATTTTGAAAAAATGTCTGCGCCATTTGTGTTTGTTGCTTCATTGTTATAAGTGACATTCCGGTCATTGAGACTTACGTAAGTTACAATACCACACGTTCACTTTGATTTCTTTCACTGCTACAGTTTCGATTATGTCCCACATAATGAGCCACATTGTAATAGCTTTCCACATTGTACACACTTCAAAGTTTGATACCGTGTTAATGAGGCTTTGACGGAATATTTTATATGATTCTATCCACAATATGCCAATAATTGTTCGTCAAATTTGCCTTGAACATACGAGTACATCTCTTTCAAGTGTTGAATCCACTTTTCGAAAAAAACCGAATAGTATCGAACTTATCTTGAATTTTGTTTTTGGGTTTTTTTTTTTTTTTTGTTTACTGCAGCAACCTCTTATCTAGTTTCTTGGTTACCAAAATTGAGATCACTCTCACACATATACTATAACAATTATCACTTGCCAGAACCGCAAACCAATCATTTAGCCTTTTATTTTTATTTATTTCTTTTTCTATTTTTATTTAAACTTGTATATTTTGCGAAACTCACAAGCAAACAGACACAAAAGACACGCGAGTGAAAAGAGAATGTAAATAAGTTATGCCGTATCATATACTGTCGAATTGACGCAGGAAGGACGGTTTTGTAACTTTTTATTTTGGCAACATTTAACCTCAAGTATGTTATGAAATTTCGACGAAAAAGACCCATAGAGCCATTTTTGTCTTCGATTCGCCTCAAAATTAAAAGCGCTGTTTCAAAATTAAGTTGAAAATTGTGTCAAATTCACAGTTTAAAAACGCGTAATGATGTTTTCTCCCCCCCGATCAATCAAATATTCGTGCAATATTTAAATAAATACTTAAAGATACAGTTATTTATCTTCAATGATGTGACGATGATATCCTTAGAGCAACCTTTCTAAGGTTATAAAAAACTTCGATATTATTTCATTTCACAATAAAAAATGATTAACGACGCACGTACGAGAAAACTTTGGTCAACAAAAAAACAAGCAATAATAAAATTAAATAAAGGATAATCAATGGGATTCTTCAAGTGTTGTGCAAAACAATGAACAAAATCAACAAACAACGAAGAAATGTTATGGGTAGCAACCTAAACAGACGATAATCCAAACATATTGACACAGTTCAACAAATAAACAAACAACAACAATTGAAGAAAGTATTTTATATGCAAGTCATGGGGTTAAAAAAAAAGACATCAGTACTGGGGTAAGAAAGAAAAGCTTGATGCAGACAAGCTGTATTAAAATTTGAAACTTGTTTTAAGCTGATTTTTCATTCACGGTGGTTTCATACTTTAGCTAAATCTTAAAGGGGCTTAACAAAAGATTTCTTCTGTTCGAGGAACCCTTTGCGATCAATGGGCCATATATGACTCACCACAACTATTTCCCAAATAGATCTTAGACTGATTTTGTTGAAAAAAATATACTAAAAAGCTATATATGTTTACTGAATGTTAACTTTTATTAACCCGCTCATATTTTCCATTAAAAATTAAAATTATGTTTTGAGTTTACACCAATCAAACACGTGTTCTTTTATTTATTTTTTTCTACCTTTAAGCATTTACCGCAATTGGATCATATTAAACCCACCTGTAATGTTTTTGTGGTAAAAATGGATGAAAAAGAAACTAAACAGTTACTTAAATTGTTTAAGTTCTGGCTTTTTGTGTTATTTAAACCTCATATCCTTGGTAGTAACACAATTATTATAAACTAGTAAGAACTGATCTTCACGATCTGTGACGCGTGCTGCTAAAAAGCTATACACAGAGAAGAGGAGGGAAGAGAGGCGCATTTTCAGGCGAAAGAAAAGGGAAGCAGAAATACGTGAATGCGAGAGAATTGAGATGCATGGTGACAGAAATGAGATCCAAAAATTTTTCGAAAAAAATAAGACGCCTGGCCGATGTTTTCAAGACCGGGGCCTCTTCCTGCAAGGATGAAAATGGGAATATAGTGACAGATATCCAGAGTACACTGATGATGTGGAGGGAACACTTCTCTAGGCTTCTGAATGGCGACGACGACAACAATCCCGCCAGTAGAGATGATATCCCGGAATCCCCAATTGTGGACGACAGCGTTGAAGTTCCGCTGCCCGACCATAGTGAAGTCTTGAAAGCTATAGCTCTGCTTAAAAACAAGAAAGCCGCAGGAGTCGACGGCTTACCTGCTGAGTTCTTCAAGAATGGAGGCGAAGCTCTATTTAAATGCATTCATGAGCTTCTATGCAGAATATGGTCGGAAGAATGCATTCCAAAATATTGGAACGTCAGTGTGCTCTGCCCAATTCACAAGAAAGGCGATCCCACAATTTGCGCCAACTACTGTGGGATAAGCCTTCTTAATATCGCATATAAGGTCCTGTCGAGCGTATTATGTGAAACACTGAAACCCATCGTAAACCAGCTGATTGGGCCTTATCAGTGTGGCTTCAGACCTGGCAAATCCACCCTAGACCATATACTTACGCTACGACAAATCTTGGAGAAGACCCTAGAAAAACAAATCGACACACACCATCTTTTTGTCAATTATAAAGCCACCTTTGACAGTCCAATATGGAATCATCTATACTCCACCATGTCTGAATTTGGTATTCCTGCACAGCTCATCCGTCTTTGCAGAATGACAATGAGCAACACTAGCAGCACAGTTAAGATCGGGAAGGATATCACTCCTCCATTCGATACCAAACGAGGTTTCAGACAAGGTGATTCCTTATCGTGCGACTTTTTCAACCTGATGATGGAGAAGATCATCCGAGCTGCTGATTTGAGACGCAGTGGCACTATATTCTACAAAAGTATTATGCTGCTGGCGTATGCTGATGATATCGATATCATTGGCCATAATACGCGCAAAGTCAGTGCAGCATTCTCCAGATTAGCGAAAGAGCCGAATCGAATGGGTCTTGCAGTGAATGCAGATAAGACGAAATACCTAGTGTCAACAAATAAACAGTCCGAGCGTCTTGGAAACCACGTCACTGTTGACAACATCTCCTTCGAGGTTGTTTAGGACTTCGTCTACCTGGAATCCAGTATTAACTCTTTCAACGATGTCAGTTTAGAGATAAAACGAAGGATAACTCTTGCCAACAGGTGTTACTTTTGGCTAAGTAGGCAATTGAGAAGCAGAACCCTCTCTCGACGAACAAAACTCACGCTCTATAAGTCACTAATCATGGCCGTCCTATTATATGCAGCACAAACCTTGACGTTGAGCAGTTCTGATGAAAAGCCTTTGGGAGCCTTCGAGAGAAAGATCCTTCGTAAAATCTTCGGCCCAATCTGCGTCAATGGTGAGTACCGAGTTTGATGGAACCACTAGCTGTATGAGCTGTACGCTGACATCGACATAGTTAAGCGCATTAAAATCGATCGGCTACGCTGGCTAGGTCATGTTGAGCGAATGGAAAACAACGCTCCAATGAAAAAAATATTCGATTCGGTGCCCGGTGGTGGTCAACGCAGAAAAGGACGCCCAGATCGTCGTTGGAAGGATCAGATAACCTAACCACGCTTGGTGTTTCCAACTGGCGCCAGCAAGCGCAGAACAGAAATGGTTGGCGCAATTTCTTATACGAGGCCAAAACCGACCTACGATTGTAAGCGCCAGATAAGTAAGTAAGTAAGAAATGATCTTCGACCGGGCCGAAGTTAAAATACCCCCACGGCCGAACCAAAGTAAATTAAATTCTTAAGTAGTCAATAAAATGTTTATTTAACAGAAAATATTCGCTCTTGTTTGTTTACAAAGCCACTTTGTATGGGGGGTGGGTGTGGTTTTCATCCGATTTGGCTCATTTTCGAACTTGACCTTTATTTTTTAGATAAAAGCTTAAATATCGAATTTCGTGATGATAGCTTGAAAGTTACGGCTGTAATTGTGATCACAGGCAGACGGACAGACGGACATGGCTAAATCGACTGGTAATGCTAATCAAGAATATATAAATTTTTCTATACATACCGCGCCTCCTTATGGGCGTTACAAACGGAGTGACAAAATTAATATACTCCTGTTACGTTTTTTAAACGTGGGGTATAAACATAATAAAAAGCGTTTATTAGTTGATAAGCAAACTAAAAAAAAAAGATTTAAAAATGTAGTATTTAAAAGAAAATAAAAAAAAAAAAATCCAAATCACTATCTGACGAATCAAGCCAGAATGAAGTCATCACAAAATGGTTCTTGATGATGACTCTGGTGCTCCGTTAGCAAAAACATTCTCAAAGTCTCCTCTAGAAATGGTTTTATTTTTTTTCCTCGGCATGGTCCTCATTTCAATTAAAAGAAGATTTGAAGTTAAGAGCAATCGAAGCAGTACATCAGTATTGCAGTCTTTTCTTGCACAGCCTTGACGATGTTCTCGAAAATGTTTATTTTTTGCTTCATCTGCTTCTTCTGAAAGCTGTCCAATAGGAAGAATGGTATTCTCAATAACAATTGCACAATGTTTTCATTTTTTATGCATTGTTGGTGTCTTCGGATACCATGAGTATAAGCCTACGTTTAGCTGTGTCCATAGATTATTCAGCAAATTTTTCCGTATTCAATATATGACCACTAGTCATAACATCTAAAATAACATTTAAGCTATAAATAATATTAAAGTCCAGTCCCGTTATATCAGTTATTTAATTTTAATTGGTAAACAAAGAATTTCTTATGATTTTTTTTTATTTTTAATAGCTTTTTTGTAATATACTGGGTTTAAACATAATTGGCTTGGATTTAGCTAAACAAAAGCCAATCATATAGTTCTTGCTGAAAGGACTCTTACACTGAGAGATTTCAGCTAGAATTGGCGTTTCATTGGCATCATTCAGCAAATATCGCCAGAAAATATGCATTTTTGAATCAAAAACTAGTAAGAAATGATCTTCGACTGGGCCGAAGTTAAAATACCCCCACGGCCGAACCAAAGTATATTCAAAGTCTTAAGCAATCAATAAAATGTTTATCAGCAATCAATAAAATGTTTATCTGTAAAAACGTTTTCGTTATATTTTTAACAGTTTTTGTTTTTTGCTTTTGTTTTTTGATAAAATGGCTTTGTATGGGAGGTGAGCGTGGTTTTCACCCAATTTGGTTGAATTCCATACACATAGTACACGTTATATATCAAAGTTCATATGCAAAATTTCAAGTCCATACATTAATTTTTGTGGATTTTAGAGAAATTTTACCTTTTTGATAAAGCCACTTTGTATGGGAGGTAGGCGTGGTTTTCATCCGATTTGGTTGAATTTCATACTTAGAGTGTATTTTGAACATAAAAACTCATATGCAAAATTGGAAGTCCATATATTAATTTTTGTTGAATTCTAAGAGGTTTTACCGTTTTGATAAAATCACTTTGTATGGGAGGTAGGCGTGGTTTTCATCCGATTTGGCTCATTTACGAACTTGGCCTTCATTTTTTAGATAAAAGCTTAAATATTGAATTTCGTGATGATAGCTTTAAAATTACGGCTGTAATCGTGATCACAGATAGACGGACAGACGGACAGACAGACGGACATGGCTAAATCAACTCGGGTGGTGATGCTAATCAAGAATATATATACTTTTCTATACCTACCACGCCTCCTTATGGGAGTTACAAACGGAGTGACAAAATTAATATACCCCTATTTACGTTTTTTAAACGTGGGGGTATAAATATACACTAGTGCCTGATTGAAGGATTTTTGTGTTTCTCAAAACTTCCATATTTTATAAATAATTTATTGTTGCTTTTTTTTTGAAAATTCGAGAGTAAATTGTTTTAGGGCGCCATTTTGTTGATTTTCAAAAAAAAAAAAGAAAAAAAAACTTCGGTCAGACACTAGATACTCAAAAATATAGACAAAAATACTAATTTTTTTTATTTGAATATTTTCTGGTGAACTGTTGAGAAGTTATGATGGTCCCCGCAAAGGACTACTTGTGGTACTGGGGCCGATACATTTGCGATAACTTTTTGTATAATTAATATTTTCTCTTCAAATTAGGGTGAAACCAACTTAAAACATGAAAGTAGAAAAAAAAATTAAATACTTGTTTTTTCTTGCCTCTAACTGCCCCTAACCCCTTAAGCCCACACCTCAGAGAATCGGTAAATATACTTGGTGTTGTTGCTCCGAAGAACACCACTAGGATCACTAATAGTATCAGAAGTAACGATATAGAAGTGTTATTTTCAAGAACCACCTCAATCAACTGATTTGAACCCAATCGAACATCTTTGGGGAATATGAAGCGTCCAATGACTGGGAAATCCGGTAACTTCGCCGTGTTACCTTCAGTAACAAACATTGCTTGGTATCCCACCAGAAACTAAAAATTTAGTTAGCAGCATGCTCCCAAGAATAAAAGCTGGTATGTTATTGATGCAGAAGATGGATTTGCAAAATATTAAAATATTAGTGGTATTCACGATCCGGTGCATTTAACTGTGCACAAATGCAGAAATGCAGAATTCCAGTTTACAACCACAAAATACACATGCATTAAAAAACTGCAAATCTGTAATTCTACTATAGCTTTTTCTTGTGCACTTGAGGACTTGAGCAATTGTGCACTTGTGCACTTCATATCATTTGACAGATTTTTATTAGTGATATAAAATTTGTTACTTAATATACCAACTAATTTGTAATATATCTACAGAATTTATTATTTTAGATGCAACATGTTTGAGGCATCCTTACTTCTTAATTTATGGCGGGTGGCTAACAAACAAAAACAGATTGTTCTGACATTTAAGTTGTGTTTAAAGAAACTGCGCAAACAAGAATGTGGTGTGTTCACGGTCATTGAACTGCGATTCTACAAATCTAAAAATGCACATTGATGCACAGCAAAGTGCACTGGACCGTGAATACCCATAATATTTTCATTAGGGTATGCAAGTATTCGACATTATAAAAAAACCGGTTTCGAATAGTACAATTTTTACAAAACCGGTTTTCGAATTATTCGACCAGAAAAAACCGGTTTTCCCGGTTTTCCCGGTTTTCCCGGTTTTTTTCAAATTAAATAAATATTTTACTTTTTTTAACTACACATATCTATATAGTTTTTATTTAACAAAAATAGCAACTATTTTTTAATAAATTAAATAAAGGTACTTATGCAGTACTACCTTGAACTGCAGTACTACTGAACTATAAGCGAAGGTTATGCGTAAGGTGAGAGTTTTTCGAAAGTGTTTGAGTAGAATTTTTTTTAATTTTTGATTTTTTATTTTGTTGCTTAAAAGTGCTTGCTATAGAAGATTAAATTCGTGAAAATTTTTCCCAAAAATAAGAACTGAACTTCTTTTTCGAAATTCATAAAAAACTTATTTAGTTTTCTATGGTTTTTTTTTAAGTAATTTCCGAACAAAAAGTAAAATTTATGGTTATTTTTTAACTCATTTCCGAACAAAAAAGGTTCATTTTTGAGAGACATTTTAGTCCGAAGAATGATACAAAGAAGTTTCATTTATGAGTGCCGAAATTGAACGTTTCTACCCGAAATGGTTCATAAATGAATTCGAAATTGGTAGTTTTGATTCACTGGGTAGAACTATGTTTCGAGTTTCATGTTTTATATCTTTTAATGATTATTTCTATATTTGTACTTAATGCTTTTAGATTTTTTGGGCATTTCGTACAGAAATTTTATTGGTCCTTTAATGACCAATAAAAGGAATGAAAGCAATGAAAGCATATGCTTAAACGAGCTCAAATAAAGCAAAATGAAATAGAAACCAGAGATAAGAAATGTTAGAAACGTTAGTGAAATGTAAAACCGTAAAATTTTACAATTTTCAATTGTAGATTTATATATTTATTAACTATTCGAGCAGTCGAATAATTCGAGCCAAAAACCCGATTTTCGAATTATTCGAAAATTGCGATTTTTTAAAAAACCGGTTCGAATAATTAAAAAAAAACCGAAACGCCGAATAATTCGAACCGGTTTTGCATACCCTTATTTTCATTATTACATACAATTGATCGCACTGAATTTCTTATTTGTTTTTATTTTTGTTGTCGAATGAAGTTAAACTTTTGTTTATATACATATTATATGTTAATATTATGTATTCAAATTTTATAAATACACATTCAAATTTTTTGACATATTTTTGTATTTAAAATTACATTTTGTATTTTAATTCAATAGCTTTTTATTTTGTGAGAGAAATTTCAATGAATTTTCAAGTAACTGTATGTATATTATTTTATGTATGGAAAATTGTAAATATTTGGTAGAATAAAAGAATTTCTAGAGGTAAAATTTTTAGATCTGTGTAATATAAGACATTCCAATTAACTTCACAATGCTACTCTAAGTCATCATCCCTACCTTTTTTGTTTTAACACAGTTCTCAATGTTGTACTCCCTAAATTCACTTCGGCTGTTATGACTTCCAGGCAAAAACATTTTAATGCTAAAAAATATTCTTTAAACAGAAGTAGATTTTTGAACTTGCAAGGAAGTTGATCTAGTTTTTAATCAATTTTAATTGTTGATGATATCGTGTCTTATATTTTTCTATGTTAGTTTTTGATGAAATTATTATCCGCCATCATTTACTCAAAGAAGAACAATTAATTCCGAATAAACAAAACAAACCAAAAGGTTGGGAATCAATGCACTCAGCTATTTAAAGTGTCCATTTCACTGCTTATAATAAATCATTTTAAGTTCTGTTTTCATAACACATAATAGTAGTTTATTTATCTCTTGTGTTGAAGACTAGTTAAAATATTTACAAATTAACAAAAATGGCGATGAGTTGAAATAAAGCTTTCATCAAATATAACGTAAGATAGGCTCTGCACTTCAAACCGAAAAGCAAATAAAAAGTAACTTAATACCTATCAATTAAGTTTACAAGTTCCTATCTTTGGATTTAGAATTGGATGTTAGAAAAGCATATTTAAAAGAATTAATTAAAGAACAAGCTTTTCAGCTAGAAATCAGTAACTCTTGGCTGAGATTGTTCCATATGCAGCTAAACTAAACATAAAAATTGCTTTAATATCAACAGTTTTCACTAAAATCAAAAAAAAAAAGTATGAAAAGGAGGTGTGAGTGAAACAGCATGAGGTATAAAAACCAATTTTCCTCATACCATACTCCTTCATCTAACAATCGGGTAGGATGATGAAAAGAAAACCAATAAGGAAAGTGAAATACATGAATTTTCAACAAACAGCTGTTTGTATAAGCAGGTCCTTTACGCCGGAAAATCAATCGGATTTCCTCAATCAAATAATTTCCTTTCGCCTCTCACTCAAAATACAGAACCCTCCTATGTGGCTAACGCTGATGTGAATCCTCTCCATAATAAACATATTTGAATAAGATTTTTATTTACTCACCCTTAACTATGGGGCTGAGCCACTTATCGTCGCAATATGTTACTCCAACGAAATGAATATCCGGACACAATTTTTCTGCTTATGAATTAATTTGTTTTGATGCTTAAGTTCATTTAATTTCGAATTCAATGCAGTATTTTAAAAAAGACTGTATAAAATATAATATTTTTCACAAAGAGATAAAACTTTTTTGATGTTATCATGCGTTTCTATGGTGCATTCAGTATCGAGGTAGAAATTTAACTGAAGTTTATTAGTAAATCGAACACGCATGCATTCCCTGTGCTGTTTGTATCCAGTGAGTAGTTTACAGGAGAATAAAACATACGGTAAAAAGGTCTAACGGTTAACGAGGAAATGATTTCAGCATAATCATGTGCCCGACCTTTTGTGGTGGAAAATCGTACAATTCATGAAACATTCTTAGAAATCGACTAAGTAACTAGTACTAGGTCGTAGCAGTCGCTTAGTAAGCACATTTTTTAACGTAGAATACGTTATACGGGGGTGTTAATCTGGAGCACAAAATTTTGAGAAAATGTTTGTCACTTTCATTATAAGTTTTTAATACTTTATGCATGCATTGAAGAAAATTCAAGTATGGTCGTAACATATTTAATATGTCTTCTTTTGATTTGTATTTAAATAATCATATTGCTACATATAATTTTTTTGATTCTATAAGTAAATCAAAATTTAACTCCTTCAAATTTTGTATTAATTTTCATATGCTTTGTATTTTATGTATTATAACATCATGTGTAAGAGCAGTACGATTATCTGTGTGTTCATCACAGAACCAGTGTGAGAAAGAGAAGAAGTATAATGACCAAGTAGCGAACGACAACCATGATAAATACAACCATGATTTTTGTTTGTATTTTCTTTCAATATCAAAGACTTGCTCCATATGCGCCCTTTGCAGCATTTTCTTATGCGGCGGCCATTGTATGTAAATCCATAGGAATTCTTAATTTTTGTAGAGATTTTCTATAGTTCAGACACAAACCTTACAATCAAAAAGCCTAGTATGCTGTAGAAACGAAAATTTCTTGGCATATTATTCTACACCCGAAATATTAGTGTAGAGTCAAAAATGTTTGTGTGGAGAAAAAAGCAACTACAGTACAACCTAGCTCAATGCAACTAATAGAAATTCGGTCAGTTGACGTAGTTCATGTTGAAGAAACGCAATTAAACTTCTAAACATAAAGCTTTATGGCTCTGAATCCTAGATATTGTGGTTTTATGTATTAAGATATGCACTTTGTTTCCTTAAATATTGTTTTAAGAGATTTTTCGTACATCAAAAATGTATTTTACAAGAAAAGAAGAACTCAAAGTAAATAATATAAAAGTTTATGGAAGTGTACGCAAATGGAAGTTGCGATAATTGTGCATTTTTTTTTAAGTTGCATTTACTGAGTCAACAATGTAAATTTTTGAGTATTGCGATTATCGAGTGTTGCGTAAAGCGAGGTCGAACTGTTTTCTTATTGAAATGTCAAAATTCTGGTGCCAATTAAATGCCCGGACATATAATCGACAGCGAAATTTTAACATTTCAACTCTCCACATGGTTGTTGTACTTGCTAGCATTGAACAAATTTTTCACCTCTACAGCGTACTAAGTAGCGAAAAAAAATTCCGCTGCCTTTTCGCTGTCAAAAACTCAATGCATTCCATATGGAAAGTTTCTTTCCGCTTCTACAGCATACTGGGCTTAAGCAGAAAATGAAAAAAATGTTTATGAATAACAATGTTAGCAAGGTTGCATATAAGCTGCGTAAAGCCTTAAACAGTGCGTAACTAAACAAGCGTTTAAAGGTTGTTTAAGGAAATCTATTGAATAAGGCTGTTAATGACTAACGTATTCTACGTCTGACCTATGTGTTATCTAACACAGGCTTGAGCTTTTTTTCATTGTTAGGGGGATGTGTGTTATGAATAAACTTACCTGATCTCATAAACATTCTATTGTAAAAAAATGTTGATATATTTTATTTTATTGCAAATTCATAAATTTATTTGATTCTTTGCGTTGTTTAGCCGGTTCGACAAAAACTTCACTGATGCTATGAACCCTAGAGAACACAACATATGTTAAACCATTCCTAACGTAAATTCCATTCCTCCAATATCAAAAACTGCTTGCTATAGATACTAATGGCTAAGCAAGTTGTAATAGAAATTGCTTGCGAGTAAAATTGTTTGATCCATTTTTTAATGATACCACTACAGGAGGAATCAGTAGGACAATTGATATGTTGTATTTTGGCCCAGAATAATAGTTAAACTGGACGATAACACACAAAGGAAATTCTATAAATCGCTCTTTTTCGCAATGGTTATAGACAATTTCAACAACCTTACATTGGTCACATTGCTCAGACCTGCTGGACTGGATCACATTTTTATGTAAAAAGGATGATTGTTTTTAAAAAATTTTGTCGATAAGGGGTCATTGTCTAAGGGAGTCAGTTCTTCTAATGATTCTTCTCTTTGTAAACTTTACTCTCTTTGTAAACATTCACCAAAAGCTTATTGTTCTGGTCAAATTTGCCTAATGTAAAAGCGTTCTCTCTCTCAAAATAAACTTCCGGGTAATTTTGTCCGCATATTGGCAGTATAAGTAGGACCTTAGTAGCTTGAGTAGATCACAGTGAAAAGTCATGCAAGACAACTGATGAGCTGGTGTAGCGGCCAACGAAACAGTCTGTCTAGTCTGCTGTGTGATTTGTTCTATACAGAGCCGTTGTTGTTGTTGTTGTTGCTGCCTTCATTGTCTTCATGTAGCCTTGTTGTCAGAAAGCAGAAAAAACAGAAATTTTAATTAAAATGCTTTACAAGTAAATAACACGACTGCACTCTATTATAACCAAAAATCAGTTGTGTAAGTTTAAAAAAATTTAAAAAAAAAATGTAACTAAATTACTAAAAAAATTATTCAATTTCAACTGTGAAAAACGAGAATTCTCTGGTAAGTAAGAATTAAAACTAAATCAATTGTTTTTAAATTGCTGCTTTTTTATCCCGAAAGGAACACTTTTGATTGTGCGAGGCACGGTGAAGAATACTTGTTGTATATCAAAGTCTATTGTTGCCAGTTTCTATCACGAACGAAAGTGTTTGTTTTCAATTTTGTATCACGAAAAATCACAACAACGATAAGCAAGACACGAGAACCAATAGAATTTTGTATGAAATAAAGTAGTGCTTCTCGTGTCTTGCTTATCGTTGCACAGTAGGGCGTATGGAAAAATTTAGATCGTATTCTAAGAGGTCTCAAAAGTTGCATGGGGTTGTCAAGATCACCCAAAAAAATGTTTAGAAAAAAAAGGATGTCTTCCTGTCCCGCAAGGAGAAAGTTGTTTTTTGAGGAAAACAGTAAAAAATAACGATCTTAAATTGCTTTGACTTTTATAAAAAAAACTACGCATGTCTTAAAGCAAAAGTAGGTATAGGCTTAAACTAACAATATATTGGTAAACACGATGCCACGTTTCTTATCCACAGTGTCCTGTTTGAAGGATATTCGAGAAAATAAAATCGTGGCCTTAAGCTGTTATTTTAAATTAAAACTTTTAGACAAGGTGTTGTTCAAGAATATTTTAAGTATCCAAATTGAGCAAAGTTTCTTCGGTATCATTTCTGGTACCCGAGATATAAAATCTTATATTCATTTTTTTGAAAAAGTGGAAAAATTGCATTCAAGTATATATTTCTCAAAAATAGGAAAATGCATATGCGAAAATTATGATAATTATTATTTCGTCAACTTTAAGGAATATGTTAACAGTATAATTAATACCACCAAAATTAAGACTGTTGGGTAACAATCAAAAGTTCTATGCTATCTCAATTTCAACTTTTGCTTCGAATATCCTTCACAGAGGACACTGTGGAAAAGAATCGTGAGTGGCATCATGTTTACCAATATATTGTTAGTTTAAGCCTATACCTACTTTTGCTTTAAGACATACGTATCTTTTTTTTTATAAAAGTCAAAGCATTTTAAGATCGTTATTTTTTACTGTTTTCCTCAAAAAACAACTTTGTCCTTGCGGGGCAGGAAGACATCCTTTTTTTCCCTAAACATTTTTTTTGGGTGATCTTGACAACCCCATGCAAGTTTTGAGACCTCTTAGAATGTGAAATTCGAAAAAAAATTGTAATTCGATACGCCCTATTGCACAGTGGCTCCAAAATTAAAGAAATTAATGTGAATTTTATTAAAAAGCAATGATGCAATGCTGCAAACATGGTCTCCCAATGTCAAATTAGGATTCAATAAGTTTTGTTTTTGTTTAGTAGAAGTTATTCATTAATTTAATTGCATATTTTTGAAGGATTAAGATAGGTAAGTTCTGATGACACCAAAGTTCGTTTCATTGAAAATAGAGTTGAAAACAATATGCATATTCAAAAGTATTTGGCAAATTTGCATGAAGTGCATATGCATATATATGCCAAAATATATGCAAACTATGCAAAATATAAGCAACATATGCAAAATATGCAAAAACTTCCTATGTTAAACAAATCAAAAAATAACATAAAAGCGATTCAGAGGGTAGTATACATATTGACATTTTATTAATTACTAGCTGAAGTACACGGCTTTGCCCAAGCTTTCCTAATTCTTGTTACCGGCAGTTATGTTAACTAAGTAAATTATGAGATATCAATGATTGACATAAATAGTATAATTTAAAAGTCTTTCATGGTATTCATTTTATTAAGCCAATTTTTTTTTGACATTTTAATAGGCTACCTCATTTTTAAAAAATATCTCAAACGATATTAGTGACAAAATTTAACACACGTATTTTACATCTTTCGTCGATATATATTTTTTTAAACAATCCATTAGGTAAATAGACGAACTAATAACTATGTGAACAGTAATATGAATTTATTTGAGTTTCACTTAAAAAAAAAAAAAAAAAAAATCTATTTACAAAAACCGCAATGTAATCGATTGAGTGGTTCTCAAGTTATAACGTAACAAAAAATTGCAGGCAGACAGACAGACAGACATGATTTGGGCTGCATTTTTATAATATTATAGATTATCAGAACAATTATATATTATTGTGAAAAACCGAAAAATTTCTTGGTTTTACCATTAATTATGCTAAGAGAGGGATAACAGATCGAAAATTCATTTTTTTTTGTACTTTTGCATGATTTAAAAAAAAAATTGTAAGCTTAATTTTTACTCTACCCAATAAAAAAAAGAAGATATCTTGTTCAGGTCTTGAGATATGAATTTTTAAAATCACCATAGCGCAGAAAAAGCACGAATTTTCGTAATTTGCTTGTGTTACCATAACAACAAAAACACGAATTTTTTAAAAAAATATGTGATTTGATGCACCTCACAGAAACCTTTCAAAATATATAACACATGGTCCAATAAGTCCCGAGACTAACCACTATGTGGCACCTCTAACGAAATATCGATATAATATTTCTATAGTTCCAACCTTCAAACAATATGTGTAAAAATTTCATGACAATCTAAAGTTTAGTTCAGAAGTTGAAGTTATTTAAGTGACGCTACTGTTGATATTTTCAAAACAATGGACTCAAAGCAATTCCTTGTGTTGATTTATCACTGTTTTTTTATGGGATAAAATACCGACCAATGGCTTCGAAAGTGTTATTCGGACTCTGCTCCGTTAAAAGAAACCATTTGCCGATGGTATGATGAGTTTAAACTTGGTTGTACAGACACAAATGATGCTGAACGTTCAGGACGCTCAAATGATGCAGTTGTTCCACAAAACAAAAAAACTACACAAAATGGTATTGACCGACCGTAAAGTGAAATTGCGTCGATGAGAAAGCTGCTTTCCAAAAGGGTGCCGCGTTTTATCACACCGGACCAAAAACAACAATTTGTCGATGATTCGGAGAGCTCTTTGGCACTGTTTACAAAGAATAAAAATTAATTTTTGCATCGGTATGTGACAATGGATGAAACATGAATCCACCATTACACACTGGAATCAAAACGGTCGTCAGCTGAGTGGAAAGCAACCGATGAAAGCAGGCCAAAGCGACCAAAAACACGACAGTGTATTTTGGGATGCGCATGGAATTTTGTTCATCAACTATCTCGAAAAGAGGAAAACAATCAACAGCGATTATCATATAGCGTTGTTGGCGCGTTTGAAGGATGAAATCGCGAAAAATCGGCTCCATTTGAAGAAGAAAAAAAACACAGGTGCGTCACTGGACAAATTCATAGATTTGATAATTTAATAGCGTTTTTTCGATTAAAATAATTTTTAAATTCAAAACTTTAAAATAACAAAGTATATATATCATATATATTAACCCTCTTCGGCCCTCCCTTAAAGCCCCCTGTTCAGTTGTAGGGAATAAATATACAAAAATCATTCATTTTGTTTCGATTTAATCAACTTACAGATTGTGTATTTTTAACGATATTTATAACGACCTTTAGTAGGAAGTAGAAACCACATCTAATACACAATCCTTAGTGAATATTTCTTTTAGTTCGTTCGTTCTTTTAGTTTGTTCGTTCTTTTAGTTCGTTAGGTCTTTTTGTTCGCATGTTCAAACCGAAGATTCAAACCATAGCTCGGTAAATTTAGTTATCTTTGCTCTAGTTCGTTTTGTTTGCTACTTTTGTCGGTTGGCTAGCCAATACACAGTCCTAGAATAGCCAACACACAATCCTTTCTTAAAGTAATAGATTATAGTGATCTGCTGAAACATAGCTTTAGCTAATGTTTATCACTGAATCAACAAAATTATGAAAGAAAGGGTTTTAGCGTAATGGTTAGAGAAAAGTACCAACAAACGATGGAACTGTGAGTTTGTGGGTTCAATTCCTGCAGCGGGCAAGAAGAAATTCTTTTTAATTTAACATTTTTCTGGTTCAATTGATGCAAGCAAAACACAACATCAATTCTAAGAAAAAAGGTGTCGGAAAAAAGTGTCGTTTTTTCTGATTTCACTCTGGCAAATCGCAGAATGAGGCGTAAAAAGCTTCGCTTCAAAAAATTCTTTTTCACTAAGACAATGCACCGTGTCACAAATCGATGAAAAAGATGGCGAAAATCCACGAATTGGGCTTAGAATTGATTCCTCATACACCATATTCGGTAGATTTGGCTACCAATGACTACTGGCTCTTTGCTGACCTCAAAAAAATGCTTGCGGCAAGAGATTTGGCTCCAATGAAGAGGTGATGTCTGAAACTGAAGCGTATTTTGAGGCGAAGCACAAATCGTTCTACAAAACTGGTATTGCTCTTGAAGGAACCTATGTTGATGAATAAAGAAGAATATTTGCAAAAAAAAAGGTTTCTATTACTTAGGATCGGGACTTATTGGACCATGTGTTAGTTTGTTTTTACAACGGTGACATCAAAAAATCAGTTGGTCGGTTTGGCGTGAAATGAATCATCTTCTGGATTCAGTGTTTCAAGAACCTAAAATACAAATTAAGAATTTTTTCTTTACCAAACTAAAGTAAATGCATATCATCGTTGTCCAAAAATAATGGGTTATTATATAATAATAATTTTGAAAATTAAGTCAACGGTAAATAACCCACTATGATTAAAAAAATATTCAACAGCATTATAAAAATTTTGGTTTTTTTAGGGAAAAACCCATATACATTTTTTTTTAATTTCAAACAACAATGCTTTATTTAGAATTTTGTTTATTGATAAACATTATCTTACCTCTGTTACTCCCTCCATGTAATCAACATGTTTGGTTGCATATGTTGCATATATTTTGCATATTTTCGATATGCATTACAATTTGTTATATTTGAACGATAAAACGTCTAGATACAGAGTTTGGTATCAATCTGATGAAAAATATGCAAATATGCAAAATTCGAAATCTATTCATTACTAGAAGCACTAGAAGTGAGCGTACTTATAAACATTGTTAATGCAAAGTCATAAGCTTTTTTGATTACGATATTTAGTGAAAAGTGCGAAAAAACTAAAACTAAAAAACAATTTTAAAAGAATGGAAATACAAAAGCAAGGTATTTTCTTTGTGTAATGTGTTAAAAATGTGTCAATTAGCAATTTTTTTACAAAATATTTATGTAGTAAGCGTGCGAGTTTTTCAGCGTTTTGTTTAATTTCACATGAAGTTAATTTAAAGTTCCCACCTTTGCCCAGAGCTGATTTTTGTTTAAAATGTAAAATGAATTTCTTGGTTTTATATTGGTGTTCTCTGATTCTCCCCGATTTCCCCCCTTTTTCAGTAAATCGCCAAAGAGTTGCATCATGTCACTCTTTTGATAGTTTAGCATATTAAGGGGTATCCCAGTGTACAATTTTTAAAAAATCGGTAATTTTTTGCATATTTTCAAGGATTTGACCTTAAAGAATATATGATCCAAATAAATTTTTTAAATTTCAATTATTAACGGAGTTATAGCTATTTTAGTCACTCAGCGAGTAAACCGGTTCTGCCTCAGCAGATCGAACAATAGGCGGCTGACGTCTCTGACTACCTGGGAAAGAATCCATTAGGTCATTGTTGTATATTTTATATCGCCGATTAAAGAAATTTAAGAACAGTGCTCATTTATTTGGTTTTGACTGCATGTAACTTTGCTCAAATCTTTAAACGCGTTTTTCTCGAAAAATCTTTTTTCCAACTCGTTTGACATGATATCTGAAGTTCTTATGGACCGATTAACTTCAAATTTGATGCGGGCCTATTCTATATATCCCTCTATGAATCCGTGTGAAGTTAGCCCAAATTCTTTATCCCAAATTTTTAACTCAGCCCAACTTTTGAATTCGCCGTAAACTCAACCCATAAAAATTTTAATTCGCCGTAATAAAAACAAATGTTTAAAAAAGCAATTTGTTTATAAATGAACAGATTGCACCATCATAATATCAGAAAAAATTCAATTATGGTCCTTTCTATGGCTAAGTTGTATGAATTGAGTTGCTAGTAATTTTGATGTTTTTTTTCGAATCGAATGAAACTATGCTCTAGTTCCGGTCCATCGTCCTTGATACCGAAATTTGAGCCAAATTGCGAAAAATATGGATTTTTGTATGAAAGTCCGATTTCTACACCCCCAAACATGTCCCAAAACAAAAGTTCTCATCCTGGATTTTTACAAAAAATTGTAGGTTTATACGGACAATCGAATGAACCTATGCTCAAGTTCCGGTCTATCGTCCTTGGTAACGAACTTTGAGAATAATAGCACATTTGATTTCATAATCTACTTAACATTGTTGGGGCTTAAATTGTAAGAAGCTCATGTTGAATTCATAGGTTTGATGAGTGAAAAAAAACTTATTTTTTCCGTTTTTATTTTCAATTTTTTATTTGAGTATGAGCTCAATCAGGGAAATTTCTAGATTTTAGTTCAATTGATCAGCTCTACATCTTCAATGAAAATCAAAGTTAAAATGTTAATTTTAAATAGATAGATTTCATGTGAAGAGATCTCAAATGCACTTTGGAAAACAAAATAGCGGTTACCAAAAATAATCGAGTATAATCGAGTTGATAAATGAAAATAGCAAATATTTAAATTTTTTTGCTATGTCCACAGTTTAAAAGTCGTTAGTGGATTCTTTCAAGTCCTCCTGCATAGAAATGTCGGAAATAAATAGGGAATTTCATGTAAATTTTTCGTTTAATATTACAAGAATGCAATTCAACAATAAATTAATAGAAAAAATTCTTTTCCTGTTAAAAAGTCTTAATTTGATAAAAAACCTATAGTCTTGGAATAAATTTCTTTGCATGTTTTACAGGGAAGTACATATGAACGTAGAATAAGTTCACTTTTTTAATGTAGGCAAATCGTAGTGGATATTGGGGTTACATATTCCGTTTAACGGGTTTATTTACCTTATTTACCTTATCCTTACATTTACCATATCCTTGAAAATACGTCTTTTTTGTTGATTTTATCAAAAAGGATTAAAAGACTGATCGAATTTTGTGTTTGTAACATTTAATACTTCTACATATCAGATGTAATAAAAAGAAATCCATTATTTTTGCATGAAATTTAAGGCTTTACTTATAATAGTTATAATGATCCGATTAAGATCAAATACGCACCGTTTTCATCGACAACTTGTTGCCATTTAAAGGTAATTTAATTATACCTCTCTCATAAAAACCCTCGTCCCTATTGGCAAAGAGCTGGGTTAGTCGATTTTCACATGCTTCCCTTGAGGCGAAGTTCTCACCAGCAAAATCATTCGCCATAGACAGGAACAGGTGGTAATCACTTGGGCCAGGTCCGGACTATAAGGTGGAAGTATAATAACCTCCCAATGAAGCTCCCTTAGCTTCTGGCGAATCACTACCGATGTGTGTGGCTTGGCGTTGTCCTGTTGGGACTCAATTCCTTTCGCTTGACGTTGTCGTAAGTTACCCACTTTTCATTACCAGTCACCATCCGCTTCAGAAATGGGTCGATGTTGTTGCGATTCAACAGCGATTCGCAGATGGAAATTCGGTCCATGAGGTTTTTTTTGCGTTAAGTCGTGTGGTACCCATACATCGAGCTTCTTTTTGTATCCAGCCTTATTCAAGTGGTTCCAGACGGTTTTTTGTGCAATGTTTAGCTCCTGGGTAATTGAAACCGTGCTTACATGACGTTCGGATTCGTCGATTTCCATGATTTTATCGACATTTTAGACAATTGGCGTTCCAGAGCGTGGTGCATCTTTGTTTGACATCGAAATTACCGGAACGGAATCGACGAAACCAAAATTGCGCGTGATTGGCTGTACAGTATCAGGACCATACGCACTATTCACATTTTCATTAGCCTGCCTTACGTTTTCATCTTTATCGAAGAAAAACTGTAAAATATCGTTGACGCACGCTTAGAGAACTGTCTGAAAAGTTTTTTAGTGCGAAATCTTATCTTTCTAACACCATCTAGCGTTACCCGATCGCTTTTTTACAAAGCGAGTTACAGATTACTAAAGCCATCTAGTGGAAAAATTATGGATTTATTCAGTACAATCAAGGTACATGAGAATACAGATATATTATTGTATAAGTGATAAACTATATAAGCGAACGTACTCGAAATGAAATTTCAAACAACAAAAAAAAAGGATCTTCCAGGTTTTTCATATTTATTTTTTTTTTTGGAACAATTTAAAAATGGTTAAAACTAAATACAGTACTTTTTGCTTATAGCGAACCCGTTTAAAGCGAACTTTCGCCTAAAACGAACCAATTTCAAAAGTACGCGTTTTTATTCCAATAAACCATGCATTTTTGTTCGCTTATTACGAACTCGCTTAAAGCGAACTTTCGGTTGTAACGAACTTTATTTGCATGCAAAACTTGTTTATTTTTCGGTTAAAACGAATCAAAAAGTGCCACTATGTAAAAATAATGTTTGCTTTGACAACACTGTAACACACAGTGCTTAATTTTTCCTGTCTCCAATCCGGGAATTCCCTTAAGTTTAATGTTTGTTTGCTGGAACACGATTAGAAATGTTTTGATGACGACCTTTTAAATACGGAAAAATTGGACGAAAAGCTATTGTGCAGTCTGTTTGCGCTGGTGATGACGACCTTAGACGATGACGATATAGACAACGTAGAGCCAATCCAAGTCGCAACTGACGTGGATGCAGTGTGAAGCGTAAGCTATGTCTAACTATGTTCTAACTGAAACTAATATTGCTACTAAGCAAATTAAACTAACTGATTTTTTTAAAAATACATTTTTTAAAGTAAAACATCTCAACATGTTTTTAATAAATTTACAAAGGAGTTAATGTGCACATACAATTGATTAATTCAAGTCTTCATTTAAAGCGAACTTCGTTTAAAACGAACAATTTTGCCCGATCCCTTGAAGTTCGCTTTAAGCGAAAAGTACTGTATCTGTCCTACTCCAAACAAAAATCCTAATTCCAAGTTATACGGTTTTATGAAACCATTATTGCTTGGATCCAGAAATCATGTTTTTCATTGAAATATATTAAGAATAATAGCGCTCGTACGCTTTTATTCAAAAGTAAAAACGATTCATTTCAAAACTCATTTACGAAAAAAAAATGAAAAGAGAACTAGTTTACGAACAAACCTGAAAATATTTTGAACTCTTCTCTGTTTCTATTTACAGTTAACAAATGTTAGTATCACACTCATTTATACGGTATAACTCTAGAACAGAGAGGCATTGAGAAACAGCTGCTAAAAGGTTGAAACTTACTACAGTGGCGCGTTAATCAGAATATTCCTTGGAACTTCTAATTTCATTTCTTGTTATCTTTTAGATATTTTAACCTGTAAATATATTTTTCAAATTGATAAGTGGACATAAAAATGCATAAATATGATAAGGAAATTATGTCTCATCTACGATATGATAAGTGAATGAGATAAACAATTGGAAATTTAAATCAACCCTTAAACTCGTTCATGGTTGCACCGCTGTTCGACGAAGTCTGCACGAAGTGTTCCTTTTTGTTTGAAAATGACGAAAAGCATCCTCAATCAAGCTTTTTGAGAATCTGCTAAAAAGCTCACAGTCATAATGAGAGCATTGCCAGAACAGAATTTTATAAATCAACACTTTTTATTGTATACATTTATTCTTAACATTTGGTAATTCGACCTTAATAAATCTTTATCAAACTGAATGATGGTTTTTTATTCAGGAACAGCAAAGAGATTTCGTATAAATATTATCTACGCAGTCAATAATTGTTAGCCCGCATTAGATTAATCTTCAAAATTTCATAGAAACCACATTTTAGTGAAAACACATATAATCAAGGTTCTTTACTATCAGTAAACTACGTCCGAGTTTTGCCGAAACGATATATTTTTTTAACATTTTAATCTTTATTGAGCAGCTCGTTTCGATAATTTTATTTTGTCTCAACGTATTCTATATTCAAATTAAGATTCAGTCATAATTTCGCCTTATTTAAACAATATTAAAAGGCTCTGAACTATGGTAGTTTTACACGCAAAGAAAATAACATTTATCGCCAGTTTGCCGCAAACGAACTTCGTTTCAAAAGTTGTCATAATAATAGTCAGAGACACGCGAGAAACGCATCATTTACTTGCAGGAAATTAATTTCGTTTGTCATTTTCGTTTGTGATTTTTAAATTGCAGCACAGAAGAAATTGGGTTTTCCCAACTGAAAACTTCGTTTGTTTTTCCCTTCGTAGTATAAACACAACGCTTATAGTTCAGAGTTACTTTTTGGACAATTTGTTCTATATAAGCAAAGTGGTAATTTGCTAAATACGCGGACCTAGAAAGCAACAGAGGTGCGATGAGTGCAATCCATAAGCAGACGGACGGACATAGGGAGAAAGATAATTAACATAATAAATAGCAATGACAAAAATATGTTGCGGTACATACACCGAGAAAAAAACTTCTGCAAAATTAACAAAAAACTTAGTATAAAATATAAGATGTCTTCGGCAATTTGGTGCCTCACAAGTTTTTCGTCAAAACATCTAAATTTGACATGTTTAACTTACCGATATTCATTTGGATAAATTAACTAAGTATTTTGTAATTATAAATTATGGCTTTGACAGTTTATATTAGCGTGCTTGCTTAATCTGACGAAAATAGTGTTCAAATCCATACCATTTTGATAAAGTGTCAACGTTTTCGATGGTAGGTAAGCCATACTATTGATTAATATGTTGTATACTTGGCTTGGGTAAATCAAACATTTTTTTTTTTGGCAGGGTATCAAAGTATGTGCTTTCAAAGCAATGTATAAAACAATATATTACTTTGGTGAATAAGTATAAGTTTTTAATTTCCATACAACTTGGTGCCACCCAAGCCGGCTAAGTTGATTTTACTTTTGTTTTTTTTTTCGGTGTATATGATAAAATAACAATGACCGAAATGGGTTGCGGTATATATATTTATATATATAAAGTATATTTTTAAGTTGATGACAACTGAATATTCGTTTGCGGCAAATACAACTCGCCAACGAAGTATAGTTGGGGAATTTTTCAGTTGCGGTAAACGAAATATTTTTTTGCGTGTCAAAGAGACGGATAATAATAATTTCAGTGCGTACGTACTGCACAACTTCTTATGTCGTAAGATTATATGTGTGTCAATTATTTCTATGAACTTTTGCAAATGATTTGTGTAAAGCTCGACGTATCAAGTTGTATGCGTTCAAGCTTCTGATTTACCTATGAACTCTTTGTAAAGGCGAATTCACAAAGCTTCACTAAATAAGAGAAACCTAAAAAGAACAATTTTAAATCACTATTGGTATTTTTTCAAATAAATCTAGTAAGGAATTTATTATCTTCGGCTTGGTCGAAGTCAAAATGCCCCTAAACTCGTGTTTAATATATAATTTTCGAAGTTATTATGTATAGGCCGCAGACGTGGTTTTCATTAAATTTTGAAAAATTTTAAACCTAAATTGCTAATTTGAGGTCAAAATAAATTTATGATTAATTCTATGGAATTTTAAGAGATTTTAACATTTCGATATAGTCGTTTTGTATAGGACGTAGGCGTAGTGTTCATATAGTAAACTTTCGAGCTTGACCTTCCTTTTTTTTGAGTAAATTTTTCCCTCAAATTTCATTACGATAGTTTCAAAATTACGACTGTAATCGTAACAACAGACCGACAGACAGATTAATTTAGCTATATTAACTGAGGCCAATAATACGGTACGGACGCGCGCAATGTAACTAAGGCTGCGTGCTGAGTTAACGCGTGTGAGCGTTTCGTTGCTGTTCCGAGCTGAAAAACATATTGGGATAAAAAAAATGCGCATTCACTCTGTACGCAGCGTAATAAAAATTCGGTCAGTTGCAAAGACTGAGGTTGTTGCAATAACCGTATCAAAAAATTTGTTTTGCCAAACCGTAGTTTTTAATAGAAATTCATAGTACACGCGAAACAAACGCAAATAATCTTTTTTGCTTTGTTTTATAAACTGTTTCTACTTAAATTTACATAAATGTGTGAATAATAATACGGTGAGACCGTTAAAAAGTTTCAGTCAAAATTCTTAGAAATTCGGAGAGAGGGATATCTTGTTTCGAGGCAGTATACCGCGACTAGTCCGACCTCTCAATTCCATCACAATTTATTTTGAAAAAATTTTTAAAGTTAAAAAATTAGAAATTCTGGTATTCCGACTTTTAACAATTGTTTACATATGCTTAGGTTGTGAGAATTTAAAAATAAAATGCACTTTTAAAAAAAATTTAAAGTGGGTTTATCGCAATGGAGAATTTAATTTTTCAATAATTTTGTAGAAATATTAGTTCTTTTTTATTTTTTCAAAAAGGGTGTTTTAATAGCTCAGATTCCTGCTAGCTGTATGTGGACTGTATACTTACTTTAATGTTTCCTTGAATAAATAAATATAATTTCAAATTTTTGATGTTATTTTCTTGAGTAGTTTTTTATGAATGAATGAAAATATTTTCAGTCTGACATTTTTAGTCAATGTGTTCTTTGATTCTTATAAATTTTAGAAATTATAGAAAGTGCAAGTGAAAAACAGTAAAGTATAAATCTAATAATAATTATATTATGTGTCGCTTTCAACACACTGCGCCCTTGAAGCCTCTGCTTCAATATCAATTGGAAGCCGACATAATTTTTGTACTGTTCGCTCTAATGGTTCTTTCATCTTTGTTTTCCAAATTCCCAGTCAGATGTTGCCACTCTTACATTAACGTTTTGCACAAGCAGTCTTCCAGAATGTCGGTGGTAAATTGTCTTCGCGCATAAGAACCAGATCGCCTATCTTCAGGTTCGGTTGTGCCTTTTGCCATTTGAGTCGCTGTTACAATTCATGCAAATAGTCTCTCGACCAGACCCTCCACAGAGACTGCGTCATTTTTTGAATTTGTGCCGCTAGTTTCAATCTGTTAGCTGAACAAAAATAGAACAAAAATCCTTAATTTTTTACATGAATCTATAAAACTACTGAGAAAATAATTGAATTTTGCAGAAGTTAATGAACCGAATACATTTTTAGAGAAAATGACACCGCCGAAAGAGGAGTCAAAGTGATGCAGGCCTACAATAAAGTTTTATGAAGGAACGAAGAGGAGCAGCAGTATCTAGTTCAAGTAGTCATTGATTATCGCAAAAAACATGAGAATTTTAAGAAAAGCAAACTGATATAAATCTTAATAAATATCTTATACATTCAAATAAAAATAGTACATAATAAATATGCGTTCTAATTTTTCTCTAATTTGGTAAATTTTCATAAAGAATTCCGTTTTTTTGTATGTGAACCCCATGAATATGGGATTTTTATATATGGGTGATAAAGGATGAGTTTGTTCTAGAGAAATGTTGAGGATTCAAAAATAATGAGGACTGCTTATGCATTTAATGTTCCTAGGCGTGAGTCTTGAGGAGTTACGAGAGTTTTTCTTTCCATTTGGCCCAAATTTCGTTCCCATAAATTTCAATGTGCGTACGACACGGCTATTTTCAACCGATTAAGCTGATATTGTTATCTTATTTCTTTTATCATAACCTAATACATAACTGGGCTACGATTTTGGAAAATCGAAAAAAAGATAAAAAAAAACTTTTTTTCGACACATATTCTGGTAGCTGGATTCAAATAGATATTAAACCCAAAAGGATATCGAAATCAGTGTAACCATCTGCCAGCGGTTTTGATTTGAAAAAAATCACTTTTTCGCCAAAAATCAACGGTTTTTCGCCGTAAGTTTTTATCAAGGTGAAAAATCTATCCTAAAGTAGGCTGCAAATTAAAGGTATCTGTGACCACAAAGTTATGAACAGGAAGATTATTAGATTCGCGAATTTCTTTAGTGCAAAAATGTTCAGATTTCGGTCAAAATTCTGGGAATTTTTTACAAAAATCCCTATAAATTTATCAGTAAATTTTAGGAAATTTAGTATTTCTAAAAAAGAAAAACTATTGATTTCTAAAAAAGCAGTATTTTTCGTTTACGTAAAAAAACAATTTTAGTGGCTACTTGCAACACATTAGATAACGGTCGTATTTGCAAGAATAAAAAATTAGTTCTTTATAGAAATTAAAGTCAATGAAAATCTATCAAAAAAATCACTAAAAAATGCACTATTTAATTTTTTTATTTATTAATAGATTTCATAAAGTATCTTTCAAAAAATACTAAATTTTCTAAAATTTACTGAAAAATAATGGATTAATAGCGATTTTTGTAAAAAATATATCAAAATATTGACCGAAATCTGAACACTTTTGCACTAATAAAATTCTCGAATCTAACAATCTTCCTATTCACAACTTTGTGGCCCTAGGTACCTTTAATTTGCACCCTACTTTGGGGTAGTTATTTTAGCTTAATAAAAACTTACGGCGAAAAAAACCGCTGATTTTTGACGAAAAAGTGTTTTTTTTTCCAAATCAAAACCGCTGGCAGACGGTTACACCGGGTACCACCATTTTAGGGGTGACACCATTTCGATATTTTTTTTAATTTCTCAAACAGAAAGAAAAAGGTACAAATAGATTACGTTAAAAAATGTGTGCCCCATTTTGTCGCATTGAAATTATTTCTACACGCAAAGAAATTTTTCGTTTACCACAACTGAAAAATTCACCAACTATACTTCGTTTGCGAGCTGTATTTGCCGCAAACGAATATTCAGTTGTCACAACTTAAAAATATATCTTATATATACATACATATATACCGCAAGCTATTTCGGTCATTATTATTTATTATATTAATAATCTTTCTCTTTATGTCCGTCCGTCTTCTTATGGATTTCACCTCCGCTGCTATCTCCGTCCGCGTATTAAGCAAACTACCAACTTCATTATATAACAATTTGTCCAAAAAGTAACTCTAAACTATAAGCGTTTTGTTTATACAACGAAGGGAAAAATAAACAAAATTTTCAGTTGGGAAAAACGAAGTTTTCAGTTGCTGCAATTTAAAAATCACTCGCGTTTATGACAAACGAAATAAATTTCCTGTAACTTTATGATGCGTTTCTCGCAACTGAACTGTTATTATGACAACTGTTGAAACGTTTGCAAAGAACGATTTCAAGCACGACAAACAAAGTTCAAACTGGCGATAAACGTTTTTTTTTCTTTGCGTGTAACAATTTGTGTATCAGTAGCTTCTTGTAAAAGGAGTTTTTCAAAGCTAAAATTAATTAAGACTTATTTAAGTTCTTCCATGGGACAGGCAAGGCTTTCCGATCTTGCTATTTTATCCATTGAAAACGAGCTTGCAAGTAATATTGATTTCGATGAGGTTATTTCAAATTTTGCAGCTTTTAAAGTAAGAAAAGTTCGTTTTTAAGACATCGCCATTAATAAGATTTCTTTATTTAACCTTATACCTACATATACAAATACAGTTAGCGAAGCAGCTTTATGTGCCTAACAATATATGAGCTTTATCACTTGTACACTAGTGTAGATTAAGTTTATGGCAAAATCTGAGTACGCAGAAGTTGAAAAAAAACTTGTTTGGATTTTGCTCTCTTATTGTACCGTAATCTTCAAATGTTGAACTTTGTCTTTTTATCGCTAAAAGAAATGGCTATATGTGCATTAGTTGTTAAAAACTATTTAAAGAGTGCAGTTCATTGTAAACAACAGTGCAAAAAATCAAAAATATTTAATTAAAAATATAGAAGTCCAGAGGTAAAATTAGAACAAAATTCTTATTAGCTCTTAATATTTTTATTAATTTTTATATTTTCAAAGGCAATAATGCCTCGAGGAACGTCATTTTCAGAAATCAAACAAGTCCGTATTAAATCCTATAAAGAGGCGGGAATGGGAGTGATGGAGATAGCTGCTAAATTAAACCGACATAGAAATTCTATCGGAGAGTTTTAAAAAACCCAGACAGTTGTCACACAACGAAGAGACTTGGTCCCAAATCGAAAGTTAGTGAAAGAGACAAAAGAGAAATTAAGCACCTTGCGGTTACTCAAAACCATGATACAATTATACAGGTAGCATTGACAAGTATTGATTTTCTCAGCAACAAGGAAACCACCATCTGTCAAAAACAGTTGTTCGTGCAACAAAAATTAGACGAATGTAAACATAAATAAATTCCGCAAAATATGTGCGTTAAATAAACAATTATAATAATGAAAGTTGTGAAAATATTATGTGTGATATGTGTTTAACGTTTTCCAGCCGTGGCGTTTTAATTTTAATTGAAAACTTCTTCAATTTCGTCCACATGCATCTGTAGCTGTTGAGGTTGCTGCACTTAAACGTTTTCAACCTTTTTTTTTATGTTTGCACTTAATAACATTAAGTTTACAAATTATCTTCGTTCTAGTAATAACAACTCACTATTAATAAAATAAATTATGCAATATTTTGTTATCAAATGTGTGGTTATTTGCAAGCTCTGAAATACAATGTATAACCATGTATAAACAATGGCGAAAACATAAGCATAATTGAAAGCTCTCTTTCTTGACTTTTTTTTTGACAGATGCTGGTTTCGCAAGCAACTGTCAATACTACCTTGTATTATTATACCATCACTCAAAACATTAGTGCCAAGCAAATAATGCAGCAACTCTCACTAAATATTACAGAAAGAAGAGTACAACAAATTTTAAACGAAGACAGTAACATAAAGTATCAAAAAAGGATAGCCAAACCTATGCTACTGAAACGCCATAAGAGCACAAGATTAAAGTTTGCAGAAAAATTGATATTTTGGGAAGAAGAGTGGCAAAACATCATATTTAGTGATGAGAAAAATTCAATTTCAACGGTCCTGATGGCAGACAAAAGTTTTGGCAAGACGTAAGAAAGCTAAACATGCTTAAGAAGAAATTTTCAAAGTGGTTCGCTTATGAATTGGGCTGCATTTGGCTACAAAGGAAAGTCTAAAATATGTTTTGTTTCAAACAAAACGACTGCTGAGCGCTATGTGGAGTTACTGGACAGTGAATTAATAGATTTTGCTGGTGATTTGTATGGTGATAACTGGACATTTCAATAGCATAATGCATCTATTCACTGCGCAAAGCACACGAAAGACTTACTAAAATCGCGATCAATACCATTATTGGAATGGCCTGCTCTCAGCCCTGACTTAAATCAGATGGAAAATCTTTGGGGCATTTTGTCAAAGAACGTTTACAAAAATGGAAAACAATTTTGTAATCTAAAAGAGCTGAAAAACGCAATAAAAGAAGAGTGGCAAAAATTCACAATATTACTTTACAAAACCTAGTGAGGTCAGTGCCTAATCACATTTGTCAGGTCATCATGAATAATGGGGGTCATACAAATTACTAAATAATTTTTATGTCAAACAATTTTTATCTGTTATTTTTATTGCACAAAATAATTAAAAGAAGTTGTGTGTGCATATAGCTATTTCTCTCAGTGGTCATGAGACAACGTTTATTATTTGAAAAGAATTACTCCATAAGAGAGCAAAATTTAAAAAAGTGTTAAAACAACAAATAATTAAACTAACAAATTTTCTGTATACTCAGATTTAACAGTTACCTAAATCTACCCCAGTGGAGTTCAATTGTTTCTTAAGGCACATATAGCTGTTTCGGTGAGTGTATGTACCTCAAAATGTAATGTTTTTGTTCCGTCAGTTTTTAAGACTGCGAAGTTAATAAGTTTTCTTTTTATTTTTGTTCCGTCAGTTTGTTTTTGTTCCGTCAGTTTTTAAGACTGCGAAGTTAATAAGTTTTCTTTTTTACCTTATGCCTACATATTTAAATATGTAGACACCTGAAAATGTAATATTTTTGTTCTGTTTTTTACAAATTCTTATTGTTTGTCATATCGTCGTTGCGCATACAAAAAAAGGTTATGTGTTTTTGAACAACTTTTCAGGAGACGAAAAAAACATTTTTGTTTTTTAACAATTTCAATACTATTTTCACATAACTGGCTCACTTCCACATTTGTTTACTTCTAAACCAATAAGAATATCAAGAAACCATTTGGTGAATAGATGGGGCACACATATGGCTATTAAATGGTAAAATAAAAAAAAAAATCGAAATTTTACACATAGCCTTTTTTGTATGCGCAACGACGATATGTTGTTTGTTTTTTTTCGGAAAACATAAAGATAATAATAAAAACACTTAATCTCATCGAATTGGTTTCTTTTTGCATTTAGAAATTTTTTATAGTGGTGACACCATGAGTATCCGCCCCGGGTGTCACCAAGCCTAGGAACGCCACTGCAGCCAAGTCTGGCTTGGTAGGAAATGGGCTTATAGATTAGTGGGAAAGAAAGAGCATTCAAGTGAAACTTGTATGGGATGTTCTAAGTATGGTGGAAATTCGTAGAAGCATGTGAATGTATTTATATGCATACTGTGCACAAGATTGATGCACAAAGATCTCTAATTAACTGTTTAAACTTCCTTAACAGTTAATGAAACAATATATCTCCCACTCTGGTAATTTCTCCTTTCAAAAAATCTTAAATATTTCTTTTTGGTCTACGGTTCTTTTATATTTATTTCACTCTTTTCACACACTATCATGCCTTAAAAGAATTGGAATGTGAATTAGTTCAATAAAGTTAACAATGATAAGAGATAACAATTTATTTCAAATAAAATTAAAGCAAAGTAAAAAAAAAAACAAATAAAGTACACATTTCTTTTTGAATTAGTTTAAGAGAATCATCAATAAAAACAAAAAAAAAAGGAAAAAGACAAAACATGAAGGCTTTGATTACTAAAAATTGCTTTTGCTAAAAAAAAATTGAAACCAACAAAAGCCTGAAACCAACGAAAACATTTTTCTAAGTCGAATTACATACATGCGCACATTTCACGCCTAATTCATTTTATATAATTTATGATGCATATATCATATATTTCTTATGAATCGCATTTTAACAAATCAGAATTCCTTATTATCGCACTAGATTAACCTTGAGATTTCAAGAAAGTGCTAAATCATCACCTATAACGATTCGACATTAAACAATTTGCATTTTTATTTTTATTTATTTGCAGATGAATCTTTTATATTTTAATAGAATTAAACTGTGTTAAACTCGGTAGATGTATTGCGGTATTATTAGCTTCATCAAAATTTAAAGAAAGATACATAAGCAACTACTTTAAAGTTACATGTTCAAAAAAGTATTAAGCGTAAGCAATTTGAACTTCAACCATTGTAAGCTGTTTATGCTAAGGTCCATCAAAACTTTATATTTTTAAGAATGTGTCCATTACATCGGTTCATGGTTTTTCAAAAATACAAAATGGATGAGAATTGCAGCACAAAAAATTGGAAAATGGATATGTTGATCCACTTATTTTAAGATAGTCGAGTGTGATTGCCGACGAAGCTTTAGCTGATGAACTAAAAAAAAATGATTGCAGGTTCGATTCCTAGTGAAGACAAACACGTCTACATCACCACAGGTGACGAATTATGAAGCTACGCTTATAAATTCGAAACAACAACTGTTAATGCTGAATGGTCACAGCCATTTGTTTGCTGAAAGTCTTCGGAGAATTAAGGAGAACGAATCACCGAAGGAAGATCATCCTTCAACACGACAATGCAAGTTTCCACACATGAGCTCAAACAAAAGAGATTTTGAGCACCCAAAAAATTGTTTCGAAAATTGGTTCGAATGCAATCAATAAAAGCATTTTCACTCGTTAACCATTTTTTTTTTCATTGTTAGGTGCAAGACTTAAAAGGCAACTCTCATACCTAAGTACCTAGTTAGTAAAATTTTTAAAGTAACGAAAAATAGAACTTGACGCTACGTTGAGTTGGGCTACGTTAGGTTCGCCGTATCAATAAATTATTTTATAACAGTTTTTTATTTAAAATAAAAAGGAAATTATATGGGCAGAAGTAGTTACAAATTGATTTTTATTTGTTTAAAAAATTCAATCAAATCAACACAACTTTTAAGGTAGATTGCGCGATGCGTTTATTTTTAACATGGTGTCCGCAATAGGCAAAGTCCATGGTTGTTGCAGAATGCAGTTACCTTGTATGATCTTTTACCTAAAGATAATTTCTAAAAGATACATAATTTGAAGACAATACGTGGCGGCCGAGGCGCAGTGGGTAGAATGTGTGATCGATACGCCAGAGAACTCTGCTTCAATTTCTATCTGACTCAGATCTGACACAGGAAGTTTTTTCAATTAATGTCAAACCTCAGAGAGTAAATAATGGCCGTGTTTTATTCGTACTGATTTAACCAAAAATGTTCTAAATTACATGCAGAACACTTACAAAAAGATGAACCTGCTCAGTAGCTCGATCATCTTTTTTTCGTTCCGCAACTGCTCCATAGATGTCGTAGTTTATTTTTGTGTTCATTAATTTATAGTCACCTTTTGCTATCAAAGGAAACAGCTGTGCTTATTTCTTTGCAATAAATAAATAAAAATAGATGCAAAAGTGTCGTAAGTTTATTGCCCTAAGCGGTCAATGGCCCAAGATCCAATGCCCCAAGCGGTCAGGAGCAAAACTTGAAAAATTTTAACTAATGCGATCTATTCGTTCATCAGGTTAAACCCGAACGAATAAAACGCGGCTAATGCCATGTAAAGTTTCTTGAGAACATGCACATTAGCCGTTCGGAGTTGGCATAAAACTAGTAGGTCCAGTTCTCCATCAATTGCGTATAAACATTTAATAACACGCACAACACAATTTGATCATAAGAAGTTCGATCAAAGTCCTTTCAAAGGCTGAAATGGTCAGTTTATTTTTATTTTTATTTTTAATTTGTAAAAACAAAATTAGTTAATAATGAGAAATCGCCTGACATGTTTATTAATTAGCAACTTGTTAGTCAGGAACGCATGTTTAGTGATTTCGTATCTTGCATTGCGCCGACGAGTCCTTACAGATTTGTGCTCAAGCTGATCGGCAGTCAGAACATCGCCAGATTGATCTTGCATAAGACGCCTCAATCTCACCTCTTCTTGAAAGCTTCCTGTAGGCTGCAATTCTCTTGTATACTTTGGATCAAAAAAATACTTTGGAAAATGGCACATTTTCTGAGTGTTGCTGATGCGACTCGAATACCATAGTTCAAAAGGAATAAGCACCGTTTGATAACGCCGTATTGGCGTTTGACCACATTCTGAGTTCGGTTTATTGACGTGAGGTTCCCAAAAAAGTTGAAAAAAGCATTTTTACAAAATGCATCGGCGTTGCATTGAATTTTTAGCAACTAAGTATAGGTGCTTGATAATAGAAATAGAAAAATTGTAAGGGTTAATTTTTTGACTTTATGGAAGAAATAAAAATAAATTTAAAAATGCCGTCCGGAATCAGACGAAGTTGCTTAAGCAACGGAGCTGCAAATTTCTTACATGGAATTATTACTCGCTGAGTGATGGGATACGCCAATAAAGGCCTGTTCTAAGTCCTTGTAACAAAATTAGATAAAAAATTTCTGACATCTTAGCTATATAGAGAGAGCCGCTGATCGATAATGCAACATTTATGCAACGGCGTTGCACTGAATTATTACTCAATAATTATATGAACTATGCTTAATGTTTAAAAACAAAAATTAAGGATTTGGCCTTCCGACAAAAAAAAAATTCTGACATCATCAGGTCTTGAATATAGCAGGGGTACTATTTATTTAACGACAGTATAAACGTGCTATTAAGCCTTAGGTACAACGAAAATATTAAACAAATTTTTACCATCATGACTTCAGGGTGGCAACCATATAATGCAGTAAAAATGCTACAACAATGAAAAACCGTTGCATTAAAATTTAACTCTGTTGCTACTGGCGCAATGGTAAATTTTATGGAACGAAAAGGAAGGTAAGGTTTTCATGCCCATTAGAGTGTCCCTTATTTTGCGATTGTTGGAAATGTCAAGGGGCTGAAAGGTTTTAAGATTTTTTCTACGACAACGTTTACTCGTGTCTATTCTAAGATTTTTTTTTTTACGACAACGTTTACTCGTGCCAATCGGGCCCGAAAGTTTCGAAAAAATGTCCATATTAGACCATATTTGCACAAATTAAAAAAAATCTTTTCTCTGCTTTTTATAAATGTTTTGCATTTTTTGGAACACATACATAAAAAATATGATATCTACAAAGTTTTTTATGGTGGGCGTGGTTACCGCCCCTGCTGCGTCGAAATTTCTCCCGCAGCCTTTTCCCACTTTTTCATGAAATAAGTGCAATTTAGGTAATAAAATCAACAATAAATAAATACATTTTTATTATGCTAAAACTATTATTACATTTCAATAAATTCACATTATGTATTTACAAAAATTAATAATAAATTAAAAAACTAGTATTTTACCCTGCGGCGGGCGCGCAACAAGCTAATACCTACAAACAGTCATATTGCGGCTTTTTAAGCGAAATCATAGTTTTGTTTTTTATAAATAAAAAAATATCCATACCAAAAATGTATGCCCCCTGGAGGGTTAAATTATAATAAGAAATACAAATTAATTAAAAAAGACAGATCCCTATTTGGAGCTTTTATGCTATTCATTATTATCGGAGTCCGTCAAGTCTGTATTTTTGTAGTTCTACTATACTGCCGTCATAAGGAAGAGTGCGGCATCTAGCATGAAAATCAAAATCAGTTTTATTGCTTTTTCTTAAACATATGGCTTTCATCTTCAAGAAAATAAAATAAAAATTACGAATTTTTCGCTCAATTGCAAAATATTTTAACCTGAAGTGTCATATCTTCACAAATTAAAGCAATCATTCAAGCAAAAAACCGGCATCTACACTGTCTGTTCCACAGTTTTTGCATTTTTAATAAAATCGGTAAAGTATCATTAATGTTGAAAAAAAAAAACTGGATATTACTATGCTGAAGAACCAAATATTTATAACCATCCAAACCCTAGTCAGTGAATTTATGATAAATTACTGTAAGTCGTTTATCTCAGAATATTGAAATATGTAGATGCCGCACTCTTCCTTAAGACGGCAGTATACATAAAAGTCTGGTTTGAAGCTACTAATAGCATAAAAGCTCCAAATCAGGATCTGTCTTTTTTAAAAGATTTGGTCGCATACAAGACAATTAACAAAAAAATATCCATTGCTGCAAGTCAAAAATTTGGTCGGTATCTTTGGAACCTTGGCGAAGAACTTGTATCACTCTCTTTTTTCGATGATGTGGTTTCTATTGAGAGAAAACGCAGTATGGTGACAGCACTGCAAGCTCAGAAGTTTCCATTTAATCATCCAATCGCAAACCCAAATTCTTTAAACGAATGGACAAAAAAAGATTTAGATTGTTTTGCATCTTGACGAACAACAAATCTATTTCGTAGGTTTAGTTTGACATGCAATTTTTTAAAATATGATCCTGAGGAATGGGGAAAAGATGAAGAATACCAGAGAGTAAAAAATTATTTTAAAGATCCTTGTGTTGTAAATGATGTTGCGGAGCGTGGGGTACTAATTGCTCAAGAATTTCTCGAGCTTACAAAATCAGACGCGTAGCTACAAAACCTACTTATTTTGGCCCAAAATACTCGAAAAATATTCTCGAACTGTCAAAAAAAAAGATACAGTACACTCTCACAAATTAGAACTCTCACAAATTCGAACTTTCCAGAAAATAGAACCTGCTGTTTCAATATTGAAAGCTCTGAAATCAGAACCTGGTTCTAATTTTTGGACATTTCTTTATTTATTAAATTCCAAAGTGATCTTTGCTCATTGATATTAATATAAATATAAATAGGGGAATTATATGAAATTTATGTTAAAAAAAAGTTAAATATTAATAAATAAAAATTCTTTTGTGTTAACATAAATTTTTTTAATCAGTTTCATTATTTTTTTTACATTTCTGTAAAAAAAAGTCCAGAAATTAGAACATTTCAGAAATTAGAACAACAAATTAGAAGTGGTTATTATTTGTGAGAGTCTACTGTACTATTAAAAAAAACTTATATGTAATTAATTTGTATTTCTTATTATAATTTAACCCTCCAGGGGCATACATTTTTGGTTTTTGATATTATTTATTTATAAAAGAAAAATTATGATTTCGGTTGAAAAGCCGCAATAAGACTGCTTGTAGGTATTAGCTTTGAGTATATATATATAGAGAAACCACTCCAGCAAAACAAATTTAGGGAGTAACTCTGACGCTTAGATGGCGCACTTACTTAACAATCGCTGAGATGCTGACACAGACTATGATTGAGGCAAATGATCCATAAAGAAATTTGTAAACATAAGTGTTTATGAGTAAGTATGTATGTATGTATGTGTGCACAAAACAAAGAAAGCCTGTTGCTGTTGAAGCGATTTTATTTTTTTACAGGAGTTTAGAGAGGAAAAAGTAGTCCTTGATCTAGATTTAAATATCTAAAATTTTGAAAAATAATATGTCGATAAATCCTACATGTCGACAACTTTTGAAGTAATTTTTTTTCATTCGTTTTTTTTCATTAATTTTGGTCATTTTTATATCAGTTTTGTGATTTTTTAAGACATTGTAAAAGCATAAATTTTGCCAGTTTTTTTTTTATATGCAGCGAATTCTCCAAACAAGTATGTATTTTCAAAATACTATTGTTCCAACGAATATTTTTATGCTTTTTATTTTAATAAAGATAAACATTAAACATAACATATAAACCACTCATTTTAAATAAAATAACAAAAAAGGCAAAAAAATTTTAAAATAAAAAAAATTATGCGTAATTATAATTAATATACGTAATCTATTTATAAATAGGCGTAGGCAGAACAGTTAAGAACCATTTTCTCCCGTGTTTCTCAACCGATTTTGACAATTTTTTTTTAAATCGATAAGAGTGGGGAGAAGAAGTGCACCGAATAAATATAGTGGGCGTGGCACATCCCATACAACCCAAATTTTCGATATCGAATAGCTTTAGAGTTATAGGTCACACAGCTTCCGAAATCGGTATTCGACCACAAATCACACGTACCACTTCACTGGTTACATTTTATGGGCGTTAAAAAAAAAACTCAATTTTTAAATGGTCGAATTTCAACCAAAGGCGACACTAGTATAATAAAATAAATAAAACTAGAATCGATATTATAAGATACTAGCGACCACCGGTGCGCGTTGCTGCCCCCAGCAACTATAATAATAATAATTAATAGTAATATCCTAAAAAAAAAACTTGTATGTATCTTGGTTGCGAGCGTTCAGCGCGAGCGGCTTGCGAAAGCCTTACATTTTTCTGACTGTCATTTTGTTGTTAACAGACGCTCTAAAAAGAAGAGACAGAAGAGAGCGAAATGTGAGCAGCGAATAGTTTTGCTCTGAGTTTGATAACGCTGTTCTCAGCTGCTGTTAATAAAAGAAAAACCAACATAACAACAACAATAATATGCAATTATTAGCAAACTTTAATAAGCTATAACTTGAAAAAAATAAATTTTTAAGAAATAAAAAGTCCAGTTTGCACATCTACAGGTCTAAACCTATCAAACCATACTAAATTTATTAAAATTGGACTTGTACTTAAAAAGCCTTATGCCGGACAAAATTTGGGTTTGCGTTATATATATAAGATTATTATTATATAGATCCCGGGGTATTAAAGATATTTTCGGGTCTCATTTTAAAAATAAATCCCTATCTTCATTTTTCCAATAAGAGGTTTTGCGACGAGTAAGTTGCGTCAGTATGTCAGTATATATCGCTCGTTTTCTTCAATAACGTTACGATCCAAAAAACATAAGAATTGAGTTAATTACACAGCAATATTTTTGTTACCATGATCTATGCTGTGTACAATTTTGGTAACGATATCTTCTTTAATTTTTGCAGAAAAATAGAATTTGTGATTCATTCACCTCAATATATTTCCGATTAGATCGTATTATATGTCTATCGATAATATCCAGTTTTTTTTTTTGTCACTTTGTATGGATTAAACAGTAGTCTATATATATAAAAAAATGTTGTCAAATCTGTTTGTGACGAGTGTTTGAGAGTTCGGCTGGGTAAAAAAAAAATCTGCCGATACCATTTTGTAGGGTACGTTCTCTAGATGGTTCTAAAAAAAAAATTGTTTGAAAATGACAAGGGGGCGTGGCACCTCCCATACAACCCAAATCTACGGTAGCGAATAGCTCTGAAGTTATAGTTCGCATAGCATCGGAATTCGGTGTTCTACCTTAATTTACAAGAGCCGTTCCACAGGTAAAATTTTATGGGCGTTGAATGTGGGGCGTGGCATTTTTTCAGCAGACCAAATTTTCGGTATAACTTTCAAGCTATAAGTCACACATCAATGAAACTTGGTAGGAGCGTACTATTTAGTCGCGTCCTTCGACTAGCAAAATTTATCAAGTATAGGCCAAAGGGGTGTGGCACCGCCCATACAATTCAAATTTATGATATCGAATAGCTTTGGAACTAAATGCCGTATAATAATGAAATTCAGTATGGAGTTTCCACTTGGTGATATATTTATACTATAAAACTGGGATGGGCTTTGGAAAAGGGGGTGTGGCTACGCCCATACACTTAAAATTTTTGATATCAGATAGCTTTGGAACTAAACGTCGTTTAACAACGAAATTCAGTATGGAATTACTATTGGGTGATATTCTTCTACTAGAAAACTGAGACGTCATTGAACAAGGGGGTGTGGCTCCGCCCATACAAGCTAAATTTTCGATATCGAATAACTTTGGAATTATAAGTAGCATAGCCTCGAAATTTGGTTATCAATTTACACGAGTCGTTCCACTTAGAGATAGAGATAGAGATAGAGATAGAGTTAGAGATGGAGATAGAGATAGAGATAGAGATAGAGATAGAGATAGAGATAGAGATAGAGATAGAGATAGAGATAGAGATAGAGATAGAGATAGAGATAGAGATAGAGATAGAGATAGAGATAGAGATAGAGATAGAGATAGAGATAGAGATAGAGATAGAGATAGAGATAGAGATAGAGATAGAGATAGAGATAGAGATAGAGATAGAGATAGAGATAGAGATAGAGATAGAGATAGAGATAGAGATAGAGATAGAGATAGAGATAGAGATAGAGATAGAGATAGAGATAGAGATATAGATAGAGATAGAGATAGAGATAGAGATAGAGATAGAGATAGAGATAGAGATAGAGATAGAGATAGCGATAGAGATAGAGATAGAGATAGAGATAGAGATAGAGATAGAGATAGAGATAGAGATAGAGATAGAGATAGAGATAGAGATAGAGATAGAGATAGAGATAGAGATAGAGATAGAGATAGAGATAGAGATAGAGATAGAGATAGAGATAGAGATAGAGATAGAGATAGAGATAGAGATAGAGATAGAGATAGAGATAGAGATAGAGATAGAGATAGAGATAGAGATAGAGATAGAGATAGAGATAGAGATAGAGATAGAGATAGAGATAGAGATAGAGATAGAGATAGAGATAGAGATAGAGATAGAGATAGAGATAGAGATAGAGATAGAGATAGAGATAGAGATAGAGATAGAGATAGAGATAGAGATAGAGATAGAGATAGAGATAGAGATAGAGATAGAGATAGAGATAGAGATAGAGATAGAGATAGAGATAGAGATAGAGATAGAGATAGAGATAGAGATAGAGATAGAGATAGAGATAGAGAAAGAGATAGAGATAGAAATCATTTCCGCTACGACAGCAACGCGTCGGGTATCAGCTAGTACTTGTATATTTGATGTTTTGTCGATATTTTGAAAATGGTGAATTAATTTCCTTCGTCTGTTCAAAACTTAAAATGCTTCTTCTGAAAAATCTAATTTTTTGAGTTGTAACGTTATTGAAGAAAACGAGTGATATAATGTTCTTACAGGGACGCTTTTTTTTGTAAAGAGTTGATTAATTTTGCTTGTAACCATATCTTCGACACTCTGTTTTTTGGCTTTTGGCGATCTGAAGATGTGCCGTGGAATGCGTGAGTTTTGAACAAAGTTATTGGGATGTTTAGGAGAAAAAAAAATTAGTTTCGCCATTTTTATTTTTTTTTTTGAATTTGTTCGTATAGATTCTCAGCCCGGGTCGTCATAAAAGGGCTCATAAGTCTCTTCTTCTAAAGATATATCCTTTGAATGAGGTGGTACATAATGAATTATGCTTGATCGACAATCGTTGATGTTTGAATTAAAATACGGGTTGGCTTAGACTTGATATTTTGCTCTATACATGAACTTAACCCTTAAATGCCCAGCGTATCTTTTTTGATACAACAGAGAAAATAAGCTATTTCTTTTAAAATATTGCAAAAATTAAATGCTGGATATGTTGTTTCACTCAGAAAATTGCAAGTATAAAACAAAAATTTAATTATTGGCATAACTTCGTTGGTTTGGGAACTATTGACCGTCAAATTAAAAAAATAGTTTTTTTTTTAATTTTTACGGAAAGTTCGCTTTTTGACATGAAATATCTTTTAAACTATTAACAGTTTTCGAGTAAAAAAATTACAAGTTAGTCTAGTTATCATAAAAGGAATCGTTTTCCACGTTTTTGCCTTGAACTCCTACAACCAAGCTGATTGATGGTATACGTCGGAATACCCACTGTATCTTTTGGATACAACCATGTTTTCTTAAATAACTTGTAAACAAAAATTTTTTCATTTTTCACAACATAATTTTTTTTTAATGAAAGCGGTGTTGTTGGGCATTTGAGGGTTAAAATCCTTTCACAACAAAGATCCAAGCTATCTTTCATACATGGGAAAATATTTGGATACTGAGTCGGGGTGGAGGTTTTTAGAAGTTTTTTCATTATAGCTCGTTGAACTATACATGATGTATTTAAATCCTTTTCGCAAAATTTTATAGTTGCCTTTCCATATTGAGCCAAATTTTTTAATTCTTCATAGTCTGAATGCTTGACCCAAAGCATTCGTCTTTGATCAGTTGGTAAATGAAAAATGACAACGAACCACATGGTGTAGAAACATTGTAGGAATTTTTATGTACGCATTTTGATGGCATTTTTTTCTTCGAAAATTTAATAGAAATATAATGAGTCGCACATCCAAACTCCATAAAAGTTCATATAAGAATTAAATGCTACACGCCTGCGCTTGCCTCAGCAGCACAAAAACACAAACAAACAAGTCGCAACTTAACGGGATCATACCGAACACACAACTAATGCGACAGCTCAACCAACAAAACAACACTGTGTGTGTGTTTGTGCATTGCTGTCTGTCTGTTCATTTGTATGTTTGATCAATGTCGATATTAAAAAAAAAAAAATATACAAACCAGAGTAGAAATCTGAAAGTGGTGTATGTGGCGCCATCTAGTGCGAGAGTGACACAACTCAAAGTAATTTCTCTATATGTATATACTCAAAGGTATTAGCTTGTTGCGCGCCCGCCGCAGGGTAAAATACTAGTTTTTTAATTTATTATTAATTTTTGTAAATACATAATGTGAATTTATTGAAATGTAATAATAGTTTTAGCATAATAAAAATGTATTTATTTATTGTTGATTTTAATACCTAAATTGCACTAATTTCATGAAAAAGTGGGAAAAGGCTGCGGGAGAAATTTCGACGCAGCAGGGGCGGTAACCACGCCCACCATAAAAAACTTTGTAGATATCATATTTCTTATGTATGTGTTCCAAAAAATGTAAAACATTTATAAAAAGCAGAGAAAATATTTTTTTTTAATTTGTGCAAATATGGTCTAATATGGACATTTTTTCGAAACTTTCGGGCCCGATTGGCACGAGTAACCGTTGTCGTAAAAAAAAATTTTTTAGTGTCGTTCTTAGAATATAAAAACGCATAAAAAAGCCTTTCAGCCCCTTGACATTTCCAAAAATCGCAAAATAAGGGACACTCTAGTGCACATGACAAAAATTAAAAAAAAATTGACAGCGTCATAAGGCCCTTGAAGGAATCACCTAATGTAACGTAAATGCATCACTTTTGCTGAGTTAATTACATGCAGGTAAGGCAAATTTAATGCACCACAGAAAAGCACAACCAATGTATAAGTAAAGGCAAAAGCAAAAGTAAAAGCAAGAGCAAAAGCAAAATTAAAAGCGAAATCAAAAGCGAAAGCAAAAGCGAAAGCGAAAGCAAAAGCGAAAGCGAAAGCAAAAGCAAAAGCAAAAGCAAAATCAAAACCAAAACCAAAAGCAAAAGCAAAATCAAAACCAAAAGCAAAAGCATAAGTAGAAGCATATGTAAAGGCAAAAAAAAAAAAAGAAAAACGAAAGGAAAAATCATAAGTGAAGCCAAAAGAAAAAGCAAAAGCAAATGCGAATGCAAATGGGAATGCAAATGCAGATGCAAATGCAACAACAATAACAGTAACAGAAACAACAACAACAACAACGACAAAAATCTAACCAAGTTCCAAAAAGAGTTTGTACATGAAATAGAAAAATTATCAGGCCAAATAAAAGAATAATAAAAGGATGCGAATAAATTCGGGAACAAAGGAAAGGATAGGGACAAGAATAAGGACAAGGAGAAAGAAACACTGTCACTTTAAAATCTACGGGTGTGTCCGTGCACTTTCTCCATTTCCACACACATCTACTTGATTAATATTAGAATATTGATTTCCGTGAAAAGATCTTTTACCATGCTAAGCTAATGTCGAAGTACCAAGCTAAGCTAATGTTAAAGCCAAAATTTTTTTAAAAAGACGCCAATACTGCTAGTATTTTTTATCTAATGTATCTATTCTAAAAATAAATTAAAGAACATCTGACAACGTTCCCCTGCCGTACAAATTCATTAATGACTACTTTCCAATAACATTAATACCGAGTTAACATGCCACTCCGTTTTACATGCCACGCGCACCGGCTTTTAACTACACTAAGGGAAAAAAAATTAAATTTATGCAAAAATTTTTTTAATTTATCCAAAAAGCGAGTCATTTTTGCACCAATAACGCATTTACTTAAATCGACTACGTAAATATTTAAAATTTATTTAAATACTTTTTTATTTAAATAAAATATTAAAATATTTAAACAGAATTAATAAAAAATATATTAAAATTATGCACGAATATATTTAAATATCTTTCAAATATTTACTATTTGAAAATAAAAATATCGCATTTAAGGAAAATTTATATAAAAATATTGAAATTGAAAAACCATTTATTTGAATATTTCCCACGAGCTGCGTCCATCAAATGCTATTTGGTGGTATATTTATTTTATTTTTTACTTTTTTCGTTCTCTAATTTATGCTATTTTTGACAGTATGGCATCAAATGTCCAAAATAGTTTAAACTATAAAAAGAAAAAGGTAGATAGAATAAGAAGGAAATTATGCAGGTAAATGACAACCAGTTCAAGACATTCTTGAGAAAATACCGAGTTGTCCCTCCACCCTACATAATTTCATGATGCATTGCACTCACCATCGCACTCACAGATCATATTTGCCAAACAACCAGGATATATCACCCTTGCAATATTAACTAAATGAGAACTATAAGAAACCTGCAACTTCAAGAAATAAACTGCAGGAACAGAGTGCGATGCTGTTGCTGCTTGTCGGAATGTGTGTGTACGTGTGCGATGCTGTTGCTGCTTGCTTGCATGGAATATGTGTGTACGTGTGTGGCATAAATAAAATTCAAATACGGGAAAAAACGAGTTGTAAGGAAAAAATTTGATTTATCCACGTACATATTTAAATAGAATTTATACTCAGGCGTGGATAATGCTAATATGCGTTATTTCCCTTAGTGTAGAGACGCTCACTTAATCGTTCATTGCATTAGAATGAGTTGAAATTGTTATTTGAAACTTTGGGAACATGTTTTTGAAAAGTGTTACTGACGATTCATGGAATAAAAAAAAAAACTTAATTTATCAATTCATTTAAACCTATTTCCCCCCTTAAGTTGATTCACGTTACGTAGTTGAAAGTAATTCCATACGGTTGCTTACGCTTAAGTCATACATTTTTTTTTCGTTGCTACAAGATTTAGTTGAGAACAAGATTTCAGAAGTTTAACCATAATATATCAAATTGCAACAATTAAGGAAATGCTTGCTCGAATTTTTGCCACACAGAATGCGGAACATTGTTCGAATTTTACATACATATATCTAAGTGCTGTTTGATCTGACAGTTGCAATTTTTGCATACATAGACATATCTTTACATACATATTACACAGTGTGCTAAACTACACAATGATACTAAAATTAGTTGAAAGCTTAGCACGAATTAGTTTTTTAAGTAAAAGTTCTAGTATTTTTTAGAACTTTTGCTTAAAAAATTTATAATTTGTATCATTGTGTAGTTCAGTTCTTATAAGTATAAAATAAGTATTATATTCAATACTAATTAAATAAGTGGCAGCCGTGTCCGAACGCGAATCTCACAACCAACAGAAAATTGTGTCAATTGAAATTAATTTTTCTGATCGGTTGTCTCTCTGCAGACAATAGCAACTATCAGAGAGTAAATAATGCACGAAAGCTTCTTGAGAATATGAACATTGAGAATATGTATAAAACTAGTAGATGCAATTATCGATCATTTGTGTTAAACTTTTAATAACACACACGAAACAATTCGATCATAATAAACTCCGTTGAAAGGACTCAAGGGTTGAAATAGCCAATTTTTTAATTTGAACAAAGCTAATTACTAAAATTGGTTAGTTGAGAACTTAAAAAAAATCTGTCTACAAACAATATTTCAGAAAAAAAACAACAACTATCTACCCCAGCTGAAACAACAGAAAGTTTTTTTCAATTGAAAGTAATTTTTCTGATCAGTTGTCACCTCTCTACAGAGAATAGGTTTATTCACGTATTTTGCATTTTAAAACTTGCAGGGAGAGAGTAAAAGAAGAATTACGAAACTGTAGTTTCAGCCACCCCCTCTGGCGAATCCTAGATCCGCCGTTGTCGGTGCCCGTAGCATATGCAAAGGATTTAAAGAAAGCTATGAATGCATGAAATATATGATATTTAAAATTGCCTGCAGCACAGCAAGTACAATTTTTCTCTTCTGCGGTGATGTGAAGATTGTGCACGCAAACCACATTTTTCGTTTACCACAACTGAAAAATTCGCCAACCACACTGCGTTTGCGAGTTGTATTTGCCGCGAACGAATATTCAGTTGTCATCAACTTTATAATATATCTAATATATATGTACCGCAAGCTATTTTGGTCATTATTATGTATTATATTAGCTATCTTTCTCCCTACGTCCGTCCGTCTTCTTATGAATTGCACTCATCGCAACTATGTTGCTATCTCCGTCCGCATATTAAGCAAATTACCAATTTGCTTATAAAGTAACAATTTGTCCAAAAAGTAACTTTGAACTATAAGCGTTGTGTTTATATAACGAAGGGAAAAACAAGCGAAGTTTTCAGTTGAGAAAAACATATTTTTTGATTACTGCAATTTAAAAATTACTCGCTTTTATGACAAACGAAATTAATTTCCTGCAATGACGTAAAGAAATGTATTTTTTTATACATGACGTATTTCTTGCAAATGACTATTATTACGACAACTATTAAAACGTTTGCAAATAACGATTGCAAGCACGACAAACGAAGATCGTTTGCGGCAAACTGGCGATAAACGTTTTTTCTTTGCGTGTGGCACTGTTTATGAGACTCCAGCTTAAATTTACGTAGTTTATTTGTTTCTTTTGTAAAGTGAGACACAAGAGCACGTCCTTTACTTTATATACAAAGACAAATAAACAAAAGACAAAAACCTATGAATCTAAGAATATTTTATGAATGAATAATTGATTCATATTCATGTTATCCTCAAACGATTTTTTTTTTGGTTTTTATTTTTTAACATTTGTTATATTGATTTAGTTCATTCAATAAAACGGCGTAAAAAAGCTACGTATTCAAAATTTCAACTGACGCAATAGTTGTAATATTCGGATCATTTTGAATTCTAATATTTCCAAAACATATTTCGTCTTAATTGTAAAGAATATACCAAGAAATTCCCTGGAATTAATCACAATGTTTATTCGTCAGGTTTTCGCAAAATAAATAATCAAGAATATACGTAATATTAAATGGATTTAAATTATTTTGATATTTTTATAGAATGTGAAAACAACTTCATAGGCATTACGCCTCCGAATGCTTATCAGGGAAAATTAGTTAAGAAGTCTACAAAACTTCCTATGGCACAACAAAATCGTAGCGAAAAACAATAACAGCTTAAGACTGAAGCGAAGATATGCTCATGAAACACGTGTCAATTATAGAAAAGCATATGTATATGTTTTTGATCAATATCAGCCAATGAGTTCATTTAGTCATATCCGTCTGTCTGTTGTTAATTGATGACGATTACAGCCGACGATTTTGGAGATGTTCTAATAAAATCCGGTATTCAAATAACTATCTGGAAAATAAATAACATAACCGAATAAAAAGCATACATTCCCTTTCGAAAAGTGACGTCATCAAAAAAAAAATAAAAAACCTGCTTTATTTCGAATGCACTCTATTATTTAAAAAGTAATAATACACGGTTCTTTTACAATAGAGCAAAAACGTGAAAAGATGTTTTAGATTTTTTTCATGTTTTGAATACTTATTTATTAAAAGTCTGGGTATAAGCCCGCAAAAAATTATTCAAAATGGCCAGAATTTGCCTTCCAGCACGACCGAAGTCTCTGCGGCCAAACGTCAATCGCAGTAAGCATTGGAAAATTGCCTACTGCCCATACAAGCGCATGCTATGCCATGCCCTCTAAACCTGAACATAAATTTTAGTCCAATGCATTGAGGCCTGGGCTAACAGAAGGCCAATCCTCATTGAAATAAAATTGGGTACATTACTTCTCAACCAAACTTGTGTTGTTGCATCCTTATGTGCTGGAGCAGAATCTTGTTGGAACGTCCAATGCTTATTTTTGAAAATAGTATAGAAGCTTTATAATATTCTCCAAAAAATCCATTTGGTACACTTTTGCTGCTGTTTGCACTCCTTTTTTGCAAAAGGTTCCATTACTGAAGCCAAATGGTGACCTCTTGGAACCCTAGGAACAAGTTTCGAAGCTTTTTTTTCCCCCTCCACAGTAGAAATTTTTTCCATCCGTAAAAGAATTCTTCCGTGGCGTCCGTGGAACAGTTGGTTAAAGTGCGTGGCCGCTATGTCAATGAACCTGGAGACCCAGGTTCGAACCCCAGCAGCGACAGAAAATGATTTCAATTAAAATAATTTTTCTGTACGGCCGCCACCTCTCTGCATACAATGGCAAACCACAGAGAGTAATCATAATGCCATGTAAAGCTTCTTAAGAATAAGAACATTTCGTTCATCGCCGTTCGGAGTCGGCGTTAAGCCTGTAGGTCCATTTCTCGGTCAATTGTGTACAAACTTAATACACGCACAACACAATTGATCCTAAGAAGCTAGGTCAAATTCCTTTCAAGGGACTGAAATGGCCAGTTATTTATTTTATTTATAAAAGAATTCTTCGGTGGGAGTGTTTCTCGTACTGGCGAAGCAATGCTGTACATGTTTGCTTGCGTTGCTCTTTAAACGTCTCTTTTAAGAAAATAGTCGTTATGTCTTTTATAGGCACGAAGTCCGTTAAGGATTTGAAGAAATATTAATATAAAGAGACAGTATTTTTTGACGTAGAATACGTTATACGGGAGTGTTAATCTGGAGCACAAAATTTTGAGAAAATGTTTGTCACTTTCATTATAAGTTTTTAATACTTTATGCATGCATTGAAGAAAATTCAAGTATGCTCGTAACATATTTAATATTTCTTCTTTTGATTTGTATTTAAATAATCATATTGCTGCATATAATTTTTTTGATTCTATAAGTAAATCAAAATTTAACTCCTTCAAATTTTGTATTAATTTTCATATGCTTTGTATTTTATGTATTATAACATCATGTGTAAGAGCAGTACGATATCTGTGTGTTCATCACAGAACCACATATTCCGACAAGCAGCAACAGCATCGCACTCTGTTCTCTTGCAGTTGCAACCTTAGTTCTTATAATTCTCATTTCGTTTTTGTTGCAAGAGTTGTATAAGAGGGATATTTGGCCGTACGTATTAGCCTGCTCAAATAATGCAATTTTGTGGGGTAGAGTGACAACTCGACATTTTCCCACGAATGTGTCGTACCGATTGTCATTCGCCCGCATATTTTGCCTTATAATTTTGCTTTATTATTGCCATTAGCATGATTACTTTAGTTTCTTTTTCGTTCTTTAGTTTATACTATTTTTGACATATGGTGTCATAATATTGCACCGACTGTCAAAATGAATATAATATTAAGGAACGAAAAAAGAAAATAAAGCAACCATGCTAATGGCATTAATGGACGCAGTGAGAAATATTTGAATATATTGTTTTTTAATTTCAATATTTTTTTTTTATAAAATTCCTTTAGATCTGATTTTTTTATTTTCAAATAGTAAATTTTTCAAAGATATTTAAAAAATTCCTTCAAAGGTTTAATATATTTTTTTATTACTTCTGTTTAAATATTTTAATATTTTATTAAATTAAAAAAGTTTTTAAATGATTTTTTTTTTTGTTTTTTCTTAAAATATACATTTTTTATTTTTTTTTTTAATAAATTTTTAGTAAATAATTTGTAATTTTTATAAATTTCAAGCGAAGAACTTATTTGTTTTCAGTCATTTTGTTTTTGTTTTTTTTTATTATTTAAGCTTAGGTAATATCGCGAAGGCCGGGTTTAATTCCGGCGGCTGGCATGATTTTTTTTTTCAATTTCGCATTATTTATTATTTTTTTTAAACAATTTTTTAATAAATAATTCTATAAATAAAATTTTGAGCAAAAAATTTACTTCTTTGCAGTCATTTTATTTTGTTTTATTATTTAAGCTTAGGAATTTAATATGTATTGTCTGTGCATATGTTTAGAGTACATTTTATTTTAATTTTTTACCATTTCTTGCAAATAATTTAATTAATTTTATACATTTTGTCAGTTTTTTTTTAATAATACTTACTTTTAAATGAAATAATTTTTTTTTTTAAATAATGCCACCATTTGAGGAAAAAAATTACAATTCAATTAAACATCCATGCGAAATCATCATAAAAATTAACCACCTAAGCTTAAATAATAAAACAAAATAAAATGATTGCAAAGAAGTAAATTATTTGCTCAAAATTTTATTAATATAATTATTTATTAAAAAATTGTTTAAAAAAAATAATAAATAATGCGAAATTGAAAAAAAAATCATGCCAGCCGCCGGAATTGAACCCGCGCCTTTGCGATATTACCTAAGCTTAAATAATAAAAAAACAAAAACAAAATGACTGAAAACAAATAAGTTCTTCGCTTGAAATTTATAAAAATTAAAAATTATTTACTAAAAATTGATAAAAAAAAAATAATAAAAAATGTATATTTTAAGAAAAAAAAAATCATGCCAGCCGCCGGAATTGAACCCACGCCTCCGCAGTCATATCCAATGAAATTGAATTTTGCGAAAAAATGCCAGCTTCATAGAAATTTAACAAAATTGCGAAAAAGTGCATTGTTGTAAATTTTCGTTTTTTTTGTTGATAGAAATGGCAATTACAAACACAATCACAAAATTTAAATGATTTGTGATCTTCGCAACAAGAAGAAAACCTGTTTTTCTGAGTAGCGCAACATGTTTCACGATTTTATCAAAAACACAACATGTTTCACTTCTCGATGGCCCGTCAGGTTCGCTCACGAAATTCTGTTAAAATAACATTTTGGAGGTCTTCTCTTTTTATGTTTTTGTCATAAGCAGAAAATGAAAAAATGTTTATGAATAACAATGTTAGCAAGGTTGCATAGAAGCTGCGTAAAGCCTTAAACAGTGCGTAACTAAACAAGCGTTTAAAGGTTGTTTAAGGAAATCTATTGAATAAGGCTGTTAATGACTAATGTATTCTACGTCTGACCTATGCGCCCGTGTTATCTAACACAGGCTTGAGCTTTTTTTTTCTTCTGAACTGGATTTCGAAGCATACGATTCTCTACGGCTTTGATGGTCTTAGGAGTGGGCAAATTAAGAGCTCGATATACAACCCAAAGAATATCCCCCGTTTACATGCCACATTTAAGGCCATTTATGACAGTAAGATTTTCTATAATCAGTTGACTCTGTGGCTGACTGCCTGCTTTTGCAGCAGGACATTGACCGGTTGCAAGCGTGGTGCTATTTTAATAAACTTAATCTCAATATAAACAAATGTAGCATTATGTCTTTCAGTATGCTCCGTAACAAAATTTTGTTTGATTACTCCATTTTGAACAATTGCTTGTCTAGAGAATCTACTAAATTGGACCTTGGTGTCTTATTTGACGAAAAGATTAGCTTTTGTAAACATTTTGATATGATTATATCCAAATCGAATGCTTTGTTGGGATTTATTAAACGTAATACTCAAGATTTTAAAGATCCATACACTTTAAAAATCTATTTTCATTTCATTAGTTAGGTCTACTCTTGAATATTGTTGCATAGTTTGGGATCCCTACTATAAATCTCATATTAAAAGGATTGAAAAGGTACAAAAAAGGTTTACAAGAATCTGTGCTTTTTTCGCCTCAAACCGAAATCTACCAACACAAGCGGTGTTGTTATTATTAAATTTTACACTCCATTCGATCGAAATCGGGTATTGAAGGCATTTGGAGACTACCGTCGGCTGGCGAAAAAAGCAGTCAATTTAAGAGGCACTGGCATCGACTCTGATCGCAATGTTTATTTGCATGAGAGCATATCAGCTGATACGCGTAAGATTCTTCAGGCGGCGATCATATGCAAACGAAAAAAAAGCATATTTAATGTATTTACTCTGCGAGGCTCTGTACATATCAGAATGCGTAAAAGCGGAGAAGGAATACGTGTTGGCAGCATCGAAGAACTGCAAAATGCTCTCAGCGCTGGCAATGCTTTACACGAGGATGAAATTAAGGGGGGCTGATGCTATTATATTATATTTTATCTCTAAGATTTTTTCTGTAATTTCCTACTTGAAGTTTATTCAGCTATATATTCCTTTGTTATCTATAATTTTCACATTCTTCTTCCTCTATTTTTCTATATATTTTTTCACTTACTTTCATGCTTATGGTTGTGTTTTAAATATAATTTTCTATGGTTTATACTTCAAATAGTGAAATTCCAAAAATTCTGATCGACGTTTTTTGTAAGCAACACTCCGGGTTGAATATTGTCCACTTTAATGCGCGTAGCCTTAATGATGTAAAGCTTGATATTGTTCGTCATTGCTTTGAGAACTCAGCCGTTGATATCATATGTATCTCTGAAACTTGGTTTCATCAAGATATTAATGATTCTCGCTTAAATATTAAAAACTATAAGCTTTATCGCAATGATAGAACCGATAAAAAAGGCGGGGGTGTTGCAATTTACTGTAGAAATAACTTAAATGTTTGTCTGTTGGGAATGTCCAGTGGTTCTGAGGTGGAATATCTTAATGTTGAAGTACGTGTTAATTGTGCTAAGGTATTTGTGTCGTGTGTCTATAATCCCTATCGCACCTGTTGTTTGGATCAATTGTTTTCCACTTTGTTAAATTGCTCCATTGGATATGATCAGTATGTAGTGTGTGGTGATTTCAACATTAATATTTTATGTAAGGATAATCTGGTTGAACACTTCATTGATAGACTTACCGAAGTTGGACTTCACACAGTTAACAATACTATTCCTACACGATATGCAAATAACGCTTCTCCTAGTTTATTAGATATATTTGTTGTCTCTGATATTTCTTCTGTGTTGCTTTTTGATCAATTGTCGTTTATTTCTGACCATGATCTTATTTTTTGTACTTTAAATGTAAATATGTCCCCAAATGTCGTTGAAAACACAATCACTTATAGAGATTATAGGTCTGTTGATTATGATTCTTTGTTTAGTGACTTGTCTACAATAAATTGGTCGGAATGCTGGTTGTTTAGCTCCGTTAATGACAAACTTGATTTTTTAATTAATAAAATTTGTGAAATTTTTGAATCACATGTTCCACTAATCACTCGTCGAGTAAAAAACACCACTTGCCCCTGGTTTACAAATAATGTTAAATTAGCCCTTAAGAAACGAAATAAAGATTATAATAGGTGGAAAAGAAACCCAACAACCTCAAACTGGGAGCAGCACAAAAGATCAAGAAACCTAGCAAATTCTGCAGTAAAATCAGCAAAACGCACATTTTTTATGTCCAGGTTGAGTTCAGCACAACCATCCAAAAAGTTATGGAGCAATTTGAAACAAGCAGGCGTATGCAATTTGAAATCCGATGAATGTCAGGTCGAACCTAATATTCTAAACGAATACTTTATTTCAAACTCTACGTCTTCTGGTAATATGTTGGCCTTTAACACGAGCCCTGTATTTTCTGAATTGCCTTTTAGTTTTGAGTTTGTTGCTGTCGACGAGGGTGAGGTTGCCCGATGTGTCCATAAAATCAGATCCAACGCAGTGGGTGAAGGTGGAATATCGATTAAATTTATCAAGCTCATTTTGCCGCACATCCTCAGTCCGCTTACTCACTTATATAATCATTGCTTCACAAGTTCGTGTTTCCCTGATGCTTGGAAGGCAGCGACAATCATTCCCATAGCGAAAAAATCAAATCCTCGTGATCCGTCCGATTATCGTCCTGTTAGTTTGTTATCATCTTTGTCAAAAGTATTTGAATCTCTCATGGCCGCGCAAATTTCAGAACACATTAAAAGATTTGATCTTTTGTCTCCACTTCAATCTGGATTTCGGTCAGGTCACAGCTGTTCTACGGCTGTTACTAAGATTTGAGATGACATCAGAGTTTCATTTGATGTGGGACGGATAAGTCTTCTTTGTCTCTTGGACTTTTCGAAGGCATTCGATTCCGTTGATCATTCAATACTGTGTCGTAAATTAAATGTTAACTTTGGTTTTTCTAGCACGTCGGTCCGTCTGTTATATAGTTACCTAGTTGGTAGGTCTCAGAGAGTTAGGGTGGGAAACAGTCTGTCCGCTTTTCGTTGCTTATCCTGTGGGGTGCCTCAAGGCTCAGTACTTGGTCCGCTTTTATTTTCCATGTTCATAAATGATATTTTTTGTAAATGTCGTTATGTCACTATGCATGCATATGCTGACGATCTTCAATTGTATTTGTCCAGTCCTATTGGTTGTGTTGATAATTTATGTTTAAGATTGAATGAGGATTTGAGCGAAATTTCTACATGGGCTTCAGCTAACAGGCTTTATCTTAATCCACTTAAGTCATACGTTTTGCCGATTGTAAAAACCAGTTATTCTATAACTAATATACCAACGATCTATCTTAATGGCGTAGAGCTTAACTTTGTTCATAAAGTAAAAAATCTTGGTTTTCACATCAACTCTTCACTTTCCTGTGAAGATCATGTTAATTCTGTTGTGAGTAAAGTTTACTTTGTCCTACGGAACCTGAGGTGGACTGCATCATTTGTACCTATCGAGACTAGAAAAAAGTTAATACTCCAGCTTGTAATGCCCATCATAACGTACTCAGAAATTGTGTATAGTAAACTTGATTCCAGGTCCATACTTAAGTTGCAACATGCCTTTAATAACGCTGTCAGATATGTTTATGGCCTCAGAAAATTTGACCGCATCAGTCACGTGAGCAATCAGATTCTTGGTTGCAATATCTTCAACTATTTGGATGCCAGGACTTGTATATTTTTACAAAATTTGATTTTTACAAAAACTCCGAAATACTTGTTTGAAAAGCTTCAATTTGGTAGATCGAACAGAAACTTCAACCTTATTATCCCTGTACATAATTTTTTGAATTCTAGCAGACTTTTCTTTGTAAACGCCATCAGACTTTGGAATTCATTACCCGTAAGGATAAAATGTATTCAGAATAAACGCATCTTTAAGTATGAAATCTTCAAACACTTTTCTTAATACTATCTCTTTTTCTTGTACTTTCTTTTTCTCAGCTTTCATTCTACGAAATAAGATAAAATAAAATAAAAAAAAAAATATTCCATGTTTTAAATTATAACTTCAAATCATTTGTTTTTTGTATATTTACTAGCTGTTGTTGATATTAACATTTTTTCATATGTTTAATATTTTATTACTTTTTCTCTCAATTTAGTACTTAAATTCTCTCAATGTTTGTTTTAAGTTATATTAGCTATTCTAGTTATATTTATTCATCTGTTGTTCATTACTTGTTGTTATTCTGTAATTCTTATAACATTTAAAAGACTCTGTCTTATATGTAAACATTATTTAAAAATAAATTGAAATTGAAATTGAAATTGAAATTGAAATAAATTAAATTGGCATTTTGCTCCCACTTATATCGATCGGTGCTCACTTTTTGGGTTGAAAACACTTCAAATTAGAAGAAAATACTATCTCATTATGTTGGCTAGAGATGTCATGATGTCCCATATCGATTGTGCTCCAATTCTCAGTCTTTTTAAATTCTATGCGCCTGAGAGGAATATAAGACAAAGAGGCTTATTTTATATTTCTTATCATAGAACAAACTATGGGAGTAATGACGTAGTCAATAATTCGAGCGTTGCATTTAACTCTGTTTGTGATCTAATTGACTTCAGTCAAGACAGAGAAACTTTCAAAATTAATCTGCTGCTTATACTTAAGTAGTATATATAAAATAACTCATTTGTATATATGTATATATTTTATTTAATACATTATTTTATTAATACAAATAATCTATAAGACTTTGTGTCGCTAGATATTAAATAAATAAATAAAGAAATAAATATAATACCCTATTTAAATGCTATAAACGAAATACGCAACAATTTTTTGTTGTAATAAAGAGCAGCTGTCACTAGTCAGAGAATGTAAAAAATGCTGGGGTATGTTCAGTAGCTCTCTGAAAACAGGGATTTCACACCAGAACTTATGAAAGTACTCAGAACTTAAACACGGTTGTGGAGGTAATTTAACTTCGGCCAAACTGAATATAATTCCTTGCTAGTTTAAGCTACTTTAGAGCTACTGATTACAATGGTTGCAATAACTACACTACATAACTACACTGTATACTTTTTCGATTATATCGAAATATTTCGAATATATTTTGTAGAATATATATTGTATATATATTTTGTCGAATATATTTTGTAGAGGAAAAATTGTTTTTACAGAGAGGAGATGTTAAATAAACTCCATTAAAATAAATAAAACTCCATTATTTAACATTAAAAAAAGTGCTGCCGTAATAGTGCTCGTCGTAATATAGTGGAAGTTTATGGTGACCATGCTCTAGCTGAGCAAAAATTTTGGAAATGGTTTGTACATTTTAAAACTGATGATTTTGACTTGAATGGCAAGGAACGACCTGAACAAGCTCAAAACCAAAAAAGTTCAAAGAAACACTGAGAGAAATAATATTCTAATATTATACTATTTTCACACAAAATCCGAAAAGCCGCTTTTCGGACAATAATGGATTTCCAGCTGAAAAGCTACATGATGTTAAGTTTTTCACCATAGAAAATGAAAAGCAGCTTTTTGTTTGCTTTTAACGAAAAACTCTGAAATGCTAAGAAACAACCCTGATTACGAAGTCGTTGAAGTTAAGTCAAAATCTATTACCAAAATCCAGGTTGTCACTGATATTTGACATTTCGTCTGTACACCGAGAAAAAAAAAGCAATAATAAAATCACCTAAGCCGGCTTGGGTGGAATCAATTTGTATGAAAATTAAAAACTTATGCTTATTCACCAAAGTAATACATTTTTTATATATTGCTTTGAAAGCACATACTTTGATACCCTGCCAAAAAAATGTTTGTTCCACCCAAGCCAAGTATATAAATTATTAATCGAAAGTGTAGGTAACCCATCGAAAACTTCGACACTTTATCGAAATGGTGTTATCTTGAACACTATGTTCGTCAGATTAAGCAAGCACGCTATAATAAACTGTCGAAGCCATAATTTACAATTACAAAATACTTTGTTAATTTATCCAAATCAATACCGGTAAGTTAAACATGTAAAACTTAGATATTTTGACGAAAAACTTAGGCTCCAAATTGCCGAAGACATCTTATAAATCATACTAGGTTTTTTGTTAATTTTGCAAAAGCTTCTTTTTCGGTGTATGTTTTGTTTTAATTGTATACATGATTCCAATTGGAGCATCTTATTTTCTGAGAACAATGAAACACAACGCAATAATAACGAACATACACATATGACTACTGTCTGTCAAATAAAAAGCTGCTTTTCTAGTGTGAACACCTTTTTCTGAAAAATGGGGTTTCAGCTAAAAAGCGGCTTTTTGGCCTGTGTTTGAACTTGGTAATGAGCAAATATTTTGCTTGATCTAAGAGAATTTAAAATTAAGCCTTATTTGCTTACATCAAGCACTAAAACTTATATGTATAGAGAAAAATAAATTTATAATGAGCATTTATTTCCAAAATTGAGTAAAATAAATGATTGCTTGAAACAAGAATAAAATACTTGATATAACCTGGAACAAGATTTGAATCAAAAAAATAGGTTTTCAGCAAATTTTTTACTTGAATCAAGCAAATTTTTCGCACTTCAAGCAAATAGACTTGAATTTAGAAAAAGTATTCTTAGGCATTAAGCAAATGTTTCTTGAATTAAAATTTTTTTTTTTTTAATATAATGTGTTTTAAATTTGTCCAATTCTAGCAAAATAGTGCTTGAATTGAGAAATTTCCGCTTAGTACAGAATTTCTTAATGAAGACCAATGCCAACCACTAAGAATTGTCTAAATCGTTGTGAGTTAACTTTTCAAAGGTAAGAAGAAGCCATAAAGCTAGGGGAATAATCTTAACGCAAGGGGGCGTTTAATCCCACACGACTCGAAACCGAGGAACATTGAAAGGCATTTTTTCACCTAAGAAGTGTTCCTTCAACGAAAAAAAAGTATATATCACAAGGGTGTCATCTACTATGAGGTGCTAAAACTTTATGAATCCATTACTGGGGATTGCTACCTATTATAATTGATGCGGTTAAACAGTGTATTGAAGAAAACATTTACAGAATACTTAGAAAGACGTGTCGTTCCAACCGGTCAAAACATAATTGAAAACGCCCAAATGTGAAGACCTACGCCATTCGCCGTATTCTTCAGACATTTCTCTTTGTGGATACCAATAGGTCAGTTCTTATGAAGATTGCAAGATATGGTAGGATTCGTGGAATTTATTTAAGAACAAAGTGTTCTTCCGACGAAGTATCCTGTCAGAAAGATGGGAAAAAAGGATTGTCTAATACTTTGAATGATATTTCAAGGAAGGATACAATTTCATCAAAAACTAATTTCTTCCCTGAAGTAAAAAACGCTATGGATTTATTCCAAAACTCGGTAATTAAACTTTTAACTCTAAATTTTTATTTAATGTTCGCAATTTTTAGAGAAATTTTCTCAGGCTTATCTTTAAAAAAACTGAGTTGAGTAAATTATGAGTTATTTTAGACATAGACAAAATAAGCAATTATTCCCTGTCGACATTAGAGTACCACACGCACATTTGGCTACGTAATTTTGTTGAAACTTTCATCAGACTTGACGTCCGACGCGCTATTCTCATGATAAGGTCAACTTTTGAAAATTAAATCTATGTGTTTCAATCACTAAAAAGCTGCATATTTAATACTGTTTAACAAAAGATCTTGAACTGTATCTCAAAGTAGCAGATGCAGCAAAGATCGAAACTAAAAATATCTGTCACTTATCTCATGCTCAACACAACACTCGTTGGACTTGACTCTATTAAAGAATCTCAAGACTTGCTAAGTATCTCGTGCTAAAGATTTGCTTCCATTATCAAATATCAACAACATCAGGAACAATCATACATGACGTTTCATAAACACAAGTTCATAACAATCGTTGGATCTGAGCGCGCGTCTCTGCTTTTGGATCGGGTTTCATATGGACTGACTTTGTACTGGGCGCTAGCAGAGCGAGCGGATTACAGAAGCTTTATCACTGTATAAATAGATTCAGTCACACTTCACAGCAGTCATTCACACACAGTCGATCTCTGACAAAACAGTGAAACATAAGGCATCTGATTATATTGAATAAACCACAAGAAAACGTAAAAAAACCATCTCAATTGCCTTAAATCGAAATTGAATTCATTTGATAAGTTCCGCACTAGTTAGTTGACACATACGTACATAATAATATATACGTTCGCGCGTGACAAAACTGATGAGAAAACTGATACGTCGCCTATTAAAGTTGCAGAAAGTGAAAGTCTAACAAGAACGAAAAAAGCACATGGAGATGACTACTTCGATAACCAGTATCCTACAGGCGCTGCGTATTGTGACAGTACCTAGTAAGCAACCGTCACTCAAAACATTCCCACTTAAAAAGTTGAGTGACCAGCTCCCCAGTGGACTGCCTGAAATAACGCTGGACGATGTGTCGCAACATGATAGCTACCAGGACTGTTGGATCGTTATATACGATCGTGTTTATGATGTAACAAGCTTCCTGCATTCGCACCCAGGTGGTCAGGATGTTATAATGGATCATGCTGGACGTGATGCCACATTGGCATTCCACGGCACGGGACACTCCAAGGATGCTATTATGGAGATGAGTAACTACTTAATAGGCGAACTGCCACCAAAGCAGCGAATATTCCGCACTCCGAAGGGCAGCTCATCGGTGCTTTCAATGGGTATTCCTGAGTGATCCAATTTGCCATTTGTCTTCCAATTTGTCTCTATTACGATAGACAAAAGTATTTCGGAAACTGAACTAAGCTATTTTAGAGTTCGGGTGGTTTTACGAGCTAAGGAAGAAAATAATGACGAAAGAAGCAGAACAAAACTCTCTAGAGTTCGAGTTGAACGTAGGGTTAAGGATCGTAGAATTGATCGCACTCACAGCCACAGCAAATATTTGCCAGCTATTAATTACGCACTCATGAACGGCACAAAATTGACGTGATGATAAGCACTATTTATATAATTAAATTAAAACTGATAAGGTCAGTCATGATCACACATGTAAATGCTTACAAATGGATTTTAATAAAAATCACTATTTAATCAATTAAATTGAGTACAAGAACCTTTACGCGATTAGAATGTCGGCAAGTATTTACAAAGGAAATATGTGTTTGAAAATATGTAGGTATGTTTATTCAAACGAAATCGATAATTGAAAGCGACAAATTTCAAAGGTGATAACTTACGCTTTTTTGCAAACTATTTTTCGAGTTTGTAAAGAATTTAAAATTGTTGTAAATTGTAGTGAAAAGAATTTCTTCGTTAATTGATGGACTCCAATCAATGATGTTGCTCTTATTTCTATAGTATCTGCACCAAAACGAAGTTGATATTTGGATTAAATGCCGCAGATAATTCAAAGATGTGATCTGTCTGTATTGGACAGATAACTTTCTCATGATTTACGACTCATAAAGCTTTGAAGAACTTTGAAATTTTATACTTTTTAAAAGAGTTGATTCCGTATTATGCCGTTACGCTCATTTCACACTTTAACTGCACCGAAATCATGCTTAAATGTTTTCATTTCGTTAACTCACTAACGTCAGTTGCACCAATATCCACATCAAGCTATTTATGCGACCGATTCTTAACTGGTTCTACAACTTCTCTAGTAAACAAAATAAAATCAATTTACAGCAAATAAGTATTTATTCAAGACTTCGCTCTCACCTGTAGTTCCTCTGAGTTACTGAGAAAATTCTACGCATTTTATGAAACCTCAAGATCAGCGCTTGAGAGCATGGAATAGTTCTGATTCAGTGTTGATCAATGTTATTTCACCAAAATTAAATATATCAGCAAAAAAACACTAAAAAAAAAAAACTAAAACTTAAGTCAAAAGATGTAAAAGATGACTGTGTTATTGTTAACTTTCCTATAAATTTTTGTTTTTACAAAAACTTGTAGGCCAATGCATTTGTAATTTATTTATTTTAAAAACAACTGTTTTTTGTTTTGACGTAATTTAAAACATTTTCGTACTTACATTATTTTCTAGTTTAGATCTTAAGATTTCAATTGTTTTTGTAGTAAACAGCTTGTTTGTGTACTCATAAAATTAATCGTTACTTTATTTTAGATTTTAAATTAAATTATTATATTATATATGTAAGATTTTTAATTAAATAAAATATCACTTAACAAAAATAATTTGTTATTTTCATGACTAGTTCGTGTTAATTGCTTCGTTTTGGTTTAATTTGAAAAATCGCATCCCGGTTATCGCATAATTGAATGACTGGTTTTATTTTGACTTTGGCACTAAATGATCTCGATTAAGAAAGCTTATTTAACTGCTGCTCGGGGGTTCAGTGTGGGGTCCTTGAAGAAGTGCCTGCAACTTGGCAGCCGCCGGAAATGAGCCCAGGTCTAGGGGCGCTGCTCCAGTTGTACTTTGAATGTAAGCCAACAATCTGGAAAAAAGTAATATGCATAAAATTAAATTATTACGTTACAAAATGGGAAAATAAGGGAAAAATATAAATATTTAATATAAGGAAAAAATATTTTTTGTTTTTTTATATAAAAATACAAAAGCGATTGTGGAAGATTGTGTATGGGAGATTGTGTGTCTCCCTGTTTCACTTTCGGTTCCTTATAAAAAGTTGTTTAGCATTGGACACTCTTTATACATACAGTGTGACAAATATGTGTTCATACAAAACTTTGTAGTACTATATCTTTCGGAAACATAGTAACATTATTAAACATTTTAAATAAAAACATTGGTTAGAATTTCAGTTGTATACAAAATTGCATTTAAATTGTTCAAGTTGCGACACTAAAAAGTTATTCGGTATGGTGTATATACACTCTTTAGTCTTATAAATCTGTGGCGTTTAATAAGAACATCTTAAGTGTAAAAATCATGTTTCGAGAAATCTTGCTTCAAAGTTTTCAATCGCCATATAAGTTATATGAAAGGATGTTTCGTTTTTGGGCCATAACTTTGGCTAAGGTTATGCTAGAAGCTCCAGATTTTGTGTGGTTATAATACTATATGCGTAGAACACAATTACATCAATTACTCAGATCTGCCTTAAGTCCACTTAAGATGTTATTATAAAATGCCACAGAAATAAAAATGAATGTACGTTTGTGTGTCCTGCATACATTTCTACACTGTTCATCAGATCGCGATGAAACTTTGTGTATAGAAGTTTCTTGGTACGATGTAGGTCATGGGCTATCAATTTTGATCCGCCTTGAAATCCAGAGGGCGCTGCAATACAAATTTCTTTAAAAACCGGCTAAAACTCACAAAGTGCTCATGCTACTAGAATGAAAATCGGTATATAGTGGTTTTTTAGCTACAATGAGTATTTTGGCGCTATTTTCTTCAATCCAACCTGAACACCAGATGGCGCTGTAGTACAAATCTTTTACAAAACTACCTAAACTCCCAAACGTATCATGCGATTGGAATGCAAATTGGTATATAGTGGTTTTCAGATACGATGAGTTTTGACGTGACGAAGCTACGTTTTACCGCGCAGGTTTCCAAAAAAGTTGAAAAATGCATTTTTTTCAAAATTCATCGGCGTCGCATTGAATTGTTACTCTCTGAGTATAAGAGCTATGATTAAAAAGAGTGCACGAGCGTAAAGGCTAATCTTTTGAAAACAAAACAAAAATTCAAATCGCCATCTGGACGCGGTGGGAGCTGCTTAAGCAACGCAACTGAAAATTTGGTACATGGAATTATTACTCGATGAGTATTAGGACTAGGATTAAAAATATGATACACCAAGAAAGGCCTGTTTTAAGCCCTCACAACAATATTAGACAAAAAATTTCTGACGTCATGGAGACACAGAGAGAGCCGCTCAAAGATCGACAATGCAACCTTCATGCAGCGGCGTTGCATTGGACTTTTACTCGGTGAGTATATAAGATACGATAAATGTTTAAAAATTAAAATAAATGACTTATACTTGACCTTACGTCAAACATAAAAATAAAAATTCTGACGTCACCAGGTCCTGAATATAGCAGCTTATGTAACAGAAAAGTAAAATCGTTGCATTGAATTATTACTCACTCAGGAGACGTGCTACTGTAAATTTTGTTTTACGACAGCATAGATGTGTTATTACGCCTCACAATTAAATTGCCAAAAAAATTCTTATCGTCATGATTTCATGAATCATATTATGTGGTAAAAATGCTACAACCATGAAAAAACGTTGCATGGAATTTTAACTCTGTGACTACTGGCGCAAAGGTAAATTTTAAGGAACGAAAATGAAGGTGAGGTCTTCGGGCACATGATAAATATAAAACAAAAAAAAAATTGATGGCGTCATGAGGCTCCTCAGAGAACCGCCTGATGTGACGAATATTCATCACTTTGGCTGGATTAATTGCATGCAGCTAAGGCAAAGTTAATGCACCAAGGAAAAGCACAACCAATGGAGAAGGAAATAAAAAAACGCAAAAGCAACAACAACAACAATAACAGCAACAGCAACACCAACACCAACACCAACACCATTACCAACACAACAACAACACCATCAACAACAACAACACCAACACCAACACCAACACCATTACCAACACAACAATAACACCATCAACAACAACAACACCAACACCAACACCAAAACCAACACCAACACCAACACCAACACCAACACCATTACCAACACAACAACAACACCAACACCAACACCATTACCAACACAACAATAACACCATCAACAACAACAACACCAACACCAAAACCAACACCAACACCAACACCAACACCAACACCAACACCAACACCAACACCATTACCAACACAACAACAACACCAACACCAACACCAACACCAACACCAACACCAACACCAACACCAACACCAACACCAACACCAACACCAACACCAGCACCAACACCAACACCAACACCAACACCATCAACAACAACAAAAATCTAGTTAGTTATGATTTCAACACTGCTCACAAACAACAAAATGACACCATAAAACCGGATTATGAAACTGGAAAAGGACTTTGGCATGAATAAGGATATGGATTAAGTCAAAAATTAAGACACACCTAAAACATACCTTTCCAAACTAGGGATTTGGTATATTTTATTAAGTCAAGAATTTGGTCATGTACACTAAGGGAAATAACGCATATTAACATTATCCACGCCTCAGTATAAATTTTATTTAAATATTTACGTGGATAAATCAAATGTTTTCCTTACAACTCGTTTTTTCTCGTATTTAAATTCTATTTATACCACACACGTACACACATATTCCTACAAGCAGCAACAGCATCGCACTGTTCCTGCAGTTTATTTCTTGCAGTTGCAGCTTTATAGTTCTCATTTAGTTTTTGTTGCAAGGGTTATATAGCCTGGATTTTTGGCAAAGTTTAGTTGTGAGTGATTGATGATCGCACAATATATTTGTGGAAGGTTTGAGTGACAACCGGACATTTTCTCACAAATGTCTTGCGCCGGTTGTCATTTGCCTGCATATTTTTCTTTGCCCCTTTATTTCAGTTTCAAGTTTTCTTTATCTTTCTCTAATTTTACTATTTTGACATTTGTTGACATAATACTGCAATAACTGTCAAAAATAGTATACATTAGAGAACGAAAAAAGAATATTAAATATACTACCAAGGGGCATTTGATGGACGCATCTCGTGGGAAATATTTAAATAATTTTTTTAATTTCAATATTTTTATATAAATTTTCTTTAAATTTTCTTTAAATGCGATAGTTTTATTTTTAACGTAGAATACGTTATACGGGGGTGTTGATCTGGAGCACAAAATTTTGAGAAAATGTTTGTCACTTTCATTATAAGTTTTTAAAACTTTATGCATGCATTGAAGAAAATTCAAGTATGGTCGTAACATATTTAATATGTCTTCTTTTGATTTGTATTTAAATAATCATATTGCTACATATAATTTTTTTGATTCTATAAGTAAATCAAAATTTAACTCCTTCAAATTTTGTATTAATTTTCATATGCTTTGTATTTTATGTATTATAACATCATGTGTAAGAGCACTACGATTATCTGTGTGTTCATCACAGAACCAGTGTGAGAAAGAGAAGAAGTATAATGACCAAGTAGCGAACGATGTGTACATACACAACATTGATAAGCGAAGCAGAGAAACAAAATGGTGCTTACCCAGTTGGCCACGTCTTTAAGACATCCTCAATGTCTTACAGCCTTATTCATAAACACATTTTAGAGGCAGCGTAACTTTAAACGGGCTTTAAACAAGAAAACGTTATTCATAAACATTTTTCGTAGTTGTTTAAGAGCTGCGTAACTTAAACGCCGAAATTGGCGTTTAAAGGTTACATAAATACAACCATGATTTTTGTTTGTCTTTTCTTTTAATATCAAAGACATGCTCCATATGCGCCCTTTGCAGCATTTTTTTATGCGGCGGCCATTGTAAATCCATAGGAATTCTTAACTTTTGTAGAGATTTTCTATAGTTCAGACACAAACCTTACAATCATAAGCAGAAAATGAAAAAATGTTTATGAATAACAATGTTAGCAAGGTTGCATAGAAGCTGCGTGAAGCCTTAAGCAGTGCGTAACTAAACAAGCGTTTAAAGGTTGTTTAAGGAAATCTATTGAATAAGGCTGTTAATGACTAACGTATTCTACGTCTGACCTATGCGCCCGTGTTATCTAACACAGGCTTGAGCTTTTTTTTGTTTTAAATATTTGAAAGATATTTAAAAAAATTCGTGCATAATTTTAATATATTTTTTATTAATTCTGTTTAAATATTTTAATATTTTATTTAATTAAAAAAGTATTTAAATAAATTTTAAATATTTACGTAGTCGATTTAAGCAAATGCGTTATTGGTGCAAAAATGACTCGCTTTTTGGATAAATTAAAAAAAGTTTTTGGATAAATTTCATATTTTTTCCCCTTAGTGAAGTAAAACAAGAGTCTGGACATGAAATATGATTATAAAGAAACACCGTCACGTCAAAACCTATGGATGTGTCCACGACACCCAACTCTTTTTTAACACTATCTTCTTTTATCCACCTTGGACACCAGATGGCGCTGTAGAACAAATTTTTTACAAAATCGCATACTTTAGTTGTTTTTTTAGGTTTGAAATCTTGAATTCTGTTGAAAAATGTAAGAACAAACAATTTTTAAAGCAATTGTTGAAAATTGGATTATAAGTATAATTCCGGTCATCAGGAATACAGGAATTATAATACTACCAAACGATTTTTGCCGTTTCACTTAATCAAAAGAAGAACTGATTCATAAAGTGTTCCCAAACATAGCAAACAGTACAAAAATCATGCTTGAGTAAGCTAGCCGGAAAGAACAGAGATGGCTATTGCAAATTAAATATCAGGTCCATTATTCACATTCAAATTAGTGGATACCATCATGAATAAGGATGAGGTGGAGAATTATCCCACACAATTTGTAAACGGACTTGATTTGCCAATAATACCACCACAGGTATTGCAGCTAAAAACTGGATCGCCGATTCGCGCTCAACCAACGAAAACTTTGTAATGCCACCAGGCTTTCCGTCATAAAAAATATTGAGATGTGATAAAAGATCTGATTTTGAATAGAAAATTCGAAGACGAAGACGTTCTGACTCCTGGCATCCCAATGGTTCCATCTGAATTTAAGCATCTTCCATTCCATGTTCGCCTTGTGTTCGTCGTTACCTTCAATACTTAAGTTGCAAGGACAATCTTTACAAATGTGCGGTATAACTTTGGTTTATACAAGAATATTGTTAATCTAAAAGTATTACAATTAATGTTTTAATTTTATTTAAATTGTTGGAAAGTTATTTTTTCCTGTCATGTTATATAACGTGCGCTTGTTATGTTTTATACTCTATTTACAATAATTTGATGATCGTGTCAATTATTAATAATAATTTTATGATTTTTTTTTTCTATATTAATATGATTTCTTATATAATTCCCATTTCTATATTATGTCCAATTACACTGTGGAAAAAATTGCCACATATATTATATTCAAATGTTCGTACGAATCTCGGCTATACGTTAGAAGTCAAAAACTTTACATGAATCCACCACTCGGGTGATTTTTATTGAGCCAAATGTCCTAAAAGGCGAAAAATTTCACTTTTTTGGGAATTTTGTGTTCCATCTAACTTCTCGCAAATGTAACCAAAAGGACTGATTTGTTGGTAAAAGTTGTATATATTGACAAGAAGAACAAAACAGCACCATCTGCAAACTGCAGATGCAATTGAACTCAGTTTGCTTGCGCGATATATATAAAAAAAAAAAACACATAAATCCATGTTCTGAAAAACCGTCTCGAGGTGCAAAAGTCAAATGCACTTTTTTCGAAAATATGAGCCAACTTGAACAAACTGAGCCAAATGGTTTCTTGTTTTGGCCTATATTTTCATCCCGCAGCGTTAGATCCGAGTAAACTTTTGAAAAAAAAAAATGTTATTCCACAGTGTTATCAATTAATTTCATGAATTTTCTTTCATGAATTTCATGCATGAATAATACTTTAAATTCTTATATAAATGTTCTACATTTTTATATATGTCCGTCCATATTGTTTATACTTTACACATTTCCCTTATCTTATAGATCCTCTCTCTGTGTCCATCCTATCTCTCTCTATATGTCCATCTTTCTTATTTTTTAAATTAAACTCCCCGAAAAGTATATATATTTTTTTTTTTTTAGATTGAACCAAGGATTTCAGGTGGAATACCTATTCAGTCAAGTCTGCCTTGGTTTGAAATGGGGTGATAGATTAGTGGGAAGGAAAGGGCAATCAAGTGGAACATGTGTAGGATGTTCTAAGCGTGGTGGAAAGACACAGCAACATGTGAATTTGAATCAGAGGCTAGTGTTATGCCTTTACCTCAGTCAATTCAAGTTACAAGGAAAACTCATCCACAAACTTCTCTACCATCACTACAACTTCCAAGTCGTAAATATTGATAAATTTTCAGTTTCAGTTGATTGGAAATGAGGATAGAAAATTCAGAAAGGTTTAAAGCGTAGGACCATGGCCTGACCGGGAATCGAACCCGGGACCTCTGGGGTAGCAGTCGAACACGCTACCTACTCGACTACCGAGGCGGTGTGATTTGCTATATATAAAGTTGTTGTTGTTGTTAGTTGTTTTCTTTATTAACATGTTTGACCTCGAGCTCACCAATTAGTCTTAGCAATTGTATAAAAAGGTCACATCTATATATAAATAGGCGTAGGCAGAACAGTTAAGAACCATTTTCTCCCGTGTTTCTCAACCGACTTTCATAATTTTTTTTTAAATCAATAAGAGTAGGGAGAAGGAGTGCCACGCCTGCCATAGATATTAGGTGCACTCCTTCTAGGGCGTAGTTTTAGAGTTATAGGTCGGAAATCGGTATTGGATCTCAAATCACACATACCATTCCACAGATTACATTTTATGGGCTCGAAAGAGGGGTGTGGCAGGTTTCAGTAGCCCAAATTTTCGGTATAACTTTCGAACTATAAGTCACAAATCAATGAAACTCGGCAGGAACTTCCTATTTAGTCGTGTTCTTCGACTGGAAAAATTAAATGAGCCTTAGACAAGGGGGCGTGGCACCACCCATACAATTCAAAGTTACTATATCGAATAGCTTTGGAAGTAAATGCCATATAACAATGAAACTCAATATGGAGTTCCCACTTGGTGATATCCTTCTACTTGAAAGTCGAATAGTGGAAGTAGGTTCCTGGGACGAGCGTTGGACAAAGGGGTATGGTTCCGCATATATAAGCTAAATTTTTGATATCGAATAGCTTTAAAAGAAAAAGTCACAGAACAAGGAAAACCAGAATGGAGTTACTATTTTGTGATTTTCTACTGGTGGAGTGTATGGTGCGGTATAAGTTCGGATACGTTTGCGCACGAGTAAAGAAAGAAAAAAATGTTTTCAATAAAAATACAAAAGAAAAAAAAAAATCAATTTTTAAATCTTCGAATTTCGACCAGAGGCGATACTAGTTAAATTAATTCAATGAAAACCACGTCTATCACCCATGCAAACTGACATCATCAAAATAATAAAACTTTCATAAGTACTCACTGTTTGCGATGGACCCTGTATGTAATAGAATGTAACTCACCTTCTGAGTTCTTCCAGTGCGTTCTGCTGCATAAGTATGTAGTTCTTGGCCAGCAGTAAAGTGGCAATCTTGCTTAGCTTGCGTACCGATGGTGAGTGTGCGTAGGGAATCACGCTGCGCAGCTCATCCAGGGCATCGTTTAAATCGTGCATTCGTCGTCGTTCCCTTGAGAGATCAGAAAAGCAAGATATTCTTAAATTGATTATCACTTCGCAAATAACTGCATCTTTCCATACACTTACCTGGCATTGATGTTAAGACGCACCGTTTTTCCTTGACGATTTTTTTGTTTTCCTCCACCTGTTCCTGAAGGACCACTACCAATGGCCACCGTTGTCGAGCCACCACTTGAGTTAAGTAGTGGCGATGGCGATTTTTCACCACCGCTTGGTCCAGGATTGTTCTCATCGGTTGGCACGGTTTGCTGTGGCATTGTTAGACCCTGTGCATAAAAACCACCAAGACCCACTGAACCAAGAGGAGTACGTCGACCGGGTACGCTCTGTGGTGGACTAGCTGTAGGGCCGGGATGACCTGCACCCATCATATTGGCCATATTGGGCGTTGGAGGAATCGGCATATGTGGGTGCCCGGGCAGCGCAAAGCCGAATGACATGTTAGGATCCATGTTTAGATGTTTTCTTGGATTCTAAATGGTTTCAATAATCTAAAAATTTTAAAGAATCAATTCATAAGCTTGCCAAAATAAATAATTATCTATGTTATTTTCAAAGTACGAGGATATACTGCTTCGAACAAATATCGCCCTTATTTCTTGTCATAAAGATATTCTATTCTTTTTTATTATTGAGTTAATTAAGTAACATGAAAATATAAAAATAAATTTTTTAAAACAGTAAAGCATCTAAAATTCAACAAAGCATGATCTTCAAAAACTCTAGTTACTTCGAGCCCTCAATCGTCATTTTTCCACTTTACTATATTTCGAGAGGGTTGAACCCCTCACTTGAAGTTGAGGTTTTAACTGTCACTATAATGGAACAGGCTATAGTGGTTAATAAATATATATATAAAAAAAAAATACAATAAACTGGCCATTTCAGCCCTTGAAAGGACTTTGACCGAATTTCTTATAATCAAATTGTGTTGTGCGTGTTATTAAATGTTTGTACACAATTGATCGAGATCGGGACCTACTAGTTTTATGCCGACTCCGAACGGCGTGTTCTCAAGAAGCTTTACATGACATTGCTTACTCTCTGAGGTTTGCCATTGTCTGCAGAGAGGTGACGACCGATCAGAAAAATTAATTTCAATTGAAAAAATTGTCTGTGTCTGGTGGAGGATTCGAACCTCAGAACTCGTGGCCTGAAAATTATTACCTAGTGATTCACGCACTTTAACACACTTAGCCACGGCCGTCACGTTAGCAATATTTATCGACGGCTCAAAACTCGAAGTCTTTTCCGAGTCAAACTGTAGAATGGCTGCGGTATAATAAGTTATCGACTCGGGTTATCTATATCTTCACGAACAGCCAGGTAGTGGAAAATCCCCGGAAAGTGTGTTTCTAACATCATTAGCAACCCTTAAATATCGCTCGTCTCTTAACGAGGAGGCTGTTTGACATTCGCTTAGTCTGGGTGCCTGGGCATAGGGACATTCCTGGGAACTGTAGAGTTGATGAGCTTGCTAGGAAAGGCACGGTGCAAGCGGCTGACTTCATAAGAGCACGTTTATGCAACACTGCAAAGTCAAAAGTTCATCAAAATCCTTGTTTAATTTCTGACAGCTAAGCGTATTCACTAACGCAATGCAATTCTTTGCGATGCGCATCAGATTTCATTTTGGCGGATTATTTAATTTTATGTTGCAACATGTTGTTGCAATGTTTTTAATTATTGGAATGTTTGTAGAAGACGTATTTTCTTCCAGTTCCACATAATTCAAAGCCTGGCATGTATGCCACCTGCGCCGTGCAACCTAACTCTAAAGCACAATGCTATAAACTTGGCTGATTCTAGGTGGAATCTAATCTGCAGCATTACTAAGCAGCTGTGGTTCAGGTTCAGTGAAAAACGTACAAAGAACTGCCGAAAAGAGATCTTGAAACCATTACAAGCTTTATTAAAGAACATTATCTTTACCTCCACCTGTTCTCACGAGCAGTCTGTCCAAAGTCATGATAAAGGAGGATGGTCGCAGACAACGGATTCACCCTATTCTGTGTAAATGTAGAAGGGTCTACCCAGATCTTGTAGTTGGTCGTTCAATCTGGGGAGTAGGTTGAACCGTTGACAAGATCAACGGTAGCGTTATGCCTACGAAGGAATAGTAATTATCCTAAAAATTTGATAGCATTGGGATAGTCTTGACCTCGGTAGACACACGACCGAAATTTCACTGGTCTTGATGTCTTATGGATAGTCTTATATAAGTAAGGGCAGTTTTACTGCAATTTTTGATGTCAGAAATGGGTGTTGCCTGAGATCAGATTTGGGCACTTTGAGGTGAAAAGTGTACCTTAGTAATCTCGAAGTACCTCACAGTCAAGTGCGATATGCGGTATGCCATATCCAATAGTGGTGACTATTGTCAGTACAGTCATGTGCGATATGTTATATGTGCCAGTGTGTGTGAGTGTTATGTCGAGGTAAATCCCTTTTGTCCGGGAGACTAACGCAGGGCTGGCCCTTTGGCGAGTATCGTGCTGGCAGTGTTGGCTCACTGTCGCGAGCAGATCGTTGGTAGGCGTGGGGTTGCATAGTTGTTCAACCGGATGGCAATGCCTATATATTGTCAGAGATGTTAGATGGGTCTCGATTTCCAGCAATAAATGTGGATGCTGACCCAACTAATCATCCATAATTGGTACTACTGCGTTCAATATTGATTATTATCCCTACAGTATATTTATTAATTTAAATATGCACTTAAGTGTGGTGTATAACCGGTGTTGAACCGGTAGCGTTTTGAGTCATAGAAGTGACGTCCGGAAGATGGTAAGATGGAAGTTAGTGCACAGCATTAGCATGGTATTACGTCCGGAATATCTATTTGTTGGGGATCAATTACATTAACCTCGACTCCTTGCCAAGGGGCAACGTAGAATTAAGCCGAACGGGTGTCTACGAAAAACACTAAAAGAACATTGTCTTAGATGCAAAGAAAAAAAAACGTTTATTGCCAGTTTGCCGCAAACGAATTTCGTTTGTCGTACTTGGAATCGTTATTTGCAAACGTTTCAACAGTTGTCATAATAATAGTCAGTTGCGAGAAACGCGTCATTTAGTTGCAGGTAACTTACTTCGTTTGTCATATACGCGAATGATTTTTAAATTGCAGCAATTGAAAAATTTGTTTTTGCCAACTCAAAACTTCCTTTATTTTTCCCTTCGTTGTACACAGACAACGCTTATAATTCAGAGTTACTTTGTGGACAAGCTGTTCTATATAAGCAAATTGGTAATTTGCTTAATACGCGGACGGAGATAGCAACAGAGGTGCGATGAGTACAATTCATAAGAAGACGGACGGACATAGAGGTAAGGACAATTAATATAACAAATAATGATGACCGAAATAGTTTGCGGTATATATATATGTATACTAGCTGGTACCCGACGCGTTGCTGTCGTAGCGGAAATAATGTCTATCTCTATCTGAATCTCAAACTCAGTCTCAATCTCAATCTCAATCTCAATCTCAACCTCAACCTCAACCTCAACCTCAATTTCAATCTCTATCTCTATCTCTATCTCTGTCTCTATCTCTATCTCTATCTCTATCTCTATCTCTATCTCTATCTCTATCTCTATCTCTATCTCTATCTCTATCTCTATCTCTATCTCTATCTCTATCTCTATCTCTATCTCTATCTCTATCTCTATCTCTATCTCTATCTCTATCTCTATCTCTATCTCTATCTCTATCTCTATCTCTATCTCTATCTCTATCTCTATCTCTATCTCTATCTCTATCTCTATCTCTATCTCTATCTCTATCTCTATCTCTATCTCTATCTCTATCTCTATCTCTATCTCTATCTCAATCTCAATCTCAATCTCTATCTCTATCTCTATCTCTATCTCTATCTCTATCTCTATCTCTATCTCTATCTCTATCTCTATCTCTATCTCTATCTCTATCTCTATCTCTATCTCTATCTCTATCTCTATCTCTATCTCTATCTCTATCTCTATCTCTATCTCTATCTCTATCTCTATCTCTATCTCTATCTCTATCTCTATCTCTATCTCTATCTCTATCTCTATCTCTATCTCTATCTCTATCTCTATATCTATGTCTATCTCTATCTCTATCTCTATCTCTATCTCTATCTCTATATCTATGTCTATCTCTATCTCTATCTCTATCTCTATCTCTATCTCTATCTCTATCTCTATCTCTATCTCTATCTCTATCTCTATCTCTATCTCTATCTCTATCTCTATCTCTATCTCTATCTCTATCTCTATCTCTATCTCTATCTCTATCTGTATCTCTATCTCTAACTGGAAAGACTCGTGGAAATTGATAACTAAATTTCGAGGCTGTGCTACTTACAATTCCAAAGTTATTCGATATCGCAAGTTTGGCTTGTATGGGCGGAGCCACACCTCCTTGTTCAATGACGTCTCAGTTTTCTAGTAGAAGAATATCACCCAATATTAATTCCATACTGAATTTTGTTGTTAAACGACATTTAGTTCCAAAGCTATCTGATATCAAAAATTTAAAGTGTATGGGCGGAGCCACACCCCTTTTTTCAAAACCCATCCCAGTTTTATAGTAGATATATCACCAAGTGGCAACTCCATACTGAATTTCATTATTATACGGCATTTAATTCCAAAGCTATTCGATATCATAAATTTTAATTGTATGGGCGGTGCCACACCCCTTTGGCCTATACTGGCTCAATTTTGCAAGTCGAAAGACACGACTAAATAGAACGTTCTAACCGAGTTTCATTAATGTGTGACTTATAGCTTGAAAGTTATACTGAAAATTTGGCTGAAAAATTGCCACGCCCCACATTCAACGCCCATAAAATTTTACGTGTGGAACGGCTCTTGTAAATTGAGATAGAACACCGAATTCCGATACTATGCGACCTATAACTTCAGAGCTATTCGCTACCGTAGATTTGGGTTGTATGGGAGGTGCCACGCCCCCTTATTTTAGGGGGATGAAAAATAGATGTTGTCCGACTCTCCCCCCTGACTAATATCCTCGCTAAGGATCACGAAAATCGGTCGAGCCGTTTCGGAGGAGTTCGATTACGTACACCGTGACAGAAGAATTTTATATATTAGATAAAATATATTTTTAAGTTGACAACTGAATGTTAGTTTGTGGCAAATACAACTCGCAAGCGAAGTGTAGTTGGCGAATTTTTCAGTTGCGGTGAACGAAAAATTTCTATGCGTGTATGCATGCCATCAGAATGATGGTTCATGCTAATGACTTCTCTAATAGCTGCAGGGATAAGGAGGAGTAGGAGTCCGTATCGCATTATCGTTGCACTAGTCCTGCTCTCTCTCGTAGAAAACTGAAGCATTTAAAAATCCCTTTCTTCGATGATCGATTTACATAGACAACGCTGGCTGGTTTCATAGTAGTTTGTAAGAGTTGTGGTACAGATACATTGAATTGGGCCAATTACATGGTCTAAGTGATTCGGCACAGCAGCCAACCGCCACACTGACCCAACCTTACCCAGCAAATAACGGCAAAAGCACGAGCAAGTTAACATAATCGATGTGTCGTGTGTTGCTTATTTCCGATATTTACGATATATATGAGTTCAACTCAAAGTGTAAAATCGAATTGAAATGCTTACATAAGAATGCATCTTTCTAGCTGTCAAAGCACGACAAAAATAACTCAATATTAGGTCTGTTCCTGTACTTTTTGGGCTAAAAATGGTAAAACTGTCAAAAACGTGAGAGTAAGGAAAAATCTCTCAAAAATATTGAAAAACACAAAAAAGTACGAGAACGCTTTTTGGACTAAAATTGTGTAAACCGTCAAATTAAATCGTTTGTTTGGTGTGCAGCATCGGCAGTGCAGACGACATGCTAAATATTTTGAACAATATAAAAATTAATTCTCAAATAAACATTTATATTAAGTTTTTACACAATTTACCATGTTTTTGGTTTCCATTCCAACAGTTTTTTATTTTTTTCAAAGAACTTTTATTGTTTTGCAATTTCTTTGCTAACATGTAAACATGTGATTTTAAGCAGTTTGACACTTTTACCATTTTTGCCAGAAGAAATTTCTCGGACTAAAACTTGCAGCTTTTGACAGGGAGGGGAAATTTTTTATTCTCTCGATTGCACTCTCTTTTACCATTTTTTCGAATACGGGAACGCCTATTGGACTAAAACCTGTAAAAATGGTAAATTGGACTAAAACTTTAGAGTACGGGAACAGACCTATTGTGATTTCTCATATTAATTTCAAACAAACAAATAATTATAAATTTGAAATTCGCGAAATATTTATGTTACTACAATATATTTACGCTGGGGGTTCAAAAAATATGAATTGTTGCTAATAACTTTTAATAAATTTTAAATCATCAAGTGGACTAAGGCCTCGAAATTTTAAAAAATATAAGGTTTAAACTGAATGAGTGACTATAATAATAAAGTTATGAGTCCCAAGTTAAATCTCCATTTTTAACTTTAGGATATTTGTAAAGATATTGGCTAGCTTGGTGGTTCGGAGAGTTATGGAAGTTGCTGATTGACCATATATTTAAAATCTTTTCGTTTAGAATAAGAGTTCCTGAAAGAGAAACTGAGGGCAAGACCCAGTCATTAATCTAGTTCATAGTTGTGAGAATTTATGGGAAACCATAAAATTGTTATCCTTGTTTGCTTGCTCTAAAATTATGAACATGGATTTAAAGTGAAAAAAACTTGCCTTTACGCGGCAAATTAAAGGATTCCGGAAGAAAATCCTCTAAAAACTTTCCCAAACATCTCACTTATTGATCTACAGGAAAATTATGCAATTTTCTGAACTTCCGATAAAATGGTGTCAAACAGCGGACTAAAAGCATTCCTAACTGAATTAGTTTTCGTGACTAGCAGATAAAAGCTACTGAGAGCTTTCGCACAATACCGAATGGAACAACACAGCAACCCTTAGTGCATGTGAGCACCATCTACCGTTGACTAGCAAAATAAGACATAACATCTTTGTGAACACATCTGACATTTATGCACACAGGGGGCGCTTTTTTCACAAGCAACTATATCTAAACAGTTTTATCCAATAGAAAATCCATAAAATTAGGATTCTTAACAAATTTCCTGAATTGATTTATTTACCTTATTTGTTAACTGATTTTTTGCAATTTAATATGCTTCACAAGCACTCAGTTAGCTTGCCATTTAATTATCAAACCACTCTCTCTGAAAACTGCTCAACGATTGTCCTTTACACCAATATTTTTTTCTTCTCTGTTCTTTGATTTTCGTTGCTCTGATTTATTTTTAATTCATAACTTTTTCACAGTCGGCTTAATTTAAACGAATTTAATTATTAAATTTTGTTAAAAACCACAAGAACACGAAAGAAACACCGACAACGACAGCAGCCACAGCGTCAACAACTACGCGACATAATGTCAACAACTTCGTACGAATAACCACGACCACTCTTTTGCGGTATCAAGAATCCTGCCGCCTGCCTCTCACTTCGCATCCTTTATGGCTGCTGCTGGTGGTATTCTTTATGGAAATTATTATAAATGAGAGTGTACACAGTGGGCCGCACACATAAAAACACTCGTATACACACACACACACAAACATACATGAATAAACTGTAATTTCACATTGTTTTTGCTGTTGTTGTAGATGTGCACGAAATCGTTTGTGATTCTGATTTTCATTGTAACTGAATCTAATGGCCTGCCAGCAAGTCTTTAATTTAAGGGATGGTATTTGGAGAGATGCTGCTGATACTGCTTCTGGTGCGCATTGTTAAAAGGAGTTCAAGTGCAAAAAAACTTAACGGCGAAAAAAAGAACCGAATACTCACCAAGAAATAATTGGATGAAAATATAACCTAAGGTGCCCATAAAATCACACATAGGTGGTCATAGAGGCAATGTCGCCAGATGAAATTACCACCAAAATTCTCTTTTTCTCACACTTAATTCCCATAAATTACCACAGTCGCAAAATACCTCAAAATACCTCAAAATACCTCAAAATTACCACAAAATACCATAATACCTCAAAATACCTCAAAATACCACAAATTACCTCAAAATACCTCAAATTACCAAAACATACCAAAATGCAGTAAACTAAATTGGTTCTGACAACATCATAACATAATTACCAAGAATTGACCATATTCAATAAAAAAAATTGATTTTAAATATTATTCAGTTCTTTATTTATTAAAAACATAAAAAGCATATTAATTCAGTTCTTTTTCTAAATATTAATTAAATAAAAATATATACACGTATAAATTAGTTTAAATTGATATGTTCATAGCTTAAACAAATTAATTTTTATACATTACGCTATTATAAAGTTCATAGTACATTTCATTAAAGTGAACTTCTGTTGTGTAGTTTGATTTCGATAAGCTCTTAGCGTATAAAATGCTTGAAAGGTATTTTGTGGTAATTTGAGGTATTTTGTGGTATTTTGAGGTATTTTGAGGTATTATGGTATTTTGTGGTAATTTGAGGTATTTTATGGTATTTTGAGGTATTTTTTTTCCCACGCGTGGTAAATATCCCACATGTGGTATTTTTATTCCCACGCGAGAGATTTTTACCACAAAATACCATGGGAATTCCCACATCCCACAATCGTTGAAAAACACTATTTATCCATAAACACTATTTATCGTGCTTTTCTGGCAACATAGCATAGAGGTAACAAATTGAAGAAACTATCTTTGCGAACGAACATCTACCGAATTTTGAGATGAAAATGATAAAAGTTGCATGTATCCGCACCAAGTTCTTCGATTAGAACGAATCAGAATAGAAGCGAATGAGAATAGATCTATTTTTGTATTTATTTCTGTATTGACCACAAACTACTTTTATTTGTACATATTTCCCACAAAATGCGGATTAAGACTTTAAGGGATATAAATTTCCATCACGTGACACAAAGCATGCAGAAACGATGAGATTCGAGAAGGTCATAGTTGGTGGTTACATCCAAGTGATCGAAACATAAATATATTTTTCAAAACGAGGATGAAACATATGGATGAATCAAAACAAATAACAAATGTCTATGACCCGGTAAGGATAATTGTTAGTACCAATACTAACTACTAACTGGGGAATATACGTTTCATTGCGGTTATATTTGTAATGTAGAAATTATGCATTGTTTTGAAAAGCCCCATCGAGCCATTTTTAAGGAGTTTTCAAAACTGGTAAAGAACTCAAAACTGAGAGAAAATAATAAAATCTGATTTTTTACGATTTCACCCTAAAAATTTCACACATTTTAATAACACAGCAAAATAACAACAACTTCAATATGCTCTCATACCCAATAATCCACAGAGCGGATCTCGGATCCCAGTTCTCGCTTTCTATTCGAATTCGAGATGAATCCGAGAATATTAAAAAAGCGAATATTTTATTTTATGAAATTTTGTGGAAAATATTAATAAAAACAATATTTTTTTTAATTTTGTTTCTTTATTTAAAGGATACAAAAAGATAATGCATAAAATACAATTCTTTACCTAATTTTATAAACTTTTCAATATATTCATGTGTTTACAAAGACTCAAATTGCACTTCTCAAATTACCAAAAAATTACCTAAAAAAGAAACAGTGGCAACCATAGGTTTTAATGTCAAAAACAAAATAAAAATAATTACCTGCTACTCGTTTTATAAACTTTTAAAAAACGTTGGCATTTTGACATTTTTTTTAAGTTTATTTTTTATAAAATGAAACGTATGAGTATTTTAAGTGATTCCTCTTCATCAGGTAACTACACTAGGTAGGTGAGGTATAAACAAAGAGATTAAATAGATTAAATAGGTTAAGAAAAGCCATCCGGTAGAGGGGTAAATTTCTTACTAAAGTTTCCGGCCGTGACTGAAGTTGCTGGACACAAGAAGTTCCTTTTCAGAAACAGAAAGAAAATTTATTTAAAAAAAATGGCTGCACAAGATGTCAAGGAGATAGGATATTCCGTCACGGCAGTGAACTGCAGTGAGGAGTTTTCCCTTTACCGAACGGCTTCTCTACCGAACGACTTCTACCGAAGTTATAATTAAAAATTGTTGAGAATAAATACAAATAAAAGTATATAAAGCTATTTATTATTACAAAAATGCATTGATTTCATACAAATAATATTGAAATCATAAGATTTGAGAATATAAGAAAATGTAAAACATCTCGTTTCGAAAACGATCCGATTATTCCAAAAATCTCGTTTCGAAACCGATGCGGTTATTTTAAAAATCTCGTTTCGAGAACGATTCGTTTATTCAAAACATCTCGTTTCGAAAACGAAGTGTGAATTGCTTCCGCTCGCGGATTCGAAAACGAAAGTAGAACGAATTTCGTTTTCGAACTAAATACACGAGACCACGGTTCCCTCTCGAATTCGAAACGAATCCGTTTGGTTTATTGGGTAGCGGTAAACCGCTGTGATCGAATTTCGAAGATGCACATGAATTAAGGCGTCCGTGGTGTAGTTGGTTAAAGTGCGTGGCCTTTATGTCAACGACGCTGGAGACCCGGGTTCGAATCTCAGAGATGTATCAAAATGCCATGTAAAGCTTCTTGAGAACAAGAACATTCCGTTCATCGCCGTTCGGAGTTGGCGTTAAACCTGTAGGTCCGGTTCTCGATCAATTGTGTACAAACTTAATAATACGCACAACACAATTGATCATAAGAAGCTAGGTCAAAGTCCTTTCAAGGGCTGAAATGACCAGTTATTTATTTATATTTATACCCCCACGTTTAAAAAACGTAAATGGGGTATATTAATATTGTCACTCCGTTTGTAACGCCCATAAGGAGGAGTGGCAGGTATAGAAAAGTATATATATTCTCGATCAGCATTACCACCCGAGTCGATTCAGCCATGTCCGTCTGTCAATGACAAATGAAAATAAAATAGTGTGAAAACCACACCCACCTCCCATACAAAGTGACTTTATAAAAATACAAAATCAAAAGTTTTCTGTTAAATAAACATTTTATTGACTGCTTAAGACTTTGAATATACTTCGGTTTGGACGTGGGGGTATGTTAACTTCGGCCCAGCCGAAGATCATTTCTTGCTAGTTTTTTACATGAATTAAGGCAATGCCTAAAAGTATGATGCGATCTATGTTAACCTTGATACAGAGTGCATCGAAGTAGATAAGAACTTAAGCGTTCTCTCTGCCAAAATAAATTCCGGGTAACTTTCTCGGCATAATTGGCCTTATAAGTAGAACCAAATTAGCTTGAGTGGATCACAGTGAAAAGTCATATAAGATTACTGATGAGTGTGTGTAGCGGCCAACGAAACAGTCTGTATAGTCAAGCTGTGTGATTTGCTTTATACAGAGCCGTTGTTGTTGTTGTTGGTTGTTGCCTTCTTTGTCTTCATGTTGTCTTGTTGTCAACATACTTGGCCCAATGCTCAAATTTGTTTTCAATATATATAATGAAAGGTCATATTCAAAATATTAAGATTAAAAATTAGTTAGTAATTTTAAACTTAGGAAATGTGTTTTCAGAATACTTACTAATCTTAAAATTTTATCAAATTATTATTTGTATGCACAGTGTTGTGCATATCAAAAGCAACCAAAATTGGCGTAGCAAACTTCTTCATATTTTTTTATCGCCTTACTTCTTTCCCCAAAATTTAAATAGTTATTTTTACTTAATCATGTATTGCGCTCAATATAAAAAAATAAAATAAATAACTGGTCATTTCAGCCCTTGAAAGGACTTTGACCTAGCTTCTTATGATCAATTGTGTTGTGCGTGTTATTAAGTTTGTACACAATTGACCGAGAACCGGACCTACGTGTTTAACGCCAACTCCGAACGGCGATGAACGGAATGATCTCGTTCTCAAGAAGCTTAACATGACATTTTGATTACTCTCTGAGGTTTGCCATTGTCTGCAGAGAGGTGGCGGCCGTACAGAAAAATTATTTAATTCAAATAATTTTCTGTCGCTGCTGTGGTTCGAACCTGGGTCTCCAAAGTTCATTGACATAGCGGCCACGCACTTTAACCAACTACTCCACGGACGCCACATTGCGCTCAATATAGCATCAAAATAAATGAAGTAAAAAATAACGGTATTTCAGCAATGAGAGCAGTATACGGAAAGAGCTATTTTTGACTGTGCATAACAAAAGCAACTTACTTAAGTCAAATAATTTTTGCTCTGATTTAGACTGATTTAGACTGAAAAGAGTCATTTGCAAATAATTCTTTGTGTGAAGAAGACATTTGAAACGTCATTTCGCGTGATAAAACCCAGAGTCCTTTAAACAGCAATAACTGATGAGTATAAATCAGGAGCATCACTAATTTCTTTATCAAAACGTACAAAATAAATAAATCAATAATTTCACGTCTTTTAAAAAAGTTTGAGACTAAAAAAACTGTGGAAACCCTTCATTTGGGTGGTCCGAAGCTTAAAACAACACAGAGAGAGGACCGGCATATGATCCTAGCTTTTCAAAAATATCCTTTTTTATCATCTCAGTCTGTTGTTAATTAACTCAATTTAAACGTAGACTCGAGTACTGCTCGCCGACGTGCTTTGGAAGCTGACTTAAGGAGTTGCAGACCAGCGAAGAAGCCATTGCTTACTAAAAAAAAAAAAAAATTAGAACGAAGGGTTGCTTTTAAGACAAAATCTCTTTTGGCTTAAATCAAAAAACAATTTTTATATTCCCCCAATTAAATTTTGCAAGAACTCATTAAATTGGACTGATGACCAATGGAAGACAGTCCTTTTTAGTGACGAGCCCAGATTTAATGTCTTTACCAGCGATGGAATGGCCACAGTATATCGGCGAAAAGGTGAGAGCCTTAAACCTCAAAACTGTCAGGTCACAGATTGGCATGACGGCGGCTCGGCTATGTTCTGGCTTGTTTTTCTAGATTTGAACAAGATCCAGTTTATGAAATTACCCAAAAAATGGACCGATTAATTTATAAAGAGATTTTAGAGACAGTCATGTTGCCCTTTACTGAGCGAGAAATGCCAACCAGGTGGATATTTCAGCATGACAACGACCCTAAGCACACCGCAATGATCGTTAAGACGTGAATTTGCGCAAAAGGGATTCAGGTATTGGATTGACCAGCTCAATCGTCTGATCTTAACCCAATAGAAAATCTATTCGGAATCCTTAAGCGACGAGTCGGTGGGCAAAGGTTTTCTTATAAAGCTGCACTCGTTAAGACACTGACACAGCAGTGGCGAACATATCACAAACTATAATTGACTACCTTATAGCTTCAATGCCACGCAGATGTGTTGCGGTTATTAAAAATAAAGGTTATGTTACCAAATATTAACCCTATAACCTGTATTTTCAATCGATTTAAATTTCCTTAGTTTAAGTTGCTTTAGTTATGCACAGGATAATTTCTGCTTTGTATTTAATTTATTATAAAAAATTTAAAAGCCTACAGTAATAAAAACTTTTGAATTATTTTTTAACAATTTGTGTTTTAATGATTATAAAAAAAAATATATCAAACTAGAATTTTAGTAAAAACAGAGAAGTTTCTAGGTATAATTGACAATTTTTGGTTGCTTTTGATATGCACAACACTGTATGTATATTTTTTAATTGAGAGATTGGTTCTACAATTATGATATGAGAGTATTCATGTTTTTTTTTTTAGATGAACAATTATTGAGATCAAAATACGAAGTTAATTCCCTCTTATTAGTATGTCCATAAACCGGGTACTCGCACAAAAATGCCACATCACCACATGAACATAATGACTTCCCAACTTTATTGTGTAGTTTTTGTAGTCGACACTTGATGATGTCGCGCTTAATAAATTTGATTTTTTTTTTCTCGATGCACATCGTTATAGTCATCTTTGGCTCTAGATGCACTCTTACATTGATGTCAGATGTGTGCTACGTATGGCAGCATTTTTGTTTTTGTCCGAAATAGTTCTCTTTTGTATGGTTGTGATTTTACCTTCAATCCCACTACTCCGTTTTTTTGCCTGCCGACCCCGTGCGATTCATAACCAAACCGTATTTTTTTTTTTGCCGAACAAATTTTCATTATTTTACTTCCAAATCATCCCTGTTGTAATTGAAGCTAATGCATGTTTGTGCGATTCGTCGGGTAGTTTTGGAAACATTGTTATTTGAATATATTTAGAAAAAGGTATAAAGTTCAACACAAATCATACATCTCACATTTAACAAGAATCGTTTTTAAGTTTGGAAGTTTTGATATAGAAATTTCTATTAAAGGGATTTTCGTTGTTCGAATTTATGTGTGGCAAGAATTGTAATTTACCGTCAACATTTTTTTTTTTTTTGTTTTTCGTGCATACTATAAGAGCCCAAATTACTCCCAGGACATTCATTATCTTCTTATATTCGAAATACATTTAAGCAACCCTTTGCAGAAAAGGGCAAATAAATTGCATAGAAGATACGAGTATATGCTTTAATTTGTTATCCGTAATATTTGAACGTACTCTTATTCTTTGGAGACCTTTTAAGGTTTTCAAAGCTCATTATCATCATATATCTAAAATATTCCAAAACTGAAAGTTTACTTAATAGAGGTGAAGTTAGCTGCAGAAATTAAAATATGGCAAATTTAAGCAATTGATTTGTGTTCCTTTAACAAGTATTCTAAGTTAGCTTCAAAAATACGCTTTTTGCAGTTGAAGGTATCAAAAATCGGCTTGATTCGTGCCCAGCAGCCCAAAATGGGTGCTTAATAAATTTTTTATACATTTTCAAAGCACATACTTTGATACTCTGCCAAAAATAATTTTTTTTTATTCACCCAAGCCAATTATATAACATATTAACCAATAGTGTTGGTAAACCATTGAAATCTTTGACACTTTATCAAAATAGTATGGACTTGAACACCATATTCGTAGAAAAAAAATAAAAACACCCAAGCTAATATAAAGTGTCGAAGCCATAATGTATAAATTACAAAATACTTAGTTAATTTATCCAAGTAAATATCGGTAAGTAAAACATCTAAAAATTACATGTTTTGACGAAAAACTTAGGAGGCTAAAAACTACCAAAGACATCTTATAAATTATACTAGGTTTTTTGCTAATTTTGCATAAGCTGTTTTCTCGGTGTAGTCATTGAACCATTAATATTGAGTTTTACGCTGTATTAAAAATGAATAACGAAAAAGAATCATTTGAAATATCCACTGTGAAGTTTGGCAGGTCATTTGTACTGAGACATATAGTGTAGAAGTAGTTTAAGACACATTTACGCATTATTGCTAAGGCTAACATATTTGCAATACTAAGGTTTCTCTTCTAATCCCTTCATTCTGTATCACGAAAAAGCACACCAACGAGAGGCAAGACACGATAAGCAATAGATTTTGGAATGCAAGAAAGTATTGCTGATCGTTTCTTTTTTGTCGTTCGTGCCTCGTTTCGTGATAGTGAATGATGGGGTAAATATAATTTTTTATCATAAAAATCGTCTATTTTGTTAAAATTTTTTTAAAAATCAACCAAGTATTATTGCGTTTGATACATCGTCATGACAAATGTGAAGTTGCGAACCTGAATTTATTCTTTTACCACTGCATCCTATTACTGGCGTAGAGCTATTTATATGTGCCTCTGTGCCAATTTTGCAAGTTTGTGCTCCTAATAGAACCGCGTAATTGAGCTAGTAAAGTACCGAATATGCAAATAATAGGGGTTTTCACGGTTCCGTGCATTTGCCCTTGAGCATGAGCACAATATTCATGCTTTTTTGCACTTTGCACTAACAAAATATACATATATGCACATGCTCCTACTTTCCATAAATGCACAGCATCAATCCTGGTGCATAAACAGTTTTTGTGCAGTGCTTATTAAACAGCTGATTTTGGACGCATTAAAATGGAAGAACCAAAAATTAAAAACATTTAAGCGCACTTAACCCAATAAAAAATGGACAACTGACCATTTTTGACGTGGTATATTTGGAAATGGAAAGAGCTCCAACTCAAAACAAATAAATTTCTACTAAATTTCCAAAATTTGCTTTATCACGATTTTTCTTGTAATAACTACTTACCTTTAACCCACAGAATAACGCTCTGTTTATGTTTGAACAAGCTGATGTTCCTTCTGTTTTAAAGAACTGTTCGAATTTGCAAAGATGTTACTACTGTGCCCTTCTGAGGTACGTTCACAGTTTGTTGCAAATGCATAACATAATTTGCAACTGCACAGCCAAATGCACTGAATAGTGAAAACCCCTAATATTTTAATAAAACATAACTTTGAGTTTTATTCTCATTTTAGATTTTATTATAATGTAAGTGTAACCGTTTCAATTGGTTGCTACTCGTAATCTACTTCAATCATGAAAAATATCTTTCTTGAATGCTGACATCGTTTCTTAGTTGCACTTTGTATAAACTTTCTATATTTAGTGATAAATAAAAATATTTATTATAACCATTCAATTCAGCAAAGATCTTTGTTTGCACTTCATACTGGAATCAACGATGGATAGTTTATTTGAGAATAAAGACTACTTTGTAGTCTTGCGGAATATAAATAGTGGAGGCAAGTTGTCACGTGCACGTTTCTATTATTTTCTCCTGTCAAAATGATCGAATTGCGTAAGTTGGAATTCTTAATATGTTAAAAACAAATGAAACATCTTAATTCTATCGGTTTGTTTGTTCATAAATTTATATGCGACTACAAAAAATTGGAAATTAAAAACATCAATTCATTTATTTATTTATTTACACAGAAAATGTCAAACTTTAAGGCTCTTTTCAAATTTCGGAGTATTAAAAAACACAGGGCGTCATTGGAGACACGAGAGAAGCGAAGCGTTTTGGCAATTTAATAGATTTGACAATTTAATGGCTTTTTTTATTAATATAATTTTTAAATTTAAAACTTTAGAATGACATAAAGTAAATTAAAAAACATGTTAATCTTCATACCAGTAAATTTTAATACATTTCATTATTGGGGCATTTCATGTGAAGCGGACAACGAAAAAAAGTAAGGTTCTGAAATTCGTTCTTCTAGGAGATATGAACGTGAGATCACATAATATTTTTTTTTGATTTGAGGTTTAGCTGTTAAGATATGGGATTCTATATAATTCACCAGATTAACGGAAGGCTTTTTTTGGAATTTTATTTTCATGTTGATGATAATTATTATCAAATAAAGATTGTAACTATTTTTTTATGGGAAATTTACTTCTCTTTGTTATTTTCTAATCAGTTCTTAAATTTTAATTTTTTTCAGTTTTAAACCGGAAGTAAGTATTTAAAAATTTTTTTTTAACAATTTCGATAATTTTAATTTCAATTTTTTTAACAGCAAAATAAAGCTTAACATTTATAAATTTTACCTTAAAAATTGCAGAATGGGGTCTATATTAGTTTAAGAGATAAATCAATTAGAGTACGTACATGTCATACTGCGTACTTGGTAAAAATGTCTGGTTTGTGCAAAAAAAGACAAACCTACATAGTAAACCTGATGTGAGGTCACCTCTTTATGCATAAAGAAATACATACTCTGAACTAGTTTTACATTTGATACCTATATATTCTTAATGATAAATTTATAACTAAATAAAACAATATTGTATCAGAAGAAAAATATTTTATTATATCCCCACGTTTAAAAAACGTAATAGGGGTATATTAATTTTGTCACTCCGTTTGTAACGCCCATAAGGAGGCATGGTAGGTATAGAAAAGTATATATATTCTTGATCAGCATAACCACCCAAGTCGATCTAGCCATGTCCGTCTGTCTGTCTGTCCGTCTTTCTGTCTGTCTGTGATCACGATTACAGCCGTAATTTTCAAGCTACATTACGATATTCAAGCTTGTATCTAAAAACTAAAGATTAAGTTCGAAAATGAGCTAAATCGGATGAAAATCACGCCTACCTCTCATACAAAGTGACTTTATCAAAATGGTAAAATCTCTTAGAATTCCACAAAAATTAATATATGGACTTGTAATTTTGGATATAAGCTTTGATATTTAATATGTACTCTGAGTATGAAATTCAATCAAATCGAGTGAAAACCACGCCCACCTCCCATACAAAGGGACTTTATCAAAACGGGAAAATCTCTAAGAATTCCAGAAAAAATTAATATATAGACTTGACATTTTGCGAATAAGCTTAAATATTAAATATGCACTCTGAGTATGAATTTCAACGAAACCGGATGAAAACCACGCCTACCTCCGATACAAAACATCTTTGAATATGATTTGATTCGGCCGTGGGGGTATTTTAACTTCGACCCAATCGAAGATCATTTCTTACTAGATTTTGTTTGCTTTTGTTTTGACGTAGAATACGTATTCTCGGAGGTAAGTAGGGTGGTTGATAGTGATCAGGTGTCGGTATTTATATAACTTTTTGAGCCTTTGGTGGGCCTAAAGTACTGACCGTACAATGTTGATGTTAGCACTTGTTGGTCTGCTTGATCCTCAATGTGACAAAAATTGATGTTAGAACTCTCTAACTTATATAAATTTTACACAATTACATGAAATATAAAGCCAACATTTGATGTTTTTGTTTGCTTAAACTTGCTACCTATTTATCGACAGTTTCCGGTTTTATCGACAAAACCATAAAATTTGTATAAGAGCGCCCCTAAGGAGTGGTCGGAGGGAATAGGCAAGGGAAAAGGCAAAAATGTTCCTTTTGCAAAAGTAATGGGGGTCGGTCATACATATTAACCATCTCCGGCACTCTCTTAAAGGTCATATGCTCAGGTGCACGGAATAAATAAACAAAAACCATAAAATTTATATGGGAGCCCCATTAAGGAGTGGTCGGAGGAAAAAGGTGTTATAGGCAAAAATTTTCCTTTTACAAAAAAAATGGGGGTCGGTGATACATATTAACCCTTTCCGGCACAAACACAATAAAATTTGTATGGGAGCCCCCCTAACGAGTGGTCGGAGGGAATAGGAGTCAAAAGCAAAAATATTTCTTTTGCAAAAGTAATGGGGGTCGGTCATACATATTAACCCTTTCCGGCACTCTTTTAAAGGTCATATGCTCAGGTGTATGGAATAAATAAACAAAAACCATAAAATTTGTATGGGAGCTCCCCTAAGGAGTGTTCGGAGGGAATAGGTGTAAAAGGAAAAAAATGCTCCTTTTGCAAAAGAAATGGGGGTCAGTGATACATATTAACCCCTTCCGGCACACAAAACCCTAGGGAGCCCCCCTAAGGAGTGGTCGAGGGGAAAAGGTGTCAAAGGCAAAAATGTTGCTCTTACAAAAACATGAATACTCTCATATCATAATTGTAGAACCAATCTCTCAATTAAAAAATATACATACAGTGTTGTACATATCAAAAGCAACCAAAAAAGCCATTGTCAATTATACCTAGAAACTTTTTCGTTTTTACTAAAATTCTAGTTTGATATATTTTTTTTTATAATCATTAAAACACAAATTGTTAAAAAATAATTCAAAAGTTTTTATTACTGTAGGCTTTTAAATTTTTTATAATAAATTAAATACAAAGCAGAAATTATCCTGTGCATAACTAAAGCAACTTAAACTAAGGAAATTTAAATCGATTGAAAATACAGGTTATAGGGTTAATATTTGGTAAAATAACCTTTATTTTTAATAACCGCAACACATCTGCGTGGCATTGAAGCTATAAGGTTGTCAATTATAGTTTGTGATATGCTTCGCCACTGCTGTGTCAGTGTCTCAACGAGTGCAGCTTTAAACCATACAAAAACCATAAAATTTGTATAGGAGCCCCCTAAGGAGTGGTCGGAGGGATAAGGTGTCAAACGCAAAAATGTTCCTTTTGCAAAAGTAATGGTGGTCGGTAATACACATTAACCCTTTCCGCACTCTTTTAAAGGTCATATGCTCAGGTGTATGGAATAAATAAACAAAAACCATAAAATTTGTATGGGAGCCCCCCTAAGGAGTGGTCGGAGGGAATAGGTGTCAAAAGCAAAAATATTCCTTTTCCAAAAGTAATGGGGGTCAGTCATACCTATGAACCCTCTCCGGCACTCTTTTAAAGGGCATATGCTCAGGTGTATGGAATAAATATTTTGCTAAATAGTTTTTAAAAAAGATGTCATCAAAAGCGAATGGAATAATTCTACGTCTTGTGTTACGACATAGTCGAAACTACTGTATCTTTTTTGATAAAATTACTTTTTATGGGAGTAGGCTTACAGGGTTTTCAGCCGGAGACTCCGGTTTTTTAATCATTTCTCCGGTATCCGGTGTTTTTGAAAAAATCTCCAGTTTTTTCAAAGGTTTAATAAATTTTGGTCAAAAACACAATTTAAAGTATGTATTCGTTATTAAAAAAAAAAATAAAACCTGTTAGTATAAGTAAATTGCCTTGTTTGGCCAATAAAAAAATAAATAATACTTGATAAAATATACCAGCAAAAATCACACATCATAATAACATCATTCATTCGGGTCACCTGTGTTATTTTTGTAGCGACCGAAGCTTATGTGCATCGTTAACATTGCGCATTTACTTATTATGCGCCTTGCGCTTGTTAATTATATTGGCAACAAATTGTGCGTTGACAACTTACCCGCACTCTTATATTTTTGTTATTTATTTTAGTTGGAATCTTCTTTTCGTGTGAGCTGCCTAAAACGTAAGTTTAAACTTAGAAAAGAAAAGTTGTTTCAAAAACGTTGAGTATTTGTGGAGCGGGTTTTTTCTATTATGGAATCGGTTTGGGGAAACGACTGGGGAAAAAAGGGACAGAGCTGGTAAAAGCTAAATTATGTATTAGAATTAATTATGATATAGAGTACAATCAATTTTTTGAATTCATACAACATGAAAACCAAAAAAAAACTTCTACAAAGTGCATTGAAAGATCAAAAATATAATTTTAGGAAATAAGTTGTTTTTTTAAATAATATTTATTTTACTTTTATTTTTTAGGTAAGCAATGTGATTTTTATTTAATATGTTATAAGTTTTTTATTATAAGTTTTTTTACCTTATTTTAAAAAAATATGTCCTGAATAAAAGGCCAAGCCTATTGAAAAATCTTTTTTTTTGACGTGACGAAGGTACGTTTTACAGCGCAGGTTTCCAAAAAAACTTGAAAAATGCAATTTTTTTCAAAATTAATCGGCGTTGCTTTGAATCCTTACTTGCTCCGTATAAGAGCTATGACTATGGTACGACCGTAAAGGTTAATTCTTTGAATTTATTATAAAAATAACAAAAAAATTCAAAACGTCATCGGATGCGGTGGGAGCTGCTTAAGCAACGCAACTGAAAATTTGTTAAATGGAATTATTACTGGCTGAGTATTAGTGCTAGGATTAAAAATATGATACACTAATAAAGACCTGGTCTAAACCCTCACAACAAAATTAGACAAAAAATTTCTGACATCATGAGGACACAGAGAGAGCCGTTCAAAGATCGATAATGCAACATTCATTCAGTGGCGTTGCATTGAACTTTTACTAGGTGAATATATAAGCTACGATAAATATTTGCAAAGGAAAATGAAGAATTTATACTTGGCCTTAAGACAAAAATAAGAAAAAAAATATCGTTGCATGGAACTATTACTCACTCAGGTGACGTGCTTCGATAAATTTGGTTTGACGACCACAAATGTGTTATTATGCCTTACAACTAAATTACAAAAAAAATTCTTATCGTCATGATTTCAGGGTGGCAACCACATAATGCAGTAAAAATGCTACAACCATGAAAAAACGTTGCATGGAATTTTAATTCTGTGACTACTGGCGTAACGTAAATTTTAAAGAACGAAAATGAAGGTGAAGACTTCGGGCACACGATCAAAATAAAACTAGTAAGAAATGATCTTCGACTGGGCCGAAGTTAAAATACACCCACGTCCGAACAAAAGTATATTCAAAGTCTTAAGCAGTAAAAAAAAGTTTATTTGTAAAACATTTTCGTCATAGTTTGAACAGAAAATAATCCCTAATGAAGTCGCTTTGTATGGGAAGTGGGTGTGGTTCTCACTTGATTTTGTTGAATTTCAGACACAGAGTACATGTTATATATCAAAGTTCACATGCAAAATTTCAAGTCCATATAATAATTTTTGTGGAATTAAAAGAGATTTTACATTTTTGATAAAATCACTTTGTATGAGAGGTAGGCCTGGTTTCCACCCGATTTGATTGCATTTCATACTCAGAGTATACATTAAATATCAAAATTCATATGCAAACTTTCAAGTCCATATATTCATTTTCGTGGAATTCTAAGAGATTTTACCGTTTCGATAAAGTCGCTTTGTATGGGAGGTTGGCGTGGTCTTAGTCCGATTTGGCTCATTTTCGAACTTGACCTTTATTTTTTAAATAAAAGCTTAAATATCAAATTTCGTGGCGATAGCTTGGAAATCACGGCTGTAATCGTGATCACAGTCAGACAGACAGACAGACAGACGGACATGGCTAAATCGACTCCGGTGGTGATTCTGATCAAGAATATATATACTTTTCTATATCTGCCACGCCTCCTTATGGGCGTTACAAACGGAGTGACAAAATTAATATACCCCGTTTACGTGTTTTAAACGTAGGGGTATAAAAACATTTACGGCGTCATGAGACCCTTCAGGGAACAGCCTAATGTGACGCATATGCATCACTTTTGCTGGATTTATTGGATACAGCTAAGGCAAAGATAACGCACCAAGGAAAAGCACAACCAATGGAGAAGCAAATAAAAAAACACCAAAAGGAACACCAACACCAACACCAACAACAACACCAACAACAACACCAACACCTACAACAACAACAACAACAATATCAACATCAACACAATGTAAACAAAAATATAAACATCAACATCAACATCAACATCAACATCAACATCAACATCAACATCAACATCATTAAATGAATTATTCTTTTTACCTATTAAAAGAAAAAAAAAAGAGTTGGCTGTGTTGGACACACCCGTAGTTTTTGACGTGACGGTGTTTCTCGTCGTTGTTGTTGTTATTGTTGTTGTTATCGTTGTTGTTCTTCTTCTTGTTTTTGTTGTTCTTGTTGTTTTTCTTGTTGTTGTTCTTGTTGTTGTTTTTCTTGTTGTTGTACTTGTTGTTGTTCTTGTTGTTGTTGTTCTTGTTCTTGATCTTGTTCTTGTTCTTGTTCTTGTTCTTGTTCTTGTTCTTGTTCTTGTTCTTGTTCTTGTTCTTGTTCTTGTTCTTGTTCTTGTTCTTGTTCTTGTTCTTGTTCTTGTTCTTGTTCTTGTTCTTGTTCTTGTTCTTGTTCTTGTTCTTGTTGTTGTTGTTGTTGTTGTTGTTGTTGTTGTTGTTGTTGTTGTTGTTGTTGTTGTTGTTGTTGTTGTTGTTGTTGTTGTTGTGGGTTTTTTTTTGTTAGTGTTGGTGTTGGTGATGGTGTTGATGTTGATGTTGATGTTTATGTTGATGTTAATGTTGATGTTGATGTTGATGTTGATGTTGATGTTGATGTTGATGTTGATGTTGATGTTGATGTTGATGTTGGTGTTGATGTTGATGTTGATGTTGATATTGATGTTGATGTTGATATTGATGTTGATGTTGATGTTGATGTTGATGTTGATGTTGATGTTGATGTTGATGTTGATGTTGATGTTGATGTTGATGTTGATGTTGATGTTGATGTTGATGTTGATGTTGATGTTGATGTTGATGTTGATGTTGATGTTGATGTTGATGTTGATGTTGATGTTGATGTTGATGTTGATGTTGATGTTGATGTTGATGTTGATGTTGATGTTGATGTTGATGTTGATGTTGATGTTGATGTTGATGTTGATGTTGATGTTGATGTTGATGTTGATGTTGATGTTGATATTGATGTTGATGTTGATGTTGATTTTGATGTTGATGTTGATGTTGATGTTGATGTTGATGTTAATGTTGATGTTGATGTTGATGTTGATGTTGATGTTGATGTTGATGTTGATGTTGATGTTGATGTTGATGTTGATGTTGATGTTGATGTTGATGTTGATGTTGATGTTGATGTTGATGTTGATGTTGATGTTGATGTTGATGTTGATGTTGATGTTGATGTTGATGTTGATGTTGATGTTGATGTTGATGTTGATGTTGATGTTGATGTTGATGTTGATGTTGATGTTGATGTTGATGTTGATGTTGATGTTGATGTTGATGTTGATGTTGATGTTGATGTTGATGTTGATGTTGATGTTGATGTTGATGTTGATGTTTATATTTTTGTTTACGTTGTGTTGATGTTGATGTTGTTGTTGTTGTTGTTGTAGGTGTTGGTGTTGTTGTTGGTGTTGTTGTTGGTGTTGGTGTTGGTGTTCCTTTTGGTGTTTTTTTATTTGCTTCTCCATTGGTTGTGCTTTTCCTTGGTGCGTTATCTTTGCCTTAGCTGTATCCAATAAATCCAGCAAAAGTGATGCATATGCGTCACATTAGGCTGTTCCCTGAAGGGTCTCATGACGCCGTAAATGTTTTTATACCCCTACGTTTAAAACACGTAAACGGGGTATATTAATTTTGTCACTCCGTTTGTAACGCCCATAAGGAGGCGTGGCAGATATAGAAAAGTATATATATTCTTGATCAGAATCACCACCGGAGTCGATTTAGCCATGTCCGTCTGTCTGTCTGTCTGTCTGACTGTGATCACGATTACAGCCGTGATTTCCAAGCTATCGCCACGAAATTTGATATTTAAGCTTTTATTTAAAAAATAAAGGTCAAGTTTGAAAATGAGCCAAATCGGACTAAGACCACGCCAACCTCCCATACAAAGCGACTTTATCGAAACGGTAAAATCTCTTAGAATTCCACGAAAATGAATATATGGACTTGAAAGTTTGCATATGAATTTTGATATTTAATGCATACTCTGAGTATGAAATGCAATCAAATCGGGTGGAAACCAGGCCTACCTCTCATACAAAGTGATTTTATCAAAAATGTAAAATCTCTTTTAATTCCACAAAAATTATTATATGGACTTGAAATTTTGCATGTGAACTTTGATATATAACATGTACTCTGTGTCTGAAATTCAACAAAATCAAGTGAGAACCACACCCACTTCCCATACAAAGCGACTTCATTAGGGATTATTTTCTGTTCAAACTATGACGAAAATGTTTTACAAATAAACTTTTTTTTACTGCTTAAGACTTTGAATATACTTTTGTTCGGACGTGGGTGTATTTTAACTTCGGCCCAGTCGAAGATCATTTCTTACTAGTTTTATTTTGATCGTGTGCCCGAAGTCTTCACCTTCATTTTCGTTCTTTAAAATTTACGTTACGCCAGTAGTCACAGAATTAAAATTCCATGCAACGTTTTTTCATGGTTGTAGCATTTTTACTGCATTATGTGGTTGCCACCCTGAAATCATGACGATAAGAATTTTTTTTGTAATTTAGTTGTAAGGCATAATAACACATTTGTGGTCGTCAAACCAAATTTATCGAAGCACGTCACCTGAGTGAGTAATAGTTCCATGCAACGATATTTTTTTTCTTATTTTTGTCTTAAGGCCAAGTATAAATTCTTCATTTTCCTTTGCAAATATTTATCGTAGCTTATATATTCACCTAGTAAAAGTTCAATGCAACGCCACTGAATGAATGTTGCATTATCGATCTTTGAACGGCTCTCTCTGTGTCCTCATGATGTCAGAAATTTTTTGTCTAATTTTGTTGTGAGGGTTTAGACCAGGTCTTTATTAGTGTATCATATTTTTAATCCTAGCACTAATACTCAGCCAGTAATAATTCCATTTAACAAATTTTCAGTTGCGTTGCTTAAGCAGCTCCCACCGCATCCGATGACGTTTTGAATTTTTTTGTTATTTTTATAATAAATTCAAAGAATTAACCTTTACGGTCGTACCATAGTCATAGCTCTTATACGGAGCAAGTAAGGATTCAAAGCAACGCCGATTAATTTTGAAAAAAATTGCATTTTTCAAGTTTTTTTGGAAACCTGCGCTGTAAAACGTACCTTCGTCACGTCAAAAAAAAAGATTTTTCAATAGGCTTGGCCTTTTATTCAGGACATATTTTTTTAAAATAAGGTAAAAAAACTTATAATAAAAAACTTATAACATATTAAATAAAAATCACATTGCTTACCTAAAAAATAAAAGTAAAATAAATATTATTTAAAAAAACAACTTATTTCCTAAAATTATATTTTTGATCTTTCAATGCACTTTGTAGAAGTTTTTTTTTGGTTTTCATGTTGTATGAATTCAAAAAATTGATTGTACTCTATATCATAATTAATTCTAATACATAATTTAGCTTTTACCAGCTCTGTCCCTTTTTTCCCCAGTCGTTTCCCCAAACCGATTCCATAATAGAAAAAACCCGCTCCACAAATACTCAACGTTTTTGAAACAACTTTTCTTTTCTAAGTTTAAACTTACGTTTTAGGCAGCTCACACGAAAAGAAGATTCCAACTAAAATAAATAACAAAAATATAAGAGTGCGGGTAAGTTGTCAACGCACAATTTGTTGCCAATATAATTAACAAGCGCAAGGCGCATAATAAGTAAATGCGCAATGTTAACGATGCACATAAGCTTCGGTCGCTACAAAAATAACACAGGTGACCCGAATGAATGATGTTATTATGATGTGTGATTTTTGCTGGTATATTTTATCAAGTATTATTTATTTTTTTATTGGCCAAACAAGGCAATTTACTTATACTAACAGGTTTTATTTTTTTTTTTAATAACGAATACATACTTTAAATTGTGTTTTTGACCAAAATTTATTAAACCTTTGAAAAAACTGGAGATTTTTTCAAAAACACCGGATACCGGAGAAATGATTAAAAAACCGGAGTCTCCGGCTGAAAACCCTGTAAGCCTACTCCCATAAAAAGTAATTTTATCAAAAAAGATACAGTAGTTTCGACTATGTCGTAACACAAGACGTAGAATTATTCCATTCGCTTTTGATGACATCTTTTTTAAAAACTATTTAGCAAAATATTTATTCCATACACCTGAGCATATGCCCTTTAAAAGAGTGCCGGAGAGGGTTCATAGGTATGACTGACCCCCATTACTTTTGGAAAAGGAATATTTTTGCTTTTGACACCTATTCCCTCCGACCACTCCTTAGGGGGGCTCCCATACAAATTTTATGGTTTTTGTTTATTTATTCCATACACCTGAGCATATGACCTTTTAAAGAGTGCGGAAAGGGTTAATGTGTATTACCGACCACCATTACTTTTGCAAAAGGAACATTTTTGCGTTTGACACCTTATCCCTCCGACCACTACTTAGGGGGGCTCCCATACAAATTTTATTGTCTTTGTGCCGGAAAGGGTTAATATGTATCACCGAACCCCATTACTTTTGCAAAAGGAACATTTTTGCCTATAACACCTATTTCCTCCGACCACTCCTTAGGGGGGCTCCCATATAAATTTTATGGTTTTTGTTTATTTATTCCGTGCACCTGAGCATATGACCTTTAAGAGAGTGCCGGAGATGGTTAATATGTATGACCGACCCCCACCCCCATTACTTTTGGAAAAGGAAAATGTTTGCCTTTGCCACCTATTCCCTCCGACCACTCCTTAGGGGCGCTCCCATACAAATTTTATGGTTTTGTCGATAAAACCGGAAACTGTCGATAAATAGGTAGCAAGTTTAAGCAAACAAAAACATCAAATGTTGGCTTTATATTTTATGTAATTGTGTAAAATTTATATAAGTTAGAGAGTTCTAACATCAATTTTTGTCACATTGAGGATCAAGCAGACCAACAAGTGCTAACATCAACATTGTACGGTCAGTACTTTAGGCCCACCAAAGGCTCAAAAAGTTATGTAAATACCGACACCTGATCACTATCAACCACCCTACTTACCTCCGAGAATACGTATTCTACGTCAAAACAAAAGCAAACAAAATCTAGTAAGAAATGATCTTCGATTGGGTCGAAGTTAAAATACCCCCACGGCCGAATCAAATCATATTCAAAGATGTTTTGTATCGGAGGTAGGCGTGGTTTTCATCCGGTTTCGTTGAAATTCATACTCAGAGTGCATATTTAATATTTAAGCTTGTTCGCAAAATGTCAAGTCTATATATTAATTTTTTCTGGAATTCTTAGAGATTTTCCCGTTTTGATAAAGTCCCTTTGTATGGGAGGTGGGCGTGGTTTTCACTCGATTTGATTGAATTTCATACTCAGAGTACATATTAAATATCAAAGCTTATATCCAAAATTACAAGTCCATATATTAATTTTTGTGGAATTCTAAGAGATTTTACCATTTTGATAAAGTCACTTTGTATGAGAGGTAGGCGTGATTTTCATCCGATTTAGCTCATTTTCGAACTTAATCTTTAGTTTTTAGATACAAGCTTGAATATCGTAATGATAGCTTGAAAATTACGGCTGTAATCGTGATCACAGACAGACAGAAAGACGGACAGACAGACAGAATATATATACTTTTCTATACCTACCATGCCTCCTTATGGGCGTTACAAACGGAGTGACAAAATTAATATACCCCTATTACGTTTTTTAAACGTGGGGATATAATAAAATATTTTTCTTCTGATACAATATTGTTTTATTTAGTTATAAATTTATCATTAAGAATATATAGGTATCAAATGTAAAACTAGTTCAGAGTATGTATTTCTTTATGCATAAAGAGGTGACCTCACATCAGGTTTACTATGTAGGTTTGTCTTTTTTTGCACAAACCAGACAACTTTACCAAGTTCCCAGTATAACATGTATGTACTCTAATTGATTTATCTCTTAAACTAATATAGATCCCATTCTGCGATTTTTATGGTAAAATTTATAAATGTTAAGCTTTGTTTTGCTGTTAAAAAAATTGAAATTAAAATTATCGAAATTGTTAAAAAAAAATTTTTAAATACTTACTTCCGGTTTAAAACTGAAAAAAAAATTAAAATTTAAGAACTGATTAGAAAATAAAAAAGAGCAGTAAATTTTCCATAAAAAAAATAGGTACATTCTTTATTTGATAATAATTATCATCAACATGAAAATAAAATTTCAAAAAAACCCTTCCGTTAATCTGGTGAATTATATAGAAACCCATATCTTAACAGCTAAACCTCAAATCAAAAAAAATATTATGTGATCTCACGTTCATATCTCCTAGAAGAACGGATTTCAGAACCTTACTTTTTTCGTTGTCCGCTTCACATGAAATGCCCCAATAATGAAATGTATTAAAATTTACTGGCATGAAGATTAACATGTTTTTTTACATGTTACAATAGGACAAGAAAAACAACAAGAACAACAACAAGAAAAACAACAAGAACAACAAAAACAAGAAGAAGAACAACAACAATAACAACAACAATAACAACAACAATAACAACAACAACGACGAGAAACACCGTCACGTCAAATACTACGGGTGTGTCCAACACAGCCAACTCTTTTTTTTTTCTTTAATAGGTAAAAAGAATAATTCATTTAATGAATATTAGTACACTAATTAATTAAGTTAAGTGTGAAACATAAACGAAAAAATTCAAAATTCAATAAAATGTCCTCTTTCGGCTGTGACTTCAAATAGAGCCAGAGATAGTTACTTGATTTAAGCCATGACTTGTGATTAGAAAATTTGAAATTTAATGATATAATCAATAGAAATTATTGAAATATAATTTTTTTCCACCTCAATATTTGGTAGAGTATCCATTATTTCCGATAACTCCTGAGCAACGCCTAGGCATCGAATCCACTAGTTTTTGGCACTTCGTAGCTGGAATTTTCTCCCATGCGTCCTTGATTAACCTCCAAAGAGCATCTTTGTTGATTGGATGTTTGTCTCTAAAAGACACTATAACCTCTCGCCATAAATTTTCGATAGGATTATGGTCTGGCGACTGTGGCGGCCAGCTTAAAACTTCGATGTTTTTTGTCTAAGCGATTCGTTTGCCCTCTTCGAAACACCCATCGAAGCGGTATATTTAATTCTGTGTTCGGCATCATGGTTTCACTCAAAATCCTGGTGTATTTTAAAGTATCCATATTTCCTTCGAAGCGAAATAAGGGACATGTGCCATTATACTCCCACCGCCATGTTTAACAGGTTTTTATAGTTTGTTGAAGGAGGAATTCGGTATTGGGGGGTCTTCTCATAGAAATGCTGCATGGGTCTGAGTTAAACAAATTAACTTTGGTTTCATCTGACCAAAGAACGTTTCGCCATTTGCTCGTTGGCCAATCAGCATAACCCTTGGCGAATTGAAATCACTTGCGGACATTAACTTTGTGCGGACATTTCAGGAATGGTATCTTCCGAGCAGGTTTAGCCTTCAATCCGTTTTTAATTAAAAGTTTTCGAATCGATAATGTGTCCACGTCCAAGGAACATTTTTTCTTGAGAGCGGAAGAGATCACAAACGGATTTTTTTTTACGTAACGTAGGATTCTTCTTATTTTAGTACTTATTTTGGGTTATTTTCCTCTGTTTTTTTTTTTAATGCGCTCACACTTTAATGCGTTCTCAACCATTTTCTTTGAGCAGCCAACTATACTGGCAATTATCCTTTGGCTTTTACCTTATTTACGCAAATTTTTTATAATTTTTCGGTTTTCAGAACTGTAGTGCTTCGCTCTTCCCATTTTTAGACCTAATTGTTTGAAACACAAAAATTTATTTCAAAAACATAAAACTGAGAACTCTTACTCACGTTCTGTAGTAAAATTTATTAAAAAAGATCTTTTTATATTAAAAATTTTTAGTTACATTGGTCGGCTCTATTTTGACGCACACTTTAAATGCAACAATATCACAGTTTCACAGACTAGCGAAAAATAAAGGCGCAAGTGTACTTAAAAACAACTGTACAATATTCATGGGGAAGTGGTTTTTAAACTACGTTTGGTTCAGAGCATGCCAAGTTGTTAAAAAAAGTGTTAATTAAGTTATATCATCAGCAAGTGCGTGGCTCTATTTCATCGCACATCACTGTATTTCATTATGTAGATTTAAAAGGGAATTTTTTAAGTAAAAATTGTGTGTTTGGAAAATGGTGTTTCAAATTCATTAATAAAAACCATACCTACAAGTTATTTGTGAAAATCACATAAACCCCTTCGAATGAAAACTTACTAAGCATCTTTGGAGAGCAATTTTTGATTCTAAGACTGTTCTTTGGAAAAAAACCATCTCTTAAGTTTTCTGTACCATCTGCTTATAATGATGCCACTTAATATACTTTCAAACAAATTAAATTGGACCATGCACCGTATTCGATATATTCTCAAGTCATTGCGATCTTCGGCTTTTGATCAAAATTTCAAAAACTTAAATTAATATTCATAATAATTTTTCATTCAACACACCATTCGTACTCACGGCACTAATCGAAAGGACTCAAGGGAAAATCAATTTAATATGAAGTCCCTGAATGCTTTTATAACAAAATAATATGAAAACGTTCCCGAATCTAAGCATGTGCACCGTCGCAAAGGGGTGGTTCAGCAATCGTATCTTGCGTGGCTGTCTGTCTTTCTCGGTCCATTTCGAGTTGGCAGGACGACAGACAGGCTACCGAAAAGTACAAACATCCAACCAAGGCATAGCAACTGAATTTATTACGGAGTCTGCAGCCGGAATGCTACATATATTTCACATTCGTCAAAGAAACAAAGAGAATTTCCAATAACGAATAAAGTAACACCAACAACAACGGCAGCAGCAACAACAACAACAAAGCAACATAGAATCCTTAAAAGGGGCGAATTTGATGCAAAATGCGTAGGGTACGCTTACGCATGGGATTACGGTGTTTTCCATCAGAGCAGATTCCGATTTAAGTCCTGTTTTTATTATTTATTTTTGTTTTTTTTCTTGTATCGGAGTTGTTGTTTTTGCTGTTGCTAGTGCTGCTACTGCTGCTGTCATTTCTGGAATTAGGGGGTTGGGAGAAATTTATAAATTCGTCGCAAACATCATCCTCAGATGGTGGCCGGCAGACAAGGGCTGATGGATTATGCCATTGTTCCTGAATGTGTGAGTGTTTCTAATGGCAACAACATTCGTTTTATATCGATTATTTTCTTTTGTACATATTTGTATATATATATGTATATATTTTTTTTTCTTTTTGTTTTTACGTACATATATTAGAAAACATTCGCAGAATTTTTTCCAAAAATGCTTGCATTTTCAATATATCTTGAATTGGAAGTTCTGGTGCGAAAGTTGTTCGTAACTATTCCGGGTGACCATTGGTATTGGTACCGAATGAGTGCTGATAGCAAGTTCTATAGTCTTGCCTTTATATTAAATTCGGCGAACGTTACAGATGCAAATCAAATGAACAGATTGGTAAGGAACCGCCCTTCCTTCAACGGAGTGTGTCCAGGTCACAATGACTAATGATGCGTCTTGATTCTGGTGTTGATTGAATTGGAAGCTGATTGTATCCGATTTCGTGCGCGTATGCGAAAGGGATTTTTACATTAGCACCCTGGGGTTGAACGGTGTCCCGGCGCCTGCGGCTGCAGGCTTCTTTTGATTTTTACAAAAAAGTTGATTTTTGTTCTGTAGAGTTTATCAACTTAATCTCAGTCATTCACCCTGATATAATAAACAAAAAAGAACTTTTGTAAAGTTAGTGTGTTAGTCTGCTTGTTATATTTTCAACAGTCTTTTTTCACCCAAAAGTATAAAATATGTTGGAAAGATGTGGACTTTTTATTGTGTGTGAACTCACGTCTACCAGTCGCATGATCGACCTGATTGCACATAGTATTATGAAGCCATATGACGACAGAATTTTCAAAAAAAAAAAACAATCAAAGACAAATATTTTTTCATTCAATAAATTTACTTCGTAACCTTACTGAAACAGAAAGTTAGGAAGAAAAATATAAAAAACAACGTTAAAGTCAAAATAAACTACTTTACAGGTTAGAATTGGTCGCATATGAGACTTGGTGACTTGACTTATATGGACTTGGGGATTTGAAAAAAAAACTATTTAACTATTATTTGAGACAAAATGTGACAGAAAGAGGCGAATTTCATTTTGGTCTACAGACGATTCCAATAAGAAAATATTGCATAGATAAATTGATTTGAAGCTATTTAAAGTACTTAAGAGGGGTTATATACCGAGAACTTTTTTTTTTTCATTTTTTGACATTAATAAAGTTATAGCCTTGTGAGTGAGCTGCCTCCCAGAGCGCAAAATGCTGGCCCTTTTTTCAAACGCGTTTTTCTCGAAACCATGTTTTCAAAGTCGGTGTCCAAGATTTCTCGAAACGCAATGAACCGATCGTTTTTGTTTTTTTGCAGGCTTATTTTATTCATAATAATCTCGTCATAGAATTTTTTTTTTCGTAGCTTTGTTAATTTTTTATAGGCAAAATAATGACGAATTTTGGTCGAAAATCGTTAATTTACGTTCGGAAGTCCGCCATTTTGTGAAAAATCAATATTTTCAAAAACGGCTATGACAAGTACGAGTTTTAAGTATCTAGTTTAATAATATTTTTCATTTTTTGTTCAGATGAGCTTAGGAGGAGCAATCTTGGTCACCGCATTTCACCTTGTTTTCACAGCACTCTACAAAAAATGCTGTATCTACCTTAATATTAAATTTTTTTCATAAAAATAAAAACTAAACATACTCTTGAATGTGTAAACTTTAAGGTATAAAAACCCTCATTTAAAAATATCCCTTAGATTCCCTTAAAAAAATTCATAAATGTGACCTTTTTTCGGCCTCTGGGTATATAGTCCCTCTTAAAAAAAATATTTTTTTAAAACATTAATCTAATATATAAAAATTAATGTTTGTTTGTTTGTCCACACAGTCTCAGAAATGCATCGACTCATGTTTAATTGAACAAGATCACATGGATTCATTAAAGTTGATGGACCAGACCAGAACCATTTTTTAAATCAAAATACTAACATTGAAGCCCATAAAAATACGTTTTTTTATTAGATGGTTTTTTCAACAAATAATGAATACATTTATCATGAATCGATGTTGAGACAGAAATCCTTTTTATAGAAGAACAGTTACTTCTAGAGTCATAAATAGAATATTTTTACATATTTTATGACATCGGTTCAAACCAACTGCTAACAATCTCTAGGAGAATTAAAAGAAAAGGTAATTTTTATAGCATAAAAATAAAATAAATAAATAACTGGCCATTTCAGCCCTTGAAAGGACTTTGACCTAGCTTCTTATGATCAATTGTGTTGTGCATGTTATTAAGTTTGTACACAATTGACCGAGAACCGGACCTACATGCTTAACGCCGACTCCGAACGGCGATGAACGGAATGTTCTCGTTCTCAAGAAGCTTTACATGGCAATTTGATTACTCTCTGAGGTTTGCCATTGTCTGCAGAGAGGTGGCGGCCGTACAGAAAAATTATTTTAATTCAAATAATTTTCTGTCGCTGCTGGGATTCGAACCTCGGTTTCCAAAGTTCGTTGACATAGCGGCCACACACTTTAACCAACTACGCCACGGACGCCACAATAGCATAGCATAGCAACCCATAAAATAAATTTTGAAAGTATAACACTGATATATCTTCAAAATACATTAGCGTTGCAAGAAATTGTCACTCGTTAAGTGTAGGTGCTAAGAGTTGTGACTCGACAGCAAAGGTTAATTCAGTGATCTTATGACAAAAATAAAAATTAAATTTATGACGTAATCGGGACATGGAGGCAAGTACTTAAGCAACTACACTGTAATTTTTTTCACATAGAATTATTACTCGGTAAATTTAGGTGCTACGTTAAAAAATATTATACTCCAGGAAAAAGTGCTATTTAGCCCATACGGAAATATTAGACAAACAATTTTATGACGTCATGAGGTCACTGAAAAAGCCGCTTCAACGGCGTTATATGTAATTATTACTGAGTGAGTATATTTGCTACCGTGAATGTTATGAAACAATAATAAAGTATTTAAACTAAGACTAATATAAAAAAAAAATATTCCTTACGACGTCAATAGGTCGCAAAGGTAGCATATCATGCAAAAAAAAAGAAATATTGTTACATGGAATTCTTTCTCAATAGAGCTTTTGCGGTAAATTTAATTTAACGACAGCAAGGATTACGACACCACGGAGGCAACCACTCAATGCAGTGAAAAAAAAACAACAATGAAAAACGTTGCATGGCATTATAATGTAGCTCAATAGGCGCTACAGTATATTTTGTGAAGCATCAATAAAGTTAAAGTTTTCTGCCATACAATATAAATAGAAACTAGTAAGAAATGATCTTCGACTGGGACGAAGTTAAACAGCCCAACCAAAGTCTTAAGCAGTCAATAAAATGTTCACATTTTCGTCATAGTTTTACCAGAAAATACTCGCTTTTTTTTATAAGGTCACTTTGTATGGGAGATAGGAGTGGTTTTCACTTGATTTCGTTGAATTTCATACTCAGAGTGCATATTAAATATTAAAGCTTATTTGCAAAATTTTTTTAATTTTTATGGAATAAAAAAAAATTTTACTATTTTGGTAAAGTCACTTTGTAAGCGAGGTAGGCGTGGTTTTTATTCAAATTGGCTCATTTTTAAACTTGTTATTTATATTTTAGATACAAGCTTAAATATCGAATTTCGTGATAATAGCTTGAGATTACGCCTGTAGTCGTGATCACAGACAGACAGACGGACAGAAAATCCATATGTGTTTAACGTAGACCTGCCTCTACGGTGCTCCATACACGGGACCAGTACATTGCGTCAGCCTGAGCCCCTTTGAAAGGTACCAAATTAGCTCCATGTTGTGATGACATGTCGCAACCCTTGGTTTGGGCCTATCTAACACCTGTTCCGTACTAAGGGGTACAGCACCCGAGTTGAGAATGCAAATCCATATTGAGAAAATTACTCTACCCTCATCACCGCTCCACTGGTGGCCATTTAAAAGTGTTCCTCAAAACAACTCCTCAAATGATCCAACTCATTGCATCCACAGACTATCTTACAGATGAATAATTGCAGGAATCATTCAGCTGTTACGGCGTCTAATTTTCTCACTAGATGCAAGCACATTACTTACGTCGAACTCTTCATTTTCTACCATTATGCCCGTGGCTCTCAAATCTCGAATATATTCATAAACAGGACGTTCGCACAAGAAATATTAACAATCTTCAAAGATTGCTCCGCAATCACAACCTTGAGTCGTGCTGAGATTTCTCTTACACTATATTGCGTTCACAGAACCATAGTCAGTTAAAAGGAAGCCCAGATTCAGAGAAAATCCAACCTCCAGGCGACCTTCAACGAACGCCGCTTCATGTATAAACTGGTAGGTTATTATACCATTCTGGCTTTGGTTCCATCTAGATTGGCACCTAGATTATACGCGCTCTTTTAGCATAGCCTTTCACTCTGTGGTACTCATATCCCTAACTAACACGTCCGAAGTCCAATCAGTCAGTGGTAGGGGAGGACCCTTCTGAATCCGGTATGCAATGCTGGTTTGCATTACCACCAGATCCAGAGGAAGGTGCCCCCATCAACACCTGCAAGGCATCGGTAGAGACTGTACGGCACACCGGCAAACACCCAATTAAGATTACTCTCAGGCAAGAAAGAATCTTCCGGTAGCCTACAGCAGAACTGACCACGTCACCCCGAACAGGCGAGCCATAAGTTGCACAAGCAACAAATAGCCCATCATACATGAGGCGCACAGCCCGCCTACTGAGTCCAGAGTCACTCTTAAGTAATCCACGCTCTCGCCCTACTACTGTCAACAGACGCTCTCTAAACTTGTCTAAGTGCACCATTAAAGTTCATCCTTTCTTTTAAAAAAATTCCCAGGTATTTGACCTCTGTCATATAACTGATATCTACTCCCTCCAAGCTGACAAAAGGAGATCGACCAAGAGATCATCTGTCTTTAAGCAGCATCATCACGGACTTGTCCCTCGCCACGCTAATACCTACACGTGAATCCCATGCACACACTGTAGCCATAACCTCACTTGTCCTGACTTCAAGTTCAGCCCGAGACTGTCCTCCAACCAGAACAAGTAGGTCATCAGCATACGCACAGCACTTAGACTGATGTTCAAGCTGCCGCAACAGAGGATCCGTCATAAGGTTCCAAATAAATGGACCACAGATAGACCCCTGTGAACAGACACGAACAACATTTCTCTACTAGAGAAATAGCTTTACCGGAGCTTCATTTCCCTACAACCCACCGCCCTTAACCTGTCCCAGCACAGGTAGTCAAAGGCACCCAGGATTACTCCTCAGCCTGTCAGGTGACTTCAGGAGCACGATCACTATTGCCTTTTTCCACTCATTGCGAAAATAATCCTCGCTCAAGCACTTACCATCCAAGGCTTCCAAATACTCAGGAATAACCTTCCAGATGCCCATCTCTCCAGTCATTCCATCTATACCCGTAGATTTTTCCCATTGAGGTGCATCATGCCATACTCTCACTCCTCTCCAAGAGCGAAGGTTCCTCCACCTCCTTAAAAAGAGAAGTGGCCTCACCATCGGTCCTCGGAAAAAATGAGCTCAATAGAGCATTAACATAATCCCGTCATTCTATCAGAACGGTACCAACTTGGCAGATACCGCTTACGTCAATAGATCGTCCCTGGCCACGAGATTTTTTGAATGCCATGCACCAAGGGCCGTCTCTATTGCCATGAAAAAAATCCCTCCATTCCTCTTCTTTAATACGGACTAATAACTCCTTGTAATCTCTTAAGCTTACTCTGTACCTATCTCTATGCTGGGATACATCACTGTCTCCAGCCACTCTGGCCCTCTGAATCTGATCCTGAGACGCCTAAGTGACCTCTTCTTAACAGTTAGATCTCGTGTCCACCACTTCACCATACTACGATCTGCCTTACGGTATCTCACAAGCAGAGTGTCGTGACACGCTCAACCCAATCACCTATCAGAGCAATCTGTTGACTAACCCTTTTTTCTTGGAACTCGTGAAGTGGGACACTCATAGCCATTTCATGAAGAAATACACCATAAACATCCCAGTTCACACCGCGAGTGCGCCATCTTTTAAACTCATTTGGACGACGTGCACTCCTATTATAAGTGATCACAATTTCAATTTAATGATGGCACTTATTCCCCAACCCCCACGAATAACCCACATTAAATAAAAAATCCTAAGGCTACGCTATTGGTTAAAGTAACGTCAATATCGCTGACCCCATTAGGCCCCTCAAACGTATACCACTCACTTGGCTCGTTGACAGCGCTGATGCACCTACTAAGCATCCATTCACTCAGCACCTCACTCCTACTCTGGTTCCGATACCCAGACGAGTGTCTGCATACCTTACTGAACCATACAGGGGATGATGCATTCGCGTCGACACCCAGGATCAGCGAAATACTACTCTCAAATAGTTCGTAAGATACGGCTCCATAGGATCGGTGAACTTGAAATAAGTGCGCACCAAAAACATCATACTAAACGCACCTTCCACGCATTGCTCTGTGCAGAGGACACGCTTCGGACATCATTCGATGTTCAGAAGGCATTCCCTTAAATGCACAGTTGTGGCAACTAAACGTATTGTTGCATACCCCAGCCTTGTGTCCACTCTGGCTACAGTGCCAGCAGACTTCCTCCTTAAGTCTGCACTCACAAGGTTAGATCCAGGCTTAAGCATCGGTAGCAGCCGAACCGAGTCCTGTAAGCCCTCACAAAAAAGGGGAACCACTTGACGTAGCACCACCTGACATCTAGAAGAGATTCCATGGCTACGCCACTGCCCTTTAGAATGACGTCCGACACCACACCAGAGCCAACCTTCCAGGGAGCACTCACAAGCTTCATGTTCTTCTTAAAGTCATCGTAAGTCATATTTTCCCTGTAGTTCATCTCATAAAGATCCCTCATGAACTGGTAAAGAGTAATCTCCGAGTGAACCTTTTGGACCCTTTGGTAAAACAGGCGGAGCAACAGCTCTGGCAGCCAGGACTAGCCAGCCTGCACCCATATTAGATGGTGCACTTTTCCCCGTCTGAAAAATATACTGACGTCCCCTCAGTCGCTCGTTTTCTACTAGGAGACCCATGAGAATCTCCTCATAACGCCCGGCCGAATGGGCGATGTGTCTGGCTAAATTACCAGTCACACCACTATCAAAAATAGTTTTTACCAACTCATTGTAAACATCCTCAACTTTTCTGAGGGCCAAATCACCCCCACTGGCAGCTGATGCCCCGAGAGTGGGCCTCACCGACGAGGACCCTCCCAACGAAGGCCCCATGATAAATCTCCAGTCGAGGGAGCTCCAGGCGCAGAACCCCCAGCCGAAGAACCCCCCGGTGCAGACACCCCAGTTTTCAGGCACCGTAACTGCAACGGACCCAATCGACAATGACCTTTTGATGACAGCCCCCCTATTGAGGAACCCCCCTGACGAAGCCCCACCAGATGATTAAGCCACAGTCGAGGGACCATCAGGCGAAGGACCAGCCGACGGACCCCCAAGGTGAGACCCATCACGACTAATATATACTCTCACGGAGGGAAGCCCCCTGTCAAAGTTCCCCCTGACAAAGGCCCCCCAGTCAAGGTCTCGTCTAACGAAGGCCTCTCCAGTGAGAGACCAACAGTTTAGGCCCCCTGGTGAAGGACCTCCAGTCGACGGACTCCCTGGCAAGAACTCCCGCTCCGCGCAGGAGGTAGCTGCAGCTACGGAGCGGACTTACAAACGAACTCCGATTCGCAACCCGAAGTTACGATGGCAGAGGCATTCCCAGGTTTTCCGAAAACCCCCTCGCCCACCTTTCTCCTACTCAGCAAGGCCGGTCCCGGCTTTGCCCCCTTCGACCTGGTTGCTCGGCCAGTTTTCTGGGTTTTACCCTCCTTCCCAGACTCAACCTATCCACGTTTACTGTCCTCACTCGAGGTGTAACGCACCGGTGGCCTCTTCAGCCCCTTGAGGAAACCTTTAGGCGGCATACCCAACAATTCTACCTACTAGATACAGTGAACTCTACAGCACTTACCCGGTATACCGAATCGTCCTAAACAAAACGCGGCAAAGGGATATGCACAGGGATTTGTCTTGAGCGAGGTGCCACGCTGGAACTCCTGGTGGTGAACGTGGTGAATGTCCACAGCTGGTTGCTGTCTCCGATGTGTCACTATTTGAAGCTCAACAGCTTAGTCCGGTTACAAACCGTTGCTTAATTAGTTGCGTTATCGGCCACTGGCAATGGCGCTGGCGCAACAAAATGGCGTTCGTCCGGTATCAGCACACGCAGAGAATCTCACAAATTAAGATCGAACCCGTTTCGAATCGCTTAATATTAAAGCGATCAACCCACGGATTGGCGCGCAACTCAATTTAAGCGAATTCTAATCGCACGCACTTTCGAATTAAAATAAGCACCGCACAGTTCACTTGTTAAAATCAGTAAACTAAAACTCATTAATATAGCCACTTGCAAAACACGTCCGTTCAACTCGACTGCTACCGCAAAAGTGACTGTCAGACAGACATGGCTAAATTGACTCGGGTGATGGTGCTGATCAAGAACATATATTCTGTCTGTACCTACCACGCCTCCTTATGGGCGTAACAAACGGAATGACAAAATAAATATATCTTTTAAGTTTTTTAAACTTTTTTCTAATATTGCCACACCCCTTTCTTGAATAACGCCCACTTTATTGACCGTAATTTGTAATAATTATGCCTACCCCTAAAGCTGAGAAATCGTTGCCATCTTTTTGGATTCGAAAAATGAGGTCCAAATTGCGAAAAGCTTAAAAGGGCATATAAAAGGCCGAACCAATAAAATTATATAAAATTATATGTAGGTATCATTAATCATCATTAAAAAAGTTTTTACAAAAAATAATTACAAAAAAAGTAAACCGTTCAAATGAAAAAGACCGCTTAAGATGCCCACCTATCCCCCGTTTTACACGGTAGATAGGTTCCTGAGAAATCCGTGCAAAGCGAAAATGAAATTTTTGTATGAAAAACCGTGTAAAATGAAAAAAGACATAAAAGTGCTTATGTATTTATTTATTTTATTATATATTGAACATTAACTTTATTAAAATATAAAATAAATCATAAAAGTATACAGTTTACAAGAAATATAAAACATAAATTCCCTTGTAACATCCCAATAAACCATAGAGCGAACTCGGATTCGTTTCGGATTCGAATTCGAGAATATAAAAAAAAGCGGATATTTAATTTTATGAAATTTGTATATTTTGTGGAGATTATTATTAAAAACAATATTTTAAATTTTGTTTCTTTATTTAAACGATTTTAATTTACCACAAGAATAAATTACAATTCTTTACCTAATTTTAAAAACTTTTTAATATTTTCTACCCTGTGTTAATAAAGCCTCAAATTGCACTTCTTAAATTGCTACAAAATAAAAAAGAAACCGTGGCAACCATAGATTTAAATGTCAAAAACAAATTACTTGCTACTCGTTGTATAAACTTTCAATAAACGATCGCATTTTAAAATAAACGCAATAAACGTTCGCATTTTGACATTTTTTAGTTTATTTTTATTAAAATTAAATGTATGAGAATTTTAAGTGATTCCTCTTCATTAGGTAGCTACACCACGCCAGGTAAAGTATCAATAAAGAGATTAACTGGTTAAGAAAATCCCGGGCCGATACTGAAGCTGTTGGATGCATGAACTTCCTCTGCAGAAGCATACAGAAAATTAATTTAAAAAATGTGGATGCACAAGATGTCAACGAGATAGGATATATCTACAAATATCTTTGCAATTCGAGAAACATTTTTGTCCAGCACCTTCTGTCACGGTAGTGAACTGCAATGGGGAATTTTCCCTTTACCGAACGGCTTTTTTTACAAAAATTTTAGTGTACAAAAAGAATTTTCTAAGCTGCAATGAAGTAATAATTAAAAATTTTTGAAAATAAAAGTATATACATATATCTACATATTATTAAAAAATGCATTGATCTCATAAGAAGAATAATCTTATCGGTTCAAAATCGATGCGATTATTTTAAAAATTTCGTTTCGATATCGATTTGATTATTCTAAAAATCTCGTTTCGAAAACGAAGTATGAATTTCTTCCGATCGCGGACTCGAAAACGAAAGTAGAACGAGTTTCGTTTTCGAACTAAATACACGAGATCTCGGTTTCGCCTCGAATTCGAAACGAATCCGTTTAGCTTATTGGGATTAAATAAACGTAAATACATGTATATGTACTTCAAATATATGTATGTGTAACTTAAAAAAAGCTGTACGTATTTCATAAAAATTAAAAATGTACAAAAATGAAAAATAAAATTAGAGAAAAATGATTATCAGTAAGAATCATATGTTCAGATTGCTTCATTGCTGTCACTTGTAGGCATCAATCTTCTTTTTCTGAATGGTAAAAAGTCACTTTCTTCATAAACTAAAAACCGTGTAAGATCGAAAACGTGCTAAATGAGTACCGTGTATAACGGGAGTAAGTGTATTTATATTAATTGAACGGATGAGTAACTTTAGTTAATTCAGCTATGTTGAATTTAAAAAAAATACGGGATTTAAGGGTATCCAGTCGGCCGAAATACCTTGTCATCCCCCAATCAATATGGCCTCGGTACGCCCCTGCAGAAGGTACAACTTCAAGTAAAATAATTTAATCGATTTTTTTCTGATTTTCTGATATATCGTTAAATTTCAGTTTTTTTCGGCTCTTAATCATCTCTGAACGATTTAAAATCGTTTTCCAAGCACAAGATACAACTCTTTAATACATTCAAAAAGTTACCAACGCAAGCGAATTTTATGTCAATCGTCAGCAGCGTAAACATCAACCCAGCGATACAGTAAGTTAAATAATAACAAAAACCAAATCATACTGTACACCATACCACCCCCTTGGTGAGTCGTGCTTAGTGCAAACAGCCGGAGGAACAAACGCATTTGATATGCAAAGGACGAATGATTGCGATGCGATGATGCAAGTTTGTATGTGGTTGTTTAACTATGACAACGAATGGGTGGTGAGACAGTTGTCGGAGCAACCCCAGGAATGGTGACCTGGCTGCGTGCCGTCAAAATGCTACGATACGGATGCGATGCAGAGATATGCAAATTAGATAAAAATTCAACGAAATCCTTTATTCACATTTGCACATTAAATAAAATTCTAGGTAAAAAACCTTCCGCGCACACCCGGGAACAGAATGTATGAGATGCAGAGAGCTGTGTACTCGGTTGCGGTGTGGTATTCGAAAGGGTTTCGATTTAATTTAAAAGTGCACATACACACTCGTACACACACTCGCAGATAACTATAAAAAAAGCACTCGTTGGCGTGGCACTGTTCAATGCTACCATTTAATATGCCGAGCGCCATAAATTTTGTTTAGAATTTAATTTCATTTAAAATCAAATGGCAACCATGAAAATGAAAGAAATTCTCTAAATATTTTCCATAAAATTTTTCCACTCAAAACAAATATTTTTGAACACAATTCTTATTATAATGAGTCACTTATGACTTTCTCTTTTATTGAAATTTAAATACATCTGTTGTTTTTCCAGTACAAGTAAGTTGGATGTTTGTATGGCTTGAAATTAAACTTACATACATATACCCTAGTCAAAATTATTTACACTTTCAGAAGAAATAGATTAAAGAAAGGGCTCGCCTTTTTTGTTGTTTGCATAATTTGCAAAGAAATTTTTGGTTGTTGTATTCTTTGTAGTATGCAAAGTAAAGAAAACATGTTTTAAGAACCTAACTGAAAATGTTATAAAAAAAACACAGGTGCGTCACTGGACACACGAGAGAAGCGAAGCATTTTCGCAAATTCATAAATTTGATAATTTAATAGCGTTTTTTCGATTAAAATAATTTTTAAATTCAAAACTTTAAAATAACAAAGTATATATATCATATATATTAACCCTCTTCGGCCCTCCCTTAAAGCGCCCTGTTCAGTTGTAGGGAATAAATATACAAAAATCATTAATTTTGTTACGATTTAATCAACTTACAGGTTGTTTATTTTTAACGATATTTATAACGACCTTTAGTAGGAAGTAGAAACAACATCTAATACACAATCCTTAGTGAATATTTCTTTTAGTTCGTTCGTTCTTTTAGTTCGTTCGTTCTTTTCATGGTATAATAATACAAGGTAGCATTGACAGTTGCTTGGGAAAACATATTCTGTCGAAAAATATACTCAAAAAGAGAGCGTTCGCTGGTCGGCCATTGTTAATAAATGAAAACACAAACAATGTTGAAAACGTTGAAGTGAAAAAAACAACAACCACAGCAGCTGCTGATGTATTTGCACAACAAGCTGTGTTTGACAGTTTATGTTTTCCTGTTGAAGAGAAAATAAGCAGTTGTCAATGCTACCATGTATTATTATACCATGGTTCTTTTAGTTCGTTAGGTCTTTTTGTTCGCATGTATAAACCGAAGATTCAAACCATAGCTCGGTAAATTTAGTTATCTTTGCTCTAGTTCGTTTTGTTTGCTACTTTTGTCGGTTGGCTAGCCAATACCCAGTCCTAGAATAGCCAACACACAATCCTTTCTTAAAGTAATAGATTATAGTGATCTGCTGAAACATAGCTTTAGTTAATGTTTATCACTGAATCAACAAAATTATGAAAGAAATGGTTTTAGCTTAATGGTTAGAGGAAAATACCAACAAACGATAGGTCAGTGAGTTGTGGGTTCAATTCCTGCAGCGGGCAAGAAATTATTTTTAATTTAACATTTTCTGGTTCAATTGATGCAAGCAAAAAATATAAATTCTAAGAAAAAAGGTGTCGGAAAAAAGTGTCGTTTTTTCTGATTTCACTCTAGCAAATCGCAGAACGAGGCGTAAAAAGCTTCGCTTTAAAAATTAGCAAAATATAACTATTCTCTGGCCTATACAGTTTTGGCACAATGTTTTGTGGACTGATGAGTCTTCCTATAAATTCGAGGGGTCTTTTGTAAAAACATTCATGTATCTTTCTTAAATCCTAAAAAGTAAGGCAGTGCAGCCTTTATGTTTGTAAATAATTGTGTTTAATGACTCCAAGAAAATTTGTAAATACTTATGACGCCAGAAAGTTGTTATCATTTACTAGTTTATTTTGTGATATATATCGTTAACTTTACATACTGCAGAGAATGCAGCAACCAAAAATATCTTTGCAAATTATTTCCAACAAGAATAAAGTGAGCTCTTTCCTTAAAACATTTAAAAATATTAGCGATGTGTAAATAGTTTTGACTAAGGCTGTAAATAACATTGTTCTACAAATATATTTTTTTTAATGTACAAGAGCTCCCACCGACATTTTACATTTTGCTGATCCATATGAAGACTTTCTGCGTTTTCGGAATGTTTTCAACACTTCGATTTTTTCGTCAAGGACCTTTAATAAGTCACTTCGATTTTCGTACCCTGCATAACTTAATGTATCATTGCTTCTATTCGGATAACATTGCTTCTATTCATCAAAATTTGATTTTTACTAACGATTACACTTGCAGTTTTCCATTTTTGCTGAAATGTCTTTAGTCGTTTCATTTTTACAAATGTATAGGCTCTTACATGAACAAAGGGAGCATTTTTATACCCCCACGTTTAAAATAAGTAAAAGGGGTATATTTATTTTGTCACTCCGTTTGTAACGCCCGTAAGGAGGTGTGGTAGGTATAGAAAAGTATATATATTTTTGATCAGCATCACCAACCGAGTCGATTTAGCCATGTCCGTCTGCCTGTCCGCCCGTCTTTCTGTCTGTGATCAGCCGTAATTTTCAAACTATTATCACAAAATTCGATATTTAAGCTTGTATCTAAAAAATAAAGATCAAGTTTGAAAATGAGCCAAATCGGATAAAAACCACGCCTCCCATACAAAGTGACTTTATCGAAACTGTAAAATCTCCTAGAATTCCACAAAAATTAATATATGGAATTGCATATGCATATTTTGCATATGAACTTTTATATTAACCATGTACTCTGTGTATGAAATTCAACGGAATCGAGGGAAAACTGCGGCTATTTTAACGGCCGTTGGGGTATTTTAACTTCGGCCCAGTCGAAGATCATTTCTTACTACACTAAGAGAAAAAATATTAAATTTATCCAAAAACTTTTTTAATTTATCCAAAAAGCGAGTTATTTTTGCACCAATGACGCATTTGCATAAATCTACTACGTAAATATTTCAAATTTATTTAAATACTTTTTTAATTAAATAAAATATTAAAAGATTTAAACAGAATTAATAAAAAATATATTGAAATTATGCACAAATTTTTTTAAATATCTTTCAAATATTTACTATTTGAAAATAAAACTATATTATTTAAAGAAAATTTATATAAAAATATTGAAATTAAAAAACAATATATTTAAATATTTCTCAAGAGCTGCGTCCATCAAATACCATTTAATTTATACTATTTTTGATATTTGGTGCCATAATAAAAATATTTTATCACATTCGTGAGAAAATGTCCGATTGTCGCTCTTACCTTACACAATTGTATTATGCGAACACCCATCGCACTCACAAAGCATCTTGGCTAAACATCTAAGCTATATAACATTCATAACAAAAAGCCAACGAGAACTATAAGAAACCGAAAACAAGAATCTTAATTCTAAAAGCTTCATTGATAACTGCAGCAGAGTGAGATGTTGTTGCTGCTTGTCAGCTATTTCAACTGTATGGAATATGTGTGTAGGTGTGTGGTATAAATAAAATTTAAATACGAGAAAAAAACGAGTTGTAAGGAAAACAGAACGAGGCGTAAAAAGCTTCGCTCAAATATTTGATTTATCGACGTAAATATTTAAAAAAACTTATACTCAGGCGTGGATAATATTAATATGCGTTATTTCCTTTAGTGTATGATTTGTTTGCCTTGGCGTTGTGTTAGTGTCTCACTATTTCATAACAAATCGCATATTTTTGGTTGTTTAAAAAGATGAGGATCACTTTTCTATGCCTATTTTACAATAACTTACAATTCTCTCAAAAAAAATCAGTTTTTAGATTTGTGATGTTATTTAAAAAAAACAAGCGATTAGAGAAAAAATCTGTTGAAAACATCTTGATGGTTTCTAGCAAGGTCAAGGAGTAGTGATTTGACAGGATGGTATGCTGCGAAGCCAGCCTAAGTAGCCAGATGGCCAAATCGTATTCCATAAATAATGGGAATGTATGTTCTTTGTAATACGAGTAAAGTCTTAACATACTAAAAGAAATTAATTTTTGTTAAATTTATTTCCTTTTTAAACAAAAGAAATTGGATCATTGGATCACCCTATACAAGGCATTAACTTCAAATACAACCTTTCACATTTGAATGCAATTTTTTCCAAATAAAATTCAACTCTTTACAAGTCAAATTCAACTTTATCCTTATATAAAAAAAAACAAAAAATTTCGAATTCGACCTTAGCGAGAAAAGAGACTTATTAAAGGTTTTTATATTATTTCCCCATGTTGTCATCAAGTTTTACATATTTTTAATTTGTTTTATACAATACTACGAGTATACATATGTGTATGAATAAAAAATAAAATATTAAAGTATTGTATATATATGGGTTACGCTTAAAACTCAATGAAGTTGTTTTTCCTAGTTTTCGAGATATAAAATTTTTAATCTTTTTTATTTATTTTTGTGAATTTATATCTCGAGTATGATTAAATCGACTCTTTTGGAATTAATACTAACATGATATTTTATCCTAAAGTTTTTTTCTTCTTCATTTGATGTAATGGGACTGAAGAGTCTTAATGATATTCTTTTATAACTGAGGCAATTTGAAAACGGCTCCACAATATATTATCCATAATTCGGTTTTAAGCATGAGCATTGTGTAAAGTGGATTACAAACCCATATAATAAAAAGTGTCTGTTTTCCAAGCTAAAACCAAAATTATTTTCCAATCTTGAATTAGGTAAAGTTATAAAAGGTTCTTCACCATTGGCTATGGTGCTTTCAGTCTTAAGGTACTATTACCGTCTAGAATGCTAAAAAATGACATATATTCAACAATTTTTTTTCACTTTCTTTATTATATATGGTTATCAAACTTTTTTTACAGTATTAAACAGTTCTTGAAGATTACGAAAAAATGTTTTATTTTCTATTAATTGTAGGTACATTTAATAGAGAGCGCTCAAATTTTCTTCTCAAAAAACAGTTAATCTATGGAACGGTAAGTCTGAAACATAAAATTCAAAAAGAGTTACAAAAAGGAAGTGCTCTTACGTGAAAGGTTACCAGAAAAATTGTAAAATTGTAAAAATCGCATTTTATCGTCCTTTTTTCAGACTGAAAAATTTTATATATATATATTTTTTTTTGTGGCCAAATTGTGGTAAACTATCACACAGGATATAAAAACAAACAAAATGCTTCAAAGTTAATTAAAATCGGCCCAGTATTTCCGGAGATTGACTGTCAGCCAGTTACAAAAACCTAAACTCGAGAAAACGCAACGACAACTGCATAATCACCTGCGGCGAGCCGAGAGCGCTCTTCAATTGAGTCGTTATATCTCGGCACTGGCTTCGAATGCCGATTTAATATTTTAGACAGTTATTATTGAAGGTATAAAAAATCTAAAAATGAAAAAAAAAATCATTTTTTGAAAATTCTAGACGGTAATAGTACGTTAAGGTTTACAGCGATTCTCTTTACTTGTTCCAATTTGTTAGACTTCGGAAAATCTCCGACTAATCTCCCCTCTAACTGTTCCCAGGGGCGATTGAAATTAACATTCCTTCTTCGAACTGTGTATGAAACTAATACTTCTTACGACCCCTCCCCCTTGATTTTTACCAAAGTATTATTTTTTAACCAAGCCGTTATTATTTATTTCAACCCATTCTTAAAAATTATTGCTAAAGGTCGAATTTGAAATGAACAAAGTTAAATTTGAAGTCGGAAAAGTTTTTTAATTTTTGCATTCATGAGCCTTAAGCATTTCACTTATTATTCTTTATAACTCGAGTCCTCAGCCCACCTCCTCTAGTTTCACTTGGTATACCTTAACTCTTATTACATAACTTGCTAAATTAAGTAAGAAATTAAGTAAAGATTTTTATTTCATTCTTTATGAAAAGTGCTATGTACATTGTTTAGAACTTTTAATTAAAGCTTTAGAGTTAGCTGCCCACAGAGTTGCAAAAAAAATGTACATAGGCCACCGATACATTAACAATAAAATTAATTCGTATACAAATATTTTTTCCTTAATGCTGTTTAATTTCTCTTAAATTTTAGTGTTAATATAGTTAGTAAAAATTTGCAATACTCTTTAACTTCATCACTTTTTCTTGACTTTCTATTTAAAAAAAAAAAAACTATTTTTATTATTCGGGTTTTTTAAAACACGAAAACGAGAAAAACCCTGAATAACACCGGGTATATCAACTAACATGCATATAAAATGTTTTATGTCTTTTGTTACTTTCATCCAAGTTCATTTGAGTGCTCTAATTGAATTCTTTTTCATTTGCATTTCAGAGTGATTTTCTGGATAGCGTCGAGTCTTGCTTCTTTCACCATTTTGTCTCTCAAAGCACTCTGAAGCAATTATATAGTTTTGCAAATAGTTTACGAAATGTTGCTAATGACTTTTCTTCAATATCCTGCAAAACACAAAAGCACGAGTACTGCAAAGTATTTGACAACAACAACAAGTGTCAAAAGAGCATTAACTAAGAACACAATACACTGAGAAAAAAACGTGTACATGAAGAAAATGTTGATATTCATTATATATTCCGAGAACTGTAAAAAATTTCGACTTAGTTTATTTTTTTACTTTCTGTTTATTAATAAACAAGCTTATTCCCCATCGCGCATCTTTTTCAGCCTTATAATGTACAAGATCATGCCAGTGATCTGTCTATTCTACAAAAGTTTAATCCTTTAAGATATAACCTACCGGACATCCCGGTAGCGACTCTCAGCTTATAGCTGCAGCTATAAAGAACACGTTGAATCAAAAGCCAACATGAACTCTCTTCTAAGCTTTAGGCCTCTCTCTCGCTGGATTGGACCTAGCCGTTAATATGACCATTATAACAGGGAAGTATTTGTTAGGCAGACACGCCTAGTACAGTGGTTTATGGGCGGAAAAAAGTCTGTTTTTAAAGTTTTCATTTCCCAAAATATAAACATGCGTATCTTGAGAAAAATTTTAAAAATGAATTCCCAATTCACAGATTTTAATTTAAAAGTTTAGTTTTTTTTATAAAATTCATGAAAGTCGGGTAATTTTAAAAATGTAAAAACGTCATTTTTTTTATCTAAAATTGAACAAAGACTTTTCTGAATACTTTGACTTATTAAAATATTATAATGATACGTTCACTTAATGTGTATCTTTGTTATACACTTCGAAAAACAAAAAATTACATTTCGTAAAGTTTTATATTCATTTGATCAATTTACAATTTAAGTTAATTAAAAAGCAAACTCTAACTTCAAAGATAAATATCTTTGTCGCTCCAAGTCCAACCAAGAACAAAATGGTATCATCGTGAATGGCAGAATGTCTACTTTAGATTTATGCAAAATATAGATGCGACCACTTGCGACCCCGATATATATATATACACAGTTTTGTTTAGTAACACGAAAAAAATTATGCGTTTTGAGTAATTGTGATAGAATATTAGGCGTACCTTAAACTATGCACCTAAAAATTGTAATTCTCAGAAATAATTTTTCGGTTCTATCTTCATTTTCTAAAACAATAGAATGTCAATAAGGAAGATAAATGTCAATAAATTTGCTTACTACTTAAAACAGAAGCAGCAGCGTATTATTTAAAAGTTTTTATATTTGTCAAGGAATTTTTTAAAATTAAAGAATTTATAATTTCTTACAAAGTGCTCAGTGATGAGTAAATAAAAATATTTATGATTTAAAAAAACTTTCTAGTTTTATAAAAGAAAATTATGAGTCGTTGGCCAATAACGAAATTGAAATAATCATAAATGATGTTAACCAAAGATTTATTAATAAATTACGACAGAAAATAAATGATTCAAGCAGGAATGTAAAACGTTCTTCAGGGCAGGCTGAATATCATCAAGGATATAACTAAGGAAATGATATCTTAGACAAATACTTATATTTAGTGTGCATGGTTCCATTAAGCTTGCAGTCAAATACAAAAATTGAGTATTGGTAGAATGACACACCATCATCCACAAAGTACTGTCGACCAATTTCCCTTGAATTTGCAAAAGAAACTAAAGAAAAAAATTGTGTCAGTAATGAGGATATGCAGACAAAAATAAATGATATAAATGATACCGAAGTCAACATTTATGGTAAGCATTTTGGCATTAAACGTACTCTTATTCTGAGTATGAAAGATGGAAAAACCGCTAGTTACTCACATTCTTTCAACATCAGTTTGTTTCATATCACAGTGACATATATTCAAAAATTTTTTTTTTCACAGTTGGCAAAATTAATTGAAATGAATAATTTGGATAAACTGAAAGAAAAAATGCTGGAAAACGATATCCTCAAATTAGGGATTTCGCCATTACATGCAAGAATAAATTTTATGGAATGTATTCTTCATATAGCTCATAATTTATCTTTTAAAAAATGGTCAGCTTACATTAATCGCGTGATTAAAAATAAAATACTACAAGGACACAGGATTTAGTAAGGATTTCGGGAAAAATTAGGATTGCTTGTTAAACAAGGCACAGGGACGACAAATGACGGAAATACTTCAAGAACATTTTTTTCATATCCTGAAATGGTTGCTGATATTACCAGAGTGAAGCTGAAGTTAGTTGAACGATTCCGTATAATTTTACAAGCTATGACTTGTGGGCAAACTATCAGCTCCAATAAGTTTGATAATACTACTGATCTTTTTTTGAATGAATACAATTGGTACTAAAGGGTGTTTTTTTAGGGGTTTGTTTTTCGAATAGAGATAAAACTGGCATTTTGTGGTCAAATCTAGCAACTCTAATGTCATTTATGTTCAGTTTGGTTTGCCATTTCATCATGAACAGGTTGACAAAAGAACAACGCTTGCAAATGGGCCGAAAATGAGATTGGTCTCGATGCTGATTTTCATCGCAAAATTTTGTTCAGTGATGAGGCTCATTTTTGGTTGAATGGCTACGTCAACAAGCAAAATTGCCGCATTTGGAGTGAAGAGAATCCACATGAGATCCTTGAGACGCCATTACATCCACAAAAACTGACTGTTTGGTGTGCTCTATGGGCTGGTGGAGTCATTGGGCCATACTTCTTCCGAAATAATGCTGGAGAGTCAGTTACCGTTAATGGAGACCGGTATAGAGCCATGATAACCGACTATTTTGTTCCCGAATTGGATGGCATGAATGTGGATGAGTTGTGGTTCCAACAAGACGGCGCTACATGCCACACAGCGCACGTCACAATCGATTTATTGAAGGAAACATTCGATGAGCGCATAATTTCGAGGAATGGACCTGTCAATTGGCCACCAAGATCGTGTGATTTGACACCATTGGATTATTTTCTTTGGCGATATGTGAAGTCGCTCGTCTACGCCAACAAACCAGAAACGTTAGGGGACTTGGAGGCCAACATTCGTGGCGTTATTGCCGACATACGGCCCCATATGCTCGAAAAAGTGGTTGAAAATTGGACCTGTAGAATTGGCTTTATTCGAGCCAGCCGCGGCGGCCACATGCCCGAAATCATATTTACACATTAATGGCATAAAATTATCCTTGCAATAAAGCCAAATTGATGGACATTAAAACGATTTTCTTGTGTTTTGTCTCTATTCGAAAAACAAACCCCTAAAAAAAACTCCCTATATATGCCAATAACTGTTCACAAAACTCTATTGCATGGCAAAGACTAATAAAAACTGCAGTGCTTCCTGTTGGACTTCTTTCCGAAGAGGCGGAAGAAGTGAAAAATAAGGCTTATAAAAATTTGACATTAATGCATTCCAGAAATTGTAGTAGAATTGCAACGAATACTGATGTGATGCATCAGTTATTGATTTCATCAGATCCGTTAATAACGAGTCTAAGGCGTCAACCTAAAAAACATTTTTTGAACTTGATAATGCAGTAAAAGTTATGTTAGTTGATGATTAGAATTTTCATCAAAGATCGTCGAATTTTTATACGTTTTTCTTGAATGCATTTAAAAATCTCAATTTATTGAAAATAACCTACTCTAGATTCTATAATTATTTTTAAATTGAAGAATATATATATATATATATATACATATATATATATATATAAAAGCAACTTAATATAATTGTTTTCATTGATTTATCTTTATAGTACTAAATGCATCCCATGAACATTCTTTAAGGTATAATATACATGTAAATTCTCCGAAAAAAAAAAAATTGTTTTTTTTTATTTAATGTGTTATTTATAGTTTTAAGAATATACATACACATTTTTAAATCGAAATTTAAAAAAAAAAAACAGAAGTTATAACGGTTTTCATTAACCTATGTCTAAGCTCCATACAACAAATAAAAAACTTTAAACGCGATTTCCTCGAAACTAGTTTTTTTAAAACGGTTCGATAGATAACTTGAAATCTATTGGTTCAATTTCAATGATTTTTTTGCATTTTGTTTGTTATTTTGTCCTTTAAGCATCCCCCCCTAAATTCAAGTATCTATTTATTTTTGTTTTTTTTTTTTTTATATAAACAAAAAAGCGAGCGAAAATGTATCTCTTTTTCGAACTTTTTTCTTCAACTTCCGCCATAATTAAAAAAAAAACCCGGGGGGTCTTGCGTAGGGGGGGATGCTTAATGTAAGGTCTATGCTTTAAAATGTCATTTAATTTCTTTGTTTCCGATACATGGGAAAGGCCATATCCATCGAACCGTTTTGGATGATATTTTTCAATGCCATTTTCAGCGCCCTCTATATAAAAGCCAGAACTGTATTTAAAAAAAAAAATTATTTTTATAAAGTATTTTTTCTGTATAAATTTAAAAAAAAAATAACTTCTTATATCTAAAAAAAATTTTTTGAAAACAGCTCCTGTTTTTGGTTGCTGCACGTATATTATACCTTAATGCATTTTTTTGTTACCGTCTTGTTAAAATATAATAAAAACCTTATCTTTTTTTCGAATTAAACCTAAAATTTTATCACTTTACAATCATTCCTATAAAATGTAAGAAGTAGCATTTTTGATAATTTTTTTGAAAAAAAAACTGTGGACTTTTTAACTTTTTTTAAAAGATTATAATGCCCAAATCTTTTCTGAATCCGACAAAAAAAAATTTTTGTTTTTATTTTTTCTGGTTCAAAAGTTACACGCTTTTTTCCAAAAAAACACCTTTTTTAACTACTGTGCAACGCCGCACTATGGGGCGGCTTGTATGGGACTCTTGGCCAAAACTCCAATTCTTGTTGAAACTTCGCCAAAATTTGAACACGAGTACTTTATCACCTTGCAAGAATTATGGGCTTGTTAAAAAATAAATTTAACAGATGGTCGTAGCCCTTCCCATACAATCGAAATTTAAATATATGTAAGCATATGTGACCCGGTCTACGAAAAGGGACCTTCGGTGTAAAAACAAGTTTTCGAGAAAACAGCTGTTCACGACTCCGACTCCGACTCCGACTCCTCAAAATATTGAAACACCGACTCCGACTCCAACTCCGACTCCGACTCCGACCATAAAATAAAAATTTTATTTTTTTATGCATATGATGATAGTATGATGTATCTTTTTAATAAGGAAGTTAAAAATATGAGTAAAATAATTCAAATTCAATTAAATTTGAAATAAAATAAAGGGTAATTTCTGAGAAATGTTTTTCCCAAATTACGACCGTTTTATGGTCGTCATAATTGACCCACCGAACCGACTATTCAAGGTATTGTGACCAAATTTCGCAAAAGTTTCACTTTATTGGACATTAATCCACCAACCCGTATGCGGAGAGTGCGTACTGAGGAGAATATTACTGCTGTATCGTGCAATGTCAATGAAGATGGCGATATGTCAAACGTCGCCGTTCTCAACAATTTGGCTTGTGTTTTTGGACCACCTGGAACATTTCACACAAACACATCGGTATGAAACCATACAAAATACAAGTGTACAAGAAATGAAGCTGGGTGGCTTACCCTAACGTCGTTTGCTTAGTGAATGGGCCTTAGAAAAGTTGGATGAAGATCCACTTTTTTATCGAAAAATTGTCTTTAATCCCGAAGCTCATTCTTGGCTCAATGTGTACTTCAACAAACAGAATTGTCGAATTTGGTCTGAAGAGCATCTGACAATGCACCCTGAAAAATGCACTGTTTGGTGCGGTTTGCTGGCCGGTGGTATCATTGGACCATTCTTTTTTAAAAATAATGAAAATCAGAACTTTACAATCGAAATGGAAAAATTGGACGGTGCCACATGCCACATGACACGCGATACCATGGACCTATTAAAAGGCGAGTTTGGTGAGCAATTAATCTCACGTTTTGGAGCAGTCCAATGGCTGCCACGATCATGAAATTTGACCCCATTAGACTATTTTTTTTATATTAACTGAAGTCTCTCATGTACAGGGACAAGCCAGCCACAATTGCAGCCCTGGAATAAAACATTACAGATAACTTTGGTGAGATACTGGACACAATGCTGGCAAACGTATGCCATAAATTGGAGCTTATGCATGGACCACCTCAGACGTAGGCGCGGGCAACATTTACATGAAATAATCTTTAAAAAGTAAATGACAGGTATTGATGTATCGCTCTAAATAAATATTTGATTCACTTTAGCAAATTTTGTTTTTTTTTCAATTTTCAAAAACCAAACTTGCTACAAACACATCAACTAGATCAACAACTGTTTGAGGCCAAACCGCAAAAAATCAAAACTTCTTGATATTTGGCAACTTATTGATAAACTGGTTGAAAAACTAGATATGATACCTCAAGTACCAACAGACGACTTATTATTAACAACCAGCAACCATTTTATCAACTAGTTTTACGATTGTTCGTTGTTGTTCGTATATGTTATATAAAGCCCTTTACAAATTAATTTTAAAAATTAATAATTTTTCTATTAGATTTTGTGCTATGGCTATTTTGTTATATTATGTATTGATTTTTTTTATCGGAGTCGGAGTCGGTGCATATTTTAAGACTCCGACTCCGACTCCTTCACCCAAAAATCCTTACCGACTCCGACTCCGACTCCTCGACTCCAACTCCGACTCCACAGCTCTGCTTTTTTTTCATATGATTTTTGTTAAAAAAAAACAAAAACGATTTTAATACACAAGTAAATTGTATAAGTAAAAGTACAAGTAAACACACGCATAAGCAGACTTTTTTTATTTTGTTAAGAATTAAAGTGTTGCTTGGTAGAAATTTTTTTTTTTTTGTTCTGAAAACCAGTAAGAAAAATTTATTTTCTATATTAATATTAGATATTATTAGTGGCGTCCGTGGCGTAGTTGGTTAAAGTGCGTGGCCGCTATGTCAAAGAACTTTGGAGACCCAGGTTCGAACCCCAGCAGCGACAGAAAATTATTTGAATTAAAATAATTTTTCTGTACGGCCGCCACCTCTCTGCAGACAATGGCAAACCTCAGAGAGTAATCAAAATGCCATGTAAAGCTTCTTGAGAATAAGAACATTCCGTTCATCGCCGTTCGGAGTCGGCGTTAAGCATGCAGGTCCATTTCTCGGTCAATTGTGTACAAACTTAATAACACGCACAACACAATTGATCATAAGAAGCTAGGTCAAAGTCCTTTCAAGGGCTGAAATGGCCAGTTATTTATTTATTTTTTTTTTTTTAATATTAGATATTCAGGCATTGATAATCATCACAATTTAAGCGAATTATCATTGATAATATATATTTTCACCAACATCAGAAAGTACCTTTTTTTATATTTAAACAAATTTAATATTTTTTTTCGCAGTGTATTTAAATTTTTTTTTTTTTCATTTTATAAAATCTAAGGCAAAGTATATTGAGTAAAATAATAACAAAATGTATTCCTTAAATTTTGCAACGTTATCATCAAAAATGTAGAAAACACAATTCTTCTTTTTTGGGCATGAAATTTTCAAAAAGCTTCTTTTTAATTTGCACAAAATTTTAATTTATCTGACCAAACTTTCTTATTACTGAAGGTTTATATTTAACTCTTTTATGTAAATTGGAATTACCATTTTGCGCAAATATAATCACATTAAAATTTTAAATCAAAACGGCTGGGCGAAGTTAAAGTACCCACGCACAGATTCACAGTACCCACGGGAGATTCGTGGCCATAAATAGAAAAAGTATAAGTTTTGAAATTGCAAACAATTTTTTTACTAATCGACAGTTTATACTTCAGATAAGAAATACCCAAAAAATCACTCAGAAATCTTTTAAGGTTTGGTCAGAAAATGGCTCGAAATTTCAACTTCTTTAATTACAAAAATTTGAGAATATCACTTGTTTTACTACCTGCAGTTGTAAGTGTTCCACTTTTTTTGTTTTTATAAGAATGGAATTAAAATGAAGAAATAATAAAAATATGATATTTATTGTTTCATAAAATGTAGGATTTTTGTTGTTATTAAAATAAATTTATTTTTTGTGATTTTTTAAAAATAAACAGTGCAAAAAAGCTAAAAAGTTTGAAAACCTTAGCAGTAAAAAAAAAAAACATATAAAAACATATTTTCAGTTTTTTCAAAATAGTATCCAAAAATATATATGTGACCCGGTCTATGAAAAGGTGCCTTATGACTCAAAAAATTATTTTTCTTTTTTTGTTTGGTTCGGATAGAGTTTGAGACGCTCTTTCACATGGTGAAAAGCAGAAAGTCCTAACTTGCTTAGAAGTGTACTAAAAAGTAGAGAAAGAAGAGTACAAATGAAAGAAAAACTAAATTTTATTGAATTTTTTATTTTTTATTTAGTTATTTCTCGAAATTTTGTTTTTGAGTCATAAGGCACCTTTTCATAGACCGGGTCACATATATTTATAGAAAAATATGGTTCTTGCTGCCCGAACTTGCCCCAAATGGGTCTAATGTGATTTTTTCTCGTTGAATGTCAATTAAAAAATATTTTTTTTTATTATATTCAGCGTGTCTTCAAAATGAAAATTACATTAAAAGTAAAAAATAGCAGGCCGATTTGGCTCATTTTTTTGCAGTTGTTCATAATTACCAGGAAAAGGATTTTACGCAAGAAAATTTTTGGGAAAACCTCGGGAAATCGGGTTTTTCGGTCGGGAAATTGGAAAAGTCGAAAATTGATTTATTTGTAAAAAATTGTGTGTGCAATTATTTCGGAATGGCTTTTCGAATGAAAAAATAGGAAATTCTTAGTGGAAAACTCGGAAAATTCCGGAAAAACGCAAAAAAATGTGAAATTTTTTTCAACGAAATTTTGCATTTTATCGCATGATCTGATGATTTTGAACAATTTAAAGGTGGAAAATTCGTTGTGAGGCATAGAAGATTACTGATGATTGCTAAATTCATTGTGATAATATATGTTTTGCGTGAATTTTTTGTGGAGAAGAAACGAGATAAGTAATGCATGGCGCTGTGTTGGTGTTAATGTCACAACCCGATAGATAGCGTTATACGTTGACTTAGACTGTGCGTAATTTGACAGGTGTCCTTTTGGCATAAACATTTTCTATTGAGCAAATATGCTACTTTTTTTGCATTTATTAATTGTATTGATAGATAACAAAAAAAGTCACGCCAATTTGTCAAAGCAATTTAACAACAATAAACCGAAATTAATGAGATTTGTTAAATACACACACTAAGTGCCCTAAACTTTTTTAACCCTACTGTATGATTAACGCGTATCGTTACTTAAAAACAAGTGCTCAAAACATAAAGTGAGAGCGAAATAATAAAGGAGTCAGGCATTTTAATTGGACGGTTGTCTGAAGATGTACATGAGGCATCCAACAAAATATTTAAAAACGCACGTCTACACAATAGCAGAACGTGTTCCAGAACTGCCAATAATGAAGATATTTTTCACCATCTTTTAATATCTTCCGATCCTCTTGCCAGTCATTTGCGACTGAAAAAAGACAAAAAATATAAAGAGTTGTCAGTAGAAGCTCGAGAACTTATACAAAATGAGCTTTATGAGCAATAAATAATATTTTTAAAATTGTAAACTAGCTTTTTCAATTTTATGCCGACTCCGTACGGCTTATGCTTATGTTTTTAAGAAAAATGTTAAAACCCATAGAATTTAAACTTGTATACGAAGAGTTTAATAAGTGTTATATGGAAAGAAAAAAGGTTAGGATAAAAGGTGGGGGAGTCTGTTGTCAAATTTTGTTCAAATTCAGAAATAAAACTTTTTTCCAATACATTATACGAGAATATTTTGTAAAGACTAACTTCAAGATTACAACTTTTGTTAAAAAAAGAAAGTGGGTGTGTCTGCGGGCGGATTTGATCCAAACTTATATATATTTCATTTTTAAGTGTACAAAGCATTCATACCAAATTTCAAAGCTCTAGGTTTATTTTTACTATTTATGGCCAAAACTTGTATGAAGTCCTCCCACTGTGCCACGGCCCAACCAAAGTATATTCAAAGTTTTAAGCAATCAATAAAATGTTTATTTGTAGAAATATTTTCATTATAGTTTTAACAGAAAATATTTGCTCTTGTTTTTTGGTAAAGTCGCTTTGTTTGGGAGGTAGGTGTAGTTTTCACTCGATTTCGTTGAATTTCATACTCAGAGTGCATATTAAAGCTTATTTGCAAAATTTCAAGTCCATAGATGAATTTTTGTGGAATTCTGAGGGATTTTAGCGTTTTGATTAAGTCACTTTGTATGGGAGGTAGGCATGGTTTGCATCTGATTTGGCTCACTTTTGAACTTAACCTTTATTTTTTTTGATAAAAGCTTTAATATTGAATTTCGCTGTAATCATGATCACAGACAGACGTACAGGCGGACAGACAGACGGACATGGCTAAATCGACTCGGGTGGTGATGCTGATCAAGAATATATACATTTTTCTATATCTACCATGCCTCCTTATGGGCGTTACAAACGGAGTGACAAAATTAATATACCCCTTTTACGTTTTTTAAACGTGGGGTATAAAAAGGGTTACTTTACCTTTAACGGTCCATGAAATTCAACTCATTAATATACACTTCCTTATTCTCAAAAAAAAAAATTTTTTGACAAAAAGACCTTTTTGACTTGTAGCGGCGGTTTTATTCCATCTTCAATTTTGTGTCTATTTTTGTCATATGGACTAAAAACTTACCTTTACTTTCGTGTTATATTCTTACCGCAGCACCAATATATAAGTATTCCGTTATAATTCAATGTAACATAATTTCAGTTCCGTTACTTCCGTTCCCCTTCTCGTCCCGATTAAATCTTTAATTTTTTTTTGTTTTTTTGTCTATTATTTTGTCCATTACTTTTATCATTGCATCTTTACTAAGCTAGAAACAATTCCATGTAACGCATATGCATTTTGAACAAATGTCTTTAGCCTGAAGTACAATAGTGCGTTAGTGCGTTGCGAGACAACGTAAGAATCTCGTACGAACTGTCAAAGCATTTTCATAAGCTGAGTTCTTATGTAGCAATCTACAATGCTTTGCGATGCCCTTGTGCGATGCGAGGTATTTTCAAAAAATTGAAAAACCTCGCATGCGATGACGAGCTGTCATAAAAATTCAATATAACCAAAAAATGTTTGCTGTTTATCAATTCTCTTTATCCTTCCACAGTTGCATTGGAACATACTTTTGTACTAATTAAAGTACGATTTTATTTTGAGAGTACGGAATATACATATCTGTGATGCCATTTATTTATTATTTTGAAAGTAGATTTACGAGTCAGAGAAGTTCGTTTTTTTGGTAAAGCGAGGTACTAAATATTTTTTATGAGAGGGTGCGTAAATAGTTCATAATTTCTTTTTTCAGCTCATGTTGCTGAAATAAAATGTTAAAATGTATTTCACGTTTTAGTACATTTTCTTATGTCGAAAATACTTTTTATTATTAGGCCGTGTGCTATTCGGAATCTTTTTACTCGGATGATGAAATTTCGACAGTCTGAATGAGAATATTTGGCACTTGTGAGGTGAATATGATTGAAAATAATTCACAAGCCACAGGGGCTAGTATAAATTTTGACAATCGGCAAGAGAATTTTTGACACAACCAAAAATAGAAAAACACTTGTGAGGTCGTGAGTCGTAAAGAAGTTCAAAATTTTGTGCGTCCAACAATATAGCAACCAGAAGTGGAAACTATTTGAGTAAAATACTTATTCATTTTCAGTATATATTTACAATTTTGCAAATTAAATTATACTCTTGCACTAATACACAACAGAAATCTAAGACGTTAAAATTTCTATTTGTCAAAATTTCATCGTCCTCTTAGCACAGCAATAATGACAATTATATTTCAACAGACAGAAATTGTATTCAACTCAGTTACTTATTTTCTACCACGAGTTAAAAGTTTCCGAATAGGGGGTTTCGCATGGTTCAACATGTTGGACGCCAAAGTCCGGGAAAATTTTATTGAGCTTTCGAACGATCCAACATGTTGAATCATGCTGAGTTCCATGCTTAATTCCCTTTGCACACAGCCTTTGTCCCAAATTTGATTATTTAAACAGTACGCTTTTATTTTTAACCGACTCAACTCATGTTCCTTCAAAACTAACGTTTTTCATTGTATAAATTATGCGAGGGCAATGCGTGCGTGATTACGTTATTTAATCGCACGCATTCTCGCATCGTACTCTCGCTCTATTGTATATCAGGCTTTTTTTCAACTTTTTTGGAAACCTACGCGGTAAAACGTAACGTAACGTAAACTTTCTAGCTCAGAATTTAAGATTCAATATGTGCTCTATGCTGGCGCAAGTAACTGGCTAGATCCATCAAGACATCTTGACAAAATTGGAATAACTAACTGGTATCGGCATGCAACATTCAAGAATGTCTGGCAAAATTTAAGTATGACAGAATGAAAAATAATATGAAATTTTGAAATTAATTCTTCGAACCAACATAATTAAACAATTTCAATGAAGAGGAAGAATATATCCGTTTTTTCTTTAAATTGTTATACAAAATGCTTATAATGATTAATAAATTCATGAGCTAGTGAGTCACCTAGTTGAATTTAAAAAATTGTTTCGGTTATGAAAAAATCTGTATTGCATTCACGTTCAGATTGAGAGGGTAAGTTCAAAAATTCAAATATGTGGTATGATACGTTCTACCATCAATAAGACCTCAATTGGGTTACTTGCAGTTATTTTTTAATTTTTATTATTTTTAACACAGTGCTATCTTTAAAGCCTCAGAACTCAAGAACTACTGAACCGATTAGGACATAATATGTAAACCCTTACAATTTATCTAAAATAAAACTTCAAACTATAGTAAATTATCGAATGCTATTAGCTTTGGAGAGTACTTCAAATTGTAAGTTAAATTAAACATATATTCCTATCATGAAATCTAAACACCACAAAGTAAAATAAATTAAACTCCTTAAAAAAGAATTATGAAAGCCTAAGAATTAAGTAATTGCGCTAAGAACTACTAAGGAACTTTCTCCAATTATAAGTTAAAATATTTTAAAACATTATCAATCTCTTTATTACTAAGAATCGAATACAAGAAACATTAAAGTAAGACATGATAAATGCATGATAATGAGTCAAAAGTCAAAGCACCCTCAAAGTTAAGTAATTAAGAACTGATTTTTTCAGTGTAATATATGAACAACTGGAGGCTAAAATATCCTTAATATATGCGAGCTCAAATCCGCCACACTCTTTATTCCAGCATATATCTTAAAGCGTCGGCGCGAGATTTTCTTATATAAGGATGTGATTACACGGAATTTTTTGCATTGGTGTCTGCAACTGTTTAAGTGAACATCGACATTTGTCGGCGTGTCGCTGTATGTCAAGGAAACAGTTATTTATTATTTTAACATATTTTTACACAAATTTCTTTATTTTTTGTGAAAAATTTGCTTTCTAACACTTCACTCTCCACGAAAGTCTACTTCACTCCACTTGTTGGAATTGAGGGCTATTCAGGTGCAAAATTTTCCCTTTAGAATCATTCTCCTTCCTCTCCTATGCACCCACGATACTCCTTCATATCCTCCAATCTTAATGCCTCCCTAACTCAACCTTTGCTACAGATGTTACGGTACCACATAAATACCAAAATTGAAAGCCCTGGTCACAGCCTTAGTTGACTATATGGTTGGAGCATCAGTGGAACTCATTTGGGCGTGGTACTTTTCCATAACCTGTGCAAGGTGCGTGCCAGCACAGCTCAAGCGAGAATATAGTCAGAGAGCCAGAGAAAGTTCTCATAATACTCTCCTCTCGTACTTACTTCTTCATGTGCAAATGTGTGTGATGCTCAGAATTTTGCACACGACTTTCAACACATCCTCATTTGATGCAAGTGTGTGCAGGCTTCGGTGAGCCAAATGATGCCGCTTTGTTAAACACGGACCAGGCATGGTTAGTGGGTGGCATTCATGACCGAGTCGAGCTCATGCCGGCATTTGATGTTGGTGCTGTTCGCGAACCTAGGCTGACGTAGTCAACAATAATCCGCCTGCCCGCCGGTACCCATTCGTTTCCTGTTGTTGTAGTAAAAAATTGTAGCAGGGAATGAACGGCACTAGTGGCCGGTGCTTCGACTGGACTGCGGCTATGAATGGTTTGAGGTATTGCATGGTTGCCTTGCCGACTGCTTTTCATCATGGCTGCCATGAAGTGCTGCGTTGCCAATTTTGCGCAGTTATTACAAAGTATTCCCTCCTTTGATTCGAATATAAATAAAATTGCTGGAAGCTACAATTAATTTGATCTGTTAAATAAAGCGTATCGCACATAAAAGGAAACCATTTAAAATTAATTTGAGAAAAAGATTTTAATTAACATTTTGATTTTATTAGAAATAAATTGAATTGTTTCTAAGAACGATAATATATTTTGTTTAAATATTGCCTCTTCATTTTACTCGTAATTCGAGCAAATAGTAGAAAGGCATGGTTTGAAACTATCGGTAATTTGCGAAAATTATTCATTGTTGCGGCATAAAATTTAATCCAACTTACAGTTTGTCAGAAAAAAAGCATAAATTTATGACTGAAATAGGGAAAATTTTGTCTTGAAAAAAAAAGATTCTTTGAGATATTTTTATCAATTCTAGTTAAAACATACAGCTGTGTTTCAACCGATATTTATCAAAGTTGCCTAAGTCCCGTAATAAAAAATTTTTTGAAAACTAGAGTTTTAACTTTTCTATTTATTCTATGCAAATTTGTTTTGAAACATTTTTCTATTAGTTCCAAGATATTTATTTGAAACATAACAGACCATAAAGACCATCGTGTATCTATATTAATAAAAATCATTTTCTGTTTGTTTGACTACAATACAAATCTTAACGGCTGAACGGATTTAACTCAAATTCGGCTCACATATTACTTGAATCCTAACTTAGGTTATGGCATACTAAGTTTTGACCACGCCTCTTCCGCCCCTTTACAAGTAACGCAAATCTAACTACTAGCGTATTTTTTTCAAGCGAAAATGCTCAATTTATTAATTTTAAGAAAATACTGTTATTTTGATACCAAAAACATTCACATATCTTTAAAATTGGACAAACTTCTGGTACAACGTCTTTTTCTAATAACATCGTTTTCTTAGAATAACAAAAAAAACTATTAGAAATTCGTATATTTTACTTGCTATGCAAATAACTCCGTTGTTTTTGAATAAATTTCATTCAAATTTTTTTCGTTGATAAACTCAATTCAAGCACTTAATAGAAACAATTTAAAGGGTACCGTTTTCTTAGCGGATATATTTTTAATATTTATTTCAAAAAAGGTCCAAAATATTGACTTTTTTACTCAAAAAATTACACAAAAGTTGTTTTTGTTGTTAAAATAATAAAAACTCAAAATTGCATTTTCGACTACCTCTTACATGACGTAGCGTTTTATAGCAAAAATGCTTCCAATTTTACAGAAAAATTTATTAACTATTTCTGTCATCAAAAAACATGACCCTACCCCCAGTGATTTTTTAAAGAAATTAATTTTTTTTAAAAGTTGTTTTTATTCTTTTTATATAATAGTTAAGCTCAAAGAATATTTTATGTGAAAAAATTATACCAATATCCCTTTCCGATCAAAAGTTATCGCGATAAATATATTTTTTTTTAGACACAAGCCAAGCTGTTTTTCAAATGCTTATCTATTGATAGAAATCATTTTTTTCTGTGAACATTAAAACTACTGGGAAACTGTAACGGGCAGTGGAAAATGACTGTGGTGTCAAGCTATGAGTCTAAGAAAAGTTTTTAATACACCTATTATGTTCCTATATAGTTGCAGGGTGCAGCAACGCGCGCCGGGAAAAGGCTAGTTAAAAATAAATCAGATTAAATGCTGAACTTAGGCGCATTTGATATGTGTGATATGTTCCAGACTTCGTAAATTTTGAAAAGAATTCATTCAAAGAATTTGCAAAGTACAAAATAAACACCCGTTAGAAGTAAAAAGTTTTATTGGAACAGATGTAAAAGGTGTCCCAAAAAGTTACTAACATTTTGATTCGGGTACTACTTTTTTGTGCCAAGCGTGGAATACTAAATCTATAACTGCTGCCAACAAGAAACATGGAGGTTTAGTCATGGATAAATTCGCGGTCGAACAACGCGTACACATTTCGAAAATTCACTACAAAAATAGTCAAAATTTTGTGGAAACGGTTGGCAAAACCCACCCACTGGCTCTGTTGTTGACGCGAAAAGGAGTGGTCGTCCCAGTTCCACTCATTCGGACGAAAACATAGTGATGACAAAGGTTAGCATTGATGATGACCCAACGATTGACATCGTGGTCAGGAATTGAGTGTTAGCAGGAGCTCGCTGCAGCGCATTTTGACAAAAAATCTAGATCTGTAAGCTAACAAGAACTATAAGCTTGATCAGTTGACCCAAGAACTAAAGCCGGCCGAGCATGCGTATCGTCGAACGTTCTCAGATTGACTGTTGGAACATCAAGTTAATCACAATATTGCGAAGAAATTAATTTTCAGTGACATTGTCCATTTTCATCTCAATGGCTATCTATATCAACAAGCAGAACTGCCGCATTTGGGGCACGGAGAATTCAAGAGCTTCCCATGCACCCACAAAGGTGCACTGTTTTGTGTGGATTTTAGGCTAACGGTGTCATCGAGCAATTCTTCTTCGAAAATACGGCTGGAACCGCATTTACTGTGAATGGTGATATGGATCTTGACGACATGTGGTTTCAACAGGACATTGCCAAAATTCGAAGGGAAGATTATCTCGCGCCGAAGTGATGAGAATTGGCCATCGAGATTATGCGACTTTACGTCGTTGGACTAATTTCTTTGGGGTTTCCTCAAGGCGAAGGTATATGCTAATCAACCTCGAACAATTCCGGAGCTAAAACAGAAAATCCAACTGTTCATCGCAGCAATTGATTCAAAATTATGCCAGAATGTCAAGGAAAATTTCACGGAAAGAGCTCGCAAGCAAGGTTGAGGCGACCATTTGAGCGACATTATGTTCCGTCAATTACCTCCATTTCTCTACTTTATTATTCAATAAAAACTCAGAGACATTTCACGTCATATTTTTTTTTTTTTTTTTTTACGTAACAACATTAAGCAACGAAATTGCAAATTTATTGCAAGGAATTACAACTCGGTGGTTATTGAAGCTACAGTAAAAAGTAATATATGCATGTAAAGGCTAGTTTTTAACCCCAACGACAAAAATAGACCAAAAGTTTATGACGTAATGCGACCACGGAGAGAGCTACTCAAAGATTAGAAATGCAACAATCATGCAACAGCGTTGCATTTAATTATCACCGGTGAGTATATGAACCATGGGAATGTAATAAAACAAAAATGAAGGATTTGTACTTTACCTTTCGGGAAAAATAAAAAAATTATGACGGCGTCAGGTTGCGGTGATAACAACTTACTCCACAAAAAGTCAATATTGCTGCATGAAACTATTACTCTTTTAGTAAAAAAGCTACAGTCAGTTTGACACAATTGAGGAAACCGCTTAATGCAGTGAAAATGCAACAACTCTAAAAAAACGTTGCATGGAATTATAATTCGGCGACTATTGACGCTAAGGAAATTTTGATGGATCGACAATAAAGGCGAAATTTTGACCATATGACAAAAATAATAAATAATTATGACGTTACGAGGCTCCTTTGGGAACTGCTTAATGTAAGCAATTACACCATCGTTGCATGATTTTAATGCATGGCGCTGAGGTTAATGTTTGCTTTTCGGAGGTTAACACGACAGAAAAGCAAAATCAAAAGCAAAATCGAAAACAAAGAAGTTGGCTGCATCGTGGACACACCCACAAGTTTCGACGTGATAGCGTACTTTTATCCTTATTCTTGTTTTATCATTTCCTTTGTTCCCAAACTTGTCCTCATCATCTAATTCTTATATTAACCTAACCTAATAATTGTTCTACTTTTTGTCCAAACTCTTGAAATTCGTGACCCCATCCTTTTTCAAATCCCTTTCCTAATCATTCTCCCAATACTTTTCCAATCTTTGTCGTAAATCTTGTCCTTAGTGTGCAGAAATCCTTGTTCTATTCCTTGTCCTTATCTATTTCCCAATCTTCACCTTAATATTATTTTGAATGTGTCGCAAATCTTTTTCCCAATCCTTACCCAAATGTATGAACTAATTCTTGTCCAATTCCATGCTCTAATCTTTGTCCAAACCTTTGTCCTACTACATATCTTATTCCTGTTCCTAGCCGTTTTCCAAATACTTGTCCTTATTTTAATTTTAATATAGTATTTTTATATTTTTGCTTTTGACATTTCTTTTGCCTCCCGGGTACCCATCGGGGTAAATTTTGCAGAAAATTTACTTTTCTAAAAAAGATGGGCCAAAACCTTTTTGGATCTCCATTGTTTGACCGATTTTATATCAAAATTTACATTATAAATAATCTTATATATAAAAATGAAATGCGTGTGCGTTAGTCTTGCTAAGGCTCAGAAACGGCTTCGCCGATTTTAATAATTCTTTTTTTGTATTGTTTGCCTTAATACGGATGTGGTTTAGGAAAAAATAATTTTACAAAAAACTCGAAGGAACAGCGGAAAAATCAAAAAATCGAAATTGGTAATTTTGTATGGGAATTGCTACATCAGACTACTTTAAATAGCCAACAAATCTTAACGACTGGACGGATTTAACTCAAATTCAGCATACACATTACTTGACGCCTAGATTAGCTTATGGCATACTTTGTTTTGAGCACGCCTCTTCGGCCTCTTTTTAAGAAACGTAAATTATCCTACTAGCGTACTATTATTAGCAAAACTGTTCGTCTAATTAATTAAAAGAAAATTCTGTTATTTTAACACCAAAAAAATTCACATATCTTCAAAATTGCACAAAATTTCAGTACAGCGTCTTTTTCTAATAACATCGTTTCCTTAGAATAACAAAAAAACTATCATTCAATTTCTTTTCGTTGATAAATTCAATTTAAGCACTTAATAAACCCTATTTGAAGAAAGCTCCAACATATTCACTTTTAACTCAAAAAAGCTGTCATTTCAATATATAAAAAAAAAAATTATTTGTTTGCCCATTGTGAGGACCGATCCTTAGACCACCTTATTACTTAAAAACTGATGGTTGAGCTGACTATTTTTATTCAAATTGAAATGTACTACAAAAAATTCCTAATAGAATTTGCAATAAAATGATATGACAGCACAATCTTCTCAATTCGAATTATAGCAGCCATTTATATTTTTCTTAGACAAAAACCAATCGTGTTTTTCTTATCTTATTCTTATCTTCTATTTTTCTATCTTCTGAATATATAAATATCAATTACCGTGCGTTAGTCTTGCTAAAACTCGGAAATGGCTCGGCCGATTTTAATAATTTTTTTTTTTGTTTGCCTCAAAACTGATTTGGTGTAGGAAAAAAGAAAATAAGGAAAAACCCAAAGCGAAATAATCGAAAGAATTGAACTCGGAAATGGCTCGGCCGATTTTAATAATTTTTTTTATTTGCCAATACACTGATTTGGTGTAGAAAAAAAGAAAATAAGGAAGAACCCAAAGCAAAAAAAACGAAAGAATTGAAATTGGTCATTTTTTGTGTCGTACAGTGTTCATTACAACTCCAAGGAGAGGACGAGCCTGACATAGGTCCACGAAGTCAGTCAAATGCGCGGCGAGGTAATACACGCGTAAGCCACACTGACCAGCGGCGATTGATAATGAAAACAGTCAGATTGTCATGTCCGAATAAGTGTCATTTATAAACAAAACAGAGTGGAATACATAATAACGCCCATAACTCGAGAACGGATTGCCCGATTCGAGCTGTTGTTTTTTTTTTTGTGTGTTCGTCTTTGCACAGGGTAGCTGTAAAAAGCAAAAAAATTGTAATTTTCTCGGAAAAATTGGTGTTCCATACATTTTGTATGGAAAAATAAAAATAAAAACAAAATGGATTTGAATTTCATAATTCAAAATGCAATTTTTGGATAATTACATTCGTTCAGATCAGTTGATTGTATTCAGACGAAGCAACCAATTATCGAACAGTGTTCCTGAATTCATTGATTTGGAAGGATTACAAATAATTTGCCTCTGAAGGTTGGATCTGTTATCATCATGCTTCGGAGACTCAAACAACCGAAATTATGCAAGTGAACAAATTGGTCGTGAAGCAACTCAAGATTAATGTCATTCAAGCAACGATGAACGTTTTTGAGTAGACAAATTCAAGGGCGAAGAAGTGCTCATTCCAAGAATTTCATTGATTCTAACCGATTTACCTTTCGAGTTAAAAAACGTTCAATTCAAATTCAGTTCGACTTACATCGCCATGACAATTAAGGCAACAAGGCCATTCTTTGTAATTAATTTTGGGACTGTGTGCTCATATAAAGAAAGCAGTGCGATCATATAAAGAGAGAGAGCAAGTAGAATATACAAATGCAGTGTACATCTTACACCTGTAGCATGGAGGTGCAATCAGTATTTTAGATATAGATATGCGGACGGAAGTTCCGCTCACAAAATTATATGGAAATAATATAAATGTTTGAAAGCCTTCATCTTTGGTTACTTTTGCTAACGTTGTCTATCAAAAAGCGTTGAATTGATCTGACGTGTGATTCCCTCAACCTGCTTACATTCCATGTAAATAAGGGATATTAGAGTGTTTCATTTAATCAATAATTGAAATTCGATTGGCACCATTTGTTATCGATTGCGAACGTTCGATAAAAAATTAATTTCGATCGAATCGTGATTGCTCGAAATTATTTCAATAAAGAAATTAATTTAGGGCGGGACGAAGTTTGCCGGGTCCTCTAGTGTTTATATAGAAATAAGTATTTTTTTTTTTAATTTTTAATTGCTTGGGTATTAACGCAAGAAAAAAATTTTCGTAGAACATACTCTCGAACATGTCACATGAAAAGATGTGGTCCGTAAGCGTAGAACTATCGGAAGGAGTTGACATAACTATATGACACTTGGTACACATGTTCATATGCACCCAAATTCCTCAACGTTTAAAGCTATTAAAAGTGTAATATAATATATGAGTTAGAGAGAGAACATTTTAAATAAGAGTATATATGATCGAATCAAGTTTTGTACAAAAAAGTTCGCTCACTTAACCCTTTGACGACCATTGGGACACCGGTGACCCTTTTACTTTCGAATTTTTCCTGGAAAAACTATGCAAAAGATTTATCTTAACAAGGTATCATTCAACAGCGAATGGATTTGGCTTCCAGAAAGTACTTAATTTTCAAGGCTAGATTCATCCCTTTGCCTACCAGACCACCCCAAAGTTGAAAAATCTTTACTTTTTCTCCCTCTCTTCTTGCTGCAATATTATGGGGGTAGGAGGGGCTATAGGTAATAAATTTTTGGGTAAGTTGCGGGCAACCTTCCACTTTTTTACAAAAAATAGCAAAAAAAGATAGTCCACTCGGGCTATCCACGCGACCCAATGGGCGTCAACGGTAAAAATCTAAGACATATTTAATTTTGTTGAAAAGTTCATTAATCTCTGTATATAAAACAAAGTCGGGTTTGTTACACCATTTATAACTCAAGAACGGCTGGACCGATTTTAATGATCTTTTATTTGTTGGATTTGTGTTCATCCCGAATAGCAGAATAACTATTAAAATATCGGAAAAACTCAGGGGGCGTAGCACCTCCCATACAAATCAAATCTTCTATATCGAATAGCTTTGGAATTATAGGTCGCACAGCAACGAAATTCGGTATTCGACCTTAATTTTCACTTGCCGTTCTACTGGTAAAATTTTACAGGCGTTGGACGTAGGGCGTAGCACTTTTTCAGCAGATCAAATTTTCAGTATAACTTTCAAGCTGTAAGTCACACATTAATGAAACTCGGTTAGAACGTACTATTTAGTCGTGTCTTTCCACTGGCAAAATTGAGCAAGTATAGGCCAAAGGGGTGTGGCACCGCTCATACAATTCAAATTTATGATATTGAATAGCTTTAGAACTAAATGCCGTATAATAATGAAATTCAGTACGGAGTTGCCACTTGGTGATATCCTTCTACTGGAAAACTGGGATGGGCTTTGGAAAAGAGGGTGTGGCTCCGCACATACACTTTAAATTTTTGATATCAGATAGCTTTGGAACTAAATGTTGTATAACAACGAAATTCAGTATGGAATTACTATTGGGTGATATCCTTCTACTAGAAAACTGAGACGGTCATTGAAGAAGGGGGTGTGGCTCCGCCCTTACAAGCCAAATTTTTGATATCGAATAGCTTTGCAAATAAATATCATTTAACAATGAAATTCAGTATGGAGTTACTTATTGATCAGGCATTTCTACTGGAAAACTGGCACGGGTATTAGAAACTTGGCGTGGCTTCGCACACGCAAGCTAAATGCAAAAACTAACTTTTTTCTGGCATTTAATAATCAAAATCATATCTTCTAATGAATAAAAATTTCTTCATTTTTATTTTTAAACCGTAACTTTTGCAACTGAAAGAGATTTTTATCTTCATTACTTTTTGGTAAAGTTGGTTTTGTTGCATTTCCTCTAAAATAAAAAATCTTTTGCTAATAACGCGGTTTCCTTAGAATTTCAAAAACCCATTTTGCATATTTCCATACGCTTTGCGTCAAAAGCTTATTTTTTATGGCTTAAAATCGTTATCTGGCGTCCGTGGCGTAGTTGGTTAAAGTGCGTGGCCGCTATGTCAACGAACTTTGGAAACCCAGGTTCGAACCCCAGCAGCGACAGAAAATTATTTGAATTAAAATAATTTTTCTGTACGGCCGCCACCTCTCTGCAGACAATGGCAAACCTCAGAGAGTAATAAAAATGCCATGTAAAGCTTCTTGAGAATAAGAACATTCCGTTCATCGCCGTTCGGAGTCGGCGTTAAGCCTATAGGTCCATTTCTCGGTCAATTGTGTACAAACTTAATAACACGCACAACACAATTGATCATAAGAAGCTAGGTCAAAGTCCTTTCAAGGGCTGAAATGGCCAGTTATTTATTTATTTTTTTTTTTTTTATAAAATCGTTATCTTCTGAACGAATAAAACCTAAACATCAAAATTTTACGTTTTCTTCCCCGAGTAACACCGGGTATATCAGCTAGTTTGAAATAAAAATAAATTTGTTTGCATTTTTGATCAATGCATTGAATTTTCATTTTCTTATGCTGAAATTTGAAGTTATTTCGATCAAGGCACAAATAGTAATTATTCGATGGCCTTTGTGTTGTTTTTAGCAGAATATACATCTTGACGTCCCGTTTCACTTTTGCAGAATTATCGGACAGGGAAGTGATTTCCGCAAGTTTAAATCTCTCAGGTACCTGTCTTACAACAACACAACAGCGGTTGGTGACAGTATTGATCATTTGAGTATCCAGTTGCCCAATGCAGATATAGAAAATGAATCATTATTCGAAGTAGAAATTTTGTTGTAACCACATTGCACAGCGGCGGATTTATATACGGGTTGATAAGGCTTTAGCCGCCATCCCCCTTAAAGAATTTTTTATGTGGGATCAAAGCGATCGCAGAAAAGACGCAAGTAGAATTTGGTCTTTGATTTGCGATCGTGTTCGTTGTAATACTGAAATAAAAACACAAAATCAAAAGTGTCATTTTCTTTCTAATGGTGGTACTTTGGCCACTCTACGACTATTGGTCCGAAAGATATTTTCAAAATAGGTCAAAAATTCGATAAAAAATCCCAACAATGAAAGATCTGATGTTTTGGAAAATTTAACCTAGTTTGTGATATTTTGAATAGTCGTCAAAGTACCAAAGTAAGAGGTCAAAGTACCACCATTGGAAAGGTTATTTTTCAACCTTTCATTGGATATAAAACATTACGTCGTAGCAAATATAAAAGGCCAGATATTATGATAGAATTTTTTGGGTTTTTTAACAATCTTTTTAAATATATTGGGAATATCTCGTAAACCAATAATCATATAGAGGCCAAAGTACCATCATTGCAAAGTTTATTTTTTAAACTTTTATTTGTAAACCTTTAAAATAAATTTAAAACAACGAGTTCCCCATATCCAACACAACACCGCGTTTGTATCAGCAACGGTTCTCGGAGTGCTGTAGCCAATTCCCAAACTGCAATTTTCTGTTTACTGACGAACCAAAACTGAAAACTTTACAACTTTTGCAGTTGTATCTAATGATGGTGCAAAAATTTAATCTGGGTTTCTTCCATCCTATTGCTCGGTCTTCACCGCCGAAGCATTTGCCTTGAAGAAAGCGGCCGATTTCGCTCACAAAAATAAAGGAAAATTCATTATTTGCACAGATAGTTACTCCAGTATTAAGGTTTTGAAAAACGTTCAATATAATGACCAACTGATTGGTAACCTTAGAAACACATGCATCAAAAATCCCAATAAAATAAAAATAATGTGGGTTCCCGGCCACGCTGGCATTGCAGGCATGGAATGTGCTGATCAAGAGCCCGCAGCAGTAATCAGATCACCGGCACTATCTTTTTATTCTGCAGATAACAAAGACATCTTTAGACTGCTTTACAAATATCAACCCCAACAACGCGAACTGGAATGGTTCCAATATAATTATCGATACAAAAGGTATAATGTCAATGGATTAAAAACATTATATCCTGCCTCCTGTTCCCGACAATAATCTGAATTATTTGTCCGTCTACGAATTGGACACACTAAGCTAACGCATGACCATCTTTTGTGTGGTAGGCCAACATCTTCTAAACGACTGCCAAGCGCTTACCGCCATCAGAACCAAAATCTTTGGAAATATCACTCCTAGTCATAATGTGCTTCTAGGCAAAAATATTTTCACCTAGTACTGTACTCTGCAGTTTGTTGTTTTATTATACGCTGTGATATTCAATAACAAAAACAACAATAACAGGTTTGTTTTTGTATAATTTAAAAACCCCAGAAAAATGCAGTCAAAAATTTGTATACAGCGCTTGGTTTACTAAGCAAATTTGACTCAACAAAAGATACCGTTATCAAAGCTGCTATAATTGTTATAGTAAATGCTCTATTTAATATTAATCTTAGTTGATGGTCACATTTTGGTGCGTAAACATAAATAATGATATCGGTTTTGTATACATAACGCCGCGTGGAAAAGAGCTCTCTTTAGAAGTGCGTAATTTAATAATAAGTCATCGAAAAGATGGAAAATCACTAGGAGATATAGCGAAAATTATTAAAAAAATAGAGCAACAATACAAAAAGTTGTCGAAAGGTTTAATATTCGAGGAAATGTTAAAACTGCGGTACGCTCTGGTCGCCCTCAAATTGTATCATCTTTCGAAGAACGAAAAATAGTGAAAGAAGTAAAGAAAACGCCAAAGTCAAGTGCAGTTCGAATCGCCGAGAACCTTTCCGATGAACGTTCAAAGACAGTCAGTGCATCAACTATTCGCAGACTACTGAATAAGAATGGATTACATGGCCGAATTGCAAGGAAAAAACCTTGGATTTCAGCAGTCAACCGTGCTGAACATAAAGACTTCGCAAAAGCACACTTAAAATATCTACAAACATTTTGGAATAATGTTATTTTCAGTGATGAAAGTAAATTTGAGATATTTGGAGCAAAAAGAAGTGGTAAGATCTGGAGAACAAAAAATAGCGCAATGCTACCCCAGAACCTCCGTTCCACCGTCAAACACGGCGGTGGCTCAGTGATGGTTTGGGGCTGCATGTCAGCTTCGGGTACAGGAAATCTCTCATTTATTGAATCAACAATGAACAGCAGAGATTATCTTAAAATTTTAAAAGACAATTTAAAATCTAGTGCCGAGAATTTAGGTATGCAAGCACCATGGGTCTTTCAACAAGACAACGACCCGAAGCATACAGCTAAAATTGTCAAGGAGTGGCTGCTGTACAATGTACCGAAGCAATTGAATTCGCCTCTTCAGTCTCCAGACCTTAACCCAATAGAGCATGGACAGAAATGTAAGAAAACGCACTATTTCATCCAAAGACGATTTGCGTAGGGCTTTAATCGAGGAGTGGGCTAATATCTCCGCCGATGTTACAACAAATCTCGTTAACTCCATGAAAAGGCGATTAGAAGCTGTGGTCAAAGCGAATGGCGGGCCAACAAGGTATTGATTTTTTTCAAATATTTTAATTATAAGGTATTAAGCAGATTTGCTCAACTCTTGTGTATACTAACTTTTGACTTTAATCTTCAGGTGGTTTTTCATGTAATGAACAACTTTTTATGTTTGTTTTTAATTTTTGATAATTTTTTTATTACCATGTACACGAGAATATACAATAGTTCTGTTAATAATAAAAAAATTTGATCTACTGCATTTTTAATTTGCTGAAATTCATGAATTCTAGTAGATACAGGTACTGTATACTAATTTTTGACTCTGACTGTATATGCTTACAAATGCATATAATGTTTATATGTACATAAAAACATTTATGTAATTATGACATAGTAATATATAAAAAAATCATAATATAACTCTTTGTATATACATATCAATCTTCTAATTTTTGTCGAGTCGAAAGCCCCGGTAGCTAGTACTCCTTATCCTTTAGTTATGAAAATTTATTATTGTATCTAATTATATAAAATAAATAAAATAAATAAATATATAAATAAAAACAACGAGTTCTCATGAACTAAATCTAAACTCAATCTGAAACTTTTTGTTCGCATGCTCTCAACAAGAGAAAATAGTGGTATAAATATTTACCTTTGACGACCATTGGGACATATAGGTCCCATGATTTTTCACACTTTTGCAGGTAAAAAAAAATTGTTTTTTGAGACACTTTTGTTTAGTAATTTGGAGTCGCTTAACACGAATCCGTTGACGGATTAACGAATTTTCCAGTGGTTATGGAGCGGTCGTCAAAGGGTTAAAACATGCGTAAAATTGGGTACAGGTATGTCGAAGTTGGTCTAACCAGTACTTATTTATCCAAAATAGAGCCCCATTAAATATTAATATTACAAACTTTTTGAATGCACACCTTTATAAAAAATTGCAATCGATATGTTATGACTGCATTACTGATAACTTCGGATCCTCTCATTTCTTCGAACAGACATATTGCCAAAACAAAAGGAAATGATTATAAAGATTTATTGCCATGCTCGAAACAGATGCAATTGTCATGCTGATGAGGAATCTAACTACACCGAAAGGGCTAATAGATGAAACCCGTCTCCAGATTAATGATCTTTACAATAATACTGTCAACTGCATTTTATAACTGGTACAAGCACTGGTCAGCGAATTCTTATACCAAAAATTAAGCTCAGCCTATCAGAAACATGTTTTTCCATTTGAAATGCAACGTTTTCAAGTTCCGGTCTGTGTAATGTGCTATGACTATTAATGAGAGCTTAAGATAGTCGATGAGAAAAGTTGCAATATACCTGCAAGCCCCAGTATTCGCATACGGCCAATAATATTTGGCATTGAAATTTTTAGTAAAGAAAATAATATGCAGCGCATCCTACCCAACAATGAAGGTTTCACAACATCAAAAATAGTTAATACAGAAATATGTTAAAAAGTGATAACAGTTCTAATAACACTGTGCAACACAATTTTCTAACGGAGAATCGGCCAACACAGGTTGGTAGTACTAAAATAGAGTAAAAAAAACCCTAAAAGGATTTTGCAAATCTAGCTCGCTTTTAAGAGACACAGGCATTGAAAGTTTGCGTCTTGCAGGGTATTTAAAAAAAAAAAATTAAGTGCTAATTACTCGAATGATATATAATATTTTTACTTCATTCTTCAGAGAAATAAGGATAAAATGTCATCTAATTTCATCATTATATGAGTTTTCCATATTAAGAATTTTAAACCATCCATTTCATAACGTTTTTTACAAAATAAGCAATACTATTAAAAAAATTTATAGAATTTAATACAATTTAGGTATTGTTGTTTTGTTGTAATTGTTTTTATTATTTTTTCATAGTCATTGTCATCGTTATTTTCGTGCGGTACAAGTGGTGTGCGTATAAAATTGGCATCTATATATTGACTCTCGTTTCGAGGGTTCCAGTCGTGCTTAGCGTATTGATCACCAGTGAACCGCATATTCCAATAAGACAAAACACATATATTTGACGTATCATCCTTGCATGCCACAAAGTAATGCCATTACCTTCAAATCGCAACAAATACGCCACTGCTTTTCGTTGTACTTAACAACTTCTATATGCTGAAGTTTTTCGTATGTTTCCTTTGTATTAGTGCTATAAGCTACTGGGACTGCAGGTTTGGTATTTTTTTATGTAAAAGCACGGCTTTCAAGCTGGACTTAGAGCTGTCTATAAATAAACGCCAATCCCCTTTCTTATAGCCGATACCCATTGCTTTTATTAAACCTTCTATATCGTTGCAATATGCGTAAGTATTTCATCTTCAACTGTAAAAAAATCTTTAATTTCCTTTTTCCGATATGCAGTTACTTTTGTTTCCGGCGCCCATAAATTGTTCGATTTTAAAATAGAAGCTAATACTTCCGATTTACGATGGGATAGTCCTAACTTAGCCATAATTAGATCTAAGATTTCTTGCGTAATTAAAACTGGATCGCCCAATTTTGATGGAGGAGGGACGTATTCAGACGTTGCATCCGTACTAGCTATAGTCAATCTTGACTCAACATCGGGAGATTGCCATAATGGCACAGGGATGTTGTTGGAATGAGGTATTGGTGGCGTCCGTGGCATAGTTGGTTAAAGTGCGTGGCCGCTATGTCAAAGACCTGGAGACCCGGGTTCGAACCCCAGCAGCGACAGAAAATTATTTGAATTAAAAGAATTTTTCTGTACGGCCGCCACCTCTCTGCAGACAATGGCAAACCTCAGAGAGTAATCAAATGCCATGTAAAGCTTCTTGAGAATAAGAACATTACGTTCATCGCCGTTCGGAGTCGGCGTTAAACATGTAGGTCCCTTTCTCGATCAATTGTGTACAAACTTAATAACACGCACAACACAATTGATCATAAGAAGCTAGGTCAAAGTCCTTTCAAGGGCTGAAATGGCCAGTTATTTCTTTTTTTTTTATTACATCGATAACTTCTAAAGCACTTGCCCGATTTCCGTAATTTTTTGTCAACAGATAGATATCATGAATGCGGAGGTAATTTTTTAAAAAAGTGGGCGATATTCGACAAAGGGGCGTGTCAATATTAGAAAAACACTGTATTTCAGTTAATATTGACACTATTGTACTGAAATTTACAGTTAAAATACTAGAGTAGGTAGCACTATTACAAATTACGTTCAATAAAGTGGGCGGTTTTTGACAAAGGGGTGTGGTCATATTAGAAAAACACTGTATCTCGAATAATATTGACACTAGGGTACTGAAATTTAGTACATGGGTAGGCACAGTTACTAAAAATTATGGTAAAAAAAAGTGGGTGCTATTCAACAAAGGGGTGTGGCAATATTATTAAAATACGATATCTCAGTCGATATTGACAATAGGTTGCTGAAATTTAGTACATGGGTAGGCATAGTTATTTCAAATAACAGTCAAAAAGTGGGCGTTATTCAACAAAGGGTTGTGGCAATATTATTAAAATACTATATCTCAGTTAATATTGACACTAGGGTACTAATATTGGGTATTCAGGTAGGTGAGTAGGTAGAACCATTACAAAAGTGGGCGGAATTGTACATAGGGTGTGGCACTTTAAGGAAATTATTATATATCGGTTAATATTGATACTTGGGAACTGAAATTTGGCACAGGGCTAGGTAGAATCATTATAAAGTACGGTTAATAAAGTGGGCGGGATTAGAGAAAGGGCGTGGCACTTTAATAAAAATTGTAAAGAGACATAAATGGTTAATACCCAACAAACTTTCAGGAATTAATCAAACAAATTTCTTAAGAACAAAGTGTCATTTTTGAAATTTTACTCAAGAATACTATTACATAAAATTTTTCATATTCTCTAAAAAGGAAGAAATAAAAACTTTTTAACAAAAAAAAAAACCGACGTCAAAATCACTACAAAGTAAAAAATAATTTTAAATAACTTTTCCCATTAATTTCTTGATAAATTTTTAAAGTTATTTATATGTATTATAATATTGGAAATCTTATCATTTTCATTTTTTCTATTTTGTTTGCATAATGTAATATTTGCATATGTAACTAAAAAAATGCGATTTTGTAAAAAATTTGTACTACAGCACCATCTGGTGGTTCAAAGAAGATACTGTCAAAAAGCTCATCGTACCTGAGAACTATACCAATTTTTATTCTAATCGCATGAGCTGTTTGGGACTTTTAGGTGGTTTTGCATAAAATTTGTACTACAGCGCCCTCTGTTGTTCAAGATAGGTCAAAAAATATTGCAGAAAAACACTCAACCTACATGAAACCACTGTATACCACTTTTCATTCTAATCGCATAAGCGGTTTGTGAGTTTTGTAAAAAATTTGTAGTACAGCGCCCTCTGTTGTTCAAGGTGGATCAAAATTGATAGCCCACAAACACGCAACGTACCAAAAAACTTCTATACACAAATTTTCATGCTAATCGGATGAGTAGTTTAGGAGACTATTGCATAGTTACCTACGACATTTAGTTCCAAAGCAATTCCATATCATAAATTTGTCCTGTGTTGCCAAATTCCCCCTTTGTCTTATGTTCGCTCAAATATATAATAACTACCTCTTGGGCCCATAACGTCTACATATAAACTTCCACTATCAAAACATGTAGAACTCAGGAATAAAAATGATTTCTAAAAAGTGGGCGTATATATAGTTAGACCACGTCCAGTTTTAGTATAGTTGCCGACAGTAACCATAAGAACTTATTTACCAAATTTTAGTCTAATACGACCAAAAAAGTCTTATATATAGCATTTTTATTGATGTGTAGGCGGTAAAGGGGGTATGGAAAAACAGGGGTATGAAAAATTTTTACTATGCCTATATTTTTCTTGTAAATGCAAACTAAAGTGAGACTTTTCAAATTATTCCAATATTCCATTTATTTCCAATTACCCTTGCAAATATTTCACCATATGCACCATATGTGCGCACCTGTATTTTTTCACACCTGTATTGTTGATAAGTTCACTAAAATGCCTATAATTCATGAACACATACAAGGACCATTTATACAAAAAAACCTTCGTATTGACGTCACCTTTCATGGGAAATTTCCAGAAACAAAATCAGTTCACGCATTACCGAGAACATCAATTTCATACACAATGCAACTTATTTTTATATATATAGAAGATAGATTTGGAAGGAGAATTTGATGACCTAAAAAATGAGCTGAACGTTTGGTATAAAATAAGTAATAAAAAAGATTATGATGGCAAAAAACACAGTTTTTCAAGTTATACAACAGTGCAATAAGGATATATTTCCAAATATATATAATTTACTTATTATCCTTGCAACTCTTCCAGTAACTTAATGTGAAAATTAACGAACATTTTCAGTACTTCGCCGACTCAAAACCTATTAAAGAAGCACCATGTTGCAAGATAGACTAAACGGCCTCACATTGCTTTATCGGTATAGAGAAATGACACCATCAGTGGATATTATTTTAGATAAACTCGCTGAAAGTAAGCGTAAGCTGGACTTAAAAATATAAGCTAGTTTCTTTTATTATTCTTAATCGCCTTAATCCTGTAACTAAAGTCTTTTTAATGTAAAAATAATAAATGAATTTTTTTATATTCTAATAACTGAATTTATAAAAATTTTATCATTATGGTTACAAATTTTTTACAAAAAAATTTTTCCGGAATTTTTTTTCATAGAAGGAAAAAGATATCGTTCTCAAATTTTGCACACATATTTATTAACATTTAAAAAATACAAAAAATTTCATTATTTAGAATTTTTTAAGCGGTTTTTTACGTTATTTGATTTTTTTTTTTAAAAATGCCAAAAATATGACGGTGTGCAGGATATCACCAGTCTGGAACATCTGAGGAAAAATTAAAAAAAAATCAAATTAATCCTTGTTTAAGTGGCTATCGCCTGAACTTGGATAATTTTTTTCCGCTAAAAAAAAACAAAATGGCGGCCATTTGAAAAAAAAAAAATCAATTTTCGAGGTTACAAAATCGGTCGGTTTTTTTAAAATTTGTAACCTATATGCCCCCTTATGTTTGCTGCCATTGTGGTAGAATTAACGTTTTGAGTGCAATATTTGGACTCATTACACCATAGCCGCTATAGTTACGTACATTTTCTTTTATATACATATAGTTATAAAAGCCCCCAAAACAAATTCCTGGTTGCGCCTCTGCCAGCACTTAACGCACAACTTTGCGTTTGCCTGGCGAGCTTTTCGCAAAAAACCAGAAAATCATTCCACAAAGCGAATTTGTCAAAGAATTTTGCGGATATATGCGTCAGCTGAGACCCACATAAATACTTCACTATACGAATTTCTGGGAGGGACAGCAAAATTTCAATCGACAGGTTAAAGCCATCACACGTCGATTCCAGAGGTTGCACCTCTTCATCAATAAGTTCCGTCCGTGAGCAACTGCCAACTTATAATTTGCCTTCAAATTTATCAACACAGCCTGCGATTTCAGAGCCCGTCCAAATTTAAGCATCTGCATCAACGCAAGTTACAGTCCCGCCAGCACTTCGAACAACTCGCAGTGAAAGATATGTCCATTTCCTTGCCCTTTTTTTGTATCCAAAAATTTAACGGGGGAGTAGTGTGGCGGACCCCATTTCAAATTCAAACTCACCATAGAGCGTTACTCAACTACAAAAGTTATTCAAACTACAAACTACATTAGGTCTGTTTCCGTGCTCACTTCAAGTAACTTAAAGTTACTCGAAAGCGAATCTTTGCACATTTTTCCAGCTCGAGAGAGAAGAAGAACAAGCAAAATGTCACTCTCTATTAATCGAACTTTACTTAAATAATATCTTCGAGTACGAATCTCGAGCTTCAAACAGCTGATTGTCAAAGTGACAAAATTAATTGTTGTGAATAAAAATTAATGAAATTGGTTAGAAAATTAACAAAAAGTACCTGGGCGACCGAGCTCCGCTCAGTTTCCCACAAAATCTCACCTGTTGCACTCATACAGTATTGCACATTGGATATACATTCAAGCTTTATAATTTTCATTACAAAAACTAAGAGAGAACTATAACAATCCGGCAGTATTCAGCGACAAGCAATCTAAATTCTAAAAACTTCATTGATGAACTGCAGGAACAGAGTGCGTTGTTGTTGCTGCTTGGCAGCTATTTCAGCTGTTTGGTATAAGTCCGAAGCTTGACTGTGAGGTGAAGCTTACTTCTAAGGGGCCTTTTTCATTTAAAATAATAATTTAAGTAAAAAAAATTTTTAATATGCCACGTTTTAAAATCGAACTAAAAAGTATAAAATAATTACTGCTAGAGTGGGGCTTTTAGTTCTCATAAAAACGTGGGGCGCATGCTATAGGGAGTATAAAGGAGTTAAGAAAACCTTGGTTAAGGGGGTAAGGTTTGACAATTTTTTTTTTATTTTTGTTTCTGAAAGTACAACATCTGAAAAAGCATTTCGATTTTTTGGTTTCAGATGATCCAGTGATGCTGTAGGCTGCTCACCGCACAAAGACTTTTTTCGAGGAACCTGCGGAGATCTTCAATAAATCCGTTATTTCTCTCTATTTTTTAGCAAACATTTTTTTAAATATTCTTAAAATGTACTTTTATAAAATAATATGTAAAATAAACCTACTGTTATAGTTTTTTCTTAAAAAATTCATTAGAAAAGGTCTTTTTTAGACGAAACAAACCTTACCCCTCAATCCCCCCTTAAGAAAGCATTTGTCCACTAACATATTAAAATTTTTAATTGGTAACAAATAATTTCTCAATAATTCATCAAAGATAGTCATAGTTAGGAAAATTTTTAACAAAAAAGCTCGTCAGCCCTGATAACTTCGATAAAATTAAATTGAAGAATTCGGAAACCAAGACTTACTGGATTGAACGCAATAGATGTCTGCAAACTTGAATCTGCTATCCATGCAAGGACTTCTGTCCTGACAGTCAAGGGACCTGAATTAAGAAATCATTCGTTGACTAACGTATTAGAATTGTTAATAACACTCCTTACTATTCTCTATAGCATGCGCCCCACGTTTTTATGAGAACTGAAAGCCCCACTCTAGCAGTAATTCTTTTGTAGTTTTTAGTTCGATTTAAAAACGTGGTATATTTAAATTTTTTTACTTAAATTATTATTTTCTGGTTTTTAGTCTTTATCCAATTTTTTTTTTTCACCCTCAGTGGTGAATTTTAAAAAAATTCAATTTGTTTCATAAAAAAAACAAAAAACTTCATTTACATTGCTGAGGCTCGAACTCACAACCTAGCATATAATGAGGAGGTCGCTTTACCCTTTGAGCTTCAGAACTTATAATAAACAATATTCTAAATGGCAATAAATCAAACTATTTCTTAAAAATGAGTGAGAAAATTTTATTCAAACTACTTTTTTACAATTTTTTTTCACAATCAGTGGTGAATTTCAAATAATTTGAATTTGTTTACAAAAAAAAAAAAAAAAAAAAAAAAACAAAAATTTCATTCGCATTGGCGAGGCTCAAACTCACTACCTAGCGTTTAATAAGATGACAGCCTTAAAAGTTGAGCTACAGAACTCACAGCAAAATATATTCGAAATGAGGTAATAAATTCACTTCAGTTGTGAATTTTTGAAATTTGAAAATGTCAATGAGCTTTTCAATGTTTTTTTTTTGTATTTTTAATATGTATGTATGTATGTATCAAATAATTTCGCATTTTATCCAAAGAAATAAACGCACAGACAAACAAATTAGATAATATTGTGTTGTCATCCAGTTCTGAGCTACATTTTAAGTTTCAAAACTCTACCTCATCGGGGAGTTGCTTAAAAATGGATTCCAAGATTTGTACGGGACAGACAAAGGAAGTGAAGCTAATAAAATAATAAAAAACGTTTTAATAATTTATGAATGATGAACCCACGACCACCAGATTGACAGTACGAAGCTCTAACCACTGAACTATCAACACAATAAAATACTTCGGAAAATTAACATTAAATGCGTGAAAACTCGGAAAATCAAATTTTCCAAGAGATGAAACCTAGCTGGATCGATTTTTCAGCCCACTCTTCATCTATATTGTAAATTTCAGCGAAATCGTTAGAGCGGTTTTCGAGAACTCAATTACAAACAATTATATAAATATTGCTCGTTTAATAGAATAGGATTGAATTTTATAACGTTTAATAAAAAACACATATAATTCGTTAATAATATAATAATATATATTTTAAGGGAAAGTAAGAAATACTACTAACTCTGTTAAGTAAGCATATATTCGACGTCTACTTTTGAATTAGATTCAAATATAACGCAAAATGTGTTTGAGTTGTATGGGATCTACCACGCCATCTGTCCGATTGCGTCTAAATTTGAGGATTGTTTAAAAATTAAATTACTGACGTCTACTATTGATTTCGATATTGTAGGTTATTTCTCTTCTAAGTTATAGCGCAAAATGTGGTTAAGTTTTATTGGAGCTACCACACCCACTTGTCCGATTGTGCCTTAATTTTGAAGATTGTTTAGAAATTACATAACTGATGTCTACTATTGATTTAGATATTGTGACTTGTTTCGTTTCTAAGAAATAGCGTAAAATGGTTTTACTTTGTATGGGAGCTACCACGCCCACTTGTCTAAAGTATCTTAAATACTTTTTTGCTCTTTCCTATATCTTAAACATCGAAAACTATTAAAAAAATCTACAAAATAATTTTCTCCGTCTAACTTCTATGAAACGAAACACTGTGCGCCCCCTTTTCCAATACTCACTCATTTTGCCAGTCAAAGGAAATGATTAAATAGTATCTTCTTACCGAGTTTCATTGATTTCACTGGGCAACAAAATGACAATTTATAAAAGGTGCAGAGTTCTAAATAGTCAATCCCAAATACATTTTGACTGCTGAATTTAAATATGGATTCCGTTTTTCTCCATCAGCTCGAATTTTTGAGTTATAGGCAAAAACATGAAAATCAGTTCTTTTTCTGATAACTTTGCTATATTATTACACTGATTTACCGATTTGTATTACGATGACGAATTTCAATGAAGAAATACTACACCTTTCAATTTTTGCACATAAAACTACAATATCTTTGACAGTTTCGAAGATATCGACGTTCAAAGTGGGAAAAATGTCACAATATTACGTAGGCTGCTCTTTTTGAAACCCAGTGTATTTAACATTTTTAAACGGATTTGCAAAAACCTCTTTTTATTTGAAAGAAAATCTCTTGAATTTTAATAAATATTTAAGTTTTTTTTTATTATCTTGCATTATTTTAAGGATATTAAAAATAATTTTTTTTTTTAATAATTTGTATTAAAATTCAAGTGCAATTGATAAGGTTTTTTTTAAGGTAAGCATCATTTACGACTTGAAAAACTTCTCTTCAGTGACTTTCTGGAATGAAAGACATCAGGACCATCTCGCTTAAGACTCCAACAATACTTTGCCATCATTTGTTTGTCCCATCTTCTTTGGTAACGGTTTTCCATTACTTTCATGTTCTGATGGAAACCTTGTTCATCGCTAGTGTTTCCTAAATTCTCAAGGATGTGGGATAAATGGCTGTGCAGATAGTGAACCTTGATGATAATATCACATCCAAGATCCCCAAAACTATCAAGTATGTTGGTCACTACACTAAGGGGAAAAAATATTAAATTTATCCAAAAACTTTTTCCAAAAAGCGAGTCAATTTTGCACCAATAACGCATTTGCATAAATCGACTACGTAAATATTTAAAATTTATTTAAATACTTTTTTAATAAAATAAAATATTTAAATATTTAAACAGAATAAATAAAAAATATATTAAATGTATGCACAAATTTTTAAATTACCTTTCAAATATTTACTATTTGAAAATAAAACTAGCGCAATTAAAGAAAATTTTTATAAAAATATTGAATTTAAAAATCAAAATATTTAAATGGAAGAGGAGGAAGAAAAGAGGAAGAAAAAGTAAGAAAGAAAATACAAAATATGCAGGTAAATGACAACCGGTGCAAGATATTCGTAAGGAAATATCGAGTTGTCACTCCACCCTACATAGTTCCATTTTCGCAACCATCATGATCACCCATCGCACTCACAAATCATATTGCCCAAATATGCAGGCTATATTACCCTTGCAACAATAACTAAATGAGAACTATAAGAAATCTGCAACTTCAAGAAATAAACTGCAGGGACAGAGTGCGATGCTGTTGCTGCTTGCTTGTATGAAATACGTGTGTACGTGTGGTATAAATAAAATTTAAATACGGGAAAAAAACGTGTTGTAAGGAAAATATTTGATTTATCCAAGTAAATATTTAAATAAAATTTATAATCAGGCGTGGATAATGTTAATACGCGTTATTTCCCTTAGTGTAGTTCCTCAAAATGACTTGGTTTGCAATTGCTTAAAAAGTTTTTGACAAGTAATTTAAATGACACCCATTCCTTGCGTTCAAGTTTAGTCATCGAGGTTTTAAAATGAGGGTCTTTTTAACCGACTTCAAAAAGGAGGAGGTTGGTTGGTTTGTCCGCTTTTTTTTTTTTTTTTTTTTTTTTTTTTTTTTAAATGTATGTACATCGATAACTCCTACAGCACTTGACCGATTTCCGTAATTTTTTGTCAACAGATAGATACCATAAACGCGGAGGTCCTTTTTTAAAAAAGTGGGTGATATTCGACAAAGGGGCGTGTCAATATAAGAAAAACACTGTATTTCAGTTAATATTGACACTAGGGTACTGAAATTTACAGTAAAAACACTGGGGTAGACACAATTATTACAAATTACGATCAATAAAGTGGGCGTTATTTGACAAAGGGGTGTGGTCATATTAAAAAAACACTGTATCTCAAATAGTATTGACACTAGGGTACTGAAATTTAGTACAGGGGTAGACACAATTTTAAAAAACTACTGTAAAGAAAGTGGGCGTTATTCGACAAAGGGGTGTGGCAATATTAGAAACACACTATATATCGAATAATATTGACACTAGGCTGCTGAAATTTAGTGCGTGGGTAGGCATAGCTATTACAAATTACAGTCAATAAAGTGGGCGTTGTTTGACGAAGGGGTGTGGCAATATTGGAAAAACACTGTATCTCGAATAGTATTGACACTAGGGTACTGAAATTTAGTACAGGGGTAGACACAATTTTTGAAAATTACTGTAAATAAAGTGGGCATTATTCGACAAAGGGGTGTGGCAATATTAGAAACACACTATATATCGAATAATATTGACACTAGAGAGCTGAAATTTAGTACATGGGTAGGCATAGTTATTACAAATTACAGTTAATAAAGTGGGTGTTATTTGGCAAAGGGGTGTGGCAATATTGGAAAAACACTGTATCTCCAATAGTATTGACACTAGGGTACTGAAATTAAGTACAGGGGTAGACACAATTTTTAAAAATTACTGTAAAAAAGTGGGCGTTATTCGACAAAGGGGTGCGTCAATATTAGAATTTCACTATATATCGAATAATATTGACACTATGGTGCTGAAATTTAGTACATGGGTAGGCATAGTTATTACAAATTACAGTCAGTTAAGTGGGCGTTATTTTACAAAGGGGTGTGGCAATATTAGAAAATCACTGTATCTCGAATAGTATTGACACTAGGGTACTGAAATTTAGTACATGGGTAGGCACAGTTACTACAAATTACGGTCAAAAAAGTGGGCGTTATTTGACAAAGGGGTGTGGCAATATTATAAAAATACTAGACCTCAGTTAATATTGACACTAGGGTACTAATATTTGGTATGCAGGTAGGTGGGTAGGTAGAATCATTACAAAAATGGGCTTATTGTACATAGGGTGTGGCACTATAAGGAAAGTAGTATATAGCGGTTAATATTGATATTTAGGAACTGAAATTTGGCACAGGGCTACGTAGAATCATTATAAAATACAGTAAATAAAGTGGGCGGGATTAGATAAAGGGCGTGGCACTTTAATAAAAATTTTAAAGAGACAGAAATGGAAAATACCCAACAAACTTTCAGGAATTAAAACAAATTTCTTAAGAACAGAGTTTCATGTTTGAAATTTTCCTCAAGAATGCTATGACATAAATATTCTCTAAAAAAGAAGAAATAAAAACTTTTTAACAAAAAAAAAAACCGACTTCAAAATCACTACAAAGTAAAAAATAATTTTAAATAACTTTTCCCATTAATTTCTTGGAGAAATTTTAAAAGTTATTTATATGTATTATAATATTAGAAATCTTATCATTTGCCATTTTGTCTAATCTGTTTCATAATTATCAATATATTGTTTTATGAACATAAAAGCTTTGAAGTCGGCGCTAATCTTACACACACAAGCATGATCTTTTACCATCCCTGCACTATTTTAAACTTTTTTATTTGATGCTTTGCTGCCTTAGTGACACTGTAGTAATTTTGCTAAAAAAAGCTTTGTATACATAAACATTCTCACTATACTGGTTTGGGTGAGCTTGTAAAGCTCATATTGAATATGACATAGTGTGTAACAGCTGCACAAACAATGCATGGAACACATTGGCTACATTCAGCGTACTCAACAATTGCCAACTGAAAGAAAAAAATCGCTAAATCGCTTTTATATTTATAAAGTTTGTAATATTTATATGATAATAAAACAAATTAGAAAAAATGAAAATAAAAAGATTTCGACTTAGTAAGATAAGCGCCGACTTCAAAGCTTTTAGGTACATAAAGCAATTAATATATTGATGATAATAAAACAAATTGGAAAAAATGGCAAATGATAAGATTTCTAATATTATAATACATTTAAATAACTTTTAAAATTTCTCCAAGAAATTAATGGGAAAAGTTATTTAAAATTATTTTTTACTTTGTAGTGATTTTGAAGTCGGTTGTTTTTTTTTTTGTTAAAAAGTTTTATTAACTGCCTTGTCTGCGAACCATCCATTACACCAGCTTTAAGATTTTCTAAACTTATTTCCAGCATTTTTCTACTTATGTAAGAAAACAAACTCTAAAATAAAAAATTTAATACAATTAATTTAAAACAATTTTTCTTTTCTTAATTTCTTTGAAAAAATGCAAGATAATAAAAAAAACTAAAATGTTTACTAAAATTGAAGAGATTTTCTATCAAGTAAAAAAAGGTTTTTGCAAATCCGTTAAAATGTTAAATATACAGGGTTTAAAAAAGAGCAGCCTACGTAAAATTGTGACATTTTTCCCACTTTGAACGTAGATATCTGCGAAACTGTCAAAGGTATTGTAATTTTATGTGCAAAAATTGAAGGGTCTAGTATTTCTTCATTGAAATTCGTCATCGTAATACAAATCGGTGTGGCGTCCGTGGCGTAGTTGGTTAAAGTGCGTGGCCGCTATGTCAAAGAACTTTGGAGACCCAGGTTCGAACCCCAGCAGCGACAGAAAATTATTTGAATTAAAATAATTTTTCTGTACGGCCGCCACCTCTCTGCAGACAATGGCAAACCTCAGAGAGTAATCAAATGCCATGTAAAGCTTCTTGAGAATAAGAACATTACGTTCATCGCCGTTCGGAGTCGGCGTTAAACATGTAGGTCCCTTTCTCGGTCAATTGTGTACAAACTTAATAACACGCACAACACAATTGATCATAAGAAGCTAGGTCAAAGTCCTTTCAAGGGCTGAAATGGCCAGTTATTTATTTTTATTTATTTAATACAAATCGGTAATTCAATGTAATAGATATAGCAAAATTATCAGAAAAAGAACTGATGTTCATGTTTTTGCCTATAACTCAAAAACTCGAGCTGATGGAGAAAAACGGAGTACATATTTGAAATCAGAAAACCCCATTTGTCTATAATCAGCTGAAAAATCTCCGGCACCAAAATGTCTGTCGGGCTGTGTTTTTACTTTAAAACAAGAACGAAAAACTGATTTTTAAAGGGGATCCACTATTTTTGCATTGTCTCGAGAACCGCTCATCCAATGTTGCACAAATAGTATGAAACCCGTACCATGACTGGCCAAATACACCTGAATCCTAAAAGTAATAAATTTATTATTATATATTAAAATTGGACAAACTACGAATTTAGTACAGTTAAATTTGTTATAAAAAGTAAAAGCCATATAAAAACGTGTTTAACAGTGTTTATCGTGTTAATGGTGTACTCTTGACCTTCAATTTAATAGTTACTGAGTACTAACTAAGAGCTTTAAGCTTCATAGCAACTAAAAAAACAGCAAAAGCAAACACCTTCAAAGTGTACTAAATAGTTACTAAGCAGCAACCTAAGCCTTAGACTTGTAATAACTTCAACCATTGCTGATTAAAAAACTAAATTAAAATAGAAAAACAAAACTCATATTGTTTAATTGATTATTCGGAAACCATTCATAAAAGTTTAACTTTAAGTTTATTGAAATAATACTTAATCTTCGAAAACAGAGAATAAAATAAAAATTAAATGTTTTGTAAAAACTAAAAAAAAAAAAAAAAAAAATATACAAACTCTCAACTCTAATGTACAAGGTTTAATTGAACTAATGAGCGACAGTGAACTTGATGATATTTGCGAGCAATTGGTATCTCTGGGTATAGTACCGAAATCAAAAGCTGTGGGAGAAGAACTTTCGGTAGCAACAGAAGAAGATAAGGCAAATTCATCAGCATCAGCAGAATTAACGGAGCTCTTTATAAAGTCAACCAATCTTGTCACAATGTCTGAGATGAAAGAAAAAAGAGAAAGAATCGTACAATGCATAAAACTGATCGCTCCGTTCGACGGCGATAGAAATTACTTGGCATTATTCATTGACAGCCTTAAGACATTGATGCCCCCGACTTCAACTCTTACAAATGAAGAAAAATCTTTCTATTTCCAATGTGTAATTAGTACTCTACGTGGTCCAGCACTAGACTTGGTAAGAAGAGAACAACCTACAAGTTGGGAAATATTAAATGGGCTAATGATTGACGAATTTTCGGACACCACACCTGTTACTACACTTATTTTATTAGTTAATAATATAAAATTTAAAGGAAATGTGAAACAATTTTGTGAGGAAATAAATTCAGAAATTTGTAAAATTAAGGATTGTATTAAGCTTAAAGAAACAAACTTTTCTACAATAAACATTTTAAATAACGAATTAAATAAGATAGCTTGAAAACCCTTAAAAGAGAACTACCTAATCACCTAACTGCTTTAATAAATGCTAATTTGGCTACAGATTTTAAGTCTGCCATAAAAATTTTAAAAGAAAATTAAGTGTACGATTATGTGATAGTAAAAATTAATAGTAATAGTAAGAATCAACAATTAGAAAGAAAAACAAACTAGACCACAATTGAATAATTATAGGTATCGAAATTTTAATCAAAATTCTGATTATTATAATCAGTTTGCTAATATGCAACAAAACTCATCTTACAATAACAATTTCTCCAGCATCCAACAAAATCCCCATTCTAACAACAATTTTACCAATACCCAACAGAATCCGTTTTACAATAACAATTTTAGAAATACCCAACAAAACTCAAATAGTAATCCAATAACACAGTCACAACAATTTCACACTTTAAGGGGTAACAATTCAAATCAATCTCGAATCAGACGTTTCGGAGCTCCCGAACCTATGGAACAAGATAACGGGAAATTTCGGCTAGAGGCCTCTGACAATTACCAGCAATCGAATTAATAATCGAAAAGAAACCCATTAAACTACTAGTTGATACGGGATCAGTGAGCCTTATAACCCCCATCATTCTAAGAACCTCAATTTTAGAAACGAGTCCAATCAGCTTAACAACAGCTACAGGGAAAATTACACTAAATAATACTCAGGAAGTTTATAATAATAAAGAAAATAATAAATTGATATTTTACGTCTTTGATTTTTCCAAAAAATATGATGGGTTGCTAGGTTTTGATATGCTTCAACAGCTTCATGCGAAAATTGATATGGAAACTAAAAGTATTACTCTAAATGGTGTCACTCATAAATTTCTTGACGAGATTGATTTCGAAATGAATACTTTGTTAGAAGAACTTCACTTAGTTGATGATTCACAAAAAACAATATTTAGACTTGACCATCTCAACAAAGAAGAGTTTACTGAAGTTAAAAAACTATTAAAAAAGTATGAGAATTTGTTTTACAAGGAAGGCGATAAGTTGACATTTACGAACACTATCAAACACCAAATTAAAACGACTCATGAAGATCCTATATATGTCAAATCTTACAGGTATCCCGAAGTCCATAGGTCAGAGGTTGATAAGCAAATTAAAGAAATGCTTGATCAGGGAATAATTTCTCATAGTACGTCGCTATATTCCGCACCAATTTGGGTGGTGCCAAAGAAACGCTTCAAAAATTCAAAAGTGGCGAATTGTCGTAGATTATCGTAAGTTAAACGATATCACAGTAAACGATAAATATCCCATCCCTATCATGGATGAAATACTTGACAAACTTGGCAAGTGTATGTACTTCAGTACAGTTGATCTCAGAAAAGGGTTCCATCAAATAGAAATGGACCCAAATGATAAAATTAAAACAGCTTTTTCCACTCAAAGTGAATATTTTGAGTTTTTGCGAATGCCTTTTGGACTCAAGAACGCACCGTCAACCTTCCAAAGATTGATGAACACAATCTTAGAGGGTCTGATCGGAAAATACTGTATGATTTATTTAGACGACATAATTGTATTTAGCACCTCCCTTCAGGAGCATATCGAAGCTCTTGAAAGAGTCTTTTGCAGACTTAAAGAAGCTAACTTAAAAATACAGTAGGAAAAAAGCGAATTCTTAAAAAAGGAAACTGAGTTTCTCGGCCATATCGTTACGCCAGAGGGAATTAAACCTAATCCTAATAAAATTGAAGCGATTTTAAAATACCCTCTACCGAAGACTGAAAAAGAAATAAAACAATTTCTAGGATTGGCTGGCTTCTATAGAAAATTCATAAGAGATTTTTCTAAAATAACGAAACCCTTAACTAAGTGTTTAAAAAAGGCAATAAAATTGACTTCTCTAGTAAAGAATACCAAAATGCTGTAGGCACAATTAAAATATTAATAACTAAAGACCCTATTCTTGCCTACCCGGATTATGAAAAAAACTTTAATTTTACCACTGATGCTTCGAATGTAGCTCTTGGAGCTGTGTTAAGCCAGCAAGGTCGCCCAATATGTTTTGCAAGCCGCACTCTTAATGATCATGAATCAAATTATTCAACTACAGAGAAGGAGCTGCTTGCAATCGTTTGGGCCACCAAATATATTTGTATGGAAGAAAATTTGTTGTAAACAGCGATCATCGACCCCTTCAGTGGCTTGATAATTTAAGGAAACCAAACTCGAAATTCTAAAGGTGGAAATGGAGACTGAATGAATTTGATTTCAGTATTAAGTTTTTACCAGGTAAAGAAAACCATATGGCTGACGCTTTATCTCGCATTAAACTCAATGAATGCAACTTTGGTGAAGCTGCATCTAATATTGTCACTATTCAATCGGGAACAGAAGACTCTGATAGTTATATCCCTATTTCAGAAAGGCCACTAAACATTTTTAAACGACAATTAAGATTAATAAGGAGTACTGAAAACAGGACATATACAGAGAATGTTTTCAAAAATAGTATTACCACAATAAACTACATAGAGCCTACTACAGAACAGATTAAAGACAAAATGCAATCCTTTCTACTAAGTAGTTCAACAACTATTTTCATGCCAAACGATAGAGATTTCGTAAGTTTTCAGAATATTTTCAAAACTTGTGTTAACAATTGACGTCATAAGATACTTCGGGCAACCAAGGAACTCGAAAATATTCATGACTATCCTGACTTTAAGACAAAAATCCTTGAAATCCATTTAGAAGGTCTTCACCAAGGAATTGAAAAAATCGCTAGTCATTTCAAACAAAAATATTACTACCCTAGTTACTTAAAAGAAATCACCAAAAATTGGCTATAGCTGAGGAAGTTCAAACTTTAAACTGGTTATCAACAAAAAAGGCTCTTTTAAAAATTTTTAATTCAATGGAACCCCCAAAGGTATTGAAAATTTACCAGGACCAGGGTATTAATAACGTTAATATCAAGCAATGGTGTAACCAGTTAAACATTCAGGTAGAAGTAAGCACAGGAAAAACCGGTATAGCTGATATCGAAAAGTTGCACAAGACATTGAACGAAAAACTTCGCATTATAAACACTTCAGGAGACAAAGAAATAATTCACATTCAAATCGAGCAAACTATTTATACGTATAACCACAACATAATACATTCCACGACCGGTGAAACTCCTTATAACATTTTCTATAACCAACTAACCCCAAAATTTAATCCCCAATTAATCAAGGAAAAGAAAATTGATAATACAAATAAAGCACGTATAGAAAATCCAATTGACACAACATTTATAAATGCTGAAAATGCAAGAAAACGGCTTGATAAAATAAAAAATCCGTTTAGACCAGTAGCATTGGTAAAAGTAGAAAATGATAATGAACATTTTGTAGTTATGTTTAAAAACCGAAAGGTACGAAAATATAAAAGTAATTTTAAAAGAAGAAAGAAAATTTAAAAAGAAAAAGAAAAAAAACAAAATTCTAAAACTTTCCTTTTCTCAATATTAATGTATGCAAAAAGAATTTTATCGCTAAATTTTGTGTTTGTAATACCATGAAAAAAAACAACACCACGAATCCTTATAGTATTGAATTAACTATTTTTTTGTATTAGTATTCTTAAAATAATTATTATATTTAGTATTTAATCCTCGATAACGATCTTTTATTTTCTTCTTGTTCATGCAAAATAATGTAATGATATAACTTATAAGATTTTTATATATTATACATAATACTTTGTTAAATGCAATATAATTATTGCATTTTTTTAAGGTGGGTGAAGTGACATTCATACCTGCCTACTTCTCCAATATTTATTTTTGGTAATACTCTCTGTACTAAGTTAAGCTTAGTTCAGTTGAGAATCTACCGTCAATGAATATGATCTACTCGTAAACTAAGTAATAAATTTATTTTGTAAATTTAGACTCAATGAAACTATGAACTCTTATCATAATATAAATAACTAGCCTTTTCCCGGCGCGCGTTGCTGCACCCTGCAATTATATGGGAACATAATAGGTGTATTCAAAACTTTCCTTAGACTCATAGTTTGACACCACTGTCATTTTCCATTGCCCGTTACAGTTTCCCAGTAGCAGAAGGTCACCAAATAGTAACTCCATTTTGAGTTTGTGTGTAAGTACTGCTACTTTTACTTTCAAAGCTATTCGATAATACGAATTTTAATTGTATGGACGGAGCCACACCCACTCATATCCCAGTTTTCTAGTAGATGGACATTACCCAGTTTTAGTACAGTTGCCGACAGTGAGCATATAAACTAAATTATCAAAATGTAGCCAAATCGACCAAAACAGTAGGAAATGTAGCATTTTTATTGATTTGTGGGCGGTTAAAGGGGGTGTGACAGAAATTTAAACCATCTCGTACTTGAAAAAAATGTACTGCCAAAATTTCAGCTCTATCGGCTCAGTAATTTTGAAGTCTCCAGCCATCACACAGACAGCGTTTTGCTTTTTGTATATATATTTTGGATAAAGATTATTGGCTATAACTTTTGATTGGTAAGAGATACTAAGATAATTTTTTCCACAAAATGAATTTTTTAGCTTGTTTATTTTTTCAAAAATATAAAAACACAATATTGGAAAAAATTTTGTTCGAAAAAATCAAGGGGTAGGGCCTTGTTTTTTGAATCACAGAAATGGTTTTTAATTTTTGCGTAAAATTGAAACAATTTTTGCCTATAAATGTTGTTATTTCTCCATTATTATTAAATGGAGTTGAAAATTTGCGAATTTGAATTTAAATTATTTTTACAACAAAAACAAATTTTGAGCCTTTTTTTGAGGAAAACTCCAAAATTTCAGACCTTTATTGAAAAAAATATTTAAAATATATATACTCAACTAACGGTATTTTTGCAATAAGGTTTTTATAGTACTTTGATGAAGCTTTAAGACAAAAAAAATTTAACAAAGTTTATAAAAAGGCAGCGGAGATATTTGAATCGAAAGTCACAAAATTAAATTTCTGATTGTTTTTCTCATTTCTGAGCACGATGTTGCAATATATATATCGTTGTAGTAAAATTTTTCATAGTTTTCAAGATATGTTCATGTTTTTGATGTCAAAATAACGGAAATTTTTTAATTTTACTAAATTTAAGAAATATTTTTTATTTTGTAAATATTTTTGTAAATATTTTATTTTGCATATGTAACAACTAAAAATATGCGATTTTGTAAAAAATTTGTACTACAGCACCATCTGGTGTCCAAGGTAGTTAAAAAAAAATACAGTTTAAAACTCATCGTACCTGAGAACTACTATGTACCAATTTTAATACCAATCGCATGAGCGGTTTGGGAGTTTTAGGTGGTTTTGCAAAAAATTTGTACTACAGCGCCCTCTGATGTTCAATATAGGCAAAAAAATATTGCAGCAAAACACTCAACGTACATGAAAACCACTGTATACCACTTTTCATTCTAATCGCATAAGCGGTTTGTGAGTTTTAGGCAGTTTTGTGAAAAATTTGTACTACAGCGCCCTCTGGTGTTCAAGGTGGATAAAAATTGATAGCCCACAAACACGCACCGTACCAAAAAACTTCTATACACAAATTTTCATGCTAATCGGATGAGTTGTTTAGGAGTCTATTGCATAGTTACATACGACAAATTCCCCCTTGTCTAATGTTCGCTCAAATATATAGTAACTACCTCTTGGGCCCATAACGTCTACATATCAAGTTCCACTATCAAAACATGTACAACTCAGGAATAATAATGATTTCTAAAAAGTGGGCGTATATATAGTTAGACCACGCCCAGTTTTAGTATAGGTGCCGACAGTAACCATACGAACTTGTTTACCAAATTTTAATCTAATACGACCAAACCCGTCTTAAATATAGCATTTTTATTGATGTGTTGGCGATAAAGGGGGTATGGGAAAAAAAGGGGTATGGACAATTTTTACTATGCCTTTATTTTTCGCGCAAATACAAACTAAAGTGAGACTTGCCAAATTATTCCAATATTCCATTTATTTCCAATTACCCTTGCAAATACCGTGCGCACCTGTATTTTTTCACAGCTGTATTGTTGATAAGTTCACTAAAATGCCTATAATTCATGAACCAATACACATACAAAGACCATTTATACAAAAATACCTTCGTATTGACGTCACCTTTCATGGGAAATTTTGGTAAGCGAAATCGGTTCACGTATTACAGAGAACATCAATTTCATACACAATGCAACTAATTTTTATATATATACATAGATAATAAAAATATTCAATAAAATAAATAAATGAAAAACACTTAAAAAGTAAAATTGTTACTTATATTTGTAATACAATACATAATAATATTTAAAAATATCTATTTTAAACACATTTCAAATGAAAAATAATGGTTTTTCGATTTTTCTATGATTTTTTTGTGTTCGAAATGTCAGAAATTAGCACTTTGAGGATTTAAAAAAAAAATCAAGCTTCAACAGCTATACCATTTTTATCCGAATTTTAGTTTTTGTAATTTTTTTGTTTAAGTTAAGTTTGCTTGTTTTTCGTAAAAATACTCAAACTCGAAATTTCCAAAAAGGTACACTTCACAATTTTTTTTATTTCTGAAAATACTTCAACAACATTTCATTGCAATATTTTAAAATTAGGATTTCACGATTTTTTTTTATTACAACAAGCTAGAAAATGGAATTTTTTATTAAGTAGTTAAAAAGTAAGATATCACAACTCTGGTAATACTCATCTGATTTTTTAATTTGATACCTCGTTTTTAAGAAAAATTTAATCAAAAACAAAGTGAATACCAGCTTTTTTTTTAAATATATTTAAAGTGTTTTAATTAGTGTTTGATTAAATACTAAGAAACCTCTTGTAAAATGATTCTCCAACTATCGGGCTCTTAAGCGAGGTCTAAAAGTTCATCAATCGACACGAAACTTTAGAGATTTTAGTATTATTTCAAATCGAATATTTTTAGCCTTTGCTGTCAACATAAATAAAACTTTTGGTTATTAGGGTCACTTTAATTTATTTATAACAGCTATTTTTCAGGTAAACTAATAAAATAAAAAACATGACTTTGCTGAGGACTGAGCTCGTGGCGTCTGTTATTCAAGCCCAAGTACTTCAGTTTTAAACTTATTGATGTACAAAAAAGTATAAATTATCCAAGTTTAAGAGCAAAAATGTATTAATAATATGAAACTGAAAAACTTTTACAAAAATCTCACTTTACACTGAACCAAATACGTACTTAATACAGTATTCCCAGTTTATATGCACCCCGCATAAAAGAACTCCCCGCTTAGAAGTACTGAAAGTAGTGCAACTTTACTTTCGGGCTTTAAATGTACACAATTTATTTCTATATATGCGTCCCGTTTATAAACACTCCTCGGTTAAAAGCACCAAAAATATATGTGCCAATTTTAATTTTCTATACAAAAAGGTTCTTTTATAAGCACCGACATAAAATAACTTTGAATAACTGTGAAATGTTTTTAAACTTATTAAACAATGACAACACTTCTTTACTATTGATAAACAACCGAGGTTGCACATCTCTATTTTATATTAAAATAAACATGAGTAAGAGAACGTCTTTAACTTATCGCGAAAAACAACGAATTCGTTCTGAATTGGAAAGCACGGGAAAAAATGAGCTATATATTAAATATAAATTTTCTCGGGCAACAATAAATCGAATAATTCGAGAAAAAGAAAGTTTGACGGAAAGAAGTGTGTCGGAAAGCTTTAACAGGAAGCGAAACACATGCGAAATTGATCGGGCCGTAACGATCTCGTTTAACCAAATGAGAGCATATGGCGCTGTGATTTCTAGCCGTATGGTCCTCGAAAAGGCAAATCAATTTGCCATTAAGTTGAATAAGAACTTCAACCCCAGCGCTGGCTGGTTATGGCGCTTTCAAAAACGTGAAGTTGTACGTTTGAAGAAGCTGTATGGAGAGGGCGGGTTTTTGAATTGCTTCCTGATTTACTAAAAAATTATAGCACTAAGAATATTTTCAACGCCGATGAAAGTGGACTGTTTTTCAGAGCGTTACCAAATTCGACGTTAAGTAGAAGCAATGATAAATCCAAAGGATTCAAGCTGATGAAAGATCAGTTGACAGTTTCTTTTTTCTGCAATGCCTCTGGCGATTACAAAAAAGTTTTAGCTATCGGAAAGCCGAAAAATCCGCTTTGTTTCAAAAATAAAACGTTGCCAATACAATACTTTTCACAACAAAAAGCTTGGATGACGAAAGAAATATGGAAATCAATACTGCATAATTTTGACAAAGAAATGCGAAGTCAGAATAGAAAGGTTATTTTATTCATCGACAATGCCGCTCCTCACAAGCCAGTGCATTTGCAAAATGTGAAACTTTATTACCTTCCTGCAAATTCCACATCAATTTCACAGCCTCTAGATCAAGTTATAATCCACGCCTCCGAGCATATTATCATCAAAATATAATAAGAAAGCAACTGCATGCTGTTGAGGTAAAAAAACTATTGCAGATTTTAAAAAGTCAGTAAATCTTTTGTCGGCGATTCATATGATTCATCGTGCGTTGTGGATGGTAAAACCTGAATCCATTATTAACTGCTTCAAAAAGGTAGGTTTTGTTACTTAATTAAAAATAGTTTTTAATGTTTTAATGTATTGTTATACAGTGTAAATTTGATCATGCATTTTCTGAATTCATGCATGCTGCAGAACATTGAGCAAGAAGAGAATGATATAATGGAGGTTGTAACACGCGATAAGTTTCTTTGAACAACTTTGATTTTGAAAAATTCACTCAATTTGATGACAATTTGCCTTGCTACGGAGAGTCCACCTATGTAAAAATAATTGCGGAAGCACTTTCAGAGGCAGAAATAAATATTTCGGATTTGTCTGAAGATGATTCTGAAATGATAGATTTAGAAGATGATATTCCCTCCAAGGGCGAAGTTTTTCATTCTATTAATGTTCTTCGAAAGGGTTTGATTTCCAAAAATAAATTTTTAAAAGAAATTGAGGATATTGAACAATACTATTTCGGGTTGATTACGACGAATAATATTCAGTTAAAAACAACAGATTTTTGCAAGAATAAAAGCAATTTTTAATATCCAAATTTCATATCTGTGTATATAAAAGATATATGCAGTACATATTTATATATACATTTATAAAACTGATCTCAATGCCGATGCACTTAACTTACATTAATGCGTACAATGTACATATGTGCATGAATTTTTTTAAATAAATTATTTTTTCTTTTTATCAAAAAAATCACATTTATTCTTTCAACTATGTACTATCAAATTATGAGGGATAAATTCAGATAAAAGCATCGATAGTGTCAATAGCCGAGGTTATATATATGCACTCTCAGTGCTTATAAGCGGGATTTTCTTAAAAGAACTCTCCGCTAATAAACACTTAATGCCGTGCATTTTTGATAATGCTTATACCCGGGGAATACTGTTGCAACTAAAATGTTATTTGTTCCAATGGATCCTATACTACAATTGGTCAAAAGTTTTAAGGCACAGTTTCAATTTTATTTGACAAATTTTCGAACTATTTTTTCATTATTTTCAAAAACACCCTAAGAATGTGTAAAAAAAATTTCAAAATAAAATTCAAAGCCGTTTAAGACATACACCTTGTTGCAATTCTATAAGACAGCTTGATTATTGGCTCTCATTAATATTTGATTTCGTTTTACTCGAAATGACATTTTTTGAAACGGCTTGCACTCTAACTCGAAAAGTATATGTCCGATTACCTTTAATATCTTTTGATTTTGTAAAATAATTTAATATGCAGTGCGTGAACCAACAAAATCAAATAAAAAATATTTTTTCTGCTTTTTATTTCATTTATAAGGTCCAATTTCGTATATGATAAATAGCATTTTTTTTCTTTTATGCGGCATTTTTTTATTTTTTTTTAATTTTACACTTTTTGTTGGTTCACGCACAAGACAAAACTGTTATGTTTGGCCGCATGTTCGCGACCTCAATTTTTAGGCGCTGTATAACCGTAAATATGGCTGCAAAAAAAAAAAACAAAAAAAAAATTGTTAATCTTTAGTCTTAGATTAGTAAAAATAAAAAAATAATTATTCGATATTTAATAAAATAAAAAAAAATACAGGCATTTAAACAAGCCCGCTTTTTACTCAAATAATTGAAACTGGGCCTTAATTTCCTGACTCAATAGGCATATGAACTGTTCTTTAAAGTTAAAAAGATATTAATTGTGAAAATCAAAATCACTTTTTGATCTATTATGGACTTTATCTCACTTATAGTTTTACTTTCGAAGAACAGATTTATTGAATTAATGTAAAGAGTTCATAAATCATGGTACTTATGGTTCTTATCTCTGAGAACTCGTATATTCGATGTAGGCAAAATATTTATTAAGAGATTGATGGATTGAATGAAACTATACAGTTCGTTTTTCAGAAGAACTGCTACATTACAATAAGATTAAATGTTTTTTAGCATTTTATGTATGTTTTAAAGAATCACCTGCAGACTGGACAGTAGTTCTTTTGATCGCTACAACATATCTCATTAGCATTCTTCTATAATATCTTAACACTTCATTCTACCAAACTAAAGCAATATTATAATTGCATTCTTTGGATGTACGAACAAATTCCCAATCAATTGGGAATTTAACATTGAAATAAATTTTTTGTATGATACATCAATTCAAACAATGCATTCTTTGCAAAAAAAAAGTTCTAAATCTTTTTAGGATTGTATGAACATTGAAAGTACATTGTACATTCTACATTAATCTGAAGACTGTGTCCTTTGGAAGTAAGAATGAATTCGTGATCGCTAAGGATTGTGCATTGAATCCACATCTAAGATCTAAATAAATCGTTCTTAAGTTAATGAATATTTTCTTTGACTTTTGTTCTAGTGTTTTCCAACAAAAAAAAATATGTAAAAATTTTCATGAACTCAGATTCTTACACACAATAGTACTTAAACCACAAACAAAAGTTAAAAAACTGTTTCTTGTGCCAAAGAATTTCGGTGTTTGAATGAGATTCGTAGATTTTAAGAACAATGTTTGGTTCAGTGGGTTTACTTTAATGGGAAGGACGCGTTGCTCATTCTGCACACTTCTATTTGTTGTGGACATTCCATGTTGTTTTAAAAGCTGCACCAAGTTTTTGTGTCTTGTCTTTAACTGGTTTCAGTTCCCCCCACCACTTCCTCTTTAACCATCTTATACTGGTTTATTGAACTTATGTTGAACTTCGTTCGCTCTTGGCATTCACCGCGTGCCTTATGACAAATACACATACAGGCCTACAGTGGACACCAGGAGAAAAACGTACCCTTGATGACTTATTTTATACCGTGCTGCAGTATTTTACATGAAGTATTTGCAGCAAAAACACGTTAAGTAACTTAAGACGTATATAACTTGGCGAGCATTTCAACAGAAATAGAACCAATCAAACTTAACTGGATTGAAGTCCTTATTCGATGAATGAATATTGAACATTGTTTAGATATTGGAGACGTTTGCCATCAACACTTTATTTTATTTTCACTGATATTCTTTAAGACAAGGTCCTTAAGACAAGGTCCCTAAAACAAAACTGCTTAGGCACAAACACTTTTTATATTATCACATTAACAGGATGATCACTTTACGGAACTGCTTCACTGTTTCGACGGTTTACGATCGTTTGCTGCTGTTGTTATCCTTTCGATAAACGCGATCGTACTGCACAAGTTGGCAATCATGTCAGTCTACAAAACTCAACGTCCTTCCGCACTCTCGGCCTATATAGGCAGCCTTGAGGTAAACACTTCTCTTAGCAAGGGTAGTTCGCCCCCCTCTCTGTCACTCTGCTCCGCTCTGTCTCTCTACTCTTTCTTGTTTTGCCCACACTCGTTGATTATAAAAAAAAAAGTTGTTGCCGAGTGATTCCTGTTTGGTAGTCCTGGTTCCGGTATTCTTGTTATCGTTTTTGTTGTTACAATGAAATAATCACGCAGCTGTCTACTTTTTTACAGTCCCCTCTCTCTCTCTTTCTTGTCTTTAACTCTCTTCATTCAGTATAACGGCCTCAACAGTGACTCAAATGATGCCGTTGTTTTGTTCCGAGTATTCAAAATTAAAAAAAAAAACAGTGCAAAAGGCAAACAGGACTATAATGGCAGCAACACAAATCCATGAATTGCAGAAATGATACAGGACATAAATGGTACATTTTGTTGTTGGCATTTTTTCTAATCCTTGCACCAATACAAACAAATGCTGTTTTGATCCCTATTATTTGTCTAAGTCCATATGAAAAAAAAAAATATAAATGAGAGAATGAAACACTGAAAGTTAGAATATAAATGCAACTTTTCAGATACTTTGATTTACACTGTGAAAATAATTCAGAGAAAAATAATTTAATTAAAAAAGTAAATTATCAATGGCATAAATATTGAGTTAGTGCAGAAGAAACTTATGAATATAATGTAATTTATAACTTATAAATATTAAAAAATACAAGAAATATCATTTTACACCGTGCAACACACGTGAGATAATCCAACATATTTTAAAGAGGATAAAATAATATACCGTGGCGTCCGTGGCGTAGTTGGTTAAAGTGCGTGGCCGCTATGTCAACGAACTTTGGAGACCTAGGTTCGAACCCCAGCAGCGACAGAAAATTATTCGAATTAAAAAAATTTTTCTGTACGGCCGCCACCTCTCTGCAGACAATGGCAAACCTCAGAGAGTAATCACAATGCCATGTAAAGCTTCTTGAGAACGAGAACATTCCGTTCATCGCCGTTCGGAGTCGGCGTTAAGCATGTAGGTCCGGTTCTCGGTCAATTGTGTACAAACTTAAATAACACGCACAACACAATTGATCATAGGTCAAAGTCCTTTCAAGGGCTAAAATGGCCAGTTATTTATTTATTTTTTTTTTTTTTTTTAAAATAATATACCGGTTTTAACCACTTTAAGTGTGTCGTGAGAGAATAATTTGAAGACACAGTGGCCTTAAAGGCGCTACTTTATTTCGGCATTTTTGTATCAGATGACTTCGTATCGTTCATTTATCTTATAGAAAAGTAAAATATTTCGTTTTAAAAACTGTTCTTACTCATTATTTAAAATGCATAAAAAAGTGGAAAACTTGCTGACCTGACATGAAAAAAGCTGGGATCCATGGGCACAATATCTGCCCGCTTTCTATTACATATTAGTGGAATTTTTCATGTGTGCGACCAAAATTAGGATCCTTCGAACTATTTTGTGGTCAGACTATTTCTAGTATTACTTTACTTTTGAGCAAAATGGTCAAGAAAGCGATTCATAGATATAAAATTGTGAAAAATGAGATAGTATCCCAAAATTTTGAACAATACGGGCAAGACAGTGACTTATAGATGATGAAAATGTGAAAAGTGGTATAATGTCTCAAAAATATCTCTCAAAAATCGTTATCACGCCCGACTAACTTAGAATACTTATCGCATTTTTACACTTAACCATGTATATATTTTTTTTTTATCTGGTAACTGCCTTTTTCAATATCCTTTTTTAAGGAATAAACAGAATAAAGTATAAGTGTTAATATAATATCCATTAAAGAAGCCCCGGCAAATTGACCTGTTTACAGTAAAACAATCATAACATTTGAAGTTTTATTTTAAATTTGTTTTTTTTTTTCTTTTATTTTATTTAATAATTGAGATCTAATTTTCTGAATTCCTATTTTTGGTGCCTTTAATCCAATTTTACGAATCGCAAGGACCATGATTCGAGTTCTCTATCGGACACATAAATGTTTTCAATTCAAATTAATTTTTCTTTTCGGCCGTCACCTCTCTGCATAAAATTGCAAATCTCGAAGAGTGAATAAATGCCATTCAAGTTTCTTGGAAGATGAACATAGTAGATCCTGTTCCTGATCATTTGTGTACAAACATTCAAAACACGCACAACACAATTGATCATATGAACCTCGGTCAAAGTAGCATCAGGGGATTGAAAAACAATTTAATTCCTAAAAACCATCAAATATTTTAGGGTGTAATAGTTTTTTTTCTCAGTGTATAATTAAAGAAATTTGCAGCATGCGGCTGCATTTATGTCGGATTCCTCGCATACTATACAATGAAGGTACAATAAAAACTCTTGCAGCTTGCTAGAATGCATTTTTTATTCCTGGGGTGGTGATTACGCAACATAATGTTTTGTTCAAATAATTTTTGAAAGGGATTCAATAAAATGTATCCCTTATGTTGAAAATAAAACTTATCCGACAATTTCACTTGAATTAAAAAAAAAAAAACTACAAATCACAGCGGCAAGAATCCCAAGCTGCAGCTAAAAAAAAATTGTCCTTTTTCGTGATTCGTTTTTCAAAAGATGCGCGCGCAACTCAGGTTGACAAAAACCTGAATCGAATGTATGAATGATGGTTGTATTTGTGTCTGTAAGCATTGCAGCTGATGCATGTTACAAAGAAGTTAATATCCCGTGACATACAGTTTAGCATTGGCTCAGATGAGCAAAAAAAAAAACATATAAGCACGGAACAGATTTTTCAATCTTTACAAATCAAAGTAAGACAAGTCAGCTGTTTAACTCATAAGGCAGCTGTGAAAAACTTCGAGACAAAAAGAAAATTATTATTGAGAAAACATTTCAAAATGCTTCTTCTGGAGCATTTGGCTTTTAGCTATAGTATTGAAGACTGTCAATTACGTGTTGGTTAAGAGGATAATTTTCGTACAGAGATCAAGTAAATTTTTAAGAAATATCTCAGCCCTTTAAACATGGGCATTGATTTCAATTGTTTTGAACCTTGCTTGTTTTTCGGAAGATTGTATCTCAGCTTTTCACTCTGGGTGTCAAGTTGATACAGCTTACATGGATTTTTCAAAAGCATTTGACAAAGATACCCATTCGTTATTGATGTATAAATTGGTGGCTCAACTGTCCTAAAGTATTTAATATCGCACCTAAATAACAGTAAAAGTTTTGTTCATTTTGAAAATTATAGTTCGTTTTCATTCAAAGCTTTATAAAAGGACTGAATCATTTCGGAATTCACACACCTTTAATGCATTCAAAAACTGTATTAACCAGATTGCAATCTCATGCTACTATTGCATTAATGAGTTATAGATGAACAATTCATAATTTTATAAAGAAAAACGATTGTAAACCCAATGATCTGTAAGGAATGAGACTTATGGAAATATCAATCCCATTCTTGTAGGCTTAAAAAATATGATGAATACACTCAGTATTATCATTCTTTTCCAGCTCTCAAACACTGGACATTGTATTTACTACCATACTACTTCTACTACTGCTACATTTACTTCTAATATAATACTTTTTCTTTATATGATATAAGCCAATGGCAACCCATCACAGTAAGGCAGGGTTGATAAATGAGTTTTTCAATTTGGTATAGAAATACAGAGTAAATTGTAATAAATTAAAGAAAATAGCATCGAATAAAATTTAAAAAAAAAAAAATAATGATATTCATTTAAATTCAATTGTACGTTTCTTAAGAGTTCGGTTATTTTAACATAAAGTTTTAATTTTTATAATAAATCACAAATATTTTTTATAAGGTTTGATTACATGTCTTATAAGATTCATAAAATAAAAATTCATTGAGATCATAAAAGCATAGAAGTAAAAATTAGGAACTTAAACTAATAAATAAACTAATAAGTAATAAACAAACTGAACTAATAAACAAGTAAAGAGCTCTTTTTATAGTTAAAAAACAAGTAAATAAAAAAACAACGTATACGTTTATGGTTAAATCTCTCAGTCCAGCAATTCTCAACTATCAATTAAAATTTTTTTTACAGAACATTTTTCATTTGATATATAACTTCTAAAATCAATATTGTGGCATTGTTTTCCACTAGACCAAAACTCTTTTGGTTTTATTAAAGATGAAATTGTTGCTATATTAAGTCTGTTTCATTGTTTTTTTAAATTTTTAAGAAAATATTCTTACAACGTTTGCTAAAGAATTACATTCTATATACCCAAGGCTACCAGCGGCGCTTCTGACCTTATAGCGAATTTTCCGTTTCCTCCAAGGAAACTGTGACCTCCATTCTTGAAGGAATGCTACTTCATAGTTTTTCGCTTGGTGTTTAAGTGATCGTTTCCTATTTTTCCTGTCAGCCTGAAGTGACATCGACGCTATTTTTAACTGGTATGCAAAAATCGATTTTTCCTCAATATTGAGTGTTTTTGTTACTTTTTCTAAGTCAAGTCGCCTTTCTCCAACTTCGTATATGTTAGTTAACTCTCCGTTGAAATGTGTTAAGGAGATGAAGGATCTTGGTATAATTTTTTATGCTAAATTTTAATTTCTATGCCACTTGGATTATATAATTCTAAAAACATATTCGTATAGCTTTCTTGCGTCGAAATAGTTCAAATTTTTTAGACGCCTATACATTAAAATCAGCCATGGCGGCCGTGGCCGAGTGCGTTAAAGTTTGTGAACCACTCGGCGAAAATTTTCGAATCCGCTACCAGACACAGAAAATGTTTTTAATTGAAATTAATTTTTCTGATCGGTCGTCACCTCTCTGCAGACAATGGCAAACCTCAGAGAGTAAATAATGCCATGTAAAGCTTCTTGAGAATATGCCATTAGTCGTTCGGAATCTGCATAAAACTAGTAGGTCCAGTTCTTGTTCAATTGTGTATGTACAAATTCTCTCAAGGGCTGAAATGACCAGATTATTTTATTTATTTATTTTTATGCATTAAAATTAATTTTAACACGTTTTTATTAGCTTCACTTTATTTGTCTGTCCCGTGCAAATCTCCATTTTTAACCAACTTCCCGATGAGCTAGTGTTTTGAAACTTAAAATGTAGCTCAGAACTGGATGACAACACAATATTAACTTATTTTTTTTTTGTCTGTACGTTTGTTTGTTTGGCAAAAATACGAAATTATTTGATACATATTAAAAATCAAACAAAAAACTGAAAAGATCTGAATGTGAGTACGTAAAGGGATCGCTTTATAACCTCAAGGTATTGAGTTCGAGCATCCACAATGTGAACGGATTTTTTGTGTTTTTTTTTTTTTACTAGGCAAATTTAAATTTTGAAAAATTCACCACAGAAGGTGTAAAAAAATGTAAAAACGAAGTTTGTTTGATTTATTGCTATTTTAATAACACTTGTGCGTGGGTTCTGTAGCTCAGAGTACACGGCGGTTTCTTTATAATTGTGAGTTTGGGCCTCGACAATGTCAAAGCATTTTTCCGAATAAACCACGTTTTTAAAAATAATTAAAAAGTATAAAATAATTTCTCCTAGAGTGGGGCTTTTTGTTCTCCTAACAACGTAGGGCGCATATATATGCTAAACAGGAGCTCGAACAGAAAATAAATGACATTGAAAGCTTCTTGAGAATATTATGATACCAATAACCGTATCCAGTCAGCATAAAACTAGTCAATGTAGATCTCGACTATTTGTGCCAAATACATTTAAAAACACGCACAACACAATTTGATCATAAGAAGCTCGGTCAAAGTCCTTTCAAGGGCTGCAATGGCCATTGTTTTTTTTTTGTATTTTTGATTTATGAGACACAAGCGCTTAGAATGAAAATTTTATACTAAGTAAATAAAATCAAATCGGGACAAAATAGGCTAAGGAGGAAAATATGTTTTCCTCAAACAAAATAGATGTATGGCCCCGTTTACCAGTGTAAACGGTAAGTTACACAGTAAACGGGGACAGTGTTTTCAAAATAAAGGGTGACCAGATAGTATGATAGTTTTTCTAATTGTTATTTTTCATCAGCTGTCAAAATATTAAATGAGGTTTTCTATTTTATCATGTATCTCCTTACGTTTGCGGGTGGAAATTATTAAAAAATATCGAAATTCCTACTCAATTTGAAAAACGCAAAGTATTTATCAAATACGCATATTATTGACTCAGTGGATATGTCAACAAGGAAAATTGCTGTTATTGGAGCGACCAAAATCCACAAGTGTTCAATCAAGGAGCAATTGAAATGCATTTACAAAAATTGACTATTTGGTGTGGTTTATGGCACGGCGACATCATCGAACATTATTTCTTTCGAAATATGAAACAAGACACCGTAATCGTCAATTTAACTCGATAAAGAGAGATGCTAACCGACTTTCAGTGGTCAGAGCTCAATAATATCGATATATACAAGCTGTTGTTCCAATAAGACGGCCCTACATGCCATGCAAGCAACTCAACGTTCGAGGTGGAGAAGGACAAATTTGGAGACCAGGTCATCACACGCCGAGCTTTCATCAATTGGCCGCCGTAATCGTGCGACTTGACTCACTTCGATTACTTTCTCTGGGTCTACGTCAAGTCTTTAGTCTACGCTAACAAGTCAACCACTTTTGACGAGCTCTAACATTCGAGACGTTATTTGCGGAATAATGCCACACATATAGGACCGTGTCATTAAAAATTGAACCGCTTGAAGCACTACCAACGAAGCCACAGAGGTACATTTTTAGTTATGTGCTATTCCATACATAATGGCATGAATGTAGTTTCAAAATAAATTAAGAATTAATTTAATATCTCACACCGTTGTTGTTTTATTTCTTTTCCTATTGTTATTATTTGGTCACCCTGTATGACAGTCCTCTGTTTCATGATTTACAGCTAGATGTTGTCAAAGCTCTTTATTCCACCTTCTAGTCTATCATGAAGTTACTTTGAGTTCGTATGGAAATTAAGACATTACCTGAAACTCAATTTATAAACCTTGAGTCTTCTGCGGTTGACCAATAGTGACAGCAGTTTTCAAAACTCGAAATGCTACAATGAAGTTATTGTCATTTACTGAAATAAAAGGAATATAATGAACTTTAAATATAGATTTAAAGTACTTTATAAATCAATAGTACAAATGTACTTTTTTCTCCTTAAAAAAAAAGATGAATTCTATTAAAACTACACTCTACGTTCAAGATGCTGCCGGCCTAACAAAGAAAACATACGACTTTTGCCAAAATTATTGTTTATTCTTCCACATAGTCCCCTTTCAGCTCGATACACTTATTCCGCCGATGTTCTAACAATGCGATGCCTTTTGAATAGTAAGATTTCTCAAGAGCTCTGTGTACTTCCACTGGGACCCACTCTTTTCATTCATCCATCGTCACTATTTTACGCATAAAATCAGTCGGATTTTGTTTAAACATGTCCAAACATTGTTGGGAAGTGCGAACACGTCAATTTTTAGTTGATTGTTAACGAACGCAGTACCCATCTTGCAGTTAGCTTTCTCATACCCAAATGTTCATGCAAAATCTAAACCACCGACCCACTTGATATGCCTACGGCTTTAGCAAGGTGCGTTTTATATTTATAACCCACCCAATACACCATTGTGTTTTCTTTTATAAAAATTAAGAAATCAGTTTCCGATTAATAAAGAACAAATCTCGTTATATTTAAACAAAACGTGTGATTTGTCATCTTAAGGTGTTACAATATCATTTCATAATTATAACCCAGTCGCAGTTCTTTCTTATAAAAAAGTGGTTTGTATTATGCAACATTTTTTTAAGAATAACAACTAATAATGTTAAATCTGACCTAGGTATGCCGCGTGGTAAAACTTTGTCAGAAGTAGAAAACGGAAAAATTTTGGCTTGGGCTTCTGAAAACATTTCAGTGAGTGAAATTTAAAAAAAAAACTTGAACGCATCCGACGCGTGATCAATAATTTTCTTAAAAATACGGAAGAATATGGTAAAAAAAGCTATCCAGACGTAAGAGAGGAAGGAGTGTGCAATCATACGAGTGGCAAGTAACTCGACAGCCAGTTGTTTTGGTCTGGCAAGAACTTGCAACACCAAAGTGTCAAAAACAACAGTTTGGCGTGTGTTGCAACGATGCCCTGATTTTTGTCGAGCTAAATTGAAAGCAATCCCAAGGCTCTTTAAACGGCATAAGACCGCGCGACTGGAATTTGGTGAAGAAAATATGGATACTGATTGGTCTTCTGTAAGTGAAATGAGTTGCAGAAGTGTTATTTGTATAAAATTTACGTTTCTGCTTGCAGGTCATATTTTCTGGTAGGAAAAAAAATTGAACCTTGACGGATAAGACGGCTCACACTTTTATTGGCGAGATTTGCAAAAAGAACCTCGCTACTTCTTAAAGCGGAAATTTGGTGGTGGGTCAGTAATGGTCTGGGGAGCGTTTTAGGAGCAAGGTACTTTAGAAATCCAGTTTACATACTAGCTCGGAAACATATGAGTGGCACACGCGTAAAAAATTTTCAACTTTGAAGTGGCCAGCGTGCTCCCCAGACCTAAGCCTAATAGAAAACCTATGGGGAGTACTGGTTCGTCGGATTAATACTCACAATGACCAATACAACAACGTTGGTGAGTTACAAAACGCCATCATGAATGCCTGGGAGAATTTGGATATCTTACAGAACTTAATTTCTTCCATACGTAAGAGTTTTTGAAGTAATAAATGCTAAAAGGAGCCATATGAACTTGTAAATGCTGGTTTTTGTTTTGAAAAGTTTTAAAATACAAAAAAATTAAGCCTGGGTTATAAATATTAAACTCTTCATAATAAGATATTTAAATTGAATGGGTCTCGATTTTAAAATTATTCAGTTAATATGATCTGAATACTGAATCTATTTTTTTCTATATCTTTTTTAATGAGAATAAAACAATTCTGAAACGTAGGAGTGAAATATATCAATATTATGTGGGTGGGTTATAAATATGAAACGCACCTTATCTCACGCACTTTCACTTTCGCAATACAAAATCGTAGATTTTTCCAATACATTCTGGAATGGTCACAGTTTTTTGTGCTCCCCCGGCGTGTTCATCTTTCGTACTGATTTGACCTCTTTTGAACTCTGCAATCTATTATATAACGGTTGAAAGCGTTGCAGTTGATATTACCGATATTATTATCACTATAATATTACCGAGCTTTTCTTTTGTTATTTTCGCCCTTTTGGTACGCAAAACTCAATGCTTAATGAAGGCACGAAATTTTTCTTTATTCATTTTTATAACAATCCCAAAAGTTGTCTAATTTAGAACACTGTAACGTCACTGTTCATTGGCATTTCGATCTAACATTTTGAGTGTGTTCATGTTAAAGTTGCCACTGGTCAAAAATTCAAATTCACAACAAGATTCACTACAGTTCATTCATTCAATAATTATGAAGAGCACCAACATAAATACAATTTATAACAATAGCATAAACAATGTACCACTATTAATTTTCTCACAAAAATATGCGTTTTCTGTCCTCATTACTTCATAGTTTTGTGTTGGAATTTAAACTTCAATCTTGCATAAATTTTAATTAAAAATTAAACAATCCCTATTTTTTACATAAAATGAGTTAAAAAGGTATTGATTTTAACCAAGAACTGAAACTTCAATCAAAATTAACAATCCTTTTCATAGTTAATTTCAATTTATCTTTTAGAATGGGTTTTGTTTTCTTTCTGCTTCTTTTTATTTAACATAATTCTAAGTCAACTTTCGTCCAATAGTGCATATATTCCAAATGACAAATTAATATAAAACTCTTAACCCTCTCTCCCGCAAGTCTACACCGAGGCACACTGCGTTCCAAAATAGAGATTACATGAGAGTTTGTCATGATACTTAAGTTGTGGTTATTTAAAAATTGAAAGAATTTAACGACTAATTGGAAATAGTTTTTAGATAAAATTAAGATACTTATGAAATATAATTTATAGCTTCTTTTAGATTTCAAACCGGTAATAGGAACCGAAGGACCTGATACCGATATTAAAAAAGCATTTTTAAATGTTTAAATGAAACATCAAGGACATTCAACTTGCCAAAAAGATAAGTCAATTAAAATTTTAAGTAAATCACTTCAAATTTGTTTAAAGCACTTTATTACCCTTTACCTGTATTACACCACACTACACCCTATTTTGAAGAACTTTCAATGTTCTGCGCGTTCCACTAGACATCTTCAAATATCAAGTGTCTGTAAAAGCGGTAAGCACCGGAATCTTGTTGCCATTATTGGCCTCATTTAGTGTTTAAACAGGAGAAAAGACGACACATAACAAATCGAAGTAGATAAAGATTAAAACATATACAAAAGCGTAGCCCTCACGTACCTTCCTCTGCTTAGCTATCAGCGTATGCAAGAAAACAGGTCATTAAACATGATTTTAATGTCAATGGCTTAAAGCAGTTGAAACGGGGTTGTTGATTTATTCAATACATATTTTTTTTCCTGCTCTTGCAATTTCTATTCTGCTTAACATATGGTGAAAATAAGGATTGATTTAAAAATTTTTACATTAACGTTGGTAGAGTAAAGCGTTTGGATAGGCTTATCTACATAAAATGATCCTCACATCTAGAATGCTCTTACAACTGAGATATTATATGTTGACATCGATGTTATTATAAGCGATACATCGATGCCAAAAGAAAAAACAGCGATATTGATAACTCATTTATAGCCTTATTTCGAACGAAGAGAGAGTACATACTAAAGAGAATGCATGTGAGCCACAAGCATGGTAAAATAAAAAGATGGATGCAAGAGTGAGAGCGTAGACTCAGAACTGTCAAATCGAAATTATTTCTATTTGAATTATTTATTTGTACCTTTTGCAGTTTCGACAAAAGGAGAGCACAAACAGTCCTGCTTCTACCTGGTTAATTCTACTGTGGCCACAAGTACTGTACAAAGTTAATTTTTTAACGATACAGCCAAGAATAACGTCGCCTACGATAGCTTCTTTTCTAAAACTACAAATAATGAAGGTTATGAATGAAAACAAATGGGATAATATGGTTTAAGAAATTTTTCATACAAAATATATAAATTGTTTGGATTCCTTTTTTCAAATTTTGTTATTAAGTATAAATTTTTCTTAATATCATGCGTCCGTATTTTGTAAGAAAATTTTCTTTCTTTCATATTTTAAATGTTATAATCTATATCGCACACCCTCTTCAAAAGAGACACAACTCAAAATTTTTAAATTTTGACTTTTTATTACAAATCAACTCGTAATGAACATCTCCATCGACTGTCAAAATTTTGTTTTAATCTGATTTCTCTTTAATTTAAAAAAATCATTTTGTGTCCTTCTTTTGTATGAAGTTGCTTGAGAAACGAAATAGTTTTTTGACTCTCCTGAAAATTTCCAAATTTTGAGCTGTGTCCCTTTTGAAGAGGGTGTACTATAAAAATAATATAATTTGACCTGCTAGGCCTAATAAAATAATGAAAACATCCAAAATACATCAATGTATCGAACTTATAACTGATTTTTTTAAACATCGATAATTGTCATCTTTTTAAGAACGATAATGCATCCCTATTCATATCAGGCCCCTAGCCCATAACGGGCACCGCGGCGAAGTGAATGAACATCTTTGAGCATATGCGTCAAATTCGTACAGGACGAACGAAGGAGAAACGAAAAGCTCTCACAGCTGCTTAACGACTGAGACAGCAGCCCGAGCACGATCTGCATCGTGAAGTGGACAACCACAACGAACGGCAGTCAATGAAATCAACGGTTTCCTTAAGCTATCGTATTTCTGGCGTTATATGAAGAAGCTGCGGATGAAGGCGAATGTGCGAGTTAAGTTGCAAAACAATACGTCTGCCGAGATTTTTTGGAATCAATTGTTGACGATTGGTAATGGAGAAGCATCAGTCAGCGTTTCCAACGGATTAATTCCATTCCTGCCGAATTTCCGCTTTTTCACAACGACGAGGAGCTCATGATGAATGTGTTCTCAAACATCGTCCAGAATTTGTCAACCACGATAAATTGAGTGCACGTGTGATTTTGGCAGTGAAATATTAGTTATTCAAAATGCAATTGCTGGACAGTTCCATTCGTTCAAATTAGTTGATTGTGTCAACCAATCCGAAAGAAGTAACCGGAATCAAACGGAGTTCCTGAATTCATTGGATTTGCAAGGACTACCACCGCATAATTTACAACTGAAGGTAGGGTCTGTTATCATCATGCTTCGGAACTTCAATCAACTGAAATTGTGCAATGGAACAAGATTGGTCATGAAGCAACTCAAGAATAATGTGTAATAAGGTGTAATAATAAGGCAATCAAACATAGAGAGACAGCAAGTAGAATATGAAAATGCAGCGTATGTATTTGCATTTAGTTCTTTGCAAATAGATATGCGGCAGAAGTTCCGCACACAAAATTATGTGGAAACAATTTAAATGTTATGGAAACAATTAATAAGAAATGTTTGAGTAGATATGCAATGCTGGTTCCAAACCAAAATCACGTGTATTTTCTTGTGGAGGTCTAAGTTCGTCAAAGTGTATCAAAATTCAATAAAATGTCTCATTTTAACCTTTATCCAATACACGATCTATCCAAGACACGAACCAAAAAAGCTTTAAATGAGACATTTTGTCGAATTTTGAGACACTTTGTGGAATTTAGACCTCCATAAGCAAATTCACGTGATTTTCGTCTGGAACCGGCATTGTATATCTACTTGTTTGTGCAAAATTATGTGTCTTAAATTATTTGTAAAGAGTTAACATAACATATATATAACTATTTATCTTGAATTCACATGCTCCTTCCATGGCCAATTATGTATGGCATGTACGTGTTTTAGAAATCCTCAATCTTTGTTTTCTTACACGCCGGTCAACAAAATTAAAAACATAGCCTATTAAGAAGTGACATATGATTATCTCAACCTCTTTACATTCCGTGTAAATAAGGGATATTGAATTCAATTTAATTCAAAAATGTTTCATTCCATCAACAATTGAAATTCGAGTGGCGCACAGTTGTTTAATCCAATACAAAGTTTGGAAAAAAATAGAAGGAGTAATCGTAGAGCAATAAAATTTGGTACATAAGTTAGAATTACTTCTATTAGAAGTTGTTAAAAAAATTTTTGAAATCCGCCCACTAACACGCCTACCTCTCTTATAACACAAAATTTTAAAAAACTATATTTTTTTCGTATTGAAGTTATATCAAAACGACTCACTCAAGGATCTGAAATATATACGAAGATTAAAAATAAATTGCCACGCCCACCTCCCATACTTTTTATACGATATTTGCATAGCATTTAAATGGAGCAGTTGTATACCAATAAAATTTGGTATATACATAAGTTGAAATGAACTATATAAGAGCACTTACAAAAAATTTTGCAAATCCGCCTACAAACACGCCTACCTCCTATATAACACAAAAATTTAAGGCGGTCTTCTCATTCAAAACCCGTTTTTTGGACCCTTTTTAAAAAAATTCTTATTTGAAAACGCAAAGAATAATTGAAAACTTTTTTTATTTATTGTATTACAAAAGGTTCAAAGTAAATAAAAAATTTTTTTTTTGCCTCGATACGTGGGCTGTTCAAAAAGTAATGAGACTTCAAAGTTGGTGGTGAAAAAAAAAGGTGTCGTCACGGCGGCCACGATTCCGGGTCTCCGGAGCGTCCGAAATGAAAAAAAAAAACGGGGTTATAATCAGTATAGATGTAATTCTCGGGTGAACCTCAAGCTTAATTTTGTAATTTTTTTTGACAAAATGGCGGCCATTCAAAAAAAAAAATTTCAATTTCGGGTTTTTTTTTTGTAGTTTAGTGTAAAAAAAAAAATAGTAAAAAATTTTTTAAAATTATGATCGAGGTTCACCCGAGAATGGTGACAATTCTGCGTCGATTCCACTTTGTTTCATGAAAATCGGTTCAGTTGAACTGGAGATATCATGGCCGCCAGTTCGAAAAACGTGGGTCGAGATAAACGCGTTTAAAGTTTGAAGTAAAGTTTGAAATAGCTCATTTTGACGAAGACCTTGCTTCACAAAAAAGGCTGTATCTTCTAAAGTATTTCGAATTTCTAAAAATCCTTTTAGGGGCATATTCACAACTACCCAAGCTATAAATAAATGCAAAAAACAAAAGTCGAAAAAAAAAAGTTGCTCAATGAGAAGACCGCCTTAAAACGATATTTGTCTTTTTATTAAAGCTATATCAAAACAACTCAATGAAGAATATAAAATATATGTTTATATTTAAAAATAAATTGCCACGTCCACCTCCCATACAAAATTAGCATAGCCTCTCAAACTCAAGAACGACTCTTCGTAGATCGATTAAATTTTGTATATAAGTTGCAATTAGCCCTATTAGAGCACATGTTAAAATACCTGCTTCAATACTTGGGGAGTACACAATTTTTTTTTTAATTAAAGATTTACATTTTTTTTCTTATTATATAACATTTAGGAATTTCCTCTACATAATTAAAACAAGAAAAAAAAGAAGAAAACAAAAATATTACATATTCTTTATGACAATTTGTGCAGTACGGATGGGTATAAATATGCATTCACTCTTTTGTTCGTTAAACCCAGGTTAGCAGCAATTAGCAGCCACTTTTTTTTAAATGCTTACTACAAGCCTACAGTTTAAGATTTTTATAGTTAGAAACCGTCGATAAGTGTCGATAACTTAGTTGTGGTCCACCAAACTTTGAAATCTGGGAAAAACATGGTCTTAATAAAATTATTAAAAAAAAAAAACACAATAATAAAAAAAATACATATGTCATTACAAAATGTATTTTAGATACATTACAATATTGTATATAAAGTTGTAATTAAGTATTGTAAATAAGTGAATACAAGCAATTATGTCGGAGCAGTTCCTACCGGAATCCGGCTTAAAATTATGGCTGTTTTTGAGAAGAAAAATTTTGCCGACATTCACTGCTCGTCCACAAAAATTGAGAAGACTTATCCTAGATTTTTTTTTTAAATATGTTATTGAAACATTTCTAAACTTAAATTAAAAAAAACGAACAAAACTTACGATATGAAAAAAATGATTTAATTCCACTTTGAAACCACTGCGTGGCGAGATCTATTATCGATCTCGAATGTTCGATCAAAAAAATTGATTTCGGGAGGAATCGTGAATGCTCGAAATTATTTCAATAAAAAAAAGAGTTAGGGCGTAACGAAGTTCACCGTGTCCTCTAATAACTTCTGTAAAAAGTAGATTCTTACTTAAAGGTATATACAAAATGTGTGTCATTAAATACAACTACTCGTATATAGGTATTATAGGTAATATGGGTATTATAGTAATACTAGCAACCACTGGTGCGCTTTGCTGCACCAATCAACTATAAAAATAATAATAATTTTTCTGACTTTCATTTTGTTGTTAACAGACGCTCTATTAAGAAGAGACAGAAGAGAGCGAAATGTGAGAAGCGAATAGTTTGCTCTGAGTTTGATAACATTGTTCTCAGCTGCTGTTAAGAAAAGAAAAAGCAACATAACAACAACAATTATATGCAATTATATGCAAACTTTAATAAGCTATAACTTAAAAAATTTTTAAGAAATAAAAAGTCCAGTTTGCACATCTACAGGTCTAAACCTACTAAGAAATACTAAAGTTATTAAGATTGGACTTGTACTTAAAAAGCCTTATGCCGGACAAAATTTGAGTTTGCGTAATATATATAAGATAGGTAATAAGTTCAAGCATTGCGAAGTTAGAAAACGTTTTTTATTTATTTAAGTATTTACCCTGCAGTAGAACCAACTAGTTTAAAACCAGTCTACATACTAGTTGAAAACTGAGCAGTACTAGTTCCAGATCGTCTTTTTTCATATACCCAACTGGTATTTTTAAGATGGCAATGTAAACAAATCATATATTGCCTTCATCTGAAAAACTTTTTCAGTATTTTCAAAACTATTTGGCTTTAACCAAATGTGTGAAGTTCTGATATTATTTAAACTACTTCCGTTTGGTTAGTTTTGAAACTGGTTTATTGTGATTTAACAAAAACTAGTTAGGTTTCAACTATTTTTGTAACTAGTAAATTGTGACAAAATATTAACTAGTTTCTTTTGAACTAGTATAAAAACTGCTCATGACTTACTGCCAATTAGTCTTACACTGCAGGGTATTTATAGGCATATTCAAAGTATTCAAAAACTCAACCCAAAAAACTCTATACCTTTTATAAGATAAATCAACACTCACTTCTCTTATACTCTTCTCGTAACAGAAACCGGTTTACAATTTTTAACTGACTCGTTTTTCAGAGTCTTGTGTTCATCTTAACGAAAACTATTTTTAATGAGTATAATAAAAAAAATTTTAAATTTAACGAAAAACCTAATCGAAAAATTATAATGTTTGAATATTATTTAACCCTTTCAGTCACGAAAATCGTAGCGTGGAGCTAAAAATCTGAAAATTTGTACATATAGTAATCTGAGGTCCTTGAACATGAATCTGTTAAAAAAGTTGGAGATTGTATATCTCACCGGGCCGGAAAACCATGTCCAATATATTGGACTTTGGTACTGCAGGTATCACAAATTCCAGAATATAACTAATGTGTTTATAAAGTGAAAATAATATTTTATTTAACTTTATTATTATAAGAACAGAAATTATTCAATTTATTTACATATAGGACAATTTTTTAATTTAAAACACTTTCTTCCGGCTTTGAATTTGAGGCTCACGTGCTTTACTACAAGACCTTACTAAAAAATTAATTTAGAAAATCAAAACGGAAAAAAATGTAAACATTTATATTTTTCTCAGAGAGCTAAATGAGCACTCCAACTAGTAGCAGCGCAGAGAAATCAAACAACCTAATCTCCGTAAAAGAATAATTCTTTGAACATGCTGAATTCTCTTGTCCAATATATTGGACAATGTGACTAAAAAAGTTACTGAAAACCGAAACGAAAAAACCCAAAAAATTAATTATAAACCGATTTCTCTAATAACCCGAAACTGAGTTTGAAAACTCTAAATGGAAAAAAGAGCTTTGGGCATATAAAGAGTGTCCTAAAAGTCACTGATTAGGACACTACTTTTTTGTGACAAGCCTAGAATACTACATAAGTCTATGACGTAGAGCGTAGAACAAAGAGTATTTAATCTTAAACCAACGTGTACAAATTGTGGAAATTCACTTCAATAATTCGTTAAATCTGCACACTCTCGGTCACCAAATGCAGGAATGTCATGGAAAATTTCATGAAAACGGCTCCCGAGTTCAAAGCAAGGTGAAAGCAGTCATTTGTCTGATATAATCTTTTCTAAATAACCTCCATGTCTCTAATTTATAATTCAATAAAAACTCGCAGACATTTTGACAAAGCAATACGTTTTATTAAGAAATTAAAATTTAAGTGACTTTTGGGACACCCTTTATTTAATAAATGAACCCCAGTTAAAAGTTGGAGAATAGTAAAAGGAGGATCTACATTTATAGAACCGATTGAAAGGATTAATATGTGCTACGCTGTTAATTTTCTGACTGATACAATAATTCTTAATAACTCTTCTTTACAGTTGAAAACACCAATTGATACGACCATTCTTTCTTTAATGGTTTGGTAAATCCTTAGCTCAAAAAAATCTATACAAAAATTGTTCTATCAATTTTATTTTTTCACTTTTTTATTTTTTGCAGAAGATTTACTTATATAGGCAAAAATCTAGAGTAATAGAACCTATACATACAACATACTAAAAACAAATTTAAACCTTTTGATACAACTATTTGAATTTCTCGAGACCACAAATAATTGCAATACATAGCATGACAATCTTTGTAAACAAGTGTAATTGTAACATTATTATGAGAAGAATGAGGATGTTTATGAACTCAAATACCGTATTCTTCTCTATTTATTAACCCTGCATATCGCGTATTTGAATACGAATATTCAAAAAAATTATCCTGACTTAAATCTTAGTGATTCCACTCGAAAATTTTTTATTATCAATCATGTTCGGCTTCCATCAGATGACGTTATCATAGTTGTTTTCATATCTTAATAAGATATGTACTTATGTATTTAAGGGAAGGGTTCCCTCATTTTGGACTAAAAAATCGATTTTTTTTTTTGCAAAAAATGAAAGCCACATATGTGTAGAATATGTGTGTAAATGGATTTTTCGATCCGACGAATATTTTTTGAATGGCAACGTCTTGAAGACACCTATCTCACGCGCGCTACGTCCAAACTAAACTTTTAAAAAAACTTCAAACGCGCTTATCTCGAAACCACGTTTTCCGATCTAACTAAAACTCTCAGGCCTGATCTATTGATCCGATTCTCTTTATCTAAGAACTGTTTGGAAGTGCATGCTTTTTTGTACGCCCTGAACTAACATCATGTATAAAAATTATTTATTTATATTTTTTTAACGTTGTTGAAATGGAAAAAAACAAGCAAAATTTTAACTTTTAGTTCTAATGTTCATTATTCAATGAATTTTACATGGATAATAACAATTTTAGTTGCAGTCATAGAAAATATCATTATCTTTAAGTAATAACAACAATTTTTGATTTCAGTCCACCACAAGCGGCAGAATTTTAGTTAGGACACCATGTTTCGCGCGCAGCGGCCCACGGAAATGTGCATTTTGTAGCCGCCATTTTGAATTTTTTCAACTTTTTCCCTTTTTTAAATTCTCTGATAATAAACTAATATAATCATCAAAACCAAAAGTTCGTACGCCTTTTCATTGTCCTACAACAAAAATACAAACTTTGCCTTATTTTTGTCCATAATGAGGGAAACCTTCCCTTAAGTGAAGACGACATTTTGACCATTGGAACAATAATATATAAGAAAAGTTTTCAGATATAATTTATTAAATAATTAATTTTATCTAATTGGAGTTCTTTGGAGAGGTGTGGCAGTTTGTTTTCCTCTGAGTTATTTATTTATTTATTTATTTATTTATTAATATCGAAAATTAGTACAGTAAGATTCATGAATATCTTTATGCGTACAACATGTTTTTATGATCAACACTTAACAAACAAATATAAAAGTATTAAAATAAAGAAATGAGATATCCTCCATTCATAATTACCGAATTCTCATTTATTTTAATAAAAAGATTCAGAAACTAAATATATTATACTACAAGATTTTTTAGGCCATTTTCCTACGTTTTAACCTTTCAGCATTTCTTTTCGCGTTTGTAATCAAATGAAAATTAAATAGTATCAGTATTTACGACATAAAAATTATAGTTGGTGGTATAGAAGTTTACGAATGGGATATAATAAGAATTGCTTGAGGTAAAGACATAAACTTGCCTAAGATTCCAATTTACACGTTTCTACGGCTTTCCGTCACTCTTTGAATACCTACACATGTTTCACTCGATTGCGCCATCTTTTCCACTTATCTATCACTAATGTAGTTAATATACAACTCTCACAATTTTTTCCAAAAATAACGTTTATAATACTAATAGGTTTGAGTCTCATGTCTTCATGTAGTGTTGTCAACATACTTGACTCAAATTCGTTTTCAATGTAAATAATGAAAGGTCATATTCAAATTTAAGTTTTTTGAAAATATCACACAAAAGCTCTATTAATATGTATATCTAACCTCTATCCTCAATTTGTGGATAAACTGCAGTTAGAGAAGAGTTTATAATATCAGAATCTATAAAGTGCACTAAGTTGCACCCAAGACCGCAACAATAAAGCAATGCTAAGCATTATGGAATGAATGTTTTAAGAACGGAAACAGGAAGGACGAAAAGACGGAAACGGGAATGTAGTGACAGATATCCAGAGTACACTGATGATGTGGGGAGAACACTTCTCTAGGTTTCTGAATGGCGACGCTGACAAGAGTCTCGTCAATAGAGATGATAACCCGGAAACCATAATTGCGGTCGACAGCGTTGAGCGTAGTTCCGCTGCTATAGCTATAAAAATAAAAAATAAATAACTGGCCATTTAAGCCCTTGAAAGGACTTTGACCTAGCTTCTTATGATCAATTGTGTTGTGCGTGTTATTAAGTTTGTACACAATTGACCGAGAACCGGGCCTACATGCTTAACGCCGACTCCGAACGGCGATGAACGGAATGGTTCTTGTTCTCAAGAAGCTTTAAATGGCATTTTGATTACTCTCTGAGGTTTGCCATTGTCTGCAGAGAGGTGGCGGCCGTACAGAAAAATTATTTTAATTCAAATAATTTTCTGTCGCTGCTGGGTTTTGAACCCGGGTCTCCAGGTTCGTTGACATAGCGGCCACGCACTTTAACCAACTACGCCACGGACGCCACTATAGCTATAGCTGCTATAGCTATAGCTTGGCATAAAAGCAATAAATCCACATCAGCCGATGGCCTACCTGCTGAGCTCTTCAAGAATGGAGGCGAAGCTCTATTTAATGCATTTATGAAAGGCTATGCTGAAACGGATCAAATATATAATAAATATATCGGATCATTGCATGACAGGTTTATGTTTTATTACCGAACACGAACGAAGTACCAATAGTGTTTCTAAATCATCTAAAAAATCAATTTCTCTCCTTTAAATCAGGACCTACTTAATGAGACATGGGATGACGTATATAGTTCGAATGACATCACTCTAGCTTTTTCTATTTTTCTTAAAAAACTTAAAATGTATATCTATTCATCCACCAACACTGTCCCCATACGAAAAAAAAAGAGCGTTGGCTGTGTCGTGGACACACCCGTAAGTTTTGACGTGACGGTGTTTCTTTATACTCCTATTTCATGTCCAAACTCTTGTTCTAATCCATGAACAAATTTTTGACTTAATCAAATATACCGAATCCCTTTCCTAGTTTAAAAAGGTGTGTCTTAGTTTTTGTCCTAATCCATATCCAAATTCATGTCATTGTCCTTTTCCAGTTTCATTGTGTTATTTTGTTGTTTGTGAGCAGTGAAATCGTAACTAACTAGATTTTTGTTGTTGTTGTTGTTGTTGTAGTTGTTGTTGTTTATGTTGATGTTGATGTTGATGTTGATGTTGATGTTGATGTTGATGTTGATGTTGATGTTGATGTTGATGTTGATGTTGATGTTGATGTTGATGTTGATGTTGATGTTGATGTTGATGTTGATGTTGATGTTGATGTTGATGTTGATGTTGATGTTGATGTTGATGTTGATGTTGATGTTGATGTTGATGTTGATGTTGATGTTGATGTTGATGTTGATGTTGATGTTGATGTTGATGTTGATGTTGATGTTGATGTTGATGTTGATGTTGATGTTGATGTTGATGTTGATGTTGATGTTGATGTTGATGTTGATGTTGATGTTGATGTTGATGTTGATGTTGATGTTGATGTTGATGTTGATGTTGATGTTGATATTGATGTTGATGTTAATGGTTATGTTGATGTTGATGTTGATGTTGATGTTGATGTTGATGTTGATGTTGATGTTGATGTTGATGTTGATGTTGATGTTGATGTTGGTGTTGATGTTGGTGTTGGTGTTGGTGTTGGTGTTGGTGTTGGTGTTAGTGTTGGTGTTGGTGTTGGTGTTGATGTTGATGTTGGTGTTGATGTTGGTGTTGGTGTTGGTGTTGGTGTTGGTGTTGGTGTTAGTGTTGGTGTTGGTGTTGGTGTTGCTGTTGGTGTTGATGTTGGTGTTGGTGTTGGTGTTGGTGTTGGTGTTGGTGTTAGTGTTGGTGTTGGTGTTGGTGTTGCTGTTGGTGTTGGTGTTGATGTTGGTGTTGGTGTTGGTGTTGGTGTTGGTGTTGGTGTTGATGTTGGTGTTGGTGTTGGTGTTGGTGTTGGTGTTGGTGTTGGTGTTGGTGTTGGTGTTGGTGTTGGTGTTGGTGTTGGTGTTGGTGTTGGTGTTGGTGTTGGTGTTGGTGTTGGTGTTGCTGTTGGTGTTGGTGTTGGTGTTGGTGTTGGTGTTGGTATTGGTGTTGGAGATGTTGTTGGATTTGGAGTTGGTGCTTTTCGTTTAGCTTTTTTTTTTGCTTTCCCATTGGTTGAGCTCTAATTTCAATTAATCCAGCAAAAGTGATGCATATGCGTCACATTAGGCGGTTCCCTGAGGGTTTTTGACACGCCGTCAAATTTTTTTTTTATTTTTGTCATATGCCCGAAGACCTAACCTTTGTTTTCGTTCCTTAAAATTTACCGTTGCACCAGTAGTCACAGAGTTAAAAATCCATGCAACGTTTTTTCATGGCTGTAGCATTTTTACTACATGATGTGATTGCATCCCTGAAATCATGACAACAACATTTTTTTTGTAATTTAGTTGTGAAGCGTAATAACACATCCCTGCTGTCGTTAAACAAAATTTACTGTAGCACTCCTCCTGAGTGAGTTATAATTCCATGAAACGATATTACGTTTCTGTTACATAAGCTGCTATACTCACGACCTGACGACGCCGGAATTTGTTTTTTATTTTTGTCGTAAAGCCATGTATAAAAACTTTATTTTCCTTTTTACACTTTTATCGTAGGTTATATACTCATTGAGTAAAAATTCAATGCAACGCCGCTGCATGAATGTTGCGTTATCGATCTTTGAGCGGCTCTCTCAGCATCCTTATGATGTCAGAAATTTTTTGTCTAATTTTGTTGTGAGGGCTTCCAATAGGCCTTTATTGGCGTATCGTATTTTTAATCCTAGCACTTATACTCAGCGAGTAATAATTCCATGTAAAAAATTTTCAGTTGCGTTGCTTACGCAGCTCCCACTACGTCCCTATGCCGTATTAAATTTTTTTTTTGTTTTTTTAGTATAGCCAAAGAATTAACCTTTACGGTCATACTATTTTTTTAATCATAGCTCTTATACCCAGCGAGTAACAATTCAATGAAACGCAGATGAATTTTTAAAAAATTCATTTTTTAACTTTTTTGGAAACTAGAGGAGTATAACGTAACTTCGTCACGTCAAAACAACAAAAATTAAGTTGAAGCCTTGGATAACCACTGAACTTATCAATAAAATTAATTTAAAAAATAAGCCGAGAGACACGAGAATACTCAGGCGCTTAAAAACAGTAAAAAACTTAACAAATTAAATTAAAAAAGAATTCCACAAAGCTCGAGAAAATTTTTATGAAAAAGAATTTAGCAATTGTAAAGGTGATATTAAAAAAGAATGGCATTGGGCCAATGAATTAACGGGGAAAATTACGAAAAATAGATGGAAATAAACTTTAAAGTTAATAACTGCATTTGTTCGGAGAAGCTTAAAATTGCGGATAAATTTAATATTTACTTCACTTCTCTCGAGTCAAGCTCCCACAATTTAAACATGAATTCAAACCACAATGATATAATCAACGACATTCACGTATGAAGAAGTTTCCGTTTTGATCACATCTCTGCCTTAAAAATAATCAAAAATATTAATGCTCTCAACAACAGTAACTCATGCGATGTAGATAATATTTCAAACAACATTTTGAAAAAAATTGCGTACAACATTTCCGATATTTTAGCGTATCTATTCCATCTGAGCGTTAATACTGGTATATTTCCTCTTGATCTAAAAAAGTCTATAGTCATTCCGTTTTTTAAGAAAGGTGATCGCAATGACAAACAAAAACAGAAAAATCCATAAAGGAAAGGATGCTCGACTTTATGTCAAGTAATTCTTTCCTTAGTCCGAAGCAATTTGGTTTCAGGTCAGGCCGTTTTTCTTCTTTTTTTTTCTTTTATAAACCTTTTCTGCCTTTCTTTCTTTTTTGTCTTAGCAACTGGACCCCACCTTTTTCTACTCTAAACTTTTTTCTCAACATAATTTATAACCGTGGCTATTTATCACAGTAATTTATTTTACTTTCAATAGCCACTACCTTTTCTCCATTCCGTTATTTGTAATAATTATAGAATATTATTTAGTTTACAAGTCTAATTTATATTAAGTGTTTTAACAAAATTTTTATTGTTCAATTAAATTATTGTAAATCTTCTATTTATAAGTGAATTTTGTACTTACTGGAGAATTGTGAATAAATATACTATACTATACTATACTATACTATATATACGATTGGAACCTCAGTGTGCTCTGCCACAAAATCCACAAAAAATGCGATCCCATCGTTTGCGCCAACTACCGTAAACCAGCTAATTGGACCTTATCAGTGTGACCTCAGACATGACAAATCTACTATCGACCAGATATTTACGCTATGACAAATCTTGGAGAAGACCCCAGAGAAACAAATTGACACGCATCATTTGTTTGACAATGAGAATACCGCCTTCGAGAGTTCAATAAGGAATCACCTACATTTTATCTGTCTGAATTTGGTATTCTTGCAAAACTACTTGTAGAATGACATGAGCAACTCAGCTAAAATCTGGACGGACCTCTACCTTCGTTTCGATACCAAACGAGGTATTAAACAAGGTGATTCCTTATCACTCACAGATTGCCGGATATTTCATTAAAGCGTTGTAACATTGTTTGTATGTTCCACTTTCATGCGAGAACCACTGAACCGATTTGAACGACTTGGGTACCAACTATCTATAGGTTATGTGAAACTTTCGCCGCCTTCTTTTGATGCCTAATAAAATGAGAAAAACACAAAACTTTGAGAAATGCACAAGCATTTTAAACGAAAAAAGCACCAAGAGATTTTATTAAAAAATTAAATTTGTACAAAATTGTTCATGCCTACCTACCACGCCCTTTATTTTGAAAAAACATCATAAAACATGAGCTGTTCAGCCTATTTCAACAAAAAGAGTATCAAATAGTTCTGTATTAGAGTTAGAAGAATATAAACCAAACATAATTTTCCACGTCTACCTGCCACGCCTACTATATTGAAAAAAAAAAACATAATTATAAGTGAAAGACTGAATCGAATGAACGAGATAGGAATAAAAAAGTATTGATTTGATTTCGGTTAATATGAACTATACACAATTCGCCTCACCTACATGTAAAGCCCGCCCACAATATTTGAAAAATATAACAAAATGAGAACTGTTGTTAGATACGAATGAAAAAAAAAATCAACTTTTTCAGTGCTAGATTTGTAAGAAGAATAACTATACAGCTTGCTGAACCCACCTTTCCCGCTCACTGCAATGCAAAAAACAAAATAATATTCATAAGCTAGTTGGAATTAGTACCTTGATTGTCCAGATCGGATCAGTGGTTCTCAAGTGAAAGTGGAAATTACAAACAACATCGCAACACTTTTATGTAATAGTACAAATAGATATTTATATATATATGAAGTATTATTTTATATTTTTTAATTTGAAAATTCAACTTTTTTTTTTGATAAATACCTAGTATTTTTTGTTTTTTTAGCTTTGAACCAAGTATTTGAGGTGTAATACTTATTCAGTCAAGTCTGCCTTGGTTCGAAAGTGGGGTGACAGATTAGTGGGTAGTGTAGGAAGTTCTAAGCGAGGTGGAAAACCGTAGAAATCGTTTAGCTCAGTCAATTAAAGTTATAAGGAAATCTCATCCACAAATGTCCATACTTTCAACTACAACTTCAAATCGTACATATTAATGATTTTTCAATTTAAGTTGATTAGAAATAAGGAAAGCAAACGCAGAAAGGTTAAAGAGTATGACCATGGCCTGGCCGGGAGTCAAGCCCGGGACCTCTAGGGTGGCAATCAAGCACTCTACCTACCTACTAGACTATCGAGGCTGTATGCTAATCCTCATATTTTTTAAATAAGCCCGACATGTCTTTTTCGCAAAACTTTTATAAGAAAAAAGATGAAGAATGACAATAAAGTAAATAATATCGAAGGAGCTGCATTTGTATTTTTAATAAAGTAAAATCGGAGTTAAGATTGAAGAGAATACAGTAATATTACTGAAACGCATTTATAGCGAACACGTTTTTAAAATAAATTATAAGAATGTCTTCGTTATGACACCAAAACTATTGACATATCTGTAAAACTATGACAAAGTTCACTGTATAATGTATCCTTGAAAATACCTACGAATGATATTAGACTATCTTAAATCTAAAATCTTGACTTTAATTGCAATACATCCGTTACTTTACAAAAATTCCATCGAAATCTATTTTGTCAAAAGATTTTTAGTAAAAAGTCCATTTAGTATTAAACAATTTCTCAAAAAGTTGTGAAACAGTTTTCTTTGTAATAGAAAAATTTAATTTCAAAATATTGACTTTTTTTAACAAAATCACTTTTTTATGATATTGATTTTATGAAAAAGAAAAGACCTTCAAAAATAATTTGCTTAATTATGTTTCGATATCTTATACGAGTTCAAACTATAACTTATTTTTGAGACATTTTTTACGAGCCACGATAGCTTTTTAGCGTTTCGTTCCTTCTTGCTCTTCTCCAAATAATAAACGCTGAGATGACCTGAACCTACTGCGGGCAAAGCCGCGAGTAACATCTAGTAGAATATAAAAGCACATAATAGAAAATGTACTCATTCCAATCGGTCTGACATTTTTGGAGCTATAGTTGCTACCGCCTTTTAAAACCACATTAAAATCCGAATTATCCGATCTAGAAATATTGACCTAGCCCTCAACGACTATAAGAAAATGTTAAAAATATCTACACATTTTCATAAAAAGGAATTAAAAAAAAGAAACTTTCGGCAAAGTCTCAGTCCACCTTTTTTATTAATTTAAAAAACGCAAACGTACGAAAGATATCTTCAGACAATTTGAGTACCATATGGTACGACAGTAGATATGCCTATAGTCTTGGGTTATTTAATGCATTATAATATCCTGAATTATCCTTTACTACTTTATCGATTTTTCCATTACAAGCATATTCCCAGCCTCCGTTTCCAATTATATGTCTGGAGTGTACTCGTACCTGATGTCAAATGCTCTTATGTGAAAACAAAATGGAGGACAACTCAACATTACTCTGCTATTAAAAACTCGTCTGACTTAACTCGTATGTGGAGGGAAGAGAGCGAACAGAAAATACAATTATAAAGTTGAAAAAAGGAGCAACGTACGGGAAACATTGTTGCACCTACACACTGTCGCACCAAAAAAAAAAAACAAAAGTGGCAAGCATTCAATAAATTTCAATAGCATGTCAGTGGACATGAGAAACAACAATAACAACAACAACCAGGACTACTGTTTCTGCTGCTGCGCCACAAATGAACGTTGACGGTAGCTTTTATAGCGTTTGTGATCGCACGAACTTGTCCACAGCAATTTTCGAAGCCGAAGAAATTGTTGCTTTTGTAGGTGCTGTTTTATTTATTGTTGTTGTTGTTGTTGTAGTAGTTGTTGTTGATTTTGATACAATCGTTAAATGAACATTTTTTGGGTGCGGTCCTTGACATCGCGCACGACGCATGACTACTCGAAGGATACTCAGGGTTGCCGAATGCAAAAGGTTTGAGTTGGCGGTTTCTTTCCAATTCACTTGTATCCTCGAAAGATTTGCAGACTCCCTCTCTTCATCGCGACTTTTCTCTCTCATTCTGAATCCTTCTCTTAATCCCAGCACACATAGACACACACACATACTGAAAAATACTGGAAGCTTCTGTTTTTCAGTGTGAAAACTAATGAAAATTTTTTATATCAGATTTTTGGTGCGGAATATTTTTTGAAGAGTTCTCATCAATATCCAAAGATTCTACATACATACATATTTTTCAATTTTTAAGAGAAAACAATATGAGAAGAACAATATGAAGAAGCTTATTTCAAGCGAAAAACTCTATTATAGGGGGAATACAGCTATGAAAAATACTTTGTAAGTACATATCTTTATTTTCGCAACTTTTAACTATTCATAAAAAGGAATTAGTCAAGGAGCTTCTGTTGCTGTGACTTAATGATCCATAGAAGGACCTGTAAAATTCTCATTTAAGTTAAGGACTGACATGAAAAGTCAATTAGCCGTCCGCAAGTCTACTTCTTTCTGTCTCGATTTCACAAAACGATTTACTTGAATTTTAAAAAACCACCACTCGTCGTTAGTTTCAGGAATTTTGACTTAATTTTAATGAGTTATAAATTTATAAATTATTATATAGGAGAAATTATATGTAGAACTTATTGAATGGAAATTATGAAAATATGCTCTCAAATTTAGTTGAAATAGTGGTACTTACGCAATCACTTATTTGGTTCATAAAGTATTATTTCTTAGCTCTGGTGAATTTGGTACTTTTTTAAATTTATCGTTTTGGGACAAGAGAGTCCCAAGTTTGATTAACAATAAAAGCAACATCAAAAAATTCATTACAACATCCAGTTTTCTTACATACCCAAACGTGTCCTTTAAGCGTTACTGAAACACACCCACGTAGTAACACTTGTGATATTTTCAACTCTTTAAACTTTTTCACGAACTTTTATGAGTTATTGTGATTTTACTTTTCAATCAGCACCGGCAACACAACTTTTGAAATTTATTTTTTTTTTTTTCAAAAACTTGATTTTAATTAGTCACTGTAGAAAATTTCTGTCCTCCGTTCACAGTCAAGGATTGATTCATGTATGTATAAATATTATGCAGTTTGAAATCCTTCGAAGTTTTGGTATCCTTTCGTTATCTTGTAGCTTTATAATTAATGAATGTTTGGCCATTATCTGCCCGACACAACCCGACAGACATTCTGACAAAAGTCCTTGTGTCCCATTGCGAATAGTTTCCGTCGTTGATTCTTTAGCTATTGTAGAGTGTGAAAATTTCACTCTGAATGTTCCTGTTTCGTTTTTTGCCTTGAATGTCCTGCCTACAAGCAATCAGTCTGTCTAACTGTCTCTTTGACTGCCTGACGGTTGGTTGCTCTGTCTGTCATATTGCTCGTTCAAAGTCGGATGAGTTTTTTGGTGCGTCTGTGTCGATTGCCGTTATGGAAAGCGCACCAAGCGTACTAGTTGACGCCTAAACGTCTACTAGGAATAACGGTTGTTGTAGCGAACCCCTGTTTCGCCAGCTCGAACTGGCGGCACCAACACATAAAATAATTCTGTTCAATTATACAGTACATAGCGAAAGTATGTGTGCGCCTTCGTGTGTAGTAGTGTGCAGCATCCTGTACTGTACTTATATGCGCGGCCAGCATCAGGATCAGCACAAAGCCGGTACAACCCGCCGAGGGGTTGGCGCTCACCAACACAATCATGAGAGAGTATGAATTAAAAAAAAAGAAATATATATTCCGTGTAAATAAATGATGCATGTGGTTTCTATGCGTGTGTGTGTGTGTGTGTGAATATGCATCAAGCACACTCACCAACAGACACATTCACATAAAAAGTTAAGCCGGTACATATAATAAGTCGGGTTCCCGGACAAGGCGTATGTAAAATTTAAATTTAAAAAAACAATTCTCACCTCTCTCTCTCATTCAGTTCCCGGACTAATGGAAATCGTAAGTTTAAGAAAAGCAAAAAGCTTTTGTTGTTGTCTTATTGTGTTCATTCTTGGATGCTACAATTGTATGGTCTACCCAGGTTTCGTTTCTTGTTATAGTGCTGTTATTGTTGTTTTTGTTGTATCTGGAGATGCAGTGAATTCAATTCCAGCGGAATATTGAAATTTCATAGAGTTCCTGATACTTTTACTCTCACTTATTGGCAAAAAAGTGATGCCAATGAAATCGTTTCGCCAGATTTTCACCGGCAATAACGGGCATTTTTTAGATATTGGACATTTGAAAGATATTGTATTCCACTTATAATGGGAAAGTTCACACATTGTATCGAAATAAAAATTTTATCGAAATCTGCATTTTTAGGCGGCCACGGCCGAGTGCATTAAATAGTGTGTGGACCACTCGATACCACTGCAGTGGTCTAGTTCTTTCCAGGCCTAAAATTACCAATTTATATTTATATTTTACTTTCCGAAAGGGGGAAGCGGACAACCCTGTAGTATAAATATAGTATCATTAACCGATCAAAACAACTTAGAAACGCGCTCATTGGAGACGTTACCCCACTCGTCCTATATTTCAGATATGGCTCCTTCTTATTTCTACTTTTTTCGATCGATGGCTCACGATCTGTCTGGGCAGAAGCTTACATCTTATGAATATGGCAAATTCATGGAGCGCATCATTTGACGAAGCGTTCTTCCGAAGTGGTATTGGGATCTCATCTGAAAAATTTTATATTATAAATTATTATTATATATTATAAAATTTTATAGAAACACGTCAAAATACCTCCAACACCGAATAGAGTGTTCGATTCTTTTTATGAAACTCCAAGGTACGTGATGAGTCATATTCAAAAGTTTTAAGGCAATATAACCACTAGAAAATTCTTATTAAGAGACTTTAGCAGCAGCGTAAATAGAATCAATAGCATTAAGAAATTCATGTCTTACATTAACACCAATCTTGTCAGTTCTTTCAGGAATCTATTGCGGACAATAAAAGCCGAAGAGGAAGACGTGTGAAGTGCCAGGAAGATGTGCAGTAGCTTAGTTTTATTTTAGAATTTATATTAAATAATTTTTTAAATATCACAAAATTTCTTACGTTCTACAGCTATCTCAAATTTTTACCCAATTCTGCCACTTGTAAGGACCTTACTTAAAGGTTAATCTTTTCTACATTACAAATATAATGAAAATGAAGTGTACATTTCCCAGTAAGGAACTTAAAAAGTAGTACAAACATTACAAATATAATGAAAATGTAGTGTACATTTCCCAGTAAGGAGCTTTAAAAGTAGTAAGCAATACTACTTACGATTGCCCTTATATAAGCAAACGGATTTACGATGTGTTTTGATTCATTACATTCGTTTTACTTTCTATTATTTCTATATAATTATTTTCTATATACTTAAACTTAATAATTATTTGATTTCACAGATAGCAATATATCAACCACTACTTTATTTCGGGCCTTACAATTTTCCCTCTTTTAGAAAGGAAACGCATACCTTGCTGCGAAGACAATTGATTTAAGGGGAGTTATATACCCAGAACTTTTTTTCAAAAAATTGTTCTTAAAGCTTAAAGTCTCAAAAATATGTGGTGAAAATTCAAGTCGATATCTCAAAAAATAAAAAAAGTTATAGCCTAGTGAGTGAATCGCCTTTTAGAGCAATTTTCAAACGCGTTTTTCTCGAAACCATGTTTTCTAAGTCGGTGACCAAGATTTCTCGAAACTCAGTGAACCAATCGTTTTGATTTGTTTGCAGGCTTATTTTATTCATAATAATCTCGTACTTGTCATATGATTTTTTTTGTCGTTCATTAGGCAAAATAATGACGAATTTTTGGTCGAAAATCGTTAATTTACGTTCGGAAGTCGGCTATGATAAGTACGAGTTTTAAGTATCTAGTTTAATAATATTATTAATTTGTTTGTTTCAGATGAATTAAGGAGGAGCAATCTTCGTCACCATATTTCACCTTTTTTCAGAGCGCTCTACAAAAAAATACTGTATCTACCTTAATATTAATTTTTTTTTTTTAATAAAAAAAACTAAACATACTCTTGAATGTGTATATTTTAAGGCATAAAAACCCTCATTTAAAAATATCCCTTAGGTTTCCTTAAAAAAATTCACAAACATGACCTTTTTTCGGCCTCTGGGTATATAGTCCCCCTTAAGAAGTAATGTTGAATGGCTAAGATAAATGCAATGCTTGCTAGTAGGAAAATAATATACAAATAATGGATCATTAAATGGTTTCTGGCTACTTTTACTACTAGGTACTTTTAATGAATATTTTAACCTTCTTATTGTATTGCAGAAAAGACTAAAAGTATCTTTTGAAGTTTTATTTATCACTCAAAGTTATTCTGAATCTACTTCCAAAATCCTCCAGTAACTAGGTCTTGCATTAAATTTTTTGTTTTTAGACTAAACCAACTCTCAGGGGATGCCTCCTATGAATGCGGAAGCATTGTGTTGATTCGGAAGACGAGTGGTAGTTAGTTGGAGGGTGGAAAGATAGAGTAGTATCGGTGAAGATTTGTTTTAAATTTACTCAGCTCAAAACTGCCGGGGAACACGCTCGCAGGGAGATTGTTCCACAATTTGCTGTACTACTAAAGAACGAATTATCCCGGTAACGCGAGGTTCTATTGGGCATCAAGGCAATGGTAAAGGGATGGGCTTGGTGAGCTGCCCGAATGGACCGGAAAAACGCACGAGTTTATGGTATCTCCCTTGAACACTTCCCATGGTAGTACCTGTATATAAAGCTTAAGCAACCAACATTGCGTCGATGCCCAAGAGAGTTGAGAGAAGATGAAATGTTTTCATCCCCTATCGGATATATCGCACGCCGTTGAATTCGGTTCAGAAGCTCTAAATAAGATCTTGAAGCCTCTGCCCAAATGTGCAAATATTGTGTAATGAATTCCTTCTATCCAAACTTTTAACAAGAAATATTTATAGAGTGATATTAATCGTTTTCAGAACTATAGCCCGACAATTCTTAATTTCTGCATGACAACCATTCTTGTTGACGTCCGTGGCCGGGTCCGTTAAAAAGTGTGTACAAATAATGGCAAACCTGAGAGGGTAAATATTGTCATGTAAATCTTTTTGAAAACATGCATATTAAAGCTCGAACAGAATCAAAAATCGTTGCGATTGACGACATTGCAAAGCAATAGAATGCATGAAAATGTATGAGCACGTCCAGAAGGAAATCGCAGAAAATTCAGACTTAGAATCTATTCTATTTTTTCTCTTACGACCGACGATTTTTTTTTTCTATGGTATTAGTGTTGCCATATTATTGCTAATGATAGAGTCTACACCGAGAAAAAAACTTCAAAATTAACAAAAAACCTGGTATAATTATAAGATGTCTTCGAAATTTGGTGCCGCCTAAGTTTTTCGTCAAAACATCTAAGTTTTACATGTTTAACTTACCGACATTGATTTGGATAAATTAACTTAGTATATTGTGTAATTGTAAATTATGGCTTCGACAGTTTATATTAGCGTGCTTGCTTAATCTGACGAACATAGTGTTCAAGTTCATACCATATCGATAAAATGTCGAAGTTTCCGATGGGTTACCTACACTATTGATTAATATGTTATATACTTGGCTTGGATGAATCAAACGTTTTTTTTTTACAGGATATCAAAGTATGTACTTTCAAACCAATGTACAAAACAACATATTACTTTGGTGAATAAGCATACGTTTTTAATTTCCATATAAATTGGTTCCACCTAAGCCGGCTTAGGTGATTTTACTATTTTTTTTTCTCGGTGTAATCCATTTAACATTTATGTACACTTGACGTTTCAGTCTTTTACGAAGTAACCAACACGTTAGTATAAAGAATTATTAACCATAAAAATCCATACATTACTTTTAAAGATATAACTGTTTGTGTACTCAGAACATTTGCGGTATTACCCATTTTGTAGGTCCCTTTGAAATTTTTGTCTTCGAAATTGGAAAAAAAAATTATTTCATAAAAGGTGTGTAAATTTTCTTATTAAGAAAAAGTGGATGTACATACAAAAATTATTCTTTATGTTATACTGACGTTTTGGTTATTTCGTAAGAGGGTGAACCGTCAAGTGTGCATAATATGTAAAGTGTTATATATTGGTTGATACCTTAATAGGTAGTAGCAAGAATGAAAGAAACAAGATTACGCGTTCCGCAGTCCCGTTATCTAATGCTCTCTTTCTCAAATGAGTGCGTGACGTCACACGTACTTTTGCTTGACAAAAACGTATGCAAATGTGCGATCTCTTAGGCAAATTGACGAAATTGAAAATAAATTCTTTCGAAAAATTAAAGTAAAAATATCTACTCTTCTGTATGAAAATATTAATATAGTTATACGAAAAAATATGAATTTTTTAAACTTTCAATATTTTTATGTCCTAAACCATTCGAGACCGACAAAATTTGTTTTACACTAATAGGTTTAGCAGGCCCATATACATATTATAAAAATAAGATATAAAAATATTTAGGCATGTGCCCCAAAGTAAAATTATTCCAAAGTCTGACAATATCGCATGAGACGTCATGCTCTCTCTCATTTGTGGACCGCGTAATCTTGTTTCTATCATTCTTGAGGTAGTAGCATAACCTTTCTGTTGATATCCATAAGTATTAATTTCGCAGCAAACTAAAAAAAATCACATTTTCTAGGCTCATTTTCCCAACTTTCTACCCCTATGACTTCTGAACTAATAACTTCTCCTAAATATTTAATATTCGGTGATTATGTTATTAATTTCTGAACATTTCGGTGATCCTTCATTGTGAATAATCACTCAAAATGCAATAGCAAAAGCGCCCAAAACACAAATAAACAAAACACAAATGAATAATCACCCAAAAAAACTCGCGTGTAGCAACGTACACTAGACAGAAGTGAAACTTCTGAAAAAGTAAAGAATGAGAGATATTTTAGTGTAAAATAAAGAGAGGAATTATCTAAAAAGAAATGCAATACAAAACAGTGTTGCCAGAGAGACGAACTGAAATTTACCACTAATTGGAAAAAAATGTACCGATTTCGGAGAAAATTTACCTTAACCCAAAATAAAACAATTGAAAAATTTTTAAATGATTAAGAACCGTTGTAATTTTTTTGTTAGTGTACATATATTTATCTCTCACCAACAAGTTGACCGTTAACTCTTGACATGTATAAACCGGGACTTACCGGCTATTTTGTTTTGCTATTTTTTAATTTAATTCACTTGTTTCTTTTACCCCTTTTACATTGGTCAAGAGTTGAAAGCAATTTTTTTGATGTTCTCTTTTGAACCCAAAAAGTTGACGGTACAAAACAAGCGTATCGTCAATTTTTTTCCCCCATTCTTCTCAGCCAATTCCTTCAATTAATTGAATTGAAAAATTCCTTTCAATTCTTGACCAATGTAAAAGGGATCTTTGTTCAGCAACTAGAGATGGATAATTCAGATTGTGTTTTTTTTTTTTTGTTACACAGAATATTAAAATACTTGTGAGTATGTTCAGAGAGGTAACGGTACTGCCAATAACTCAAGACATTAACAAGTCTAAAAAAATGGTTATTTTCGCCAAATTTACCACTTTTGATCAAAAATTACCTTTTTTACCTCTGCCCAAAAAATGAGTCGAAAATTACCTCAATTAGGACAATTTACCTCAATCTGGCAACACTGATACAAAATGGAATAAGTTAAGTTTTTTCCGTTTTGTATAAACGTGAGAACGTTCAGCTGGTGTTTAAGTAGTTTTCGAATGTCTCCTCAACTTGATCACTTTTTGAATGTGGGATTGCATTTGCATAGTACTCGTTGACGGAGCCTTCGAAAACAGAGGCAAATCTTGTTGATTATTGCCTCCTGCTCCCTGATCATCATAGCTGCTTTGTTGAGTGAGGGCCTCGTAAAGTAGCGAATATTTATTTTAACGCTTATCAATTTGGTTGCCCATATTTTCTTGAGATGCTGTTTCAATTGCCACGCAATCATGTGCATCAACTTGAGCGAAAAATTGTCCATGATTGTCTCCACTCCATTTTTTATTAGCGCGAAAACGTTTAGCGGGTAATTTATCACTTTTCAAATCCCTCCTCAACTTGGTCACTTTTTGAATATCAGGTTGCATTTGCGACAACAGTACTGGTTGTCGGAGCTTCCGAAAGCGAAGGCAATTCTGTTTGAATATTATCTCCTGCTTCCTGACCATCATAGCTGTTGTGTGAGGGCCTCGTAAAGAAGCGAATGTTGATTGTTATGAATGTAGGATTAAAGATGCATTTGTTTTTGTATTTTGTATTCAAATTTTGTTTTATTTTCGAATTTTATATTTTTTTTTAAAAAATATTTTTTTTTCATACAACATTTCTTTTCGACAAATTTTCTAAAGTAAATTTATTTTATGCATTGTTTGTTCACAAATTTTTTGGGGTTTTCATAGAAACATTGATCATAAATTTGTTCAGTAGATACAGTGCAGTTCAATAAAGTATTTCATAAAGTAGTAAGTAATTTGGCGTCCGTGGCGTAGTTGGTTAAAGTGCGTGGCCGCTATGTCAACGAACCTGGAGACCCAGGTCCAGTTGAACAAAAAAGTGAAAAAAAATTGGGCAAGTGTGGAAGATGAGGTCTTCATATTAACATGGGCCTACTAAAATTCCTAATTGCACAGCGCAAATAAGAATTCGCATATGTATGCAGAAATGGCTGCAGCTTTGTCCTCAAGTGGATTTGATGTCACGGTGGTGGATGTGCCGAAAAAATATGAGAACACAAAAGCAAACAAAGAAATGTCACACTAAACACAATTCTGCCGACGCCGATCTCTGAGTGAACAGCTATGGTTAACTTAAAAATAAACTCAAACTAAACTCTTTGTGTAGACATGGCATTACCATTAGTTGCAGATTTAGCTGCGCTGCATTCTTAAGAGTTCAACTTCGCTGTCTATGTAAAAGAACGCGCTCTGCTCCTGTTTTAGCTACTTTTCTTAGCCTCGGGACGTTCTTAACTTCTCGACTTTCTGGGTGTCGTTTTATTATTTCATATAAAAAATGTGTACGGAAACGCTTTCAAGTAACTTGAAGTTACTTGAAACAAGTACGGAAGCAGACCCTTTGATATGCTCTTTCAAAAGTAACAAATAAATTAGCCGTGCATGCTCTTAGGCTAAATAGGAAATGTTTGAAAGTCATTGGTTTGCGTCTGTGTATACTAGAAACGGAGCAGGACTCGTGCAATATTAATAGCATTTTATTTGCCCATTTGAAGCCATCAATATAGCATAACGCTAGAACGTCCGACTCTTATTCGATGCTTGCGACAGTCTAAGGTTCTATGCCTGATTGTGGCAGAAGTTTTTATATAACTATTTGCTTTTGACATTATTATAAGCTTCACGAATAAAGCGACCTTGAAAATGTTCATATAAATTTAAAACGTTACACATCGTCACGAATAAGAGACCTTGAAAGTTCACTTGCCACCAAAGAAGTTTCACTTCAAAAATTAAAAAAAAAAAAATAAATAACTGGCCATTTCAGCCCTTGAAAGGACTTTGACCTAGCTTCTTATGATCAATTTTGTTGTGCGTGTTATTAAGTTTGTACACAATTGACCGAGAACTGGACCTACATGCTTAACGCCGACTCCGAACGGCGATGAACGGAATGTTCTCGTTCTCAAGAAGCTTTACATGGCATTTTGATTACTCTCTGAGGTTTGCCATTGTGTGCAGAGAGGTGGCGGCCGTACAGAAAAATTATTTTAATTCAAATAATTTTCTGTCGCTGCTGGGGTTCGAACCTGGGTCTCCAGGTTCTTTGACATAGCGGCCACGCACTTTAACCAACTACGCCACGGACGCCACCACTTCAAAAATTAACTTAAAGAAATTTCAAATAGAAAAATTTGCAATAAAACATTTCTTTTAACAGCTGAGCTGATCTGACTTCGTTGACTAAGTCCATCATTGATATTGAGATTATAAATTACTAATTTTCTTACATTTCTTACCCAGCAGAATAATCTATTTAATAAAAAATTCTAAAAATAAAAAGTCCTATAGTCGCTATACCGACTTCAACTGTATTAGAAAAAGAAAAAATCAGGCCTATATTTATCAGGACAGAATTCAATCATGAATTCTGACCAGAGCCATGATTATGCAGATTTATAATTATTACAATAAATAATTTCAATCAAAATATATGATTATAATCATATTAATTATATGATTTTAAATGATTTTACCTACTAGATTTTTTCCACATACAAAGCCAAGCTTGCTTGACTTATTATGTGTTGTGGATAGAAGTAATGTCATTCATCACGAGCAGTTGTCCCTAGCTGGAATTTCTGATCATGATATGCTTTTTATAATTTCTGAACATGATAGCATATAATATTGAATTTAATCCGTCTACTAGTAATTCCAACGCATTCCTCCGGGACTTTAAGAATATAGATATTAATTGCTTAAACTGTGAAGCTTTCTCACTTCCGTGGAATACTTGCTGGAATTTCTCAAATATAAATGAAAAAGTTGAACAATTAACATTTTTAATAAAATATTTGTTTGATAAGTTCGTTTCCCTCAAAAGAGTAAAAATATCAAAAAACAGTCAGCACAATTCTGAAATAGTTAAAGCTATAAGAGACAGACGAAAGGCTTATACTCTGTGGAAGCGTAATCCAACACCCATTAATTGGTAAAGTTATCGCCTGTTGCGAAACTTTGTCACAGTTGCTACTAGAAATTCTAAAAAAAAGTACTACCAATCCAAACTGAGAGCAGATTTACCATCAAAAGCTTTATGGAACAATATAAAAAAGGTTGGAATAGGAAATAATATCATGCAAGAATGTTCCATTAATGTAAATGATTTGAACACATATTTTCTACAATATAATCAACATTTTAATAATAATCATTATAATAACAATTCTTATTTTTAATTTAGAATCAAAAGTAATTGTTGTCACAACTTGCAAAATGAATTTGAATTTAAGATGGCAATGGAAGAAGACATTGCTAAATGTATCTTTGCCATCAAATAGAATGCGGTTGGAGAAGATGAAATTAACTTAAGATTTATCAAAATAATCTTAGATATGCTTGGGGCGAGCTAATTCAGCTCTGGCACTACGGCATCTTGTGATGCCTATGGTACCATACCTTTTTTTTGCTTAAAGCAGTTCGTTTGCTTTAGTTTTTTTCAGAAAACATAATATATTTTCGAGGTTGAGGATCGCAAGGTGTCCTTGAGAGACTATTTCGCTATTTAGGATTCACTTTCTTATATGGAAAAGAGCTGGACATTCAGTGAGAATATGTCTGGAGGTTTCTTCATCCTCAAGGCATAATCTACATAATGAATCAGTAGCGAGATTCATTTTTTGTAGGTGTTTATTTAGTTTGCAGTGTCCAGTTATAATTCCGGTCATCATCTTTAAGTCTTTCTTCCCTAAGTTGATAAGAAATTTCGATTTCTTGGGAGAAAGTTCTGGGAATATTTGCTTAGTACATATCTGTCCTAAGCAGTTCTTCCAGATGTCTTGAGATTCGCGGAATGAGTTTTTTTTGACGTGTTGCTTGAACAGATTCTTACCAACCCCACAGAACGGTTCCGGTCCTATGAGTGGTGATGATGCTCCCTGTTTGGCTAGGGAGTCTGCTCTTTCGTTCCCGTCAAAACCACAGTGGGCAGGAATCCACTGTAGAGTAACTTTGTTGTTTTGCGCAGCCAGGTCGTTGAGGACGTCGACAGTCTCCAGCAATAGCTTGGATTTTATAATGGGTGATGTCAGAGCTTTAAGGGCAGCTTGACTATCAGAGAAGACGAAAATTGATTTGCCCCTAACATTGTTCAGACAGTTCAGTCTGACACATCTGGTAAAGGCAAGGATTTCCGCTTGAAAAATGTGGTAAATAGACCTGCACTGAAGAAGTGGCTCTCATTGGAGTGTTCTCCAAAGACCCCTGCATCTGTGTACCACACAAGGTCGTTTTCGGACGGGCGTAGTTTCTCGTATTCCCAATTGGATCTGGGGGGGATAACTACGATGAAGTTTTTGTTAAAGCGGCTTTTAACAAGAAGCATGTCATCTAATGGCATGCAGAATTCCTTTTCTCGCTTTAGGGTCGCTGTGCAACAGCTATGTTAAAAAAATTCAAAGATATCCGTCCATGTTATGGCCAAGGAGATTTGACAATCTTAGTTTTATTAGATTTTTCTAAGGCGTTTGACATGGTAAGTCACCAAATCCTATTAGAGAAGCTAAAATCTTATTTTGGTTTTTGCAATCAAGCGATCAACTTAATAAACAGTTATCTTACAGGTAGACAGCAACGAGTTTGCATAAAAAATACGACATCGGATCTGCAAGCTATTGGTTGTGGTGTCCCCCAAGGATCAATACTCCGGCCTATCTTATTTTGTGCATTTATTAATGACATTTATAGTTCCGTTAAGAATGCATCAATGCATCTTTATGCAGACGATGCCCAAGTATATTTGTCAAGGCCCATTGGGCTTGCAGAAGACCTAGTATGCAGGCTTAATGAAGATCTTAATGAGATCTATATGTAGATGGTTAGTAATGAATAGCTTAAACCTCAAAACTCTGAAAACAAAAGCTATAGCTATCTCCAACTTCAAGTACAATCTTGAAAGCTTATCACCTTTAATATTATCAGGGTCCACAATTAAGTTCAATGACCGTGTATCTAATTTAGGTTTCGAGTTGAATTCAAATTTAAATTGTAAAGATCAAATAAATCTAGTTATTGTAAAAATATATAATGTCCTAAGGAAACTTTGGCATTCAGCAGCATATATCCCACAGGAAACAAAAATTAAATTGGTAAGGACTCTTATATTACCGCAGATCTGTTTTAGCGAATTAGTTTATGGAAATATGGATGCCGCGTCGAAGCAAAAGTTGCAATTAGTATTGAATAATGCAGCTCGTTACATATTCTCCGTCAAAAAATATGATCACATATCAACATACGCAACACAGATACTAAATTGTAACATTACAACGTTTCTTAACTACAGGAACCTTTTATTTCTACATAAATTAATTTATACGCGTTCTCCATATTATTTGTTCGAAAAGTTAACTTTTTCTAGATCGATTAGAACATACAATTTAATAATACCTGAAAATAAATTTTTAGTCACGTCTAGAATGTTTTTTGTCAGCGTTGTCAAACTGTGGATCTTATTACCGAATTACTTATATTAAGTCCATCGAAAATTGGCAGTATTTAGTTTTTTAAAATCTTAAATTTTTGTTAAATATGTTCTTTCTTATTTTAATGTTTTTACTTTGTTTCTCGTTTAAATTAAAATATTTTAAATTTGCATATATCCAGAGTAGATGTACCACACAGGACATAAGTCTCACTGTACACTTTATAACAATATAAATAAATGAAATAAATAAATGAAATGAAAATTAAATAAATAATCATATGAAAACATTTAATAAAAGTCACAGGACCTGTAGAGGCGGACATTATTATGAAAAATTTTGCGCTGTTTTCAAAGGACTGTCAGTGCCTGTCAGGGCTGATTTCACTCTGGACAACCTTATATTTACTACTTTATATAAAAACAATCCTACAATGGTATAAACGAATATTTTGTGACAGTTTTTTTCTTAAAAACCCTAATTGGTAAAATTGAAAAAAGAAAACAGGCAACACTGCATTATTGTGTTTGGAAGCTGTGCAAATGTGCAAAATCGATAAGAGTGCAAAAAATTTGTAGCAAGGACTCTCAGCTTAGATTCTAAAGTTTCCACAGCTTCAATGAATTTCTTTATTACAGCTCATACTATACTATGCTTCCAATGGATGTACCCAAATGTGCTCTCTTTTTTAGGTGTCTGTGTATTGGTGAAAATCCAGGCATCACGATGATTTACACATGCTCACAGAGCAACACATACATACGATTGAGTTCACACATATATTCACGGATGTTGATATGACTTCTCCCAGCTAGCATTTGGAAGATTGTATGACGATCGCGATCATTTCGCGATTCTTTTTTTAATCGTCAAGACGATTTTTAAGTAGAATTTTATATTGCTCTTCCAAATGATGCTATTGCGAGTCGTTGTGACGATTTTTAGACGAGTGAATCGTCGTTCACGCATCTTGGCGAGCATTTAAAGAGTGCTAGTTGCCAAAACTCGCATAAGACTCTTGAGAATGGTATTGATGTGACTCAAAAGTCGCCGCTTATGCTTTTCGCGATCGTTTGGCGACTTAAACAGTTACTTTTAGAAAAGTTTACAAAGAAAAAATTGGTTTTTGCTTTTTTTGAACAACTGATTTTTGCTTCATTTCAACTCAGTTGTTGAGTAGTGAATATGTGCCGAGGCTGATTTCGAGAGATGGCTTGGAACAAATAATAAGCCTAGCATCCAGGGATTTAGTATTCCGAGAATTATAACAAGTAAGTACTTTTTATTTTATGGTCTTATATTTTCCTAATTTGGTTTTCTTTTTTAAGATGTTTGTCAATTAACATTTAAAACTGACGCTGCAAGAATTGACAAAGTGCTGCAACAACATTTTGTTCATCTGGTAACCGGCTCAGGAAAGGTGATCGGACGAAGAAGGATGATGGAACAAAAAAGGGGGATTTGGCTCCTAAATAATTTCTTTTTTTATATACATATATTTTTATTTCTAATCAAACTGATTTTTTTTAAGTAATTGAATTAATTTTATTTAAAAAAAAAAAAGAACAATACAGAACAATCCTTTTTATTTGTAGCATTTAGGATGAATTAAAGATCGTCTTGGCGATAGTTTGAAGACTCTTCAGCGATTGTTTTTGGCACATCGTAGACGATTCATTTAGGCGATTGATTGAAGGATCGTTTGAAGTGGGAATAAAAGTGCCTTGCACGATTCTTTTCTGCGCATCGTAGACGACTCAAATGGAAGAGTCGCCGGCTTGACACAGTTTCTCCCGTTGTACTGAACTTGCGCGATCGGAATACGACATCGTCGACGATGTATTTAATCGCCCGGTCCTATCGCGGAAGAGTCGTCTACGATTGAAAATGCTAGCTGGGCTTTTATTGCGGTTGTGTGTGTAAGCGTGTTCGTGTTTAACTGTGAATCTGCGTTTGTAGTTGTGAGCTGCCAACCACCCCATTAAGGTGAGAACTCGCTGAGGTGAGAGGCACATAAAGAACACATTTCATGGCCCAGCATCCGCAACAAAGGCTGTCGCTTCACAGTGGGCTGTTATGGTGGAAGCCCTTACCGAGCATTGACACCCACGCTCTGTCCATGGTAGAGTCTATGGCTGTGGTGTGTGCGGGATGTTGTGTGAGCTGGAGTTGATTTTGTGAGTAGAAAATCCTGCCATATGCCACCATATGCAGCACATACCTACGTGTATGTTCCGAAGCGTTTCTGTGTTAGTATTTGTGTGTGTATATGTGTAGATATGTGCACAATCGTATATTGTGAAAATGCTTGAGTGTGTTGCTCCTTGTTTAGTTGTTGTACATAGTTGCAACTGAGCGCGGGCTTTTGAGGGTTGTCTAAAAACTGGTCTGAGGGGGTGAGATCTGCGAAAACATCACGACTGATGCTCTGTGCTATAACAGTTGGTATAAAAGAAGGTACACAGGGTGTTTTAAGTATATAAATCCAATTAAAGCTCCCTCTTAAAGACTGCATCTGGCAATCAATCCTTACCATGTCAAAAAATTATAGTAATACTCATAATAATACTGTCAAATTATTTTCCAGGATATCTAGGACCATAAAAGGCTTGTCATCCGGTAAATTCTGCCATTTAAAAATTTAAAGCAATAACGGTGCGATTTATGAAAAATATTTGTAAGATCCTTGCCATAACCTGCATTATTGATAGAATTAAACAAATAAACGTCCATCTTGTTGTCGCTTATTTCCCGAAAAGTCCTCCTTAAGATAAGTCCTTTGAGGTTATTTAGAAGAGGTGCAGGTGCTATGAAATCCAGGTCCTAATCCTACTGTATGGTACTACTCGATATTTATCAACATTTTCTTTTCAAAGAATTTTGCCTCACTTCAGGCAGCTTTTTTTTCTTTAAGTCATCCTGTATGATGTGTTGTTGTTGTTTTATTTTTTCACCAGCCTCAAGTACATACATAAGCCTTCACTCAAGTACATAAACAGCAAAATGGAATTAAATTTTAATAGATGGCACATACAACAAACACAATGATGGCAACAACAACAGCAACATTTGGTTCGAGTAAACAAGGATTTCCCAACATGGTGAAGAAATCAACAAAAACAAAAAACTACAAAAACAACGAATGCTATTGTACTATGGCAAACTACACAGCAACAACAACAACAACAAAATAACTTAAAATATCCTTTGTTGCGATATATTGTAAAAAGTGAAAATATGTGCGGAAAAGTATTCTGACTGCCAGTCAGTCGGTCGGTCCGACACCCTCCTCTTGGCAAAAGTTGCTGGTTTAGCCGATCAGCAGATTGAGGCAAAAATTCACAAAAGCAACAAATTATATTCAAGCAAACGACCCGGGTCTAAACTAGAGAACCTGCCACCAACCACCCACTGCTGTTGTTTTGGTTTTTGTTGTTTTTTTTTTTTTTTTTTTCGCCGGAAATCTCATTATTTAAGCGTTTGTTCGCTGCGAGAGATCCTTTGTTCCATCCTAATGCAATGAGCTCCACGCGATGTCATGTTCAAAGTTCACAACGATGCTGCTGTTGCACCTGAGCAACCTGCTGAATGAGTCACCCACCAAATATACCCTTCGTGACTTCATTCCTGCACACATTTTCCTAGTCTTTCCAATGAACTCCAAACCGTTCGATGAAGCTGTTCCTGGAGCTCAATTTGCTACACCTTTGTAGTGTTACCACTTTTTACAGCTTAAATTTTGCAGCTTTAGTTTTTAATTTGATGGAAATACAGTCATGTACAAAAAAATGGGAAATACAGGAGCAGAAAGTCAAATAAATATTGTGTGCTCCGAAAAACACAACCGAAATGGCATGAAAGGATACACTTAAGCACAGCACTCCAAAGATATTCTTATTAAATTTATGTGGATAGTTTAAAATGGCCACAGAGAGAGAGAGAGAGAGAGAGATTTTATCCCGGTGAACTGAGTGATGTGACCGTCAATGGTCTTTAAGTCAATTAAATTAGGCCTAAAAGCGAGAACAGGGTATTCCATATCATTCTGGTCAATGAAACTATTGAATAACCTAGACAAAACGTTAGACAAAAACGAGCTTTTATTCTGATATTTTCCATTACAATGGACTACGTCTCGATCGATATCGCTGCAATTTCGGCTCAACTGTTCTCTTTGAACTTATCTAAGGTGTTTGGCTAGTTGACATGGCTTTACTGGCCACATTGACATAAGAATCCCAAAAAAATAGAAATCCGGCGGAGTTAAGATCAGAAGTCTTGGTGGCTATTAAAAATATAATTTTCCGACGCATATGATCCACTGCTTAAGCCGCAGTTTGGCACCGTCTTGCTAGAACCAGAAGTATTTCAGAGCTTTTCACGCATTTACGGTTGCACAAAATGTGGCAATATCCCCGATATCGATCGACTTTGACTGTCTCACCAGCTCTGAAGAGAATGATCGAATGTAGGTTTTTGAGCAAACACTGGCTCACAGATAACTTTCTGATCGTTAATTACACTGTCCAATTCTGTTTGTTGACGGTGCCAAAAGGTGTAAAATGACGATATGCAAGCTTTGTTAACAGAGCTAAGAAATTACTTTCAGTGTAAACCAACACTGTTTTATTCTATTGGTGTCTATCGAAACATGGTTGAAATTGTTTTGAATTGACATTTCCACAGCCTGCTTGATGACTCATGTCGGTTAATAATTGTGAAAGTTTTTCAATAGTTCCATAGGGCAAATTGAGATGGTGCACCATGTAGAATCACTTGAAGATCTGCGAACATGAGGAAACCATTTGGGAGTCCAGAAAAGGGTGCTCAAACTGATTCGATCAACCAGTTAAGAGATGTTCGATTCTGTTTAGTACAAATTTGGAGTATTGTAGCTGTTCGAAACCCCATTTTTTGAAATAGTTATTCGAGCAATGATAATTGTATGCATGAGTTAACGCTCATTAAAGTCGATATAAATTTGACAAAAAAATTTATTCTTAACATAAGTTGAAACAGTAAACTTGACAGAGATTCTTCTGATCAAATTGTGTTGTTCGTTGTATTAAATGTTTGTACACGAGTGATCAAGAATTGGACCTACAGTTTTTTGCCGACTCCGAACGGGTAGTATGCATGTTCTCAGAAATCTTTAAATGACATTAGTTACTCTCTGAGATTTGTCATTGCCTGTGGAGAAGTGCCGGCCGTATAGATAAATAAAGTTCAACTGAAAAAATGTTCATTGTCAGATGAAGAATTTGAACCACGAATCTATATTTTTAATATATGTAGTCGTATATTTTTAAACTTTCATCCTGGAAATAACTCAATTAAAGTTGAAAATGTACCATGGTAAAATAAATTTTAAAAAATGTTCGTGAATTTCACAGAAAAAAACATTGACATCTTAAAAACTGAGAAACTGATTCAATTTTAATTTTATAAAACATGGCTTTAGTGATGGATGATGGTTTTGATTTAAAAATAAATAATTTAAATCGTATGCCAGTGTTTCTTTTAAATGGTAAAATTTTACTTTACTTTGTAATTTATGAAAACAATTCAAATCTTAATAGAAAAATTTATAAACCTTTACATACGTCAAAAAAAAATATTTTTTCGATTTATTTGGGGAAATTATATATTTGTCCTCTTTCGGCTGTGACTTGAAATAGAGCCAGAAGTAGTTACTTAATTTTAGCCATGACCTGTCTTTAGAAAATTTAAAATTTCATGATATAATCAATAGAAATGATTGAAATATAATTATTTCTACCTCAATATTTGGTGGAGTATCCATTATTTCTAAAAACTGCTGAGCAACGCCTAGGCATCGGATCCACAAGTTTTTGGCACTTACTAGCTGAAATTTTCTCCCATTCGTCCTTGATTAACCCCCAAAGATCATCTTTGTTGGTTGGGTTTTTGTCTCTAAGAGCCATTTTAACCTCCCGCCATAAACTTTCGATAGGATTAAGGTCTGGCGACTGTGGAGGCCAGCTTAATACTTTGATGTTTTTTTGTCTGAACCATTCTTTTGAACGCTTCAATGTGTGTTTCGGGTCGACATCCTGGTGAAACACACATCGAAGCGGCATATTAAACTCTGCGTACGGTAATATGGTTTCACTCAAAATCCTGGTGTATTGTAAAACATCCATCTTTCCCTCGATGCAAAATAAGGGATATGTGCCATTATTTGAGAAACACTCCCATACCATTATACTCCCACCGCAAGCCTTCAATCCGTTTTTGATTTAAAATTTTTAAATCGTTCATGTCCATGAAGTGTTCATGTCGAGGGAATATTGTTTTTTGAGAGCGGAAGAGGTCACAAACGGACCTTTTTTACGTGACGTAGTATTCGTCCTTGCAAACTGGTACTTATTTTGGATTGTTTCCATCTGGTTTCTGTTTTTTTTTTTTTTTTTTGTGTAAACTTTAATGCGTTCTCAACCATCTTCTTTGAACAATCAACTATACTAGCAATTTCCCTTTAGCTTTAACCTTGTTTACGCAAGTTTTTAATATTTTTTTGGTTTTCAGGACTGCAGTACTTGGCTCTTCCCATTTTTAGACCTAATTTTTAGAAACACTAAAATTTATTTTAAAATCATAAAACTGAAAACTCTTACTCACGTTCTGTAGTAAAATTTTATTAAAAAAAGATATTTTTAAATTAAAAGATTTTTTAATTATATTGGTTGGCTCTATTTTTACGCACGACTTTAAACGCAACAATATCAAAGTTTCACAGATTTGCGAAAAATAAACGCGGAATTGTACTCAAAAAGAACTGTATGTACAATATTCATGAGAGAAGTGGTTTTTAAACTAAAATTGGTTGACATGCAAGTTGTTACAAAAAATTAAATAAAGTAATATCATCAGCAAGTGCGTGGCTCTATTTCTTTGCACATCACTGAAGGTGGGTCTCTCTCGAATCTTCTGCTTGATGTAACCCTAGACGTTTTCGATGGGATTAGCATCACGCGATTGTACAGGCCAATCTAATGTGACAATGCCTTTTTCGCTTTCCAGTCGGTTCAGAGGCGGCTGCGGTGTTTGGGATCATTGTCCTCCTGCAGAATCCAGTCTTTGTTTTTCATTATAAATTGGCATTTGGCAATCGGTAATAAAGCCTTCTCATAAATTTTGACCATTCTGGCAGCATTAATAGCTGAATTACAATACTGCGTCAGGTCGGTCGGCCTTTGACCGTACTCTAGTCTCCGTTGTAAAAACTTTACGATATAAGCTGTCAAAACGGACGACCTCAAACTTTGCAAAACTAAATGTTGCGTTGACAGATCGTGCGTCTGTCATTTTGGTGATGCCAATAAAAGCAGCTATACTAAAAATCCCACAAAACGTCCCTTTTTCCGAAATCATGCAATTATAACTGTAATCAATGAAAAATTAAAAGATAGTGTCATAATAGCGTTCAATAGCGTTAAAAATCTTTTTTAAATGCTTTATAAATGAGATAATTTTAAAAATGGAGGAAACCTTCAATAAACCCTCGATAAAGCATTTTTAAATTTTATTTTGTTTTCATCTGAGCACAAATTATGTCAAAAATACATCAAATTGTTTCATAATATATATATAAAAAAAACAGAAAATGTAAAAAAAAAATTATTGAAAATGTTTGTTTATAAATGAGAGGATTTTTAAAAATGGCTGAACATCCAATAAATCCAATAAACCCCTCATAAAGCATTTTTAAAATTAATTGCTCTCATTTGAGGACAAATATTGTTAAAATAATTAAAAATACTTCAAAAATTTGGATAATATGTCAAAAAAATTCAAAATTATAAAAAAATTCAAAAGAAAAACAAAATAAAAACAAGAAAATTGGTCAAAACATTTCAAAATATTTACAAAACAAGATAATAAAATGACGATGTTTTCAGTGCAGAGAGTAGCTTCGAAAAAACAACGATGTTTAAACATCAAAATGTTGACGAAATTGTGACAAATAAATTAAAAGTCATTGAATTTATCAAATACACAAACCATTATTGACACTCTTCCCACTTCAAATCGAAAGTGTTCCTATTTTAACTACAAAGCAGCTACAACATTTTTATGAATAACAAAATTTTAAAAGACTTTTTAGCATTAAAAAGCTTTTTAAGTATTGAACGTTTTAAAGTTATTTGAAGATATTTTTATGGATACGGCTGAAAATATATAATTTTTCTTAAATTTAGTAAAATGAAAAAAATTTTCGCTATTTTGATACCACAAATACTAACATATCTTCAATACTGCGAAAATTTTAATTATGGATTGAAAGAGTAATCTCAATAAAAAAAGATTAACAGAAGGATAAATCGATTTATCGATTTGTTTTCGAGTTATCGATTTAAAAATTTTTTTTTGTTACAATGTGTATGAAGAAAATTGGCTGTATTATTCTAAATATATAACCAATATTAATGATTGAGGTGCCAAATTGCAGACAATACAATAAGCTTTCAGAAAATTTGAAATTAATGAAATCCGTTAAGTATTTCAGATTTTAAAGATATTTGCATGTAAAAGTAATTTTATTTTTTACATAAAACCATTTTTTTCTTCAAAATTAACCTTTATTACTATGGATTAAAGACAACATATTATTAAAGCTTGGAAATTAATCTTTCATTTGGTGTATAAAATTTAAGATTTACTTGAACTTTTATCGTGTTTTTCTATGATATAATGATTGCCCTTGTACGAAATGCTCTAAAAAATAGGGTAGATAACGATTTCTGGAACGCCACGATTCGACAGTGCATTTCAGAAGTTCTCTTCATAAAAATAAGAATGGCTGAAGGTTTTCTAGTAGATGGACATTACCAAGTGGCAGCTCCATACCAAGTTTCATTATTATGTGGCATTTAACTCCAAAGCTATTTGATACCATAAGTTTGACTTATATGGGCGGTGCCATGCCCCCTTGTCCAATGCTCACTCAATTTCTCCAGTCAAAGGACAAGACTAAATAGTACATTCTTACGAGTTTCATTGATGTGTGACTAATAGTTCGAAAGTTATACCCACAATTTGGGAAGCCGAAAAAGTGCCACACCCTTTTCCCAACGCCCATAAAATTTTGCCAGTGGAACGGCACATGTAAATCGAGTTCGAACACCTAATTCCAATGTTGTGCGACCTATAATACCAAAGTTATTCATTATTGCAGATTTGAGCTGCCACGCCCCCTTGTACAATGCTCGCTGAATCACTTGTAATTAGTGAGTACTTGGGTACAACTTTACAAAAACAAAGTGAACGGCATTTGCCAATCTACCTTCACAACATTCCTTTGTGTGTTATATTATTCAAACAATGATATTAAGGGTATTCGTCCTCAACCAACCTCATTAAAATATCTAATTGACCAATATATAAGTTTGCCATTTTGCATGAATACCCTTATAATATTACTTATAATATACTAAAAAATGCATAAATTTTAATATGAAATACAATTGAATAATATTAATATCATGCTAAATTCATCAAAATCATTTCTATACTAAATACTTAAGCAGCATGTTAATTTAAAAAATTTGATCAATTTAAAAAAAACTCGCATCAAAATATAAATTCCCACGATAATCCTATAAAAATCTGAGTTTTCCATCGGAATCCAAGAATACCCACATTTTAGCATTGCTCAACGAAAATGCAACCCAGCGTTAATATGGAATGTCAAAAGCACGACCTATCTTGAACATGTCGCTACTCATAGCGTTGATCGTACGTCACCCCCTCAAATTCATATTTACGGGATGAGGTCGACGCAATGCATGAGGTCATATTTTGTGTTGCTTCATAAGAACCCATTGTTTCTAGTCGAGCTGTCAAAGGTCGACCGACCTAACGCAGTATTGTAATTCAGCCATAAAGTTCTCGGTAAAGAGATGCAAAGTGCCGAAACCCTTTTTTGAGAAGCATCCCCAAAGATGCATTTTAATGGGATGTTTAACGGTGCGCTGGACAAAATTCCTTGACGACGAAGACCAAGCCCGCGGTACGATCGAATAACCATAAACAAAACATTCGTCGGAGAAGATTACGTTACACCAATCGCGATCAATGTTTTCTGTTGCCCAAGCCATTCTTTTAGTAACGTCATCAAAATCTGAAGAAAATTTGTCCTACTAAATGGATTGAGAGATACAACTCGGTTACGGTTTTTGTGAATTTTTTCGATGCCATAATATTGGCATTAGGCAAAATTTCCTGTTGGGAAATTACAAACACATCCAGCCAAGCCATTACAAAAGACAGACTTGTTATATCTTTGCAGTGTATTAACCAAGTATTTGGTTATTCATATATTTTATGCAAATTTCTTCAAACTCGAAACATTGATTTGACACAAGCAGTCGATTTTGCTAATATCAGTTTGCAAGAAGTAAAAAATGTAAGAGATAGTGCTGAAATAGAATTAAAAAAATTGTATATAAATGCTGACAAATAAGCAGAAACCAATGGATTCATTTTGACGAGACCAAAAGTTGCATCTTTCCACCCTAACGCACAATGTGTTGAATCGTATTATTGCATACTATTTTTAGACAATGTAGCTCAGTCAATGTAAATCAAATTTTATTAACTAAGGTATAATTGGAATGGTTATCTCCTCTATTTTAAGGATAAAATATAAATTTTTTAAAAAAATTGCTGTAAATTGACCCATTGTTAATTTCAAAGTTTAACGCCATGCCAACAACAGACGCTATAATTTCTTTTCTGTTTCTTTATTTTGGTTTTTTATACGTTTCAATACTTTCCAACGATATAAAATTAAGGTATAATCTTGAAGGGTTAAGAAGTTATGGTGTAAAACGTGCAGTGTTAAAGAATTTTCAATACAAACTACACATTCAATTTTCATCCAATTTTTTTTTTCTTGACTTTTTGCAAACAAAAATAAACGAAGTCGATAGCTAGTTGAATTTGTATTGAAAATCCTTTGACCCTTCAAAAGCACACCTTAATTTTATATCGTTGAAAAGGTATAAGTATTAAAACGTATAAAAAACCAAAATAAAGAAACTGAAAATAAATTATAGCGTCTGTTGTTGGCATAGCATTAAACTTTGAAATTAAGAATGGGCCAACTTACTGCAATTTTTCCAAAAGTTTTATATTTTTCCCTTAAAGTAGACGAAATAACCTTTCCAATGATACCTTATTTACGAAAATCGGAATTAAATTGACTGAGCTACGTCGTTGCAAAATACACCCTATTTTGGCCTTGAAAAATGGTTCTAAAAATGTATAACTTCGGATTTGGTTTTCTAAGCAATAAACCAATCTAAGAACAAAATTTGAGCCAAATCGGAGATGGTCAGTATGACTGATAGGTCACCTCAATTTGAAATGGGCGATATATTTACTTATTATTTACTTATTTTACTTATTATCCTTGCAACTCTTCCTGTAACTTCATCTTCATGTGAAAATTGATGAACATTTTCAGCACTTCGCCGACTCAAAACCTTAAAGCACGATGTTGCAAGATAGACTAAACGGCCTCACATTGCTTTATCTGTACAGAAAAATGACACCATCAGTGGATATTATTTTAGATACACTCGCTGAAAGTAAGCGTAAACTGGATTTAAAAATATAAGTTAGTTTCTTTTATTATTCTAATCGCCTTAATCCTGCAACTAAAATCTTTTTAATGTAAAAATAATAAATAAAATTTTTTCTATATAACAGGATCAAATTTTTTTGGGACATACATACACATATTTTCTGTTTTGCAAAGCAACAAGACAGTTTATATTGCTCTTGAAAGCGCGAAGTTTTTTATGGAAAGTGAAAACCTTTGCCTGTGGTGTCCGTGGCGTAGTTGGTTAAAGTGCGTGGCCGCTATGTCAAAGAACTTTGGAAACCCAGGTTCGAACCCCAGCAGCGACAGAAAATTATTTGAATTAAAATAATTTTTCTGTACGGCCGCCACCTCTCTGCAGACAATGGCAAACCTCAGAGAGTAATCAAAATGCCATGTAAAGCTTCTTGAGAACGAGAACTTTCCGTTCATCGCCGTTCGGAGTCGGCGTTAAGCATGTAGGTCCGGTTCTCGGTCAATTGTGTACAAACTTAATAACACGCACAACACAATTGATCATAAGAAGCTAGGTCAAAGTCCTTTCAAGGGCTGAAATGGCCAGTTATTTAATTTATTTATTTATGAAAACCTTTTCATCTATATGAAAACCAAAACTATTCCCTATCTATTCGGGTTAATTTAGTAACATGGAATGTATTTTAAGTGAGATTCAGCGAAATGTCTTATGACGTGTCCGTTGATTGTGATATGATTCACTTTAAAGGTGTTATTACCGAAGTATGATTTAAAAATAACGAGGAATCCAATATCATTGAGAAGTACGAAGTTTGATCCATAAATAAGGAAAAAGGAAATATTTTCTTAAAGAATTTTTATTTATTCTTAAATTCAAAATTTCCTTAGAGATAGAAAGGGAGTTTTATTCAAATGTAGCAGCTGTCAAATTTTCTAATGATATCCAGCTGTCAGAATATTTTATCATGCATCGTTTCACACTTACTGAATGTGTGGAAATTATTAAAAAATATTATCGAAATTTCAACTCAGTTGTAAATACGTAACGTGAATATCGTCGCGAGGTCGGTCGTCATGGCTTCAGTGCGCAGAAAATTCATCGCACCGTAGAAAAGTTTTAGCGTGAGGACACTAATTTGAATCGTTGCCACTAACCAGATGTATCGATTCGGCGCCATGACCAGAGAGTCAACGAGACTTATTTTGAGGCTGGATTCGGGAAGATCGTACTGTTGCAGAAATTGAAGCCGTGCAACCATAGACAACGCCGAGAGTTCGCTAATTGGGCGCTGGAAATGTTATGTGGAGATTCGAGTTTTGGCCAAAAATCATCGTCTCAGCGGCTATGTCAACAAGCAAAATTGCCGTTACAATCCGCAAGTTTTCGCCTATACAGTAATGCATCCACAAAGATTGACTTTTTGAAGCAGTTTATTGCACGGCGGCATCATCGGATCTTATTTTTTTCGAAATGGGGAAGCACACACCGTTACCGTCAATGGTCCTCTGTTTAAATCTATCATTGTTTTTAACGTCGTCACCTGCGGTATGTTCTTAAATCTACATGCCCTATGGCAAGGAGGTGAAGATTCAGGGAATTTTCACCCAGAAAATGAGTTTTCTAGTTGTTGGTGCTAGAATGTAATTCCCTTGAAACTGTTATCAGGATGTTGGTTGTTCATGTAATCCAAACTTCCTTCAAAACACCTTATTTTATGAATGATACCACCATAGGTCATGCTCGAGACATTCAGCCATCACAGCCAGCACGAAACTCTCAGAAGGTCCAGCCCACAATAGTCACCCCGGCAAAGAAAAACTGTATCAATACCAACGAACATCAACCAAATATTCAGAAAGAATATTTGTTTTTGAGTGTGACATTTTGTCACTAAAATTGAACATGACTAGGCAAAATTTAACATTTGCCTTTTAAACATAACCAGTATAAAATTCACAAAACTTGGAATCCATACCCGTGTGTATCTTTTTGGTGCCCCACAGTTACCGAAAGAAAACAAAAATCGACGAATATTGTATTCTTTCATTTCTTCCTACAATATCCGGAGATATTGACACAGGTTCCGAGTTCTTTTTTCCACCAAGACTGATGGCAATGATATTTCAGCGTCTCAATTAAATGGATGACTATTCCGCATCATTGTTGTTTTCATCATAATTGTTTTATCGCACCATTGCTACTGCTTCGCTGGAATAAGGATTCTATTGTTATATACAACCTACCTATATATATCAACCTACTGCCAAGATTTAACACTGCACCAAGATTTAATTTGGGCCCTTTTTCTTTCTACACAGGTATAGGGAGTAGGGACTCCCCCTATTTATAGCTCACACCGTTGTTGTTTTATTGAAATTTATTTTTCTTTCTTTTTATTCTGTGGCGGCCGTGGCCGAGTACTTTAAAGTGCGCGAACTACAAAATTCCGAGCCGCTGGCTCCGAGGTTCAAATCCTGCACCAGGCACAGAAAATTTTTCAATTGAAATTAAGTTTTGTAATCGGTCGTCACCTCTCTGCAGACAATGGCAAACCTCGGAGAGTAAATAATGTTATTGAAAGCTTCTTGAGGACATGCACATTAGCCCTTCGGAGTCGGCATAAAAGTAGTAGGTCTAGTTCTCTCTATCAATTGTGTGCAAACAATTAATAACACGGACAACACAATTTTACTGTAAAAAGTTCGGTCAAAGTCCTTTCAAGGGCTGAAATGGCCAATTCTTTTTTTTTTTTTTTTATTTATTTAATTATTGTTCTTACTTGGTCATCCTTTACTTCAAAAACATTTGTACCAAACAAATAATTGAAGTTTTACAAAGCCCACGAAATTTAAAATTTTCCGTAATTTTTGACCTTCATTTCACCTCGTGGAAGGGGTTTATCCAAATTTTATCAAAAAATAAAATTAATACCAACACTTATCATGGTTTTAAAAGTTGAGATATTGTATTTCACTTGATTTTTTTTTGAAGCGAAGCTTTTTACGCCTCGTTCTGCGATTTGCTAGAGTGAAATCAGAAAAAACGACACTTTTTTCCGACACCTTTTTTCTTAGCATTGATATTGTTTTTTGCTTGCATCAATTGAACCAGAAAATGTTAAATTAAAAATAATTTCTTGCCCGCTGCAGGAATTGAACCCACAACTCAAAGTTCTATCGTTTGTTGGTACTTTCCTCTAACCATTACGCTAAAACCCTTTCTTTCATAATTTTGTTGATTCAGTGATAAACATTAGCTAAAGCTATGTTTCAGCAGATCACTATAATCTAGGCCTGTGCGAGTAGCTTCGAGTACGAGTCGAGTCGAGTAGTGCAACTCGACTCGATTTTCGATTCGAATAACTCAGTGTTTCGATTAACTTGAAATTACGAGTTACTCGAGAAATTATCGAGTAACTCGAGGTATTTTCGAGTAACTCGAGATATTTTCGAGTTATTCGTACAGTTTCGAGTATTTTTTTACTCAGTGAAGTCAATTTTGATTTTTAATTCTGTCACCGCAATATCGGTTATTCAGGAGGATCAACCCGGAGCTACTTACTGTAAAGTACCAATTCCTGGCCAATGAGTGAAATCCTAAATATATTTGTAAGATAAAGAACAGTGCACTAAATGAACTATGGCAACTCTGTTCAGAAAGATTTGAGCGGATGTAACGTTAAACGTTTTTTACTTAAAAAAAAAATATGTCACAACACTGATTGAGATCAACAGCATAAACGGGCACTGAAAAAAAAAATCAAAATACTCGAAAACCACCGAGTTACTCGAAAACCACCGAGTTACTCGAAAACCATCGAGTTACTCGAGTGCCATCGAGTTACTCGAATAATCGAGTTATTCGAGACGAGTTTCGATTCGAGTTACTCGACTCGAATCGTGCCGAGTTACTCGAAGATCGAACTACTCGCACAGGCCTACTATAATCTATTAATTTAAGAAAGAATTGTGTGTTGACTATTCTTCAAAGGATTGTGTCTTGGCTAGCCAAACAACAAAAGTAGCAAAACACAAAACTGTTGCTTCTTCTATTCCACACTATCATCAACAGCGTTCAGTAGTTTGGGTTATTGTTTGGGCATTTTTTTTTATTTTTTTTTTTTATTTTTGCATAGCGCGAAGGAAAGATTAACAATTGACCAAAAGTGCGTTGACAAGTGCTTTTCTAAGTGACAGAAAAAAACATAATAATGATATATAATAAAACTTATTGGTGTGAAGATAAACGTGTGTTTTTTAGTTTACTTTGTTATTTTCAAGTTCTGAATTTAAAAATTATTCGAATCGAAAAAAAGCCATTAAATTATCAAATCTATGAAATTGTGAAAATGCTTCGCTTCTGTCGTGTGTCCAGTGACGCACCTGTGTTTTTTTTTTTTCTTCATCCATATCCGTTCCGTGGAACGGTTTTTTAATTTTTTTATGCACTAAAAAACCACATTGCTATTCATTGCATTGGCATAGATTGGCTCATGTGAAATGACCAAAGAATTGTGCATATGATACATCTACACTTTTATGTATCTAGATATGTTTCCTTTCCAAAACCAATCAAATATTTTAACTTGAACTAAAAGTCGTGTTTTTTGGTGAGACTTTCGGAATGAATGTTAAAAACACTCCCGCTGACATATAGTCAAATGGCTGGCAAACAAAATAAAGAACAATAAATCAAGGAAGTTGAATTAAATTTCTAAAGATTTCTTCGACTGTTAAGATCAGAAAGAAGTAGAAAGACAACACGTACTGAGTAATGCGCAAAACAAATTGGAAATTAAAAGGTTCTCTCCACCTTCCTACTAATTATTTGCACTGACGGGAAGTAATAAAAGTAAAGATTACTAAGTGTGTTTATGTTTTCGTAGAAAAGTACTGTAACAATAATAATAACAGTTCAAACAAATTTTAAAAAAAATAAAATTAAAACAAGTCTCGAAGAAACACGTTTGCGAGAATAATAAAAAGATAGTGACGGATAAAGGATGGCATTTATAAGAATGCTAAATTTAATGCTTTCGACTTTTGCTTTGCTCTTTTCGATAAAGAACACTCTCAAAGGATTTATCAATATCCTGTCTAACATCCTTGAACTTAAACTGTGTCCTGGTCATTAAACCGAAGAAGTAGCATCTTGTTCGAAGCTCATTAAATGTCTTTAACGGCTGCTTTACCGGAAATGGGATTCGTAGCTTAAGCACAAACATTAAAACCCATCCACACACACACACCCATCTTCATGAGCTTACAAAAAAACAAATAAAAATAGAACCATACCAACGGTCAGACACACACAAATAGATATAAGTACAAAGCTTTGGTGTCGTTGTTATAATGGAGCCATCATGACAGCCAACAACCGGATATGGATCGCCATTTTGCGAAACGTGAAAAGCATATTTTAATTGAATGTGGAAATGTGCGCCAGTTAAACACCTTCCACACACACACACACACGCACACTCATACCCAAACAGACATCTACCTGACTGATATATGTACATACAGTATTGTGCAAATTGTGCAACTTTTCCCGACTCATTTGAAAAAAAGTTTTTCTCGATTCTTTTAAAAAGGATTTTTCTAAAAAGTTGATTTAGTAAAATATTGTAAGAAAATGTAAGAAAAAAAAAACAAACCATATCTCCTTCGCTAAAGGTTTATAAATAATCAAAAACAAAAAAGTGCAGAAAGGCAAAATTTTTATTATAACTTTTAATAATATTCTTAATTTATGATGTATACAGCGCAACTTCAGGGTTCGATTTTCTATGGTGTTGCATAATAAATTCAAGTTAACTTTGTTGAACTAACTTTCACATAGTCAGCAACTTGATATATTTTGCAAAAGCATGATATTCAATCGGAGTTTGATTATCCCAGCCAAATGAAAGAGGAATTTAAGTCTAGTAATGGTGCTAGACAATCAAGGACTGTTAATTCTAACACTGTATATCTCCTTAAACAGACTTTTAAAAACGTAAATTTACTCTTGTACTACTTATATGCGTTTCATAATCATAAGACTCTAGCTTTTTTTAAATATTTTGGCAGGAAACTAGTATTTTCAGAGAATAGTTTTGAAAAAGGAAATAAATAAATTTCAATTAAAATATCATTGGCTTATTTATTAACAAACAATTTTTAGAGAAACGCATTTTCGAATATTTTAAAATTATAAGATCCTTTGCATTGTCGTTTAATATAATAAAGTAAATATTTACTAATAAAGTAAATATTCAGCCCAATTCTGAGCTCCCTAGGGAAATTTCTCACTTTACGCTTTCCTCTTTTTCTCAACGGGGCCTCGCTACGGAATTTCTCCCTTTCAATTTCCTCCTATTCTAAACAATCTTCGAAAGAAAAACGGTAAAATAAGTAGGCGTCAGGGAATGCTAAAAAAAGGGAGAAAAAGTTGATATTTCATGTAAGCGGTTAAATTCTAAATATCCAAAATTGCCAAACCGTGGAGCAGCTGTATTGCATGTGTGGAAGATTGTCTTTTCAGCATCCGTTGAATCGAGTAAAGATGAAGAAGACAATGACATTTCTTCGGTAGTGGAAAATGTCAGAATTTTTAACCGAGCGATGTAAAGGTAAATATTTGACGTAAATAGATCAACATAAGTTGAAATTTTTAATTCTTACAGAGTTGGGAAGCACAATCAATCACTTGGACAACATTGACAAATAAGACAACATCCTTATCCCAGGCGACCAGTTAAGTAACAAATCTTTACTCATTGATGGTATCAATTAAAAAAACGAAAAATGTTATTAAAATATCTAAAATACTTATTTAAATCGAATTTTTAATTTTCATTACTTTCAATTGAAACAAAAAATAAATAAAATTAATTGAACATGAGAGAAATTACGAATTCTTAATTTGACTCTTTTGTGAGTTGGTTTGTCTATTTGTTACGCTCAATGCCACATTTAAATTAGTTAGTTCATGTTATTTTGAGTAAAATCAAATGAAATAATTCTCAATTCAAGTCTGTTCACCTTAATATAACTCAAACCACGATTTTTCAAACAAACTCAACTTTCCGAGTAAATAGAATGCTCAAACGGAGTTAAAGATAGTTTTATCAGCTTTGGCAAGGTATTAAGCACGAAAAGAGTTAAATCAACCACAAATATGGCTCTATTTACTCCTTCTTGTGTTTAAAAACAATATTTTTGTCGTCGATTCAATTAATTTTAATAATGTTTTCCCCCATTAGCTCATCTGTGTTGTCATATTGGCGATTTTTTGCATAAGTTCTTCTCACTTATATGTCCCTCACTAAGAAATTTAAGTCCGGAGAGCAGGCTAGCTAGTCAATAGTTTGTAAAAAGCAGTCAGTCAAATACAGCTTCGTTTTATTGCTTACATGAATGCGAGCGCTATACTGTTAGAAAATTAGTGTGTCCACTCCCTGTTTGCACCATCTGATAAGCAACATATAATCGCATGTCATATATAAGATTTATTAAATATCGAAATAGTCAACTATTTTATTCTATTCTATTCTATTCTATTCTATTCTCTTCTATTCTATTCTATTCTATTCTATTCTATTCTATTCTATTGTATTGTATTCTATTCTAGTCTATTCTATTATATTCTATTCTATATAACGTTTCAAAAATTTTTCAGATAGAAATTAATCCATTTCAGTATCCTTGGTGCAAAAATAATGAATTCCTTAAAAAAATTAAATTAAATTAAAAACTAGTAAGAAATGATCTTCGACTGGGCCGAAGTTAAAATACCCGCACGTCCGAACCGAAGTATATTTAAAGTCTTAAGCCGTCAATAAAATGTTTATTTGTAAAAACATTTTCGTTATACATAGTTTTAACAGAAAATATTCGCTTTCATTTTTTATAAAATCACTTTGCATGGGAGGTGGGTGTGGTTTTCACTCGATTTGGTCGAATTTCATACACAAAGTGCATGTTATATATCAAAGTTAATATGCAAAATTTCAAGTCCATACATTATTTTTTGTGGAATTTAAAGAGATTTTACCTTTTTGATAAAGTCACTTTGTATGAGAGGTAGGCGTGGTTTTCATCCGATTTGGCTTATTTTCGAACTTGATCTTTATTTTTTAGATAATAGCTTAAATATTGAATTTCGTGATGATAGCTTGAAAATTATGGCTGTAATCGTGACGACAGACGGACAGACGGACAGACAGACGGACATGGCTAAATTGACTCGGGTGGTGATGCTGATCAATAATATATACACTTTTCTATACCTACCATGCCTCCTTATGGGCGTTTCAAACGGAGTGACAAAATTAATATACCCCCATTTACGTTTTTGAAACGTGGGGGTATAAAAATACAGTAGTTTCGACTATGTCGTAACACAAGACGTAGAATTAGTCAATTCGCTTTTGATGACATCTTTTTTAAAACCTATTTAGCAAAATATTTATTCCATACACCTGAGCATATGACCTTTAAAAGAGTGCCGGAGAGGGTTAATATGTATGACCGACCCCCATTACTTTTGCAAAAGGAACATTTTTGCGTTTGACACCTATTCCCTCCGACCACTCCTTAGGGGGGCTCCCATACAAATATTATGGTTTTTGTATATTTATTCCATACACCTGAGCATATGACCTGTAAGAGAATGCAGGAAAGGGTTCATAGACATGACTGACCCCCCTTACTTTTGCAAAAGGAACAGTTTTGTCTTTGACACCTGTTCCCTCCGACCACTCCTTAGGGGGCTCCCATACAAATTTTATTGTGTTTGTGCCGGAAAGGGTTAATATGTATCACCGACCCCCATTACTTTTGCAATAGGAACATTTTTGCCTTTAACACCTATTCCCTCCGACCACTCCTTAGGGGGGCTCCCATACAAATTTTATGGTTTTGTCGATAAAACCGGAAACTGTCGATAAATAGGTAGCAAGCTTAAGCAAACAAAAACATCAAATGTTGGCTTTATATTTCATGTAATTGTGTAAAATTTATATAAATTAGAGAGTTCTAACAGGAATTTTTTTCGCATTGAGGATCAAGCGGACCAACAAGTGCTAACATCAACATTGTACGATCAGTACTTTAGGCCCACCAAAGGCTCAACAAGTTGTATAAATACCGACACCTGATCACTATCAACCACCCTACTTACCTCCGAGAATGACGTATTCTACGTCAAAATTCAAGTTACATACTCTCTCAAGAAAACCTGGGCTATGTAGCCACTAAAAAAAGGGGATTTTAGGACTTGTGCTGAATGTTTTACAGAAAAATTGTTATCAGTAATCAGCATTAAACAACTATACATGTAGAAATGGGAGTGATGAACATAAAGCGATAAAGATTTGAAATATTTTGCTCCAAAACAAGCCGGAAATGAAGCTCAAAAACGCTATTATGAGATTTATTTCATTCGGAATAAGAGCAAATAGGCTTAAGGTTTTCAAACAATGAAATCTGTGAATATTGAGCATGACACACTTACTCAACAGGCTAGTTTTATAAAAAAGTATTTGATTTTGATGAAATAAAAATTCAGATATGCCAAGGGTATAAAATTGTTATGTTTTTGACACGTTATGATTATAATTAAGTTATGGTATGGTTTTGCTATGATCTTCCACCCATGATATGATTTTCATCCATCGTCCCATACCGACGTAAAAATGCGTGTTTATTCTTTGTAAACAATGCCAAACAGCTCTCCAAATTCTCGACACGTTCTTGTTTTTGATCCGGTGTGAGAAATCGCGGCACCCATTTGGAAAGCAGCTTTCTCATCGACAAATGTTCATGTAATATTGTACCCACATTGCCTTTCGTTATCTTCAGAGCCTCAGCTAGCTCGCGCACCTTCACTTTACGGTCGGCCAATACCATTGTGTGTCCTTTTTTATGTTTTGTGGAACAACTGCCTCATTTGGGGGTCCTGAACGTACAGCATCATTTGTGTCTGTACGACCAAGTTTAAACTTAGCATACCATGGGCAAATGATTGCTTTTGACGAATCAGAGTCCGAATAACACTTTGGAAGCCATTGCTCAGCTTGTACGGTATTTTTTCTCATAAAAAACAGTGTAAATCAGCACACGGAATTACTTTATTCATTATTTTGAAAATATCAACAGTAGCAGCGTCACTTAAATCACTGAAACTTCTGAACTAAACGTTAGATTGTCATAAAATTTTTACGCGCATTGTTTGAAGGTAAGAACTATCGAAATATTATATCGGTATTTCGTTAGAGGTGCCACCTAGTAGTTAGTCTCGGGACTTATTGGACCATGTGTTAAATGTAATTTCCTTCCTTCATAAGGCCACACACATTGTGGGTAACGGCCGTATACACTTAGTAAAGCAGCCGTACCTTTAGTACAGCCTACCTACAGAAATTATTTTAGTTATTGTTTTGTTGAAAAGCCAATTTTACAAGCTATCATAGTTTTACAATATAAATGATCAATTTCTGAAATTTCAACTCATGCTTAGCACGTATTTTTTCCCTTTTAATAATACGCATTTCTCGCAAATAAAATTCCATAAAATAACCTTTAAAATCAAGACAAGCCAACCCTGAAAAAATAAAAAATAGTCACTTTTAAATGCAATCACATCAATCAGAGATAAGTTTCCGGCACTACTTTTAACAACAATATTACATTTACATATTCATATTAATAAATCTTTTAAATTTGGAACCATATAAAAATAACTCTTTAGAAACCAAAAATAAACATCTGTAAGTTTCCAAACTTAACCAATAGCATTAACCTATAGTATTTATAAGTATAAATAAACCAATAACGCTCTTTTTATACTTCCGCAAGATAAATAATTTTCCTGCAATATGAGCAAGATTGTGAAAAATTCTTTATCAAAAAATTCTGTGGTATTGAAGGTACCCAAAAATTCTATATGCCCAAAGGCCAGCATATTTCAAAATGGCCCTGATTGCTACTGATCAAATTGTTTTATAAATACACCGAAATGTTTTTTGTTTTTGATTATTAGTAACCGCTAAAGAAGAAAATATAGTATTAAGCATAAAAATACAAAACTGTATTTTTATTCAATAAGAAAAAACAAAGACTTCATGTGCATGAACATGCAGTAGCGGTTTGCTGAAGTTTTGCCCAATACTGTATATATGCATGCAAAGTCGGAGCCGCGGTGCAGCCAGTTGTATTCGTACACTTTATGCAAATTAAAATAAAACAGCAACAATTTAACAACACGTTGCAATTTGTCGTAGGTATAAACACCGTGAACCATGTGAGTTCTGTGGGAGTTAGATGATGATTTTTTTTTTTGGGTGCACTGAGCTGCCTTTTGTAAATATTACCTTTCAAAATAGATACAAAACTGTAGTTGCTTTCTTTCCTTTTTTTTTTTGAAAATATGTGGTGTTTTCTACCACATAAGCGAACTTTTGTTTCACGAACCTTTCGAATTCAATCAAAAACGATCCAAGATTGAGCCTTGTCTTAAGGTAGGTATAAACTCAAAGGTAATTTTCTGGCCTTTCATTACGTCCACATTGAAATTCCTAATTTCTTTTCTAATAACTTATAAGATATAACAAATGAGTTAGAAATTGCATTGTTGGGTACCATCCAGAAATAATTGCCATATTTTCCTTAGAGTCTAAAACGGTTGTTCGTAAAGGAGTGGCTAAAAATGAAAGGTTTTTAGAAAGTTTAACCATTTTAAAATTTTTCTCAATTATGGATCTTTAAAAAGAGGTTTTTATAGTTGCTCATTGGTTTTGAATGTTTTTTTCGATAGTATTCTTTAAAGGGTTTATAGTAAGTAATTCCTTTTTTTATGAACACAGCTATAAATTTTTAATAATAAAAATCATTTAGACCACTTCTATGCCATATTTTATAGAGTTCATGATTCACATGAACCCTGTAATTATGTGTCTACGAGTATTTGGGAATTCTATTCCACGTGAATTTTGAGTACAAACTACATTTGAAGTTGCAAAAGTACGTATTCAAGCCCAACGGGCCGTCATATCAACAGCTTTCTACAATAGCAAAACGTCAGCACTTATTTTTGTTGTTGGGCAAGCGAACGGTACATTGAGAGCGGCCAGTAACAGACACAAGAAAACACTAACAAAAGAAAAAACGAGCAAAAAAAAGAAAAAGCGTGTCATCCAAATATCAGTTGTTTGATAGAAGTGCGCATGTCAAAAAGCTTAAAGTTAAGTGTTTTTGTTCTTAAAGTGAAAGTAAGATTTATTTATTAATTAAAAATGGAAAGAAAAGAGTCTATGGTGTAAGCAATAGTCATATGAATCTTCTAGTTGAAAACAAACTTAAAAAAATGTTAAATAACAACACAACAATTCAACTTAATGATATTGTTTCTTTTTATGATTGTGATAATGATTGTGTTAATAACCAGAGGCGCAACCAGGAATTTGTTTTGGGGGAGTTTTATAAATATATGTATATAACTATATGTTACTATATCGGCTATGGTGTAATGAGTCCAAATATTACACTCAAAACGTTAATTCTACCACAATGGCAGCAAACATAGGGGGCATATAGGTTACAAATTTTAAAAAAACCGAATTTTGTAACTTCGAAAATCGATTTTTTTTCAAATGGTCGCCATTTTGTTTTTTTTTCGGCGGAAAAAAATTATCCTAGTTCAGGCGATAGCCACTTAAACAAGGATTAATTTGATTTTTTTTTTAATTTTTCCTCAGATGTTCCAGCCTGGTGATATCCTGCAGATCATCATATTTTTGGCATTTTTTTAAAAAAAAATCAAATAACATCAAAAGCCGCTTCAAAAATTCTGAAACAAACTTTTTTGTATTCTTTAAATGTTAATAAATATGTGTGCAAAATTTGAGAACGATATCTTTTTCCTTCTATGAAAAAAATTTCCCGAAAAATTTTTTTTAAAAAATTTGTAACCTACATATATGCCCCCATAATGATAAAATTTTTATAAATATGTTTATTTATTTTAAAATTCTTAAAAAACATTATTTTTAAGAATTATATTGTGAGCTTAATGCCAAATAATTCATGAAGCAACAGATTGCTACAACAAAAAGTTCTTTGCAGAATTAAACAAAGCTGACTAGACCATGGTTTCGTCGGACGCTACTCCGACTCATCAGTAGTCTCAGTGGTTCTAGCAGTCCACTAACTTTGACAAGCTAATAAGCGCAATATCAATAAACCAGAACGGAATTATAGAAGCGCTATACTTTGTCAAAGCAATGTTTTTCTACTCTTTTGCTAGTCGCAAAATTTCAAAAAGTTGACTGCATTGATTCTGCAAAGACTTTGTTGTTGCGCTTTTTGTTTACTTCTTTATCACGTATCAATCTTTATCTGCTTTCAAAAAACCTTCTTCACGCCTTCTATGGTTTAATACCAACAAAATGTTGGAACCTAGATTGATGAACCCTAGCGAGTTTATCTAAAATAATATCCACTGATGGTGTCATTTCTCTGTACAGATAAAGCAATGTGAGGCCGTTTAGTCTATCTTGCAACATCGTGCTTCTTAAATAGGTTTTGAGTCGGCGAAGTACTGAAAATGTTCGATAATTTTCACATGAAGTTACTGGAAGAGTTGCAAGGATAATAAGTAAATTATATTTATTTGGAAATATATCCTTATTGCACTGCTGTATAACTTGAAAAACTGTGTTTTTGCTATCATAATCTTTTTTATTACTTATTTTATATCAAGCATTCAGCTCATTTTTTAGGTCATCAAAATCTCCTTCCAAATCATCTTTATAAATTAGTTTTTAAAAAAGCGCTTAAAGCTTCAACACTTAGCGATTTTTTGCATCAGGAAAATGTGATTGAAATCCAATTAGAATGTCTCTATGTTTTAAAAATCTGTCACTCAGGCTTGTGATAAATTTATCCAAGAAAGGTATGTAAACCGATATGCGATAATACGATTCAACACATTGTGCGTCAGGGTGGAAAGATGCAACTCTTGGTCTCGGCAAAATGAAGCCATTGGTTTCTGCTTGTCTTTCAGCATTTATATACAATTTTTTTAATTCTATTTCAGCATTATCTCTTACATTTTTTACTTCTTGCAAACTGATATTGGCTAAATCGACTGCTTGTGTCAAATCAATGTTTCGAGTTTGAAGAAATTTGCATAAAATATATGAATAACCAAATACTTACTTGGTTAATACACTGCAAAGATATAAGATAGTCTGTCTTTTGTAATGCACAATTCAGTAAATTGGCTTGGCTGGATGTGTTTGTATCCTCCCAACAGGAAATTTTGCCTAATGCCAATATTATGGCATCGAAAAAATTCACAAAAACCGTCACCGAGTTGTATCTCTCAATCCATCTAGTAGGACGAATTTTCTTCAGTTTTTGATGACTACAAATATTTTACTCTTCGAGGCACTGTTTCAAAACCAATTGCAAAACCATGTGCAAAAATTGAAAGGTCTAGTATTTCTTCATTGAAATTCATCATCGTAATACAAATCGGTAAATCAGTACAATAGATATAGCAAAATTATCAGAAAAAGAACTGATTTTCATGTTTTTACCTATAGCTCAAAAACTCGAGCTGATGGAGAAAAACGGAGTCTATATCTGAAATTAGGAAACTCAATCTAAAGGAATTGAATTGAATTTCCTTTTATTTCCCAACTATATTGAATTGAATATAGAATTAGGAAACCCGTCTATAATCAGCTGAAAAATCTCCGGCACCAAAATGTCTGTCGCGAAGTGTTATGCTTCAACCGCAATCGATTTGAAATTTAATTTTGGGTTTTTCGCTCTTTTGATAAAAACATGTTATTACTTATCATGTTTTCCTTTTTGTGACAATAATTTGGGGGACGGGGGGTTTAAACCCCATAACCCCCTTTGGTTGCGCTTCTGTTAATAACATTGATAATTCATCTGAATTTGATGTGACCTTCGATAGCGAGAATTTATGTGAAGAAATTCATGACAAACAACAATTTCAAATTTAATAAAAGAGTGGACTGTACAGCAGAGAATAAAGCGAGAGGCTTGTGATGACATTTTAAAAATTTTTCAACTTTTTTCAGCAGGTGCAGATGTCTCTTCCTCTTAATAGATATTACTTAATGGTAGAAAAATTAAATAAATGTTATATCAGAAGCTCCATGAAGATATTTCCACTACAGAATACAAATGTGTATAACCAGGACATTGGCATTGACGGGTTACCACTTTTTAAAAGTTTGACCACCCATTTATGGCCTATTTTCAGTGGCGGATCTACATATGGGCTGAAAGGGCTTTATCCCCCCTTGGAGAATTTTTTGTATGGGAAAAAAATTAAAAACGGCCAAAAAGACGTTTCAAACCCCCTCTTTGGCATACAAAAGTGTAGTTTCCGCCTCCCTATTTGATATACATATTTTGGGATGTATATGCAATGACCAGTAATATGAGCCCTTTTTTATTGGATGCTATTAATTTCCAAAAAACATGTATTTTAAAACCCAATATTTTTTTAAAAGAATTTGTAGAAGACTTTAAGCGATGGTCGAACTGTATGTGTAAAAATTGATAAGTTTATTTGCGACATTCCGGCTAGATCTTTTACAACAGGCACAGTAGTACATACAGCCAGTAGGGGGTGTTCAAAATGCACCCAAATAGCTCACATGCTTGAAAAAAGACTGACATTTTCGGCAGAAATTTACCCATTAAGAACGGACGAAGATTATAAAATCGCAATGAAAATGGAAACAAATTGCTAAAAGATGAACTCATAAACATTAAATCAATTCTGGCTCAAAATTCTGTTTACTTGGAAAGGTTTTACTCCAAAGCATTCCCCAAAGCTTTAACATTTAATTTTTTCCCGATAAAATCTTAACAGGAACTGGATGAAATTGAGGACCAAATTGGTTCCCATAATGAAGTAAAATTGGTATGTATGTTAATACATTTTTAATTTAAAAAAATCATGTTCTAAGAAGGTTTTACTCAAATTTTCTTTTAGATGAGATACATTTTTTTACTTGATTCTTTTTATTTACTTGATTAAAAAAAAAATACTATCAAAAATTTAATTGTTTCGAAAATGGAAACCATTGCTGTAGTTATTATTTCAGGCAAAATGTATATTTTTCGCTGATTCACTCAAAACAAAAACGAACTGCTGACCCAAAGCTTTCCAAGGGAGGCTTTTTGAAGCAGTATCGATAGTTGCAAATCTTAACCCTTCTTTTTTGAAAATCAAAAATATCTATCTCTCTCTCCTTCTCTCTCTCTCTCTCTCTCTTTCTGTCTCTCCCTCTCTCTCTCTCTCTTTCTCTCTCTTCCTCTCTATCTCCCTCCCTTCTTGTAGCTCTCTTTTTGAGGTAGGCAAAACCAAAAGAATGCAACAAACGGCTGACACAAAGCTTTCCAAGAGAGGCCTTTTGAAGCAATTCAATGAAAGCTAAATTTAAGTGCATTTTTCCAATGACATGTAATGTAAAAAATACAATTGTCTGTCACACGTTGGATCAGCGCTTTCAGCTGTTGACATCGTGAACGTATTTGTAATTTCGATATTTTTAATAAGATTGGTAAAATTCTTATTTAAACGCAATAATAAAAACACTGGCCAGTGTTTTACAGTTACAGTGCATCCGATTGGCCCTATAATCAACCATTTTTGAACAAAGCGTCCATGAAATCTTGAAACTTCTTTCAAGTTCTCTCTATCCAATTTGTCATAGAACTATCCATCTGTGGCCAAAGATTCCATCGTTTCAATAGCATTCCATTCATTATTCCACAAACGTCTTCATAACCCAACTTGAAACTAAGATCAGCCTTGCCTTAAGCAAGTGATTGGGGTCCATGTAGTTCCCAATGACGCAATTTGGATCTCGTCAGACCCCTTGGAATATCTGACCAAAGGATCCAATTTTCATGCCCTGGTTTCTTTATTTACAATCACATTAAAAATTTACAATAGTTAGGTCAGCTTAGGACGGTCCGTAAAGACGTGAATACTTAAAAATGTGACCCCTTGTTCCCGTGAACCATTACTTTTGAAACTTCACATGTATAAAGTTCGTGTGTAGCATTTATGAGTAGTTCGAGTTAGTGTTTTCTAAAACGAACTTTTGTGTTCATTTGTTCGAAACACGTTGATAAGCTGGAGCTGTAATATTTTATCATTTCCATACAGTTTTTCTGAGATTTTTAAAAATGTCTTTATTTATGCGCAAGAAAAGAGCGTCAAAATGAAGAAGTTTTTTAATTTCATAATAATACAATGAATTATATGGAATGAATGAATACCCAGCAGTTATTTTGGAGTCAATTGAAAAAGTGAACTAGTTCATTTCTAGCGCAGTTCGCAGTAGCTCTGAAAAAGTACAAAATGCGTTCAGTGTAGAACAGTTATCTTTGCTTTTGTTTTCAAAAGTATTGCTGAAAAAATAAACGCGTTCTGGCTACTTTTTTAAAATTTGCTGCGCACGAGAAAAAATAATAAAAAAAAAAATGTGTATAGAAAAAATGTTTTCTGGAATGTGGATGGAAAAGATGGTACAAATGAGATCTTTAGGACCTTTCCGTTGCACTAAATTCTTACACTTTAGATATGTTCACTTTAAAACCAGTTAAAAAAGAACCACTTTCAGGCTACTGCGAAAGCAACCAGTTTAAAAATGTTCCTAATGCAACTAGTTCAAATATAGGGAAAAAGGAGTGTTTCTGGGGACAATTGTCTTTTCCTATGACATCAACCCGCAAAAAGCGTCAGTTCGTTCAATGTTAAAGGGTATTGTAGTGGAACAAGTACTGGCCCTTTTTGGAACTAGTTCAGAACTATTTCAAATTTGGTCCACTTTTCTGCTGGGTAGTGAAAGAAGAGAACATACATACATGCACATAATGTTTTTTATACACAAATTTATACTTAATAAAGAAAAGATGCATCGTCTGGTTCTAAGGTTCTAAGAAACGTCATAACTTGGTGGTATGATAGTCAAGTTGGTAGTGAAATGGTAGAAATCTTTTTGATAAATCCTAAGTTATGTATAGTGACTTTATAGTGACGATCGGACATGTCATCCGAAAATGTCCAGCGACAAACTAACGGGACATTTTCGTTTAGCTTTCGAACAATCCGGCATGTACTACGACTTAATTTCTTTGCAAACTCTCAGTCTGAACAATCAATCAATAACGTTTTAGATGCTTGAGAAGAAGAGGGTTAAGAACTTGGGCTAAGGAGTGGAGAAAAGGTCGCATTTCCGGTATACGGAAAATACTTCCTTTCTATTTTAACCCTTCATTTTTATTTATTAAGAATCGATATTCTATATTTAATATACTTTTATGTATTTATATAAATAAATATATCCAAAATATCTATAAATCTATAAAAGCTAACCGAACAAATTTCTAATTGAAAAATTTCCAGAATTACATAACTTTGTAGTTATATAGCTGTAACTACCCCGCAGTGTAACCAACTAGTTAAAAACCAGTCTGCACACTAGTTGAAAACTGAGCAGTACTAGTTCAAGATCGTATTTTTTTTATATACCCAACTGGTATTTTTAACATGGCGATGTCATACGAAATATCAATTGTCCTATTCTAAGCACATGAAAACTAGTTTACAACTAGTATGTTATTGTTACTTAAATTCTAGTTTGTTGTGACTAGTTGTAAACAAATCATATATTGCATAAATTTGAACTTTGAACGGCTTTAACTAGCTGGTCAAGTGGTTACTTTTGACATTATTTAAACTAGTTTCGCTTGGTTAGTTTCACAACTAGTTTATTGCGATTTAACATTAACTAGTTGTGTTTCAACTACTTTTGTAACTAGTAAATTGTGACAAAATATGAACTAGTTTGCTTTGAACTAGTATAAAAACTGCTCATGATTTACTGCTGATTAGTCTTACACTGCAGGGTACTAAACCACATTGACTATTAACTATCCACCTAAAAAATATTTATCATATTGTTATCCTTGCTTTATTTTCCCTTATTTCTCTTCTACACTTAGTATCCTATGGTTTGACAGTTTCATTTTTTAAGATAGGTAAAAATTCCTTGCTCTAGTGAGGTAATAGCCCTGCTTTATAAATTGACTTATAATTTACATTTTATTGTTGTAGTTCGGTGGCCGTGAGCAGCTTTTATTTCATTCAGCTACCTATTCATTAATACTAGAATACATAGTTTCTATGTATCGAAAATATAGTTCACTGACATATTGGAACGCTGACGCTTAATTAACTTAAATATAAATTTTCACATGTTCCTTTACATCCTTGTTATATCCCATTAACGATAAGTGTTTCCATTTAATGAATAAACACGAACATACTCGATACTTTCATATCCCCTTAAAACCCATGTTCCTTCTCTTCATCTCACTCGTTCGAAATGCAGGAAGTGACAACCAGTGTCATCTAATGCTTCTGTGACAACAGCGAACTTTATTTGTTATTAAATCGAGTTGGCAAACAGTAGTAACAAGAAGTACCCGCACACCCGTAAACTGAAGAAACTTGCTATAAAAATAAGTACCAGAAGGCGGCCACCCGCCAGGCATTGTGCTTTGTGGTCGTGTTGTTGTTGTGATTTTGTGGTCTTCCAAGACATTCTCAACATTTAATCGAAATGAAGATTGGTGTGATTGTTTGATGACAGCAAAGATGGCGAATACAGGTTGTTGCGAAAGATGTCTGGAATGAAGCATGAAGAGCAAGCATTTATTGTTAAAATGGTTCGTTGTTGTGTTTATTGCGTTTTATACATGCTTTTCGATTCGTTTTCTTGGGTGGGCATAAAATCACGATACAGCTGTAATACCTAGAATTGTATATATTTAGTGTCAAACGTTTCAAAATCTTATTTCCATTATTTAATAACACGTTTCTAACCAAATATGTTTCTTATTTATTTTCATGAATTTTTTTTTCTGTACTTTTTATAAAACATCAAACAGTTTCCGATCTTTTGTATACAAATGTTTGTTAAATTTTATCAAAAAAGCTTGAAATGCTTTCAAGGGCTGAAATGGCAAATTCGTTATTATTAATTTAAATTGTTGTATTTTATTTACATAAAAATTGGATAAAAACATAAATGATTATAAAGCTATTTGTGCTTTATGGCAACTTTTTACAGGCGGTTACAATGCCCACATTTTTTTTTCTTTTAATGGAATGAAGCATATATTTTTTTTAAAACTTGCGATATTTTATTTTAAATGTAATTATAATTAAGTCATATTTTATAATCATAAAAATACGTAATTTTTTGATAAAATTTATTTTAGTTATTATTATTGACTAAGATATACTTCTTTCAGCTCAACTCAGTCCAGCATTTTTTAGGGGCCATATCTGGAGAATAAGGTGGAAGGGAAAGCAATTAAAAGCGTAATTCGATGATTTCGTTTAAACGGCTCTTATTAGGGGCATTCACTATTCAGTGCATTGCCAGTGCATACAGGTAGCTCCAAAATCTGCACATCTTTAGATTTTTACTTTAGTCTTAAGCTTATAGAGTTGTGCACATTGAAAAATTTTACAGCTTTGAAATAGTGATGCAGCATTTGAGAGTTTATTACTAATTACTTGATGAATAAATTTAGTGACTTAACGCAAAACGTATATAGGCATTGCTGCATTTCGTGCGAATTCAATTGGAACCCAAAATTGTAAATCACGTGAACTTATAATGGGTGTGCTGCAATTTGAGCGATTTTGTATAAGTTCGAATTCACTTTCAACACAGCTGATAGACGACAAATAAATATATTGTGAAATAAAGAAAAAGTAAAATACTGAGAAATTAGTTTTTTTTTAGTGCTTATGTTTTAAGTGAAGATGAGAAGAAAAAGAAGTTAGATTTCGCGTAGTGAGAAGTGCCAGATTTAGCGTAACTATTGTGGATATAGTGAAGTCACCATCCAATCGCACTCATTCATGTTTTGTAGATTAATAAAGAAGCCTTTGAATGCATCCTAATGGAAATATAGCCTTTCGTGAAGGAGACATCGATTCCTTTGACGCTGCAGCTGGCTACAACACTTAGATTCTTTGCAGAAGGCGGATACCAGCGCGCAATCGGAAAGAATTATGACATTGCTCTCGACAGAACCACCTTTTGTAAAATTTTATGCAAAATGCTCCCTGTCCTGAAAAAAGTGTTGTGCCCAAAGTGGATAAATTTAAGAATGAGCGAAGAAGAATGCTGCAGATCTAAGCTGCATTGTTCTGAAAATTTGTATGTTTTAGTATTAACGCTATGATTGAAGTTATTAAAACAATGCATTTCGCACCAAATAACAATATTTAACAGATATGCGATTACAAGATCATCATTAAAAGTATATATGCTTGTCACCCTGGATCGAGTCATGATTCCTTTATTTTTAATATGAGTCGAGCAAGAGAATATTTCATGTCGAAATATGAAACTGGTGAACGTCGTTCTTGGCTTTTGGGCGATTCTGGATATGGATTAAAATCTCTCTTATTAACGCCATATAGGATCCCAAGTGCAGGAACTGCACAACATCTTTTAAATCAGAAACATGCTAAAGTGCGTAATACCTTCGAAGTCATTGGACCCGTATGACCGTCGGGTCATTGGTACACCTAGAAGTCGGCTTAGATCCTTGTACACCGTTTTGCCATATTCTCAACAGAAAATCATAAAAATTATTAATATTTGTAGTGCATTACATAATGTATGCAGACATTATAAGTTGGAAGATTATACAGTAGAATAAGAAGGCGATTTGTTTGACGAAGAACTGCCTGATGAAAATTCAGATTTATATACATTGGTCAATATATTAGAGATAAAATCACAAATAATTTAATGCGGATATTATAAGTAAAATGACTTTATTTATAACATTGAAAAAATAAGTATAATAAAAAAATTAAAAGTAATTCAGACATATTCATTTTTAAAAAGAAGTAAACATAAAAAAGTTATATTTTTGAAGCACACTTTGTATCACAAATTGTTGGCCATGTATTGGTGCTCACGCATAAAAATTATTTAATCTTGCCTCTGATTTTCATATTTTTCTAATAAAAATATACATATATAGTACCTCAATATTAAATTTTAGTTAAATAAGAATTTACTTACATTTTGTGAAGTTTTTCGCAGGAAGTGAATTTAGTTTAATTTGAAAGCAGCTGACCGAATTAAAAATAGCTCGAAATCGTAAAATACGATTTCTGTCACACGTCAAAATGGACGATTTGATATGTTCGAAAAAAGTGATATATAACGCGGATTACAGCTCAGGATGTTTCGGTTTCACATTTAATTTCGTACGAAAGTGAAATGCAGCACATGCCTGATAATTTTACTATTTATTTGTAGTCATAAATAAAAATGTGTACCTAAATATTTTGTTTAAAACAGACAAAATTTTCTTTATTTATGCATAGAAACTAGCATGAGCTATCTGAGCCATATACATAATTGAGTACTAGATATTTTGTACAAAATAAATTGTACATCACTAGTTGTCAAGTTGTAAATTGTAATTTATATTCATAAGATATGGATAGCAAAAATAAAGGCAAGTTCTCACAAAATTAATAACTTTTGTTTTAACACTTTTTTTCAGCATGTTATTATTCAATAAATCTTTTCTTTTGCTTCTCGATAACAATAACAAACAGCTGATTTTAACAAACAAGTCATACGTCAAAAAATTTCTCGATCAAAAGTGTGGTGTGTTCACGAAAACCAAACTACACAACTGTAGAAGTCCTCAACTGCACTAGCAAGTTGTTTCGTTGTTGAGTTTTGTTCGTTGAGAGAGGGCTCTGTTTATCAATTGCCTACTCAGCCCAAAGTAACATCTGTTGGCAAGGGTTATCCTTCGTCTTATCTCAATACTGACCAGAGAACTGCATCAGCCTACTTGAAACCTATTTCAAGTACTTGCCATAAATATGAGTACAAGCTTGCTTGAACTTGATAATTTTCAATCAATTAAAGCTTGTACTTGAATATAAGTAAGCCCACGTCAGCTTGTGACTTACAACTACGCTAGCTTACAAGCGAACGACACGAAGTACCAAGTAAAGGAAAAACTTGATGTGTTCGGCAAAAAGCTTGAAAAGCTTGAAATTAAAAGCAAGTATCCCATTAATGAAAGTATCCAAATAATTCAATGAAGTGTAGGAAAAACTTTAGCGTATTCAGAATATTTAGAGTTCTATAGATTTCGTGTTTAGCAGTTTTAGGGGGTAGCTGATTTCGAATCCGATGTCAGAATTTTAAAATTTAAGATGGCTGATAGGGTTGCCACCTAGTTTTTTTTTTACGAATTCGATGCTGGGGTGAACACTAGGTAAAAATAGGTCACTGAATCCGAATCTGTTGTCAGAATTTCAAAATTTTCAAATATTTAACCCTATAGGGTTGCCTTTATGATAAAAATAAAACAAAAAATTCTGACGTCATATGTAATTCTGAAAGCATATGTAACAGAAATGTAATATCGTTGCTTGGAATTATTACTCACTGAGAAGAGCTGAGCTGAGGTAAATTTTGTTTTACGACAGCATAGGTGTGTTATTACGCTTCATAACTAAAATACAAAAAAAAAATCTTATCATCCTGATTTCAGGGTGGCAACCACATAAAGCAGTAAAAATGCTTCAACCGTGAAAAAACGTTCCATGGAATTTATGGAATTTTAACTCTGTGACTGCTGGCGTAACGGTAAATTTTAAGGATCGAAAAATAAAGGTGAGGTGTTCGGGCACATGATAAAAATACAAAAAAAATTGACGGCGTCATCATGGAACCGCCTAAAGTGACGCATATACATCACTTTTGCTGGATTAATTGCATACAGCTAAGTCAATCTAAATGCACCAAGGGAAAGCACAACCAATGGAGAAGCAAATAAAAAAAAAGCAAAAACACCAACAACACCAACAACAACACCAACACCAACAACACCAACACAAACACCAACACCAACACCAACACCAACACCAACACCAACACCAACACCAACACCAATACTAACGCCAACAACAACACCAACACCCACACCAACACCAACACCAACACCAACACCAACACTAACGCCAACAACAACACCAACACCAACACCAACACCAACACTAACGCCAACAACAACACTAACACCAACACCTACACCAACACCAACACCAGCACGAAAACCAACACAAACACCAACACCAACACCAACACCAACACCAACACCAACACCAACACCAACACCAACACCAACACCAACACTAACGCCAACAACAACACCAACACCAACACCAACACCAACACCAACAACACCAACACCAACACCAACACCAACACTAACGCCAACAACAACACCAACACAAACACCGACACCAACACCAACACCAAAACCAACGACAACACCAACACCAACACGAACACTAACACCAACACCAACACCAACACCAACACCAACACCAACACGAAAACCAACACCAACACCAACACCAACACCAACACCAACACCAACACCAACACCAACACCAACACCAACACCAACACCAACACCAACGCTAACGCCAACAACAACACTAACACCAACAACACCAACAACAACACTAACGCCAACACCAACACCAACACCAACACCAACATTAACACCAACACTAACGCCAACAACAACACCAACACCAACACCAACACCAACACTAACGCCAACAACAACACCAACACCAACACCTACACCAACAACAACACCAACACCAACACCAACACGAACACCCACACCAACACCAACACCCACACCAATACCAACACCAACACCAACACTAACGCCAACACCAACACCAACACCAACACCAACACCAACACCAACACTAACGCCAACAACAACACCAACACCAACACCTACACCAACACTAACGCCAACAACAACACCAACACCAACACCAACACCAACACCAACATCAACACCAACACCAACACCAACACCCACACCAACACCAACACCAACACCAACACCTACACCAACACTAACGCCAACAACAACACCAACACCAACACCAACACCAACACCAACACCAACACCAACACCAACACCAACACCAACACCAACGCTAACGCCAACAACAACACTAACACCAACAACACCAACAACAACACTAACGCCAACAACAACACCAACACCAACAACACCAACACCAACACCAACACCAACAACACCAACACAAACACCAACACCAACACCAACACCAACACCAACACCAACACCAACACCAACACCAACACCAACACCAACACCAACACCAACACCAACACCAACACCAACACCAACACCAACACCAACGCTAACGCCAACAACAACACTAACACCAACAACACCAACAACAACACTAACGCCAACAACAACACCAACACCAACAACACCAACACCAACACCAACACCAACACTAACGCCAACAACAACACCAACACCAACACCAACACCAACACCAACACCAACACCAACACCAACACCAACACCAACACTAACGCCAACAACAACACCAACACCAACACCAACACTAACGCCAACAACAACACCAACACCAACACGAACACCCACACCAACACCAACACCCACACCAATACCAACACCAACACCAACACTAACGCCAACACCAACACCAACACCAACACCAACACCAACACCAACGCTAACGCCAACAACAACACTAACACCAACAACACCAACAACAACACCAACACCAACACCAACACCAACACCAACACCAACACCAACACCAACACCAACACCAACACCAACACCAACACCAACACCAACACCAACGCTAACGCCAACAACAACACTAACACCAACAACACCAACAACAACACTAACGCCAACAACAACACCAACACCAACAACACCAACACCAACACCAACACCCACACCAATACCTACACCAACACCAACACTAACGCCAACAACACCAACACCAACACCAACGCCAACACCAACACGAAAACCAACACTAATACCAACACCAACGCCAACACCAACACCAACACCAACACCAACACCAACACCAACACCAACACCCACACCAACACCAACACTAACGCCAACAACAACACCAACACCAACACCAACACTAACGCCAACAACAACACCAACACCTACACCAACACCAACACCAACACCAACACCAACACCAACACCAACACCAACACCAACACCAACACCAACACCAACACCCACACCAACACCAACACCAACACCAACACCAACACCAACATTAACACCAACACTAACGCCAACAACAACACCAACACCAACACCAACACCAACACTAACGCCAACAACAACACCAACGCCAACAACAACACCAACACCAACACCAACACCAACACCAACACCAACACCAACACCAACACCAACACCAACACCAACACCAACACCAACACCAACACCAACACCAACACCAACACCAACGCTAACGCCAACAACAACACTAACACCAACAACACCAACAACAACACTAACGCCAACAACAACACCAACACCAACAACACCAACACCAACACCAACACCAACACTAACGCCAACAACAACACCAACACAAACACCGACACCAACACCAACACCAACACCAACACCAAAACCAACACCAACACCAACACCAACACGAACACTAACACCAACACCAACACGAAAACCAACACCAACACCAACACGAAAACCAACACCAACACCAACACCAACACCAACACAAACACCAACACCAACACCAACACCAACACCAACACCAACACCAACACCAACACCAACACCAACACCAACACCAACACCAACACCAACACCAACACCAACACCAACACTAACGCCAACAACAACACCAACACCAACACCAACACTAACGCCAACAACAACACCAACACCTACACCAACACCAACACCAACACCAACACCAACACCAACACCAACACCAACACCAACACCAACACCAACACCCACACCAACACCAACACCAACACCAACACCAACACCAACACCAACATTAACACCAACACTAACGCCAACAACAACACCAACACCAACACCAACACCAACACTAACGCCAACAACAACACCAACACCAACACTAACGCCAACAACAACACCAACACCAACACCTACACCAACAACAACACCAACACCAACACCAACACGAACACCCACACCAACACCAACACCCACACCAATACCAACACCAACACCAACACTAACGCCAACACCAACACCAACACCAACACCAACACCAACACCAACACCAACACTAACGCCAACAACAACACCAACACCAACACCTACACCAACACTAACGCCAACAACAACACCAACACCAACACCAACACCAACACGAAAACCAACACTAACACACACACCAACACCAACACCAACACCAACACCAACACCAACACCAACACCAACACCAACACCAACACCAACACCAACACCAACACCAACACCAACACCAACACCAACACCAACACACACACCAACACCAACACCAACACTAACGCCAACAACAACACCAACACCAACACCAACACTAACGCCAACAACAACACCAACACCAACACCTACACCAACACCAACACCAACACCAACACCAACACCAACACCAACACCAACACCAACACCAACACCAACACCCACACCAACACCAACACCAACACCAACACCAACATTAACACCAACACTAACGCCAACAACAACACCAACACCAACACCAACACCAACACTAACGCCAACAACAACACCAACACCAACACTAACGCCAACAACAACACCAACACCAACACCTACACCAACAACAACACCAACACCAACACCAACACCAACACCCACACCAACACCAACACCAACACCCACACCAATACCACCACCAACACCAACACTAACGCCAACACCAACACCAACACCAACACCAACACTAACGCCAACAACAACACCAACACCAACACCTACACCAACACTAACGCCAACACCAACACCAACACCAACACCAACACCAACACCAACACTAACGCCAACAACAACACCAACACCCACACCAATACCTACACCAACACCAACACTAACGCCAACAACACCAACACCAACACCAACGCCAACACCAACACGAAAACCAACACTAATACCAACACCAACGCCAACACCAACACCAACACTAACGCCAACAACAACAACAACACCAACACCAACATCAACACCAACACTAACGCCAACAACAACACCAACACCAACACCTACACCAACACTAGCGCCAACAACAACACCAACACCCACACCAATACCTACACCAACACCAACACTAACGCCAACAACACCAACACCAACACCAACACCAACACCAACACTAACGCCAAAAGCAACACCAACAACAACACCAACACCCACACCAACACCAACACCAACACCAACACACACAAAAACCAACACCAACACCAAAACCAACACTAACACCAACACCAACACCAACACCAACACCAACAACAACACCAACACCCACACCAACACCAACAACAACACCAACACACACAAAGACCAACACCAACACCAACACTAACGCCAACAACAACACCAACACCAACACCGACACCAACACTAACACCAACAATAACACCAACACCAACACCAACACCAACACCAACACTAACGCCAACGCCAACACCAACACCAACACTAACGCCAACAACAACACCAACACCAACACCAACACCAACACCAACACCAACACCAACACCAACACCTACACTAACTCCAACAACAACACCAACACCAACACCCATACCAACACCAACACCAACACCCACATCAACACCAACACCAACACAAATACCAACACTAACGCCAACACCAACACCAACACCAACACAAACACCAACACCAACACCAATACTAACAACAACACCAACACCAACACACACAAAAACCAACACCAACACCAAAACCAACACTAACACCAACACCAACATCAACACCAACACCCACAACAACACCAACACCCACACCAACACCAACACCAACACCAACACCAACAACAACACCAACACCAACACACACAAAAACCAACACCAACACCAAAACCAACACCAACACCAACACCAACACCCACACCAACACAAACACCAACACCAACACCAATACTAACACCAACACCAACACCAAAACCAACACCAACACAGACAACAATAACAGCAGCAACAACAACAACAACAACAACACCAACATCAACATCAACATCAACATCAACATCAACATCAACATCAACATCAACATCAACATCAACATCAACATCAACATCCATATAACCATTAACATCAACATCAACATCAACATCAACATCAACATCAACATCAACATCAACATCAACATCAACATCAACATCTACATCTACATCAACATCAACATCAATATCAACATCAACTTCAACATAAACATCAACACTAACATCAACATCATCATCGACAACAACAACAACAACAACAACAACAACAACAACAACAACAACAACAACAACAACAACAACAACAACAACAACAAGAAACACCGCCACGTCAAAACCTTCGGGTGTGTCCACGACACAGCCATCTCTTGTTTTTACTCACGTTCCAGAGCTGTAAAAGATTGAATCATTTCGGAATGCACATACTCTTAAATCATTCAAAAGCTGCATCAACCAGATTGCAATCTTATGCTTCTGTAGAGTAAATGAATTACAAATGCACTATTCATCATTCTTTGAAGATAAAAGAATGCACACCCAATGCTTTATAAGGAATGGGACTTATGAAAAATATCAATCCCATTCTTGTAGGCTTAAGAAATACGATTAATGCTCTCAGTTTTATCATTGTCCAGTCGAAGATAATTTTTTACTAGTTTTTTAATTACATTGATATTTAATTTTTAATTTATATATTTTATTTTTATTTCTCCATTTGCTTCAATGTCTTTTGCTTATGTCAAATGTTTTTGCAAATATCATCTTGTAAGCAATAGTTTTTCTCCGTTTAATTTCATAAATAGTGAATTGCATGATTTCAGAGTATCGATTATTAAATTTGATGGCTTACTTAACCCACCTTCACTTAGGTGGTTCATCTTCGATGCTAGGATTAACACTCTTAACTATAGAAGCGGAAAAAGGAAAAAGAGATGATAAACACGGTTTACACTTTGGTGCACGCTGATTGCTAAATCCTGCTCATAATTTTTATGCAATGAACTGTTTAACCCTTTGAGTCATACATTGTTCTATTGAATATTTTTGTCTGAATTTTCTTACTCGGTGGTTTTCGGGGTCATTGATTACGAATCTGAAGTCACATCTTGAAAAATCTGAAAATTCAAAATGAATTTTTTATTAGATTTGTATTATAGTGGTTATAATGTATACGTATGGGTTTTTGGGGTCGCTGATTGCAAATCTGAAGTTAGTTTTTGTAAAAAACCCCTCAAACATGAATACTGATATAAATATTTTGTAAAAGCAAACTTTAGTCAAATAGTGGTCCGCCATATTGGATCTTCCATATTGGATCTGTCACATTGGATCCGCCTTCTTAGATTTGTATAATTTCAAAGTTTGTCTTCAGATTCTTAATCTACCACTTAAAAAACCCCTTAAGAATGATTACTGATCTAAAAATTGTGAAAAAGCAAACTTTGGCAGAAAAATGGGTCCACCATGTTGGATTCGCCATCTTAGATTTTTATAATTTAAAATTATGACTTCAGATTCGTAATCAGCGACCCAAAAAACCCCTAGAACCACCTTATTAACCAAAAAATATAGTTTCAAAAGATATAAAGGTATTCACAAAGAATAAATGGTGGGACCGTGGCGGTCCCGCTGTGACTCAAAGGGTTAAATTAAATAGTTATAACTTACACATTTCAAATTTCTTTCAAAATCCTCTTGATTGAAATGTGAGGAACAAATTCTCTCATTTTGAGTAACATATTTATGGCATTCATTCGATTGCAAAACATTACCCAAAGCTTCCTGCATCCTTCGGAAAACTGTTAAAGTGTGCAAATTTTCCACCAGCTATAGCAAAAATGCATACATTTCAATAAAAACACACAAAATGTTAATTTTCAGTTCACTTCCTCACTTTATTTTTTACTGTTGGTTTGCTTGCCTTTGCCCACTGCACACCTTTTGTTTACGTTTTCGTTTCTTATATTTTTTTTAGTTTTTCTTTGAGCTGCAACTTTATAAAAGCACTTCACTGAATGTTTTTAATAATTAAATTGTTTTATTATTGCGTAATTTGTTATAAATACCAAACGCCGATGTAAAATTTGTTTTTGAACTGTCAAAGTAATTTTAATTGTAGGGTTGCCAGCTCTCTCAGAATAAATATACAGTGTACATATACATTTCTATGCACAAAGTGATAATTTTCGCGTATGAAGCAATTTTTATAAATAAGAATTAAATAAACGGAGCAAAAATAAGTATTGCATGCATACTTTGCAATGATTTTATATAAGGTTCAAATGATTTGCTATATAAAATTGTCTCTAAGTCAATTACTTAGGAATACATAGAGTTGGCAACCCTTACGATGGACAAACTACGTCATATAATGAGAAATTATGCGCATGTCGTAATCTTTGTTTCTATCATTCTTGACCGGTAGTGCTTTTTTTAAAAATTTTAAAGAATTTTGCTGTTTTGTCTTTTTGAAGCGAATTCGTATAAATTAAAAAACATTTAGGTGGCAGCCCTGTGGAAAAAAGAAGTCATTTCGAAATTCCTATTACGGATTCAGATTCAGCGACTCATTTTTACCTAGAGTACGCAAATCAAAAAATTCGTAAAAATTTTAAAAGTTTAGGTGCCAACCCTGTATTAAAAAAATTACATCATTTTTGCAGTTCTGACAATGGTTTCGGATTCAGTTACCAGTTTTTACCTGCTGTTCGCCCCTGCACCAAACTCGTAAAAATTTACAAATGTAGGTGGCAGAGCCATGGTCAAAATTTACATAACTTTTGAAATTCTGACAACGGATTCAGATTCAGTAACCCATTTTTACCTAGTGTTCGCCCACTGAAGTCATAAAAATAAAAAATAAATTAGGTGGCAACCCCATCTTTTTTAGCTTTTAACTTTCGCATCGTAATTATCTACACCTTAAAAAAAAATAAACTAAATTGGTTGAAAATTGCGGGCAGCAGAGGGAAACAGACTTTTTTTTTTACTTTGTTATACAGGGTGTTTTTTTTAGAGGTATAGAACTTCGAATTGAAATAAAACACAAGAAAATCGTTTTAATGTCCATCAATTTGGCTTTATTGGAAGGATCATTTTATGCCATTAATGTTTAAATATGATTTCGGGCATGTGGCCGCCGCGGCTGGCTCGAATAAAGCCAGTTGAACAGGTCCAATTTTCAACCACTTTTTCGAGCATATAGGGCCGTATGTCGGCAATAACGCCACGAATGTTGGCCTCCAAGTCCCCTAACGTTTCTGGTTTGTTGGCGTAGACGAGCGACTTCACATATCCCCAAAGAAAATAATCCAATGGTGTCAAATCACACGATCTTGGTGGCCAATTGACAAGTCCATTCCGCGAAATTATGCGCTCATCGAATGTTTCCTTCAATAAATCGATTGTGACGTCCGCTGTGTGGCATGTAGCGCCGTCTTGTTGGAACCACAACTCATCCACATTCATGCCATCCAATTCGGGAACAAAATAGTCGGTTATCATGGCTCTATACCGGTCTCCATTAACGGTAACTGACTCTCCAGCATTATTTCGGAAGAAGTATGGCCCAATGACTCCACCAGCCCATAGAGCACACCAAACAGTCAGTTTGTGTGGATATAATGGCGTCTCAAGGATCTCATGTGGATTCTCTTCACTCCAAATGCGGCAATTTTGCTTGTTGACGTAGCCATTCAACCAAAAATGAGCCTCATCACTGAACAAAATTTTGCGATGAAAATCAGCATCGAGATCAATCTCATTTTCGGCCCATACACCAAAATCACGACGCATTGCATGGTCTCGCGGCTTTAATTCTTGCACAAGCTGGATCTTGTAAGGTCGCAAGCCAAGATCTTTGCGCAAAATCTTCCATAAAGTTGATGGACAAAGCTCCAATTGCTGTGCACGGTGGCGAATCGATTCATTCGGGTCCTCTTCAACATTTTGCTCTACAGCGGCAATTGTTTCTTCGGTGCGCACTGTTTGACGTCTCTGCGGATGCGTATTATCACATAGAGTAAACGTAGTGCGAAAACAACCCATGGTTAACCGAATTAATTGCTCTGATGGACGATTATGTCGACCATAAAATGGACGGAGCTTGCGGTAAACTTCGCGAACTGAACCATTATTTTCGAAATAAATTTGCACGATTTGCAAGCGTTGTTCTTTTGTCAACCTGTTCATGATGAAATGGCAAACCAAACTGAACATAAATGACATTAGAGTTGCCAGATTTGACCACAAAATGCCAGTTTTATCTCTATTCGAAAAACAAACCGCTAAAAAAAACACCCATTATATATATATATATATATTTCGTTTTAGAGCTTTCCACACTGTTTGTCGGCACACATTTACTGAGCAAAGAGTAGCAAGATGCTTGCGGATCTTCGCGGAGTTGCGTACTGCCTTAGAAATTATATGTTCATCGCGATCATCCAGCTTTCTTTTTCTGCAATCAAGAAGCAGCCTACTATGCATAATTCGACCGATTGTTCGAGAAATTTCACCAATGCCTTCCGAGCTTAATCAATTATCTTTCCGTTTCAATACCACTTCATCTTTTTGCACAAGGCAAAGTGTTTGCACGTGTTTTTGCAATGTTATATTTCTGTATGCAATAGTGCACAGAAAAATATATTTATTCTTTCAAAGAAAGATTTCAATATTAAAAAAATTAAAGCTCAAAAGATGAAAATATATTTTTTTTAATAAATATTTTAACGAACTTTTATATTCCCTTTAAAACAGAGAAATTTCGATACCTTCACATAATTTTTAGCAAAGTACGTAAAATCTGATTATATTTCAAGCATTATGCAAAATTTCATAAAAATCGAATACTCCTTTTACTCATTCCTCACTATTGTAGAATGGGCTCAAAGTACTGTGCACTCGATCAAACTTTTATTTAGAAAACAGAAAATTATAGTTTAATAGATGCATCCGTAATGCATCAAAAGCAGTTTTTACTTTTTGTTTACGACATCAACGTTGGAACCCCAATATTATTCTTCCCCCATATGAAACCCGTCTTAGGATTATTTCCCAGCCTTCCTTAAGAACCAGAAGAAGTATGCTTAATGTCACCTTTTTATATAAATTACTTTTTGGCGATATTGACTCCTCTCATCTCTAAACTTAAGCATCCCTAGGAGCGGAGCCAGACATTTCCAGCTTTTTAAATTGGCTCAGCGCACTTCCAATTATGCCCTTCACGACCCTTTCCAACGCACAGTGGGAGGACTTCATACAACTTTTGGCCATAAATAGTAAAAATAAACCTAGAGCTTTGAAATTTGGTATGAATGCTTTGTACAGTTAAAAATGAAATATATATAAGTTTGGATCAAATCCGCCAACAGACACGCCCACTTTCCATATGAATTTTTTTGAAGAAAATAGTACAAATAAACGTAGAGCTTTCAAATTTGGTACGAATGGTTTGTATACTTAAATATAAAATATATATAAGTTTGGATCAAATCCGCCCACAGACACACCCACTTTCTTTATTTAACAAAATTTGTAATCTTGAAGTTAGTCTATTCAAAATATTCTCGTATAATGTATTGGAAAAAGTTTTATTTCTGAATTTGAACAAAATTTGCCGACAGACACCCGCACCTTTTATCCTAATCTTTTTTCTTTCCATATAACACTTCTTAAACTCTTCGTATACAAGTTTAAATTCTATGGGTTTTAACATTTTTCTTAAAAACAAGCATAAGCCGTACGGAGTCGGCATAAAATTGAAAAAGCTAGTTTATAATTTTAAAAATACTTTTTATTGCTCATAAAGCTCATTTTGTATAAGTTCTCGAGCTTCTACTGACAGCTTTTGTATTTTTTGTCTTTTTTCAGTCAAAAATGCCTAAAAATGCATTAAAATGCCTAACTCCTTTATTATTTCGCTCGCACTTTATGTTTTGAGCACTTGTTTTTAAGTAACGATACGCGTTAATCATACAGTAGGGTTAAAAAGTTTAGGGCACTTAGTATGTGTATTTAACAAATCTCATTAATTTCGGTTTATTGTTGTTAAATTGATTTGACAAATTGGCGTGACTTTTTTTGTTATCTATCAATACAATTAATAAATGCACAAAAAGTAGCACATTTGCTCAATAGAAAATTTTTAAACCAAAAGGACACCTGTCAAATTACGCACAGTCTAAGTCAACGTATAACGCTATCTATCGGGTTGTGACATTGACACCAACACAGCGCCATGCATTACTTATCTCGTTTCTTCTCCACAAAAAATTCACGCAAAACATATTTTATCACAATGAATTTAACAATCATCAGTAATCTTCTATGCCTCACAACAAATTTTCCACCTTTACATTGTTCAAAATCATCAGATCATGCGATAAAATGCAAAATTTCGTTGAAAAAAAATTCACATTTTTTTGCGTTTTTCCGGAATTTTCCGAGTTTTCCACTTAGAATTTCCTATTTTTCCATTCGAAAAGCCATTCCGAAATAATTGCACACAAAATTCTATACAAATAAATCAATTTTCGACTTTTCCAATTTCCCGACTTTTCCCGACCGAAAAACCCGATTTCCCGAGGTTTTTCCAAAAATTTTCTTTCATAAAATCCTTTTCCTGGTAATTATGAACAACTGCAAAAAATGGAGCCAAATCGGCCTGCTATTTGTTACTTTTATTGTAATTTTCATTTTGAAGATACGCTGAATATAATAAAATAAAATATTTTTTAATTGACATTCAACGAGAAAAAATCACATTAAGCCCATTTGGGGCAATTCGGGCAGTAAGAACCATATTTTTCTATAAATATATATATTTCTGGATACTATTTTGAAAAAACTGGAAATATGTTTTTATATGTTTTTTTTTTTTACTGCTAAAGTTTTCAAACTTTTTAGCTTTTTTGCACTAAAAATGCTTATTTTTAAAAAATCACAAAACAAAATTATATTAATAACAACAAAAAACCTGCATTTTATGAAACAATAAATAACATTTTTTTATTATTTCTTTATTTCAATTCCATTCTTATATAAGCAAAAAACACTTACAACTGCAGGTAGTAAAACAAGTGATATTCTCAAATTTTTGTCATTAAAAAAGTTCACATTTCGAGCCATTTTCTGACCAAACCTTAAAAGATTTCTGAGTGATTTTTTTGGGTGTTTCTTATCTGAAGTATAAACTGTCGATTAGTAAGAAAATTTTTTACAATTTCAAAACTTATACTTTTTTCTATTTATGGCCACGAATCTCCCACTGTGCGACGTTTGTGTAGTGATTTCAATTGTAACTTAAACTTGAAATTTCTGCGACTCGGAGGATGTTTTAAAACAGAAAGTGATATTACATTTAAATAATTAATGCATTTTTTTTGTTGTCATACATAAATCACGGATATTGAGTAAATTATTATGTTTTAATAAATAAGCATCATCGAATAGGATAGATATCCCAAGTTTTGCTTTTATTTTAGTCTCATTGTTTTCTTTTTCATGAAATTAATTTTGATTTGTAGTTCTTTAACTTCCCATGTTTTTAATTATACCAAACACACTGTGTCTCTCGATTTGTTGAGTCAGAGTTTATCTCTTTTCCACGTAAGTTCTTGGGTTGGACATTGGCCGCAAACCGAATGACAACAATAATAAATAGTTATATTCGACTAATGAAGATTCTGGGTGTTATCTTGTACTGTTTCGTTTTATTAAAAATGTGCTTCTGTTCAATCATGTTTTTTTATGTACATGAGCATAAAAATAGTTCAATTTCGAGCCGACTTTAAAGGGTTTATATTCATAAAGAAATAATATCATATATTTAGGATAATAAAACATAATAGAAAAAATCAAGATATTAACATTTCCAATAAAATATTATATATCAATAAATTATCAAATTTGACTAAGAAATTCATAGGAAAAATAATTTAAAATCCTTTTTTTACTTTGTAGTGATTTTGAAGTTTTTACTATATAAAAGAAAGTATTTTTGATCGTTTCTTGTCGTTCCTGCCTTGTTTGATGATACTAAATACTGCGTTCATTTATGAGAACGCAGATGGAATCACTACTAAATTGAATTAAACATTACTTCAGGCAAATTCAAAAACAAAAATTACATTTTATTCTTTTTGTTCATGATAAGGCCTTAAATTATAAAGCTGACCAAGCTTGATTAATTTGAAGGTTAGGAAAGTAACAAATTTTATGTTTGAAATGAATTCATGACAACAATAAAATATTTAATCCTTTTTAACTTTGATACCTTTTTTAGTTTTATAGTAGCTCCTAGATATAAAATTATCTAGTGTTATTTAAAGTTATTTCTTAAGCAGGCTTCAAAGATCGTAAGCTCTGAATAAAAAATTTTTAAACTTGGTCCAAACGAAATATAACTTTTTATTTTTGAAGTGAAACTTCTTAGGCGGCGCTTCGAAATTTGAATGAGAATATTGAGGAGTGAAATTTCAAGGTCAATTTACTTCATTTCGTTACACGATAGAGAAGAAAGATATGTTGTACAGTAGATAGAATTAGAGAGATATACATTGTATAAAAGACTGAAAAAAATTTCTTTGTCAGCGCTGAGAACCAAACCTGCAATTTCAGTTTTATAAAGCCAAGGTGCTATATGCTGGGCTAAGGTCTTCATATGTAAATGTTGTCTACATACCAATTAATCAAACTACTTTTGCTGTAGATGCCCAGCGGGAAAATAAACAGCGCTCCTAGCGGGAAAATATAACAGCCTTATTCATAAACACATTTTAGAGGCAGTGTAACTTTAAACAAGAAAACGCTATTCATAAACATTTTCGCAACCATGTTTTTTGTTTGTCTTTTCGTTTAATATCAAAGACATGCTCCATATGCGCCCTTTGCAGCATTTTTTTATGTGGCGGCCATTGCAAATCCATTGGAATTCTTAATTTTTGTAGAGATTCTCTTTAGTTCAGACACAAACCTTACAAACATGAGCAGCGAATGAAAAAATGTTTATGAATAAAGCCCAAGAATGATAGAAAAATAGATTGCGGAGATAGTAAAAATAATTTTCTACGATCTGCGCATCTACGTTACGATAGACTTACGATATGAGCTTACGATATGGCTTTCTGTCAAGTCTTGTTAAAAATGTGAACAAATATGAAACAATGGCAAAAGATTCAAGAAACAAACTTGGTCTAGCATGACGTCATGATCGTAAAAAATACTTTGTTCGTAGCTAGAAATGTCAAAATGAAAAGTAAACAACATAACGGACCTGCGCAATGCGTAATCTATTTTTCTATCATTCTTGAATAAAGCGTAGTATGCTGTAGAAACGAAAATTTCTTAGCATTTAATTCTACACCCGAACTATTAGTGTAGAGTCAAAAATGTTTGTATGGAGAAAAAGTAACTACAGTACGACCTTGCTCAATGCAACTAATAGAAATTCGGGCAATTGACATAGTTAACGTTGAAGAAACGCAATTAAACTTCTAAACATAAAGCTTTATGTCTCTGAATCTTAGATATTGTGGGTTAATGCACTTTATATCCTTAAATATTGTTTGAATAGATTTTTCATTAAAAATGTATTTTACAAGCAAAGAAGAACTGAAAGAATATAAGATAAAAGTTTATGCAAGTTTACGCAAATGCAAGTTGCGATAATTGTGCAATTCCATGACGCCAACTTGACACTGTGCGCAAGAAAAGTTGGATTAAGTTCTTTCAATAGATAACTATTTTATACATATCTTAGTTATATAATTTTATATCGAACTATTTACTATTAATAATAGTAAGTATAATGTGTGTGTGAAAGTTTTAGTTATCTTTTCACATTTAAAGTTTTGAACAAAAAAGTATTTATAAGGCTTAATTTTTTGAAAGCAAAAATAATAACTAAAATTTGTCCCATAGTTTTTGAGTACAAAATAACCGGTAATTTTTGATTTTTAGTTTTTAAGGCAGAAATAAAAATGAAAGTTAAGATCAAGTTTACAGTTGAGGTAGATTTATTGTTGTGACATTGTTCTGTGAAACTCCTTATTAATATGCCAAAAAAAATTTTTGAAAAACAAATTTATAAATGCACCTGAAGCTCCCATTGGCAAAAAAATCGCTCATTGTAGTTATGTAAAATAAAAAATCCCTTTTTAAGAAATTATTCTCTTAATATGCGGAATATGCAACACTTGATTTTCTCACGATCATACTCTCGCTCTCAAACTTTCAATAAAGCTACGCTCTGAGTTTTCTCCCTAGTGCAGCGATGGGTTCTATTCCAGATAGAACTCTACGCCACGTTACGTTGCGTAGCTTTACGATTGCATAATCGAGTCTTTACACTAAAATCGTTCTTATTCTAGAAAAGAAAGAGTGTATACAAAGAAGAAGTTTCACTTCTTTACTGTATACACGGTATACTGTATCTTTTTTAGAAATGTTGCACTTTGAATACTATTTTGATTAACTTGAACACGCTCCGTTTGCGCATTTACTATTTTAGCGTCATGTTTAAAAAAACAATGTTTATTCCACTTCTTATTTCCATTCCAGGTTCTAGTATTTCCATACTCCCATTTTCTTACATTCCCAAAATCGCAAAAATGATCCTAAATATTTCGGACTTCTACACTTAAAATTTTTCTGAATAATCCCTTTTTTTCATATGCATACCACTTGTTTTTTTTTTAATAACACCATAATTCGAAAATTTTTTTGCCATAACAGTGCTGCTTTATTTGAAATCGTTTTGTCCTTTGTCCTTATAACGTCCCACAGAAAAAGAAACTAAGGTATATATATCCTTTATATAAGTAAATTAGAAATATGTTGAGATGAAAAAGATCACAAATTCTGCTCTTGTGCGAATAGTAGAGAATATACCGTTACCGAGATAGCACAGAGTGAAGATTTTAACGAGGTTTTTCGGGTAACTAACTACATTTTTACAATAAAGAGTTTTAAATATTTTGTTTTTCAAAACTTTAAAGTGGATTATTTCAATTCTTGAATTTTTTGGCATATCATGGCATATCTGTTGAAAAGCCCGTCAATAGTAAAATATTAGTTTTTCCTTGCCTGTATCTAGATAATAATTTCTACTTAGTTTGGAATCTCAAAGCCTTATAGCTGTTTTATAAAAGGCGAAATACTACATTACGTTAATCAAGATTTAATTTTAAATTAACTTCAGAAGAGACACGCACTCACCCTCAATCCTCAACCCAAAAAACTATTCGAGCAAAACCCTTAATAAAGCAATTGCCTGAAGCAGCACGACGCAAGCCTAACGACTGGATCTACCCATGAAAACTTACAACAGTTCAACGCTGGTTTTTAACAAAAACGTACAAACACGCACAATCACAAATACACACACATAAGATCCGGCGGTGGTGATGATGCTGCTGCAGTCGTTGCAATAAAAGCAAAAAGGGTAACCAAGCGCAGCAAGCTACATGGACCGCATATAATTAGCCATCATCGCCGACCCCTTCGTTGGAAAACGGAAACACCGTGATATGCTAGTAAAGAATAAAGAAACGAACGCTAGAAAAGTTTTGAGTATTCCCAACATTTTATTCTATCTTCCTGTAGGAACTGCTTTTTATTTCAGCAAATGTAAAAAAAGTTCTTTTAGGAAAAGCAACAACACTGAAAATACGCTAGTTTTGTTTTTTAATCACAGCCTAGGGTGACAGGATTATCAGAAAGGCGACTGCAGGCCTGTGTGCACTTATGTGCTGAATGGGGGAGACTCTTACATTGATTTTCCTGGATACGTTCATTATAAAAGTACTGCTACAAGGGTGACAATACTTCAATGGCTGCAGTAAGGACCTCATGTTTCGATGTAACATAAACTTCCTTTCTTATATAAAATGAATTTTTTGATTTTTAATATTGAGCTTAATCATTTCTTTTTTAACTTAAGACGAAAAAATCAATATTTGAGAACATTTGTCCCATATCATCTTGACATCAATATCATCTTGACTTCAATACTGACCAATTTGCCGTATTAAGACTTTAAATCACATCCTTAGCACTACATTAGCCACCAACGAAGTGAGTCTGATGAAGTTATAACGAGGTAAAGAACTCTGTGTTTTTTGTTTTTTTATTTCTTATACAAGTTGAGGGTGCCAAAGAGTGTAAGGACGTGAACAGACAGATTGGGAGAAGTGAATAATAAATAATATAGCTAAAATAACTAAAAAGGAACAGAATATGAGAATCTATATCAAACTTCGAGCACATTTGAGTGATGCAACGGGCTGCATAATTTTAAAATAGTTATGAATTCAACATTGCACATAACCTCATAAATATTTTAAATAAAATTTTTAAAGTACTTTAATAGCTTTAAAAAAAATTACGATCTTTAATCCTGATAAACAGAGGTGACTGGCCATTCAGGGGGATAAGAAAATTATGGTGTCAAGTTAAGAATAGACTGAGGTGGGACCCATCGTAGTTACTAGCTAGGAGTGGAAAAAGAGTTCGTGACCTATGTATTTACCTTTCAGTTCCCATGCATAACAAATTTATTACAGAGATCTTGGCTTCAGTATCTAACATGAATTAAAAATATTTAAGTTAAATTCTAGACCAAATTTATCGCAAATCCGTCAAAACCTTCACAAGCCAACGAGTTATAAAAATTTAACTCGTTAAAGTGGGAGGACGATCCTAACAAGGCAGCGCGTGAGGGTCAAGGGGGGCAATCTTCAAATGGCAACGTGTCTGACTGCCTCAACCTGGTGAGGCCAGCATAATCCATGTCGAACTCGTCTCAAGTCGACTCAAACCTCTACGTGGTGTCCTCTAGAAACGGCAAACTGGCGACCGTTAAAGGGCTTACACATCGGCGAATCTGTTCGTCACACGGAGGCCATGTTCACACAAGTTCGCTAGTTAAGAAGCGATGTTCGACAGTTTGTCACACGGTTGGCCGTGTTTACAAAAATTTTTGATTTTCTCTGTCGAACAAGGGATGCTGCTGAAAATGATGACTAACAACAACAAAAATGAATGGCTTGTGTGACGAACAGGTTCGTTCAATTTGAACGCTAGCTTTTTCACACATGTTCGCGCCACCATATTGTGCGACGAACAGATTCGCCGATGTGTTAGCCCTTTTAGTTTGACGGCTAATCTTAGCGGCGGGCTACCTGCCTTTAAAGGGTTGTGCGTTGGGTTTGACACCCACCACTTAAAAACACATTTCAGTGAAAACTATAAGAAAAAAGATAAAAATTATCCCCAAATCTGACGACGAGAAAAGATCGTGAAAAATCTGTAGTTGTGCCACAAAAGATTGATGCTGTATGCAAACTGATAAAGCTTGATCGTCATGTGACCTACCGTGAGATAGAGGCATCTTTGGAGATTAGTGGGACCACCATACATTTAATATTGCATAAATATTTGGCCGTCAAAAAGATATGTTCGCGTTGAATTTCGCAAGATTTGACAATCTCTCAAAAACAGGCTCGCATCTATTGGTCGAGAGAAATGATAAAATGATAAAAAAACATGTCTATGACAACGTAACAGGTGACGAATTATGGATTTCTGCATGTGAACCAGAAACTAAACAACAATCGACTGTAAAGGTCTTTCAAGACAAGTGCTTACTTCGAAGTGTTTCGTGCCAAATGCAACAAAAGTTGTTCACGCACGAGGCACTTGCAAGCAAATGGTCGTCAGTTTTTTCGGAATAACTGGACATGTTGCCATTGTTTTCTTTGAGAAACGCAGATCTATGGATGCTGAATGGTACACTACCATTTTTATGCCAGAAGTGTTCGGAAAAATCAGGAAAACCAATTGCAGAAGGCGAATCATTCTCCACTACGCCAATGAGAGCACAAAAACTTTTTGAGCATTCAAAACATCGAAATTGATTGGTCATCCGCCGTACAGTCCTGACTTGGCACCCAATGATTTCTTCTTATTCCTTCATATCAAAAATAAATTGCGAGGTCAACGTTTTTCGGCGCCTGAAGAAGCGGTTGATGCGTTCAAATCACATATTTTGGTGCTACCTCAATCGGAGTAGAAAAAGTGCTTCGAAAATTGGTCGCATGCAAAAGTGTATCGATCTTCATGGAGAATATTTTGAAAAACAATAAAGTCATTTCCGATTGTAAATACTTGTTTTTATTTGTCTATCCCAAGACTTAAGAGTCAACATTCGTAGTCTATTGTTTTTAAGATTTTAAGATTATAACGAAGTTCTTTAACGCGGCTTGCGGGTAGAGTGAAATGGTAGAAATCGTCACGTAACATAAATACAGATTTCACCGTAGATTTGTGGTCTTTCGCTGCATTGCACTTTTATGCCTTATCGAAAAATAACTTTTGAACCAATTGTCAAATTCAAGATATGTCTCTTGAATAGTTATATTTTAATAATAATAATTTTTATAATCATTATTATTTTATAATTATTATTATAATCATAACACATTAGTTCAAATAAGAACTACATAGGGTCTTTTGTATTACATCATATAAATATAAGTTAACATTAATGAATGTATAAGCATTAAGGGTATAACAACTTAAATGAAAGTTGAATTTTTTCAAAATTAAAAAAAACCTTAGGTATTAAAAACTAAAATATAAGGAAAGACAAAGAAAAGAAGATGGAAAGAATAGAAACAAGTTTAAGGTATAGACAAGAGAGTAAGATCGATTGCATAAATTTTACTTCCTAAGTTATTTCTCTTAAGGTACGTGGTAATGTATTCTATGGTCTTACCTTTAAAAAAAATCTTTAAATTTAAATTTTAAATAAATGTGGTTTTTTTATGTATAATTCTGTGAAAAAAAATACAGTTTCTAGCATTGAGATAATCAATCGAGTTACACCCAAATATTGCATTTCTGAAATTTGAGAGGTGGTCAACTTTTTTTAAGCCGTATACAAAGCGCGTAGCATAGTTATAAGCAATATTTAGTTTTAATTGAGAAAACGAGTCTAATCTACTGTATACTACTTCAGAATATGTAATAACTGGTAAAACAAGTTGCTTCACTAGCATTTGCCTAAAGTCAACAGAACACAAGTGAGCAGACATTCTAAGATTTTGAAGGATATAATAAACTTTACGGACAACACTATTTCCATGATCAACACAAGATAGGGACGGATTCATACAGAAACCAAGATTTACGATTTTCGACACTACACTGAGCTTATTTTTGCCTATGTAGAGGTCAGGAATTTTATCCAGGTAATGTTTATTCATACTAATGGGAAGTACATACATGCATATGATTTATCAGCAATTAGTTGGAGACTATTATTTATTGCCCATTGATAGATGTTTCGAAGATCATCATTAAGTATGTAGCAGAGATTATCTAGAAGTTCAATATTAGATGATAGATAGATCTGAATATCATCCGCATAAGCATGGACAGAAGAATATTTGCAAACAGCAAAGACATTTATAAAAATGGAGAATAAAACAGAACCAAAAATTGAACCCTGTTTGAACACCGTTTAAAACAGATTTATGGCTAGAAAATGCTAGTCCCACATGAGTTCTTTGCAGTCTATTCGACAAGTAACTTCATATACGTTTTACTGCGCTATCACTAAGTCAACCTGTTTTCACGAGAAGCCTGTCCGAAGCCAGGATAAAGGAGGATGGTCGCAGGCAACGGGTTCGCCCTATCTTGTGTTAATGTAGAGGGTAGTCACCCAGATCTTGGAGTTGGTCGCCCAATCTGGGGAGTAGGTGGACCGTTTAACTTGATCAACGGTAGCGTATGCCTTCGAAGGAATAGCAATGATCCTTAAAATTTGTTAGCATGGGGATAGTCTTTACGCTCGACAGACGTACTATCACAATTCCACCGGCACATTTGCATTGGTTTCATGGATAGTCTTACAAAGACTGGTTAAAATGGAGATTAATATGGTGTTTAATTCAATGTCGCGAACAGGACTGTGAGATTGGCGTGGAGTTCCGCTCAATCAACCGGGTGGCAATGCCCATAAATTGTCAGAGATGTTAGATGGGTCTCGGTTTCCACAAATAAATTCTGAATGGTGACCCAACTAATCTTACATAATTGTTACTGTTGCGTTCCAGCATTGCTTGCTATCCACACAGTATATTTATTAATTTAAATATACACTTAAATATACCGTGTATATTTAAAGTGTTGTGTTAAGTGTAACCGGTGTTGAAACTACAATGACAGGGCGTTAGTCGCATTTGGAGTCGTGAAAGTGACGCCTAGGAGAGGTCAGATGGGCGTTGTATTTGTAATAGCATAGTCCTAACCTCCTGAAGATTTATCTGCTGGGCATCAATTTCATGAACCTCGACCCCATTGCCATGGGGCAACGTGAAATTAAGCCTATACGGCAGGTGTTCACGTTTCAATATAAAGGAATTTCAATCTGCACTATAACTAAACCCAAAAAAGAGTCCTGAGTTTCTGACGTAAGTATTTGTCAAATGCTTTTTAGAAATCTAATACGCAAAGTAAAGACATAAAGCCTGAATCATATGCAGGCCGTAAGTCATCTATAACCTTAACTACTGCAGAAGCACACCCATGCCCTACTCGAAATCTAGATTGAAATGGCGACAGAAGTTTTATTTGTAGTAAAAAATTATTGATTTGCTGGTTCAATAGTTTTTCACAGACCTTAGACAGTGGGGATAAAATACTTATTGGCCGCCATAATGTTAAAAAAAGGTTGGTCTACAATAAAATACAGCTTATTTTTTTCAATACAGTAATTTTTTACGAAGAACTTCCGGAGGCTCTAAATGTACTCTTTGTATTATACAGCTAGGGCTCTGATAGAGACTTGGCTATCAGACAAAAAAGCTGCATTTAGGTTTTTAGTGTTGGCACGATTTTCAGCCCGACAAGCTTTTCTTTTCGGAAGAAATTTTTCCTAAAAAACGCTGGCTAAGTCTAATAGACGAAAGGCTTGACAGAACCCAATTTCTTGGGGATGTACTACCTCCGTAACTCATATTGTATCCCTCAATATGGAAGGAAGGCTTCGAAGCGTTTGGATCCTCATTGCGCCATTCCGCTCTGGTTGGGAATGGTAAAATCTGTACTATCGATCACCAATTTCGATGGTAATACGACTGGTATTACGAGTAGACTGAGAATTTTTCCGTGTCCGTAGCTTATTTCTCCAGTTCGCAGACTGTTTTAATTTGATTACATCGGCCACTGGTATTAAAAAAATATTTTTAATCAAAATCCATTAAAATTATAAGCAACCACTTGTCAAAGCCGATTTTGGCTTTTTTATTAAGTAGGTGCAAAAATACATTTAAAATCTATAATAAAAAAACATATAAATTATCTACCGAGGTTTTCGGCAACTGACATTAGATTTAAAATGTTTAATATGACAATAAATAAGCAATGATAACGAACTCTTACGTTCGCTAATTTAAATACAACAAACATACAACTACACAAGAGCGACATGCACTGGGACAATAAGATGCAAATAAATTTGTCTTGTTGGAATGATGAATCCCAATAAAATAACAGATTCAAAATAAATTTTATATTTGGGATTTATGACATTACCTGCTTATTTTTGCACAAATTTATTTTGTTTGGTCTTAATTTAAACCATAACAAACATAGGAAAAGAAAAAATAATTAATTATAGATGAGTCTAACCACTCGACCCCTTGTCTAGCGACTGCCAACAAGCACCATATTCAGAATAATGTAGACAGGTGTGTGCACAACGACCTGACAAGAATGAGTGTTCGAAAAAATACAAGCACAAATCTTGAAAATCTTAGGTTGAGGAGGTGGCTGCAGCATCGTAAATGCGAAGCAACAGTGAGAATTCCGATAATCCTGGGGGAACACTGGTATATAAATAAACGAATAAACGGAAAACGACGAAGTAGCTAGCTAGCTGGCGAATGGTTCCCTGAAGGTAACCTTGGTAACGGCCAGGGTTCGATATCGGTTCTTATCTCCCGGTGAACGTGGAATATTTTCGCTCACAAAAATTGCTTGGGAAATGAGCTGGTTGGGTTTTTTTAATTTTTTATTTTTTGTTTTATTTTCAGCATATATACATTGCAGATGTTAGTGTTAGTGCGCTTCGAGCACTGGATGTTCATGGCATACAAAGTAGATATACATGTGTGGGTGGCAGCAAGCTCTATATACCGCTTGGCTGTGTCTGGGATACCAACGATGGACTCTTAGTGCAGTGAGTGCTCTGAGGGAAGTAAAAACTTCCATGAGTAATAAAAGGAAACTCATACAAAAATCGATAGAACAGACAACAAGTTGTATTTAAAAGAAAAAAAAATGTAAAAAAAACCTTTCTTTGTCTGAAATGTTGTTTGCTTTAATATGTGTGCCCTCAAGGGCTTGCATTTAAATTTAAAGTTTACAGAATGAAACCGTTGATGATAATTTATACGAAGACCCTTTTCGAAGATAAATGTAGATTGTCAGTAAACTTGCAACATCCACCCCAAATCATCAGGTGACTTTCTGTCAGTACAAATTAAAGAAACTTCTTACAAGTTATAACGCCATTACATATAAATGTATGTGTGTATATAAATACTAGTTGGAAATTAATGATAAGCTAGAGAAACGATTACAACTCATATTTTGTAAGGTATTTTGGTAATAATTTTTTCTTTGGTGAAGTTTTTTTTATAACACCTAAGATTTTTTACTCCATGGATACCATATCTTTGATTTCCTGCATTTCAAGGAACGATGATACTTTATTTGTTTTTTCGGTGATTGGAAAACCATAACTTTGCCTCCGAGTATTGAACATGATTTCTGAATGAAGAACCGACAGCAGAGTCGTCTTTACCCATTTTGAAATTAAAAAAAAAGCTTGTGAGGACAGTTTATGAACGGTTTTGACTGAACAATTAATGGTCAACACCTCCTTATATCCATGCCGTAGGCAAACCATTTTCGGTTTCCCACTTGATATGGAACTGTTGGCCAGTTCAGAGCGTTTTTCTTGATTTCTTCGTTCAATTTCGATAGTTGACGTCAGTAGCTTGGTCAGAAGCTTAGCTCATGATCATTTTCGGACTATGTTATCGTAAACAATCCTTTTTTTATCACCCATTATGATTCTTTTTAGAAATGGGTAGTTTTGGTTACGATTCAGCAATGAGTCGCATATGTTAATCCGTTTGGGGTGGAAAATTTATTTAATTCATAAAGAACCTAAACATCCAGTTTGTTTACGTAACCAAACTGTTGTAAGTGCAAGTAAATGGTTGATTTCAAAATGTCGAGCTCCTATGCCATCTCTCTACTTGTCATACGTCGGTTAGTTTCAATTAACCTTTATTTTGTCGTCATTAGTAGTGATTGGACGACCAGTATGTGGTGCATCTTACACATTAAAATTTCTAGAACGAAAGGGAGCAAACCAACGCTGACAATGGCGTTCAGTAAGGCTTGTTCGCCATACATTCATCATTGGGTCTAATGCATCAAAATGAGATGTTTCTCAGGCATCATTCGTGTGAGATCAATCTCAAGAAGTGAGCCATAAGAACATTCTCACTCTCAGTCTCAAAATTGTATGCATAAAAAGGAGATCAAGCTCATGACAAACAACTCAACATAAGTGAGATCGATCTTAAAGCTTCAGTTGAGCTTTAGTTTATTTAACCCTTCGTTAAAAAAAAAAATAAATAAATAAATAACTGGTCATTTCAACCCTTGAAAGGACTTTGACCTAGCTTCTTATGATCAATTGTGTTGTGCGTGTTATTAAGTTTGTACACAATTGACCGAGAACTACATGCTTAACGCCGACTCCGAACGGCGATGAACGGAAAGTTCTCGTTCTCAAGAAGCTTTACATGGCATTTTGATTACTCTCTGAGGTTTGCCATTGTCTGCAGAGAGGTGGCGGCCGTACAGAAAAATTATTTTAATTCAAATAATTTTCTGTCGCTGCTGGGGTTCGAACCTGGGTTTCCAAAGTTCTTTGACATAGCGGCCACGCACTTTAACCAACTACACCACGGACGCCACACCTTAACCCTTCGTTACCTGATTTTTTTCTCCCTGTGTATAAAAATGGTGTATGGCCTTATTTGTGATTGGAGAGGTTTAGAGAATGTATAAACGAAATTTGGATTCTCTGCAATGAATAGGAGCGAAGTTACGCAACATTGCATATGTGCAATTTCATGCAGGCAGGTTATAAAAATTAGTATATGATGGTTTAAATATTAATTTTTATTTATTTGTATTTTACATTTTTGAAATGGAATTATATACTTTTAATAACTTAAATTAAGATATATTTCCCAGTTTTTTATATAGTCAATTTAAATTGACAATTTTAAACAAAGGAAAATAAAGAACACACGGATTTACAAGGACAGAAGGGTTGTGTTTCTTAATTTGAAGCTCATTTTATAAGAATTCATTAAATAAGTACATAAAACATTATTCATTACGAAATTTTTTCAAACAATTTCTATTTTGATTCTATTTTGATATTTTATTAAAACATGCTCCATTGTATCCATTGCGCACTGGTAATTTACATGTTAAACGCTTGTTGTCTCATTGTGGCCAGAGATCAAAATGGTCCAACCGAACTTCTGTTTGAGAGAGTTGGAAACTTCTCGAATGTTTCGTAATTTTTTCCAAGATTTTTGATAATTCGGAAGGTCTTTCAGTTTTTGTGGATAGTTTTCCTACTTTGTAAAGACTTTCTACCACTTACAAACGAAAATTGACAAATATTATATTTTCATGATTACCGCTTTATTGTTCCGCACGCTTATACAATAGCAATGCATTTACTAATATTATCGTATAGCGTATTTTTATCTTGTAGCTTCCAATAAATGAGTGAAACAAATTGACTTCCCCCATAAATGTATTGTATTGTGAAACAATATTCGGACACTCAATGGATATTTTTTAAACAACTTCTTATCAAATCGTTCAGCTATGGTCTCAAGACTTTTACCACAATGGTTTGACATCAAATTAACAACTTTATTATCTCTCCATGAAATGAAATGTACGTTAACATCATCATGGTAAGCTACATATTCCACAGATTCTCCTCGAGATGTCTTCGTTAATATGGGAATACACGGTAGTTTTGAGTTCGGAATTCTGTTCCGACGGATTGTACCCAATAAATACCCCTTTTGGCTAGTTCAATTATTAGTGGTAGTGTTGATATAATGATAATCATAAAAAAACTTTGTAATTCATATAAGAAGTACTTCCCGTAAAACTCTTTTATAACAATATTTACATAAACCCAAGATCATTTTCTTCGTGGTAACGAAGACAGGGGCTGTTTTATTGACCCTTATTGACTTATTGACTTGACTTATTTTTAAAATTAATTTATTTTTAATTTTAGCTTTAAATATAGTTAAGTGCATGGAATTGCACATCTGCAATATAACCTCATATCTGCAATGTAACTTCAAAATGTCTCAAATGCATGATATTGCATATTTGCAATTAAGCCATTTATTTTATTAAATTAAAGTTATAAAGCACAAACAAATTAGTAAGCTTAAAGAAAATTAATTTATATTCTAGAACAAAACTTACATTTGAACATTTTTTTTTTTTTTTGATATTTCTTGTATATTCACTTAGTTTTTCTACGTATAAGACAGACCTTGTTCAAATCAATATTTTGGACAAAATAAATTCCCAATTTGACAAAAGAAGACAATAACTATTAAAAAATGTCTAAATTTTTTTTTAAATAAAATTCCGTTAGGTATATTCACAGGGTGTGTATGCTATATACCTTAGAAGTCAACATTGCATATGTGCAATCCCATGCAACGAAGGGTTAAAGCAAGCTTAAGCAATTAATCGTTAAAATTGCTTCTTATAATTTAAAAAAAATGTTCGAAAGCGGATTTGGAAGTGAACAAAACTGTAGTTTATCAAATAATAAAAATGATAAGCTAGCATACTTTCTAATTGATGAGTTAAAGGAAACTCAAATTTTACTACAAAATTCTAATTGGCGGTGCACAAATTAAAAAAAAAGAAGTACTTGAAAGATCTCGAATTATCCTAGAGACGGTAGTCTGATGAATTCTTGTCTTCACCAATTCCATTTTGAAATCCAGGATCAGCCAAAAATCTTAAATATACTCTCATTTTTTCAGAATTAGTAAGAGCTCCACCAAGCGATTCCAATGTTGGTCCTAGGAAATGCTCTGCTAACCAATCGATGTTTTCTTTATTAAAATGATATATAAATTTACTGCTAGATTCTTCAAGGCGTCTACGCGACTTATACATTTTTTTAGGACTACAAACGCGAAAGTATTCTGCCATTTCAGTTGCTTGAAATAAACTGTGAGATCACTTGATAGGAGACTCAACACTTACCGAGAAATTTCTCAGACATGTCAGCTTCATCTCATGATTATGCATACCATTTTGAGAACTTTCTCACAAAGAGCTTTCGTTTTAAGAAGTTCCTCAATGATCGATCCATCTCAATGATCGAGATCTTTCTAGCGAGTAAATAACTTTTTATGCTTACACAACGAGTAAATTCTCAAAATATTGAGTAAAAAGTAATCTCTCACTTTTATGCATGAGACCCATTATTTCTTCCGAGCTTGCACAGCATTTTTGCCCTTTCGGAAGTAAAACAATAAAATATACCGATAATGCTCTTTGATTTTACATTTTCAACTTAATTTGTAACCAACTTGTTTTTACTAATGACGCTCAGTTTTTGACAGAAGATAGTCTAAATTTTACCTTTAAAATAGTATATAATCATGTTAACCATTTAACCACCACTTTATGAAATATACAGTTCACGCCATCTATAAGAAAAAAACGACATTAATTCTGCCGTCATAAGGAAGAGTGCGGCATCTACCATGAAAATCAAAATCAGTTTCATTGCTTTTTCTTAAACATATTGCTTTTATCTTCAAGAAAATAAAATAAAAATTGTGAATATTTTGCTCAATTGCTAAATATTTTAACCTGAAGTGTCATATCCTCACAAATTAAAGCAATCATTCAAGCAAAAAATCGGCATCTACACTGTCTGTTCCACAGTTTTTGCATTTTTAATAAAATCGGTAAAATATCATTAATGTTAAAAAAAAACTGGATATTACTATGCTGAAGAACCAAATATTTATAACCATCCAAACCGTAGTAAGTGAATTTTTGATAAATTACTGTAAGTCGTTTATCTCAGAATATTGAAATATGTAGATGCCGCACTCTTCCTTATGACGGCAGTTATTATCGAACAATCCAATAATAAGGTAAATAAAAATTAATTTCATGTGATTTGTTTCAAACTCATATGCCCTGATTTGTCGGATGAAACTGCCGATTGCTCCATGGTAATAAATAATATTTTCAGTGTTTCAGAGTTGAAAAGAATGATAATAATGAGTGCATTCATCGTATTTTTCAAGCCTACAAGAATGGGATTGATATGTTCAACAGAGCATTGAGTGTGCATCTTTAAAGAATGATGAATTGTTCGTCTGTAATTCACTAACGCAATTGTATAAAACTCATTTATTGTAATTTGTATATATGTCATAACTAAGTTTTATTGTAGTTTTGTCGCATAATGATTGACCGACTTCGAAAACTATGTCGACGACAGGCGGTCAATCAGTTGCAAAAAGGCTATGAAAGAGAAAGGTTCAAATAAATGTCGGGTTTTTTCAGCTTCGGCTTTTTTCCCGACGGTAAATAATTGTGTGTGTTTTTTATTTATTTTTTTAAATTCTTAAATTCACTTTATTTGTGAACATTTTGGTCGGCTTCGAGCCAAATATTGAAGCAGTCCTATGGAAAGGAAAGAGGGACGGACAGGAAAGGTAAAAAAAAAAAATAAAACAAACAAAAGGAGCAACAATAAAAAGAAGAAAAGAAGACCAAATGCGGTAACTGCAGCATAACGCACGCTCACACTACGGAATAGAAGACAACAAAGTTGAGTATAAAAAGTTTAAATATACATCAAATATAACAAATTATAAACAATTAAAAATCTGAAATTGATGTAGTGGTGAGTGGAAAGTGATACAATTTTAATATTTTTAAAGTAAGAAGTGAAAAGAATGTGTTCATTTTTTTTTATAGAAGAAAGAAAAGTAAAAGTGAACGGATTTTGGACAGAATTGGAAAGAAAAGTGGACAGATCTTAAATAAGAATTGTGAAAAGAACAAAGTGGACAGATTTTGAAAGAAATTAATATTTTTCAATAAGCAATCAATTTGAGCAATAAATTCTGCTCAAATTGATTGCATATACATAAGCGAAATATTCAAGGGCACTCAATGCGCTTCTGCGCTATAACGGTGCTATGCAGTCGCAGCGAGCATGCTTGGAAAGAAGTATTCACATATATACAAGTTAAATTCGTACTTGCCGAATTAATTAAAAAAAAAGTTTTTTTATTCCGGTCTATGACCGTTCTTTATTATGAGTTTAAATCAACTAGCTACAATTTTGTTATTTTCCAAGTTTGATAACTTATGCTAACTTAAATAATACAAACTGCAGCGGATGTTTAGTCAGCGATCTTTTAATGTTGTTGTTGTTGTTGCTTGGTTCTCATGAAAGCGCAGTAGACGCTGCGTCAGCATTGCACACTTTGTCAGTATTCCAGAGAAATATTTTGTAGGGATCCAATTACTTTATTTAATTTTATTTTGGATATTTTACGTGTTAACTCCTCCGTCGTTAAGTTCAAACGTCCTCGTTTGACCTATGATGCGTAGTTAACCTCAAACTGATTGGTTTGAACTGATACTGCATTCGGTGTCGTGTCTATGGAATCGTCCTTAAAGCTATTTGTTATTTGGACTTTAACTGTTTTATTTTTTAGGTATTTCCTTATTATTAAGAACAGAACTGCTGCAATGATGACTGCCAATAGGCTAAAATTAGTTGTGTAACTGAGCCTATTTTTAAATTCGAGTTGATTGATATGTTGGGTGTTATTTATTTGTAGTTCGTTGATAAATTTTAATGAAAGGACTTCCTCTATTTCGTTTTGTTGGTTTTGCAATTGAAGAATGGCTGGTAAGGGTTTTCCATAGGATACTTCGTGATGCAAATAAATTTTTTCGTTAATATTAATTGTGCAGTTATGGTGGCGTATGATAAATGTGCCGTTTAAATTCGTGATTTCTCCATCAATACTGATTTTTCCGTTAAATTGATTTAGGAATATTAATCCAGGCATAATTTCTTCTACAGAGGCGACGTGCTGGTTGTTGATCACCGTGCAATTGGGTTTACGACTCTCTAATAAGTTACTAATACAAGTTGAATTATTCAGATTAACAATATTCTTACTATTACAAATAGTGAGCTCATTATATTTTTTACAATTTGTATCGACTCCAAAAATATCATTATTACAATTTAAAATGTTTTCGTATTTTATGTCATTAATTACATTTTGTTTCTTAACTGCTTTTATTAGAAGAGATTTACATGTGTCTGTTTTTACTGTTGGCATAGTTACGATATAAAGGATTGTTTCGTTATTTGTTGCTATTTTAATATCGGAGAATTCAAGAGCTTCATCTAAATTAACATAGGGAATATCATTCCTTTCAAGTAATCTTTCTACCATTTTTATCTCTTCGTTTGCTAAGATATACGTATTGATTACATTGGCTTTTGCCCAACTTATGGAGAATTCTATATTTCTTAAGTCTTCTTTTAACATTTCCAACTTAAATTTGTAACTTAGAATTAAATCTTGTTTTATGTCTTCCTTAGATCTAATAGTTTTCATAATCAAATTAGTGACATTTTTGAGTTCATTTATTTTTTCAATGGTTAGTCTATTTATAATAATCTGTTTTTCATTATTTTCTAAAACATTGTTTATTTTGTTTTCGACTATTTTGAAATCTTCGTGGTCAGGATTTCCTGAAATCCACTTCCACATTGTGCCTATGGCATTAATTGATCTTTTTGATTTTTTATTTTTTATTTTTAACCTATAAAGGTAATTACGGATTTCTGATATTTCGTGATAGAGGAATGCGTAGGTAGGGTTATTTTTGCTAACAAATTCATTTATGTGGGCTTCTATATTATTAGCTATAGATTCGTACTGTTCAATTTCTATGGTGTGTATCAAACGGAAGGTTCCATCTTGTAATTTTGCTGTCCCAGTGTTAATTGTTACTAGTTGAGAATGCGTGTAGTCAAGTATTTGAATTTCTCCCTCTGCCGTAAGTATTCCGATGAGTAATCTGTAAATGTGAAGAATAATATTTTTCATTTTTTAATTCGATCTTTGTGTACCGTTCGTCCTGTAACCGTTATTACTGTCTTTTGTCTATTTTGAGCTACAATTTCCTTTTTGTATCTAGGAGTCAGTTTGGATCCTAATCTTGAGTTTATTTTTACATATATGGTATCGCCTTCTGAAAAATCTATTGGTGTTTTTCTTTTTTTATTATGATTTAGCATGTCTTTTTCTTGTTTGTCCTTCAATCGTTGAATATTTTCTAATCTTTTCCTTTCTTGTTCTTCGTCTGTGTCACCTAGTGTTCGTCCCATGAAAAGTTCTATAGGTTTTCTATTGGTTGTCGAGTGTATAGAGTTGTTATATTCAAATACTGCTGAGAAAAGTAGTGCTGGGAAAGAAGAATAGCGATCTTCAGCTTTTAAGCATCTTAGAATTTCGGTAAGAGTACTATGAAAACGTTCTACTTGCCCATTAATAGTACTGGAATAAGGCGGTGTTGTGAAGATTTGGATTCCGAGTTGTTCGTTCAACATATGGGTAATGGTGGCAGAATTAAACGATTTTTCGTTGTCAATTACAACGTTTTTAGGTTTTCCAAATGATAATAATATTTCTCTTAAAGGTTCCTTTACATGTTCTATTGCTTTGGATTTTACTAGTCGTGCTTGGGCGTATTTAGAGAACTTGTCTAATGCTGTTAATACTATTTTCCCTTCGGTGTTATATAAGTCAATATGTAATATCTGCCCTGGATGTTCTGGTATTGGTGTCGCTAGTATTTTCTGTACTGTGGGGTGTCGCTCATACTTATTTTCTTTGCATATTGTGCACTCCTTTAAGAGTTTCTTAATTTTCTCTGTCATTTTAGGAAAGTAAATTTTGTCAAGTAGCTTAATTTTGTTTTCCTTATAGCTTCTATGAGCTCTTCTATGTTCTTGTAATATCTTCTCTTCTTGTTCTGATTCGTTGACAATATCATCGACCTGCTTCTGTGTATAACAAATTCTATAGGAACTAAAATGTAAAGGGTAAATTGCTTGTATTCTTCCCATTATTTCTTCGCTAGTTAACAGTCCGTTAATAACGCTGGGATTCAAATAGCTTCTTAATGTTTCTATCAAATCTTCTTGTGTATATTGAGGCTTTATTATAACGTGTCTATGGTATGTTGGGAAAGGTATAGTGAAATTATAATTATCAGCTTCACCGGTTAAAATAAAAAGTTGGTTCTTGAATACGTTGATAGGGGCTTCTATTGATGGAATAAGGTTTTCAGCTGAGCTTTCGTGACTATGGATAGTGGCGGTTAAGGAATTTATTGGGACGTTTTGAGGAGGTCTAGAAAGGGCATCGGCAACTACGTTCGCTTTTCCTGGTTTGTATCTTATTTCGTAGTTATACTCTTCGAGAATAGACTTCCAACGTTTCATTTTTCCGTTATTATTTCTATTGCTCAAGGCATATGTGAGTGGCTGATGGTCCGTATAGATTTCAACTTTTGCCGAACCATACAGATAGTTTCTTAAAGCATTTAACGACCAAATTATGGCTAATAGTTCTCTCTCATTAGCTGCGTAGTGCTCTTCGGTTTTTGACAGTGTGCGGGATATAAATGTGATGGGTCTGTTTTCTTGGGACAAGACAGCTCCAAGCGCAAAATTTGAAGCGTCGGTAGTAAGTTGGAATGGCTTTTTAAAGTCTGGATATGATAGTAGCAAGTCATTGGAAGTGAGGATGTTTTTAATTTTTTCTATTGCATCGAGTGCGTCTTCATTTAGCGTAATTAAAGTTTTTTTTGAGTCTTTCTTGGACACTCGTCCATCCTCCCCTCTTAAAAGGGATGTCAGGGGTTTAGCAATTTTCGCATAATCTTTTATAAAACGTCGATAATGTCCTGACATGCCTAAGAATGAACGTAGGTCTTTAAGTGTGTTTGGTAGAGGAAATGTTTTAATAGTTTCAATTTTTTTCGGATTTGTTCTTATACCATTTGACGAAACTAAGAATCCAAGGAATTCCACTTCATTTTGGAAGAACTTGCATTTGTCTAATTGAACTTTCATATTTGATTCACTTAAGGTTTTGAAAATGTGTTGAATATGTTCTATGTGATCATTTTCCGATTTACTAAATATAATAATATCGTCGATATAGACGAAACAGAACGATCCTATGTGTTCACGCAAAATATCATCAAGGGTCCTTTGAAAGATTGCAGGTGCATTCTTTAGACCAAAGGGGAGCCTTGTAAACTCGAATTTTCCATTGTTAATGGAAAAAGCAGTTTTTTCTATGTCTGTTTCCTTTAGTGGTATCTGATGGAAACCACTTTTGAGGTCAAGTACCGAAAAATATTTGCATTTCCCTAATTGCGCTAGGACGTCATTTATTTCGGGGATCGGGTAACGGTCAGGAATGGTGATTTGGTTAAGTTTACGATAATCTACTACTAATCTATGTTGCTTATTGCCATTTGAGTCAGGTTTTTTTGGTACAATCCACACAGGGGCATTGTACGGGGATCGGGATGGTCTTATTATACCATCTCTTAAAAGGATTTGTATTTGTTTTTGAACTTCATCCCTTAGAGAAACGGGATATGGATAGCTTCGTGTATAAACAGGAGAATCTGAAGTGGTCCTGATTTCACCTTTGACTCTACTTGTGTAGGTTAATTTTTCATTGGGTTCTGCAAAAAGATTTTTGTATTTTTCAACAAGTAATTCGCATGCTTTTTTCTGTTTATCTGTCATTTGTTCATTTTTTATGTCTATTGTATGGACTGCTTTTGATTGACATTGTCTGATTAATATTTTTTTACCATTGAATATTTGCATGTAATTATGTTTGGTATGAATAACAGCGGATAATTCCTTAAGGCTGTCATTTCCCAAAATGGCGTCAAATGATTTTAAGGTGGGAAGTAAATAGAACTTAATTTCGAGTTGTGGTATATTGAAAAGATTTACGCGAGTGAAATGTGTTATTTTAATGTTACCCGCTATGGAAGTTGCAAAGAAAGGTTCCTTATTGGCAAACGCTTTAGGTACGACGGAAGGTTTGATATAGTTCTTATTTGAACCCGTGTCAATTAGTATTTTAAGTATTCTACCTCCTACTGTCTTGACTTGAATATAAGGCAGTGAGGAGTCACTCATTCTAAAAAATGTATATCTGTTAGGTCGGAAAAAGGAACTGCGATTTCTGTTTGGGTTTCATGTGTCCCGAATTGATCTTGTTGATTCTCGTAATATTGCATGTACTCGTTAAATGTTTGTTCCAAGTCTTGTCGAGTTTCTGAAGCTTGATATTTTTGAGTTGTCTCTGTATTATTTATTTGTTCAATGGGATTGTATCGTCTTGCGTCGTCTAGTTGGAAATTATTCATGTCGTTACATAAGTTGGTATATTGGTACTGATCAGGGTACGCTTGTTCTATATTAAAATTTCTCTGAAGCTTTCTCGGTCCTGTTTGGGGCGTATTCTCGCCTGGTCGTTTACCATAGAAATCGTTTGGCTTGGGGCGATTTACATAATTTAGCGCTCTACTCTGGATACTCTGATCTACTTCCATGGCTTCTGGCCGTGGCTGTGGTTTAGCAGCGAATGGTCTCGGTGGAGGGTTTGTTGGTCTAAATAAATTGGGTTGTGCCAGAGGGGCATAGAATTGTTGGCGCTGTGGTTGCCATATATTATTTTGGAAGGGTCGAGGAGTATGTTGAACGGTTGCATTTCTTGGAAAATGTGCCAGTTGTGGGTAGAAATTTTTTATTAAAGGAGGAATAAGCTTTCTCTGAGGTATAGGTGGTGGAATTGTAGTTTTCCTATTTCCTAATGCATAATTGGTTCTGTAGTTTTGATTTTCTAGCTTTTGGCAAAGATAGAGGGCTTGTGGTAGATCTGATGGTTCTTTTATGGCTAATAGTCTCGGGAGTTCGCCGTTCAAACCTCTTATGAACGTGTCTAGAGCTTTGTTTCTATAGGAGTCCGTTAAAGTTTTTTCAGCGTCCTTGCTTATGTTCATGCAAGAAATTTTATTTAAAATTAATGAGAAGTGTTCATAAACTGATTGATAGAATTCTTGCAAAGATCTAGTGCCTTGCACGAGATTCGCCATTTGGTACTCTAATGTACCAATGTCTCTCTTGTCTGCATAATGGGTGGTAAGACATATTTTAATCGCTTCCCAATTTAAGGGCGTATTATAGGATTCTAACACTACGTTAGCCTGTCCAATTATTTTATTCCGTATGACACTAAGTATGCCGAAATATCTTGATGATCCTCTTTTACTTTCGTATAGGGACATTATTCTTTCTACAGATTTCCTCCATGAAGCAAATTCTGAAATATCTCCTGAAAATTCCCTCAAACAACGTACGATGTCCGGTATTTTGTCACAGTCGTCAATGTTTCCAGTTGTGATTATTTCGTCAGTTAGCTGGGTAGGAATGGGATTTATAAATGAATTAATTGAGGCTGCACATTGTTGTTCGACAGCCTGCCGGATTAAGGCTTGAATTTCTGGGGTAATTTGGCCTGGTGTTATTTGAGCACCTTGACTATTAAGAACCGGTGGTCTTATAAGGTTATTTGGGTTTGACATTGTGGTTATTTTTCTTTTAGAACGTAAAAGACTACTAAATTATTATTATTTTTTTTTTATTATTTTAAATTTTAAATTTTAAATTTTATTATTTTGTATAAATTATTTTAGATACTTCTATAAAATGTTAAGTAAACACATTTTATTTTCTATACGAATTATTTTTTAAATCTTTTGTCCAGTTTAATTTAATTTAACCTATGCTTTTTAATCTTTTTATTTTCCTTTTATTTTTACTTAAATTCACTGTCTTATATTGCTAGGAGTGATTTTTAGATATTTCTATTTGTTTTTTTTTTTTTTTTTTTAAACTGTTTTAAATTTATAATTTCTCTTAAATTTAACTTATTATTTCGTTACAATATAAAAATCATATTCTTACAAATATATTCTTGTCATCATTTCGTTGAGAATCGTTGATATTAAGTTGACGTTGGTAAATCCTTCGCTGGTCGACTGGATTTTGTCCGTTTTGCTCTCTCTTCGCTACTTCGGATCCTACGTCGCACACACTCGCGAAGTTAGCTGAAACTAACGTTTGAGCTTTTATTCTTTTTATACGTTTATGTTTTTTATCAAAACTTAACGCTTTTTGTTCTTTTAATGCCGCTAGTTCGTGTAGCACATTTAAGCAAACTTTTCACTATTTTCCGCGTTTATGTTTTAGTCCAAAACTTAACGCTTTTTGTTCTTTTAATGCCGCTAGTTCGTGTAGCACATTTAAGCAAAGCTTTTCACTATTTTCCGCGTTTACGTTTTAGTCCAAAACTTAACACTTTATAACACGTTGGGCGCCAGTTAAATTCGTACTTGCCGAATTAATTAAAAAAAAAGTTTTTTTATTCCGGTCTATGACCGTTCTTTATTATGAGTTTAAATCAACTAGCTACAATTTTGTTATTTTCCAAGTTTGATAACTTATGCTAACTTAAATAATACAAACTGCAGCGGATGTTTAGTCAGCGATCTTTTAATGTTGTTGTTGTTGTTGCTTGGTTCTCATGAAAGCGCAGTAGACGCTGCGTCAGCATTGCACACTTTGTCAGTATTCCAGAGAAATATTTTGTAGGGATCCAATTACTTTATTTAATTTTATTTTGGATATTTTACGTGTTAACTTACATGCTGAATGACGTGTTGTGTTTGTTGTTGTAGCATGCAGCAGTGGCTAACAGAAGCAATTCGTTATTTATGTTTGTTGTATGTGTAATTGGACAGAAAAAGAAAGAGCAGGGGTATGTCTTTAGCACAAAGATGCGAGCATAAGCGTACACCATAAGCAATGATAGAAGTGAAACAAAGGCAAAGAGCAAGGGTATGACTTTAGCACAAAGATGCGAGCATAAGCGTACACCATAAGCAATGATAGAAGTGAAACAAAAGCAAAGAACAAGGGTATGACTTAAGCACAAAGATGCGAGCATAAGCGTACACCATAAGCAATGATAGAAGTGAAACAAAGGCAAAGAGCAAGGGTATGACTTTAGCACAAAGATGCGAGCATAAGCGTACACCATAAGCAATCATAGAAGAGACACAAAGAGAAAGAGCAAGGGTATGACTTTAGCACAAAGATACGAGCATAAGCGTACACGATAAGCAATAATAGTGGAGAAACAAAGATAAAGAGCAAGGGTATGTCTTTAGCACAAAGATGCAAGAATAAGCGTACACCGAAAGCAATCATAGTAAAGACACAAAAGGAATGAGCAATTGTATGTATTTAGCACAAAGACGCAAGAATAAGCGTACACCGAAAGCAATAGTGGAAAGAGTAAAGCATGCTTTGGACAGAGGAAAGAAATGTTTTGCAAAGAGAAAGAAAATAGAAAGAAGTGCAACTTTAGCATCAAAATATGCAGACAATTGCGCATAATAAAACAATCAGTGGAAAGATTTCGGCAGTAATTATTTGAGCACATGAACACAAAGAAAAACAGGAAAAAAAAAAAAACAAGAAAAGAAAGAAAGAAGCACAAATAGCATCAAAGTATGCGTGTGCATTAGAAAAAGGTTTAGGTAGCTACTTTTTGAACGCAAAGAAAGATGTTGATGGACAGAGAGAGAAAAAAAAACATAGAAATAGAGAGAGAAAATAAAACAAAGAACAGATTCAATTTTAATAAGCAAAGGTTGTTGAATGTCGAAAGGCTGTTAGAAAAATTTGAATGTACAGAGGAGAGGACAGATTGAATGTCGAAAGTTTGTTAGAAAAATTTGAATGTACAGAGGAGAGGACAGATTGAATGTCGAAAGGCTGTTAGAAAAATTTGAATGTACAGCGGAGAGGACAGATTGAATGTCGAAAGTTTGTTAGAAAAATTTGAATGAGGAGAGGACAAATTGAAAGGCGAAAGTTTATAAAAAAAATTTGAGTGTGCAACAAGAGGACGGATTAAAAGCAACATTTTGGAAATTATCTAAATGCACAGAAAGATTTAAAAGTGATAGATGGTTTCAATTTACAACCCAATGGAAAGATCATCAAAGCATCATTTTAATTAGCAAAGAAAGATGGAAGGATTAAAAGATCATTTTAATGGAAAGATTGAAAGATTATTTTTAGTAAGCAAAGGAAAATAGAAATTGAAAGAAAAATTACAAAAAACAAAGGGAATTTGACGGAAATTCAAATGAGCACAAAAACAGGGATAGATTAAAAAGATATATTGGACAGAATCTCAGTTGGAAACGTATGAAGCAGTTTAAAGAAAATTAAAACGCAATATAAAAATGTTGGACAGAATATTTATTAATTTTATCTTTTGTTATTGATACAGCACAAAATGACTGAGCGGAATCGATACGAGGAGAATGCAGAGGCTATCACTAGATTCGCAGCATCAGCCGAAGAAAGGAAGTTTGCGGAAGATATCATAGAGCATGTAGAATTTTTGAACAGACAGGCGACAGCTTTGATAAACGCGCCGAGATCGCGACAAGATTTAAAAAATACAGTCCACACGGAGAAGAATAGTCGGGATCGAGGATCTCGTGAGCGACCGTCGAGTAGTGTTTGCGCTTCAAAGATTACGCCAAAGGAATTTCCATGCTGGGCATGCCAGGGCAATCAACAGATATGGGTGTGCCAAGAATTTTTATCAATAAATTTGCGCGGCAGGAAAGAATTTGTAGAAAGACGTAGTTTGTGCCCAAACTGACTTAAAAGAGGCGCAAATGCCTGTTTCTTGAGTGGATGCGCTCGTTGTCCAGGCAAGCCTCGCCACAACAGCTTGCTGTGTCCGCTGAAAGATGGTAAGAAAGAGACAGTCTTGGTAGTGCAGTCCAAAGATGAAGAAAATGGTTATTTGGAAAGTTTTCCAAAGACAGACAACAAGAAAACGGCTAATGAACTTATTAATTTTGTTAAGGAAAGACAAGTTTTTTATAAGAAAGAAGGTGAATATAAAAAGAACAGGCCGTAAGATGCCTTCTTACAGTATGAACAGGCTTTTAACATAACAATTGAAAAAAGGGTGGCTTTGATATCAACAGCTATGGAAAGAGTAGAGGTGTTTGAAGGATTTTTCGGTCCAGTTAGAACTTAGACACCGGTGCACAACCGAATCTTATTAGCTATGCGTTACGTCACCATAACACCATAACACCATAACACCAAAAAACACCATATTTACCTTTAGCTAGGAAAATGGTTGGGATAGACGGAAAGCCATTTGCGATAGAGAGGAAAGTTAATCTTAAGGTTTGTTCATGGTAAGAATCATGTGATCATGTTCAAAGATGTTAACACCACGATACGGTGACATGTCTTCAGTTTTCAAATCGGTCGATCCAGAATATTGGAAACCAGATGTGGTGCACATGCTGTTTGGAGTAAGTTTTGTGGCAAAAATCATAGAATCGGTTCTTACAAAACCGATGAATGATACAATCTTTTTGAAAAGAAAGCCTGGTGTTGTTGCTTTAGGTGGACAGTCTGAGAGGATAGATGAATATACTAGACAGATACTACCAATGGTAGAATACAAGCAAGAAGAACAACTGGACAATTACTTAAACGGTTATGGACACTGGATCAAATTGGTCGACATACATTTCGTACAAAAGAAGAAGAAATAGTCGAGCAACATGTTTTGCGCACTTACAGGCGAGACAAAAATTGTCGTTTTGTCATGCTCATGCCATTGAAAGATAATATGAAAGATATTAGCAGTTTGAGACAAGTTGCATTTAAGCGATTTATATATAAAGATTAAAGATGAAAGACTAAAGATTAAAGATTAAAGATTAAAGATTAAGGATTAAAGATTAAAAATTAAAGATTAAAGATTAAAGATTAAAGATTAAAGATTAAAGATTAAAGATTAAAGATTAAAGATTAAAGATTAAAGATTAAAGATTAAATATTAAAGATTAAAGATTAAAGATTAAAGATTAAAGATTTAAGATTTAAGATTAAAGATTAAAGATTAAAGATTAAAGATTAAAGATTAAAGATTAAAGATTAGGTAAAGATGAAAGTTGAAAAATTAAAGATGAAATATGAAAGATGGAAAATCAAAGATAGATGAAGATCGAATATAGAAAATGGAAGATAGAAGATGAAAGATTAAAAAAGAAAGATTGAATATGGTAAATGGAAGTCAAACTCTAAGCGATTGATAAATGCGATGAATTCAGAGGAAACCTCTTTCTCAGCGGTGTTTTTGCCGGGGGAAGGGTCAAGCATTTTAGGCTTGAAGTGATTTATTGCGAGAGACCAATTTGCGTTTTCGGTAAAAACCCCGCAATTGGAGAAAGATTTTACAAAGAGAAAGATTGTGAGTTGCGTAGCTCAGCTTTATGACCCAAACGGTTAAATTTCAATTGTTGTAATAGTCGGAAAGATTTTAATTCAAGACTTATGGAGGTCAGGGATAGGTTGGGATGAGATGGTCCCAGTTGAGATAAAAAAGAGGTGGACAAAGTTTTGGAGAGAAATTTTGTTCTTGGAAAAATTTAGAATTGACAGATGGATAGGTGCAACCGAAAATATTGGTGTACAGGTACAGGATTTTTCTGATGCTTCATTAGCAGCTTATGGTGATGTGGCTTATATTAGGATAGAATATTCATATGGAAAGGTGACAACAAAGTTGTTAGTGTCAAAGACAAGAGTAGCTCCTTTACATACGCTTATTGTTCTAAGGTTGGAATTGGCGGCAGCTGAGTTATTAGCAAGGTTATTTGCTGACATAAGGAGATCGATGGAGTGGCATTGGAGTATAGTTTTGCATTGGATAAAAAGGGCACCTTATAACCTGAAAATATGTGGCTAATCGAGTGGCTTCTATTCAGGAAAATTCAGAGATAAAATATTGGCGACATGTCAGTACGAAAGAGAATCCCGCTGATCTATTAAGTCACGGGTGGTCACCAGCAGAATTCATAGACAATATATTATGGTTGTATGGTCCGGATTTGGCTTGCATTCAATAAATGCAAGTGTCGCAAAGACAAGTTTTTGGACAGAGAGCCATCAGAGGTGAAAGAAGAGATGAGAGTTTACACAGTTTCAAGGTTTGAGCCGATGGTTAGTACACATGTTAAGGGGATTCAGGAAAGAGTGTCTTTATTGGCATATAGTAGAACGCAAGAGGGGACAGTTAATATTCTGGCATATGTGTTCCGTTACATGAATGCATTACGAAAGCCTGAAAGAAAAAGAATTAGATCGAGAGTGGGCAGGATTGAGATGCCAACAGCCGAGAAAAGAAGCATGGCTTTGAAATTTATTTTAAGAAAGACACAAGAGGAATACTATAATGCTGAATTAACAGCGTTGGAAAGAGGACAAAACATAGCGGAAAGAATTAAGATAGAATCGTTGAAGGCAGTCATAGACTATAAAGAGTTATTGCGGGTTGGCGGCAGGCTGAAGCGTGCTGAAATCGATTATGAGATGAAGCACCCAGTGATACTGCTTATAAAATAAGATAAGTCTATCAACTGAGATAATAGAGTCAGTTGATAGACAGACAAGACACTGTGGTGCACAGGTGATGATGAAAATTATTCGGCAGCGTTACTGGATACCAGGTTAAGAAATTCTCGGAGAAGTACGATTCATAATGTGTCATATGTGCACGTTATAATGCAAAAATGGAACAACAGATAATGGCAGATTTACCATCAGATAGGGTACAGGTGGGAAAGGCATTTTTATGCGGAAGTGGATTTCACTAGTCTATTTGAAATAAAAACAGTGGGTAAAGATACATTTAGGTCACGGAAAGGGAAGTGCTGGATAGCAATTTTTGTGTGCTTGAAAACACGCGCCATCCACATTGATATTGTATGTTTTGAAAGATTTATTGGACAAAGAGGTAGATGCGAAAGACTATACAGCGACAATGGTACGACTTTTGTGGGTGCCAACAGAGAAATGAGAAAGACATTGGACAGTTGGAGCAATCATGAAGCTGTAAGACATTTAGCTAGTAAGGGGACAGAATGGAAGTTTATGATTCCAACTGCACCACATCAAGGTGGTATCTATAAAGCAGCAGTTAAGTCGATGAAATATCATCTTGTCAGATTAGTTGGACAGAAAGTCTTAATATATGAACAATTAATAACACTTATTTTCACAGATAGAAGCAATATTGAGTTCGCGTCCAATACGTCCCATAAGCGATGGTCCGAAAGATATACAGGCATTGACCACAGGTCATTTTCTGTTATGAAAAGAAAGACAAGAAATGTTGAAGTTCTTCTGGAACAGATGGCAGACAGAATACCTTACAACGTTACAAGAGAGAAAGAAATGGAGAAAATAAAAGGAAAGTCTAAAGGTCGGACAGCTTGTACTACTCCAAAGAGAGAATTTTCCACCGGCACACTGGGCAATGGGAAGAATTGAGGAGTTGATCGTGAGTAATGATGGAAAGGTCCGTTCAGTTCTGGTGAGCACGCCTACAAATATACTCAGAAGAGCCATACAGAAGTTTTGCATTGTACCAGTTGAAGCAGAGAGAATATGAAACTTATTGTTTTTGATATCATGTATTTACTATAAAAATATTTATCGTTGTAATGTATATATTTAATTGTAAACAAAGAGATGGATAGGAAAACTGGCGTTTTCGGCGGCAGTGTATAAAACTCATTTATTGTAATTTGTATATATGTCATAACTAAGTTTTATTGTAGTTTTGTCGCATAATGATTGACCGACTTCGAAAACTATGTCGACGACAGGCGGTCAATCAGTTGCAAAAAGGCTATGAAAGAGAAAGGTTCAAATAAATGTCGGGTTTTTTCAGCTTCGGCTTTTTTCCCGACGGTAAATAATTGTGTGTGTTTTTTATTTATTTTTTTAAATTCTTAAATTCACTTTATTTGTGAACAGCAATAGAAGGATAAGAGTACAATCTAGTTGATGCAGCTTTTGAATGCATTAAGGGTGTGTGAATTTCGAAATTATTCATTAATTTTACAGTTCTGCAAGTACTCAATATTTGATGGTATTTGTCCTTATAACTCAAGATTCTTAGGTTTTATAACTAACATGGTACCGTACTGTTATTTTCATTGAGTTTTTGACTTGTTTGGTAGGTTCCACGCCGTTGTTTCTTTACGTTCATATTTAGCTGGCCATTGAGCTCAATGGGAACTTTTATAGGACTGTAGCTGCAATAAAAGCTGAATTTTATTGAATTTAAGATGAATTTAAGATGTCCCAGTTGAATGGGAGCTACCACTCCCCTTGTTAAATTTAGTTGCATTATATTCCAAATTACAAACTTATATACAATTACACCTAAAAACGTTTATAAAAAGTGGGCGAAAATTCAATTTAACCGCGAAACTGAATAAAACCTTTTAATCCAAAATATTTCTTACAATCGACCATTCTCAACCCGAACTATACAAAATACCAAAGTTAACAAACATCCATTACCATTAAAAAATATTATTTATTAAATATAAGTTTTTTTTATATTCAATCTTAGAAAAGTTATGATAGATGAAAAAATAGTAAAGTTTTAACTGACGTTCCTAGAAACTCAGCTGACACAGCAACGCAGTTCCGCGTATGATCCAATGCGATGGAGCTGTGTTATGGTGGCACTGCAACAACATTCCCACCACGAAGTTCGTGCTGTGTCCGGTCGTAGAGAGTACACCGCGTCGCTCCGCTGTCTTGTATAATGGACAAACGTAGGTGTGCCGCTCCACTAAATCACTTCGCTTCACAGGTTTCACCCAAATCAATGGCATGCGGTCGAAAAGTTCACGCGGATGCGATTCGGCTAGACATTTTCCAGCACGATCCCACCGAGCACCCTCTAAGAAAATGCCATATACATAAACACCATCGGATGGTGCCTTGGTATTGCTGGTTTCATCCTCCTCTAAGGGCAATACATCGTAGTCAAAGACAAGCAAATCGATTGGAATGATGTATTTTCGAGCAAAATTCTGCTGTGCACCCGTCAAAAAAGCTTGTGTAAAGTAAAACCCGGAAAGCCAGAAAGTATTAGGAGGTCCATTATCGTACCATTTCTGCAATTCGAAGAGAATTTTTATTTAGTTTTTATTAATTCTTCATATGCAAATGATATTTCTACATTCTTTTTTGATGGTCAAATCCACAAATTATATAAGATCAAAATTTTAAATATTAAGTATTTAAGTATAAGATCATTAATTTTATTTATAAATGTCCCGAAATTCTCACAACTTAAAATTAAGTAAAAACGTTTGCGTTCATACTCAAAGGCAACCGTTGATATATGAAAGTATTTTATCATTTACCATCATGCATATACATACGAGTATGATAGAACGAAACTCATGAAGTAAAAAAAAAAAGTAATAAACATTTTTGTAGCAGCTTTGAAGTCACTACAGGTTATTCAACGTTCAGCACTTTTTTGTAAGAATATAAGGATTGTATCATTTAATTTTATGGGAGAAGACTCGAAATAACCAAAAAATTAAGTGCACAGGACAGAATTCCGAATATTATGAAAAAATACCCAAATAAAAATAATACCCAATCAGAGTCTTCAAATCGAAAACACAGAATTCCATTTTGATTATCCACAAGCATGAATTTCTAGAGCACAAAACCCACAAATATTTTTTAAGCAACTGAACATTTTTGTAAAAGAATTATTAAAATAACTTGTAAACGAGACGACAATGACGAAAACTAACTCAGAGAAGTTGCAATCGGGTTATAGTTAGCCAGCAAAAAAATCAAGTACGGAGTGGGCCATCTAGTGGTTTCTTTTTAAATCATAGGTTATTTTGAGACTGACAGCTGTGAGCACTTTACCGCTCGAAATCCGCTTGACACAAGATCAGTATCATACCTCCGCGGAAAGAAATAAATCCCTTTACGCTTCAACAAAGTTGGGAAATATTGGAAACTTATTTCCAAAGTGAGTTCTGTGTAGCCCAAACAGAGCGTTATTTAAAAAGAAGTTTTGGCCGAAATGTAGCACCCACCGCGCCTGCTGTACGCAAGTTTGTGCGAAAATTTCGTGAGACTGGTATGCTAGTGGACGCATAGTCCCCGTCGTCATACGATGTGCACAGACGAGAATGTGGCTGCTGTAGCTGAGAGTATGAGACTCAATTCACGAACATCAACTCGCCATCGATCTCAACAACTCAACATTTACGCACTGCCTCAGGAGAATTCTGTACAAAGATCTCGGATTATTCGTTTACAAGGTCCAATTGACTCAACAATTGAAGGCGCTTCGCAGTTTGGGTCATAAAGCAGCTTGAATTGGACAACGATTTTGGGCGAAAAATCATCTTTTCTGACGAGGCGCATTTTCATTTCGGCGGCTAGGTTAACAAACAAAATTGACGCATCTGGGGCTCAGAAAACCCACACGTTATTGTCGAGAAGGCGATACATCCACAAAGAGTGACAGTTTGGTGCGGATTGTGGAGTGGTGTCAACAACGTTTCGGTCAACGGTGGGCGTTACAGAGCCATGTTAACCGACTTTTTTTAACTGAAATTCGAGACATGAACTTGGACGACCTGGTTCATGCAGGATGATGCGCCATGCCACACAGCCCAAGCCACAATCGATCTTTTGCGCACCAAATTTCCAAATCGTGTTATCAGCCGTGTTGACGATGTCAATTGGCCGCCTTGGAGCTGCGATTTGATACCTTTGGATTTTTTTTGTGGGGAACCGCGTAGGACTGATGTTATGCCAACAATCCGGTAACGATTCAAGCATGTAAGGCCAATAGCATCTAAGCAATCCGTGAGCTACAGCCCGAAACCATCAACAAGGTCTTGGAAAATTGGAGTGACAGAATACGCTACTGAGAAGCCAGCCGAGGCAACCACTTAGACGACGTTGTGTTCCATAAAATAATGGGAATGTTTGCTCTTACAAATAAAGGCATAAAACATGGATAAAGTTTAGTTTTGTTAATTATATTACATTTTTAAAAATCTTGTATTTGACCCATACTTTAAACACACTACATTAAACCGTACTGTATCAAAACTGAATGAATGAATGCGCTTTAAATTGTCCGATAAACGGGGTATGTGACAAAAAAAACTTTTTAACAAAAAAAAAAACCGACTTCAAAATCACTACAAAGTAAAAAATAATTTTAAATAACTTTTCCCATTCATTTCTTGGTCATATTTTAAAAGCTATTTATATGTATTATAATATTGGAAATCTTATCATTTTCAGTTTTTTTATTTTGTTTTATTATCATCAATATATTAATTGCTTTATGAACATAAAAGCTTTGAAGTCGGCGCTCTTCTTTGACACACAATCATGATCTTTTACCATCCGTGCACTATTTGGTGCCTTGGTGACACTGTAGTAATTTTAAAAGCTTTGTACACATTAAATTTCTCACTAAACTGGTTTGGGTGAGCTTGCAAAGCTCATATTGAATATGACATAGTGTGTAACAGCTGCACAAATAATGCATGGAACACATTGGCTACATTCAGCGTACTCAAAAATTGCCAACTGAAAGAAAAAAAATCACTAAGAAGCTTTTATATTCATAAAGTTAATAATATTTTTATGATAAAACAAATTAGAAAAAATAAAAATAAAAAGATTTCGACATAGTTAGATAAGCGCCGACTTCAAAGCTTTTATGTACATAAAGCAATTATTATATTGATGATGATAACATAAAATAGAAAAAATGAAAATGATAAGATTTCCAATATTATAATACATATAAATAGCTTTTAAAATATGACCAAGAAATGAATGGGAAAAGTTATTTAAAATTATTTTTTACTTTGTAGTGATTTTGACGTCGGTTTTTTTTTTTTTTGTTAAAAAGCTTTTATTTCTTCCTTTTTAGAGAATATGAAATATTTTATGTAATCGTATTCTTGAGGAAAATTTCGAACATGAAACTTTGTTCTTAAAAAATTTGTTTTATTTATTCTTGAAAGTTTGTTGGGTATTTTCCATTTCTACTTCTTTACAATTTTTAGTGCCACGCCCTTTCTCTAATCCCGCCCACTTTATTTACCGTACCTTATAATGATTCTTCCTAGCCCTGTGCCAAATTTCAGTTTCCAAGTATCAATATTAACCATAATATAGTACTTTCCTGTGTACAATCCCGCTCACTTTTTTAATGATTCTACCTACCCACCTACCTGTATACCAAATATTAGTACGCTAGTGTCAATATTAATTTAGAAATAGTATTTTCATTATATTTACACGCCCTTTTCTTTAATAATGCCCACTTTTTCGGCCGTAATTTGTAGTCACTGTACCTACTCATGTACTAAATTTCAGCACCCTAGTGTCAATATTTTTCGATATATAGTTTGTTTCTAATATTGCCACACCCATTTGTCGAATAACGGCCACTTTCTTTACAGTAATTTTTAAGAACTGTGGCTGCCACTGTACTAAATTTCAGTACCCTAGTGTCAATACTGTTCGAGATACAGTGTTTTTCTAATATTGCCACACCCCTTTGTCAAATAACGCCCACTTTATTGACTGCAATTTTTAATAACTATGCCTACCCATGCACTGAATTTCAGCACCCTAGTGTCAATATTTTTCGATATATAGTTTGTTTCTAATATTGCCACACCCCTTTGTCAAATAACGCCCACTTTATTGACTATAATTTGAATAACTATGCCTACCCATGCACTGAATTTCAGCACCCTAGTGTCAATATTTTTCGATATATAGTTTGTCTCTAATATTGCCACACCCCTTTGTCGAATAACGCCCATTTTCTTTACAGTCATTTTAAAAAATGGTGTCTACCCTGTACTAAATTTCAGTACCCTAGTGTTAATACTATTTGAGATACAGTGTTTTTTTAATATGACCACACCCCTTTGTCAAATAACGCCCACTTTATTGATCGTCATTTGTAATAATTGTGTCACCCCAGTAGTTTTACTGTAAATTTCAGTACCCTAGTGTCAATATTAACTGAAATACAGTGTTTTTCTTATATTGACACGCCCCTTTGTCGAATATCGCCCACTTTTTTCAAAAAGGACCTCCGCGTTCATGGTATCTATCTGTTGACAAAAAATTACGGAAATCGGGCAAGTGCTTTAGGAGTTATCGATGTACATACATTTAAAAAAAAAAAAAAAAACAAAAAAAAAAAAAGCGCGGACAAACCAACGAACTTGAGAACCTCCTCCTTTTTGAAGTCGGTTAATAAATAAAAAGTCATTGAATTTATCTAATACACAAACCATTATTTACACTTTTCCCACTTCAAATCGAAAGTGTCCCTGAATGTTTATGAATTAACATTAAAAAGCTTTTAACTATTGAACTTTTTAAAGCTATTTTAAAATATGTTTACGAATACGGCTGATATCTTTTTATGTGTAGAATAATAAAACGTGATTTTTAAATTTTTTTTTTTATTTTTGCATATTTCTATTTACATTCTTGTTTTACTTTAGTTTACTTTCATTTTTATACCTTTACTTAATATGTCGTAACTTTTACAGCGTGGGCCCTAATAACTGTCGCATATTTTTGAAGAGCCGTTGTGTCGAACTAAGCAAGCATAAACTTTTTTCCATTACAAATATTCATTCTTACATAAATTGTGAAATTAATTGGAGGAGTGTTTTGTTATTTCAACATCTTTAAATAAAAAATTATGAGTGATGAAAGCAAAAAGAGATCTTATATAGAAATTTCATATGCAAGGTAAAAAACAAGTGAGATTGTTAAGTCGCTGGAAACCTGGATATAAACCTGGATAAGGCAACTGGCAGTGTCAAAATATCCAAAAAATCTGGTGAGAACTTCTAACATAGTGAAGAATGTTCGTGAACGAATGAGGAGAAATTGTGCTGTTTCTGAAGAAATCTATCCAAAGATCTGAATGTCAGTCGCAGAACCATTCGAAACAATCTCAAAAAAAAAAGAAACCTTAAAAAAAAAGAATTCATAGCCTTACGGAGCAACAAAAGAAAATGCGAGGACAAAGAAGTTCAATATTCCTTCAGCCACACGCAAGTTGCAATATTGTGTTTTCTGATGAGAATTTGTTCCTTCTGCAAAAGTTACAATTCACAGAATGACCGCGTGTATGCTACGAGTATGTGCGATATTCCACCAGATAAATGATGCCAAAATACATATATATTATGTCATGGTGTGGGGGGCCATATCCGCAAAAGGCAAGCTTCCACTGCTTTTTATTAATAAAGGCGTTAAAATTAATGCAAAATATTATTTGGAAGAAGTGCAGATCAGCTATTTCTTGCCTCATGCACCCAAGCTTTTTGGTAATGAGCCATATTGCTTTCAGCAATACTCTGCACCGGCTCACAAAGCAAGAACTGTTCAGATATGAAAACTGCAAAGAAAATATTCCCTGTTTTATTCCGGTGAATGAGTGGCCTCCATCTTCTACAGATCTGAATCCTCTGCATTTTTGGGCAAACTGACAAATTTAAAGGATATAACAATGAAACAATTCAAACGCCGTTTGCAGAGAATTTGGGAGCAAATACCAGAAGAAGTCATCCGTGCCGTCTGTTCAATTTCCCAAAACGTTTGAAGCTTGTAAAGCAAATAAAAGGAGAACGATTTGAACTTAAATGCGACTAATGTTAGCCAATATTGCAACAAATAAAGAAAATATGTCTTTTGGCTCAAAATGCAAACGTTTGGCTCGTTTGTTTTTATTTAAAAAATTAAGTGCGACCGTTATAAGGGCCATAAGACAATCTTATGCTCAAGTTTTTGCAATAAAACTATCTTCAAGTTCTATCAAAGAATAAAACTAAAAAAAATTAATAACCGGTCATTTCAGCTCTTAAGAGGACCTTGACCTAGCTTCTTATGATCAATTGTGTTGTACGTGTTATTAAGTTTGTACACAATTGACCGAGAACCGGACCTACAGGTTTAACGCCGACTCCGAACTGCGATGAACGGAATGTTCTTGTTCTCAGGAAGCTTTACATGGCATTTTGATTACTCTCTGAGATTTGCCATTGTCTGCAGAGAGGTGGCGGCCGTACAGAAAAATCATTTTTAATTCAAATAATTTTCTGTCGCTGCTGGGATTCGAACCCGGGTCTCCAGGTTCGTTGAGAGGCCAGGCAATTTAACCAACTATGCCACGGACGCCACAGAGAAAGAATAAAATTATAAAATTTTTTTATACCCAATTTCAAAAAAACAAAGGTGAAAACATTTTATTTTTTCTACTTCGAAGGTATGTAACTCCAAGTATACTTCAATTCAAGTTTGCGTATTTTTGTTTCGGAAATATCCAGTTTAGGAAATTTCGTTTTTTGAGGATTTCAGATCAAACCTGGCATCAAAATATCAAACCATTGTAAATGTATGCTGGAATGTATTTCTTTAAAATTGTAATTTAATTGTTGTCGTGTTTAATTGTTGTAACACAATAAATTTAAGTGAAGATGATTTTTTAAAAAATCAATTTAAGCGATTAAGTAAGCCCAGACCAAGTAAACCCAGACTAGACCAATATTATCAAAGATTTAACTTAAAGGAGTTAATTTTGCAAATTGGCAATAATATCATGATAGTTGAAAATTATTTCCACTACCATTAAAATAATTGTTGTTTAATCTTAAAGCAAAAACTTGAATTTTTACCAATACTTTTAAATATCCCCATAAATATTGCATTTTTATGCCACGACCCTTATCCAAAAACTTTAAATTGAAAATTTCGCACCAGAAATAGCTCACAAAAAGAAAAAATAATATCTCTTTTTATATACTACTGCGATATTTGTTTTATGTACGCAGACTTATCACTGATCCAAGTGATTTATCAATCTAATGATCAAAAATCCAAGTTCATTCAGATAGGTTGCACAGTAGACCAGGCAAAAATGTATGTTGCGAACCGTTCGGTATCTCAAAGTTAGATAGATTCTTATAGCAATTTGTACCTATATAATTTTTTTTAAGCATCCTTAATTCACCATGTGGCGCCCGTGGTCAATTGCTTTTAGAAGCGCGTGAACCACTCGATGCCAATGCGAGCTCAGGTTCAAAACCCAGCTCACACAGAAATTTCCTTATATTTGAATTAATTTCTCTGATGGGCCGTCCCTCTCTGCGGCAATCTTCTTCATAATACTATGTAAAGGTTCTTGATAGCATGCACATTAGCCATTCGGAGTCGGCATAAAGCTACACTAAGGGAAATAACGCATATTAATATTAGCCGCGCCTGGGTATACATTTTATTTAAGTATTTACTTGGATAAATGAAATATTTTCCGCACAACTCGTTTTTTCCCGTATTTAAATTTTATTTATACCACACACCTACACACCTATTCCATACAGCTGAAATAGCAGACAAGAAGCAACAACATCGCACTCTGTTCCTGCAGATATCAATGAAGTTTTTAGAATTAAGGTTCTTGCTTTCGGTTTCTTATAGTTCTCGTTTACTTTTTGTTATGAATGTTATATATGTGTAGATGTTTAGCCAATATGCTTTGTGAGTGCGATAGGTAATCGCATGACACAGTTATGTAAGGTAAGAGTGACAACCGGATATTTTCTCACGAATGTCTTGCACCGATTGTCATTTGCCTGCATATTTTGCTTTTTATTTTCTTTTCTACTTTTCCTTCTGTAATTTATACTATTTTTGGCATTTAACATTTGGCATTTGTTGTCATAATATTGCACCAAGGCTACCTTGTATAATTATATAATTAGTGGGCTCGGAGCTCGATTCCCCACAAAATCTCACCCACCGCACTCACGAAGCATCTTGGCTATAAAATCTTTATTACAAAAACCAAACGAGAACTATAAAACCATTAATAACATATTGAATTTAAATATATTGTTTTTTGATTTCAATATTTTTATATAAATTTTTTTTTAAATGTAGTAAATATTTGAAAGATATTTAAAAATTCGTGCATAATTTTAATATATTTTTTTATTAATTGTGTTTGAATATTTTAATATTTTATTTAATTAAAAAAATATTTAAATAAATTTTAAATATTTACGTAGTCGACTTAAGCGAATGCGTTATTGGTGCAAAAATTACTCGCTTTTTGGATAAATAAAAAAGTTTTCGGATAAATTTAATATTTTTTTCTCTTAGTGTACTATTTTTCTCATTACTGTAGTTGGTGGCCGCCACTTGGACCCATAGCACCTTCACACCAATTTTCACTATCAAAACGTGTACAACTCAAGAGTGAGTTGTAATGATTTCTAAAAAGTGGGCGTATATATACTTCGACACGCCCATTTTTAGTGCAGTTGACAACAGTAACCATACAAACTGAATTACCAAATTTATTCGATCCAAATTGTCTAAAATATAGCATTCTTATTGATTTATGGGCGGGAAAAGAGAGAGTAGCAAAATTTCTTTATATAAAAACACGGCCCTATATATACTGTTATACCAACATTCCAAGGCAATCGGTGAACAACTTTCAGAGATTTGAGATTTTGTTCAAACAAACATTTACATTTTTAATTATAAAAAAATAACTGATGTTAATGTAAAAAAAAATTCAGAAATGAAAATTTTTCAAACGAATCGCAACTACTTAAATTACCTGAAGGAATGCCAAGCGACGCAGGAAATCTCTAATGTAACTTCCAAGAGGTTTCAAACTAGGATATGACTTGCCAGCCCACATTTGGGGTATCTTTGAAATAAGCACTGACTTGTAGACAGCCTCTATTGAAGCAGACATTACCACAAGACCTGCAAAATAAGAATTAATATAGTTAATACTCGTACTCCCTTTCGAAATGCCTTTGAAAGCTGTAAGATAAGTAGTTTAAAATAAAGTATAAAACAAAGATGAATGTTGATGAAATTCTCCGAAAAATGTTGAGTTATATCGCACACAACTTTAAGACTTTCAGACAATAAAAAAGGAAACGATTATAAGTAAAAACTTTCAAAGAATGTACTATCTTCGGCTTGGCCGAAGCGTACTCTGGCATTAATAATGTAATATTCGAAGTTACTAGAGTAGTCCGAGAAGTACACGACCTAACACAGAAAAACTTAGGAAAAAATAAACACTCCTTTAAGTTCAATACGGTTCTCTCAGCGATGTTCAACAGCTTCAATACCATGTTGATATTGAAAAGAGTCGAGCTCCACAAAATAGCCATCAACCGCAGACTCCACCTCTTCATTGTTGTCAAATCTTTTACTATCGAGCCATGTTTTCAAGTTTGGAAAAAAAAAATTATCCAAGGGAGCTAAACCTGGGGAAAAGGATGCGTGAGGAAGCAATACGACCTTTAACTTATCGATTTTGGCAATCGCAAAAACGGATGTGTGAACTGGTGAAACAAAACTTTCTTTTTCGCCAAATGTAGCCTTTTATTCTTGACTTCATCACTCAAACAATTCAATGAGTTCGCATAATGCTCGTCATTGATTGTTTTTCATAACTGAAGATAACACAGCCCGACAGACAATTTGGTGCTGGAGATTTTTCAGCTGATTATAGACTAGTTCGGTTTCTTGATTTTAAATATGGACTCCGTTGTTCTCCATAAGCTCGAGTTTTTGAGTTATAGGCAAAAACATGAAAATCAGTTCTTTTTCTGATAATTTTGCTATATCTATTACATTGATCTACCGATTTGTATTACGATGACGAATTTCAATGAAGAAATATTAGACCTTTCAATTTTTGCACATAAAATTACAATATCTTTGACAGTTTTGAAGATATCGACATTCAAAGTGGAAAAATTGTCACAATTGTACGTAGGCTGCTCTTTTTAAACACTGTATCTTTAATATTTTTCAACGGATTTGCAAAAACTTTTTTTATTTATAGAAAATCTCTCGAATTTTAATAAACAGTTTAGTTTTTTCAAAGAAATTAAAATAAAATAAAAATTTTTTAATATTAATTTTATTAAATTTCAAGTTCAGTTGATAAGGTTTTTTTTTATAAGGTTAGAATCATTTACGACTTGAAAAACTTCTCTTCAGTGACTTTCTGGAATGAAAGGCATCAGGACCATCTCGCTTAAGACTCCAACAATAGTCTGCCATTATATGTTTGTCCCATCTTCCTTGGTAGCGGTCTTCCATTATTTTCATGTCCTGTGTAGTGTACTCATAAAACCACTATTACTCCCCAACACTTTTTTCATAAAAAGACGAACACATAAAACCTTGCACTTGAAAATCAAAATTTTAGATAAGCATTTTTCATGCTTACCTAAATACTTTTCCCCTTCGGTTTTCGCCGCTAGTCGTACTTAACATAACCCAATGCTTGGCACAAGCGTGTATAACAACAATAAAATTATGAGTGCATTGCCCAGAAAGAATATTATGTTACAATAGTGCTAACGACACATTTTAATTCAAGGCCAAAATAAATGCACTTGTTGTTGGTGTTTTGGATTAAAAATTTAAATATGTTAATGTATGAAATATGTAAATAAGTAAATAATTATGTGATCGACCAAAACTGAAATTGATTGGCGATCGATGTTAAAGACAAAAATTAAGGGAGGAGTTTAGAAAATACTGGCAGAATATTTTTAAGAATAATAGTGGTAAAAATTGTATATAAACTTGGACATTTCAAAAATAAAAACAGATTTTAGCAAATAGCCTATGTGGCTTTAAACCAAAAAAAGATCTCACTCTTTTAATTAGCCTTGACGGCTTTAAACAAAAAAAAAGCCTTGCGGCTGAATAAAAAGGCGTGTGCGCCTCTAATACACAAGTACCCCACATAATACACTACACACAAACAGTTAAAAATACAGTACTTGGCGACCCTACACTTATTCTACCCCACCTGATGGAAACGCTCACCTTGTTCATCACTAGTGTTTCCTAAATTCTCAGGGAAGTGGGATAAATGGCTGTGTAGATAGTGAATCTTGATGCTCATATTACATCCAAGATCCCTAAAACTGTCTAGCATATTGGTCACTAGTTGCTCAAAATTACTTGCTTTGCAAATGCCTAAAGAGTTTTTGACAATTTTTTCAAATGACACCCATGCCTTTCGCTCAAGGTAAGTCATCGAAGTTTTAAAAAAAGGGTCTTTCATTAGCTGAAAATTTTTTTTTTTAATTTCTTTGAAAAAATGTAAGATAATAAAAAAAACTAAAATTTTTATTAAAATTCGAGAGATTTTCTATCAATAAAAAAAAGTTTTTGCAAATCCGTTGAAAAATGTTAAAGATACAGGGTTTCAAAAGCGCAGCCTACGTAAAATTGTGACATTTTTTCCACTTTGAACGTCGATATCTTTAAAACTGTCAAAGATATTGTAGTTTTATATACAAAAATTGAAAGGTCTAATATTTCTTCATTGTAATTCGTCATCGTAATACAAATCGGTAAATCAGTGTAACAGATATAGCAAAATTATCAGAAAAAGAACTGATTTTCATGTTTTTGCCTATAACTCAAACACTCGAGCTGATGGAGAAAAACGGAGTCCATATTTGAAATCAGCAGCCAAAATGCATTTGGGATTGACTATTGAGACCTCTTCACCTTTTATAAAGTGTCATTTTGTAACTCAGTGTAATCAATGAAAATTATACCACGCTCATCTCAAATAACTGACGCAGTTGAACTGTCTTAGCCTTCTTTGGAGCCGAATCTCCCCTTTGAACCCATTGTTTGACTGTTCCGTCATCTCAGATGTAAAGTAATGAACCCATATTTCATCTATGGTTATAAATCGATGCAAAAACTCTTCTTTATTGCTGTGAAACTTCGCCAAACACTCGATTGAAACATCCTCACGACCATGTTTTTTTTCCATTGTGAGAAATTGTGGTATCCAACTTACGTAGCGTGGGGTAAAGCATTTCGCTTTTTTTTTTTGAGGCTCACAGCACCCCCAAAAATTATAATTTTTGAATGGTTTTTGGTTTACATCGCAAGAATAGATATATTTTTGTTAATTTCTATGCGTTGGGATTTGAACATATTCGCTTTCGGCAAACAAATTATGGGGATGCTTCGAAAATATTCGTTCATCAATTTTTAAAAAATGGTGGGGTGAAGCGTTTCACCAAAAGAATCTTTCCGATTTCGTGTATAAACATCAACATAAATCGGTTTAATGGCCTCAGGCAGGCTCCTAAGTCAACAAGAAACTAAAATACTGAATAAAAGTCATCGAATCCAAATGTATTATTCATCGCTTATATCGAAGTCAAAGTTGCAGTTTCGACAGGTGAAGTAGCCACGGTTGCCCATGTCGACGAATTTCATGTGATGAATGAAAAATGACACATTAAACGTCTGAACGCTTCGCTGTATCATGAAAAACTGTGCTGCAATGAAAGCAACACGTGACACTTGGTTATATGTAACCAGCTGTCAAAATTTCACAGGTGAAATTCACCCACCCAAACGCTTCACCCACCGAAACGCTTCACCCCACTGCACCCTACTTCTACCATCTAGACGTTTTTTGTAAATCAGTGAAAATAAAAAATTCTATCGAAGGGGGTACCTACTCCCTAAATTTCCTACCCCCTATCTACGCCACTGCTTGAATTCAAGACTTAACTCTACCTGGCTGCAAACAGTTGCTTAAAAAAAATTAATTTTAAAAACCAAGAAAAACCTGAATTTTCTTCTCAACTTTAACAGCAGCAATAACTCAATAAATTTCTTAATTGGATCATTCTTAATCATCAAATGTAGTAGTTTCTAATAATTAAAAGATAAAAAATAAACCCATTTCCAGCAAAAAATTTCAATGTGCATTACTTGTATGCACATAAAGAGCGCTTCATAATGCTGTTGATATAGCGGTATATTTGTAGCGCTTTCCGTAACGAAACCGTAGCACTTGAAAAAAGTATTAGATTTTAATGTCAAAAAAATGAATTTCAAAAACGGTAAAAAATCATCAAAACGTCCCACGTAAATTAATGCTTCAAAGTCCGCGATTCCATTCGAAAAAAGTAATATTTAAGTTGAAATATAAAGTTAAAAAATATGAATTGTAAGTTGTTGGGATACAGCAAGCGCCACTTTAAAAGGCTTGTTGCAAAAGAAAAAACAAAAATTTACAAAGCAGTTTCTGTAAATTCTAAGAAGCGTCAAAGGTGGCGGCATAAGCAGAGATGGCGGTAGAGGCAGAGATGGTGGCAGAAGTAGAGTTGGTGGTACAGGAAGAGGTGGTGGCAGAGGTAAAAATGGTGGTGTAGGAAGAGGTGGTCGCAGAGGCAGCGTTGGATGCAGAGTCAGAGTCAAATAATGATTTCGTCGCGAATGATGGTCCTCATTCAATTGGGACTCTTGAACCATTTAACTTTCAAGTGGATTGTTAAATATCGCTTAAGACGTGCTGCAAGTGATTACATCTTGGGAATCTTGAATAAAGGCGGCGCGAAAGTTCCACTGTCCACAGCACCCTTTTAATTGCAACTACAAAGAGAACAAAACGCTCGGTTCTCGCTACGTTTTTACATCAACTACACGAACAAAGCACTTTGTTTTCGCCATGGTTTTCGTTATGTTTTTGTTGAAATTGCAAGTGGGACGAAGCGCTCGGCTCTCGTTACGTTTTCATATTTTCTGATCATGGTAGAATTACAAGGTAGGGCCGAGTCGCTTAATGGCCTAACGCGTCAACGAAGAGTGGATAATGAAAAGGTTGGCTAATTGTCAAAATGGCGAAGTTTGTAGCAACCTCAAATGAAATAAAAAGATTATGTTTTCAAGTTGTAAATAGTGCGCACACGTGTGTTAAGTTTGTGTTAATTTGAGAGGAAATATTGTAAAAACGTTGTAAATAAATCTATAAAATGCCGAGGAATTGTTCAATTTTGCAGAAAAGCTTGTAAAAAATTTAACCTTAAGTCAACTGCGAAAAATGAACATAAAGAAACTCGAGATGAACAGCTGATTTTAACAATTAGCCCGCTTTTCTCTGCTTTCTACTCCATTCTTCTCCAAGTCGGCCCTACCTTATAATTCTACCATGCATCTGATGACATGCCGATGTTAAAAAATGCGCTATACGCAAAGAAAATGGAGCTCTCAACTGTTTTTTTGTAGCGCTTCATATGCGCTCATATGCGCTCATGGAGCGCTCGGTTCCCTGCTGGGTTGAAATAAGTTAAATTGCAGTGAAATCTATTTCAGCATTTTATTGAATAAACAAAGCTTAGTTCGACAGACCCAAGTTTATTTTAAAATTGTCAAACAACGCTATACAGCCGCTGCATACGCCGAAATGCCCTGCTTACGTCCGTTGTTCGTCCGAGAAAAAAATTATTGAAATTGGGATTTGTCCAGCCGTTGTTTAACCTGATATAAAAAGTAAAAGGCACTATTCATTATTAGTCAGTTTTCTCAGTAATTCAAACCAATCCAAACCTAGTGGACTGTGGACTGGAACAACAGAAGACTGATAAGATGATGAGATGATGAGACTAATAATGAGCCTGTGTGTTCTGTAAATAACTTTGTCGTTATGGGTTGTTCATGAACATCGGACGGCTACCCACAAAATTATGTACCACTTACTACGACTATTGCTTCGTGAATATAGATTAATTTTTTATTTTAGTTGATTAGAAATGAGAGGAAATGAAACAAAGTAAGGAAATGAAACAAGCTAACATTCGAAACCTGCACCACTGGGTGGTAGGCTAGAGCCTCCATCTAAACAGTAGAAGATTGATTTTGTTTTGTGAAAAGAACCACCGCGAAAATTTTAATCGGTGCAGTTCTGAGTTCAACGGATTTAACGAAAATTGGACGACCTGCGATCAAAACTAGTGTTCTCCATGTTTACACTTCCTGACATAATAACTTAACCCTAGAATACTAAACATAGCCTGTGAGGCGAAGCAAAAGACTTCTGTTTACCTCAGATCCAAATATGTGGCCTGCAAAAAAGCCTTTAGTATATGTAATGTATTTTAAAAAATGAATTGTTTTTGTTAATTTTTTTTACTTAATATGTAATAAACATGTTTTTGTCTTTGTTTTAATATATTTTTATTTTTTTTAAAGTAAAATATGGATTTTATATAAAAATCGCCTCCCAGGCGAAGTTTAGCATTAGAGGACTAAAAAATATGTTTAGTATTCTAGGGTTAAAAAAGAAATTCTAAAAGTAAAACAAAAATATATGAATCTTACCTTTAATAGCTTTGCGCATTGTTATCAAACTTGAGCGTATAGTTCCAAGGAGAACATTAAAACGAACCATTTCCTGCACTAATACGGTGTTCATACTCTGATGGTAGCTCGTTGGATACCTTGCCAGTGTTGCTTCGCGGTCAAAATCCTTTGGAAGTCTCTGTAGTATGTCGGTGGCAACGTTTATAACTACTTCTTCAGGCGTTGATGCTTTCTCGCCGGAATCTTCATTACCACCTGAACTGCTGGTGTCCTTGGGAAAGAGGAAAAGGAACTCAGGACTTGTAGGAATTGTGGGAAGGAAAAGGTTTTCGGGGAAACGTTTGGACAGTGTTTCAACAAAAGTTTTCTGTGCTTTTTTTATAAGCTGTATAATATATTTCAAGCATTTTTAAACAATTAATCAAGCGAACATTCTGTAACAAACAAATTAATACTTACTCGTTCCTCATGTAAGTCCTTTCGACAGAACATGTGAAATATTTGTTTAGTTTTGTAATGTTTTCAGTTTGCTTAAGCTTAAGACTAATAAAAAATATAAACAATCATAAAAAAAAAATACTTACCACCCGATCCTAGGCATCCATGGAGAGCAATATCAATTAAATTAAATGTATATAGGTCAACAACGAAACAGAACCATAATTCTAACCTGTGTCAGCAGAACATGGTTCAATAGCATATCAGTCTCTTGTTGATCCTTCATGATATCAGCATTTTGATGAAATCCAAAAATGTCAGGCTTCGTCTGTTGAGGAAACTCTCTGGTATAATTTAAATAAGCATCCGCCTCTCGTAGTGCTGGTACATAATAAACTTTTAAATCGTCAAAGTATTGAGGATTCTGAACATTAAGAACTTCTGGGCAGTAATATATATTCAAAATGGTTTTCAATGTACGTCGGTCCCAATCGTCTGTGACACGCCCTCCGTAATTGCATTCACCCGTCAAATAGCGTAAAGCGTCGAAGTTTATGCCTTCGTACTGGTCGAGAAACATCTTAAGCTGCATCAGACTAATTCGCAGATCCGTCTCATTGAATTCATAGGGTATGTTCCAGCCTATGGGACCAAAGTAACGCCGTTCTTGTATGACAGCATGAAAGAAACATAAGGAGTACATCAACTGTTTGAAGATTTGGGCTTGCTTGCAGGACTCGTACCATCCCGTATCGCTAATGGGATCGCTACTCATGGAGCGAATAATGTTTGATCGTAGACCTTTTGGTGGTTCGTTTGTCATTTTGATGCCGTTTTGCAATACAACGACTGGGAAATGGTCAGCAGGGTATGAAGTCAACCACAAACGAAAATCTTGATGAGTGGCATCTGGCATCAAGCTCTCGCAGATTTTTTCTAGCGTAGGCATAAAGCTTTTGGCCAAGTGGCAATTTTGCAGAACTACCCAATTTCCTACTTTAGTTCCATCATCAATCATTTTTACTGCAATGGGACCTTGGCCTTGACCCAGGGATAGAGAAAATAAGCGATTAGTTCCGAAACCCTGTTCGTCGGCAAATTTAAGAAGAGTTGCCGTGGGATCAGAACCCGGAGTAAGAATAAAGATCAACGGTATGCATGAGTGGGAGTCGGCATATGAAGAGTTAAGATCAAATTGCGGTGGGTCGACAAACTTTCGGCCTAGATCGGCTGTTTAAAGATAAATTTAGTTTTTTAATAATGTACTATTTTAAGTGTTTTTTTAGTTTAAGGTTAAGTTATAGATCGTAGTTTACATTTTTGGTTACTTACATGCGACAAATTCTAACACTCCGGGTACGAGTTTATCTGGTCGGAGTACTCGTAGTATTAACAATTTTTGAAACAACGATAGAGTGCTAGACCAAGGTTTTGGAATTGCTAGATTATCCTGCGGAGTCGGTGAATCAAACACGGCTTTCCATTCTGATAAGTGTGCTTGAACATGTTGGCGAAGTCCTTTGAACTTGTGCAATTCAGAGAGACGACAAATCTCATTCCAACTATTAGTAGTAAGCCATTTGGCTGGATTCGGATGAGGATTATCAAGTCCGATACCACCTGTTAAGAGGAACATCCATTCGCTATTCTCGATTTTAGCCTGAGACTTCAAGAGATTTATGTTCAGGATTAATGAAAAAAGGAGTTTGTCCTGAGAAAAAAGAACTTGTTAAATTGTCATCATCAACAAATAAATTAAAAAAAAATGCCTAACGGCTATTTAAAACTGAGGAGTATGGATATATTGAGTTCAATACTACCGTGAAAAAAAAAACTGACTGACTCGATATTTTAAAAGTATGGAAAGCATGTTTTTCCATTTTGTGTCTAATGAAAATAACAGGATATTCTGAAGAAGAGCTATTTGAAAATCCAAGCAGAACATTTTTTTGGCTTGGTTGTTTCGCTTTTTGTAGACTACAGTTTATGAGCAATACATTGAAAACTAATGACAATGTGTTATTATTTGTTTTCATAAGGAAATTTAATTTTCACGATACCAAGATATTTATTAGCTAGGCCCATATTACACGGTGCTTGTTTGCTCGACGGGCAAATAATTTTTTTGTTGTTTCCAATTCAAAACTGTCAAAAATCAGTGAGAGTGTGAGAGGATGAACACTTTGTAGATGGTAGCGAGCACCGTGCAACAGTGTTGCTGGGTGGTGAAATTAAAAATTTGAGCGTTTAAGTAGCTGAAAAGTACATTTTGTGAAGAAAAGTGCTACTATTGTACTATAACAGTATGAAGAAAATAGTTGTAGAAAACCCTTGTTGGAACAAAGTGTAGGAGAAAAAGTAAGGAACTGAATGAAATGTCAAAACTAGCTCGGCGAGCATATTTTTGTCGTGTGACCTACCAACGTACAAATTGAGAAAAGAGAATAAAAGTGTTCATTGCACGCCGAGCACCGTGTAATATGGGCCCTAGACATCAGTGTAAATATGTTTACATATTTTTAGTTAAAACTAACTTCGGACTATGTCTTTTGACAAACATCGGACTATCTTTAAAGTTTGACAGAGTCGTCAAACCTGACAAAAAAGTTCCATATATATTTTGAAGCAATAACACGGTAATGGTCATTTCAATAACGGCATTTAAAATAAATTCGTAAGTTATTTGGTTTTATTTAAGACAATTGGAATTGTTTAAAGCAATTCAAGTTACTTTTTCTGCTCTTTTTCAAATAAAAACACTTAGAAAATAAATATAAAAAAGAGTGACATTTCCTGATAGATTTTTACTCTAGCGATGGAACAACAAAACCAAGTAACTAGCACTTAAATGGTTTTTTTATATCACGGGAACGTAACTTTTTCACTATAATGCAGAAGACTAAAGTAAAATTAATTTCACTCAAATGTTTTTATGTTTACGATACACGGAGAAAAAACAATCAAACAAATAGGCTATCAGTTTACACTCACGCGTAAATTTATCAATTCAAGCATTATTTTGCTAGAATTGAGCAAATTTAAAATACATGTTATTAAGAAATAAAATATTTAATTTGCTTAAAACAAACGAATTTTTTTTTTCTAGATTCAAGTCTAATATGAGAAAACTTTGCTTGATTCAAATAAAGACTTTACTGGTAACTAGATTAATTTGCTTGACTCAAGTAAAAAATTTTCTTAATACAAGATTTTTTGTTATGCTTTGATTGATAAGGAACTCAATTTTCTTATTATAGGCAGAATATGCTTGATCGAAGTAAACAATTTGCTGAAAACGAGAATAATTTGCTCGATCTGAGATTTTTTTTCCTAGAATTGCGAAGAATTTGTTTCATCCAAATAAAAAATGTTCTCAATATTAGAATGCTTTGATTTTTCATTTTTTTAAAAAAGCCAGGAATTGTCTAAAATTAGAAAGTTTTGTTTGATATTTAAAATTATTTTATATCTTTTATCTGAAAACAGTAAATAGCTATGTAGCTGCATTGTGTTTTTAAATTAAACAAAAACTAAACTTATCTTATTTTTAAAGATTTTCTGATATCAAAGATTGTGATAAATTGTCATTAGTATTGAATAACATACTTATCTTCGGATGAGAAGTGCGAAAGTGATGTTTTTTTTTTTTTGCACTAATAATTTCAAGGCTAAGAGTTGATTTATGATTGAAAGTACTTGTTTAATTTTATATACTATGAAATAATTTTTTTTTTTTTAAAATTAAGCAAAATAGTTGTTTAATTTAAGAATATTTTTAATAACCAAATATTTTATTGATTCAAGTCTTGTTCCAGGTTTTAGAATAAAGTATTTTATTCTTGTTTAACCGTAGTCTTACGTTGGTGTAGAAAACTAGATTTTTTTTTTAAAATATAAATATTTCTAAAACCATTTTATGCTGAGTGTGAGCCGAAATCACGTACTTTGAGAAACTCAATTACAATTGTTTTCTATATACATATATAAAAACTTAAATTCCTCACAGTGGCGGATCTACATACGGGCTGAAAGGGCTTTAGCCCCCACCTTGGAGAATTTTCTGTATGGGAAAAGGGTAAAATAAGCCCTAAAAGTCGTTTCTCAACGACTACGGTTAAACCAATCATTCATTGTACTCAATTTTAGAAATAAATGCTCCCTATAAAATTTCCATTCTTGATTTTATTTTTTAGTGCTTGCTTAATTAAATGAGGCTTAATTGGCTTAATTTAAAATTTTCTTAGATCAAGCAAAATATTTATTATTAATATTAAAAAAATCTTTATTTTGGTAACACTTTAAAACTTTATCTACTGGGTATTTAGTAAAAATTTTACTTTTTAAACACAACGGAACTGTTTCATAGTTACCCTTTCGAATAAACTGCGGCAGATATTCACATAGAGACTGAACGTAAAATGAGTTTCCAAGGTATGCAAGCGTACATCGATGTCATCTACCTTTTCAGTGTTGTCGATGGATGCAGTAAATAGTCCAACAAACCAAGCCAAACTGTATTGATACATGGGATCAATATTTGCCAACTCGACTATGAAAAAATTAAAAAAAAAAATAAAACTAAATGATTAAGTACTTGAATTAATAATTTTAAGATTTTAATAATTATTGTAAATAGTTATATTACACAAAATAATTCATTTCACAAATATTTATTAACGAAAATACCACAAATGACAAATGCTTGATAGCTTGTTGGTCCAACTGCTGTTCATTATTGAGAAACTAATGCAAATAAAAACAGCTGATTGGTTACGATACCAAAATAAATATAGCTTTCAGGGATGTAATGTTTTAGTACGTTTTTTGTACGGAAAGTAGCAACATTTTAAGCTAGTGTTAAAACTTAGGAGATTATGACAATATAACAAGATAGTACATGTGAATCTCCTTAATTAAGCAATTTTTTAATCAATAGACTCTTTCGTTCATTGAAGCTGTCTATTTTTCTACCCCCACGTTTAAAAAACGTGAAAGGTGTATATTAATTTTGTCAGTCTGTTGTAACGCCCACAAGTAGGCGTGGTAGGCATAGAAAATTATATGAGTTAACAAATAAGTTATTAATATGCACTCTAAGAACATAATTCAAAGAAATCAAGTGAAAACCACGCCTACCTCCCATATAAAGGGACTTTATCAAAAAACAAAAGCGAATATTTTCTGTTAAAACTATAACGAAAATATTTTTACAAATAAACATTTTATTATGAGTTATAAAATTGTGGCATTTTATATGTTTATTTAATTTTATAATTCTTAAAAAACATATTTTTTAAGAATTATATTAAGAGCTTTATGCCAAATAATTCATGAAGCAACAGGTTGCTACAACAACAAAGTTCTTTGCAGAACAAACCAATTTGAATAGACCATGGTTTCGTCAGACGCTACTCCGACTCATCAGTAGTCTCAGTGGTTCTAGCAGTCCACTAACTTTGACAAGCTAATAAGCGCAATAGCAACAAAACCATAGCGGAATTATAGAAGCGCTATTCACTTTATCAAAGCAGTGTTTTTCTACTCTCTTGCTAGTCGCAAAATTTCAAAAAGTTTACTGCATTGATTCTGCAAAGATTTTGTTGTCGCGCTTTTTGTTTACTTCTTTATCACGTGTCCATCTAGGCTCAAACATTTTGTTGGTATTAAACCATACAAGGCGTGAAGAAGGTTTTTTTTTAAAGCAGATGTTTATTATATGCGCAAACATATAATATTTCATTATGTTTTCGTAGGGCATTTTAATTGAGCATTTTCGCTTGAAAAAAAATACGCTAGTAGTTAGATTTGCGTTACTTGTAAAGGGGCGGAAGAGGCATGGTCAAAACTTAGTATGCCATAACCTAAGTTAGGATTCAAGTAATATGTGAGCCGAATTTGAGTTAAATCCGTTCAGCCGTTAAGATTTGTATTGTAGTCAAACAAACAGAAAATTATTTTTATTAATATAGATTAATAGCTTTATGCCAAATAACCATGGTCTAGTCAGCTTGGTTTGTTCTGCAAAGAACTTTGTTGTTGTAGCAACCTGTTGCTTCATGAATTATTTGGCATAAAGCTCTTAGTATAATTCTTAAAAAATATGTTTTTTAAGAATTATAAAATTAAATCAACATTTTATTGACTGTTTAAGAGTTTAAATATACTTTGGTTCGGGTGTGGGGGTATTTTAACTCGGCCCAGTCGAAGATAATTTCTTACTAGTTTTTTTTTAAATTTTGCCATAATTTTTATACCCCCACGTTTAAAAAACGTAAATGGGGGTATATTAATTTTGTCACTCCGTTTGTAACGCCCATAAGGAGGCGTGGTAGGTATAGAAAAGTATATATATTATTGATCAGCATCACCACCCGAGTTGATTTAGCCATGTCCGTCTGCCTGTCCGTCTGTCGTCACGATTACAGCCGTAATTTTCAAGCTATCATCACGAAATTCAATATTTAAGCTTTTATCTAAAAAACTAAGGTCAAGTTTGAATATGAGCCAAATCGGATGAAAACCACGCCTACCTCCCATACAAAGTGCCCTTATCAAAACGGTAAAATCTCTTAGAATTCCATAAAAATTAATATATGGACTTGAAATTTTGCATATGAGCTCCGATATTTAAAGTGCACTCTAAGTACGAAATTCAACCAAATCGGATAAAAACCACGCCTACCTCCCATACAAAGTGACTTCATCAAAAATGTAAAATCTCTTTAAATTCCACAAAAAATAATATATGGACTTGAAATTTTGCTTATTAACTGTTATTGATATATAACATGCACTTTGTGTATAAAATTCAACCAAATCGAGTGAAAACCACACCCACCCCCCATACAAAGTGATTTTATAAAAAATGAAAGCGAATATTTTCTGTTAAAACTATGTAGGTATTACAAAAATGTTTTATACAAATAAACATTTTATTGACGGCTTAAGACTTTAAATATACTTCGGTTCGGACGTGGGGGTATTTTAACTTCGGCCCAGTCGAAGATCATTTCTTACTAGTTTTTTTTAAATTTGCAGCCAACTATTTGCTATTTGTAGTGTCATCGATGGACCCCTATCACCCAAAGGCCCCCACTGCACCGTCTTGCACCTATAGAGTAACGCCACTGTAATACGTGAACTGATTTTGCTTCGGGAATTTTCCCATGAAAGTCGACGTTAAAACCAAGGTTTTTATGTGTGTACGATTTTTGTATGTGTATTGGTTCATGAGTTATAGGCATTTTAGTAAACATACCTACTGCCTACTGTATTTGTGCGTATATGGGGTATATGGGGAAATATTTGCAAGGTTAAGTTGGTTCAAGGTCTCATTAGTATGATCTTGCACTTGCGAGAAAAATATAGGCATAGTAAAATTTTGCTACGCCCTCTTTTACCGATCACAAATCAATAAAAATACTGTATTTGAGACGGTTTTGGTCGTATTAGACTAAAATATAGTTCGTATGATTACTGTTGGCAACTATACTTAAAATGGGCGTGGTCAAACTTTGTATGCGCCCACATTTTAGAAACCATTATAATTCCTGAGTTGTAGTTACATGTTTTGATAGTGAAACTTGGCATGTAGATGTTATGGGCCCAAGAATCAGCCACATATATTTGAACGAGCACTGGACAAAGGGGAGTAGCTCGGCCCACACAGGCCAAAATTATGATATAGAATGGCTTTGAAACTAAATCTATCTACACTAAGGGAAAAAAATATTAAATTTATTCAAAAACTTTTTTAATTTATCCAAAAAGCGAGTCATTTTTGCACCAATAACGCATTTGAATAAATCGACTACGTAAATATTTAAAATTTATTTGAATACTTTTTTAATGAAATTAAATATTTAAATATTTAAACAGAATTAATAAAAAAGATATTAAAATTATGCACGAATTTTTTTAAAATATCTTTCAAATATTAACTATTTGAAAATAAACTGTCGCATTTAAAGAAAATTTGAATAAAAATATTGAAATTAAAAAAAACATATTTAAATTGCATATGTTATTAATGGTTTTATGGTATTATTTTCTTCATATTGCGTTCATCAAATGCCATTGCCTGCATAATTTATTATCGCTTCACTTTTTTCGTTCTCTAATTTATACTATTTTTGAAAGTTGGTGCACTAATATTGCACCAACTGTCAAACATAGTATAAATTACAGAACAAAAAAGTAATGTACAAAACATGTTTAGGCAGAAGCAAATTATGCAGGTAAATGACAACCGGTACAAGATATTCTTGAAAATACCGAGTTGTCACTCCACCCTACATAATTTAATTTCTTTGCCAAACATGCATAATATATTGCTCTTGTAACAATAACTAAATGAGAACTATAAGAACTGCAAATGCAAGAAATAAACTCAGGGACAGAGTGCGATGCTGTTGCTGCTTGTCGGAGTATGTGTGTAAGTGTGCGATGCTGTTGCTGCTTGCTTGTATGAAATATGTGTGTACGTGTGTGGTATAAATAAAATTCAAATACGGGATAAAAACGAGTTGTAAGAAAAACATTTGATTTATCCACGTAAATATTTGAATAAAATTTATACTCAGGCGTGGATAATGCTAATATGCGTTATTTCCCTTAGTGTATATACTAGCCTTTTCCCGGCGCGCGTTGCTGCACCCTGCAACTATATGGGAACATAATAGGTGTATTCAAAACTTTTCTTAGACTCATAGTTTGACACCACTGTCATTTTCCACTGCCCGTAACAGTTTCCCAGTAGCAGGAGATCACCAAATAGTAACTCCATTTTGAGTTTGTATGTAAGTATTGCTACTTTTACTTTCAAAGCTATTCGATAATACAAATTTAAACTGTATGGGCGGAGCCACACCCTCTTATATAATGCTCATCCCAGTTTTCTAGTAGATGGACATTACCCAGTTTTAGTACAGTTGCCGACAGTGAGCATACAAACTAAATTACAAAAATGTAGCCAAATCGAGGAAACCGTAGGAAATATAGCATTTTTATTGATTTGTGGGTGGTAAAAGAGGGTGTGACAGAAATTTAAGCCATCTTGTACTTGAAAAAAATGTGCTGCCAAAATTTCAGCTCTATCGGCTCAGTAATTGTGAAGTTTCCAACCATCACACAGACAGCGTTTTGCTTTTTGTATATATATTTTGGATAAAGATTATGGGTTATAACTTTTGATTGGTAAGAGATACTACAATAATTTTTTCTAAGAAATTAATTTCTTAGCTTTTATATTTTTACAAAAATATAAAAACACAATATTGGAAAAAAAAATTTCTTCGAAAAAATCAAGGGATAGGCCTTGCTTTTTGAATCACAAAAATGGTTTTTAATTTTTGCGTAAAATTTAAATAACTTTTGTTACAAATGTTATAATTTTTAAATAGAATTGACAATTTGTGAATTTGAATTTAAATTAGTTTTACAACAAAAACAAATTTTGAGCCTTTTTTTGAGGAAAACTCCAAAATTTTAGACCTTTTTTGAAAAAAAAATTTAATATATATATACTCAACCAACGGTATTTTTGCAATAAGGTTTTCATAGTACTTTGATGAAGCTTTAAGACAAAAAAAAATTTAACAAAATGTGTACAAATGCAGCGGAGATATTTGAATCGAAAGTCACAAAATTAAATTTCTGATTATTTTTTTCTTATTATTAAGCAACGATGTTGCATTAAATATATCGTTGTAGTAAAATTTTTCATAGTTTTCAAGATATGTTCATGTTTTTGATGTCAAAATAACGGAAATTTTTTTAATTTTACTAAATTTAAGAAATATTTTATATTTTGTAAATATCTGAATATGTAACCTAAGAAAACAACTAAAAATATGCGATTTTGTAAAAAATTTGTACTACAGCACCATCTGGTGTCCAAGGTGGGTCAAAGAAGATAGTGCTAAAAAACTCATCGTACCTGAAAACTGCTATATATCAATTTGTATTCTAATCGCATAAGCGGTTTGGGAGTTTAAGGTGGTTTTGTAAAAAGTGTGTACTATAGCGCCCTCTGGTGTTCAAGATAGGTCAAAAACGATAGCAGCAGAACACTCAACGTACATGAAACTCACTGTATACCACTTTTCATTCTAATCGCATTAGCAGTTTATGAGTTTTAGGCAGTTTTGTAAAAAATTTGTACTACAGCGCCCTCTGGTGTTCAAGGTGGATCAAAATTGATAGCCCACGAACACGCACCGTACCACATTGGGGGTTTTTCCACTTTTTTTGGCATAAACTCATAACTTTTATTTTTAAGCAGCTACAGCTCTGAAATTTTCACTAATGACAGTTTATTTAGACACCTTTGTTTCTACCAAAAATGGGCGGCATGGGTTAAGTGGCACGCCTACTTTCTGATGGGCTGATGTGTATTATAGAAAGCTATTCAAATATCATATATCGAAGCTATATCGAATACTTCCAAAGCTATTCGATATAAAAACTTTGAATTGTATGGGTGGTGCCACACCCCCTTGTTTTAACTCGTTAAATTTTTCCAGTCGAAGAATACGACGATATGAAGTTCTTACCGAGTTTCATTGATTTGTGACTTATAGTTCGAAAGTTATACCAAAAATTTGTGCTGCTAAAAAGTGCTACGCCCCTCTTTCAGCGCCCATAAAGTGTTTCCAGTGGAATGGTACGTGTGATTTGAGGTCGAGTACCGATTTCCGAGTCTTTGTGACCTATAACTCTAAAGGGATGTGCCACGCCCACCATATATACTCGGTGCACTCCTTATCCCTACTCTAATTGATTTAAAAAAAATTGTCAAAATCGGTTGAGGAACACGGGAGAAAATGGTTCTTAACTGTTTTGCTTGCTCCTATTTATATATAGATATAGATTACGTAAAAGTTTTCGTAATAATTTTCATAAAGTCGTCAGAAACGCGTATATTTTGTTGCAGCAGATTGAAAAGATAGTAAAGTAATGCCTTCTCCTTTGCCTTGCATGATGAACGTACATTTTCACGCCACAATTTATACAAATCTGCATTTTTAAAATGGTAAGTGCCTAAAATAAAACATACCAAACATTAACCTTCCGCAAAGTTCCGCAAACCACATTAGAGTTTTCTATTCTAAAATTCTCCGCTCTATATCATTGTACCTATATCTCTGTGTTGCTAGGAGTTTCAAAAAAGTTCTAGCTCTCCAAAATTGAAGATTTTGTTTTTTATCTCCTAATTTTAAGTTTTGTTGTAAACATTACATTATTATCCAACTAAAACAAATTTTTCTAATAAAGTTATATACATATCGAAAATATATACCATAAGCCTTAATCCCCATTCTTTAGTTAGTTTAAATACGCATTCAAATATTTACACAACTTAGTTTTATTATCAACAAAAATTCAACAATTTATGCAGCCATATTCTAGTCAAACAAAAACCTTCACTTCAGCAGCTAAAAAAGTAACGGCAAATCGCAAAAAGAAAGCAAAAATCATTATTTTGCTTTGGTTGGAGCTTCTACTTTGCAAAAAAAGTGTTGTTAACCTTTTTCATAAATCTTGAAAAATAAGGTTAATGCCAAAAAATCGTACATTTTCCCCATTGTGCGTACCAAAAAACTTCTATACACAAATTTTCATGCTAATCGGATGAGTAGTTTAAGAGTCTATTGCGGCCTTACAAACATAAGTTCCTTTTTTATGTATCTACTAGCTTTTTCCCGGCGCGCGTTGCTGCACCCAGCAACTACAGTGGCGAGCAAAACTGGCTAAATGTTTCCACTTTTATGCATTTTTGACTGTTGCAAAGCCATTTTTCTATATAGCGCTACCAAATTTTCTGGTTATATACTTCATTTATTAAGAAACGCAATGTATAAGTTAAGTTTGAATAATATATAAAAATAAAAAAATATTACCTACAAAAATTACAAAAAATTCTATTTAGCCAGTTTTACATGGCGGTAATACTACAGCGTCATCTGGTGTCCAAGGTGGATCAAAGGAGATAAAAAAAAACTCACCCTACCTGAAAACCACTATATACCAATTTTCATTCTAATCGCATGAGCGGTTCAGGAGTTTGAGGTGGTTTTGTAAAAACAGTTATACTACAGCGCCCTCTGGTGTTCAAGATGCGTCAAAAAAGATAGCAGAAAAACACTCAACGTACACAAAAACCACTATATATCAATTTTCATTCTAATCGCATGAACGTTTTGGGAGTTTAAGGTGGTTTTGCAAAAAATGTTGTACTACAGCGCCCTCTGGTGTTCAAGATGGCCCAAAAAAGATAACGTTAAAACACTCAACGTACATGCAAACCACTATACATGGAAAGACCTGTCTGTCCCAGTTTTTCAGTAGAAGGATATCACCAAGTTGCAACTCCATACTGAGTAACATTGTTGTGCAACATTTATATCCAAAGATATTCTATATCACGAATTTAGCTTGTATGGGCGGAACGACAGCCTCTTTTCCAAAGTCCGTCTCAGTTTTCTAGAACATAGAAGGACATCACCTAATAGTAATTCCATTCTGAGTTTTATTGTTATGCGACATGTATTTCCAAAGCTATTCGATATCATATTTTTGAATTATATGGGCGGTGTCACACCCCCTTGTCCAATGCTTGCTTAATTTTGCTATTCGAAGGACGCGACTAAATAGTACGCTCTTACCAAGTTTCATTGATGTGTAACTTATAGCTTGAAAGATATACCGAAAATTTGGTCTGCTGAAAAAGTGCCACGCCCCACGTCCAACACCCATAAAATTTTTCCTGTGGAACGGCACTTGTAAATTGAGGTAGAACACCGAATTCCGATGCTATACGACCTATAATTTCAAAGCTATTCGCTATCGTAGATTTGGGTTGTATTGGAGGTGCCCCGCCTCCTTGTTCAATGTTCCGTGCATTTTTTCCAAAACCTTCGCGTAACAATTACGAACAAATTCACAGAAGGAAGTATCTAATTTGGTCCAGTCGTTTTCAAGTTTTAAGCATCCGAACAAACCACTATTCATTTTAATATATTAGGATGCTGTAAAATTTATCTCAATATATTTATTGGATTATTTAACTCAGTAGATATTGAAATAAAAAGAGTGGCACGCAAATAAATACGATATATTGGGCTTATGGCTACACTGTAGCAGGAATTAACTGAGTGCAACTGTCCACTCAAGAGACCAGCGCGGTGAGTTGTAGAATCTCACCTCTCTCTCTCTCTCAACAAAGAGCTTAAGCTATTGTTTGCTGTTATTTCGTGCTGCTTATACAATGGCAGCATGGATTAAAATGCACGAATTCTTAAATAATTAAATAAAAAGATTTACCAAAAACGTAGTACCCAGTAGCAGGGTGGCTTATTATAGCAATTGAATAGTGAAAGAATTATTTAAATCGGTTCAGCATTTACCCCCTTGATTGAACGATGAAAATTCGAGAGACGCCTTTTATATAATAGTATAGAGTATAGATATAGATATAGATATATCTATATATATATATCTATATATCTATGTATATATCTATATATATAAAAAAGGACCTTATGTTTGTAAGGCCGCAATAGACTCCTAAACTAGTCATCCGATTAGCATGAAAATTTGTGTATATAAGTTTTTTGGTACGGTGCGTGTTTATGGGCTATCAATTTTGATCCACCTTCAACACCAGAGGGCGCTGTAGTACAAATTTTTTACAAAACTGCCTAAAACTCATAAACTGCTAATGCGATTATAATGAAAAATGGTATACAGTGGGTTTCATATACGTTGAGTGTTCTGCTGCTATCGTTTTTGACCTATCTTGAACACCAGAGGGCGCTATAGTACAAATTTTTTACAAAACTGCCTAAAACTCACAAACTGCTAATGCGATTAGAATGAAAAGTGGTACACAGTGGGTTTTATGTACGCTGAGTGTTTTGCTGCTATCTTTTTTGACCTCTCTTGAACACCAGATGGCGCTGTAGTACAAATTTTTCGCAAAACCACCTTAAACTCCCAAACCGCTCATGGGATTAGAATGAAAATTGGTATATAGTAGTTTTCAGGTATAATGAGTTTTTTGACAGTATCTTCTTTGAACCACCTTAGACACCAGATGGTGCTGTAGTACAAATTTTTTACAAAATCGCATATTTTTAGTTGTTTTCTTAGGTTACATATGCACATATTTACAAAATACATATAAAATATTTCTTAAATTTAGTAAAACTAAAAAAATGTCCGTTATTTTGACACCAAAAACATGAACATATCTTGAAAACTATGAAAAATTTTACTACAACGATATATTTAATGCAACATCGTTGCTCAAAAATAAGAAAAAAAAAATAAGAAATTTAATTTTGTGACGTTCGATTCAAATATCTCGGCTGCTTTTTTATACATTTTGTTACATTTTTTTTTGTCTTAAAGCTTCATCAAAGTACTATGAAAACCTTATTGCAAAAATACCGTTAGTTGAGTATATAAATTTTATATATTTTTTTCAAAAAAGGTCTGAAATTTTGGAGTTTTCCTCAAAAAAAGGCTCAAAATTTGTTTTTGTTGTAAAAATAATTTAAATTCAAATTCGTAAATTTTCATCTCTATTCAAAAATTATAACATTTATAAGCAAAAAACTTTTTAACAAAAAAAAAACCCGACTTCAAAATCACTACAAAGTAAAAAATAATTTTAAATAACTTTTCCCATTCATTTCTTGGTCATATTTTAAAAGCTATTTATACGTGTTATAATATTGGAAATCTTATCATTTTCATTTTTTTTATTTTGTTTTATTATCAATATACTAATAGCTTTATGTACATAAAAGCTTTGAAGTCGGCGCTTATCTTACTATGTCGAAATCTTTTTATTTTAATTTTTTCTAATTTGTTTTATCATAAAAACATTATTAACTTTATGAATATAAAAGCTTCTTAGCGATTTTTTTTTTCTTTCAGTTGGCATTTGTTGAGTACGCTGAATGTACCCAATGCGTTCCATGCATTATTTGTGCAGCTGTTACACACTATGTCATATTCAATATGAGCTTTACAAGCTCACCGAAACCAGTTTAGTGAGAATTTTAATGTGTACAAAGCTTTTAAAATTACTACAGTGTCACCAAGGCACCAAATAGTGCACGGATGGTAAAAGGTCATGATTGTGTGTCAAAGATGAGCGCCGACTTCAAAGCTTTTATGTTCATAAAGCAATTAATATATTGATAATAAAACAAAATAAAAAAAATGAAAATGATAAGATTTCCAATATTATAACACGTATAAATAGCTTTTAAAATATGACCAAGAAATGAATGGGAAAAGTTATTTAAAATTATTTTTTACTTTGTAGTGATTTTGAAGTCGGGTTTTTTTTTTGTTAAAAAGTTTTTATTTCTTCCTTTTTAGATAATATGAAATATTTTATGCAATAGTATTTATTCTTGAGGAAAATTTTAAACATGAAACTTTGTTCTTAACAAATTTGATTTATTAACTCCTGAAAGTTTGTTGGGTATTTTCCATTTCTGCTTCTTTACAATTTGTAGTGCCACGCCCTTTCTCTAATCCCGCCTAATTTATTTACCGTACCATATAATGATTCTACCTACCCCTGTGCCAAATTTCAGTTTCCAAGTATCAATATTAACCGTAATATAGTACTTTCCTTAAAGTGACACATCCTGTGTACAATCCCGCTCACTTTTTTAATGATTCTACCTACTTATCTACCTGCATACCAAATATTAATACGCTAGTGTCAATATTAACTAAGATATAGTATTTTTATAATATTGACACTCCCCTTTGTTGAATAACGCCCACTTTTTTAGCCGTAATTTGCAGTAACTGTACCTACCCATGTACTACATTTCAACACCCTAGTGTCAATATTATTCGATATATAGTGTGTTTTTAATATTGCCACACCCTTTTGTTGAATAACGCCCACTTTATTTACAGTGATTTTTAAAAATTGTGTCTACTCCTGTACTAAATTTCAGTACCCTTGTGTCAATACTATTCGAGATACAGTGTTTTTCCAATATTGCCACACCCATTTGTCAAATAACGCCCACTTTATAAACTGTAATTTGTAATAACTACGCCTACCCATGTACTAAATTTCAGCACTCTAGTGTCAATATTATTCGATATATAGTGTGTTTCTAATATTGCCACACCCATTTGTTGAATGACGCCCACTTTATTTACAGTGATTTTTAAAAATTGTGTCTACTCCTGTACTAAATTTCAGTACCCTTGTGTCAATACTATTCGAGATACAGTGTTTTTCCAATATTGCCACACCCATTTGTCAAATAACGCCCACTTTATAAACTGTAATTTGTAATAACTACGCCTACCCATGTACTAAATTTCAGCACTCTAGTGTCAATATTATTCGATATATAGTGTGTTTCTAATATTGCCACACCCATTTGTCGAATAACGCCCACTTTCTTTACGGTAATTTTCAAAAATTGTGTCTACCCCTGTACTTAATTTCAGTACCCTAGTGTCAATACTTTCCGAGATACAGTGTTTTTCCAATATTGCCACACCCCTTTGTCAAACAACGCCCACTTTATTGACTGTAATTTGTAATAGCTATGCCTACCCACGCACTAAATTTCAGCACTCTAGTGTCAATATTATTCGATATATAGTGTGTTTCTAATATTGCCACACCCATTTGTCGAATAACGCCCACTTTCTTTACAGTAATTTTTTAAAATTGTGTCTACCCCTGTACTAAATTTCAGTACCCTAGTGTCAATACTATTTGAGATAAAGTGTTTTTTTAATATGACCACACCCCTTTGTCAAATAACGCCCACTTTATTGATCGTAATTTGTAATAATTGTGTCTACCCCAGTGTTTTTACTGTAAATTTCAGTACCCTAGTGTCAAAATTAACTGAAATACAGTGTTTTTCTTATATTGACACGCCCCTTTGTCGAATATCGCCCACTTTTTTAAAAAAGGACCTCCGCGTTCATGGTATCTATCTGTTGACAAAAAATTACGGAAATCGGGCAAGTGCTTTAGGAGTTATCGATGTACATACATTTAAAAAAAAAAAAAAAAAAAAAAAAAAAAAAAAAAAAAAGCGCGGACAAACCAACGAAATTGAGAACATCCTCCTTTTTGAAGTCGGTTAAAAAGTTATTTCAATTTTACGCAAAAATTAAAAACCATTTTTGTGATTCCAAAAAACAAGGCCCTACACCCTTTGATTTTTTTGAAGAAATTTTTTTTTTCCAATATTGTGGTTTCGTATTTTTGAATAAATTTACAAGCTAAAATAATAATTTATTCAATAATAATTAATAATTATCTTAGTATCTCTTACCAATCAAAAGTTATACCAATAATCTTTATTCAAAATAAATATACAAAAAGCAAAATGATGTCTGTGTGTTGGCTGGAAACTTGAAAATTGCTGAGTCGATAGAGCTGAAATTTTGGCAGTACATTTTTTTCAAGCACAAGATGGTTTTAATTTCTGTCACACCCCCTTTTACCGCCCAGAAATCAATTAAAAATGCTATATTTCCTACGGTTTTCGTCGATTTGGCTACATATTGGTAATTTAGTTTGTATGCTCACTGTCGGAAACTGTACTAAAACTGGGTAATGTCCATCTACTAGAAAACTGGGATGGGCATTATATAAAGGGGTGTGGCTCCGCCCATACAATTTGTATTATCGAATAGCTTTGAAAGTAAAAGTAGCAGTACTTACATACAAACTCAAAATGGAGTTACTATTTGGTGATCTCCTGCTACTGGGAAACTGTAACGGGCAGTGGAAATGACAGTGGTGTCAAAATATGAGTCTAAGAAAAGTTTTGAATACACCTATTATGTTCCCATATAGTTCCAGGGTGCAGCAACGCGCGCCGGGAATAAGGCTAGTGTCGTATAAAAATGACGTATATGAAAAATGATAGAAAAGATCACATTTGGCTTTGGCCAATAAATGCGGCCACTTGATTAATTTTGTATTAAAAAACTACTCCATATAAATTGTAAAGGACTAAATTAAATAAAAATACCTCATATATGGAAATCGGTAGTTTTTTCCTTGTTTTGAATAAAATAATTTTCACATACCGACATAAAACATGGCGCACCCTGTACAATTTTTTAATTACTTAAATACAAATAATCAATAATGGATTTAAATACCAAATAAATAATTTATGATTTGGCATACTTTGAAATTTGACGATGTCAATTGGCCTCCGAGATTCTTGGGGTAGGCCCATTCCTTTTTTTTTCTTGGGGCTACTAAACCTCACACTCTTGAGCAATTAAAAACCAACATTTGTCAAGTCATGGCCGAACTAGTGCCCAAGTTGTGCACAAAAACCATCGAAAATTAACTCAAAAGGATTGAGTCCTGCAAAAACTCCCTTGGAGGACATTTAATGATATTATGGGTATTCACTACATTTGTTAAGTCCTGCTAACTTGCTAAACTTAACAAATTTATGAAGTCCTGTCAAAATTTTGTATGAAAAAACACTTAGCAGCTTGTTAGCAAGTTAACAAGCTCAGCACCACGAAACGTCAAACTTATTGAGTGTAGTGACGAATCGTTCTGGAAATGAGTTCACTAATGAGAACCAAATTATTTTTAATTTGCAACTTCAAAGTCTAAAAACTGCCCTTAAGGGGACATATAGGTTACAAATTTAAAAAAAAAAAATTTTTCGGGAGTTTTTTTTCATAGAAGGAAATTAGATATCGTTCTAAATTTCGCACATATATTTATTAACATTGAAAGAATGCAAAAAAATTTTTTTCAGAATTTTTTAAGCGGTTTTTGACGTTATTTGATTTTTTTTTAAAAAATCCCAAAAAATTGACGGTGTGCAGGATATCACCAGTCTGGAAAATCTGAGGAAAAAATAAAAAAAAACAAATTAATCCTCATGTAAGTGGCCACCGCCTGAACTAGGATAATTTTTATCCGCCGAAAAAAAACAAAATGTCGACCGATTTTGTAACCTCGAAAATAGATTTTTTTTTTCAAATGGCCGCCATTTTGTTTTTTTTTTCAGCGGATAAAAATTGTCCTAGCTCAAGCGGTGGCTGCTTAAACAAGGATTAATTTGTTATTTTTATTTTTTCCTCGGATGTTCCAGACTGGTGATATCCTGCATACCGTAAATTTTTTGGCATTTTTTAAAAAAAATTAAATAACGTCAAAAATTTTGAAAAATTTTTTATTTTGTATTCTTTAAATGTTAATAAATATATTTTTGCAAAATTTGAAAACGATATCCTTTTTCCTTCTACAAAAAAAAATTAACGAAAAATTTTGTGACAAGGTTAGTAGCGATATAAAATATTTCAAAAGTTCTGAGTAGCAAATGTATCAAAAGTGTTAACGCATTGTAATATAAAAATTAAAATATATTTCTTGGTTACTGAGTAATTAAAACCACAGAACTATTGCTGCATTGTCGAATATAAGCCTGCAATAGTGGATTCCTTAAGGGTTTTAATAACTTTTTTGTCTCGCTATATTTGTCGGGGTGAGTTTTGGAAAGTACTTATTTTGCAAAAATTTAGTTTTTTTTTTAATTTTTAGCTGTAGAAGTATGTCAGCTGATTTGACATACAGTAGACTTTCACAAATTAGAACCACTTTGTCCCACGGGTGGTTCTAATTTCTGAAATGTTTTTATTTCTGGACGTTTTTATTTGCACAAAAATTTAAAACAAAAGAATGACAGCGGTTAAAAAACAAGTGTGTGACCTCATATAAAAAACTCATATAATTCCCCTTTTTATATTTATATTAATGAGCAAAGATTACTTACGAATTTAATAAATCACTCATTTCAGATTGAGGTGACCTATCAGTCGCACTGGCCATCTCCGATTTGGCTCAAAATTTCTTTTTAGATTGGTTTTTTCGAATGCCAAAATAGGGCCTATTTTTAGACAACGCAGCTCAGTCAATTGAAATCACATTTTATTAACTAAGGTATCATTGGAATAGTTATCTCCTCTATTTTAAGGATAAAATATAAAACTTTTAAAAAAATATATACAAAATATATTCAAAATAACCTTTCCAATGATACCTTATTTACGAAAATCGGATTTAAATTGAGTGAGCTACGTCATTTCAAAATACACCCTATTTTGGGCTTAAAAAATGGTTCTAAAAATGTATAACTTCGGATTTGGTTTTCTAAGCAATAAACCAATCTAAGAACCAATTTGAGCCAAATCGGAGATGGTCAGTGCGACTGATAGGTCACCTCAATCTGAAATGGGCGAAATAAAGAAACGAAATTAGAACCAGGTTCTAATTTCAGAGCGTTCAATATTGAAATGGCAGGTTCTAATTTCTGGACAGTTCAAATTTGTGAGAGTTCTAATTTGTGAGAGTGTACTGTATCAGTTTAGCACTTGATTGTTAAATGTTTTAGTAGGTGCGTTCATATCAACAGCTGCTATCTTTAAAAATTTAGCAACTTACCAGGACTTAACAAATTTTACTGAATACTCTTATTGCATTTCATGTATAATGGCAAAATTTAATAAAATATATATAAAATATTTTTTCGAATCTGCATTTTCAGTGTTTTTTAAATTTTAGTTTCTAACTTTAAAATGGATAACTTTTAATTAAATAATGTAACATATTTACCTATGGTAAAGAATAAAATTGTGGAATGAGCTGCTATCGGTACATAGCTTAAGCGAGCTATGTCGATTTGCTTTTCGGTGGCTTCTGTGACCAATTGTTTTTCATTTATTTCATTGGCCAAAGCTTTCGAAGAACTTAAAACCTGCACCGCTGTCTCGTCCTCTAGAATATTATCCGCTGAAGACAGTACTTCTAAAATCTTGTCTTCTGTTTCCTTGAGGGTGCGTTTATTCTCAGCACCCTGCATAATTAACTGATTTTTTTCAGATTCCAGATCGGGGCGTTCTCTAGCTACAGTTATGCCTAGCAGCTGATCCTGTAAACCATGCGTGGTTATCATAAAGTTAAGAAGTGTTACTTTAACAGCAACTTCCGGTAGATAGTGTGGATTGCGTAATTTTGTTGTTATGTAGAACCTTTCAAAGGAGAAAATTTTATTAAGTTAGACAAAGTTAAAATAGACTAATTAAACAGTTATGATATTACTTGAAACTGTGATTGTATTCAATAATTGAGTCGCCCAATTTTATGCAAAGTGTGCCACTTAGTTTAAACAGTTGTTTCAAGAGTACTGATTCCAGCAAGGGGTCAAGTTCTTCTCCGACATTCTCGAGTAGGACTGGTAAACCGAACTGGATGGCATTTTCAAGCACTCGTGCGTAATCCGGCTGATTTAAACGAACGACGCACAGCCTGTTTTTTTTTTCCATTCTTTTTATCCACTTGTTAGCTTGGCCCTGAGGGTCGATCAGCAAAGGCCAGCGTCCAGAGTTGCTACAAGTTTTAAAAAAATTAAATGCATGTACGTTAGCTTTTTGTATAACGTATATGTTAAAGTCATCCAAGTTTTGAACAAATGTGAGAGTGTCCTTTTTTTATAATAGAGTAATACACCGTGTTGTGTACTTGCTGTGGTGTATTGCGAATTCATTTGATTTGTTTATAAATTTATTTAGCATTCATAGTAAATGTTGTAGTTTTACATACATACACAATATATGTAAGCAAATATATGCATAACGTATTGAACACCCTCATTGAGTTTTATTTACAAAACTTTATCAAACATGAAGTGCTTGTTCACTTAAAAATATTTTGAGTATTATAGCATCATTTTATAAATCCCTGCACATCACTTCACGCTGCGTTGTTGAAATTCGCAATTTATAAAACGCAACGCTTCACGCCGTGATCTTCAGCGTTGAGTTACGCAATAGCGTAGTGAAAACAGTACAAAGTTAGCATTTTATAAAACGCTGCACTTGAAATTCGTTCACTTGAACTGTCACTTTCATCACTTGCTCTTGAGCTCCCGTTAGAACGAATAAGTTGGCATTGAAAGGGTAATAACTGTTTGTTTCACTCATATATTCTTAAATGTTTACATATCGTCGTTCGTAAATTATTGTGTTCTATATCACAAAATTGAAAAAATTGAGATAAGACTGGTATATAGGCAAATTTTCCGAGATCTATCGATCTGTGTCATCAGTTTGCTTTTATCTTTTATAGTTTTCGAAATATGAGACATCGACTTTGTGCTATACAACACTGTTGTGTATACAAAAAATCGTGCATATAGAACAAAAACGAAGCAAAAATACTAAATAAAAAAATTATTTTTTTATTTTGTTCTATATGCAAGTCTAAATAAAGTTATTAAAGTTATTATTTGGAGGTCTTTGTATTTTGCTGTTTTTTTGTTTTTTTCTGGTTTTTTTCTTAGCTTCACATTGCACTTGACAAATGAAATGAAACAAAAAAGAAAAAATCCCGCTTTAGGTTGCAGTTGGTAAATAAAATGTTGGTAAAAAAGAAAAGAAAATACCCATCATAAATATTATAAGGTTAGAAGTTAAATTTTACAACAACGTTTAAAAAAAGCTTAATACTAAGAATAAGAATGGATAAGCAATAGATAAGAAGATATCATTGGAGAAAGTAAATGATGTGAAAAGTTTATACAACTTTTAATCACTTGATGCAGTGGCATACTACAATAGGGGTATTCACGGGTTGATGCGAATTGCAAGAATGCGAAAATGCAACATGTTTTTCGCACTAACGCGTGAGCATCAATATTGTAACTTTACGATAGCGGAAAGAAATATATTGCCACCTTATTTCAAAATAACAAAAACTTATTTAAATCACAAACTTAGCCTTTTTTAAGTTTTACCCAGATGGCAACTATGCTTGAAAACACCCATAACATGAATCATCTGTTTCGCATCACTGTGTGTGCGCTTTCGCAATAGGTTTGAGCAGTGCGTAATTCAAGAAGAGTCCCAAAATTGCTTCTAATGTGTTTGTTGTTGGAATGAAGCAAAAATTCGCAATCTTGCATTTTCGCATCGTCGCAACTGTGTTTCGCATCAACCCGTGAATACCCATAATAATTTGTTTAATACAATTTAAAATATAGGTACAACTTTTTGTCTTCGTTTTTTTAACAAACTTGCTTCAATTAAAAAATCTCCGTAAATCAAGTATGAACTTTGTGGAATCGAAGTCAAATAAATTTGATTAATTTTTTACTTGATTTTGTAGTCGAAACTTACCTTTTAAGAAATTAACAGGTATTGATTTAAGTGGACTCATAAGAACATATGTATAAGATTAAGTTTAAAATTAAGTTAATATTTATTATAATATATGAAATAAAGTTTTTATTGAGTGAAATCACATTGCTTTTCATTTCTCCAATACATATTACATTTTGTTCTATATGCTATAAAACAAGAATAGTTTCGTAAATAAGTGCATATAGAACAAATTATTTTTTTTTAAACGCATCTTACTCTAAAAAACGCTTCCAAGGATGAACATTTTTTTCGACAGAAAAAACCACAAACTTTTGAACTTTCATTGGTAAGAAAATCGCGGCAGATTTTTCGGTTCAGTTTTTTACTAAACTTTAAACTTGATTTACCAAAAAAACATTTTTGTCATATAGAACACAATAATTTGCGAACGACGATATATCGTTTGAATATAGGTTAAAGACAGCAACAACGAACCAACAGTTCGAAATGTTGCTAAAAGAAATAAAAAAACTACCGCAGGTAGCAAATGGTACGCCAGTGTTTGGCGTTTATATTGCAATTTCAATTTAATGATGGCTGAAAAGGACAGCTAATATGGTTGCCAACAAGTCAGAATTTGGTGAATCTTAAATATTTCAAAGATTTGCAATAATGATGCTAGTTTTATTTCACATGTGACAACCCTAAACTGCTGTTGGCTGACAGTTCACCGTGGTAACGTAACATAGCTAACGCAATAACGTAGTGATTAATAAAATGCAGATTTTAAATCAAAGTGATGCGCCGCGTTAGCGTTGCGTTTCATCACGGTGATTTATAAAATGATGCCATTAATTAATTTGCGAATTGAGATTTATTTCATTTTATATGAGCTTTGTTTTTATTTTTGGCGTTATATAATATTTTCACCCCATATATTTGGGACTTAATTCCAATTTTTATTTTGGCCATTTTTTCCGGAAACCGAATAAAAGATGCGAACGATGTGGTACATTTTATCTTGTATGTTATTGTTAATTTCTGAAAAATTTATTTTCACGAAATACCTTCATTAAGTTTTAAATACAAAATCACATCAAATAGCTATGCCATGAAAAATACTTTTTTATTCATAGTAAATTCTGTTGTACCTCATACAAATAATTATATGTGCACCATTGGTCAAATTTTTTTTGCGCTAAAATAAAAATGTTTCAAAATTCTGCTTTTGCAGTTATATTACGAGGTGTGGCAATTAAGTTCCGGGAATTTAGTTATAATTTGAAAACTGGTAACACTGCGTATTTTGTATATACATGTCTAGAGGGCAGTGACCTTTCTTCAGTTCCAGTCAAAGTTTGAAGTCGATCGCACGTTCAGTTTGTGTTTTATGCGTGTTTTTTGGAAGTGCTTTTTTAAGTCGCGTCACGAAAATGAGTGATTTACTTTACAAGCAACGTAAACAACTCATTAGTTGTGCGTGAGTTTTTGGCAAACAAAGGCATTCCAACGTTGCCGCAGCCACCCTATAGCCCTGATATAGCCCCCTGCGACTTTTTCTTATTCCCCAAGATGAAGTCGTACCTCAAGGGAATTCACCATGGTGGCGTACAGGAGGTCAAGGAAGCCGTAACAAGGGTGCTGAACGGTCTAACGTCGGAGGATTACCAAGGGTGCTTCCAATCATGGGAGCAACGTTGGAAACGTTGTGTAGAGTTAGAGGGAGACTATTGTGAAGGTCGATAATAAACTTTTGATTAAAACTTAATTTTTTCGTGTTTTATTGACGAATTCCCGGAACTTAATTGCCACACCTCGTGTTTATGACAACAGTAACATAACATAACAACGACTTTATTCAATCGTCCTTTAAATTAAATAAAAATTTAACATAGAGAATTTTTTTCATAGTAAGTAATTATATGTGCATAACTCAAGTATATGTGTTTTTTTGCTTTATTTTCAAGCTAAATAATAAAAAAATTAAATAAAATTTCATGTTAGTAATTTGTATGCTTTCGTTTTTTTTTAAATAACTTGGCTCGGCCGGAATGGCATAGAATTTATCAAGGATTTTAGGGGGAAGGGGGGGGGGGGGGGGTGGACTGATATTCTGCCATTCTTGCTCTATTGCTATTTTTAACTCTCTATCTGTCTCAAATTCCCTTCCATTCTTAATTACTTATCCTTTCCTTTAGGAAATTTAGGAAATTAAATATTATTAGTTTTTTACTTAACAAAAAATTATTGAACAAGAGCGTATTTTCGGTTGTTTCGTTTTAAACTAATTCAATAAACTTTTTATTAATCAATATTTTTTAATCGCTTCAGGTAATTTTTTTTAAAAGGCTAGGATAGCCAATTCGGCAACAGTTGCAGCCTTTAGGTCCTGTGTGGTGTTAAATTGGCGATTATTTATTTATTTATTCACCAACCAAGGTATTCACACTTTGCTTAGCTTAAATTTACTTACATTCTTAAAACTGAAAGGAGTGAGGTAGGAGGGTCAATTACAAAAGTGGGTGAGAATCTTAAGCTTGGGTTCGTTTGGATTTTTTATTTTTCTTTTTCGTTTTTTGTTTTTTTTATTTTATATACTAGTGATAACCTCCCAATATTGGGAAGTGTAAATTCCCTGCAACATCGTATTTTGGGTTAATTACTTTCGTATGTAGTTTGGCGCTGATATTCGGTTAACAGTCGAGTATGCCTGGTACGTCTTATTGGATCATTTAAGAAAATCAGACTAGAAATATGGCAATGTATCATCAATCATTGCAATGTAAATGTACAAAGTTTACAATTCGAAATAGCATGCGTCAAAATTTTAACAATGTGTTGAGTTCGTGTACGCCGCCAAAAAGTACTTGATACGCATAAAAAGGCAAAACATGGCATCACTAATATTCTTGATGCATATTTGACATTAGCACTTGAAAATTTTGATGAAAATGGAAGATATGAAAAAGTAAGTAAAATTTTATTGGAAGTTAATTTATTTAGTTACAAATAATCAAATATCTCTATATTTGTTCTTTTTGCAGCGAAAAAAAATGGAGGCATGAGCCCTAAAAACTCTTGCTCGTGATACGGCTGCACAATGAGCATGGTTCCATCGCCAAGCGCAGAAATAAGGAGCGTACTATTGTAAAAAGTTTTGAGAGATATCAAAGAGGTGGATGAAACTTTCCCGTTTTCCAGAGACGATATAACCCTAAATTTTTAAACTTCATAGTTACTTATAAACGCATTAGAAAGTGCAACAATACATCGGGAGAAGCAGCAACATCGTGGAAGTTTTATGATGAGCTGGATAAAGTTTATGGAATACGCAGTGATATAACTGTGCCAGATGCCTCATTGGATTCGGCACTTCAAACTATACTGTCTGACTCGAACGATAATCTTGAAAATTTCGAATACGAAGTCTCATCGCCGGAACCGAAGACAAAGCGATTCAAGTGCGAAGTCTTGGATTTCCTAAAAGAATCGGAAAGAATCCGGAAAGAATCGGATGATAAAGAAACTATAAAGCAGTTGATAGACCTTGAAAAGGAAAAACTCAAAGTGGAGAAGGAAAAGGTAGAGGAGATGAGAAATTAGCGAGCACTTTAGAGTGCAATAACTAATATCAATTCAACAAATTGAAGGCTTTTTCTTTTTGTATTTTTGTCAATGTGTTTTGTAGTGAATTAATAACAAAAGATCTCATTTATGTTCCATTCATATTTTTTAATGTAAAATAAAAAGAGTTTAAATAAATATAAAGTGTATTGTAAATGCTCTAAGCTGAAAGAAATGTAGTTAAGCGACATCTTTCATTTTGGCTTCAGATTTTTCTGGCGCAGTGAAATCAACGATGTTTCTGTGATCATCCACACTGTAGCCTTCATTATTTATAATAATGTTATGAAGCCCCATACATGCCATTGTTATATGCTTCGCAAGAGCTAGATTTTGAATCTCCAAATAGTTCAATATTCTAATTTGTTTTCTTTAAAATTCCAAACGCCTGTTCAATAAACACCCTAGTATAGCTCAAAATATTATTGAAATTCATCTGCTCTTCCGATAAATATCTATTATCTTTATACGGCCCAATAAGAAAATTTTCCAGTGAGAAGCATCGTCTCCCAGCAAATGGCACTCCAAGGGTATTTTGATTGTTTGGTTTATTATAGCATTTCTTATAGGGCTATTCTGCCAAACAACCGCATCGTGACATCGGCCAGGGTAGCATATAAAAGCGTCTAAAAACTTATTTTTGTGGCGTCCGTGGCGTAGTTGGTTAAAGTGCGTGGCCGCTATGTCAACGAACTTTGGAAACCCAGGTTCGAATCCCAGCAGCGACAGAAAATTATTTGAATTTTTCTGTACGGCCGCCACCTCTCTGCAGACAATGGCAAACCTCAGAGAGTAATCAAAATGCCATGTAAAGCTTCTTGAGAATAAGAACATTTCGTTCATCGCCGTTCGGAGTCGGCGTTAAGCCTGTAGGTCCATTTCTCGGTCAATTGTGTACAAACTTAATAACACGCACAACACAATTGATCATAAGAAGCTAGGTCAAAGTCCTTTCAAGGGCTGAAATGGCCAGTTATTTATTTTTTTTTTTTAAAAACTTATTTTACTGTCGCAAATTGCCTAAAAGAAAAATTGTAGTGCTTTAAAAACAGCTCAGATTTAAATGCTGACAAAAGTTAGTTTCCCTGAACAACCACAGAAAATGTCCCTTTTCGATTGTAGCAACTTATGCTGTCCTTTGTGGGTTGCAGTGTTGGGAACAATCGAGTGATTTCAACTATCGATAATTAGTAACTGAATGATTTTAGTAATCGAATGATTTTTTCACTCATTCACTCATTTGATTTTTGAAGTTGGTATTAAGCCTATCAAGTAATTTTTAATATATAACTCGTTACTGAAATTGACTTTGACTGTCGAGTGATATTATTTTCATTTATTAACCCTAGAAGGTTATACTTATTTTACATACATATTAGAAAGTATGAGGTGGCGTCGCACAGTGTAATGAGTGCGGACAAAAATAACTTACGAAAAAAAAGTCATAAATTTATAAATCTAAATATGCAGAATAATAGTTTAGAAAATTAATATTCTTCATGTAAGAGGACTTTGTGATATCTTTTCAATTACGGACATGCCACTCTTTAAAAGTTGACTTGAAAAGATGATGAAATTCTTCTTTTTACAATTTGACACTGTATATATCTTAATAAGGCGTAAATTGTAGTATAAAAAATATGCAAACGTATGTCAGTCAAGAGATGGTTGATCTTTTTAGCCCTGGACGCATATTTAATTGACAAGTAATAAAAATTAATTTAAATTAGAATTGTACTTTTTGCAGTAGTGGGACTACCAGACTGTCTCAGATAGTTAAGCAGTATAACAGTATTCATATTCAAATTAGCTCCAATATTTTAATACACTGCAATGACGTCACTTCAATAGTTTGGATGCTATGCGGCAAAAATTGCAAAAAATCGATTTTTTGCGTTTACAAAAGGTCTCGGAGCGGCCCACTTGTATGGGTTAAAAAAACAAAAAAGGTTCCAAATTTTATTTTTTCATCCATTTGGAAAAAAAAGTTCGAAAGTGTTATTCTCTAATATAGATGTCTGTTTATGTCAATACAAGATTATACCAAAGAGGACGTATGAATTTGTCAAAATTTTATAGTAAAACACAGATTTACAAGGAACTATTTTTTGCTCGTATTGTTACCTTACGATATCGTTTTTTAATCGCATATTTCAATCGTGGTACCATTTTAATTCCCTTAATTTTGAAAATTAGTTTTATTCCAAATACAAGTTAGTGTGGCGTCCGTGGCGTAGTTGGTTAAAGTGCCTGGCCGCTATGTCAAAGAACTTTGGAGACCCAGGTTCGAACCCCAGCAGCGACAGAAACTTATTTTAATTAAAATAATTTTTCTGTACGGCCGCCACCTCTCTACAGACAATGGCAAACCTCAGAGAGTAATCAAAATGCCATGTAAAGCTTCTTGAGAATGAGAACCCGTTCATCGCCGTTCGGAGTCGGCGTTAAGCATGTAGGTCCATTTCTCGGTCAATTGTGTACAAACTTAATAACACGCACAACACAATTGATCATAAGAAGCTAGGTCAAAGTCCTTTCAAGGGCTGAAATGGCCAGTTATTTATTTTATTTTTTTTTACAAGTTAGTGTTCCTTTTAAGTGTTCCTTTTTTTGAGTTCTTTGAACTCTTTATTTTAAAAGGATGCATTCATCGTTTAAAAAAATAGCTCAGGTTATTATTTTTCAATATTATCAATTTGTTTTAATAAAACCCTAGGTCAAAATCCATTTACAAAAAATATCAACTATGTTTCAACCCACAAACATGAATCCTGCTTCATTGTTCGCCGTAGCAACATCACATTAATCCACCGTAGCAAGATGCATTAGTAATCGGTTTGTATATTTAAGGTGTCACATGCATGTGTTTCCTAGGGAAAGCGTGGATTTCAGTACAACTGTTTATTATATGGTCGACCACCTTTTAAGGAATAAAATTAAACGCAGCAGATGCGAGTAAGCAACCCCAAATCGCATGCTGTGAACGTGCAGCAGCCTTATTTGCTACAGCCCACGCCTTTTTTCTGTGTAATATGCGTGCAATTATTTCACTTTTGTTTATGCATGCAAGCATTTGAAACTAATCTTGAAAAAATAACATTTGGATAGCTTATTAGATATTTTTAATTTGGACTTGTTACCAAAGAAAATATAGAGAAAAAAGAGAAAAAAGAGTATCAAGGGGATTGTCTCTAGATGCTTACATTTTAGAAATACATTTTTCATACAGAACGTTTTTATACTCTATCACTCCAAATATTCCTCCCAAAATTTTCAACCCATTTTTAATCCTATTGTGGAGATTTACTTATAGCTTTTAAAATGCTATAAGTTATCTTTCACTCCAGCAAATCACAAAACGATACGTAAAAGGCTTCGCTTCAAACATATTTTGAACTTTGTGTCATGAACATTCTTCAAAATAATAATTTTTAATGAAAAGAATTTGGCTGCATCGTGAAAACACACGTAGATTTTGACGTGACAGCGTATCATTATCGTTGTTTATATTCTTTTCCCTATCATTCCCTAGCCTTATCCTTGTTCTTATATTTGTCCTAATTATTGTCCCACTTTTATTCCCAATCTTTGTCCTAAATATTTATCTTTTTAACGCCAGTTGCTTCATTAGGCATGACATATAATACTCTCCAATATCGAGAGTAGATACATAGACACATATTTTTGTATGTATTCATCTCCCACTTTAATGATTCTTAAATGATACTTTAAAGAACCCCAACAAGCAAGAAAAATATTTTTCTCCAAGCTTGGAAAAAAGGGTTCAACCTCCACTTGATCTCCAAAACCCATTTCTCCAAGTCAACTCCAACATCTTGGAGTTGAACGGGAAATTGACTTCAGATGTGTTAATTTTCAAAGTAGCAATACTGTTGAAGTGTCAGAAAAATAATTTGTTTTTGTAGTTGACAACACTTGGTTGTTTGTTTTTTTGGTTATTGTGTTTCTTAATTTGTGAAAAGTCAAAAATAGTGAATTGCAAGAAAATAATGAAAAGAATAAAGCGTGAAGTGCAGCAAATTGTAGATTTGCTATCAGGTAGGAATGCAGAGGGAGCCGTAGAAGCACCTGGAACTTCAACTGTGGCAGAAAGAGCTGTGAATTTAGTGAAAAGTTTGCCAAAAAATGCTGAAGTCTTAAGTTAACAAATTATTAAAGTTTGGTATTATATTAAGAATTCTTTAGTTTAAAACTATTTTCAATAAATGAAATAAAAAAAAATTAAAAATCTTTTTCTATTTCTTTTTTAATTTGGGCTGGAGATAAATAAAATAATAAATAACTGGCCATTTCAGCCCTTGAAAGGACTTTGACCTAGCTTCTTATGATCAATTGTGTTGTGCGTGTTATTAAGTTTGTACACAATTGACCGAGAACCGGACCTACATGCTTAACGCCGACTCCGAACGGCGATGAACGGAAAGTTCTCGTTCTCAAGAAGCTTTACATGGCATTTTGATTACTCTCTGAGGTTTGCCATTGTCTGCAGAGAGGTGGCGGCCGTACAGAAATATTATTTTAATTCAAATAATTTTCTGTCGCTGCTGGGTTTCGAACCTGGGTTTCCAAAGTTCTTTGACATAGCGGCCACGCACTTTAACCAACTACGCCACGGACGCCACGGGCTGGAGATCACTTGGAGAATTATCTTGGAGCTCAAGTGGAGATCCAACCTTATCTCGACTGGAGATCGAAGGCCCATTTCCCTGGAGAATGGCTTGGATCTCAAGTGGAGGTCAAGTGGAGATCCAGCACTGGAGATTGGAGAAACGAACTGGAGCTCCACTTGAGGTCAAGCCAATCTCCAAGGTTGATGTTTATTGGGACGTCTCCTGTTTGACACGTTCGACCTTTTCTTTGTATGTATAACAAGGCTGCTATAAACTAAAGCAGTGGTGTTCACACGCATACTACTACAATTTTCGACTTTTGTGCTTGTGCTTGTAGCTCTTTCGCTCTCTGCACTGACAAAAATTGTTGTGCAGGTATTAAGCAAGAAATGTGTAATAATTATTATTGTCATCATCATTATAATTATCTGTATCATTATCATTATCATTGTCACTATCATTATTATTATTATTATTATAATTCTGTAAATAATGAATTTTCATGTGCCTCAGACATTTCGTGCAGTGCAAAACACACGATGAAGTGGTACGAACCTCTCAGCTTCAAGTTTACGCGCCAACTGATTGAGAGAATTTCGTGCATTCGATCGTGTACGTGTTTCGATTCTCGAATAAAGCTTTCGAGTCTCACCACGCGTGGAACTACGTGAACATCACTGATCTACATCAAAAAATTTCATATTTTGTATTTACATAAAAAAAATTTATTTCGAATTTAAACATTTTACACTGACGATGTCGAACGCGACAAACTTTAAATAAATACCAAGAGCAAAGCTGTATTTATTTTCCAGAAAATTTCTTTTTATTCAATTTGCAATAAAAATATCTGTTTTCTACGAAAATTTGATGCACATTGTATAAACACCTTTGACACGCTGATAACAAATGCTCTTTTTTAATGTTGCACGTGACATCGAAAAATATGCTAAAGCAATGAAAAAATTTACCGTAATTAGCAATCGCCTCGTTCCTTTTACATTATATATATAAACCAAGTTTATATTTAAACCAAGATTTAAAAGAGAAAATGTCAATGCAAAATGGCTCTCATTTAGAACATTAATCAAAACAAAACGTGGCAAAGAAATGAACAAAACAGAACTTTTGCACTTGTTCGACTTTGCATTTGAATATTTCAAAATGTGTTATGCATAAATGTAAAATTTGTTCACATTTGTTAAATTTGATAGATTGTTTATAAAAATATGTTAAAACAACGTACTTTTATAGACTTTGAATTTTTTGGCTGTGGTTGACATTTCTGTGGAAATGCCCATATGTGAAAATAAAGCAGATAAAGGCAAAGCCATGATACAATAAGAAGGTAGGGTAAGGAGCTTTGACAAGACCTACAGCTAATGTCAAAACATTAAAATACTGTGCTACCATATCTTAAGAAAAAAATCCTATGACAAATCCATGTTTCATGGTTTCCGTAGGTAAGCGTTTTATATAAAATGTTTTGCTGAAAATATTGATAAACGAGGAACTTTTAAAAAGAAGTTGATTTATCTTCAACAGTTCCACTATCTTAAGAAGACTTAAAAAAGTTTTTTATAAGATATTGTATGCTCATTAGAATAAAAATTTTTAAAAAAAAGATATAAAGAAAACAAAATTAAACAAAATTTTATGGGCAATATTAAATTAGTGAAAATAAAGCTATAAAATAACTAAATAATGCGTTGTTTCAATTATAGACACATTGATTCACATTTTTCCTTTTTACCCTATATAAAATTCCTTTTCTATGTGTTTATCCCACATTTATGAAATATACAGAAAAGCGGTATCGCTAAAATGCTTTTTGACATAAGCAGTAGGTCTTGTCAAAGCTCCTTACCCTAACTTCTTATTGTATCATGGGCAAAGCTTATTGTAAGTTTTGCAATGTAAATCTTGTTGCAGGTAAAAGTGAACTAACCAAGCATCGACAAAGGAGTAAGCATATTTCGAATGCCAGGACACCATTTCCAGCGTTTCCACATTTTTTCATAATAGTCGTCACGAAATGGCGGTGAAAAAAGCAGAGTTAAAACTTACCGCGTTTTTCTCAGAGCATGATATTGCTACATCAATCGTCGATCACATTACACCTCTTCTAAAAAACATATTTGACGACTCCAATATTTGCAGTGACATAACTTTGTCAACACCAAGATGTTCTTCAATTGCTAAGAATATTTTATGCAAAGCCGAAACCCAAGACTTAATAAGCATATTAAGAGAAAGCTACTTTTCAATACTTGTTGATATAGCACAGATATTAGCAATAAAAAGAATTTTTGTATTTTAGTTCGCTATGCTAGAGAACCAGATTTTGTTTTAATGACATAACTTTCAAATATTATGGAACTTGATGCAACAGATGTCTCAGCTGAAAATATATATCATCAATTTAAAACAAGTTTGAAAAACAAATCAATTCCCTAAAAAAATATAGTCGGCATGGCATGCGACAACGCATCTGTGATGATCGGAAAAAACAATTTTTTTTCTCACATCTAAAAAATGATGTACCTAAACCAGTGTTTGGCACACGCACACAACCATACAATGCTTCGTATTTTAATGTACCGATGTGCGTACACTGAACCAAATTGGTCGTTAAAAAGAAACAGCGAACTGAAACAAAAACAAAAATCTGAAGAAAGCATGTGACGCGAACCTACTCACTCGACAGTTGGCATAAGACTGAAGTTCGTTTATTTAGCTTCGGCTTCACATGCATAAAGGCACTAATACTGATGCGTTGCCCGCGGGCATGCTTTTGCCGATCACTGACAGTGTTGCCAGAAAAAAATATTTCGAATCGTAACTTTTGCTTTCAGCCCGTCGGATTTTCGTCCCGTTTGTCGGAAGGAAGATCCACATTTAAGGTTTATTTATTTAAATAAATTACTTTTTTACATCATATATTTCTTTAAGCAATGTTATACTAAATATAAACATACAAAATTAGAGAATTTGCTCTGCAGAATTTGAGCTAGAAAGATCACTACTTATGCCTTAACAGAATAGTAGAAATTATTATTGAACTCGTGTATTTATTTTGCAACAATAATTAACTAGTTTTTTACCTTTTTTAATAAAAAATTTATCCATATCCAAATATAAGATGTATTTCCATCCACGACGCAGTTTAGCACAGACATAACAGTAAATAATTCAAACGTAAAGAAAAGTTTTGAAAGCAAGGCAGCGAAAGTATTTGTAAGCCTAACCGCGAGTTAACTTGCCATGGAAACATGATATATGTTGACATTCGTGATAAGAAGTGCTGGCAACGATTTTTATTTAAAAATAATGCTTCAAAGTTGCCACAATTTTTTTATTTCAAATTTTTTTTTATTTCATATACATTAGACCAAGTCAAATGCTACTTTGTATGGAATCCTCCGTGCGCCGCCCCCTGAAAATTACGACGGTTGCAAATGAAGTAATTAGAGCTCTTAAAAGTTCAAGAATTGTTAAAAATGGCCCGGTTCTGGTCGAAAATCCGGTTTTCGGAGAGTAATTTTAGATGAAATGTATTTACATTTTTCTAATGCATTTCAAATTTTTGTAAAAAAACAAAAGTACCTACTTCTATGTTTAACTAACTGAAGAATCTGATTCTGGACTTAGATTTTACGCACAATGAAGTCCGGTCCCAATAAACCCATTTTAAGTCAACATTTTAAAATTTGTTCATATAATTTTTTTTTGAGAGAGCAATAAATCTTATGTCGAGATACAACGATAAAGTGACGTCATGGGAAGCGGAAAAACATGCTGTTCTCCACATGGTAGAAGACCATTGTAAGCTCTTTCAATGCGGAACAACCAAATCCAATATTTCTGAACACATGCAGCAAAAGAAAATCCATATTCACAATGATCAAAATGAAATCCTTTAAAAAGCACTATACCAAAAATATCGTATCTCATTCAAAAATGGGTCGATCCTTTTTTTTTTTTATTAATTAATACCATAAAATGGGAAATGTAAATACATTTCATCTAAAATTGCTCTCCGAAAACCGGATTTTTTACCAGAACCGGGCCATTTTTGACAATTCTTGGACTTTTAAGAGCTCTAATTACTTCATTTGCAACCATCGTGTTTTTCAGAGGGGGGCACGGAGGATCCCAGATACTTAAACAAAGTCCATACAAATGTGACTTGCTCTAATATACACACATAAACACATATATGTGAAATCTGACGTCGGATCTATTTTTCCTGAAATCGTAACATTTTGAGGAATTTCGGTCAAATATCGGATCATCGTATTCAAGGCTAAAAATCGTAACAAATCCGATATATCGGACCATCTGGCAACACTGATCACTGACCTAAACTGATTTTCATAAAATGCTTATGCCATTCTGCAGCTCTTGTTGCCAGTTCTTGTTTGTATCCCAAATGACTGTCACCATCTTTTGCGAGACGTTGCAACATATGTATCAGAAAGTAGTAAAAGTTCAGCTGAACTTGTAGAATTCCAAATTTTCTTTAATGTTGAGTGCCAAAAGATATTAAAGCCAGCCAAGACTAGGTGGCTTTCTGTGCATGCGTGCATATAAAGATTTATTGAAAATATGAATGTTTTAAAGCATTTTTTTTCGATAGAATCTGTTGAAAAAAGCGACCGAAAGCAAAACATATTTCTAACTTATTATTGAGAAAAGATATAGAAATCTATCTAAATTTTTAAGACTATTCCCACCTTTATCTCAATAAATTTAATGCTCTTTTTCAGAGCCGAAGTACTCTTATTCATGTGCTTACTGAAGAATGTAGACGGTTGATATTTTCTTTGGCTCAACATTCCATTAAAGCAGCATTTTGGAAAATGCAATTTTTACCACCAGAAGATATTTATTTTGGTCCAAAATGTGCAGATACATTTTCCGATGAAGCGATTGAAAGATCAATGTTAAATAAAATAAGAAAAAACTGCCAAAATTTTTATTTTACTGCATTCAAAGATATAAAGGAAAGATTTCCTATAAATGATGCATTACTCAGGGAGCTTGAATTTTTAAAACCTAATATAGCGCTGAATTTATCAAATCGTTCTTCTAGTAAGGAACTTAAAAATTTGTGCAAGTTATCAGGGCTTAACAGTACAAAAATTTCTTATGAATGGCGAACAATTTCCAGTTTTTTTCTTGAAAATGAAAAAAACTTCTAAGTTCGAGTGTCGAAAAGTTTTGGGAGTCCGTTTTGGTAGTTTTGGATTTTAAAGATGTAAACAATGAATATTTGTATCCGAATTTGGTTCAGCTTGCAAAGTTTACTTTAGCAATTCCACACTCAAATGCAGAAGCTGAAAGAATTTTTAGCATTATAACAGATGTAAAAACTAAAAAACGAAATTGTATGAGCAATGATAATTTAAATGCAATATGTGTTTTTCGTTCGGCATTAGTTAATAAAAACAAAACATGCATAGATTACAAAATTGAAGATCGGCACTACAAACTTTTTACTAATGATATCTTTAACTCTAAGGATTAATAATTTATATAAAATTAGTTTTAAGAACATATTTTAAAAAAAAACCTTTACTGTGTTTTTTAAAGGAAGTCCTAAAATAAATTTATTTAATAATTTAATGAAATGAAAGGCTTAGACGAGATCTCTTTTTATTATTTATACAGTTGAAGGATGTATTTATGTTTCTTTATTGTTATCTAATATATAAAATTCTTCTGTCACGGGGTGCGTGATCGAACTCCTCCGAAACGGCTCGACCGATTTTCGTGATCCTTAGCGAGGATATTAGTCAGGGGTGAGAATCGAACAACATCTATTTTTCATCCCCCTAAAATAAGGGGGCGTGGCACCTCCCATACAACCCAAATCTACGGTAGCGAATAGCTCTGAAGTTATAGGTCGCATAGTATCGGAATTCGGTGTTCTAGCTTAATTTACAAGAGCCGTTCCACACGTAAAATTTTATGGGCGTTGAATGTGGGGCGTGGCAATTTTTCAGCCAAATTTTCAGTATAACTTTCAAGCTATAAGTCACACATTAATGAAACTCGGTTAGAACGTTCTATTTAGTCGTGTCTTTCGACTTGCAAAATTGATCCAGTATAGGCCAAAGGGGTGTGGCACCGCCCATACAATTAAAATTTATGATATCGAATAGCTTTGGAACTAAATGCCGTATAATAATGAAATTCAGTATGGAGTTGCCACTTGGTGATATATCTACTATAAAACTGGGATGGGTTTTGAAAAAAGGGGTGTGGCTCCGCCCATACACTTTAAATTTTTGATATCAGATAGCTTTGGAACTAAATGTCGTATAACAACGAAATTCAGTATGGAATTAATATTGGGTGATATTCTTCTACTAGAAAACTGAGACGTCATTGAACAAGGAGGTGTGGCTCCGCCCATACAAGCCAAACTTGCGATATCGAATTACTTTGGAATTGTAAGTAGCACAGCCTCGAAATTTGGTTATCAATTTCCACGAGTCTTTCCAGTTAGAGATAGAGATAGAGATAGAGATACAGATAGAGATAGAGATAGAGATAGAGATAGAGATAGAGATAGAGATAGAGATAGAGATAGAGATAGAGATAGAGATAGAGATAGAGATAGAGATAGAGATAGAGATAGAGATAGAGATAGAGATAGAGATAGAGATAGAGATAGAGATAGAGATAGAGATAGAGATAGAGATAGAGATAGAGATAGAGATAGAGATAGAGATAGAGATAGAGATAGAGATAGAGATAGAGATAGAGATAGAGATAGAGATAGAGATAGAGATAGAGATAGAGATAGAGATAGAGATAGAGATAGAGATAGAGATAGAGATAGAGATAGAGATAGAGATAGAGATAGAGATAGAGATAGAGATAGAGATAGAGATAGAGATAGAGATAGAGATAGAGATAGAGATAGAGATAGAGATAGAAATAGAAATAGAAATAGAAATAGAAATAGAGATAGAGATTGAAATTGAGGTTGAGATTGAGATTGAGATTGAGATTGAGATTGAGACTGAGTTTGAGATTCAGATAGAGATAGAAATTATTTCCGCTACGACAGCAACGCGTCGGGTACCAGCTAGTGTTCTTATAAAATAATAAACTGTTATGAAAGAAAACTTGCTTATTTTTTAAATGTTTTGTGGGAGTAACTGAGGGAAATATAATTTGGAAAAAGGGAAAAAATGGGAATTTTTGTTATAATTTATGGGATTTAAAAAAAAACGCCCACCAGCACTGCACTGAACTAAAGCATCAATCCAAGATGCTTTGCTTTGCTTCCATGGCATGCTATTCCAAAATGACCTAAAATTTGCAGTTCTCTGTTTCTGATATTGTGTGACATTTAAAAATGCATTTTTTTTTTGACAGGTATATCTCTCTCTTACTTTTCTTTCTGCTCTCTTAACTAAACCAGTTTTTTTGCCTTTTTCCATTTTTGTCTATAATAATTTTTACCGCTTTCTCTTTTGTCTTTCCCATTCACCTTGTTTACATTGTCATTTTTTAGCTCTTTTTCTTAAAAATATTGCTGTTGTTTCATCCATTTGATTTTTGTTTGATGTCTCAGAGCCTAAACTCAAATTCGCAGAGCAGATAGATTTGTTGGAATTGATAGAAGACTTTGTTGGAATTGACAGATATTCAATGTCTGAATTCAATTCATCATCCTTAATTAACTCGACAAAAAGACATGTCTTTTCATCAAATATGTTGTTGCTTTTTAAGTTATTGTTAACATAAATACTTCCAACACAAAAAAGTATCCCGTTATATTATATTAAAATAATAATATAATATTGATATTTAATCACTTGAATTACTAATTTTACTTGCTTGTAAAATATTTATTAAAAATCACGAGAATTTTCCTAATAAACATTTAGTTAAATAAAATGTTGGTTAAAACAATAACTTAATATTCAGTTTAACTTAGCAGAAGTATTTGACGAAAAATTGATAGAATTTTAAACAATATACGAGGTTGTTGCATTTACTACATTTCCCTTTTTTGTGTACGAGGTTCTAGCACACACGCTTTTTGCTCAAAAAGGTACACCTAGAGTTCTAAAATTTTTGTGCTAAATGCGGAACGTAATAATAGAACTATTTCCATAAAAAAAGAAAACTCAAATTTTTTCAGTTACGAGGTTCAGTCGGAGACCAGTCGATGTGTTATGGTATGTTATGCAACAGAAATAAACGATTTGCGGTTGGTAACAAAATTTAATATTGCTACATGGAATTATTACTCCCTGAGTGTAAGTGTTACGGTAACCTTTATTTTACGGTTCTATATAAAGATTGGATTTATTTGACCTCATAACGAAAATAAGATAAGAATTAGGACAAAGGCGTTAACAAAGATAAGAACATGAATTTGAATAGGGATTAAGACAAGGATTAGGACAAAGAAGACAAGGATTTGGACACACCTAAGAAAATATTGAGGACATATACTATTTGGACAAGGATTGGGACAAGAAGTGGATAAAGGTTTAAAGCAAGGATTTAGTCAAGAATTTCCACATTGCTCAAAACAAGAATTTTGACAAAGAGTAAGATTCGTATTACGACAAATATAAGAGTAAGGATAAGGATGAGTGTAAGTTAAGGATCAAGGAAAAGGATTGGGATATGATCAACAACAAGGCTAAAGAAATGTTGTCAAGTCAAAAACTACAAATGCGACCATTGCACAGACAACTTTATCCATGTAATATTAAATAATATATTAATAATATAATAAAACAAATTTTTCCAAATGCAAATTTTTCATGTCAATTTCAAGATATCTAGTGAAAAATAAATGCTTAAAGGTGATATGATTTCTACTGCAATACAACTTTAGCTCGTTCAGGAATTTATGTTCTTTAATGAGAAAAAAGCTGAATGACAATTTACTTACATCATTATTATTGCGCTTTCTATTGAGAAGACATCCGTGGGCAAGCCAGAAATATTCCATGAACGTATTTCTACTGGATCTCCTAGAACATTTTGAAGTTGGAAATCAGCACTACAGACCAGACCCAAAGTTTGGCACTTTTCGACCCATTGTTGTATTTGACCAAGACGAAACTCAATTGTAAATGGTCCCAGATAAGCAATAACGCCAGCTGAGATAAGAACATCACCTGTGAGCGTTTTGTAGATGCGACCCAGAGTTTTTGCCGCATCAGACCAACGACTTCGTTCACCACCCAATCCTGATATTAGCTCTTGAGCACGATTTAGTTTTTTTGTACAAAGCTCGTGCTCGGCCAGCAGTATTCTAAGGAATTGAAAATTAAAATTTCATCGTAGGTGCTAGTCCAACATAATAGATAAGTTTTTATCAGAAGACTACATCTTTGGTAGACTTATAATAATTATTATTTAAAATAATTATAAGATTCATTCAAAGAAGTATACAGGGTGGGCCAAATACAAATTTCTGTTTTTAAATGCAATAAAAGGAACAAAATTAAATTTTTCCCATGTATTGTGGCTTTATTAGTAAGATCAAACATTTCCATTAATTATGGAACACAACGTCGTGGCTGCCTTGGTCGGATTCGCAGTAGCGCATTCTGTCACTCCAATTTTCCAAGACCTTGTTGATAGTTTTGGGCTGTAGCTCACGGATTGCTTGGATGATATTGGCCTTAAGTGCTTGAATCGTTTCCGGATTGCTGGCATACCATCGGTCCACGGTTCCTCACAAAAAAGTTCAAAGAAGTCAAATCGATATCGCCATAACGGCTGATAACACGATTTGGAAATTTGGTGTGCAAAAGATCAATTGGGGCTGTGTGGCATGGCGCGCCATCCTGCATGAACCAGAGATCGTCCAAATTCATGTCTCCAATTTCAGTAAAAAAAAGTCGGTGAACATGGCTCTGTAAGAACTCACCCAATTTGGGTGCTTCATTTCGGCCAGAACTTCTTTTCAAATAACGCGCTGTTTGGGCTACACAGAACTCACTTTGGAAATAAGTTTCCAATATTTCCCAAAGTTGTTCAAGCGTTCTCATTTCTTTCCGCGGAGGTATGATACTGACTTTATGTCAAGGTTTCGAGCGGGAAACAGCTTTCAGTGTCAAAATAACCTATGATTTAAAAAGAAACCACTAGATGTCCCACCCTGTACATCTCCCGACTTAAAATCTATTGTATGTCTTATAGTGCATTGTGTGTATTTGGAGGAGACTCACGCATATTGCTTCTGTTGCTCGTCCAATGCTTTCTTTATTGCTACCAAACTAGCTTCTACTTTCGCCAACTGGGCTAATTTTTCATTAAGAAGTTTCATCGAGTCCTACAGCAACCAAAACTTTTACTCATACACCTCATACATTAAATTTATACTCATACTTACGTTATAATCAGCTTCAGCTGCTGCTAAAGCAATTTTCTTAGGCGCAACTACTTTTGCTACAACGTCATACTTGCTAATAGCTATTACCCATCTGCACAGGCCCTCACAAGCTGTTGAAGCCGTTCTAATTTTCTCTGGTACAAACGCCTCATTATTCAGTATACGCTGATGCAGTTTTGCCATTATGGCCGGTGGAATATTGTCCTTATCATAGTTCAATAAACTGTCCAAAAATTTAATGTCACTTAGAACCCTTTTGGAAGGCCCCCAGTAGTCTTCTATGACACCCGTACCAGCTGGATTTGGAACACGTTCAGGCTTGACGTCCTTTAGAATGCAAACTGCTTCCATAACAATGCGTACACCGATTGGAGGACTCTTCATCGTTTTCACTACAGCGATATCTGCCAAAGTCAAAGTGTTCAAAGCTTCCAAAGCGACATTAAGAATTGGTAAAGCTTCTGATAGCTTAGCATCGCACTCAAGTTTAATTGCTTCAGCTTTTTTAGCTTGCTCGCTAGCGATCGCTTCATCTTTCTTTACAAGTTCACGTTGTTGGGCAGCCAGTTCACTATCAGCAGTGACTTTGGCTACTTGTATCGCCACCTGTATAAAAATTAAAGAACTTATTAATTAAGCAACAAATGAAGACGTTCCGAGTTCAAACTGTGCTACGTTCTAGTGATTTTTCCGAAAATCACTTAAGAACCACCAACCATTTTGAAGACTACAACCATTATATATGCCCAAAATATATCTTAAAGACAGAACTATTTACAAAAAGAATGCCTGGATATTGCGGGTTTTTTTATATTTCTGACCCTTGTTGCGGGTTTTTTTATATTTCTGGCTTAAAAATTAACAATAATAAGAAACTGGCTTAGTAACAAACGAATAATTAAAGTCGAAATTGATTTTATTGTTTTTAAAAATTATTTCCAATGAAGATCAATATACGTTTGCATACGTTTGAACCAATATTCAAAATTATAAAATTTTCCACTCTGAAACGGAACGTTTTGAAGGCAACAACCTCTTTTTCGGATTTCGAAAATCGTTGACCAAGTAATTTTTTCTTATTTTCGGGAATACAAAAATTATTTGGTACCAAATGAGGTCTGTACGACGGTGAACCATCAATTCCATTTATTGCCTGGTTGAAAAGGTCTTTTCCTTGGGCAGATGTATGAGAACTATGTCAGCTCTGAACAAGGGCGGTGGCAGGATGATAATTAGGGGGGTGCCGAAACCTTATAAATTTATTTTTACCATGTCTTTCATATCTTTACCATATCTTTTTACCTTATCTAGTTTCAAAGAAAAAGGAAAAACCACATATTAAAAAGGAATTACATATAGAAACTACTTTCAACGACATCGATTAAACAAAAAATCTAGCCCCTCCTGGCTACGCCCTTGGCTCTCAATAATTCGCCTCTTGTCGCTATGTCATGATGCTGAATAAATCACCTTTTCTTCGAATTTCTCCGATGACAAGCAGATGTGGCAAACAAATGGTCGTGTACCATTCAGAATTGACTGTCCTACGGTGCTCTAATCCCACTGTCGCCACATTATCAGTGATGCCGAAAAAACCTTCAACATTTGCTTCCATGTGCGTCTTCCTACTTTTGTTGGATTAGCTCGTTTTGGAAGACCCATACGGTCAATCTAAGGTATATTTCTTGCTTTATCAGTTCACACAAAGCATCGATATTTTCTAGCACAGCAACCGATTTTGGACGACTTTCACAGAATTCGTCCTGGAGGGAACGTTGGCGACGATTGAATTCGTTGTACTAGTTTTGTATAGTGCTAAAGGATGGTGCCTTATCGTCACATAATCGTAAAGAATTACATTCATACATGCATTCTTTTCGTATTCTCTTGACAAGACTCTCCACTAGATGACACATGAGAAAGCTTTTTTTAGAAAGCACAAAGCTCAAAAAAGCTGATTGAGTGCCCTGAGGTTTGCTTTGTGAAAAAAAAATGAAAAAAAATGTGAGGTTTCAACTCTAAAAAACATTCAAACATTTCAAAAAGCGTAATCCAAGCGTCTTTTTATTACAGTGGATGAAACATGCGTCCATCACTACACTCCCGAGTCCAATAGGCAGTCGACAGAATGGAGAGTATCGTATGAGCCCCCTCAGAAGCTTAGAGATAAACTCAACAATCTGCCGGTAAGCTTATAGCTAGTGTTTTTTGGGATGTACGCTGAATAATTTTCGTGGAATACCTTGAAAGTGGAAAAACAATTACCGGTGATTACTATGTGGTATTATTGGACCATTTGAATGATGAAATCAAGAAAAAATGCCCTCATAAAAAAAAACTTATTTTTTATCACGATAATACACGACCCTACACATGCGCAAAATCGATGGAAAAGATGCATGAATTAGGCTACGAGTTACTGCCACATCCACCATACTCTCCAGATCTGGGCCCTAGCGACTATTGGCTTTATCCAAACTTGAAGAGATGGCTACAGGTAAAGCGGTTTTGCTCAAATTATGAAGTCAAGCGCGAAACAAATGGGTATTTTGAGGAGTTAGAGATGGAGTGCTATTATAAAGTCATGGGCCCAATCACGATCGCCGACGGAAGCCCGTCGGAAGACATTGTGCTGAATCTCACTAAAAATACAATCGAGGTTTCCGTCGGAAATTCGAAATTTTCCGTAGAAAAAAATACAATCACTTTCTACGACGGAAAAGATCGATTTTCTGTCAAATTCACTCACTTAAATTTTGAATGTGAGATTGTAAAAAAATAAAATATGAAATTTTTTGAACAAAAAAATTACAACAATAAGCATATAAGAGCAGCACGGAAAATAAATTTATTTATTTGGTTTGATTTGGGCGAGTTGTGCTTCAATTAATTCTTTTTCCAGTGCAAACTTCTTCAAAGTTTTTCCATAAAGCTATTGTGCATTTTTTTTCTTGGAAGTTTTCCTCTGGTGCTTCGGCTATACGTCGCGTATAAGATTCAATGCCTGCAAAATATACATAATTGGTCTTCAAGTAATTCATTCGTGGATATCCTCTTTCGTTTCCTAGCAAGAGGCTCACTTGCAGCAACTGCATTTACGTCTTTAAAAATTAGGAATGTTGATACAAAATCTTACAATGTTTTGAAACATCTTACCATCACTTTCAGCATTCTCCTCGTTTGAAACAGCGTGGTGCGCAGATGTTGAAAGTGTTGTGGATCCACTTCCTCCATTTCCAAAACTTCTTCCCCTCTTTTCTAATCCCTTTCCTAGTTTGGAAAGGTGTGTTTTATGTGTCTTAATTTTTATCCTAATTCATGTCATAGTCCTTTTCCGGTGGTGGTGGTGGTGGTGGTGGTGTTGGTGGTGGTGTTGTTGTTGTTGTCGTTGTTGTTGTTGTTGTTGTTGTTGTTGTTGTTGTTGTTGTTGTTGTTGTTGTTGTTGTTGATGTTGTTGATGTTGTTGTTGTTGTTGTTGTTGTTGTTGTTGTTGGTGTTGCTTTTTTTTTGTGTTCTGACAATCAGCTGTGTTTTGTTTTGAATAATAAACTACCACGGGTTTTTTATTTTCATGGGATTCTGATATCATTACAGAAACAAATAAGTTTTCTTCAATTATTAGAAATATAATCTGATAGTTTTACCACAAATATGTTTTTTAATGTTACACAGCTAATTTGCGTTTCATAGTCACTTATGAAAGCATAAGTTATACATTAGTTCTTCAAAAAGTCCCATATGTCCTATTTCTTAGAACACTCCATTGTGAATACTTTTCACTCACTTCGAAAATATGACAGCGAACATCGAAATTGAGAAGAAGAATGTTTTCGTGTTATTTACTTTATCCCTTCCCAACGGAAATCTCGATTGAAATTTTTATCACGTCGGGCGGAAAGCTTCCCGACGAGCGGAAAATCCGACAGTATCGCGATTGGGCCCCATAATAAAAACTTTTTAACAAAAAACAAAACCCATGATACAATTATAAGGTAAGCTCATTTTAAGATGGCTGCTCAATTGAGAAATTTTGCAACAACAAAGCTGTACGAGCTACGAACGTCAAACGACAAAAGCACCAACAACAACAAAGCAAAACGAAAAGCTATCAGCTGATTTTGACAACTAGCGCACCCTGCTCTTCAATATGAGCCTACCTTGTAATTGTATCATGACAAAACCGACTTCAAAATCACTACAAAGTAAACAAATAATTTTAAATAACTTTTCCCATTAATTTCTTGGTCAAATTTTAAAAGTTATTTATATGTATTATATTATATTGAAAATCTTATCATTTTCATTTCTTCTATTTTGTTTTATTATCATCAATATATTAATTGCTTTATGTATATAAAAGCTTTGAAGTCGAGCATTTATGTTAGCTTTCAAGAAGATTTTACTATTATCGCTCATCACCACATAATATATAGGCGATATTCTGTAATGAGACGCGATACGTCACACACATTTCCAAAATCTAAAACACTATAACTTGGCTCTTATGACGCTAAACTCTTAAAATAGAACTAAGCTTTTATTCTTTTTCGATAAACCATTTAATAATTCCCTCGAGTTACACATTGAACTTAAATAACTTAAATAAAATACTTACAGTATCCGAAGCAGCTTTGAGTTTAGGTTCTAGAGCTTTTAGCTGTTCCGACATAATACCAACTTGCAGAGCTGCGGTATCCAGTTGGGAGATACCAGTCAGATACCGGTTTTTATTTTTTAATATCGAACTAAGTATGAACTCTTTTATTAGTTATGAACTCTTTTTTTAGTTGACTTTGACTTACGTTCTCTTCTGGCTAAGCAACCCCTTAAAAGTTTGAATAAGCTCTAAGTAGGATGTTGGCGTTACATAATTATAACGCTTCAATCGGAGGAAGAAAGATTCCGATAAAGCTTGTGTCGTGGTATGGAACTCCATACACATATCGATGGCTACTGAACGCTCCAGACTTGTGAGTTCTTCCGACGCTAAGAAGTTCGTAGACACGGCTAAAAGAGCATCTTCCGGCCAAGGTTGAAACCAATCTATGGTGCAACAATTAACAATTGATGGAAATTTTCGTATACGAATTCGCAATGAGTCCCCAATCGGTGACATTGCCAGGACAATATGAAGTTGATCTCTGCATGTCTTAGATAGAAATGGAACTATGAAGGACTTTGTAATAAGTGCTTCCACTAACTTACTGTTATGAAGAAGTTAAAAAGAGCAACTGGACTACCGTCCGTTTGAATGGACTTGTCTCGCTGTTTGTCGATTTGTGCCATTTTTTCTACAACATCAATCTTCTCCTCATTCGAAAACAGGTTAGGAACTTCTCCAGAGTTCAATAAATTATTAATGTCCTCCAAAAATGATTCATCTTTTATCTAGGGTGAAAGTAACTCAAGGAAGGTAAGATATAAAAACGTGAGTGAGTGTGTGGACAAAATCAGAATTTAATCGCACCTGCACATCAGTAAATAAGAATACACCATGCATGTCTGATGAACATATCCTTAAGAATATAAGCTTTAAGTCGTCGTGCCATTCAGTTGGTCCATATTGTCGAGTGATCTCTACTTGAAAGAGTTCATAGTCACAAATATGCGAAGCCAAGCGAGTTAAGCTCTGACGACCGGAGCCACCAACTCCAATGAGCAGAGCATGACTACGCGGCTGCTTTATTATGCGACAAATTCTCGACAAATGTTCAATGGCAAATCGGAAAAGCACCAAGTTCATCGGTTTTTTCGACATGTTGTTGTACTCAGTCAAATATGCCTCTACGACATTGCGTAACTCTTCCAAATCTTGGACTTCAATATAGTTCTTGGTATCGGCTTTGGGATTAGTAAAATCGCAGTATATGAGCTGACGGAAATCTGCCTCCTCAAGCTCTCTTCCTTTCGGCACTAGGCGTTCGAACAGCTCCGAAGGTTCTGTATTGAGATAAGTTACTATCTTATCACACAGCGATGTAAACAGCCAATGTCGATCACCATCCTCTACAAGTCGATCGCCATAGACGCGAAGAACTTCGTGCACCCAGAGTCTACGCATTGAATTGAGATCTTCAGTTGCCTCGGGTACCGAAAGTAAAACTCCTTGAATTACTCGCGCAAAGTCACGCAAGTTAAAGAGGTAATGGGACTTAGCTGGAGTAGGCAAAAGATTAAGTTTGGCCTCATTATAAATATGCAATGTTGCACTGACAATTTCTTCAATACAAGGATCAAATTCTTTGCCAAACCCCCTAAATTGGATGGGGATTATGTAATATATATATATAATCTTTAAGAACATGTGAGTAAAAAGTGAAAACTTACCTGGTATCCAGATGCCATAACACTATCTTACTAAATATTGTAGTCAATAGAGCATCATTGAACTCATCGATAGCAATAACGTTAAAGTGTCGTTGAAATCGCGGTGATACAGTATTTCCTGTAGACGGTGGGCCCATAGCGCATATCAAATGCAAGTCAATTAACTTCATGGGTATAATATTTTTACGATCATACCACATCATGTGGTCCAACAACATTCTAAGTAGTTCTATGGGTGGCTGAGCACCAAAATATTCTTTCAATGGCATTGAAATGTCATCCACAAATATAACAAACTTTTTATTCAACGGTGGACCAAAAACGCCTTTACGGCGTTTGTCCAACTTAGACATAATTAAGTCCTGCGTTTGATTCGCAGAAGTCTGAGCTGAGAAACTGATAAGCAGTGGTTTAAAAATATTTAAATCCATTTTTTTCAGCATAAAATCAATGGCATAACAACTTTTACCCGTACCCGTAGGACCGACAAACATGAGAGGCTTGCTATGTTTTGTCAAAAGGTCCATCAAAGCATTAATGCGCACGTTTTCATTGGTTGTGATTATAATTTGGTTAACTGGTATATCCCTGGATATCGGTGGAGCTACGGCAACATCGTCTTGCCAAGGTTTCCATTTACCTTTTCCCTCTTTGATAAACCGATAATCGAACACAGATCCTTGTTTAGGAATGGGGAATATGAAGGGTTTAGCCATAACAGGCACCGCCAACACTTCCGGTATTTTGTACAATTCATACAAATTTGGTGGAAATGTTTTCTCCATTAAATTGCGGAAAATAATAGAAAATTTTTCCCGGCTGCTGGAATCCAAAGAGCCACCTAGCGACCATATGCATGAGAACAAAAAAACACCCTCTATTTGAGCTCGCATGTCTAATTCGGAAAGACTTTGAATATACTTTTCATCCTTGAAGTCATCTATGAAGCATTCAAAGAAATTCATTAATGCTGTCATCAGGTTAGCATCCGAAGTCGGTGCGATTTCCCGCCAAGTTTTACGTACCAACCACAGAAGTATTGGACAGAAACGGTAAATTAGTAATGAGATAATTTGCCTGATTGAGACACTCAAGCTTGGCGGCAGCACATTAATCCAAGAGGTAACCAGTGGTTCCCAGCCCAATGAAGAAGGTTCTAAGTAAATCATACCACATCTGGATACAGTAGCTGGCGAAGCTACATCCAAGTCCATGGGTTCAAAAATGAGGTTCGTAGTTGGAGCCAGTTGAATAATCTCACCGGACATCAGACACAGTTTCTTGTTGTCATCCAACACAGTGTTCATGTTCTCAATCCATATCGCATCTACAGGGCCATCGAAAACCAACCACTTACGATCAGGAGTTTCAGACACAGCAAACTGTCGGTAACTAACAGCGAGCACACCATCGCTCCATTCATGCGACACAGCATCAAACTGTCCATAAAGTTGGCCCATAGTTATAGCCTTTGGATTAATTACCGTATAAATAGCACGATTCTCGGGAATACCCTTAAGAATAGTCAATATAGCGATATGAAACGATTTCAAGATTTTGAATATAACAGTTAACTTGCCTTTTTCTGCATACATCCCAAAGCCTCAGCTAGAACTCGATAAACTGTGGTCTTACCTCCAAAAGGCATGCCCACCAACATCAAACCATGACGCACTACAATCATTTCATACAACTGAAGGATAATTGTTTTAAAGTGTTAAAAAATCCTCCTCTCTTCTATCAACTATTGTTATGCTTACTTGTTGCACTTTTTCCAAGAAGAAATCAGTACATTGCTTGTTCTTCTTCTCGCATATCAATTTAACGCATTCGTTAAACAGCACATAATCAGCCTCAGGCAGTATAACACCCGGGAACAAATCTGATGTAATACCCTGAAACAGTGGCACATCCTGGTTTAAAAACTTTGGCAAATTGACATCCTTGATGGAACGCAACACCAGAATATCCTCAAGTTCATCCCGATAACGTAGCTTAAGAGCTCCAGCTGCTTTCAATACAGACTTAACAGCACGCATACCGTAATCGTAATGACACTGGGTACTCAACTGCTCTGAGCACAGACGGTAAGTAGCAACTATTTTGACTGCTAAAGGTTTAGCAGTTAGGAAGCCATAAGAATAAAGTTCAATCTCAGAGATAAGAGCGTAATCCGGAACCATCATGGCCACCGAGCGGAACAATGCCTAGTGATAATAGAATTGCTAAAATAGAATTCGTTAAGAGAAATTATTGCATGATTAACCTTGAGGTTATCTGGCAGCTCAGAACGGCCAGCATAGCCAGGATTCATGGTAATGAAAACAGCACAAGTCGGATCCAAAGTTAAAGTTGTGCCTTCGAAAACAAGTTTTGGACTTCCAGAATTAATACCACGCTGAATCGTCAGAATCTAAAATTTCACACGAGAAGAAAGTGACTTTTACGAATGGACCTCTTGTACATATCTACCTGTTGAGCTACTACAGACAGCACTTCGAGGTCAATGCGGTTAAACTCATCAAAGCAAGACCAAGCTCCACACGAAGCCAGTCCTTTGAAAAACTTGCCCAAAGCAAGGTAGTCCAAGCCATCGGAGCAATTAAACACCACACATTGTTTCGCAACGGCTTTTGCCAAATCCTTGGTCGTTTCCGTTTTACCCGTACCAGCAGGACCTTCAGGGGCACCACCCAAATGAAGATTCAAAGCACTAAACAATGTACGATAGCATCGATCAGTCAAGGGGGTGACAACCAGACGTGTCGTGTTTCCCAAATATTCATAGCCATATTTAAGCGAACAGTTGATCATTCGAGTGTCCAGGTTGTTATCCTCCCAGTAGTAGCGCAGCTGTATAGAAAGAACACACAAATATGAGAAATTCCTGTTAACGTTTTCGTCTCTCACCTGACATAACCATTGAAAATCATTAAGTTCTGAAATTTCCATTTCGACAATCTCCGCCAAGACATCACGAGCATGCACATCAAGCACAACCAATGCACCCAAAGTTATTCGGTTTTGAGTATTCAAGTCACCACGAACTAAGTCCACAACGCCGTTGATCTTAAATCATAAAGGGGGAAACATATAACATAACCCTCACTTAAACAAGATTCGAATATGGTAAAAAATCCCAAAATTATTTGCATTAAATCACGAACCTGCTTTTTGCACAGCTCCAAATATTTTTCCAGGTTTTTCACTGGGGTTTTACTCAAAAAACACTCTGTTATTCCCAAAGTCCAATATGTCAATGAGATTGATTGAACCAACTGCCCGGGCCAAGCCAACACCCACTTCTCGCGGACCATATTCGGATAACTATAGAACGCCTCACTCATCTTGAAATGTACACTCTTCTTCATGGAAATCTCCAACTCAAGCAACCATTTCTCGACCTTGCCACGTGCTTCCATTGTTAAGATAACAATAACCAGTTGAACTTCTTCGCGTTCAGATGACCGAATTGCAGTGATTTCCAAATTCTCTGTAAAGTTGAGTGTTGCAATTCCCTCGAAACATTTTTTGAGATGAGGCTGCACACGTGTGGGATCTTTTGTCTCTGACAGAATTTCCAATAACTCATCATTAGACAAGAAGAAAAAGCGTGGGAAGTAGAGTCGTTTCTTTTCGAGATACTAAAATGCAATTCCATTAAAAGCTTTGCTCGAGGTTCGACCGAATTTGGACTTTAATTTTAAATACTTACAGCATTTAAGCCCTTTTGAATGACTTCCAGCAAGTTATTAGCCTTCTTCAGTTTCTCAGCCATTTTATCTATTTCGACAACAGACATTACTTTCGGATTGGCTACTACCTGCTTCATGAGATCTTTCCATATCTAATACAACAATATGCGAAATAGGAAATTGAAATAAATAATTGGTTCATCTGAATTAGGAAAATTCAAGTAATACATTAAAATTCGGGAAAAACACCAATATATGGTGATATGCATTTAAAAGTTTATGTCTTCAACAAACATAAGAATATAATAATTACCAACTGGAGCAAACCTTACATCCTATTCTAGAGAGAATTATCATGGAAAAATGTTAAAACATTTTCAAATATTTCACACCTGAACGTTATCTAGCCACTATTTAAAGATAAACGTTTGGTCATAATATCGATTTTATCCATAGGATAAGCCAGAAGGACTAAGAGAGTTTAAAGCTGAAATTTGGTTAAGTCTAGTGTGGCGTTCATTCGAAGGGTACACCTTCGAGTTCTTCCTTGCACTGCGCAATTTGGAATTGTTATCGGCTCAAGCTAATATGAAGACCTCATCTTTTTGCAAATGGTAAATTGCACAATTTTAGAACAGCTATTCTTGACATTTCTCACCCCAAAATTGTACAAATTCCATCTGCACATGCCTTTTTATAAGAACATTAGCATACTTTTAGGGACTTCTCAAATTGAGTTTTGATAAACACAGAAACAAAGTTGAGTTTAGTTGAGTTCTATCCTGCAAAATTGTACTGAAAAACTCAAGAGTTTATTTTCGTTCAGAGGCAAAACTCAACTTTATACTGGAAACTCAAGCTAAACTCTCTGTGTAGACATGGCATCATTCGAAACAGGTTTGTGTTCTTGCTAACTTCAAAAAAGCTTTTTTGTTTTTTGAACAGAGTTCTGAAAAAAGCTGTAAAATTTGACATATTCAATAAAAATAAATACTAATTTTAAACAAATAAAAATTTAATACGGAAATAAAATAAGAAATTAAAATTGCCTCTCCTTTATGAGTGGCCTTGGCCGAGTGCAGCCGCTGTTTTCTTAATTTTTGCTATTTTCTGACATTTATTTGTGTTATATTTTGTGTATCGACTAAAAGTAACACCAATAATTTCGTCAATCGCTAATATCGGTGCCAGTGTTGCAAGATTAGGGGAATTCCGCCTAGATTTAGGGGTTTTTTAACTGGTTTGAGGAATTTTAGGGGTAATAAATCTTTAGGGGCTTTTTTAAGGTGACTTCAAATTTTCTAGGGGTATTTGGAAAATTTACCTTTGGAAATAAAGATTTATTACTTTTCCTTAAAAGTATGCAAAAAAATTAGGAAAACTACTTTTTCCTCCATATTGTGTAAAAAGCGATTTCAGCAACGCTTTATAAAAACAGCTGAATTGGCAACACTTCAAATAAATTACCAATCATTTCCCACTTCATTTCAAACTCGCTTCGCGCTTAACTTGCAACTCTGGGTAAATATTAAAAACAAAGCAAGTATGGAAAAAACTGACGAAAAGAAAATGTATGCCCAAAAATATACAAACAAATGGGAGACGGAGCCTGCTTTCAAAGGTAGAACTAAATTTAAAAGCCAATTTCAGCTTGGACAATTGAAAGCTACAAAGCAACTTCCTGAGCTTGTTGAAGACGTCCAACAGCTCAGCCCTTTAAAAACATAGGAACACATTAACAATTTGCATTGCAGTTGCGCTACTCTTCAGCTACCCCTTGAAGCTGAAGTTTTAACTCAATAAATTTTAAGTTATTTACAATTGTATTTTTGTATGTTTTTCGAAAAAAAATTTTAGGGGAATTTAAGGGGGATTTGAAATCCAATCTAGGGGTAAATGGTGAGAGGTATCTGGCAACACTGATCGGTGCATATATTGAATAAATTATAACCTATAATTTTTATTAATCGTAAGATAATTTTTATTGCTGAGCAATAAATAAAAATCTAAATATACTTATTAAACTTTTAGTTTTTGGATATTTTTTTTTTTTTGGATTCGCCCGGAGGTAAGAAATCTTCATAGATACGTATGACCCGCGCCATACGCATGCACGATTTACATTCTAAGAAGTTCCCGGATCAGCCGGACTGATAGAATGCACCTACGTGCTAAAACTTACCACCTGTTGGCAAATAATAGCCTCCACTAAGCACAATTGCTTGGCCTTTCAGCGGAAATTAAAATTAAATAAAATTTGAGAATTTTTTGTGCTTATGTAAACTTCATAAACATCATCGAATAAAAGCACATTCTTCATAATACGAAGCAATACAAGACAACATCCAAAGTTATATATCGCTTACGATCTCTAAACAGATTTAATTTACTCGTGCCATTATATGAAATGGGACTTTTTTAGTAAGACTATATTAAAGAGTAAATCAATTAACCACTTAAAAACCAACTTTTTTGTGTTTTGCAAGTTTCACTTCTACCGTGCATGGTGGCCACACACAAATTTTTTTTTTTTTTTGTTCTATTAAGTTTGGATCCTGACCTTCAAAGGGAAATAAAATATTATGTCATTGAAATGACCTGCTTGAAATCTATTGCAACAGTCAATCTTTTCGAGGATATTTTCGACTTCTTTTTACATATTACTATCGCACGGTTTTAACAACACCGCCTCATAGCCTCTCAAAAGGCTTGTCCTGGAAACTCCACATGCAATAGGGCGTAATGATAGAAACCGATTCAGTTTGATTAGCGATAAGAATTTGCGAGTGGATGAAAAAAAATTTGGATATTTTTTTTTATTTTTTAATAAAAAAAAAAAATCACCTCCGTGACCTTTTGTAAACGCAAAAAATCGATTTTTTAAATCATGCAATTGCAATGTATTAAAAAATTGCAGATAATTTGAATACGAATATTACTCCTTAGCTATCTACTAAATTTTACATTTTTTTATGCTTTTAACAAAAACAAAAAAAAAATCCCTACCGATCTCAAGTGTTCCACACTCCACTTTTTCATTGTTTTCTGGGTTCCTGAACTGATAGAATTAAATGCATTCATCGAAATGGCTATTTCGCACATCCTGGAATTATTCTTTTGGCGATGAGCAACGACGATCGAGAACCGATTCATTCGTTTTCATATCGCCGAAATTTAGATACGCGCAATGCATTATCCGAAGCTGCAGTTTCCGTCATCCGTGAGTTGAAAGTTCCAATGCTGAACTTCTTGTGCATGGACTATGTTGACATGATACGCTGGCAAAAAGTTTCGCCCTGCCAAAAAGCACCACAAATTTTACGCAGTCTTCTGATTACAAAAGACAAAACTGTACGATCGGCGAAATATAAAATCACTGATCCTCAGTAAGAAGCTAGGCCAAAGTCCTTTCAAGGGCTGAAATGACCAGTTATATATTTATTTTTATTTTTTTTTTTTATCCTCAGTTCGAATGAAAATCATAAATGTTGCAGGAGAAGAAAATAACCTCGATATCGAGCTTTGAAGCTTACCGTGTCATTCGCAGGCCGTAGAAAGTGCGTCAGAACAGTGATAGAGGCCTCAAAACACGTTTCGAGCGAGTCCCAATGTGTGTGATACATTATAGCTAAACTTACCCACCGATGCGTGATACCATATTTTAATACCAAAAATCAGTTTGCTGCCGACAGAAATTATTTTGCTTTCCAACCAAAACTTTAAATTCAAAGTTGACTAAAAGATAACTCCATAAAAGATCCCTATTTTTGCTTATTATTTTTAACTTGGTCTATTCTGGTCCGAAAGTTAAGTGTTAGCTACATCAAACGTAAAAAAATTGAAGCAAAGTAGGGTATATTGGGGCAGTTAGGCTGGTATGGGTTAGGATAAAGTCTTAGAGTTAAGTGTTTTGAACTTAAAGATGAGTAATGCATTAATGAAAATTGGTGTAGAACATTTCAATATCGTATCTGGAATAGTTCATTTAGTAAAAATCAAACAGTAAAAAAATAGGAATTTTGATACACCTTCGATTTTTCTTATAAAAATATATATCTCGGGAAACTGATGTCTCAGATAGTTAAGCAGTATACCAAAATACTGTTTTTTATTACATATCAATTACGTTACTTTAATAGTTTGGATGCTATGCGGCAAAAATTACAAGAAAACGATTTTTCGCGTTTAAAAAAATTAAAAAAAGTATCCAAATTTTTTTTTTTTTTTCATCCATTCGCAAGTTTTTATCAGTAAGGAACTTTGATCAGGAATAAAGTTCGAGAGTGTTATTCCCTAACATGCAATAAACACAAAATAACAAAAAAAAAAAAAAAATTAAAAGGCAAAAAAAATGTTAAAAAGGCATTCATGGTATTTAATTGAAATCAGGACTGAGCGTGCGCTCTACGCACAACAATGAATGTAATGGTTTTTTAATTGGAAAAGGGCACTAGAAATACTGTGGTGTTCCTATCACACCATTTGTATGGATTCCAAAATGACCAAAGATGATCACCTCATTTCACAGTTGATGATAGTAATTTACCTTGTCCACAGCGCTAAAACGTCTGCTTTCTTCTGGCATTTGATGTTGAATATCTGGGCTAGAGAAAATAGGTTCCAAATACATCCATGTCGACTGAACTAGCAACCATTCGTCCAAAATTTCCTGTAGCATTAGCAATTTCGTCTCCCATTTACTAAAAAAGCGAAGAAGTATTAAATTACAAACTAATACATTTTTTTTAATTCCTCTATACATATATAACTACATATAAACTTTTAATGAAAGCAGAGCTGAAATTGAAATGGCCACAAATTCAATGGATTTTAGCAAACAACTAGCAATAGTTTTGAAATGTGGCTTAAAAAGTAAGTATCTTGTTATTTTCAAGCTCGCTAATGGCGACCAAATATACCACGTCCCCAATGCGAAACTTTTGTTTAATCAACTTTTTTTCAAGAAATTTACATAATTCTAAAAGATATATTTTGCTTACAGAATTTCGCTCTCAAACGGTTTAATGTACGGAGAACTCTTCATTGTCTGTGTTTTGATTATTTGGTCGTCTAGAAGGATCTGTATATCATCCACTGCAGATAACTTATATGTACCAGTATCTCTGAAAAAAATTTATAAAAAGTGGTAGTCAAAGATTTTCTTCCCGCACCCACTAAGAAAATACCTGTACGGAGAAACTGTGAATGTGATTTCTTCCCACTCTAGGGCCATTTTTACCATTGCCTTTTCCAAGTTGTTCTCCTTTGTAGCGCTCTCCGATATTGTTTCGAATTTAGGCACATATTCTTCAAGCTGATATTCGATGATTTTCGCAAGGGTCAATTCAGGCGATACCTTAATCGGAAAACCAACAATTTCCGAAACTTGTTCCCAATGGCGCTCTTTCATGCCCGGATTGCCCAAAGTACTTATGATGGGCATGTGTTCACGTAGTGCGACTATTTTTTCTTTAACCTATACAAAATAATTGCAGTTAGGAACAAATATTCCAAAACGTATGTCTTTCTCAAACTCACATCTTGCATTAACTGGTTTGAAGCTGGATTGTCACCAATTTGCTTTTCCAGTCTTTGTATGACACGGTATGTTGTCGAAATATCAGTTTCAATCTCATCTGGATCATAAGAACCAACTTGAGAATTCATCCACAAATCTTGTTTGTCCATGAAATCCTGAGATGTATCGAACAAGGTCTTATAGGGCTTCAACTGTTCGTGAGTCTTCTTCCTTATCGGGTATTGTGATAATTCCCAGCCATATGCTACCTCCTCTTCATTGATTCGGTCTATGGTATCCATTGCAACCACTAACCGATTATCCAGAATACCTGCCTTTCTTTTATACTTTGCCAGATGCTTGATATCGCCCCAGTTTTTGTAGTCTTGAACCTGTTCATTGCAGTTTTGTAGCTCTCGACGAAAGGACTCAATTCGTTTCCTTAGATATTCTTGGTATTGAACAGCTTTTTCGGCAATAATCCGACGATGTTCCTCAAAAATTGATGGCAATCTGAGATACCATTGAATGGTGTTGGTATTGTTTTTAATTTCCAGTGGAGAGTAGAGTGTGTGATCCATTAGCCAGAGAATGTAGCCCATGTTCTTTATTTTTGGGGAGGAAAAACAAAAGAAAATTCAATAAACTATTAAATAAAAGGAACAAAAAGCTAAAAGAGCCCAAAAATACTGCTGCTCCTAACTACTTTCCCGAGGAAGGTGCCCAGGTTCTGAAAAAACAATGCTTCTATTCATTTAGTGATCACGAACCACTCCACAGACTTTTCATTTACAACGGTATCGAAAAAGCACTCCTTGACTCTCAATCAAGCATCATGCCACTTACCACTTTGAGTCTCTGCTCCATTTCAAACATTGTTACTTTCTCCGTGTGAATAACATACGACTTAAGACTCATTAACTCTGCAGTGCTTTGAGGCACTGTGAGGGCTTTCTTTGCAATGGCCTCATATTCTCTGCCCAGCCTCAGAATTTTATTTTTCTGTTCCGTGAGCATTTTCGAAAGCAACTGATTCTGCATGTATCTCGCAGATCGTTCCAAATTATTTATGAATTTTGTACGATGAAACTCATACAAGCCCATTCGTATAACACCCCAGATTTCCTTGGCTATTTGGTCCTCTTTCTCGCGATATTGATACACCATGTCACAGTATTCTTCAAATGATGGGTCCACATCTATAAACTTTGCTACGCGTTCCGCATCAACACCATTAATAAGATCAATGAAATTATCAAAGTCCTGTAGACGAAGTTCGGGTCCAATGCGCTGCTCCTCCAGCATAGAGCAGACACGGTTGCGTGCATTTTCTATAACTGATTCGGGTATTATGGGTGATAAGTTCTGCTTGCGTGATATAATAATATCAGGATAAATCTTGGTTTCTATGCGTGGCATTTGTTGGATGCTATTAACTATTGATTCCATCACACGCATTACTTCACTCTGTATCTTGGCGAATGGCGGATTAAAAACTATTGTGTCCTCATCCTCCAACATAACAGATATTCGAATGCCTGGGTTGCTTCTCTAAAAGAAACAGACAACGACTTCTGGAATAATCTAACAGTGTTGAGTAGGAAATTTCCTTACCTCGAAATCACACATAAAATCCGCAAATGCGTTCAAGCTGCGGATACAGATCTGCTCCAGCTGCTGTGTCATCAACGCAGCTATGCAATTAAAGAAATGTTCCAAAAGCTTTATACGTCTGATATCGGGCAGTTGTCCACGTTTTGTAGCACGCAAAAGAATCGCTTCAATTTCTTTATACCAAATTGATTCCAAGTTTTGTTTGGCGGAATCAATATCACTGTCACATATATACTAAGAAAATATAATGGATAAATGCAATTTATGCTCATTAGAATCAAGAAAAGATATTCGAACAAAAATTAAAATAATGTCAAATCAATAACTTGACTGTTAATATAAATTCAGTTTAGTGTCCCCAAAAGAATAACTGAAGCAAAGCAAACGGGCCGGACTAAAGTTCGGACAAGAACAGCTACAATAGAAGAACCCGATAACTTTAAGATTAATCCTATAAAATCAATCTGTCCTGTTCTGAATTGCGATTCAGAATTGCTTTAAAATCAGAATTAAATTCTGATCGGATTTAAAAAGGTGTTCTGCATTCCGATCGGAATCATAATGTTCGAAACAAAATTAAATCAGATTCGAATAAGTCAGAATCAGCTATTTTCTAATATGGGAGAAAGCTGTATTTTGGGATTTTTATACCCCCACGTTTAAAAAACGTAAATGGGGGTGTATTAATTTTGTCACTCCGTTTGTAACGCCCATAAGGAGGCGTGGTAGGTATAGAAAAGGATATATATTATTGATCAGCATCACCACCCGAGTCAATTTAGCCATGTCCGTCTGTCTGTCTGTCTGTCCGTCTGTCGTCACGATTACAGCCGTAATTTTCAAACTATCATCACGAAATTCAATATTTAAGCTTTTATCTAAAAAATAAAGTTCAAGTTCGAAAATGAGCCAAATCGGATGAAAACCACGCCTACCTCCCATACAAAATGCCTTTATCTAAACGGTAAAATTTCTTAGAATTCCACAAAAATTAATATATGGTCTTGAAATTTTGCATATGAGCTCCGATATTTAAAGTGCACTCTAAGTATGAAATTCAATCAAATGGGATGAAAACCACGCCTACCTCCCATACAAAGTGACTTTATCAAAAAGGTAAAATCTCTTTAAATTCCACAAAAAATAATATATGGACTTGAAATTTTGCATATTAACTTTGATATATAACATGCACTTTGTGTATAAAATTCAATCAAATCGAGTGAAAACCACACCCACCTCCCATACAAAGGGATTTTATAAAAAATGAAAGCGAATATTTTCTGTTAAAACTATGTATAACGAACATTTTTTTACAAATAAACATTTTATTGATGGCTTAAGACTTTGAATATACTTCGGTTCGGACGTGGGGGTATTTTAACTTCGGCCCAGTCGAAGATCATTTCTTACTAGTTTTCTTTAATTAGTTGCTCCTTTGCTGTTTTTGTTGAATTATAAGTTGAAATTGAAACATAAAGCAATAAAATTAGTTTTATATGTTTGGCTGTTGTTTTATGGGAGTGTTAGAAACATCCAGGGAAAAAATCCAAACTTAGAATTCTGCAAATCCACAGTAATCCTCTGCATATATCTGATTCAGCGTAAGTAGCGTTTTTAATTTCATTGCAACCCATTTTATAATACCTCTTTTTTTTTTTTGATTAAACTAAACCAACTCTCAGGGGATGCCCCCTACAAATGCGAAAGCATTGTTTTGATTCTGAAGAAGGGTGATAGTTAGTTGGAGGGTGGAAAGATACAGTAGTGTCGGTGAAGATTAGTTTTAAATTTACATAGCTCAGACCTGCTGGGGAACACGCTCGAAGGGAGATTGTTCCACAATTTTACTGTACGACCGAAGAACGATTCATCTCGGTAATGCGAGGTTCTATTGTGCATCAAGGCAATGGTATAGGGATGGGCTTGGTGAGCAGCCCGAGTGGACCTGGGAAACATTCGAGCTGATGGCGTCAGGTCATGTGTCTCCCTTGAACACTTCCCATGATAGTACCTGTAGAAAAGGCTTAGGCAACCTTCATTGCGTCGATGCCCAAGAGAGTTGAGAGAAGATGAAATTTTTTCATCTCCAATCAGATATATCGCATGTCGTTGAATTCGGTCCAGAAGCTCCAAATAAGATCTTGAAGCTCCTGCCCAAGTGTGTGAATTGTACTTAATTTTCGACCTAATATATGAGGTATAGATCACACGTAGATCAGTTGGAGTAAAGTATTTCTTACACCGTTTTAAAAAACCGAGGCACTTGACCGCTTCTTTCGACATATCGAAAATGTGATCATTCCAATGAAGATCATATTTGATCGAAATACCCAGAATGTCGAGAGCATCTGACTCCGCTAGATACACACCATTCATATTGATGGGAGCTAAGGGGCAATTCATTCGTTTGTCAGTTAACATGCAACATGCAACACTGTCTTGCTAGCATTAAACTCAACTTTATTAGCAAGCCCCATTCAGAGATTTTTTCCAAGTCATTAAGCAGTTGTCATTCATATATTGCCTCTTTCTCTCAATCTCCAAAGAGTTCGGGCGTTTTTTGAAGGAATATTAATGACAAATGCTGCTGTCGTCAGCAAACGAATGAATTGGGTTGTAAGTCAACGACAGAAGGTCAATGGGATTGAAAATCACTGTCAAAAAGCTGATCGGATTGAAACCGGTTTCACATCCGATTTGTTAGAATACAGAACAGGTCAATTCCGACATTTCCGACAGCTCCGATTCAAAGTTAAATGTCAGAATTAAGAACAGCTATAATCGGAAAATTTTATTTTACACGAGATCAAAATATGTCTTTCATGCTTGTTGCAAAATTAATAAGCAAGACCATAACACGCAAGAAAAACACTAGGAAAAGTGTTGTGCTCATACGATGTTCATAACTCCAAAATATGCCCCATAGGGTCGAGGAAGGTTGGGAACTGAGCCGAACGAGAAATTAGAATGAAATTTTTTTAAAGAGTTCCCACTCAAGTCTTCATTGATTGTAACATTTGAAAATCTACGAATTAGCGTTAATAGACTTTGACCCATTGATATATACTTTTACTTAAATATACACTGAAAAAAATGTTGACGAATTTTTCGTTTAAAAAATAGCTTGCAACAAATTCCGTCAGAGTAAAAGCAAACGTGTTTAAAACCTTTGAAAATATATGAAAAAAAGGGAAAATTATGAAATGTGTGTGAACATAATGTGTTCAATTTTAAGCTAATGTTTTTTTCAGTGTATATAAAAATAAACTGACCGTTTAAGTTCTTGAAAGGACTTTGACCGAACTTCTAATGATCAAATTGTGTTATGCGTGTTATTAAAAGTTTGAACACAATTGATCGAGTTGTGATTTGTTTTTACTTTACTTCGTTAATTTATTAGATATCAGGGAGTTCCACCCCAAATCCCTGGATCCAACACAATTTTAAGCTTGAGAATCTCTAATAGTCAAAATTTATGGAATATGCTTCAGATTGCAACTTTTTGTATTCAATCAAATAGTAAAAATATCTGTTAATTTTTGCTTATGATTCTTTCACGTTGTTGAATGTTTAACTTCATCATCAACATTTACAACAAAGATGGCGATAACAAAAATTGAGAGACACTTGAGCAAAAACTTCAGTAAGGCTCTTAAATGAACTTAAGTGTGCGAGGGCAATTTGAGAAGCCAGTAACTTTTTGCCCGTGTAGTAACTTTAAATGCAACACTGGTCCTGACAGCTTCCATCTGTTCATATATTACTGTCAAATTTTGAACAAGCTGCGTCATTTAGTTTGTGTATGACAGCGAGTGAAAGCAGAAAGCCATGTGAATTTCGACGAAAATGGAAAAAATTGAATCTCGTGTACTCATCAATCATTCTTTTTTGCATAAAACAAACCATCACCGAAACGAAGAAAAGGCTTGATAAGTACTATGGGGACTCTGCGCCATCAATTTCAGTGGTATACTGAGTCCGTTGTGGTCGTACCAGCACAAGTGACTGAACTGTTCTGGATGTTTGGAGAATGAAAATGCGTGAAATGGCTGATGGATGCCACTACTGTGAGTACTTTAAAGCACTGTTTTAGTACTTTAAAGCACCGAAGAAGTTTTTGAGCCGTTTCGTAACTGTAGACGAAACATGGATACATTATAAGACACCAGACACTAAGGAACAGTCAAAGCAGTGGACTTCTCCGAATGAACGAGCACCAAAGAAGGCCAAGGTGGGTCTGTCGGCCAACAAGGCCATTCACATCGTCATTAAAATTTATTACCTTTAAAAGGGTAAAACGATGACCGGCTAATATTATTCACAGCTGTTGAAAAAATTTGACATTTATTTGAAGCAAAAAAGACCACATTTGGCGAAGAATAGAGTACTCTTCCACCATGACTACGCACACATATTTAGTAGCTATAGCAAAAATCAATATATTGGGCTACGAACTGATACCTCTTCTGAAAAAATTGCTCGGCGGTAAGAGATTTCGGTCGACTGTTTTGAGGACCTTCATAAAACCTAATATTTGGAAGGAATTAAAGAAATTCAAATAAAAAACGCTGGACTAAATGTATCGATCTAAGAGGAGACTATGTTGAGGAATAAAACGGATGGATTTGTAACCTATGGTATTTTCGGAAAGAGAATTATATACCATAAAAACGCATAAGGAGGTGTGGTAGGTATAGCAAAGTATATATATTCTTCATCAGCATCACCACCCAAGTCGACTTAGCTATGTCCGTCTGTGCGTCTGTCTGCACCAAGGAAAAAAACAATAGTAAAATCACCTAAGCTGGACTTGGGTGAAGAGAATTTGTATGAAAATTAAAAACTTATGCTTATTCACCAAAGTAATTTATTGTTTAATACAAAAAAATGTCTAAAACAATATATTGTTTTGGTGAATAAACATAAGTTTTTAATTTCCATAAGTTTTTTTTCCACTCAAGCCGACTAAGGTGATTTCACTATTGTTTTTTTCTCGGTGTGTGATCACGTTTACAGTCGTTATTTTCAAGCTCACTAAATTCGATATTAAAGCGGATGTAAACCACGCTTATATCCCATACAAAGTGACCTACCTCCTATACAAAACATTTTATTAGCTGCTTAAGGTTTGAATATACTTTGGTTCGTGCCGTGGGGTTATGTATTTTAACTTCGATCAAGTCGAAGATAATTTCTTACTCGTTTTATATAATTCGAATGCTTGAATACAAGTTTTTTTTTTTTTGTTCGAGCAGTATTAGAATGTATATCAAAACACCTCTTTGCCTATTTGCCTCTTTGCCACCTCTTTTAGTTTTCAAGTAATTTTTTTATGCTTGCGCTTCTCTGTGATATGTAGAAACGCATTTTTAAATGTTAGGCTTAAAATTCATAAATATACAAGCTTACTATATTTCATAAATTCATTTATAAATTCATTTACATAGACGTATAAAATTTAATACAAAATACACAAAAGTAACAAATCAAATCTCTACTTTAGAAATACTCACTGTGAAATTGAACATGTGATAAGCTTCTTTCTGTTGAGATAAGCTTTTGCAATTAACAAAATAGAAGTCCTTGAATTTTATGTTGCATAAATCCATTATTGCAGCCACGCAGCGATGTAAACAGAAAAGATTTTTCTCAAGTTTGCTTCGATTTACTTCAAATCTTAAACAAGAAAATTTATTTTACATAAACTATGAAATAATTTAATTTTCTTTTATTATAAATTCATAATGATTCTTTTAAAATTTAGTGTCAGAATTGAGTAGACATATATCAGAACAAAAAGAAAGAAGAGTAGAAATAGTTAAAGAACTGAGCTCTATGAAATAAGGCCCCAGGAAATAAGAACCCAAAGCCAGAACGAAATAAGGCTCCAAAATGGGCCTTTATTTTATTATGAAACTAGAGGACCCGGCAAACTTCGTCCCGCCCTGAATTAATTTTTTTATTGAAATAATTCCGAGCAATCACGATCCCAACCGAAATTAATTTTTTAATGAACATTCACGATCGATAACAAATGGTGCCAATCGAATTTCAATTATTGATTGAATGGAACACTCTAATATCCCTTATTTACACGGAATGTAAGACGGTTGAAGGAATCACATGTCAGATCAATTCAATGCTTTTTGATAGACAACATTAGCAAAAGTAAACAAAGATGAAGGCTTTCCAACACGCGAACATGTCATATATTGTAAGCCATGCAAGAAGCTTAGGAATTTAAGATGAATAGTTATAGACATATTATACATGCATTTTTTACAAATAATTTAAGACACATTGTTTTGCACTAACATTTATTTGAGCAACATTTATATTGTTTCCATATAATTTTGTGAGCGGAACTTCCGTCCGCTTATTTATACCTAAAAAACTAAATGCACCTCCATGCTACAGGTGTAAAATAAGCTGCATTTGCATAGTCTACTTGCTCTCTCTCTTTATATGATCATACTGCTTTGCGCTCCATTATCTTTATATACATTATTATTACTCGTATGTTCTTTTTATTCTTAAGGTATAAAATAAGTTTGTGGCGTCCATGGCGTAGTTGGTTAAAGTGCGTGGTCGCTATGTCAAAGAACCTGGAGATCCAGGTTCGAACGCCAGTAGCGACAGAAAATTATTTGAATTAAAATAATTTTTCTGTACGGCCGTCACCTCTCTGCAGACAATGGCAAACCTCAGAGAGTAATAAAAATGCCATGTAAAGCTTCTTGAGAATAAGAACATTCCGTTCTTCGCCGTTCGGAGTCGGCGTTAAGCCTGTAGGTCCATTTCTCGGTCAATTGTGTACAAACTTAATAACACGCACAACACAATTGATCATAAGAAGCTAGGTCAAAGTTCTTTCAAGGGCTGAAATGGCCAGTTATTTATTCATTTTTTTTTTATTTTTATAAAATAAGTTTAGATTTGATTTAATCCAGCACACAGTGACATAATTAGTTCGAAAGATTGGCGTTGTGATTCATTGATTGAATTCTTGGAATGTGCACTTCCTCGCCCTTGAATTGGCCTACTCAAATGCGTTCATCTTTGCTTGAAAAACATTATTCTTGAGTTGCTTCACGACCAATTTTTTTCCCTTGCAGAATTTGTATTGATTCAGGCTCCGAAGCATGATAATAACAGATCCAACCTTCAGTGGTACATTATGTGGTGGTAATCCTTGCAAACCAATGAATTCAGCAACACTATTCGATAATTGGTTGCTTCGTCTGGACACATACAACTGATTTGAACGAATGTAATTGTGCAGAACTTTCATTTTGAATTATGAAATTAAAATCGAGTTTTTTTTTATTTTTTATTTTTCCATACAAAATGTATGGAACTTCGATTTTTCCGAGAAAATTCCAATTTTTTGCTGTTAAAAGCTAGCTAAAAGTGGAAACGAACAAAAAAAAACAAAAAAAGGGTTCTTATGTATGCCACTCTGTTTTTTTTATATATGACACTTATTCGGACATGACAATCTAATTGTTTTCATTATCCGTCACTCGCTGCTGTGTGGCTTACACGTGTATAAGCTCGCCGAGCATTTGACTGATTTCGTAGACCTATGTCAGGCTCGTCCCCTCCTTGGAGTTGTTATGAACACTGTACGACACGAAAAATTACCAATTTAAATTCTTTCGATTCTTTTCCTTCCTTCCTTATTTTCTTTTTGCCTACACCACATCAGTATTGTGGCGAACAAAAAAAAAATTATTAAAATCGGCCGAGCCATTTCCGAGTTTTAGCAAAACCAACGCACGGCAATTGATAATTAAATATTCAGAGAATAGAAGATAAAAACACGATTGGTTTTTGTCAAAGAAAAATATAATAGGCTGCTATAATTCGATTTCAGTAGATTGTGCTGTCATATCATTTTATTGCAAATTCTATTAGGAAATTTTTGTAGTACATTTCAATTTGAATAAAAAAAGTCAGCTCAACCGTCAGTTTTGGTTTAAGGCTCGATCCTCACAATGGGTAAACAAATAATATTTTTTGTTAAATTTTTTTTATTTATTGAAATGACAGCTTGTGTGTTCTTTTTGGAGTTAAAAGTGAATATGTTGGAGCTTTCTTCAAATAGGGGTTTATTAAGTGCTCAAATTAAATTTATCAACGAAAAGAAATTGAATGAAATATATTCAAAAACAACGGAGTTATTTTGAACGAAAGTAGGAAATACGAATTTCTGATAGTTTTTTGTTATTCTAAGGAAACGATGTTATTAGAAAAAGACGCTGTACTAAAATGTTTTGCAATTTTGAAGATATGTGAATGCTTTTGGTGTTAAAATAAGAGAATTTTCTTTTGATTATTTAGACGAACAGTTTCGCTAATAAAAGTACGCTGGTAGGATAATTTGCGATTTTTGTAAAGGGGCGGAAGAAGGGGCGTGGTCAAAACAAAGTATGCTGTAACCTTATCTATGATTCAAGTAATGTGTGTGCAAAATTTGAGTTAAATCCGTTCAGCCGTTAAGATTTGTTGGCTATTTAAAGTAGTCTGATGTGGCAATTCCCATACAAAATTACCAATTTCGATTTTTTCGATTTTTCCGCTGTTCCTTCGATTTTTTTGTAATATTCTTTTTTTCTAAACCACATCTGTATTAAGGCAAACAATACAAAAAAAGAATTATTAAAATCGGCCAAGCCGTTTCTGAGCCTTAGCAAGACTAACGCACACGTATTTCATTTTTATATATAAGAAGATAACACCCTACGAAATAAAGCCTCAATATAAAATCATTAACATATACGACTTGAAGTTAAAGCTGGTGTTGCAGAAGTTTGTGGATGAAATTGCCTTATAACTCGAATTGAACGAGATAAAGTCACATCTCTTGCCACAGATTTAGAACATCCTACACATACTTCACTTGATAACCCTTTCCTTCCCACTAATCTATCACCCCATTTGGAACCAATGCAAACATGACTGAATAGCAGTGTTGCCAGATGGTCCGATATATCGGATTTGTTACGATTTTTAGCATTAGATACGATGATCCGATATTTAGCCAAAATTCCTCAAAATTCACGATTTTAGGAAAAATAGATCCGACGTCCGATTTCATATATATGTATTTCTTTATGTATATGAAATGAAAAAAATTTCAAATAAAAAACATGGTGCCAACTTTGAAGCATTATTTTTAATTAAAAATCATTGGTAGCACTTCTGATCGCGAATGTCAACATAAAGAATGACAATTACATTCGCTGCATTTCTTTCGTGGATGAAAATAAATCTCTTATTTGGATATGGATAAATTTCTAATTAAAAAGGTAAAAAAACTAGTTAATTATTGTTGCAAAATAAATGCACGAGTTTAATAATAATTTCCACTGTTCTGTTAAGGCCCAGTTTCAATTTATTGAGTAAAAAACGGGCTTGTTTGAATGCCTGTATTTTTTTTATTTTATTAAATATCAAAACAATTTTTTTTTTTTTTTATTTCAGTCTTAGATTAACAATTTTGTTTTTTTGTTTTTTTTTTTGCAGCCATATTTACGGTTATACAGTGCGTAAAAGTTGAGGTCGCGAACAAGAGGCCTCTTGCTACTTGCACGATATCACCTCTTCAGGTGGTTTGATTAAAAAAAAACAAAAAACCAAAATTTTATAAGTTTTGTCTTGTGCGTGAACTAACAGAAAGTGTAAAATTAACAAAAATCCATTTTTCATACACGAAATTGGACCTTATAAATGAAATAAAAAGCAAAACAAAATATATTTTATTTGATTTTAATGGTTCACGCACTGCGTATTCAATTATTTTACAAAATGAAAAAAGATTGAAGTTAATCGGACACATACTTTTCGAGTATGTGCAAGCCGTTTCAAAAAATGTCATTTCGAGAAAAACGCGTTTAAAGTTTAAATGAGAGCCCATATCAAGCTGTCTGATAGAACTGCAACAAGGTGTATGTCTTAAACGGCTTTGAATTTTATTCTGAAATTTTTTTTATACATTTTTAGGATGTTTTTGAAAATAATAAAATAAAAAAAAAAAATTCGAAAACTTATAACACAAAAAATTGAAACTGGGCCTTAAGTTTTAAGTAGTATATACCTAAAATTCTGCAGCGCAAATTCTCTAATTTTGTATGATTGTAGTATTACATTGCTTAAAGAAATGGATTGTGTAGAATATGTTATTTATTTTAATAAATAAACCTTAAATGTGGATCATACATCTATATTGTATTTTATTTGTCTTCCTTCCGACAAACGCGACGAAAATCCGACGGGCTGAAAGCAAAAGTTACGATGCGAAATTTTTTTTCTGGCAACACTGCTGAATAGGCATTATAATGGCACAAACGCCTCATGAATACCCTTTTCATGATTATTTACACCATGCGTTAAGTGTGGAATGGTCCTTAACGTACGACCTACGTGAACATACCCGCATGACGTGCGATTGGCACCACTGAGGTGACAAAAGATGGCGAATTGCCGAAAATTGAACGAAGATGGCAGATCGAGGTTGGCGAAGCAGCGCAGCGACCGGCCATCGTTCTTTTGGATTTGTTTCGTTGCTCAGTCACAACGTGCGTGCTCGTCATCGGCTAAATTGTAGCGTAAACCTTCGTTAGCTACTAATAAAGAGGCAAACTGCGTGGTTGGAACTGCATGAAATTGCAATAAAGAGTAAGTCATAAATACGTTCCTGATTAGAAGAGCAATAAATAAAATTTCAATTTGGAAATTAGGTTGCACAACTTTTGTCGGTTGCGGAAGCATCGACGAATGCACAGGCTATTGCTGAATTCAAATGAAGATACCTTTAAGAAACTTTTAACGTGAGCTATGCAGTTTTGGGTTATTTCCACTGAATATATTCAAGATCATCTGATATTCATCAGTCCATATATATGAATAAGGTAAATTCTTGTATTATACCCAAGTGTTTCTGGATCAAATCCTCTTCGAAAGTCAGCAGGACTTGCTGTCAAATGTAGCTTACAAACAATTTCGATGATTCATCTTTTAATTTAAAGTTTGTCTTTGAAACGTATTGTACCCTAGTGTTTAAAGAATTCAATAAAAAAAAAAAAAAATTTATATGGAAATGTTTCCCATTTCAACTAGAATCAATCAAGAATTTTTAATTTATTCTCTTCATCAAAACTATCATTTCTTGTTACATTTACGATACATTTACAAATAGTTTTTATTTTCTAAACCATAAATAATTGGCAAAAACATTCCCAAAATAATCACAATAAACTGTGACATAAGTAAATTTAATAAATAGAAATGCGCTTATTTATAAAAATATATAAATATACAGATTGTTAAACTATTTTATAAAAATACTAGCGCTACATCAACAGTAGCTAGGTTTAAGGCAATTCTATCAGAAGTTATATTGTTCCAAATATATAGGCCAACAAAACTAATTGTTTTCTACATTCCAATTTTAAATTACTTATATATATACATACGTATCAATTACTTTATCGAAGATAACTTTATTTTAAATGTCAGCACTAAATACTTACATAAGTGTTAACTTTGAGAAAAAAAAGAAAAAGAAAAAAAAATACAGATTAATTTAATGGCGTTTACTAATGCCGCCAATGCTTCTATAATTTTTAATACTTTGTAGTAAAACTAATACTAAAAATAAACTAAAAATGTAAAACAATAAAATAAAATTTTAAACCAAAATCAAAAATTAGAATAAACATCAAACTCAAATTAATCAAACATAACGTTAAATTAAATTTAAACTTAAATTGAAATAAGAAATCTAAACTAAATTTGAAACTAATAGATATTTAATAATTTAAACTTAAACAAAATTTCTACAATCAAATTACTATCTAAATTAAAACTTAATATAAACTAAAACTTAAAATTAAATAAAAATAAAACTCAAACGAAAACCAAAAATAATCTACAATTTATATAAAACAAATTAAATATTGGAAAATTTATAAAAAAAATTTATAATTTTTTTATATATGTATGTACATATATGAAAATTTAAAATAAAAAAAAAATATACCAAATTTAATCTAAACTAAATTTAAAATTAAAATTAAACATAACCGTAAATTTACACTTTACAAAATTTAAACTAAATTTACAATTAAAGATACGCTAAACTTAAAAATACATTAAAATAAAAACCAAAACTTAAACCAAAACTAAAATTACAACTTAACCTAAATTTAAACTTAAATTGAAATAAAACTAGAACTAAACTTAAACAAAATTTCTAAAATCAAATTACCATTTAATCTAAGACTAAAATTAAGTTAAAATAAAACTTAAACTAAAACTTAAATTGAAATAAAAATCTAAACTTAAAATAAAACTAACATTGAAATTAAAACTACTATAAAAACTAAATATATATATTATACATAAAAACTATGTATCTAAAACTATGTAAAGAATATAAATACGCGATTAAATAAGAAATGTATACAAAATGTACAAAATATATACTTTATTATACATTAAATATATATTATATATAGAACTAGCTGATACCCGACGCGTTGCTGTCGTAGCGGAAATGATCTCTATCTCTATCTCTATCTCTATCTCTATCTCTATCTCTATCTCTATCTCTATCTCTATCTCTATCTCTATCTCTATCTCTATCTCTATCTCTATCTCTATCTCCATCTCTATTTCTATCTCTATCTCTATCTCTATCTCTATCTCTATCTCTATCTCTATCTCTATCTCTATCTCTATCTTTATCTCTATCTCTTTCTCTATCTCTATCTCTATATCTATCTCTATCTCTATCTCTATCTCTATCTCTTTCTCTATCTCTATTTCTATCTCTATCTCTATCTCTATCTCTATCTCTATCTCTATCTCTATCTCTATCTCTATCTCTATCTCTATCTCTATCTCTATCACTATCTCTATCTCTATCTCTATCTCTATCTCTATCTCTATCTCTAACTCTATCTCTATCTCTAAGTGGAACGACTCGTGTAAATTGATAACCAAATTTCGAGGCTATCCTACTTATAATTCCAAAGTTATTCGATATCGCAAATTTAGCTTGTATGGGCGGAGCCACACCCCCTTGTTCAATGACGTCTCAGTTTTCTAGTAGAAGAATATCACCCAATAGTAATTCCATACTGAATTTCGTTGTTAAACGACGTTTAGTTCCAAAGCTATCTGATATCAAAAATTTTAAGTGTATGGGCGTAGCCACACCCCCTTTTCCAAAGCCCATCCCAGTTTTATAGTATAAATATATCACCAAGTGGAAACTCCATACTGAATTTCATTATTATACGGCATTTAGTTCCAAAGCTATTCGATATCATAAATTTGAATTGTATGGGCGGTGCCACACCCCTTTGGCCTATACTTGATGAATTTTGCTAGTCGAAGGACCCGACTAAATAGTACGCTCCTACCAAGTTTCATTGATGTGTGACTTATAGCTTGAAAGTTATACCGAAAATTTGGTCTGCTGAAAAAGTGACACGCCCCACATTCAACGCCCATAAAATTTTACCTGTGGAACGGCTCTTGTAAATTGAGGTAGAACACCGAATTCCAATGCTATGCGACCTATAACTTCAGAGCTATTCGCTACCATAGATTTGGGTTGTATGGGAGGTGCCACGCCCCCTTGTCATTTTCAAACAATTTTTTTTTAAAACCATCTAGAGAACGTACCCTACAAAATGGTATCGGCAGATTTTTTTTTACCCAGCCGAACTCTCAAACACTCGTCACAAACAGATTTGACAACATTTTTTTAGATATATAGATAAGAATATATATAAATATGAATTATATAATATAAGTGTGTATTAAAGACCCCTATTAAAGAAAAGAAAAAAATAGAAAAAAAAAATTAACTAAATTTCATTTAAGTGGTTAGGGATGGAAGTGAGTTTGCGTTAGGGAGGATCCCAAAATATTCGCCCCGGATCCTCACGGTGGGTGGGAAACGTGGGGCATGGGCCAAAACATCAGGTCCATGAGCGTCGCGGTTGGGGTTGAGTGGAGGAACAGAGCCCCCCTCTCACTCAAAAATTAAAATTCCGTTTTGTTTTTTTTATTATTATCTTTCTTTACAGATACATGAGTTCACAGGACGAGCTCACCAAACCCAAAATCCCGACGAGATTTTTTTTGTGTGCGGCAAAGGGGTGCTACCGGTCCAGATAAGAACCCCCCCACTTCCCGAACTGGCAGCAAAGTGGCACGCAAGCTCGTGCGGGCCCTGAATGGTAGCACCCACAGGTGCGGTTGTGCGCGTACGCGGGTCGGCCGCCCTGGTTTTTTCTCGTCTGGCACTGTGACCAGGAGCGCCTCAAAGGGCGCTGTCCAAACCTAATATAAAAACCAGGGCGACCGAATAGAAAAGCAAGCGGGCGCACGCCGAGGCCGAAAAGTCGACCGCTACAAAATGGCGGCCAACGTGGGGCCCGAAATTTTAAAAACAATGTCGGGTTCCAAAAATTGTTCTTTTGTTTGTTTTTTTTTGGGAGCTCGTCATCTGAACTGATGGTAGAAAAAAAAAATTGTTTTTTTTTTTTAGCATGCAGTGTCAGCTTTATCCGTGATGTTTTTGATTATATTTTTTGTAATAACTTTTAGAAACTTATTTGTTGGATTGTCAGGTGAAGGGCTTGCGGCCCTAGCTTGAACCGCGATATAGTGCCTATATATTTTATTTTTCTTGTATAATAAAGTGACCTGCAGAAGTGGTTAAACTCAAATAAGTGATAGTTTTTTTTTTTTCTTCGAGTTCATTAAAAATTTTTTTCTTTTTTTGATTTCTCTTGCGGGTTTATGCTGTGCGCGGCAGTGCATTCGGGCCTACTGGATGTTGCGAGACGGTTGCTTCAATGCGCCCCTCGACCGTTTGCTCAGATGCACTCGCTTAGTAAGCAGTATAATCCCATAAGCCCATTTAGACAGTTATGACTAATTAAATGGTTTTTTTGGAGCTCTGTTCGGACACTCGACTCCGGCCACGGCGCTCTAAATAAGTCAGTCAAACCTTCCATCCCGAACCATGAAATATTTAATACACATTTATACGCTTAGTTTATTGATTAGAAGCAAGTAGCTTAGAGGTATTTTATTTTCTCTTCTCAACAAACAGTGGATAAATTTCACTAATCTAAAATTTAATTAACTTTTATTAAATTCATTTGTTTTTTTTTATATAACTATGCCATTGCACCACAGTAACGAGGACCTGGTGAGTTTGTCGGATGGTGGTGAGGCTGCGTGCAGCATCTGTAAGCTGGCTTATGGACAACATGATGATGTCGTAATGGCACCATGTCTTCATGTTTTTCATAACGTTTGCATACAAAAGTGGATTGCTGAGGCACACAGTTGCCCTCTGTGTCGCGCGCTTTGTAGCCCTAAAAAGCTGAAGCCATGCCTGCCGGTTTTGCAAACCATGTCACAAGCCATTCCGCCAAACGCACCCACGTCCCAGTTGTTAGAAGTACCCACTCTAGGGGCGGTACCCAAAAAGCGTCCAGTTACTAGGAGTCAACGGAATTTAGTAACCCAAGATTTTGGGGTTAACAAATCGCATAGTTTGAACCTATCAGGAGTTCAACTCGCGCCGAGAGAGTCGATCGAGCGTACTCCGCATCGAAATGCTGCTGCTCAACCGTCGGTTTCCCATTCGCAGTTGCAGCATTTGATAAACGAGGCCGTCCGAATCGAACTCTCAAAGCTGCAGTTAAAGTCCAGCCATGTACAGAATCCTCTGCAGGGTTCGGATTCTCCTAGGGTTCTGCAGCCGGATACGCAATTTTTATCGAGACCTCCACCAAATTTAAATCCCGGAATTACGAATCATCCCTACCAGCACCAAGGTGAGGCGCAGGGCAATCCAAGACACCCCACCCCAAGTCATTATGGGCACGGTGGCATCGGGATTCCACGACCTCCCGCAGAATTTGCAACATCGGAAAAAGTGGCAAATGCGATTAATAACTGGAAAATCACATTTTCGGGAAAAGACGATGCATTAACTGTAGATAAATTTATTTACAGAATCCAGGCCCTGACGGTGCAAAGTCTGCGTGGAGATTTTGGGAGCCTGTGCTGCTACGCCCATATGCTGTTCACGGGTAAGGCATTGGACTGGTTCTGGCGCTACCACCGAAGCGTTGCTAGGGTTGAGTGGTTCGCCCTGTGTGCTGAGTTGCGTAGCCAATTTCAAGATCGTCGAAACTACCTCGACATAATGGATTTGGTGCGCAGCCGCAATCAGCGCTACGACGAAAAGTTTGATGAATTCTATGAGGCCATATTGCAATTAACCGATAGATTGCAGAGCCCTATGGATTCCGACGCCCTGCTGGGGATTTTGCAAAGAAATTTGCGTTCAGATGTGAGACGTAGTTTGCTCTACGTAAGCATCACCAGCATAAGCCAGTTGCGGACGTTAGTTCAGAGACGTGAACTGTTGGACGAGGAATACGGTAGAAATACTAGAAATCCTCCAAATCAGCGTCACGTTTCTGAGCTGACGACCGGACCTGTGCGCCCCAGCGCTACTACAAATAATAATAACAATTTTGATTTTTTAGACCCCCCCCCATCACAATAAGTTGTGATGCTGGGTGTCAAACTGACAAAAACCCTGATGTACAAACTTTACCTTTGAAAATTTTAAAACGCGAACAGCCTCGTTCGGTGACTCCTCTTCGGCAGTTCAAACCATTGCATATTAAATGGTCAGAATACCAGGCGGCGAGAAGGAGAATTTTTCAGGAGGAGGAACGCAAAAGTCACCCAGAACCTAAGCGGAGGAGGCGCTCGACTGCAAGGTTGAGACGATTTTGGAAGAAAATCAGAGCGCTTAAAAAATTGGTTTGTTCGGCGTTGTTGACTTCGGCTCCCGAAAATGAAATTCGCCCCTATCCCCCGGTCTCATTAGCCGGTGAAATGTTGGTAGGTTTAGTCGATACTAGCGCTTCTGTCAGCTGCATAGCCAACAATTTGGCACATAAAATTATGTCTAACAAGCAGCTGAAGTGGTTACATTATTCGGCTAAATTGAAGACAGCGGATGAGACGAATCATTTTTCGGCAGATGTGGTTGACACTCCGATCACCTATAAAGGTGTCACCAAACAGCTTAAATTTTTGATTGTTCCAACTTTGTCACTTTTGCGGTAGCAGTCGAGTTGAACGGACGTGTTTTTTCAAGTGGCTCTATTAATGAGTTTTGTCTTAGTGAATTTAATTAGTAAACTGTGCGGTACTTATAATAAGTCGGTGTTTTTCGAAAGTGCGTGCGATTAGGATTCATATAAATTGAGTTGCGTGCCAATCCGTGAGTTGATCGCTTTAATATTAAGCGATTCGATACGGGTTCGATCTCAATTTGTGAGATTCTCCGCGTACGCTGAAACCGGACGAACGCCATTTTGTTGCGCCGGTGCCATTGCCAGTGGTCGATAGCGCAACTAAATAAGCAACGGTTTGTGCCTGGACTAAGCTGTTGAGCTTCTTAGAGTGACGCATCGGAGACAGCAACCAGCTGTGGACATCGCGTTCGCCGCCAGGAGCTCCAGCGTTGCCACCTCGCTCAAGGCAAACCCCTGGGCATATCCCTTTGCCACGTTTGTTTTGGACGATTCGGGATACCGGGTAAGTGCTGCACATTTTTGCTATTTGTAGAGTAGGTATTGTTGTTGGGGATGCCGCCTAAAGGTATCCTCAAGGGGCTGAAGAGGCCGCCGGTGCGTCACACCTCGAGTGAGGATAGTGACCAGGCATCGGTTGAGTCTGGTAAGGGGGGTAAGACCCAGAAAACTGGGCCAGCCACCAGATCAAAAGGGGCTAAGCCGGGACCGGCTTCGCTGAGTGGGACGAAGGTGGGACGAAGGTGGGCGAGGGGGTTCTCGGAATATCTGGGAATGCTTCTGCCACCGTTGTTTCAGAGTCCAAACCGGAGTTCGTGCGTCCGTCCGCGGTTGTGGGGGGTGTCTGTCCGTCCGTTCGGTAGCTGTAGCTGCCTCCTGCGCGGAGGGGGAGGTCTTACCGGGGGGTCTGTCGACTGGAGGTCCTTCAACAGGGGGCCTCTCAACTGTTGGTCTCTCACTGGAGAGGCCTTCGTTAGAGGGGACCTCGACTGGGGGGCCTTCGTCAGGGGGAACTCTGACAGGGGGCCTCCCTTCGTGGGAGGTTGTATTAGTGGGGATGGGTCTCGCCTTGGGGGTCCGTCGGCTGGGGGTCCTTCGCCTGAGGGTCCCTCGACTGTGGCTCAACCACCTGGTGGGGCCTCGTCAGGGGGTCTCTCAACAGGGAAGCCGTCGTCAGGGGGGTCCTTGTCGGTGGGGTCCGTTGCCGTTACGGTGCCTGAAAACGGGGGGGGGGGGTGTCTGCGCCGGGGGGTTCTTCGGCTGGGGGTTCTGCGCCTGGGGTTCCCTCGATTGGAGGTTCCTCGTTAGTGGGGCCTCGTTAGTGGGGCCTCGTTAGTGGGTGTTCCCGGGGTGTGGAGCCTTTGTCAGGAGGGTCCTCGTCTGTGGGGCCCACTCTCGGGGCATCAGCTGCAAGTGGGGGTGGTTCGGCTCTCATGAAAATGAAAGAGGTTACCAATAAGTTGGTAAAAGCCGTTTTTAATGGAGGTGTGGCTGGTCATTTAGCCAGACATATCGTCCATTCGGCCGGGCGTTATGAGGAGATTCTAATGGGTCTCCTAGTAGAAAATGAGCGACTGAGGGGACGTCTGGATATCCTTCAGATGGGAAAAAGCGCTCCATCTGGTGTGGGTGCTGGCTGGCAGGCTCTGGCGGCCAGGGCTGTTGCTCCGCCTGTTTTGCCGGCCCCAAAACCTGCAAAGCCGGTGGAGACGTGGTCACTGTTGGTTCGGAGCAGGAACGCCAATGCGAGCCCACAGGAGGTGGTCAAGGAGGTTGTTACTAAGGTTGGACCCACATTAGGGGTGAGCGTCCACGAGGTTAAACCTATTAAGGGAGGGGGTGCGCTCATTCGTACTCCCTCAGTCGCAGAGCTCGATAAGATCTCGAAGAACACTAAGTTCGGAGAGGTTGGCCTCGAGGTAAGCGTGAATAAAAAATTAGGTGACAGGGTGGTGGTCCAAAAGGTTCACTCAGAGATTACTCTTGACGAGTTCATGAAGGATCTTTATGAGTTGAACCTCAAGGACAAGATGAGTCACGAAGATTTTAAAAAGAACGTGAGGCTTGTGAGTGCTCCCTGGAAGGTTGGCTCTGGTGTGGCGTCGGACGTCATTCTGGAGGGCAGTGGCGTTGCCACGGAAGCTCTTCTGGATGTCGGACGGTGCTATGTCAAGTGGTTCTCCTTTTTTGTGAGGGCTTACAGGGCTCAGTTAGGCTGCTTCCGATGCTTAAGCCTGGATCACAGGGTTAAGGAGTGCAGACTTAAGGAGAATGTCTGCCGGCACTGTGGCCAGAGTGGACACAAGGCTTGGGTATGCAACAATGCGTTGAGTTGCCGCAACTGTGCATTCAAGGGAATGCCTTCCGAACATTGAATGATGTCCGAAGCGTGTCCTCTGCACAGTGCAATGCTAGTCCGGGCGAACGCTAGACATTAATGAGTGCAAAAATCTTGCAACTCAACTGTCAGGGTTCATATGCCGTGATGTGTGATCTTGGCCGGTTATTGGAAAGTAGTGGGAGTAGTTTTGCTCTGGTTCAGGAACCTTATTATATTATATATAATGCGGGTATTTCTTGACCTCAGATGCAATTCTGCTGTCATTATCAATGACAATAATGTTGAGTGCATGATTGTCAGCGTTAGTGAGTGGGGAGTATGCGTGAGCGTGGAAGGTGCGTTTGGTAGGATGTTTTTGGTGAGTGCTTATTTCAAGTTCGCTGATCCTATGGAGCCGTATCTTACGTACTTGGACTCGGTGCTACTACTTGCGAGTAGCATTCCGCTGATCTTGGGTGTCGACGCGAATGCATCATTCCCTATGTGGTTCAGTAAGGTATGCAGACACTCGTCTGGATATCGGAACCATAGTAGGGGTGAGATGCTGAGTGAATGGATGCTTAGTAGGTGCATCAGCGCTCTCAATGAGCCAAGTGAGTGGTATACGTTTGAGGGGCCTAATGGGGTCAGCGATATTGATGTTACTTTAACCAATAGCGTAGCCACAGGAGTTTTTACTTTTAGCTGGGTAATTCGTGGGGGTTGGGGAATAAGTGACCATAATTTAATTGAAATTGTGCTCACTTATGATAGGAGTGCACGTCGTCCAAATGAGCTTAAAAGATGGCGTACTCGCGGTGTGAACTGGGATGTTTATGGTGTATTTCTGCATGAAATGGCCATGAGTGTCCCACTTCACGAGTTCCAAGAAAAAACCGTAGGTCAACAGATTGCTCTGATAGGTGATTGGGTCGAGCGTGTCAACGACACTCTGCTTGCGAGATACCGTAAGGCAGATCGCAGTGGGGTGAAGTGGTGGACAGGTGATCTAACTTTAAAGAGGAGGTCACTTAGGCGTCTCAGGATCAGATTCCAGAGGGCCAGAGTGGCTGGTGACAGTGATGTATCCCAGCATAGAGATAGGTACATAGTAAGCTTAAGAGAATACAAGGAGTTGTTAGTCCGTGTAAAAGAAGAAGATTGGAGGGATTTTGTTCATGGGAATAGAGGCGACCCATGGTGCATGGCATACAAAATATGTCGTGGCCAGGGACGATCTATTGACGTGAGCGGTATCCGCCAAGATGGTACCGTTCTGACAGAATGGCGGGATTGTGTTAATGTTCTGTTGAGCTCATTTTTTCCCAGGACCGATGGTAAGGCCACTTCTCTTTTTAAGGAGGTGGAGGATCCCCCGGCCTTGGAGAGGAGTGAGATAGAGTATGGCATGATGCAACTCAGGGGGAAAAAATCTCCAGGTATAGATGGTGTGACTGGAGAGATGTGTAAAAACATCTGGAAGGTTATTCCTCAATACCTGGAAGCCTTGTATGGTAAGTGCTTAAGCGAGGGTTATTTTCCCAACGTGTGGAAAAAGGCAAGAGTGATCGTGCTCTTGAAGTCACCTGATAGGCTGAGGAGTAATCCTCGGTCCTACCGGGGCATCAGCCTTCTTCCGGTGCTTGGAAAAGTGCTGGAGAGGGTCATGGTGGAACGGCTCCAGGAGTGCGAAAACCTGCAAATTTTCGATAGGCAATTTGGTTTCCGCAAGGGAAAAAGCGTTGAGGATGCCTGGCTGTATGTCAAGGGTTCCGTAGAAGAGAGTAGCTCCAAATGTTTTGGGGCTATTTGTTGACTTTATGGGTGCCTTTGACTATCTGTGCTGGGATAAGGTGATTGACAGACTAAGGGAAATGGGTTGCAGAGAAACTAAGCTCTGGCAAAGCTATTTCTCTGGTAGAGAAGCATGTGTGTTAGGTGTAAACCAAACAGTAGGGATTGATGTTGTTCGTGGCTGTCCACAGGGGTCTATCTGTGGTCCATTCATTTGGAACCTCATGATGGATCCTCTGCTGCGGCAGCTTGAACGTCAGTCTAAGTGCTGTGCGTATGCTGATGACCTGCTTGTTCTGGTTGAAGGACAGTCTCGTGCTGAACTTGAAGCCAGGGCAAGTGAGGTTATTGCTACAGTGTGTGCATGGGGTTCACGTGTAGGTGCTAGCGTGGCGAGGGACAAAGGCAGATTATCTCGTGGTCGACCTCCCTTTGTCAGCTTGGAGGGAGTAGGTCTCAGGTATGTGACAGAGGTCAAATACCTGGGAATTTGGATGAAAGAATGAATGAACTTTTTGGTGCACCTAGAGAAGTTGAGAGAGCGTCTGTTGAAAGTAGTAGGGCGAGTGCGTAGATTACTTAGGAGTGACTGGGGACTCAGTAGGAAGGCTGTGCGCCTCATTTATGACGGGCTATTTGTTGCTTGTGCAACTTATGGCTCGGTCGTGTGGGGTGACGTGGTCAGTACTGCTGTAGGCTACCGGAAGATTCTCTCTTGCCAGAGAGTAATCTTAATTGGGTGTTTGCCGGTGAGCCGTACGGTCTCTACGGATGCCTTGCAGGTGCTGTTGGGGACTCCTCCTCTGGATCTGGTGGTAATGCAAACCAGCATTGCATACCGAATTCGGAGGGGGCTTCCCCTAGCGGTGACTGATTGGACTTCGGACGTGTTAGTTAGGGATATGAGTACCAAAGAATGGAAGGCTATGTTTAAAGAGCGCGTACAATCTAGGTTGCAATCTAGATGGAACCAAAGCCAGAATGGTAGGATTACCTACCAGTTTATACATGACGTGGCGTTCGTTGAAGGTCGCCCTGATTTTGGATTTTCTCTGAGTCTAGGCTTCCTTTTAACTGGCCATGGTTCTCTGAACGCATTCTTGCTCGAGCGCTTGGCGTAATCGAGGTGTCTCAAAGCGCATGGTCTTCTCCGGTGCCATTGATCGTCAAACCCAACAAAGTTCGTCTGTGTCTCGATGCGCGCAAGGTCAATGAGGTCACTGTGAAGGATGCCTATCCTCTGCCGCTCATTGATGGAAATCTCAGTCGGATTCCACAAGCCCAATTTATTTCGAGTCTGGATTTAAAAGACGCCTTCTGGCAGATTCCATTAGATGCAGCGTCAAAGGACAAGAGCGCCTTCACAGTGCCAAATCGACCGCTTTACCAGTTCGTTACAATGCCTTTTGGCCTATGTAATGCACCGCAAACCATGTCACTACTGATGGACAAGGTCATACCGGCGCACTTGAGAACTAAGGTCTTTGTTTACTTAGACGATCTATTGCTGATCACCGAAACCTTTGACGAACACGTTTCATTGTTACAGGAGGTAGCCCGATGTATACAGGACGCTGGTCTCACCATAAATATTGAAAAAAGTAAATTTTTACTTAAACAAATACACTATTTGGGTCACATAATTGGACACGGAACTATAAGTACGGATCCGGACAAAGTGAAAGCAATTCGAGAATTTCCTCAGCCGACGACGGTTCGACAACTTCGCCGCTTTCTTGGTGTCTGTGGATGGTACCGCAGGTTCGTGCCCAATCACGCATCCATTTCGACCCCGTTGACCAACATGCTACAAAAAGCAAAAACATTTGCCTGGAACGAAGAATCCATCGCTGCTTTTGAGGCCCTCAAAAATAGTCTGTGTAGTGCTCCTGTGCTGCATAGCCCAGATTTCTCGCGTCCATTTTCTATCCAATGCGATGCTTCTCAATATGGAGTTGGAGCCGTTTTGGCTCAATGCGATGATGAAGATAGTGAAGTACCCATAGCTTATATGTCTCATAAGTTAAATTAAGCCCAAAGAAACTACACTGTTTCTGAGCAAGAATGTCTGGCAGCTGTTATGGCCATTAAGAAGTTTCGAGCATATGTCGAAAGACATGAGTTCGAGGTTATAACCGATCATGCTTCGCTTAAATGGTTAATGGGTCAAACCGACTTGCACGGCAGGCTCGCTCGATGGGCATTGAAGTTACAGGGTTTTATATTCACTATACGTCATCGAAAAGGTAGCCAAAACGTTGTTCCCGACTCCCTATCTAGAGTGCATTCACCTGAGAATGTTGAAATTGCAGCATTAACCGAGAATGAAGCGGACCCTATCCCAGCAATACATTTTGAGTCCAAGTTTTTCAGAACCGAAGCCTACCTAAAATTGATTTCTGACTTTCAACTAGAAGGCCAGCAACAGCCCGACATCCAAATAGTGGACGGCTTAGTTTATAAGCGGTGCGAGTTTGCAACCGGAGACCCCATCCAAGAGGACCAATCCTGGAAACTCTGGTGCCGGAAGAATTAAGAGGCTCTCATAGTGAATGCTCACGATCACCCAATGAGTTCACATGGTGGTATTGGAAAAACGCTCAGCCATCTCAAAATCCTTTATTTTTGGCCCAGAATGGCAAAACAAGTGCGTGATTACGTGTTGTCCTGTGAAATTTGCAAACAGACTAAAGCCCCAAATTATATACTTCGTCCGCCTATGGGACAGCAGGCTACGTCTGTTCGAATCTTTCAGAGACTCTACGTGGACCTTTTGGGACCATATCCCAGGTCACGCTCAGGGAACGTGGGTATGTTGATTGTGTTGGATCACCTCTCGAAATTTCATTTCTTAGAGCCAATACGAACATTCACCGCCCGGCAAATAGTAGAGTACCTGGACAAACGAATTTTTGCTGTTTTTGGGGTTACAGCAAAAACTGATTACGACGGACAACGGTGTTCAATTCCGAAGCTCGCTGCTCAAAGACCTCTTTAAGAAATATGGGGTGACGCATAACCTGATAGCAAATGACTCTCCACAGGCCAATGCTGTTGAACGCGTAAATCGTTCAATAATTGCCGCTGTTCGCGCATACATTCATCACGACCAAAAAGACTGGGATGAGGCTTTGTTCTCAATTAGCGCAGCTCTCCGTAGTTCGGTTCACTCTTCGGCTAGTTTTTCGCCATATTTTATTGTTTTCGGACAAAATATGATGTGCCATGCAACGGGTTACGAACTGTTGCGAAAATTGAAACTTCTAGAAGACCCAAGTGCGGAGATTAAGCCGGAAGAGAGAACTGAGCTAATCAGAGAGCAGGTTAGGCAGAATTTGCGTAAGGCATTCGAAATAAATGAAAAGAACTACAACATGCGCTCGCGTCCCACCAGTTTTGAGGTTGGTCAAATTGTATACCGTCGCAGCTTTGCCCAAAGCAAAGCGTCCGAACACTTTAGTGCAAAGCTGGCCAATGTGTTCGAGAAAGCTAAAATTGTGAAAAAAATGGGCTCTGTCTACTACGAACTGATGAATATGGCAGGCAAACGGCTTGGCGTATTTCACGCCAAAGACATCAAAGCGTAGTGCCTTCAGTTCTTGTAAGACGTGGTTGACTGATTACAATAACTGTTTTGTAATAGCACAAACGCCTCATGAATACCCTTTTCATGATTATTTACACCATGCGTTAAGTGTGGAATGGTCCTTAACGTACGACCTACGTGAACATACCCGCATGACGTGCGATTGGCACCACTGAGGTGACAAAAGATGGCGAATTGCCGAAAATTGAACGAAGATGGCAGATCGAGGTTGGCGAAGCAGCGCAGCGACCGGCCATCGTTCTTTTGGATTTGTTTCGTTGCTCAGTCACAACGTGCGTGCTCGTCATCGGCTAAATTGTAGCGTAAACCTTCGTTAGCTACTAATAAAGAGGCAAACTGCGTGGTTGGAACTGCATGAAATTGCAATAAAGAGTAAGTCATAAATACGTTCCTGATTAGAAGAGCAATAAATAAAATTTCAATTTGGAAATTAGGTTGCACAACTTTTGTCGGTTGCGGAAGCATCGACGAATGCACAGGCTATTGCTGAATTCAAATGAAGATACCTTTAAGAAACTTTTAACGTGAGCTATGCAGTTTTGGGTTATTTCCACTGAATATATTCAAGATCATCTGATATTCATCAGTCCATATATATGAATAAGGTAAATTCTTGTATTATACCCAAGTGTTTCTGGATCAAATCCTCTTCGAAAGTCAGCAGGACTTGCTGTCAAATGTAGCTTACAAACAATTTCGATGATTCATCTTTTAATTTAAAGTTTGTCTTTGAAACGTATTGTACCCTAGTGTTTAAAGAATTCAATAAAAAAAAAAAAAAATTTATATGGAAATGTTTCCCATTTCAACTAGAATCAATCAAGAATTTTTAATTTATTCTCTTCATCAAAACTATCATTTCTTGTTACATTTACGATACATTTACAAATAGTTTTTATTTTCTAAACCATAAATAATTGGCAAAAACATTCCCAAAATAATCACAATAAACTGTGACATAAGTAAATTTAATAAATAGAAATGCGCTTATTTATAAAAATATATAAATATACAGATTGTTAAACTATTTTATAAAAATACTAGCGCTACATCAACAGTAGCTAGGTTTAAGGCAATTCTATCAGAAGTTATATTGTTCCAAATATATAGGCCAACAAAACTAATTGTTTTCTACATTCCAATTTTAAATTACTTATATATATACATACGTATCAATTACTTTATCGAAGATAACTTTATTTTAAATGTCAGCACTAAATACTTACATAAGTGTTAACTTTGAGAAAAAAAAGAAAAAGAAAAAAAAATACAGATTAATTTAATGGCGTTTACTAATGCCGCCAATGCTTCTATAATTTTTAATACTTTGTAGTAAAACTAATACTAAAAATAAACTAAAAATGTAAAACAATAAAATAAAATTTTAAACCAAAATCAAAAATTAGAATAAACATCAAACTCAAATTAATCAAACATAACGTTAAATTAAATTTAAACTTAAATTGAAATAAGAAATCTAAACTAAATTTGAAACTAATAGATATTTAATAATTTAAACTTAAACAAAATTTCTACAATCAAATTACTATCTAAATTAAAACTTAATATAAACTAAAACTTAAAATTAAATAAAAATTTTTAATATTGATATTTTGTATACGGCCTCTAATTATTTATATTGAAAACAATTTTTTCGAGCTCTAGGCCAAGCATGTTGTCAACAAGACAACATGAAGAACAAAGAAGGCAACAACCAACAACATCAACAACGGCTCTGTATAGAGCAAATCACACATCTTGACTATACAGACTGTTTCATTAGCCGCTACACCAACTCATCAGTAGCCTTTGTATGACTTTACACTGTGATCCACTCAAGCTACTTAGGTTATACATATACTGCCAATATGCCGAGAAAGTTACCCGGAATTTGTTTTTGGCAGAGAACGCTGGAATTTTTGTAACTGAGTTCTTATCTACTTTTTGATGCATACTGTACTAAGGTTAACAACCTAGATCGTAACATACTTTTAGGCATAGCCTTAATTCATGTGCATCTTCGAAATTCGATCACAGCGCACAGTGCGGTATTTTCAATTCTAGCGTGCCAAAAGTCCCAAAAATTGAAATCTGAATTTGATAAAAAAGAGAATTTCAGGAAACAGAAATATATCCAAGAAATAAGAAAACGATTACCGAAATCCAAAATAATGTGTGTATATTTTTTTAAAATTCGTCAAAGTTGGAACTTTTAACTAACAAAACAAAATTTTAATTAGTGCAATTTTTGTTTGCATACTTCCAACAAAGATATCTCAGGACCTAACAAAGATTTTGCATTCATTTTTTTTTTATAAAAATATTAAATTTATTGTTTATTTAATACTTAGTCTATAAAGAAAAAAAATTTTTAAAAAAGTATTATAAAAATTAAAGAAAAATAATGATTTTTTTTTTCAAAAAATTTTTAAAATGCGATTTTCAGTAAGAAAAAAAAAACAGAATCCAACGATATCCAACGCGATGATTATAACTACAAGAAATATATATATTTTTACTAAACATTTATGAAAAAACCTCGCACGGAAAGGTGCGGAAACGGAAAAAATCTTCATTTAAAAATGACTCCAAAAATGCTAAAATTCATATAAAATGGTAAGAAAAATTACAACACATTTAAGAAAAATTGTGTTAATGAAATAGTATCGAGTTTATTTTCTGGAGTAATATTAGATATCGTAAAGTTAACAAGTTGGATAAAATTTTTTAGTATTCATTTGCATGAACTTTATTTATTTACCGATTTTATGGTATAAATCTACTTTTCTCTACTACAGGCAAACTACTGAGCAAAATTAAATAATTTTTTACACATATTACTATTACAATATAATATATCTGTGTTTAAAATTTCATAATAATATCATATATACTTTTTAAGATATAACATTATTTATCTGTGGATAATTTGATTGTTCAAAAATCTTAAACAACAACAAAACAAACCGATTACGCCCACTTTTTGACAGATGGTTGCAAATGGTAAAACAAAGTTAGAAACAAAATTTCATTGACATAGCATGCCTACAACCCAAGTTAGGTCGGTTTATATGCTCCAGTTGTATGGGAGGTAGGCGTGCCAGTTGACCGATTAAGCTGTGTGCAAAATATCATGTCTCTAGCTATAATACTTTTTGAGATATGACTTTTGGCACGCTAGAATTGAAAATAACACACTGTGCAGCGGTTTAGAATATTTAATATTAATATTTTGTATACGGCACGCCCATAAAAAATGTTAAGATAAATGATTGGTTGTGTGTTTATCACATAAAAAAAAAACAACAAAGTCTTTCATTACAAAAAAATGGTCTCCACGCCATCTTAGGTGTACCATCAGTTAAACTAACTGAACCCTAAAATGAAAGTGTGGAAAAATGGAGGAGCTAAACAGCAAAAATAACAACAACTTCAATATGCTCTGATAGCAGTAAACCGCTGTGATCGAATTTCGAAGATGCACATGAATTAAGGCTATGCCTAAAAGTATGTTACGATCTAGGTTGTTAACCTTAGTACAGTATGCATCAAAAAGTAGATAAGAACTCAGTTACAAAAATTCCAGCGTTCTCTGCCAAAAAGAAATTCCGGGTAACTTTCTCGGCATATTGGCAGTATATGTAGAACCTAAGTAGCTTGAGTGGATCACAGTGTAAAGTCATACAAAGGCTACTGATGAGTTGGTGTAGCGGCCAATGAAACAGTCTGTATAGTCAAGCTGTGTGATTTGCTCTATACAGAGCCGTTGTTGTTGTTGTTGGTTGTTGCCTTCTTTGTTCTTCATGTTGTCTTGTTGACAACATGCTTGGCCTAGAGCTCGAAAAAATTGTTTTCAATATTAAATAAAAATAAAACTCAAACGAAAACCAAAAATAATCTACAATTTATATAAAACAAATTAAATATTGGAAAATTTATAAAAAAAAAATTTATAATATTTTTATATATGTATATGAAAATTTAAAATAAAAAAAAAATATACCAAATTTAATCTAAACTAAATTTAAAATTAAAATTAAACATAACCGTAAATTTACACTTTACAAAATTTAAACTAAATTTACAATTAAAGATACGCTAAACTTAAAAATACATTAAAATAAAAACCAAAACTTAAACCAAAACTAAAATTACAACTTAACCTAAATTTAAACTTAAATTGAAATAAAACTAGAACTAAACTTAAACAAATTTCTAAAATCAAATTACCATTTAATCTAAGACTAAAATTAAGTTAAAATAAAACTTAAACTAAAACTTAAATTGAAATAAAAATCTAAACTTAAAATAAAACTAACATTGAAATTAAAACTACTATAAAAACTAAATATATATATTATACATAAAAACTATGTATCTAAAACTATGTATAGAATAAAAATACGCGATTAAATAAGAAATGTATACAAAATGTACAAAATATATACTTTATTATACATTAAATATATATTATGTATAGAATAAGATTATATATAAATATGAATTATATAATATAAGTGTGTATTAAAGACCCCTATTAAAGAAAAGAAAAAAATAGAAAAAAAAATGAACTAAATTTCATTTAAGTGGTTAGGGATGGAAGTGAGTTTGCGTTAGGGAGGATCCCAAAATATTCGCCCCGGATCCTCACGGTGGGTGGGAAACGTGGGGCATGGGCCAAAACATCAGGTCTATGAGCGTCGTGGTTGGGGTTGAGTGGAGGAACAGAGCCCCCCTCTCACTCAAAAATTAAAATTCCGTTTTGTTTTGACGTGACGAAGTTACGTTATACTGCTCTAGTTTCCAAAAAAGTTGAAAAATGAATTTTTTAAAAATTCATCTGCGTTTCATTGAATTGTTACTCGCTGGGTATAAGAACTATGATTAAAAAAATAGTATGACCGTAAAGGTTAATTCTTTGGCTATATTAAAAAAACAAAAAAAAAATTTAATACGGCATAGGGACGTAGTGGGAGCTGCGTAAGCAACGCAACTGAAAATTTGTTACATGGAATTATTACTCGCTGAGTATTAGTGCTAGGATTAAAAAAACGATACGCCAATAAAGGCCTACTAGAAGTCCTCACAACAAAATTAGACAAAAAATTTCTGACATCATGGGGACGCTGAGAGAGCCGCTCAAAGATCGATAACGCATCATTCATGCAGCGGCGTTGCATTGAATTTTTACTCAATGAGTATATAACCTACGATAAAAGTTTAAAAAGGAAAATAAAGTTTTTATACATGGCTTTACGACAAAAATAAAAAAAAAATTCCGGCGTCGTCAGGTCGTGAATATAGCAACTTATGTAACAGAAATGTAATATCGTTGCATGGAATTATTACTCACTCAGGAGGAGTGCTACAGTAAATTTTGTTTTACGACAGCAGGGATGTGTTATTACGCTTCACAACTAAATTACAAAAAAAATTTTGTTGTCATGATTTCAGGGATGCAATCACATAATGCAGTAAAAATGCTACAGCCATAAAAAAACGTTGCATGGATTTTTAACTCTGTGACTGCTGGTGCAACGGTAAATTTTAAGGAACGAAAACAAAGGTGAGATCTTCGGGCATATGACAAAAATAAAAAAAAAATTTGACGGCGTGTCAAAAACCCCCAGGGAACCGCCTAATGTGACGCATATGCATCACTTTTGCTGGATTAATTGAAATTAGAGCACAACCAATGGGGAAGCAAAAAAAAAGCTAAACGAAAAGCACCAACTCCAAATCCAACAACACCAACACCAACACCAACACCAACACCAACACCAACACCAAGACCAACACCAACACCAACATTAACACCAACACCAACACCAACACTAACACCAACACCAACATCAACACCAACACCAACACCAACACCAACACCAACACCAACACCAACACCAACACCAACACCAACATCAACATCAACATCAACATCAACATTATCATCATCAACATCAACATCAACATAACCATTAACATAAACATCAATATCAACATCAACATAACCATTAACATCAACATCAACATCAACATCAACATCAACATCAACATCAACATCAACATCAACATCAACATCAACATCAACATCAACATCAACATCAACATCAACATCAACATCAACATCAACATCAACATCAACATCAACATCAACATCAACATCAACATTAACAACAACAGCAAGAAACTTCGTCACGTCAAAACCTACGGGTGTGTCCAGGGCACAGCCAACTCTTTTTTTTATTATTATCTTTCTTTACAGATACATGAGTTCACAGGACGAGCTCACCAAACCCAAAATCCGCACGAGATTTTTTTTTGTGTGCGGCAAAGGGGTGCTACCGGTCCAGATAAGAACCCCCCCCCCCCCCCCCACTTCCCGAACTGGTAGCAAAGTGGCACGCAAGCTCGTGCGGGCCCTGGACGGTAGCACTCACAGGTGCGGTTGTGCGCGTACGCGGGTCGGCCGCCCTGTTTTTTTCTCGTCTGGCACTGTGACCAGGAGCGCCTCAAAGGGCGCTCTCCAAACCTAATATAAAAACCAGGGCGACCGAATAGAAAAGCAAGCGGGCGCACGCCGAGGCCGAAAAGTCGACCGCTATAGCATTACACCTGAAATCCTTGGTTCCAAGCTAAAAAAAAAGTCACATTCGAAAATTTGACAATTTCTAGCATAAACGTACTCACAACGTTTTGGTGTATGTGCGCTTATGATGTTGTTTACAGTACTTTGAACATTTATTCCAGCTGAAAAATTAAATTAACACGTAAACATTTCGGAATTTCATTAGTATAGCATCAATGTGTGCCGAAATGCAGTCCTCTCCATAAACAAAATTTTTCAAAATTGTTTGCCCAAAAAGGAGTATGAGAGCCCAAACAGAATCAAAAATCGTTGGGATTGACGACATCGCAAAGCAATAGAATGCATGAAAATGTGTGAACACAACCAGAATGAAATCGCAGGTTGGCAGCCGCAACGATATATCGCACAATTAGAATCTATTCTATTTTTTCTCTTGTGACCGACGATTTTCTCTCTGAGCTAATGAGTGCTATTTATGTTGCCATATTTTTGCTAGAATTAGAGTATAATCAAAACCATTTCCTTAGTTTTTATTATGTCTTGACGTTTCTTTTTTGTCTACGTTGTATTTACACAATCGAAAATTCCGTTTGAAATTAGTTTTTGCAAAATGGACTTCGACGAAGAAATAATTGAACAAGTTAAAAAATTTGATTATATTTACAATTTAAAATAAAGAGATTATAAAAATGCTCTAAAAAAAGAAGAAGCGTGGAAAGTCATTGCTGGCAATTTAAATTCAAATGGTAGTTTTTGAGTGTTGTTAAGCAATAAAATAATAAAAAACTTCTTTAACTTGAGATACTTGACAGAAACGGTGGAGAAACTTGCAAGATGTTTCTAAAAAAGTCAAACAAAGAGGCGAAGTACGCTCACGCAGCGCAGCACCTGAAACTAAGCAGCCTTATAAATTTTATAATTTGCTTTCGTTTTTAGATAACGTTCAAAGCAGTAGAAAGTATGTTTAATATTATTTGTTATCCCGTTCTCCTAAGGTGTTCATTAGAGTGTCCCTTATTTTGCGATTTTTGGAAATGTCAAGGGGCTGAAAGGTTTTTTATGCGTTTTTATATTCTAAGAACGAAACTAAAAAAATTTTTTTTTACGACAACGTTTACCCGTGCCAATCGGGCCCGAAAGTTTCGAAAAAATGCCCATATTAGACCATATTTGCACATATTAAAAATAAAATCTTTTCTCTGCTTTTTATAAATGTTTTACATTTTTTGGAACACATACATAAGAAATATGATATCTACAAAGTTTTTTTATGGTGGGCGTGGTTACCGCCCCTGCTGCGTCGAAATTTCTCCCGCAGCCTTTTCCCACTTTTTCATGAAATTAGTGCAATTTAGGTATTAATATCAACAATAAATAAATACATTTTTATTATGCTAAAAGTATGATTACATTTCATTAAATTCACATTATGTACTTACAAAAATTAACAATAAATTAAAAAACTAGTATTTTAACCTGCGGCGGGCGCGCAACAAGCTAATACCTACAAGCAGTCTTATTGCGGCTTTTCAACCGAAATCATAGTTTTTTTATAAATAAAAAATATCAAAAACCAAAAATGTATGCCCCTGGAGGGTTAAATTATAATAAGAAATACAAATTAATTAAAAAAGACAGACCCTTATTTGGAAAGTTTATGCTATTCATTATTATCGGAATCCGTCAAGTCCGTATTTTTGTAGTTCTACTATACATCAAAGTCTGGTTTGAAGCTACTAATAGCATAAAACCTCCAAATCAGGATCTGTCTTTTTTAAAAGATTTGGTTGCAAACAAGACAATTAACAAAAAATATTCATTGCTGCAAGTCAAAAATTTGGTCGGCATCTTTGGTACCTTGGCGAAGAACTTGTAGCACTCGCTTTTTTCGATGATGCAGTTTCTATTGAGAGAAAACGCAGTATGATGACAGCATCGCAAGCTCAGAAGTTTCCATGTAATCATCCAATCGCAAACCCAAATTCTTTAAATGAATAGACAAAAAATATTTAGATTGTTTTGCATCTTGTCGAACAACAAATCTATTTCGTAGGTTTAGTTTGACATGCAATTTTTTAAAATATGATTCTGACGAATGGGAAAAAGATGAAGAATACCAGAGAGTAAAAAATTATTTTAAAGATCTTTGTATTGTAAATGATGTTGCGGAGCGTGGGATACAACTTGCTCAAGAATTTCTCGAGCTTACAAAATCAGAAGCGCAGCTTCAAACCCTACTTATTGTGGCCCAAAATACTCGAAAAATATACTCGAACTGTCAAAAAAAAAAAAAAAAAAAATACATGCTCTTAAAAAAAACTTATAATTAATTTGTATTTCTTATTATAATTTAACCCTCCAGGGGCATACATTTTTGGTTTTTGATATTTTTTATTTATAAAAAAACTATAATTTCGGTTGAAAAGCCGCAATAAGACTGCTTGTAGGTATTAGCTTGTTGCGCGCCCGCCGCAGGTTAAAATACTAGTTTTTTAATTTATTGTTAATTTTTGTAAGTACATAATGTGAATTTAATGAAATGTAATCATACTTTTTGCATAATAAAAATGTATTTATTTATTGTTGATATTAATACCTAAATTGCACTAATTTCATGAAAAAGTGGGAAAAGACTGCGGGAGAAATTTCGACGCAGCAGGGGCGGTAACCACGCCCACCATAAAAAAACTTTGTAGATATCATATTTCTTATGTATGTGTTCCAAAAAATGTAAAACATTTATAAAAAGCAGAGAAAAGATTTTATTTTTAATTTGTGCAAATATGGTCTAATATGGGCATTTTTTCGAAACTTTCGGGCCCGATTGGCACGGGTAAACGTTGTCGTAAAAAAAATTTTTTTTTAGTTTCGTTCTTAGAATATAAAAACGCATAAAAAAACCTTTCAGCCCCTTGACATTTCCAAAAATCGCAAAATAAGGGACACTCTAGTGTTCATTGATAAAAAATTTAAAAATTAATATCTTTCCGATTTATTTTTCATGTTACAGGACATGTGGTAATGTATCTGAAGAGGAAGTTATCGTCCTGGAGACGGATAATACTGGAATTTTACAGCAAGATATGTTGCTTAGTACGTCTTACCACTGCGTAGAATCTCCAGAGGCACTTGACGACTCAATGAGTTCAAATCCGTCTGAAAACCCACGAAAGCGAACGCGTGAGTATTTAAAGGACCAATTTTCAAGTTTCTTCGATCAGACATACGCAAGTATAAGGGCAATTCCACAGTCCCGCGCGTTACATGCGTAGAACTTCAAACACAGATATTTTCGCCATGAAAATACCTATTGGATACTTCGCTATAGAAAATAATAGCACTCCAGCTGGTCAATGCACACATGAAAAAAAAATCAAATCCATGGCCTATTCTGGTGGTAATTTAAAAAATATGGCAGGGACGGGCATTACGATCACACGAAACTATTTCTGTAATGCTCCAGAAAATTGCAAAGTTCAGCCAAACTAGAGTATTTAAAATTAAGTTTTTGTTATTATTCGCTTGAAAAATGATTGATTGAAAACTGTGTCAAAAAAAAAAATGCTCCAACAAAAATTAAGTGGTTTATTAAAAATTTAGTACTGGGCCGGGCGTTACATGAATTAGGACGGGCGTTACGAGTACAAAAAACTATTTAAGAAATTAAGGAAAACAATTTTGTAATAAGTTACTGAGGAAAATAAGTTAAATAAAAAGATTACCCGAAGGTATTTGGTTGCTTTTTATAACGGTTCATCTATGTTTTGTTGAAATAATGTAGCTTGCTTGAATTCAGAGTATGCTGTTATGCCGTAAGCGATGTTTTTCCCATATAAGTACTTAAAATAATGGTTTTTTTGTACACTTGGAATCGGACTCAAACGTTTCCATCTATTTATGAGCTTTTCCTTTATTGAATTGATACTTTCATTGTTCATGTATATATATTTTGTATCTTTTTGATTTTTGGCAAGGTATTCAAAGCAATCATAAGCATTTTTCAGAGTCACCATACGAGATTTGGTAGCACACCATAATCTGCGTTTTGCTGTTGCGCCTATACCATCTATTGGACCTTTTCCGTGGCTCGTCGCGAAAAATACCCACTCAGTGTCAACACCCCAATCTTCTTGACTGAAACATATATTCGATAAAGTATATTTGTTTTTAAATTGGGCTGCGCAACCGTCAGTGAATATAGAAATTTTCTTAATTTCGGGATAACTCAACTTTAAATTTTCGATAATCAGTTTTAGAAATAGCCAAACACAAAACTTATCATGTGAAAGTTAGTTGCTTAATATCACGTACGATAACCATTTTTTACCATTTTGAAGCCAACAGCAGCCTGTAAACAGAGTTACTTGTGGGTGATTCCAATGCGCAGCCTGAATTTCATCTTGGGGAATGATTCCATAATTTTTGGCGAAATCGACCTGTAAAAGAGTTGTAGTCTCTGAGGTTATTCCTTTTTTGTGCTGCAAATATTTTGCTTGCTGAAATTGTACATAAGAGTGAAACTTGAATTTGTCTGTTTGGTCTTTCAGCATTTTCAGGAGATCTTGCATCGTTCCTTCTAAAGTTTCCACCTGCAGCCATCCGTCGCGCGATTTATCCCACTGTTTCCATTGAATATGCGAAGTGGTTTTCAATGACAATGGCAAAATATCCCAAATTTCAAAACAAGACTCACAATTCAATATCATGCACTTTTCGTTTTTAGTATCACAGCAAATTTTGGTTAAGTACTCGTGGTATGATTTTATGTTCACATCGAATTTTTGCAAAGCGTTTATGAGGAATTTAAAATTTGCATGATACATGCAAACGCAGACTTCGTGGGGCATTTCCGATATAGGTCGCACATGTATCGGTCTAAGTTCGTAGAACTTGCTCTTCGAAATGCTGCACTGAGGATTTTCGAGTATAAATAGCGAGAAAACCTCCCCAACAGTCATCATTAGGTGCCGTTTGACAATCTTGGTTTTGGCACCGGTTGCAGAATCTCTGATAAGGATCGCATCTTTTTTATTGGGAGATTGTCTACTGATCTCATCTCTCTCGTAAAACTTTCTGACTTCCCCAATTGTCTCAACGGACGTGTCGTCTGAACGAACTGATCGTTTTTTCGGACGAATTTGTCCAGTGATGTTTTCCTCCGAAAGGAGTTCGCAAAGCACAGCCCTTCTTTTGGATGGGCTTGAGGGCATGACTTTCTTGGTTTTAATTACGGCTTAACGTAGAGTCTGCCTACACTTATAAGATCCCAAAGAATTTCTCAGCTCAGCTCTTACTTCATTGTTTCTAAGTCTTTTATTTTCCCTGAACTTTCTGACTCTTGCCAACACCTGCTGCCGCAAATTCTCCTTTTCCTTCTCAGACCTATCCTTCAGCTAAGCTCTCCTTGCCCTGTCCCTCACTTTTTCCTTCTCACAAAACCTCCTGTATGCCTCCGGATTCGCCTTAAGCGCAGCTCGTCTCTCACGCTTTTTTGCTTTAGCGTCCATCTTAAAAAAAGTCTATATATACCTTGCTTCACCTTTCGAAAAGTGTTTTGAAAAAAATTGTTGGGACGGGCGTTACAAATTTTCAACTCACTATAAAGGACAAATGCAAAAACATAAATTAGAAAAAAACACGGAAATCTTTGAGCGCTATGCCTAAGATTACTTTCACAAAGTTGCACTTTAATTGAAATTATAATTTATGACTTACATAACTTTTTGGCTTTTTATGTGGACGGGCGTTACAGTTATTTAGCCTTTTATCAGCCTTAAAAAAGTGGCTCCGCAGGAAAGATATTTAATTTCTATGAGTTTCACTAAATGCTCAAACACTTTTTTCGCTTTCTGAGTTTTATTTTCCACGGAAAGTGTTTTGACAATTGAAGCACAGCTTTATAAAGCATCTACTCATAAAGATAATAGAAATGTACTTGCTACACTTGAATTGGAAGTTAAAAATATCCCAAAGTATCATTAATTTTTTAGTTTCAGCGACATCACATGATAGATCGATAATTTCTTCATATGGAAATACGATACTTTAATTAATAACTTCAACTTTAATTTTTTTTGCTCATTATCGATTAGCTTGGAATTGTCCATAAATAAAATTTGTCAAAGTTATGAAGAAAAGCAGAAAAGTGAACATAACAGCACCAGGTTGTTATTTTTTGCTTTAGAAAGTAGAATTGTAAGTTCGAACTTGGCTGAACTGTAAGTTCGAAATTTTATATGTGTAACTTTTATTTATTTAATTTTTATAAAGTAAAGTGTTATATTAATATATGTAAATAGAATATAAATTTGAAAGAGTTGTTTTTAATTAATAAATTGTAAAACATGAATATAAATCTTTTGTTTGTATTTATTTTGGATGAACCAAATAACTTTTTAAAGTGTTTCGCAGTTGAAAAGCTTCATTCGAAGATCGATTGAAAAACAAATCTGACGCAGATCACATTAGATTTTCTGTTTCCAAGAAGTAGTTGTAGTAATTACAATCCTTTTGAAGCATTAAAAAATTATGCAATACAACAGTAGCCAAAACAATTTTATCAACATTTTTTGGACTTGCAGCTATTGTTGTGTGTTGTACTCCCCAAAGGTTTGCTTGTATTCCAAATGATATTTCTATAAGAACTCGTGCTTTCGATAATTTTTTATTAATGTTTGACCGGTCAATAAGTAAATTCTTCCTAGGATAAGGGCGCATTACATTTGGCTTTGGGAAAAGCATTATCACCAACGAAATAAAATTGGGCACGTTGTTTCTGTGCCAGGTATAAACTTTGGTTGTGTACTCAAGAGGGTATTAATTAAAATTTTTTTACGAAAAGCACTTCGAGCAAAAACTCCACCATCACTCTAGCTGCCAAGAGCTCCAACATCCAAATAATACTACACTAAAGGTTTTTATAATTATAAAACCATGATCTACTTTGTGCAGGTCTGACGATATTTACATGTTTACCGTCTATTGCACCAAGTCAATGATGCAACCCGGTTTTCGTGTAAAATTGTTCAGAAATATGTTGCCAGTCACTTTTTTTAGGAGGTGCTAGATAAATTCCATGTAACACATCCCAAATAGCTTGACATGTATCGTATATAATCACCCTGACCGTGGATATACCAATCTTATGAGACCATGCTGAAAATTGGAAGCTTCAACCGTGAGCTAAATATCTTTAAAAAGTATTTCACATGTATAATAAAATAAATAAATAAATTACTGGCCATTTGAGCCCTAAAAGGACTTTGACCTAGATTCTTAATCAATTGTGTTATACGTGTTATTAAGTTTGTACACAGTTGACCGAAAACCGGACCTACAGGTTTAACGCCGACTCCGAACGGAATGTTCTTGTTCTCAAGAAGCTTTACATGGCATTTTGATTACTCTCTTGAGGCTTACCATTGTCTGCAGAGAGGTGGCGGCCGTACAGAAAAATTGTTTTAATTCAAATAATTTTCTGTCGCTACTGGGGTTCGAACCCGGGTCTCCAGGTTCGTGACATAGAGTCCACGCACTTTAACCAACTTCGCCACGTCATATATAATAGATCCACTCAATAATTGAGCGTTTTGTGCACTAAATGAAATTTTTATCAACTCTTTTCCATAAAAGCTTCACATAATTAAGAAAAAACAAACAACAACAATTATACTTTGCTGAGACCGCCTAACGGTAAAATAATTTATATTGTTATAAACATGCTGTTTATAAACTGTTCCAAAAGTAAAGTTTTTTAACTTAATTCAATAGTAATCTCATTTTAAACATACAGTCAAACCTGTTATTGTGCGGTCTTTTTTTTTGTACGAATTTTTTTTTTGTTCGAGTTGTTTTATGTGGTTTTTATTTTTATGCGAGTTTTTTAAATTTGAAATTTATATATTTCAATTTAACTTCCAGTATAACGAACTTTTAGTTTACAACATCATATTTACATTTTTTAAATGTATTTAAAACGATTGTCGTTCGTTTTTAAATATAAGCTGCGTTCGATTCGCCAGTGCTCAACTCAATTACGAAAAAAACTGCTACTCACTTAGCTGTTACTTACTGAATGTTATCAACTGAATAGACCACAAGAAGTCTGTCAATAAATTAAATTGAAAACGAAAAAACTGCTTAAGGGGGGAGATACCCCTAGAGGTGGTGAAATTAGTTTTGATTTATACTTTTTTTTCAAGTTGATAACACAATTGGATAATTTTTTTATTTTCCTATATTTTTAGTAAATGGTGCGTCTGCAGAGTATCTCCTGTAGCTGTCAAAATATTACCCACTTATATGAAATAAAAGAGGTTTTTTCTTCGAGTACACTGATATTTTGAAGGGAAGGATTAACCTGTAATATAATAAAAAAAATTAAAAATTATATCGGTTTTTTTAATCGAAGGTCCAGATTCGACTATTTTTTCAACAGTTTTGACTCCAAAAAAATTATTTATTCACACGATATCTTTCCACTTGTAGGTACATCCTTCCAAAAAGTACATCCGAGCTGTGCGAGCTGCTTTCGTCTTGGAGAGACTCTTTCTGTTCTGCTTCGCTACACTTGCCTTATCGGTATTTTCGGCGAAAACTTTGCAATAGGTGCCAATAATTATACCCAGTTCATTCAAAAGCTTCAGAATAGAGGTGTAGCCTTCACTAAATATTCCAGCAGCAAAGTTAGCTGAAATTTTGAAACCGAGGCCTCTCGATCCTGATTCACCAAAACTTATTTTGTGCTTGCATACAGAACAAATTAAAAATTCTGATAGTGCAGTAAAAACTTCGAAGCTTTCAATAATGCTGTAGCCATGCAAAGGATTTGTGCGAATCACTACACTGAACAAAAAAAAATATATTAGCTTAAAATTGAACACAATGTGTTCAAAAAATGTTTTCATAATTTGACTTTTTTTCATACGATTTTCAAAATATTAAAACACATTTGCTCTTACTTTGACGAAATTTCTTGCAAGCTATTTTTTAAACACAAATATCGTCAAATTAATAACAACTGCCGTCAATTTTAAAACATTTTTTTTTCAGTGTACAAGAAGTTTATCATTTTTTTTTAACCCTATTCACGTCACGCTGTGTCTTTGGGTCACTATGCAATTTGGAACCAATATAAATGACTTAAAACTTGTTTTAAAGAAAAATTCGAAAAACATTTGAAATTTCTCCGAAACTATGAGGTATCTCCCCCCTTAAAGGAAAATAATTTTGTTTTTATACTCACATCACATTTTGACAGAATCTATTACATTTTACTTATTCCGTACACAAACCAACTAAAAAATAAGAACTTGGGAACGCAACTTTACTCAACTCAGTTGGCAACGCGCTAAAATTTCTTTAAGTTGTGTTTGTTAATTTCTGCAAAGTTTAAATTTAATTACAGTGGTTTTTTGAAAATAATTAAAAAATTTTGTGCTTATGTGAAGTCTAATGATTGCAGCGGATAAGTTTTGCATTTGTTTTACTATTGTTAACATAAGTGTTATTATTATTATTAAAATTTCTTTAAAGTGCTGAACAAGTTTCTTTACATTTTCTTTATTATATTCTTCGCACTTTAAGTTGTTTGCTTTCTTTTTGTTCTATTGCTAATTGCGTTTAAGACATCTGCCTAGCTCTGTCTAGCTAAGCTATTGAATACGTATTATTATTATACATACTAAGGGTTGCCATCACTTCAGGTTATTACTTTTGCTTAGTACTATTATTATTACTACTTTTACTACTTTTATTTATTTTTACTACTTTTTTGGTTCTATTTTTATTTATTAATTTCTACTAATATTTTTACTACATTTACTACTTTTATTTATTTTTACTACTTTTTTGGTCTTTTTTTTATTTATTAATTAAAATGCTCTGCTCTAAGCCTGGCTGTTCCACTAAGGGTGAAACTGAGCGATTTTTATCATGTTGGCTATGTGATGATATCGTTCACACCAAATGTGTGGGCATAATGGGTAGAGTTGCAGACCTTATTGAAGAAGGTAAAGGGTTGCGTTGGTGTTGTGAGAAGTGCAGATTGACTGATGTCAATTTTTATAAGCTTTTTAAGCAGACAAAGCAGGGTTTCTCTGAGATAAGTAGGGAACTTTCTTTGCTTTCTGCAAAATTTTTAAAGTACCAAACACTTTTCGATGAGTGTAAATATATTGATGAGCCAATTCCTTCGCCCAAGCGTAAAAAGAAATACATGAACCTGCGCAATAAACAGAAAACTAACTCGACACCACCAATACCACCACCTGTTGAACGTGACATTGCAGACGATATGGACATTTGTACTGATACGATTGCCTCTATATCTGCTCCAAATGTACCAGAGACCGTTTCCTTGCCAATGTTAGCACCATCCATACCTGTTAACCAGCCTGTTCTTACTTATGCTCAAGCTGTTTCAGTTGCTCCGCCTACTGTTCAAACTCCTATTTTTGCAACTTCAGTTGTTAACGCTCAACGGATTCCTATTACTACTGCTACTATTTCTCCTAAGCCATTAATTGCAATTCCACCAACTAAAGCAATCTTTGACTCGCGCTTAGCTGCTGATACAACTGAAGATGACATAAAATTTTTTATTAATTCAAAGTTAAATAGTGGTATGCCTCTTTCGATCCAAAAATTCAAATATTTAAATGCGAGACTGACTACGTCTTTTAGATTGACTGTTCCGGAAAATTTATTTAATACTCTTGTCGATGTAAACTTTTGGCCCCGTAATACAATTGTTCATGAATTTGAATTCAAAAACAAACCGCGTATTGCAAATGTTGTACACTTGCCTCGTCCTTCTAATAGTCCTCAGTACCATACAAAAAACGATTAAAAAATCACAAGTCTAAATTAGAGCTTGTGTATCAAAACGTTAGAGGTCTCAATTCTAAACTTTCCGATATTTTCATGAACAGTTTTGATTTTGAATATAACTTTATAGTTTTTACTGAAACTTGGCTTCGCTCTAACGTTTTAAACTCTGAAATAATGTGTAATAAGTACCAAATTTTTCGTAAAGATCGCTATGATAAGATCGGTGGTGGCGTTCTGATAGCTGTCCATAACTCGCTTGCTTCGGAGGAATTAACAATTCCTGGTACCAACGACCTGGAGTTTATTTGTGTTACAGTTAAAGTAAATAATAATACGATTTTTCTTACTTGCTCTTACATTCCACCTAAAAGTGATTTAACAATTTACTTAAACCATATTAGTGCCATCGAAACAGTCCATAATATGCTTAAAAATATGGATACTATCATTGCATTAGGTGATTTCAACTTACCTTCTGTATCCTGGAGTATTTCCGATGATTCCGCATTTCTTACTCCTATTTCTGCCTCTGATTGGATAAATGATTTCTTAGATAAGTTGTCCGATCTGTGTCTTCAGCAGGTTAATAATATTCTTAATAAAAATTATAGATCTCTTGACCTTGTATTTGTAGATAGATGCACTTCCGTAAATCTCCGTCGTTCGAACCCAGTTTCCTTACCTGAAGACGATTATCATCCAACTCTTGAAATAACAATATTACTTGCCAACATAAATGAAAATAAATTAGCTCCAGATACGCGAAATAATAAAATTTTTAACTTTAAAAAAACAGACTATGTTAAACTTAATGCTCTTCTCGCGCGGATTGACTGGTCCCCAATTTTAAATAATAGGTCTTCGTACTCTTTTTATGATGTCGAATCTTCAGTACAGTTTCTTAATGATACATTGCAAAAATGTTTCTCATTATCTGTGCCAAAAAAAAATAGTAATTTCAAATCTTTAAGCCCCCCTTGGTTAACTAATGAACTTAAGTCTTTAAAAAACTCCAAAAATCGCTTATTTAAAAAATATAAAAAGTCAGGCTCTAATTTAGACTTCGCTTGCTATTCCTCTTGTCGTTACAGATATCAACTATTAAATAAACAGTGCTACTCTGCCTATATAACCAAAATAAAAATTCAATTCAAAGATAATCCGAAACTTTTCTACACTTTTGTCAACTCAAAACGAAAAACCTCTAGCTTCCCACCTCTTATGAAATTCAATCATGAAGAAGCATCTTGCGACATCGAAGTTTCCAACATGTTTGCAAACTTCTTTAAAACAACCTACTCCGATATACCATTGAGCATGAGTCTTGAATATCCTTACCTACCACCAGTTAACTCTTTTGAAACCCCCGTAATAGATTCTAATATAGTTATGCATTACCTTCGACAAGTTAAATCTTCTTTTACGACTGGTCCTGACGAAATCCCGAGCTGCATTTTAAAACATTGTTCTATTAGTTTGTGTTCTCCCCTATCAAAAATTTTTAACATATCCTTGCACAGTGGTCATTTTCCCTATATATGGAGAAAATCTTATATAATACCTCTTCATAAATCCGGCTCAAAAATTGATGTTTCCAATTACCGAGGTATCGCAAAACTAAGCGCAATCCCTAAGTTATTTGAGAAAATTATAACTGATCAAATAACCCACGTTGTATCTTCCTCCATTTCCACCTCTCAACATGGTTTCTTAAAGGGAAAATCTACGTCAACTAACCTCTTGGAGTTTACTTCACGTGTCATCAAAGGTTTTACTTTAGGACGACAGACTGACGTTATTTATACAGACTTTAGCAAAGCTTTCGATTGTGTTAATCATTATCTTCTTCTGAAAAAGCTTCATCTAATTGGGTTTCCCGTCAAACTATTACACTGGATTAACTCGTACTTGTCGAATCGTTCTCAAAAAGTTTTATATAAGAATTCTATGTCAAAAAATATTTTGGTCACATCTGGTGTTCCGCAGGGAAGTCATCTTGGTCCGGTTTTATTTTTACTGTTTATAAATGACCTTCCTTCTGTAATAAAACACTCTTACGTCTTAATGTACGCCGATGACGTGAAACTTTTCCTAACTTACAAATCGCCTGAAGATCAACAACTCTTACAATCGGATTTAAACAGTCTAGTTGAGTGGTGTAATTTTAACCTTTTAAAATTAAACTTAAAAAAATGTAAGCAAATGACATTCTCACGTCGAATTGCTAATAGTATAAATTACACTATAAATAATACTAATTTAGAAATTGTACACAGTTTTCTTGATTTAGGTGTAATTATGGATCCTAAACTTCGTTTCAATCTTCAAGTTAATTTGGTGGTAAATAAGGCTAGAGGTGTCCTTGGTTTCATTAAAAGATGGGCTAAAGAATTCAACGATCCTTTCACTACTAAGATACTTTATACCTCTCTTGTTAGACCAATTCTTGAATATGCATCCGTAATATGGAACCCTCAATACAATGTCCACATCGATGCATTAGAATCGGTTCAAAAACAATTCTTACTTTTTGCTTTACATTATCGTTGGAACCCCAATATTATTCTTCCCCCTTATGAAACACGCCTCAAAATTATTTCCCTGCCTTCCTTAAGAAGCAGAAGAATTATGCTTAATGTCTCTTTTTTATACAAATTACTCAGTGGTGATATAGACTCACAATACCTCCTTTCTTCATTAAACTTCAACATCCCCAGGAGCGGAGCCAGACATTTCCAGCTTTTTAAGTTGAGTCACTGCACTTCTAATTATGCCCTTCACAACCCTTTGCGATGTATGTGTAGTGATTTTAATGGCAACTTGAACTTGATAAATTTTTCTGACTCGGTGGATGTCTTAAAACGCAAAATTATATTACATTTGAATACTTAACGCATTCCTTGTGATAACAAATATAACTCGCGATAATTGTGTAGATTTTACGATTTAACAAATAAGCATCATCGAATATGATAGATACTTTAAGTTTTCGTTTTATTCAGTTTCGTTGCTTTATTTTTTCATGAAATTATTTTAGATCTTTAGTTCTTCCTTATTTGACCATGTATACCGTGTCTCTTGGCTTGGTGTGTCAGAGTTTATCTCTTTTCCATACAAGTTTTTACCTGCGTTGGCCCAAATGCATATCCAAATAATAACTTTAGCTCGGTGTTCCCTTATTTTAGTGACCCGAATATATAAATATATTGTGCCTGCACAATATATACTTGTATATCTGTGCTATGTTTGGTATTGGTTTGGTGTTTGAGAGTTGCATCTCTTTTCCACGTAGGATCTTGGGTTGGACAGTGGCCCCAAGCCGAACGACAACAATTATAAATGCGGTTATATATGGTCTAATAAATAACTTTGGATGTTGTCTTGTATTGCTTCGTATTATGAAGAATGTGCTTTTATTCGATGATGTTTATGAAGTTTACATAAGCACAAAAAATTCTCAAATTTTATTTAATTTTAATTTCCGCTGAAAGGCCAAGCAATTGTGCTTAGTGGAGGCTATTATTTGCCAACAGGTGGTAAGTTTTAGCACGTAGGTGCATTCTATCAGTCCGGCTGATCCGGGAACTTCTTAGAATGTAAATCGTGCATGCGTATGGCGCGGGTCATACGTATCTATGAAGATTTCTTACCTCCGGGCGAATCCAAAAAAAAAAAAAAAAAAAAAAAACTCAACTGATAATTGAGCTACTCTAAACTCAACTAAATGTAGACTTTGTTGTTGTTTTCACATACAAATTTCGAAATAAGCGACATGAATTGAGTATAGGCTGGCGAATCGAACGCAGCTATAGTTAAAGATCCGTGCAGACTGAAAAAGATATTTTCAAGGTATATATTTTATTTTGTTATCATTTAAAATAGCTTTTTTGATTTTTTCTTTTGTCCGTATGAATGTGTGTGTGTGTGTGTGTGTGTGTGTATAATTTATAAAAAGAGTACATGATTATCTTGTGTATGTATTTTAAAATTTTTTTATATTCGTTTTTCTTGAATGCTCGTTCAGTTATGAACAAAGCAACATGCTTAATTTTTTTAAGGTACTATACCGTCTAGAAATTTCAAAAAATGAAGAATAATTAAATAATTGTTATTTTTAAATCCTTCTGATGAGCTACTTGGTGGTAAGCGAAAAGAATTCTTAAAAGAAGCACACGCGCCTACACGGCCTTAACCAGGCATTAGGTACTAGGTCGTTTTCCACTTTTTTCATCGGGTTGAATATCTTTTTATATTTTTTCGGCTTCCTTCGTTCCTATTGTTAAGCTCCCACTTAGCAATGGGAAAATCCTATCCTAATATATAACTTTTTATTCATTAAACCTCATTCACTTTTTTAGATGAGCTAGTTTTTTGTTAATATTTATTCAAACAATTTTTTTATTTCAGATAGTAAATTATCTGTTTCATTTCTATTTTTATTCATTACTTTGTACATTTTTATTCATTACATTATTAATTATACATTGTTTACTATTTACAGTATATTATTTATTATTTCTCGTAAGTTTCTTCTTTATTTATTTTTAATCGCTACTTGTTTTTTATCATACAGTTATTTATTAAAAATTATTTTGTGTATTACTTATGTCTATTTTTGGTATTTTTTATTTTATTATCTATTTTTTTATTTATTATATATTTTATTACAATTATATATAAGAACAGAATTATATATAAAATTATATACAGAATTATATATAAGAACAGATAAGATTTTGATTAGTAAAAATTTGTGGCGTCCGTGGCGTAGTTGGTTAAAGTGCGTGGCCTCTATGTCAACGAACGCGGAGACCCAGGTTCGAACCCCATGCAGCGACAGAAAATTATTTGAATTAAAATAATTTTTCTGTACGGCCGCCACCTCTCTGCAGACAATGGCAAACCTCAGAGAGTAGTCAAAATGCCATGTAAAGCTTCTTGAGAATAAGAACATTCCGTTCATCGCCGTTCGCAGTCGGCGTTAAACCTGCAGGTCCGTTTCTCGGTCAATTGTGTACAAACTTAATAACACGCAAAACACAATTGATCATAAGAAGCTAGGCCAAAGTCCTTTCAAGGGCTGAAATGACCAGTTATTTATTTTTTTTATTTATTTAAAAATAATTCACAGTAGCTAGACTTGGGATGAGAATGATTTAATTCTTTTAAGAATGATTTAATTTTTTTAAAACTCCTTGTAGGAGTTTTTGTTCATCATCAGCAGAAAGTGTTTTCTAAACTGGTGGTCTTTGACCGAATCATCAAAAGAAAAGGAATTGTTTTCAAATATTTGTTTGCTTTTTGTTATGTGACATTTCCTTGTCATTTTTTTAATTTCTTTTTGTTCTTGATGAAAACACAGTGTTGCATAGCAAAATGAGATGGTTAAGGTCGCAGTTTCAACTTAACTGCTTTGCGAAATAGTTAAGACTTTCTATGGGTAACTATGCAGTTAAGTATCCAGTTTCAAAGTTGACTGTGTAGTTTCGAGGTATTGTAAACATAGTACAAGAAATCAGAACTTTAGAGCTTAAAACTTTGTAACATATAAACAAAAATGTAACATATACACATAGGAAATAAAAATATATAAAATTTTTCAGTTGAGGGGGGGCAAATGCCCCCCTCCACCCCCTATGGACGCCATTGAACTGATAAATATAATAAAACGGTCTGATATTAGATGCCAACTGAATAACACAATAGTCATACAAATTCTTGAATGCGCGTTAAAAATTTTTACGAAAAAAAAGGAATCAATAAAACAAAATTGCCTACTAAACGCGATGTTATTGAATATTTATTGTTTTTGAAACATACCGGTCATACTTTAATATGATCGATTGGGGTAAATTCACTATTACACTGAGGCAAATAACGCATATTAGCTTTATCCACGCCTGAGTATAAATTTTATTCAAATATTTACGTGAGTAAATCAAAATGTTTTCCTTACAACTCGGTTTTTTCCGTATTTAAATTTTATTTATACCACACACGTACACACATATTTCATACAAGCAAGCAGCAGTAGCATCGCACACGTACACACATACTCCGACAAGCAGCAACAGCATCGCACTCTGTTCCTGCAGTTTATTTCTTGCATTTGCAGTTCTTATAGTTTTCATTTAGTTATTGTTGCAAGAGTAATATAGTATGCATGTTTGGCACAGAAATGAAATTGTGTAGGGTGGAGTGACTACTCGGTATTTTCTCAAGAACATCTTGGACCGGTTGTCATTTACCTGCATAATTTGCTTCTACCTACATATATTTTGGACATTACTTTTTCGTTCTCTATTTTATACTATGTTTGACAGTTGGTGCAATATTAGGGCACCAACTGTCAAATATAGTATAAATTAGAGAACGAAAAAAGTGAAGCGAGAATAAATTATACAGCAATGGTATTTGATGAACGCAATATGAAGAAAATAATACCATAAAACCATTAATAACATATTCAATTTAAATATGTTTTTTTTTAATTCAATATTTTTATATACATTTTCTTTAAATGCGATAGTTTATTTTCAAATAGTAAATATTTGAAAGATATTTTAAAAAAATTCGTGCATAATTTTAATATATTTTTTATTAATTCTGTTAAAATATTTAAATATTTAATTTAATTAAAAAAGTATTCAAATAAATTTTAAATATTTACGTAGTCGATTTATTCAAATGCGTTATTGGTGCAAAAATGACTTGCTTTTTGGATAAATTAAAAAAATTTTGGATAAATTTAATATTTTTTTCCCTTAGTGTTCTGAACCACCTTGCTTGCAATTCTAAACAGACAGGCAACTAATAGATCTACATACAACTTTCGACAGATAAAATCATTAACATTCCAGGTAAATCTTCCTAGCACAAACTTTTTCTTTTGCACTTATCATATAATTCAAAAACTTTTACAGAATTTCCATGCCATTCACAAAACACCGAACGCTTCGTTCGTGTTGTAAGTGAGTCTGCTCTTGCGGTCACAGATGAGAAGCGACTGGGTCATATTTTTTCCGAACTGGAAAGCGTTAAAGTGTTCAGAAACGTTAGAGTGTTCTTGACTCTCGGCAGAAGTAAGTGTAACAATGTTACCATCCACTTCATCGTCTTCAACTTGGAGCCTTCATGTAAAAGTCTTGGACGTTAGAGCTAATTTAAAAATTATCACGATATTACCTTATTTTACGCTATAGATTTAAACAGCACACATTTGGAGTTATCTGATTTTTATGCCTTCTTTTAAACAAATAAGACTTTACCACAATCGGAATGTTAGCACGCTGCCACAGTTCATGAAGAGTTTTTCAACTTGGGTACTATAATTATTTAGTTTATAATTTTTTATGAGAAACTTGAATATATTGTCACGATTCGTGTGCAATTTTGTTTGAATAACGTTATTAACTCGTTTTTATACCTAAATATCTTAAGAAAAATATATTATTTTAATTTCATTACTTAATTTTTAAAAAAAATTCAGTTAATTTTCAATTTTGTTTGAATTTAAAAATATTTAATATATTTCAACCATTATAGCTTCTTTGTTTTTAAAGTTATTGAATAATGTTCTGGGACAAAATGTAAACAAATTCTTAGGACTTTAATTTTATGAGAAAGAAAGAAACAATTTTAGGGGGGGTAAATCAGGCTAACGAGGTTTACTAGTCAAATATTACCTTGGAAGTAAAAATATTCTGAAAAGAAAATGTAGTACTCGTAAAGCACTTTTAAACGACATTTTATTTTTTAAGATCGGATATGTTATGCTCAAACTATAGAAAAAATACCATTTCGGCTGTTTTTTCGATGGTTCAAAAAAAATTTTTTTTTTTTTATGGAATCCATTCGAGGTCAGCTTTAAAATAGGGAGTGGTTTTTTCATACTTTTTTTTTCGACCCACTCTACTGTACATAACTAATTTTGTATTTATAATTCATAAAACAAACAAAATACAAGCAGTTTTCTTTAAAAAAGTAATTAAATACAACAGAAAAAGTCTCCGCTCATGAAACAAAATATAATAAAACAAGTAGCCACGACGCTTTAAAACTTCTGACAGTCGATTTGGCATTGATTGGACCAGCTTCTTAGTATCCTCCGAAGATATTTTAGCCCATTCGTCCAAGATGATAGTTTAAAGCATTTCCTTGTTAGTGATCTTATGTGTTTAAATTCTTCGCTACAACAACGCCCATAAATGCTCAATGGGGTTGAGAACGGGAGATTGTAGAGGCAAATTTATTTGTTTTGGAGCGTTATAAAGTAACCAAAGACGCGCGTCTCCTTCGCAGCCTCCCATTAAATAGCTTGGTAAAGAAGATACTGAAGTTTTTGTATATCTGCGATTTTTTACCATGTATAAAAGTGAGTAGGAAAAGTCCAGAATCATAATTATATTTTATTGAATTATGCGTTTTAAATTTTGAAACCTCTTTTATTTCTGAAATATCGGACTGATGATATAAACCTCTCAAGACTACATTAACTTGTCGTTATTCTGAAGGGGTATAGGAATACGATTCAACTCCCTTTGAACAAAGCAGAGCCATTATTTCGGAATGAATGGTAGCATCTTCAAAGTAAAGCTTACTTTTGGAACTTCTTTTGTTAATAATTTTAAAATTAATTTTAGGAATTTTGGATTTTAGTTGGTCAACTAGACACTTTAAGTTTGTGTTATACAAAAAGATAGGAGGACAAAATTTTTTCTTTGTATCTGATAAAGTTGCAATATTACCTGATTTTTTAACATTAATTGTATTATTATTTTGGATGATATCTATGTCACTTGATATGGCAAATTTATTTTGGGAGTTAACATATTTGGAGTTAACACCTTACTATTTAATGTGGAAGTATCAATTATTATGTCACCAGTAATTGATCTCTTGTATCGCTTTTGATTTACCAGCTGGTAGCCTTCGTCCAAATCTTGAAAGTCTTTATCCTTGTCACATAAAATGTTCGAATCTGTAGCGTTATCTTGAATATTTTGAGATTCTATGCTCATGTTATCATCATTAGAATTTCCTCCTGGCAAGGGCTGCGTTAAAATATCTTCCAGGCTGATAGAATCGCTTTTATCAGGCGGTTTTTTGATTGGTATCGTCTCTATCGTCTAATGTTCTCAATGGGGGCTAGGGCCCCTTATATCCACGAGGCCCTGATCTGCAGCCCCAAATCATTATGGATATTTTCTCAAATTTAGCAGTCGGAATGATGTTGCGATTTTCTAACGATGTTAACGGCTTATGGCACACTCTAGTCGGCCCATCGTTGTAATACAAAATCATTTTGGTTTCATCACAGAATATGACGTCATTCCAATAGTCATAAGGTTGAGAAACGTGCTTCGTAGCGAAGGAGACACGTTTCTCCTTTCAACATTTATTGTAGAAAGCAGCGGTTTCTTACGTGTAGTTCTTGATGAGTATTTGTTTCGCAGTATGGCCCGCCGTACTTGTTTCATGGGAAACAACAACATCGCATTCTTTCGTGAGTTCCCTCTCAAGCGTTCTGATCGAAACCTGTGGCTTTTGATAAAGTTTTCTGATCCTAACGCACTCTACTCGTTCTGTTATCTTTTGCTTAGGGCCCCTTCCACGCTTTGGCTCTAATCTACCCTTGTTTTTAGCTCGATTTAAAACATTATAGATTATTTTTCTGGTTACAGAGAATATTTCTGAGAAATTTTGTACACCTTTTCCCATTTGGTTGTGTAGTATATACGTTGAATCACCTCAAACGATAATCTCTTGCCTGGCATTTTTAAAAAACAACGATATTGTTTTTTATGATGTGTATGAAGCAAAAACTAATCCCAACTACGTAACAAAATCATAGCAACTGACAATGCAGAACATTGATAATGGCAAATTTACCGCTTACCGTCAAATAGTGCAAAAAGGAATTAAATAAATAGATGTGAAAAGAGTTGTTTGAAGTTCGGACGTAATATCCAAAGCTTGAATCGCGGCATCCTGCATCTCATGTCTTGTTAACCACCTTGTGGGACAGATATTTTTCAATTTTATACCCCCACGTTTAAAAAGGGTAAGAGGGGTTCGTCGTTCCGTATATTATATCGGCAATATTAATTTTGTCATTCCGTTTGTAAAGCCCATAAATAGGCGTAGTAGGTATAGAGAAGTGTATACATTCTTGATCAGCATCACCACCCGAGTCGATTTGGCCATGTCCGTCTGTCTGTTCGTCTGTCTGTCAGTTATCACGATTACAACCGTAATTTCCAAGATATCATCGCGAAATTGCATATTTAAGCTTTTATCTAAAAAATAAAGAAAATAAGCCAAATCGAATGAAAACCGCGCCTACCTGCCATACAAAGTGACTATCTCAAAACAGTAAAATCTCTTAGAATTCACAAAAATTAATATATGGAATTTTGTACATGAGCTCTGCTATTTAATATACACTCTGAGTATGAATTTTAACCAAATCGGATGAAAACCACGCCTACCTCCCATGCAAAGTGACTTTATCAAAAAACAAAAGCAAATATTTTTTGTTAAAACTATGTCGAGAATGTTTTTACAAATAAACATTTATTGACTGCTTCAGACTTTGAATATGTATTGGTTCGACCGTGGGGGTATTTTAACTTTTGTTTTAATTATGCAACTGTATTTTGCAACACACTGTTTTATTTTAAGTTGCCGTTTTTGGGGTGTTGAAAAAATTATAAATTGACTTTACGTCAAGCAGTGTGCGCCGTTGCACTGTCCTGTTGGAACCACATGTTCTCCAGTGTCAATTCATCCAATTGAGGAAGAAAAAATTCGGTAATCATGGCTCTGTAGCGCGCGCCGTCCACAGTCGTCGTTCTTCGACATCTTGGGTAACAGCAGCGATATTCTCAACAGAACGGCTGCTACGGGTCTGGCCAGCCTTGGGAAGATCTCGTGTTGTCCCAGTCTCTTCCAGGCGAGTGGCCGAACACCGCAGTGTTTGTCCAGTTGGTGTCGGACGGCCAGGAAATCTGCGACGAAATTCACGCTGCGCCAACACAACCGACAAATTGTTGCGCAAAAAAATTGAAACAATTATTCCTCGTTCTTGCAGAGTAAACCGATTCATGGCTTGTCGATTTGTATTCTGCGCTTGTTTACTTCACAAATGTCAAAACCGAATTGACATATAGCGCCATTTGCAAAAGTTATAGGGTGTTCCAATAGTGTGATTACTTTTACCCCACCTTGAAAATATAATTCTTATTTTTTGAAGTGAAACTTCTTAGGCGGCGCTTCGAAATTTGAACGAGAATATTGAGGAGTGAAATTTCAAGGTCAATTTACTTCATTTCGTTACACGATAGAGAAGAAAGATATGTTTTACAGTAGAGAGAATGAGATGGATATACATTGTATAAAAGACTTAAAAAATATGTTGTTACCGCTGAGGATCGAACCTGCGAACTCAAGACTACAAAGGCGGCGCTCTATCTAATGAGCTAAACTCTTCATATAAAAATTTGCTCTATATACCAATTAATCAAACTACTTTTGCTGTAGATGCCCAGCGGCAAAATAAAAAGCGTTCCTAGAAATAGTGCTTTTTATGTGTAGTTTTGATATGCTTTGAGGATGTACTTTTCAGATTTTTATACACATTTTGTTCGTATCCAAAGCAGCGTGGTAATAGCAGAGCGGTAAGACATTTGATAGTAATGACAGAGGTCCGAGTTCAATCCCCGCATTTTTTTAAATTTTCTAGCTTTTTTTTGTTTTTTTTAAAGAGCTTTTTAACTATTTGTTTGTAAAGAAGCGCTTTCATCCTAGGATATCCAATATCTATTCTATATTATTATTACGCAAGCGCTTTTTTTGTGATGACCATCAAATCCATACCGTAAATGCGATTTTTATAAAGAGGGTATCAATAGAAAGGTCTTGCTCTGTAGATGTGCAATAAGTCTTACTTTTTCTTAAAAATTTTGTATTTAAATAAGAAAACCAAAATAATCTTCTACGAAGAAAGCCAGCTTTCTATTTAATGCCTAAAACTATTTCTCAAATTTTCAATTTCATACTATTGTATTATTAAAGCAGTTGAGCGAAGCGAAAAACGAACAAATATATTTTATATTGATACACTAGCCACAAAATAGCAAGTTCATGCAAAATCGCTATTCCAGGAGCCTTTACTGGCATCGCCGCCAGCTCATTTGAAGGAGAGCATACTTTGCACAGCTAATTCAAACATCCTATACCTCTTCTTAAGACATCTGTATTGGGTGATAGGCCCAATTCTACGCACGAAAGGTCAGGTCGTGAAGATAGTAGCTTATCCAACAGAAATTTAGTATCGTTGAATTATAACTCGCTCAGGAGACGTGCTACGGTAAATTTTAGTTAACGACAGAATAGATGTGCTATTAAGCCTCACAACGACGATATCGCGAGCGCATTTTGGCGTTTTAACGTCATACGGGTTTACTAGTAAATTTTAATATGAATTTGGTTTACTTAAAAACCGCTTCAGATGTGTGAAGCGCTATGGCAGAAGCGCTTGTTTAGTGCTTTTGAAGCGCTTCGATTACCGCTGGGTGGCAAAAGCCGCAGATTGTGTGCTGATTGCGTTCTATGTGTGGTAGACAGGGGGGTTGCCATGACTCGAGTAGAAGAGAGAAAGATTCAGCGAAGCAGAAGTGAATAAGAGAGTTGCCCTGAGCGCATTATGATTTTCGCAAAGTAGACTCTCATACTAGGGCTGCCATGCCAATATTTTTTTAGAATACCAACGTTGGTATATCTCTAATTCAATATATTAATATAACCTCTATGAATTTTGCTCATATTACACATATTATATTTTTATTCATAATATTGCGATATAAAATTATATAAAAACCCAAATTCATGAAGCATATGCTGTCGCCCATGATGCTAACTTGACACTGTGTTCAAGAAAAGTTGGAATAAGTTCTTTTAATAGATAACTAAACATATTGTAGCTATATAATTTTATATCGAAATATTATTAATAATATAAAGTATAATTTGATATGAGTAATATTAATACGTACATATGTTGAATTAAAAATATATCAAGTTGTATTCTGTATTCACATCTATATGTAAATACGACGCAAATTGGTTATCAAATTAATTGCTTTTCGGCAATGATATCCATACCAATGAATATTAAATAAACAGAATATTGTTTTTATAAAAACTTTTTATTGTATTTCTTTTGCTTAAAAAGTTCTCTCTTTGCCTTTAAGGTTCGAATCGTAAAGCAACACAACGTAACGTGACGTAGAGTTCTATCTTATGAAAAATAAGTGTAAGTGGTTAGTGAAATCGTGACGTAACCTAGCGCAGCGATGGGTTCTATTCCAAATAGAAATCTACGCCACGTTACGTTGCGTAGCTTTACGATTGCATAATCGAGCCTTTACACTAAAATGGTTCTTATTCTAGAAGAGAAAGAGTGTATACAAAGAAGAAGTTTCACTTCTTTACTGTATTCACGGTATACTGTATCTTTTTTTTTACTTTTTGGACCCTATGGGGGAGGTGTTTTAACACCCAAAACACTCCATTGGCTACGGGCCTGACAACACTATTCATTCTTTAAGATCAGCTTTTAAAATTTTTGAGCACGCTATTTTTTGCACTAGATTAATACCATTTTATCAATTTTATCAAACAGGTACTACGTAAAATTCAGAATAGGTACTTACTTAGTGTTAATTGACAGAAACTTTTCTAAGCAAATATGTTACTCACCGATGACGATAACGATGGAACAACGCGCGTGCTTCTTCTAATGCCGGTGTAACTCTAGATACTTTTTTCTCTTTAAGATTTTGAAGGGAGTTCCCCAGAACAAAGTCTACTGCGGACTTTTTCATCGCAAACACATAATCGGAATTGATTTCACTCGCATTTTCCAAAAGTTCGTGTTTCCACTTATGTAGCACGGGGGGTATAAGTAATTCAATTCTAAAATTTTCAACGAGAAGTTAGTTGTGGGGATGAAATGGGTTGTATTTATTTTTTTTTTTTTTTGACTGACCTGTTCATAACTTTTTTACTCATTGGTGCCACGTGAATTGTGTCAATACCGTGTTTGATGTAGTAATAGTAACGAAGTAGCTCCTTTTCATCTTTGTTGGGAAACGAACCGCCCAGATCAGGATTTTCTTCTTTACTTGATATTAATTCCACCAACTTATTGCGAAAAGCTTCACGCTCCTGAATCATTTGAAGATACGTTTTAGGCTCTATTAAAATAATTAAAGTGATTTTTTATCGCATATGTTCATTATTTCGTAAAAACTTTTGCTTACTTTCTTTTTTCTTTGCTTGAAGTTTCTTGCGCTTTATCATTGGGGGACAAATTAAAGTCTCGGGAATTGATTCGCCTTGATTTGCGATGTTGTCTTTGGAACCGTTTCTTTTACACTCCGGTGTGTTGAATTCATTCCTTAGACGCCGTAGTTTATATTCGGGGTTTGCTTTAGACTTTAGTATTTTATCGAGAACATCGGCGTGAGGCCGAGTGAATACTAGTTTGGATCGTGAACAGGTTGCATTTTTCTGTAAAGGGTCACCATTGGATGAGCTCCAGCGGTTCATCTTAAATTTGACTGAAAGAAGAACTTATACAGAATCATTTAGCTTCAACAATACAAATTTAGACGAAATCTCTGATGCGTTTATGAAAAAGAAAAACAAATTTATATCGATATCAGTGACGTATCTACATACGGGCTGAAAGGGCTTTAGCCTCCCCTTGGAGAATTTTTTATAGAGGAAAAAAATGAAAAAGAGTCAAAAAAGAAGTTTCAGACTCCGCCCTTGGCATACAAAACTGTAGCCCCCCTCTGGAGAATCGTAGATCCGCCACTGATCGATATTATCGTTATTGTTCACGACAATATCGATATACATTTGTTTTTGTTTTTGTTTGGTTTTTACAAATTTGTTCACCAAATAATTTATTTCAACGACACGATGATTCAGTACGATCAAGAGGTAGGCACTTTTAGGTTTTTGGAAACTTAAAAAGTGTGACGATGTTGCATGGAATTACTACTCATTGAGTATAGATGCTATGTCAAACATTATGGTACAAGTGTAAAGTTAAATTTTTTGACTTTATGACAAAAATAAAAAGAAAATTAAAGACGTCGCAAAGTGGTTGAAAGGTGGAAATAAATACCAAAATTCAAGTTCTCTTTTTAGCATTTTTTAATTTACATCGTTTAATTGTTCAATTAGCATAAATCCAAAATATTTTTGAATAATATTCATTTTTTGTTTTTTATTTGTAGAGACCCTCAAACTCGAAAAATGCAAAAAAACTGAAAAAATTATGTAAAAAGTTGATATTTTTACAGAGTTACTAAAAAAAACGGGAAGAGATATTCCCCTCCTGTTTTTTTTTTTTTATTTATTGAAGAAAATGTTCAAAAACAGTTTTGCGTATTTGAAATATATTGTTTATAGTGGTTAAAAAAACTCAAATTTAATGTGGATATGTAAATTTATTTTTTGCAGAATGTTACTTTGTGAGCTCCAAGTTGCGCCAAAAAATCTTTCAACAGAATGTAAAGGGTGTTTTTTTTTAGAGGTATAGAACTTCGAATTGAAATAAAACACAAGAAAATCGTTTTAATGTCCATCAATTTGGCTTTATTGGAAGGATAATTTTATGCCATTAATGTTTAAATATGATTTCGTACATGTGGCCGCCGCGGCTGGCTCGAATAAAGCCAATTCTACAGGTCCAATTTTCAACCACTTTTTCGAGCATATGGGGCCGTATGTCGGCAATAACGCCACGAATGTTGGCCTCCAAGTCCCCTAACGTTTCTGGTTTGTTGGCGTAGATGAGCGACTTCCCATATCCCCAAAGAAAATAATCCAATGGTGTCAAATCACACGATCTTGGTGGCCAATTGACAGGTCCATTCCGCGAAATTATGCACTCATCGAATGTTTCCTTCAATAAATCGATTGTGACGTGCGCTGTGTGGCATGTAGCGCCGTCTTGTTGGAACCACAACTCATTTACATTAATGCGATCCAATTCGGGAACAAAATAGTCAGTTATCATGGCTCTATACCGGCCTCCATTAACGGTAACTGACTCTCCAGCATTATTTCGGAAGAAGTATGGCCCAATGACTCCACCAGCCCATAGAGCACACCAAACAGTCAGTTTTTGTGTATGTAATGGCGTCTCAAGGATCTCATGTGGATTCTCTTCACTCCAAATGCGGCAATTTTGCTTGTTGACGTAGCCATTCAACCAAAAATGAGCCTCATCACTGAACAAAATTTTGCGATGAAAATCAGCATCGAGATCAATCTCATTTTCGGCCCATACACCAAAATCACGACGCATTGCATGGTCTCGCGGCTTTAATTCTTGCACAAGCTGGATCTTGTAAGGTCGCAAGCCAAGATCTTTGCGCAAAATCTTCCATAAAGTTGATGGACAAAGCTCCAATTGCTGTGCACGGTGGCGAATCGATTCATTCGGGTCCTCTTCAACATTTTGCTCTACAGCGGCAATTGTTTCTTCTGTGCGCACTGTTCGACGTCTCTGCGGATGCGTATTATCACAAAGAGTAAACGTAGTGCGAAAACGACCCATGGTTAACCGAATTAATTGCTCTGATGGACGATTATGTCGACCATAAAATGGACGGAGCTTGCGGTAAACTTCGCGAACTGAACCATTATTTTCGAAATAAATTTGCACGATTTGCAAGCGTTGTTCTTTTGTCAACCTGTTCATGATGATATGGCAAACCAAACTGAACATAAATGACATTACAGTTGCCAGATTTGACCACAAAATGCCAGTTTTATCTCTATTCGAAAAAAACCCCTTAAAAAACACCCATTATTTATTGATCTTTTACGTAAATGTTTCAAATAATAATTGTGAGCTCTTTTGAGCTTTTTTCACAAGATATGACAATAACTAAAAACGTTTTGAGAAAAATATAGAGTTGCTCAGTCTCAAGGCTTAGTTCTTCAGCAATTTTCCTTAGTATACTTTCAGCCATACTTTCATTCAGGTGTTAAGCCAAACACTTCGTTCAAAAGTGTGACTAACTTTATCTTGTATATTATTGTACCAGCAACAAAATCGTAAGATCTAGTCTTGATTGAATTTGTATAAAGGGGAGTTTGGATTCTTTTTTAAGCATATATAAATATATATAGCAGCAGTTTATTTTTTAATGCAGGATAAAAAATGGTAAAGCTACAGCATGAACTACTGCGGATATGAAGACTGATAGCAGGTTTTTCATAATCCCTAAAAGTATACTCAAGTTAATTTAAAAAGTTGCTATCATCGCTTATGCAATAATTATTAATTTGTTGCAGAATGCAAAAGCAAGATCATATAATATAAAGATGAGTTACGTAGTACAATAAAATGTAAGGCCCATATTACACGATGATCGTTTGATCGCGGTCAAAATATTTTTGTTGTTGCTTTCAATGCGAAACAATTGTTCATCCGCTCTGGCTCTCAGTGTTTTTTGACAGTTTCGCATTGAAAGCAACAACAAAAATATTTTGACCGCGATCAAACGTTCATCGTGTAATATGGGCCTAACAAATAATTTTCAGACCAACACGACAGCTTTTGTGAGTGCGATATGAAAAAGCTTTTAATTCTTGCTTGAGAGAAAAGTTTTCCGTTTCTCTATGCCGTTCCGCTCCGCATGCTCTTCTCTACATCAATTGCTTGCAATCTCTTCATTATGATTTTGATCATGGTATAATAATACATGGTAGCATTGACAGTTGCTTGGGAAATCATATACTGTCAAAAAATATACTCAAAAAGAGAGCGTTCAGAATCGGCCATTGAAAACACATTGAAAACACAAACAATGTTGAAAACGTTGAAGTGAAAAAAAACAACAACCACAGCAGCTGCTGATGTATTTGCACAACAAGCTGTGTTTGACAATTTATGATTTCCTGTTGAAGAGAAAATAAGCAGTTGTCAATGCTACCATGTATTATTATACCATGGATTTTGATAGCGAACGAGTTCAGTTGGCTTATTTTATGCGTCGGAGAAGAAGAATAAAGTTTTTCTTGGTATTGAAATAGTCATTGAATTTTTTCAATTGCATTTCTATTGTTTCCCTTTTTTTCTTACCAAAGTATTTTGCTTGATATTGTGTGAATGCATATTTAATGATTTATGATTTTGATATTTATTTCGGATTGAATTGATTGACTGATCTAAATATTTTACTTAATACGATTTATATGATTGGATTGGATCATATGAATGGATTTTTACTTAATTTGATTCCTTTCTTTTGAAAATGGAAGAAAAACGGAAAAAGGCTGGCAGGCAATAAATAAATTCTGTCAAATTGTAGGAAATCAGAAAGAGATTTTCCGAATTTAAAATTATTTAAATTTCCTGATTTTGAGACACCCTTTTCCGTATTTGGACACAGAAATGCCATTAATTATATATTATTAATTATATATCAATTATATTATTAATACATTAAACAAAATAATCTATATCTTTACATAAAAAAGAGTTTTTGTGTGTAAATACGCAAAAGACTCCTCATCCGATTAGCATGAACATTTTTGTATAGAAGTTTTTGGGTACGGTGCGCGTTTTGAGGCTATCTATTGTGATCCGCCTTGAACACCAGAGGGTGCTGTAGTACAAATTTTTTACAAAACCGCCTAAAACTCAAAAACCGCTCATGCGATTCGAATGAAAATTGAAATATAGTGGTTTTCATGATCCATCCATCCATCCATTATCCACCTTGGACACCAAAAGCGCTGTAGTGCAAAATTTTGACAAAATTGCCTAAAACTACAATATGTGTACAGTAGGCATATTTTTTTTTTGTTTTTTTAGGTTACATACCATATATGTATGCAAATTAAAAATATAAAATTTTTCTTAAATTTCGTAAAATTAAGAAAATTTCCGTTATTTTGATACCAAAAACACTTACATTTCTTCAATACTGCTAAAATTTTGATTACAATGAAATTTTAGAAGTGAGATCTTTCCCTTAGCAAAACCAGTGCACAAGATTTGTTAAAAAAAGATTTATATTAAAACAAATTTCGTCAATTTGACACCAAAAACATGAACATATCTTGAAAACTATGAAAAATTTGAGTGCAACGATATATTTAATACAACATCGTTGCTCAGAAATGAGAAAAAACAATCAGAAATTAAATTTTGTGCCTTTCGATTCAAATATCTGATTTTTATACATTTTTTTGATTTTTTTTTTTTTTGTCTTAAGAACCTTACAAAAAACCTACCTTATTGCAAAAATACCTTTAGTTGAGTACATAGGTATATTTTAAATATTTTTTTCAAAACGATCTGAAATATTGGAGTTTTCCAAAAAAAAGGGACAAACATTGTTTTTATTGTAAAAATAATTTAAATTAAATTTAAAATTAAATGCAAATTTTCAACTCTTTTTCAGAAGCTATAACCAGGGACCGTAACTGTTGACTTTTTTCAAAGAAGTTAATAAATAGTAGTTATTTTTTGACCGATTTCTTTTTGGTCAAAATAAAAGTTAAAGTTTGACTTTTTGTTTGTTTGAATTTTTTTGGGAAAAAATATAAGTTAAAATATGACTTTTATTTTTGAGTCAGAAAGAAGTGTAGTGATAAGCAAAACAACGGTAGAGAAGAGTAAAATGAATAGAATTTATACTTTTTTTATGATTTATACTTTTAACCGCAAAAATAAAAGTCAAATTTTAACTGTTATTTTTGACCGTAAAAATAAAAGTCAAATTTTAACTTATATTTTTGACCAAAAAAAATCGATCAAAAAATAACCATTCTTTTTTTTCCTTTTTTTAAAAAAGTCAAATAAATAAAAAGCTTTCAAGATTATTATTCCTTAGCTAACAAGCATTGCTTTATTCAAATCTCGAAAAGACAAATTTTTCCGCCTGACTTTTTGAATTGAAATTTCGAAAATAACAGTTATTTTCGGTCCCTGGATATAACACTTATAAGCTAGCGTTCTTTCAAATTCATCCAAAAATTAAAAACCGCTTATGTGAAAGTGAAGTTACCACTTGATTTTTTTGAAGAAAATTGTGTTTCCAATATTGTATTTTATTGAATTGCCACCTGAGAGTGATGTGGGGAAACTTTTAAACTGAAACGGATAGTGGATCATGAGCGTGGTGTCAGACTAAGGATCTAATAAAAATTTTGAACTTACTTATTATTTTTCAATAAACTTGCCGGGTGTAACAACGCGCGCAGTGAATCGCTAGTATATGTATAAATATAATATAATATAATATAATATAATATAATATAATATAATATAATATAATATAATATAATATAGTATAATATACATAATTAATATTCAAATTCAACTTCACATTCAATTTTCATCCAATTTTTTTCTCTTGATTTTTTACAAACAAAAATATAAAAAGTCGAAAGCTAGTTGAATTTGTATTGAAAATTCTTTAACACTGTACGTTTTACGCCATAACTTCTGGATTCTTCAACAACACACCTTAATTATATATCGATGGAAAGGTATTAAAACGTACAAAAAAACCAAAATAAAGAAACTAAAAAAAAATTATAGCGTCTGTTGTTGGCATGATATTAAACTTTGAAATTAAGAATGGGCACACTTACAACAATTTTTCCAAAAGTTTTATATTTATTGCTTAAAACAGACAAAATAACCTTTCCAATGATACCTTATTTACGAAAATCGGATCTAAATTGACTGAGCTACGTCGTTGCAAAATACACCCTTTTTTGACCTTGAAAATGGTTCTAAAAATTGATAACTTCGGATTTGGTTTTCTAAGCAATAAACCAATTTAGGAACGAAATTTGAGCCAAATCGGAGATGGTCAGTGCTACTGTTAAGTCACCTCAATCTGAAATGGGCGACATATGTTATATATTACCTTTTTATAATGTGCGTGGGGTATTTAAATACAAATCATGCCTACATTTTTGTTTTTTTACGCGAGACAATTTAGCTACAATTCGTTTGCCGATACATCGTTTGTTGAGATCTTTCGTATACTAAACAATTTCATGTGCTCTCTATGCTTCTTAACCCTGCAGTAGTCGCGCGGATTACATATGTAATCCAGTCATGCAAAATTATGAATTTCACAATTGTCTGCAATCGATATTCATTGATTTTACGTACTATAAGAATTAAGTTTATGTTGTTTTTTTAAATAAATATAATATAAAATAAAGTAATAATAAAAACTAAAACAAATAACTAAGCATTTTCAAATTTCGATCTCTTATTTTAAACTTTAAAAAACGGATTACATATGTAATCCGCGCAACCACTCTCGTCACATTTAGGTACGCGACTACTGCAGGGTGTAAGGAAACATACATTTGTGAAATTTATGCCTTACAGCTCCCACTAAACCACCGCTGCACAAAGGGCCCCAAAAACCACGAACCCGCCCTGCAACCCTAAACCGCACCTGGACAATAACCCGCGAACCGCCCCTGTCCACAAAACACACAGCTGGGCGACCCGCAAACAAACAATAACAACACATACAGCAAGCCAGTGGCCTGATCAATTGGCACAACAACAACAAACTAAGAAATGTTTGTGACCCGCAAACCAACAATAACAACACATACAGCAAGCCAGTGGCCTGATCAATTGGCACAACAACAAAACAAACTAAGAAATGTTTGTGACCCGCAAACCAACAATAACAACACATACAGCAAGCCAGTGGCCTGATCAATTGGCACAACAACAAAACTATATAACGAAGTCACAAGCAAAAACACACAAACAACATGCATTCTATGCACCCACACGTGGCAATAACAAAACACATAGGGGTCATTAAACAGCGACTATGACAACAATAACATGCAAGACAAAAGGTTGCCGCTATTTCTAGGCGAGAAAAATTCAAGGTCGACATCAGATGGAAATTGTCGACACAAACAAGGTCCCGTTACCCTTTTTGGGGATAAAAGGAGTCTGCGAACCAACAGTGGCTCTCTTTTGAAGTCAACACGCGAACAACGCACATCGGTGAGTCAAGTGAACAAGTAACAGAGTGAACAAGTGACCCAGTGAACAAGTGACAAAGTGAACAAGTGTACAAGTGACTAAGCACGAGTGATTAAAGGCAGTAGTGAACAGTGTTTCTTGTCGGCCCGAGTGGTTTCATATCGGACGGCCGGTCATAAAACATACCAGTGGCATCACGAAAGTTGTTTTTTCTGTCGACCCGAGTGGTTTCATACCGGACGGTCTGCTCTAAAAGCATCCAAGTCGATCGCCCGCTAGGTTCAGACCATATTTTGTACAAGGACAACGACCAAGCTTACACCTGGCCCGAGTGGTTCTATACCGGACGGCCCACCGTAAATACTCAGAGGACAGACAAACGAACGGAATTCAGGATCCGTGACTTCGAGGGAAATCAGGAGCAACGGCGATTATTTAGCAACTGAATAAAAAAATATGAATAGTTGTTTTTTTTCTTCTGTGAAAAACAAACATTTGAAATAAAGACTTTAATAGTGAAGTAAATGAACCCTTGCGTTTATAATTTAAAAAGACTACGGAAATAAATTTTTTGTACGAACCCCGGCTATCCGGCGAGCTAACCCCGGCTAGAAAGTTCGTTACAAATGGCGCCCGAGCAGGGACTCAAACAGTGAAAAAAAAAAAAAAGACTCAAACAGTGAGAAAAAAAAAAAAAAAATCAGAATATTTAACCAACAGTGAAAAAAAAATCTTCAAAAGCAGAAAAAAAAAATCATAATGGTGAAGACCGGGTGGCTGTACTCCCTCTCAAATGAACAATTGCAGTCGTATATGCAAGAGTTCGACCTAAATGGAGATGGGGTCATGGAGGAACTAAGGAGACGGTTCTCCAAATGGATTGCTGGCGCGGAATTCAGCCCGGCACAGAAGCAGAGACTGGAAGAGCTCGAGGCACGGTACAGTTGCAGTCTGTCTCCGATTCCAGAGACAGCGTTACCATTTTCAAAGGGTCAGAGGGCACCGACAGGCACAACGCCAAATTTTCAACTACCTGAAAAGCGAAGATCTCGAAATCCCATACCAGAAGAGGGTGCCGAAAGTGAGGAAATGAGGATACAATCTTGTCACGCCGTGATTGATCAGGTACGGAAGTGGTCCGTAAAATATGATGGCGGTAAAGATCCAAACGCGTTTATCGAGAGGATAGAAGAGTTAGCCACAGCATATGGAATTAATAAAGATCTGCTCCCAAGGTCAATGCCCGAACTCCTAAAAGATAAGGCGCTAGCATGGTGGCGAAATAATAACAGGCAGTGGACTACATGGGTGCTATTCAAGAGGGATCTACTTAAATTTTATTTGCATACACGACATTTTGAGCGTCTGGAGGATGAAATTCGAAATCGACAACAGAGACCTAGGGAACCTTTTAAGGACTATGTCCTCACTCTTCAGAGCCTTATGCGCCAGGCTTGTTTCACAGAGGAACAACAATTACAACAGATCTACAAAAACCTTCAACCAGATTACCTGCTTTACATACGCCGAAAGGATTTCAACAACCTGGACGAACTGATGGCCATGGCAGACGATTTTGAGGTAATTCAAGCGGACCAAGGGAAAGGGCAACCTCGAACGGGCCTGCCTCGTATGCGTCACGAGCAGCTCCGCATGATCCCAACAGTTCCAGAGAACACCCGGATAAATCCTAAGACAGCTTGTCGTTGGTGTGGTCAGGAGGGCCATTTCAAGAGAGAATGCCGAAATACAAGAGTGTTGTTTTGCTGGGAGTGTGGCCGACGGAACACACTTACGGTGGAGTGCTGTTGGCGGCAAGGGGGAAAACGACCAAGGATCCACTCAACGACGGGGTGTGGAGGGATCCAAGCGTCAGGGCAGACCCCGGTTGCACTAACTAAGCTAGGAGTCGACGAAACCCGAATCTTTGCTACAATCACACTAGACGAAGAAGCAGCAATTGCAACCATCGACACGGGTGCAACGATAAGTTTTATAAGTGAGGTCCTTGCAGAAAAGCTTATGAAACGAGGGAAACGGGTATTGGTAAAGGTCTCAGTGAGGATGGCAGATGGTACCATACGTGAAGTCAGTCAAGGGATACAAGTAGAGGTCAGGCTGGGGACGGCTCGCTGTCGTATGACACTATTGATCCTTTCAGGCGTAATAGACAACGTGATCTTAGGCATGGATTTCTTTCAGACAACTTGCGCGGAGATAAGTTGTGGAGGTGAAATCATCAGATTGCATAGAGAGGAGGAGCCAACGAAAAAACAGAACGTTCGCGTGTGTGCAGTGGCCCGTGGGAGAATTTCAGACAGCGTGAACAAAGCGAAGGAGACGGAACGTGCAAATCAACGGGAAAAGCCAAATAAACGGACCGGCCAGTGCACTACACGAACAGCTAGAGACGGTCCAACGGACGAGGAAAACAGAAGGCGTGGGGATACAATCCCGGAAAAGGAACTGGTGAAAAACTTGCTACAGAAGGAACTGCAGGATTTCGAAACGCTACGCGCAATTATCACTGATCAGCAAGGTTGTAAGTGGTATGATTCAAAGATTTCGAGGGTAAAGCGAGAACCGGAGAAGTTACCCGATTACAGCATCGTTCAGGGGCAGCTATACCGCCATATTCCAGGACGCACAAATGACGAGGATTGTGAATCATGGAAGCTTTGCGTTCCTTCTCAACTTCGGTCTCGAGTACTTTCCGAAAATCATAATAATCCATGTGCGGGGCATATTGGAATCAGGAAGACAACAGCTCGAATAGCAAATCTATACTACTGGCCTGATATGGCTCGCGATATACGCCGGCACATTAAACTTTGTGAATCATGCCAAAAATACAAACCGAGCCAGAGCAAACCTGTCGGACAGATGTTGACACAGATTGCAGACGAACCATGGTCCATCCTTTGTGCGGATTTTGTAGGCCCACTTCCTCGTTCCACGCATGGAAATACGATGCTGCTGGTGATGTTCGATAAATTCTCAAAATGGACGGAGATAGTTCCACTACGACGAGCTACGGGGGACACATTAAGCAAAGCATTGCGGGAGCGGATCATATCGAGATACGGGGTCCCAAAAGTTTTGGTGACGGACAATGGGTCACAATTTTCCAGCAAGGTTTTCCAACGCTTTCTCAAGGACATGGGGATCAGGCAACAGTTCACGGCACCCTACACGCCGCAGGAAAATCCCACTGAAAGAGCAAATAGGAACGTGAAGAGGATGATAGCACAGTTGACTGGAAGAGATCAACGCAGATGGGATGATCTACTACCTGAGATTTCTCTAGCGCTAAATACAAGTGTTTCGGACACCACCGGTTCCGGTTATACACCTGCATTCTTGACGCAAGGAAGAGAACCGAGACTGCCAAAGGCGCTCTTTGATGAACAGACGCTGGGTACAGGAACGTGCCCCCAAAACCCCGTTGGAAGAGCAGATCGACTGAAGGAAGTATTTCAAATGGTTCGGCGGAACCTCGAAAAGGCAGCACAGGATCAAGCAAGATACTACAACCTCAGGAGGAGGGCGTGGCGACCAGAGGTGGGACAGCTGGTACTCCTAAGGCAACACCAACTGTCGAAAGCAGTCGACAATTTCGCAGCCAAACTCGCACCTCGGTACGACGGACCTTACCGAGTCGTGGGGTTCACTTCTCCAGTCATCGTACAACTTCAGGGCGACGAAGACAGTAGTGTACGGACAGCACACGTGAGTGAACTTAAAGAATTTCACACCGAAGAACCACTCGAGCACGGAAGCCAGTTACGACAGCAATAACATAACAAAGACCAACAACGACTCCGACCCAACCCAACTGCCGTGACCAGGTTTTGATCACATATTTTTACTTACAGACAGAACCAAAAATAACCAAGCGAAATGAAAAACATCCAAGTAGGTCAGCAATGCGAAGAAGCGAGGGAAATCCGTCCAGAAAACTCCGCGGAGATCATACTGTCCAGCGACGAGGAGGAGGAGAGAGTGGACGATGTTGTTGCGATATACCCGCCAGGAAAGGGGGCGATTACGGTCAAGAGAGTCGACTACGAGCGTCTAGCAGAAGGAGTCTTCTTGAACGACATATTGATCGAGTTCTACTTAAAGTGGATCCATCACAACATTGTGCCTGAAGAGCAGCGTGGTCGCACCTATTTTTTCATTCCGCATTTTTTTAGCCAACTCGCCGGTGGCAAAGGCAAGGTGGATAGGTACCGTCGAGTACAGAATTGGACGAAGGGAGTGAATATCCTAAATATGGACACGGTGGTTTTTCCGATAAACCAAAACAAGCACTGGTTCGTAATGGTACTATGCTTCCCGCACTTGGAAGGGCCCCAGTTGATGGAAGACAATTCCGATCCAGAATTTGGGAAGAGTGAATTTTGGCCAATTAAGCGACCAGTGCTCATCCAATTAGATTCACTGGCAGGAGACGCACGCGAGGGTGTAGCCGCGGTTCTCAGGGAGTACCTCGAAATGGAGTATGCTGCCAAGTTCCACAACGAACAACCACGAACGTTCGATAGGAATACGTTGCCGCTACAGGCAGTCAAGGTGCCCAAGCAAAGAAACGGGACAGATTGCGGACTATTTCTATTGAGGTTCGTGGAGCTGTATTTCCAGGAGCCGCTGATAAGCTTTCAGTTACCCATCGTCGAGCGGACCTCATGGTTTCACGACTGTGGATTTCAGCGCAAGAGACGGGAGTTGGCGGACGTATTACAAGGGTTAATGAGAAGCCAGGGAAGAACGACATGTCTTCCAACGATCAGCTTCACCGAAGACAACGAGACGACAGCAGTATGGAGAAACCAAGACCCAAGCAATTCAGAGGAAAACGAGAAAACCACCATCGATATAGACCCAGATCGCCAGACCCCAATGATTGATAACGACTCAGGCAACGCAACGGACACCGAGAAAACCGATCCCAGGAATGAAACAACAAACAGAGAACTTTTCCCTAGATGTGACCTTAGCGACGAATTGGACTACGAGATGGACTTACTAGAAGGGGATGTTTTTGAAGGGATGCAGTACGACGACTTGATATCCGAACCAGTTGACGAAGACATCTGTCTAGAGATCCTGAACGAGGAAGAACTATGTCTCGGATGGCTTATCGAAAATGAACCATTGGTGGAGAAAGGCGAACCAGAACCGTCTAGCAAAGAACCCAAGCCCCAGAAGAGTTTCGCCAGGTTCCGGAACTTGCAAGAGCTGGAGAGAGACGGTAGTTGGTTACCAAAGGAAGTCGTGGAGAGTATCCTGTTGAAGCATCCGAAGTTGGGGGCAAAGAAGAATAAAAGAATAAAATACACCCAAAGCAACTATCGAGTCACGATAACGGTGAGTAGCATCGTACTCAGCCTGCTACCCGGAAGTAAGGGGGGGGTGTAAGGAAACATAAATTTGTGAAATTTATGCCTTACAGCTCCCACTAAACCACCGCTGCACAAAGGGCCCCAAAAACCACGAACCCGCCCTGCAACCCTAAACCGCACCTGGACAATAACCCGCGAACCGCCCCTGTCCACAAAACACACAGCTGGGCGACCCGCAAACAAACAATAACAACACATACAGCAAGCCAGTGGCCTGATCAATTGGCACAACAACAACAAACTAAGAAATGTTTGTGACCCGCAAACCAACAATAACAACACATACAGCAAGCCAGTGGCCTGATCAATTGGCACAACAACAAAACAAACTAAGAAATGTTTGTGACCCGCAAACCAACAATAACAACACATACAGCAAGCCAGTGGCCTGATCAATTGGCACAACAACAAAACTATATAACGAAGTCACAAGCAAAAACACACAAACAACATGCATTCTATGCACCCACACGTGGCAATAACAAAACACATAGGGGTCATTAAACAGCGACTATGACAACAATAACATGCAAGACAAAAGGTTGCCGCTATTTCTAGGCGAGAAAAATTCAAGGTCGACATCAGATGGAAATTGTCGACACAAACAAGGTCCCGTTACCCTTTTTGGGGATAAAAGGAGTCTGCGAACCAACAGTGGCTCTCTTTTGAAGTCAACGCGCGAACAACGCACATCGGTGAGTCAAGTGAACAAGTAACAGAGTGAACAAGTGACCCAGTGAACAAGTGACAAAGTGAACAAGTGTACAAGTGACTAAGCACGAGTGATTAAAGGCAGTAGTGAACAGTGTTTCTTGTCGGCCCGAGTGGTTTCATATCGGACGGCCGGTCATAAAACATACCAGTGGCATCACGAAAGTTGTTTTTTCTGTCGACCCGAGTGGTTTCATACCGGACGGTCTGCTCTAAAAGCATCCAAGTCGATCGCCCGCTAGGTTCAGACCATATTTTGTACAAGGACAACGACCAAGCTTACACCTGGCCCGAGTGGTTCTATACCGGACGGCCCACCGTAAATACTCAGAGGACAGACAAACGAACGGAATTCAGGATCCGTGACTTCGAGGGAAATCAGGAGCAACGGCGATTATTTAGCAACTGAATAAAAAAATATGAATAGTTGTTTTTTTTCTTCTGTGAAAAACAAACATTTGAAATAAAGACTTTAATAGTGAAGTAAATGAACCCTTGCGTTTATAATTTAAAAAGACTACGGAAATAAATTTTTTGTACGAACCCCGGCTATCCGGCGAGCTAACCCCGGCTAGAAAGTTCGTTACAAGGGTTAATATTATACTCACAATGTCGCTTGCTTGTTCTCCCGCTCTCATAAGCTTTAAGTCGTTCGCTCACTGACTCTCACAAAGCTTTAAAGTGGATTTATGATAAATCCACATTCGATTTTGACTGTGTCGCTGATTTGTATGGCCGTGGCGCATCTTTATATTATATGATCTTTGGCAAAAGGTTCATTCAAATTTTTGAAGTGAAACTTCTTAGGCGGCGCTTCGAAATTTGAATGAGAATATTGAGGAGTGAAATTTCAAGGTCAATTTACTTCATTTCGTTACACGATAGAGAAGAAAGATATGTTGTACAGTAGATAGAATGAGAGAGATATACATTGTATAAAAGACTGAAAAAAGTTTCTTTGTCAGCGCTGAGTATCGAACCTGCAATCTCAGTTTAATAAATACAACGTGCTATATGCTGGGCTAAGGTCTTCATATGTAAATATTGTCTACATACCAATTAATCAAACTACTTTTGCTGTAGATGCGCAGCGGGAAAATAAACAGCGCTCCTAGCGGGAAAATATAACAGCCTTATTCATAAACACATTTTAGAGGCAGTGTAACTTTAAACAAGAAAACGCTATTCATAAACATTTTCGCAACCATGTTTTTTGTTTGTCTTTTCGTTTAATATCAAAGACATGCTCCATATGCGCCCTTTGCAGCATTTTTTTATGTGGCGGCCATTGCAAATCCATTGGAATTCTTAATTTTTGTAGAGATTCTCTTTAGTTCAGACACAAACCTTACAAACATGAGCAGCGAATGAAAAAATGTTTATGAATAAAGCCCAAGAATGATAGAAAAATAGATTGCGCAGATAGTAAAAATAATTTTCTACGATCTGCGCATCTACGTTACGATAGACTTACGATATGAGCTTACGATATGGCTTTCTGTCAAGTCTTGTTAAAAATGTGAACAAATATGAAACAATGGCAAAAGATTCAAGAAACAAACTTGGTCTAGCATGACGTCATGATCGTAAAAAATACTTTGTTCGTAGCTAGAAATGTCAAAATGAAAAGTAAACAACATAACGGACCTGCGCAATGCGTAATCTATTTTTCTATCATTCTTGAATAAAGCGTAGTATGCTGTAGAAACGAAAATTTCTTAGCATTTAATTCTACACCCGAACTATTAGTGTAGAGTCAAAAATGTTTGTATGGAGAAAAAGTAACTACAGTACGACCTTGCTCAATGCAACTAATAGAAATTCGGGCAATTGACATAGTTAACGTTGAAGAAACGCAATTAAACTTCTAAACATAAAGCTTTATGTCTCTGAATCTTAGATATTGTGGGTTAATGCACTTTATATCCTTAAATATTGTTTGAATAGATTTTTCATTAAAAATGTATTTTACAAGCAAAGAAGAACTGAAAGAATATAAGATAAAAGTTTATGCAAGTTTACGCAAATGCAAGTTGCGATAATTGTGCAATTCCATGACGCCAACTTGACACTGTGCGCAAGAAAAGTTGGATTAAGTTCTTTCAATAGATAACTATTTTATACATATCTTAGTTATATAATTTTATATCGAACTATTTACTATTAATAATAGTAAGTATAATGTGTGTGTGAAAGTTTTAGTTATCTTTTCACATTTAAAGTTTTGAACAAAAAAGTATTTATAAGGCTTAATTTTTTGAAAGCAAAAATAATAACTAAAATTTGTCCCATAGTTTTTGAGTACAAAATAACCGGTAATTTTTGATTTTTAGTTTTTAAGGCAGAAATAAAAATGAAAGTTAAGATCAAGTTTACAGTTGAGGTAGATTTATTGTTGTGACATTGTTCTGTGAAACTCCTTATTAATATGCCAAAAAAAATTTTTGAAAAACAAATTTATAAATGCACCTGAAGCTCCCAGTGGCAAAAAAATCGCTCATTGTAGTTATGTAAAATAAAAAAAATTCCTTTTTAACTCTGCAGTAGTCGCGTGGATTACATATGTAATCCAGTCATGCAAAATTATGAATTTCACAATTGTCTGCAATCGATATTCATTGATTTTACGTACTATAAGAATTTTGTTTATGTTGTTTTTTTAAATAAATATAATATAAAATAAAGTAATAATAAAAATAAAAACAAATTACTAAGCATTTTCAAATTGCCATCTCTTATTTTAAACTTAAAAAAACGGATTACATATGTAATCCGCGCGACCACTCTCGTCACATTTAGGCACGCGACTACTGCAGGGTTAAGAAATTATTCTCTTAATATGCGGAATATGCAACACTTGATTTTCTCATACTCTCGCTCTCAAACTTTCAATAAAGCTACGCTCTGAGTTTTCTCCCTAGTGCAGCGATGGGTTCTATTCCAGATAGAACTCTAAGCCACGTTACGTTGCGTAGCTTTACGATTGCATAATCGAGCCTTTACACTAAAATCGTTCTTATTCTAGAAAAGAAAGAGTGTATACAAAGAAGAAGTTTCACTTCTTTACTGTATACACGGTATACTGTATCTTTTTTTTTTAAATAATAGCGAAACGGGCAGCTTTATTTTGAAAATTTTTTTTCATTGTCTTACAAAATAATTTTAAAATAATGGGTCTCATGCATAAAAGTGAGAAATTACTTTTTACTCGATATTTTGATCATTTACTCGTTGTCGCAAGCATAAAAAGAAATTTACTCGTTAGAAAGATCTCGCTCATTGAGATGGATCTCAAGGCCTGAGAAACTTCTTAAAACGAAAGCTCTTTGTGAGAAAGTTCTCAAAATGGTATGCATAATCATGAGATGAAACTGACATGTCTGAGAACTTTCTCGGTAAATGTTGAGTCTCCTATCAAGTGATCTCATAGTTTATTTCAAGCAACTAAGATGGCAGAATACTTTCGCGGTTGTAGTCCTAAAAAAATGTATAAGCCGCGTAGACATCTTGAAGAATCTATCAGTAAATTTATGTTTCGTTTCAATAAAGAAAACATCGATGGGTTAGCAGAGCATTTCCTAGGGCCAACATTGGAATCGCGGGGTGGAGCTCTTACTAATTCTGAAAAAATTAGAGCATATTTAAGATTTTTGGCTGATCCTGGATTTTAAAATGGAATTGGTGTTGTGTAGTAAAATTTGAGTTTCTTTTAACTCATCAATTAGAAAGTATGATATCTTATCTTATATATTAATACGCACACATCGAATGTTGTCGTACACTTTTTCAATATTTATTTTAGAATAAGGACAATGAAACGTATATCATTTGAAAGGTACTGCACATAGATATGCCGAATTATGTTAGATTTTAAATTGATGACCTTTGACCCGAAATATGAATGTTGAAAGTTTATATTAATTTTAGTTAGGGATCTCTGTACTGGGAAGAGGTAGAATGAAGAATGAGGTATCGGATGAAAGGTCTGGCTGCACAATATGATTGAATATTAGATTGGTGACCTTTGACCTCAAATATGTGCGGAAAAAAGAGCATTTATTAAATAAAAGCTAAACTGTAAGAGATGGAAAAACATGATATAAGAGAGAAATTTAGACATTCATAAGATGCGGAAAAAATACTTTGATATTTTTCAGCATCGTTTACGGTTACCCTACAATAAGCACTTTTTCATGTAACAAGTGTCAATATATATTGAGATGGTAAAATTGCTTACAAATAGTAAATTTTGAAAAATTTCCGTTATTTTGACATCAAAATTATTGTGATATCTCGAAAACTATAGATATTCTCAGTACAACGTTTTTTGTATGAAATTTCGTTGGTAGAGAAAAATAACGGTATACGAAAAATTTTTGCTAATATTTTCCACGAATAGTATGTTAAAGAAATTTTCCGTTATTATAACACCAAAAGTATTGCGATATTTCGAAACCTGTACATTTTTTTCCATGCAATGCATTTCTTAAAGCAATGTCATTGCCTCAGAATGAGAAAAAAACAATTGATATTTCAAATTTTGATTTTGCATGTAAATATCTCAGCCATTTTTAAATCGATTTACCTTAAATTTTCTTTTTCTGAAAGTTTAATTAAATGACTTGGGAGGAATAAAAAAATATTTACCGTTATCTCACCAATTCAATTTCTTATGTTGTCTTAAAAAAAAAACTCTAAAATATTCAATTTTTGCTCAAAAATTAGACCAGACATTCTTTTTTTGTAATTTTATTTTTTTCTATTTTCTTCTCTCACACTTTCTCATATAACATATCATTTATTTGCAAAAATTGCTTCATTTTGACACATAATTTAATAAATGTTTCTATCATCGAAAATCATCAGCTACCCCCTTGATTTTTTTGATGAAAATTACATTTTTTAAAATGTTGTTTTTGTATTTTTTACAAAGTTCTACAGCTTAAAAAATTGTTTCTGTGAAAAAATTTTTCAAATATTTCAAACCACTCCAAAGTTTTATACACAAATCTATGTTTTAATAATATTACTATTATATATCTATATCAGTGATGCACACGAGATGCTTTCAGAGCCGCTCGGCTTTCACATACAAGTCGTGTGTACGAAGGTACCGAACTTATACGACGCTAGCAGAGAATCAGTTTGCGTTTGCACTTCATGGAGTGAGGGTCTCATGCGCAAATTATTTTGTTAAATGCTGTACAAACGCAATATATGAATGAATTAAACATGTTTCGACCTTTTTGGCAATTTATTTATTTATTTTATTTAAACCCTTATCACGAGCATTAATGTATCTATCAAAAAACACTTTGTCCTATAATTTTACTCAATGAGTGTAAAACAGCGCAGGGCGCTCCATAGCTCACTGAGCTCTCTGTGAGCGTAACTTTTCACATCTACATAAAGCTCACAACAGAAGAGAATATAATTCAGTCGTTCGCTGACAGTGATGCTGTGAGGATCTATGTCGTTTTGCGCTGCAAATTATAAGTACACTCGTGAAAAATCAACTTATTGTAGATTTATAATACTTTATTTTTTTAGTTTGTAGAATTTTATATTCGTATATATTTAGGTTTCATATAATTAATACATATTAGCTATTAAAACTTTTTGCATTGTTCATTCATATTCCTTATTAATTTTTGAGTACTTAATTTTTTGATTACTTGCTTACTTATTTTATTTAATTCCTTATTATTTACTTACATATTTTTTGTTATTAATTTTATTATTCATATATATTAATATTTTATATAAAAATAATTATTCGTATATATTAAGGTTTCATATAACTCATTCATATTATCTATTAAGATTCTTTACATTATTCATTCATATTACTTGTATTAATTGACTAATTAATAGAAGAAATAATGAACAATACCGATGACTAAAAATAAAAACATAAAATAAAAAATAAAAACTTACAAATCTAGATAATTGGGACAAATATTTCGCTCAGTGTGCACAATTCGAGAAAGCACCAATACTAACAAGACATAATAATATGTGAGTGTGTTAGAATGCCCAGCCCTGGTGTAAAAGTATTTGCAAAAGTATTTCAGCTCGCACACACATACTAAAACAAAAATTTTGCGCTTGTATTGGAAGCTCTGCCAACGCTGTGCACCACTGATCTATATCATAGATGCCCAGTAGTGGCTGATATCAGCAAATTAAACTCACACGTATACTTACGCTCTTTTGTTTGATCGTCAATCAACCAATAGGAAATCAGCATGTTGAGTGGGAGAGACAAACTACACTTGCACATGATACAAATATACAGGTAGGTTTGACAACAGGCTATTTTCTCACGAGATCGATCATGGATTGTCAAACTCGTCTGTTTTTTGTTTATTTTTTTTTTTTTTGTTTGCTTTGTCTTGTATGATTTTTGACAATTCATGTTCGCTGGAAAACTGTCACACCTACCTGATTAATTATACCATGCACTTGCAGAACTGCTGTCTCTTATTTTACATTTTATTCGTCATCGAGACTGCTGTCAGTGAACACATAATTATTGCGATTCATTAATGATGTCAGCCGAAAAGTATTTTATGCTACAAAATGCTTTTGATGACATGCAATGTCTTATTTGTCATAAGACTTTTATAAAAAATAAGAAATATAATTTAAAAAAACATTTTGAAGATGTTCACAAAGACATGAATTATTTGCAGGGGGAAGAAAAAGAAAAACAATTTAAAATTTATAATAAAATTTTTATTGAAAAGTTGAAGGAATGGGTAAATCAATCTAAAGAAAATTATGAAGATATGGTGGAGGAGAAATTAAAAATGGGTTTATCTAACTTAATAAGTTTAGATATTGTAAAAAAGGGAAGGCCATTTTCAGATGGGCCATTTATCAAAAATATATTAAGTAAAGTTTTTGGAAAACTTCATTATAAAACTAATTTTATTGAAAAATTACCTTTGTCCCGCAATAGTATAACCCGGCGTTCTCTTTATTTGGGTGCTATTGTGGAATCGGCAGTAAGGGAAAAATTAAAAAATTGCGAATTTTTTTCATTCTGTATCGATGAGAGCACCGATATTAATGACCTTTGTCAACTTGTAATCTGCATTCGATGCGTTGATTCAGTTTACAATGTTTTCGAGTCAAACGAGTTGAAACATTTTATGGCAATGTAACCGGCAAATTATTGTTCGATGTCGTCAACGAAAAACTTCTTTCCGTTGTTGATTCTAACAAATTAGCCGGAGTTTGTACGGATGGTGCGAACACTATGACAGGCAAACGTGATGGATTTGTAGGCCAGATGAAAAAAAATGAAATTGAGGTTTATACCTTGCATTGCATAATACACCAGGCTGCTCTTGCTTCTAAATTTATATCCGAGCATCCGGTCATGAAGGCTACTGAGCGGATAATTAACCCTGCAGTAGTCGCGCGGATTACATATGTAATCCAGTCATGCAAAATTATGAATTTCACAACTGTCTGTAATCGATATTCATTGATTTTACGTACTATAAGAATTATGTTTATGTTGTTTTTTTTAAATAAATATAATATAAAATAAAGTAATAAAAAAAAAATTAAAACAAATAACTAAGTATTTTGAAATTGCCATCTCTTATCTTAAACTTTAAAAAACGGATTACATATGTAATCCGCGCGACCACTCTCGTTACATTTAGGTACGCGACTACTGCAGGGTTAATAGGATAAGGGGCGGCCATAACTCACTGACTCATAGAAAATTTGTGACATTTCTAAAAAATTCAAATGCTTCTCACCACGATCTATTAATGTTTACTGAGGTACGTTGGTTAAGCCGAGGTAACAGTATTAATAGATTGTTTGAGCTTAGAAATGAAGTATTTGAATTTTTAGAAGCTGAAAATATCGAAATAACCGAAAAAGAATATTTAAAAGATTATCAATTTATTTTAGAAATGGCGTTTTTAATAGACATTTGTAACATTTTGAATGAGTTGAATTTGAAGCTGCAGGGAAAAGATAATAATATTTCTGATATGTTTAAAATTCTTTCAGATTTTAAAACTCAGCTATTTTTACTTGCAGCTCAATTTGATTCTGAAGACTTTTCGGACTTTCCGAAAACTTCTGTTATTTACGACAAGGAGAAAATCTTGAAAAAGTTTGAACTTTTGGAAATATTAGAAACGCTTTTTAATAACTTTAATGACAGATTTAAGGATTTTGAAAATATTCAGCATTTACTGGATATTTTTCAAAATCCTTTTAAATGCGATATATTAAAGTACGAATTTCCAATCCAAACAGAACTTATTATACTTCGAAGTGAATTAGATTTTCCGGGTAATTTTATCAATATAGAATTCTGGAAAAATCTGGATGGTACAATATATCCTGAAATGAAGAAGATTTCATTGAAGTGTTTATCTTTATTTCCCTCAACGTATCTTTGCGTACAAATATTTTCAGATTTGAATTATGTTTACGGAATTACGGACAGACAGACTGACATGGCTAAATCGACTCGGGTGGTGATGCTGATCAAGAAAATATATACTTTTCCATACCTACCACGCCTCCTTATGGGCGTTACAAACGGAGTGACAAAATTAATATACCCCATTTACGTTTTTTAAACGTTGGGGTATAAAAATGACAACACCCGCCACACATGTGCTTTCGTCGCAATCTCGTTGACGACTAAATAAAATGAATAGCAAATTGTTTTCTCCCAGTGTTATTTCGTCACTCTCACCAATACTACTACCTTGGGCATCTATGATCTATATATAAATAGGTGTACGCAGAACAGTTAAGAAACATTTTCTCCCGTGTTTCTCAACCAATTTTGATAATTTTTTTTAAATCAATAAGAGTAGGAAAAAGGAATACACTATGGTGGGCAATTCGACCTCAAATCAGACGTTCCATTCCACTGGTGACATTTGATGGGCGTTGAAATAGAGGCGAGGCACTTTTCGTCAGCCCAAGTTTTCGGTATAACTTTTGGGACAATGAGAAACTATAAAGCGACAAAGCTCTGTTGAACGTCGCTGCTGTAGCTTACAAAAGCAAGAGTAGAATGCGGGAGTGACGCACACTTAAAAAGAGCTGTTGTTGTTGTTGTTGTTGTTGTTGTTGTTGTTGTTGTTGTTGTGGTTGTTGCTTTCTCTTAATAGATATCTCTCATAATCACTTATCTTGATTTATTTTTTATACTTTTCTACCGTTTATTTACTTTTATTTATTTACTTTACTTTTAATTTATTTATTTACTTTAAATGAATATTATATGTTGAATAAATTTTTGTTATTGATGCATATATGCATCCTTTTTTGTCCTTTAACACTATTTTCCTCTTAGCGTCAAGGTAGCATTAAGAATTTCCATGCAAATTAATAACAATTCATTATGTGAAAAACAACTTGAGTTTCGTTACCTTACAGAAACAGATGGCCGAATTTCGGCTACAGGCGATACTAGTTTTAATTATTTGATAAACTACAGTTTAGTTCACTTCCAGATTCGCTTTCGGACATTTTTTTAAATTTTAAGAAGCAATGTAAACGACTAATTCCTTTAGCTTGCTTTAAATAAACTAAAGCTCAATTGAAGCTTTAAGATCGAGCTCACTTATGTTGAGTTGTTTGTCATGAGCTTGATCTCCTTTTTATGCATACAATTTTGAGACTGAGAATCTTCTTATGACTCACTTCTTGAGATTGATCTCACACGAATGATCTCTGAGAAACATCTCATTTTTATGCATTAGACCCAATATCTTAAAGTAACATGAACTTAAGTTTAAAACTTGGAAAACAAGTGGAGTGCAAAATTTTTTGGAGGAGGTGGGCATGGTGGAAAAAATGTGTTTTTTATTAAACACTTTAATTTAAGTTTCTGACAAAGTGGTTTCATCATAGGATAAGTCATAGAAAAATATAGCGTTTTTAATTTTAATGTTATATGGGAGGTAGGCGTGGTTGTGAGCGGATATCAAAAAATTTTTTTGTTTTTATCTTGATACAGTCAAACGTAGAAGATGAGGGCTTCATATTAGAATGGGCCGATAATAATTCAAATTTACGCAGCGCAAGGAAGTGTACGCATGTGTATGCAGAAATGGCTGCAGCCTTGGCCTCAAGTGGAATTGATGTCACGGTGGTGGATGTACCGGTAAAATATTTGAACACAAAAGTAAACAATTCTGCCGACGCAGCTCTGTGTGAACAGCTATGGTTAAACTCAAACTAAACTCAAACTAAACTCTCTCTGTGTAGACCTGGCATAACTGATGTTGCGTTCCCTGCTTGCAGTTAAGTTTTTTATTTAATTTTCAATGATGTTTGGCTTGAAGCAATTTTAAATGACTTAATAGCTGCATTTTCATGGTCGTTGATCTAGAGCGTGGCTCTATTTTATTCACAAAGCAAAAACAAAAATTAGAACCAGCTCTTTTCCTGGCTCTATTTCTGATCTAAAAATGCTGCCAAATTTGAAGCATTTTTCTTTAAAAACGGACATAGTTGGCAAATCTAAACTATACTGTTTCGTATTGTTATTGGTATTCAAACAGCTGTTTTAAGACAGTGGTGTCAAATTGTTATAAGGTTGAACTAAAGTTGTTCGACTGAGATTTGATCTGATCCAGTGCCACGGGAAAGCAGCTAATATTTAATAGTTTTCAGAAATATTTTTCAGATTCGCAACTTCACATTTGTAACGACGATATTTTAAGTGTTAAATTATTTTTTTATTTATTTCAATAAGTTGAATTTACTGCATCCGTTCAAAAGTTATAGATGTTTGGACAAATAACAACTGGTCTAAAAAGTGTACTAAGCTCTTTCAACATTTCGGTGTTCCGTAGACTCAGATATAATTAAGCAAGTTCGCAAACCAATTTTCTTTTAGTATTGGACTTAAATTGTACGAAACATAGATGGCGCTTTAACAAGCTGAAATTAACATCCAGCTAAGCATTGATTCTAACTGCCGTGGAACAAAGCGAATTCATAGCGAAGTTTGTTGCCTAACCTTTGTCCACAAGCGACACCTAGTGGCTTTTTATTGTTGCACAGCATCATGCTATAATATTCCACAGAGGACAGACAGACACCAAATAAATCTGCCACCAACAAGAAAATATTTAAATAACAGTCCAAAAAATATTTCGATTAATACAATTACATTTTTAATGTCGCTGTTAAATTGTTTCAAAATCAAAAATATTGATAATTCACGGTTTTTCACTGCTTACCAGCAAACCTGCAACGGCGATTAATTTATTTAAATGATTTTTCACAGAAGTCTTTTTCTTCTTATCACTGAACTATTTAATATTCTTCTTTCGACCGGTGTTTCGTAGACAAAGAAATAAATTCAATAAACGAATTCAATCCTTATTTCAAATTGAATTAGAAAATTGTTTTTAATTAATAAACATGAAACTCGTTGGTTTCCTTGACACTTCGATTTGATAAACAAGTTTCGAAGACGATTCTGTTTTTTGTCCCTGGTTACAAAAAGCCGGGTGCCTCAGACAACATAATTTTACATGGCGTTATGAATATTACTTCAGCCGGCATTACAAATATGAAATACTGTGAGTAAGTCAACAAGCAAAACAAAGGCAAACAACGAAACAGCGTTGGGGCGTTATTAACAAAATAAACATATACTGCAACAAAAAAAATAGTACATATGTATATTTTTTAAATTTTATGGTGAATGACCAAGCCATGATACAAAACAAGGTAAGCTCATTTTAAGATGTCTGCTTAAATAAGAAATTTTGCAACAACAATTAGAAAAACTCAAAAGTACCAGCTGATTTTGACAACTAGTGCACCCTGCTCTCCAATATGAGCCTACCTTGTAATTGTGTCATGAACCAAACGAAAACATTTTAGGCTATGTTCCAATCGGAAACTTCTCACTCGGATAATGAAATTTTGACAGTCAGAAGGAGAATATTTGACATTTGTGTGGTGAAAATGACTGTCAAAAATTGTGCTTGCCCTAGAGGCTAATTTTGACAATCAGCAAGGGAGTTTTTAACACAAGCAGAAATTGAAAAAAAAAAAAATTGTGATATCACGATATTTCAAAAGGGTTTCGGTTTCTTTGAGTTGGTTCACACGTATTTTGTAAAAAATACACGCCTATTTAATAATGGGACGAATTAATGAAGTGAGTGGAGGGGAGTGAACTCAGCTCAACTCGAGTTTACTCTGATCGGTATGAATAAACCATATTAATAAAACTTACTCAACTCCACTCTACTTATGCTATTTTTTACATTGAGTGTTCACTCTGAATAAACATCGCCCCCTCAGTTTTTATTTATTTCGTATTAATAAAAACTCAGATCACTCAGCCTAACTAAGCTAAGAAAATGCCGTATTTGTCAATTATTTCCCATCATACAGTTCACATTTCGTTCGGTTTCATTCACGTATTTTGGTGTTTTCAAGAAATAAAATGGCCAATTTGTTGAATTTTTTCTTTGATTCCGATGAAGAAGATGAAGGTAAATACATGCAGTTAAGAAGTATGAAACAAGAAGGTCAGGGGACGATAACAATTATCACCAATTATACCGTTTCATACGTGAAAATTTTCATTATTTGGTGAATTGTTTTATGCCTTTTTATGAAGAAACGCGTGGTGGTGTTCTATCGAACATGGAAAAAATGCAAACATTTCTTCCATATATGAGCGATCCAGGTTTTCAGGTGAAATATATAAACACTAGCAAATACCCGCTGCTTCGCCGGCGATATAAATATTAAATATCATTAAAAACTTTAAATCTTAAAATTTAACAGCCGTATTCATATTGAAGTGGGAAGAGTGTAAATAATGGTTTGTTTGAATAATTAGACAAATTCAGTGACTTGTTATTTATTTGTCGCAATTTCGTCAAGATTTTGATATATAAACATCAATAGTTTTTCTAAGCCATCTGCACTGAAATAATTGTCATTTTATTACTTTTTTTTTATTATAAATATTTTGAAATCTTTGACAAATTTTCTTGTTTTTATTTTTTTTTTTTTTTTGAAATTTTTTATATATTTTGAATTTTCTTGACATATTTTCCAAATGTTTGAAATATTTTGAAGAATTTTAATTATTTTTGACAATATTTGTGCTCAAATGAGAGAAAATAATTTAAAACCTGCTTTATGAGAGGTGTGTTATAAACCTTAAAAAAAATTTTTTAATTTCAACCACTTTTTGACATTTTGTTTGTTTTTGATACATTTTGAAATAATTTGATACATTTTTGACAATATTTTTTGTGCTTAGATGAGAACAAACAAATTTTTAAAATGCTTTATCGAGGGTTTATTGAAGGTTTCAACCATTTTTAAAATTCTCTTATTTATCAAGCATTTAAAAGAGCTTTTGAAAGCTGTTGAAACGTTCAACATGAAAAATGTTTTTAAATTTTTTTTCGATTTTTTTCTTATGAAAAATGAGCCTCTTAGTAAGAGGCTCATAATTTTTTATGAATACAGCCGTTTGAATTTCGGTAAAATTGTATATTTGTGTTGGAGCGACTTAGTAGTTCCGTCCGAATAAAGTAACCAGCTAACTAATGTACCCCCACGGCCGAACCAAAGTATATTCAAAGTCGTAAGCAATCAATAAAATGTTTATCTGTAAAAACGTTTTCGTTATATTTTTAACAGAAAATATTCGCTTTTGTTTTTTGATAAAGTCGCTTTGTATGGGAGGTGGGCGTGGTTTTCACTCAATTTGGTTGAATTCCATACACATAGTACACGTTATATATCAAAGTGTATATGCGAAATTGCAAGTCCATATATTCATTTTTGTTGAATTCTAAGAGATTTTACCGTTTTGATAAAGTCACTTTGTATGGGAGGTAGGCGTGGTTTTCGTCCGATTTGGCTCATTTACGAACTTGACCTTCATTTTTTAGATAAAAGCTTAAATATTGAATTTCGTGATGATAGCTTTAAAATTACGGCTGTAATCGTGATCACAGACAGACGGACAGACGGACAGACAGACGGACATGGCTAAATCAACTCGGGTGGTGATGCTGATCAAGAATATATATACTTTTCTATACCTACCACGCCTCCTTATGGGCGTTACAAACGGAGTGACAAAATTAATATACCCCCATTTACGTTTTTTAAACGTAATAATAATAATAATAACAAAAGTAATAAACTTTCTGTATCTTCCTGATCATTTTTTTTTTCATGCATTGGTTCACTTTTCCTAGCGCTGTGACTATTGGGGTACTCACAGTTTTGTTTTATCTGGTGTGTTAACTACGCCGTCTTTCCAACATGTTTGTTTTTCGTAGCAAACTGGCATTTCTGAAAGGTATTTTTATTTTATTTAAAAATCAATAAATCAAAGAAAGCTTCTCTTGTTATTTTTATTTTATTGAAAAATCAATAAATCAAAGAAAGCTCTTGTTATTTTTATTTTATTGAAAAATCAATAAATCAAAGAAAGCTTCTCTTGTTATTTTTATTTTATTGAAAAATCAATAAATTAAAGAAAGCTTCTCTTTTCAAAAGGCGTGTCAATTTTAGAATGAACTACGTGTAGGGGTTCTCACAATTTGATTGAAGTATCGTTTTAAAGTTACTATATATCAACTTTATAAGGGATCTGTAAATACCCTATATATAAAAATCTCGTTTATACGTAAAAATATCAGCTCAGAGGTAAGAAAAATATATGACGGCCTTAGAGAATTGTTATTTTAAAATTAAATATATCTTTCGTTTAAGCTGATAAATTTCATCAAAACATTTCAACAAAACATCGACACGGAATTTTTGTCGATGCTTTTATAAAAGTGGCAGTATTTTTACATTCAAAACGGTGGCAGCATTGGTACCGCACTCAATACATGTTGCTGTCTTTTTTTTTTCTTTTTTGTGGACCTTCCCACCGGGAAAAAAGAATCAATTCTCTTCTCCAATATAGATTCTAGAATTGATTATTTTTAACACCCCATCGGGAAAAATATGCAATTTTATATAAAAAAAGAATCAATTCTCTTCTCCAGTATAGATTCTAGAATTGATTATTTTTAACATGCTGATGTCCTACAAAGAATAGTACATTCTTTTCTCGCTTCAAGTGGAATCGCTACAGAATCGTTTTTTTTCACTTTTTAAATAGATTCTTTTCATATATGTAATCATGGTTGAATAAATTAGGTTGTCTCGTGGCTGATCGTACTCTCTTCTCAGTACACATAATTGTCAAAATCAATGAAAAGCTACAACAACAACTTCATCGGCTTTGCATGTTATCAATTTACGCATTCAGATTTTGTATGAGTTGTCAACTTCGATTCGACATTTATTGGAACTCACCCATGCGACAACCTTATTTATTAAACCATGTATGTAATACTTCAATATTGGCAGCAAACTAAATTTTTAATGAGTTTCAACTACGAAATCAAAGAGAGATAGCCTACATAAGATTTTGTTGTTTGTATTAGTATATTTGAATATACTACTACTATACGTCAACGGGGCGGTTGTTAAGAAAAATGTCTACCCAAACATAAAACAAAACAAAGCATACATATTTGTTTTGCATAAATCATAGCTACGCACCATTATAAAACAATTATAAGACCAACGCGTGAAATATGATAAAAATTTAAAAAGAAAAATTCAAGCAAACAAAATTTAAACCATAAAAATTGAAACAACAGAAATTTTAAATGAAATTTTTGACAATGAAAGCACCGCTCCTGAGTTTTTTTGTTATAAAATAAAATTTCGAGTACATAAAGAAAAAACCAAAAATAAATAAATAACTGGTAATTTTAGCCATTGAAAGGACTTTGACCTAGCTTCTTATGATCAATTGTGTTGTGCGTGTTATTAAGTTTGTACACAATTGACCGAGAACCGGACCTACAGGTTTAACGCCGACTCCGAACGGCGATGAACGGAATGTTGTTATTCTCAATTAGCTTTACATGGCATTTTTATTACTCTCTGAGGTTTGTCATTGTCTGCAGAGAGGTGGCGGCCGTACAGAAAAATCATTTTAATTCAAATAATTTTTTGTCGCTGCTGGGATTAGAGACCCGGGTCTCCAGGTTCGTTGACATAGAGGCCACGAACTTTTAACCAACTACGCCACGGACGCCACAATTTCGGGTACATTCACAGTACAGTGTACTGCCAATATAGAAGTGACATATATGATTATTTGAAATAAAATGTATTAACTTTCGGATATAAGAAAACAAATCAAAACAGACTGATACTTTTCTCACTTTTACCAGAATTTGTTTTAGAATCAGTTCGTTTTTCACTTATCAAAAAAGCAAGCAAGGAATCTAAAAACATTTTATATATTAGAAATAATTATATGGGTTGTAATCGATTATGGCTGGAATAAAAACGAATCAGTAAACTTTTGCTTGATAGATTCCAATTCATAGGTTTTGTTATAAATGTATATGTTCTTTGGAATACATTCTAAAATGTAAGCAAAATAATTCATTCTAATTACGATTTTTGTTTCTAGAATCCATTTTCATTTTGCCAGTGGGACGCTGACGTCCTACAAATAGTAGTGCATTCTTTTCTCGCTTCCATATGAATAGCTACAGAAATCGATTCTTTTATTCACTTTTTAAATGCATTCTTTTAAATAAAAAGTATTCATTTTCGGAAATGAGAAAACAAATCAAAACAGACTGATGCTTTTCTCACTTATGCCAAAATTTGTTTGGTTGATATATTCGTTGATATATTGGTTGATATAAACTTTTGATTGATATATTCCAATTCATATGTTTTGCTTTAATTTATATATTCTTTGGAATACGTTCTAAAATGTAAGCAAAAGAATCTATTCCATTTACGATGTTTTTTATTTTAATCAATTCTCATTTTCCCGCTGGGTTGTTGAATTTTATAAATGATGCTCAAAAAGAGTTTGAAAATAGAGCTTTTGGGACGAATTAATAAAGTCAGTGGAGTGGAGTGAACTCAGCTCAACTCGAGTTTACTCTGATCGGTATGAATAACCCATATTAATAAAACTTACTCAACTCCACTCTACTCATGTTTTTCTTTGACATTGAGTGTTCACTCTGAATAAAAATCGCACCCTCAGTTTTTGTTTATTTCGTATTAATAAAAACTGAGATCACTCAGCAAAAGTTGAGTGTGCTATTTAGCTGCCTCAGCCTTACTCAAGCTAAGCAAATGCCGTATTTGTCATTTATTTCCCATCATACAGTTCACATTTCGTTTGGTTTCATTCACGTATTTTGGTGTTTTAGTTTTCAAAAAATAAAATGGCCAATTTGTTGAATTTTTTCCGACGAAGAAAACAAAGGTGAAATATGTGCAGTTTAGAAGTATAAAACAAGAAGGTTCGGAGACGATAACAATAATCACCAAATATACCGTTTCACACGTGAAAATGTTTATTATTTGGTGGATTGTTTTATGCCTTTTTATGAAGAAACGCGTGATGGTGCTCTATCGAACATGGTAAAAATGCTAACATTTCTTCGATATATGGGCGATCCAGGTTTTCAGGTGAAATAAATAAAAATATAACAATTTTTAACAAATTGAAACACAATGAAAACAAATCACATCCATTTTTATTAAAATAAAAACTTTTTTCAAAATAATGTAACGTGCTTGGTTACAGAAGAACTATTTAAAAAACAAACGTAGCTGTCTGACAGATGCTGTCATGAGTAAACACTCAAACTATGTTTTTTTTTGCCCTCAGAGTGGAGTGGAGTTTTTTTAATACGGATTTCACACTCCACTTAACTAACATCGCACACTCAAAATGCACACTCAAGCACTCCACTCCACTCGTGCACTCAGTTTTTATTAATTCGTCCCTTTGTCTCACAGCGATTTTGGCATATTGTTCTATCTCATATATTCGTCAACATTAGAGTGCTGATATATTGTTATATGAGCGAGAAAATATATAGAGGAAATTAAATTTCAAAATAAAAAAACTCAGGAGCGGTGCTTCCATTGTCAATCATTTTTATTTGAAATTTTGTTGTTTGAATTTTTTGATTAAAATTTTGTTTGTTTAAATCTAATCATATTTCAGGCGTAATTATAATTATTTTATAATGGTGCGTACCTGTGATTTAGGAAAAACAAATATGATTTGTTTTCTTATATGTTTGGGGCAAACGTTTTCATAACAACCGCCCCTGTGACGATATGACTTTTTATTTTTTGTGTAGTAATTTTCATATATTTAAATATACTAACACAAACAGCAACATCTTATGTTGTTATGGCTGTCTCTCTTCGATTTCAGAGTTGGAATATAGAAGTATTACATATGCATATGTTCTACCTTATTAGCTTTGGGCACAACCTTTTTTTGAGATGCACAGAGCCTTAATGAGAAAATTTTTTCTCTCTGAGGATAAGAATAAAGAAATTGTATGGTTATTCTCTTTGAATTTTAATTAATTATTTAAACAATGGTTATGAAATTTATACATCCCATGTCCCAACTGGGCACCATAGCTATACTAGAGAAAAATAATTTTTGAAATAGCGCCTACCATTCTCAAGCTTTTCGCAGCCGAACATACGTGAGTACTCTTTTATATAATAGTATAGATAGATATATGGGTCAATTGCAAAAAAAAACGTACACAAAGAGGTTTTCATGTTTTGTTTTTAAAGTTTCTTAAATTTTCAAGTTAGAATAGTCCAATTGAGTGAAAATTAATGGAGAATTTGAAGTTGTTTTTAGACCTTGCAAAAAATCATTTTTTCTATGGTTTTTATACGATTTTTGTATTGAACGTCACACAGCAGATATTCGGGAAAAATCACTAAAAATTTGAAAAATGTTATAAATTAAAGCTTACTGTTTGTTAAGTTATGTAATCAGTTAAATCAGCTTTTGCAAAAACGCAAAAAAATGTGTTCGTTTTCTCGCTTTTACTCTACTCATGATGTATGAATAAAAGAAACAATAATAAAAAAACTGTTAGTTTTAAGAAATTTAATAAGGAATTGTGGCGTCCGTGGCGTAGTTGGTTAAAGTGCGTGGCCGCTATGTCAACGAACCTGGAAACCCAGAAAATTATTTGAATTAAAAAAATTTTTTTGTACGGACGCCACCTCTCTGCAGACAATGTCAGAGAGTATTCAAAATGCCATGTAAAGCTTCTTGAGAACAAGAACATTCCGTTCATCGCCGTTCGGAGTCGGCGTTAAACATGTAGGTCCGGTTCTCGGTCAATTGTGTACAATCTTAATAACATGTACAACACAATTGATCATAAGTAACTAGGTCAAAGTCCTTTCAAGGGCTGAAATGGCCAGTTATTTATTTTTTAATGAGGAAAGTTCTATACTACAATTTGGAACTGCTATAACATTTTTGTTTCAAGGCCAAATAAAGTACTTTTGGGCAAGATGTTAACAAATTTTTAAGGAGTTTAATTTTATGATAAAAAAAATTGATTTCAAGGGGGGTAAATTAAGGTAACAGGGTTTACCAGATGAATATGACTTCAAAAGTTCAAAAGCTCTGAGAAGAGAATGTGGTGCTAGTTAACGGTATATAATTTTTTGAAATCGGATACAAAATGTATAATTGTGGAAAATAATTAAAAAATAGCATTTTACATTGAAGTCGACTGATCGACGGGGGTTATCTGTGCCATCTTAGATTTGCATCAATAATTTTTCCGCCGGTTTCAACACAATTGGCAGATTTCCAGTCTTTTTTTTTTATTTAATTGTAATTTTTAGTCGGGATTTCATATTCTCTATCTTCTTTGTTCGCATTTCTGTATATTCGAATCCACGTTCCTATAAATGTTCGATCATGAACGGCTTCTTTCTTCTTCATTTTAGCAGCCGGTGTTTTGGTTTTTTGAAGCAAAATCTTTCATATTTTTCCAAACATTCTACAAAAACCACGTCTTCATTTTCATTTGAAGCACCTCCAACATCTCTAATAATATCTTCATCATGATTTTCACCCAGATCAAGCGCTGTATTTTCATCAAGTACTACATTGAAGAAAAGGACATAAACGAAAATTTTTCATACTTTACAGTTTACATTCGATTTATTTATTACTTACCTTCAATGTCTTCGTAAATCACATCCATTATCATTAAAATGAAAACTATTTTCAAAATAATGCAACGTGCTTAGTTACAGAAGAACTATTTAAAAAACAAACGTAGCTGTCTGACAAATGCTGTCTGACAGACACTCAAACTATGTTTTTTTTGCCCTCAGAGTGGAGTGGATTTTTTTAATACGGATTTTCACTTAACTAACATCGCACACTCAAAATGCACACTCAAGCACTCCACTCCACTCGTGCACTCAGTTTTTATTTATTCGTCCCAATATCGTTATTAAGCACCTTTTAGCTGAGTTGAAGGTTGAGTTGAAGGCACACACAGAACTAATTGCGCTAAAACACGACCAACTTGTTGAATGCTAAAATTTGAATATGTCAACAATCGATGCGGTGCATTTGGCACATCAAAAACTACAATTTTGTTCCGACAGAAATTTTGTTCAACTCAGCATTTTCTTTCCAACCACTAGTGAAAAGTTTCCTATTAGAATGGAGCCTTATGAAAATAAAATTAATTTGTTTTAATAGAAAAAGTAAGAAAATATTGGAATTTTATTCAGCAAATTAATTCATTTTTCAGAACAAACAAAAATATTTTCGGTGCTGGGAGAGAAGTGCTCACATTATTTTTAAAAAAACTGAGTTGCAAGAAATCAATTAAATATAAATAAATATTTTCAATAATGACTGAAATTCTCTTTCCTTTCTTAAGACTCAATAATAATGCGATTGTAAAAAGTTTTCCATTAAGGACCTGACAACTTTTTTTTAACTCTTTTATACGGGCCACCGCGGGCACGTATGCAACGGTCAATTCGGTGGACCCAATTTTCGATGACTTGTCCACACATTTCTGCCGAAACAATGTTGGCTTGAGCTCTTCCAACATCGTCGGTTTGTTGGCATAGACCATTGACTTGACGTAACCCCAAATAAAATAGTCCAGAGGCGTTAAATCTCAAGAACGAGGCGGCCAATCGACTGGCCCATTTCTTGAGATAACACGCTCATTAAACTTACTCTTCAATAAATCGATTGTAACGTGTACTGTGTGGTTTGTGGCACCGCCCTGTTGGAACCACATGTCGTCTAATACTATGTTCACACTGGGAACTAAATGCGCATTAAGAAGTTCTTTTTTAAGAACTTAGGTTAAGAAGTGAATTTTTAAACTGCCAAAGTGACAGTTATATTTATGAATATAAAATTGCGGTTCAATAAAATATTTTCTTCGGTTCGTTAAATAATAATTCATCGGTTAAAAACAATTCTTTTTTGTGTCCAAGTGTACTTTAACATTATTGACCGTTATGTGAAATGAGAGGAATTGAATTCAAAAGTGAGTGAACTCGTTAAAAAACAAATTAACTTTTTTAAATTGCTCATGTATTATAAAAACATGCAATGTCATATTTTGACGATGATGCACTCAGTGCTAAATGCAAATCCGAGGAATGTGTGGCAACTGGTAATGTGTGTAATAAATTTTAAAAATAATGTGATTACAAAAAAGGAATTACAGGAACGAACCAGCAAGTTTTGGGGAAATCGAATGCCAAAAAAATGTAGATGACTTTTTCAAGCAAACTTTTAGGATGTCCCGTAGCACCTTTAATAAGTTATGTGGTTTCCTCGCAAATTTCAGCAAGAAAAGCACTCATTTACGAGTTTCAATTCCGGTTAAAAAGCGCGTAGCAATCGCTTTATATGCTCTTGGCTCATCTGCCGAATACCGCAGCATAGGATATTTGTTTGGTGTTGGAAAGTCAACCGTGTGCTTAATTTTGCTTGAGTTTTGTGAAACTGTTTGGAACATGCTTTATCCCATCTACCTTCAGAATTTTCCGCTTACTCGAGAAAAATTGCAAGAATGTATAGATGGGTTCCAGCAGCTTGGATTTCCACAATGCCTAGGCGCATTTGGTAAGTTCATGGAGAATAAATATTGTAGGATTATTTTTCTAAAATTTTTTCCTGTAGATGGCTGTCACATTGAGATACATCCAAAAAGTGATGAAGCTTTGGACTACTACAACTATAAAGGATGGTATTCCACCGTTCTTTTAGCGTTAGCCGACTCAAAGTATGTATTTAACTGGTTTAGTATGAATGTGTTCTACGACTTGCATCAATTTATAGATACCGATTTCTTTATATAAATGTTGGCAGCCCGGGAAGATGTAACGACTCTCAAATTTACGAGAAGTCGTTGCTTAAACGCGAACTTATAGAATGCCCTCTACTTAAAGAAATGAGTGTCGAAATATGCAATGTTGATGTTGGAGTCTTCATCTTAGGTGATTCAGCATTTTGCCTTTCAAGAACGCTCATGAAACCGTACCCTTTCCATACAAATTACACAGCAGGGCAACGTGCTTTTAATTACAATCTGTCAAAGTGCCGCAGAGTGGTCGAGAACGCTTTTGGCCACTTGAAATCTAGGTGATTAAAATACATAGTAGTTACATAAGATTTCGTCCTATTGGAAAAGGAATTGACAACAGAATTCAGAATACAAATTCCATTATAAAAACTTGTTGCGTATTGCATAACTTTTTAAGTATAGAAAAGGATCCTGTTGCACTGTCGTGGTTAATTGAACAAAGTTCCGTTGAAAGAGGCAGAAGATATAAACAGCAAACGTAACAATGAAGCAGGAGCTATAAGACACGCTCTTTCCTCATATTTTAGTAAGTGCAAATGTGTTTGTGTCTACAAAAATTAAAAGTAATTCATCATAGTGAAGTTAGATAAATCAAAGTCGCGAATAACGTTTTAAATTGTTGGCAACGCGCTAAATTTCGCTTACGTTGTGTTTTTTAGATTGTGCAAAGTTTATATTTAAAAACATTGGTTTTTCTTAAAGTTAAACAAAAAATATTTGTGCTTTTGTGGTTTTTTGAAGATACAGCGATAAGTTTTGTTTATATTTTATATTTTACTTCTTATAAAATAAGTTTATTTATTAATAACTATTTATTAATATTTCGTTGAAGTGGCTGAACAAGTTTCAGTACATTTTGTTTATTATATATCTTTCTTTTTCGTTTATATTGTAATTTCGTTTTAGACATCTGCCTAGCTCTGTCTAGCTACATACTTTTTATTTATTATACTTACTTTATTTATATATCGAAAAATAGTTGCATACTTCTGGGCACTTCCCTAAATTGATAGGGGTTGCCATCAGTTCAAGTTGTCACTTTTGCTCACTACTACTATTATTACTACTTTTACTACTTTTATTTATTTTAGTACTTTTTTGGTTTTATTTTTATATATTAATAACTACTAATATTTTTACTACTTTATTTGTTTTTGCTACTCTTTTTTTTTTGTTTGTATTTATTAATTAAAATGCTTTGTTCTAAGCCCGGCTGTTCCACTAAAGGTGAAAATGAGCGGTATTTATCATGTTGGTTATGTGATAATATCGTTCACGCCAAATGTGTGGGCATAATGGGTCGAGTTGCAGACCTTATTGAAGAAGGTAAAGGGTTGCGTTGGTCTTGTGAGAAGTGTAGGCTGACTGATATAAACTTTTACAAGCTTTTTAAGCAGACAAAGCAGGGTTTCTCCGAAATTAGTAGGGAATTTTCTTTGCTTTCTGCTAAATTTTTAAAATATCAAACACTTTTCGATGAGTGCAAATATATCGAAGAGTCAATTCCTTCACCCAAGCGTAAAAAGAAAAGCATGAACTTGCGCAATAAGCCGAAAACTAACTCGATACCACCAATGCCACCACCTGTTGAACAGGACATTGTGGACGATATGGACATTTGTACTGATACGATTGCCTCCACATCTGCTCCAAATGCACCAGAGACCGTTTCCTTGCCAATATTAGCACCATCTATACCAGTTAACCAGCCTGTTCTTTCTTATGCTCAAGCTGTTTCAACTGCTCCTCCTATTGTTAACACTCCTATTTTTGAAACTTCAGTTGTTGACGCTCAACGGATTCCGATTACTACTGCTACTATTTCACCTAAGCCATTAATCGCAATTCCACCAACTAAAGCCATCTTTGTCTCGCGCTTAGCCGCTGATACAACTGAAAATGATATTAAATTTTTTATTAATTCAAAGTTAAATAGTGGTATCCCTCTTTCGATCCAAAAATTCAAATACTTAAATGCGAGACTGACTACTTCTTTTAGATTGACTGTTCCGGAAAATTTATTTAAAACTCTTGTGGACGTAAACTTTTGGCCCCGTAATACAATTGTTCATGAATTTGAATTCAAAAACAAACCGCGTATTGCAAATGTTGTTCACTTACCTCGTCCTTCGAACAGTCCTCAGTACCATACAAAAAACGATTAAAAAATCACAAGTCTAAGTTAGAGCTTGTGTATCAAAACGTTAGAGGTCTCAATTCTAAACTTTCCGATATTTTCATTAATAGTTTTGATTTTGAATATAACTTTATAATTTTTACTGAAACTTGGCTTCGCTCCAACGTTTTAAATTCTGAAATAATGTGCAATAAGTTCCAAATTTTTCGTAAAGATCGCTATGATAAGATCGGTGGTGGCGTTCTGATAGCTGTCCATAACTCGCTTGCTTCTGAGGAATTAACAATTCCTGGCACCAACGACCTGGAGTTTATTTGTGTTACAGTTAAACTAAATAATTATTCTATTTATCTTACTTGCTCTTACATTCCACCTAAAAGTGATTTAACAATTTACTTAAACCATATTAATGCCATCGAAACTGTCCATAATATGCTTAAAAATATGGACACTATCATTGTATTAGGTGATTTCAACTTACCTTCCGTGTCTTGGTGTTTTTCCGATGATTCCGCATTTCTTACTCCTATCTCTGCCTCTGATTGGATAAATGACTTCTTAGATAAGTTGTCTGAGCTGTGTCTTCAGCAGGTTAATAATATTCTTAATAAAAGTAATAGATCTCTTGACCTTGTATTTGTAGACAGATGCACTTCCGTAAATCTCCGTCGTTCGAACCCAGTTTCTTTTCCGGAAGACGATTATCATCCAACTCTTGAAATAACAATATTACTTGCCAACGGAAATGAAAATAAATTAGCTCCAGATACGCGAAATAATAAAATTTTTAACTTTAAAAAAACAGACTATGTTAAACTGAATGCTCTTCTCGCGCGGATTGACTGGTCCCCAATTTTAAATAATAGGTCTTCGTACTCTTTTTATGATGTCGAATCTTCAGTGCAGTTTCTCAATGATACCTTGCAAAAATGCTTCTCATTATCTGTGCCAAAAAAAAATATTAGTTTCAAGCCTTTATGCCCTCCTTGGTTAACTAATGACCTTAAGTCTTTAAAAAATTCCAAAAATCGCTTATTTAAGAAATATAAAAAGTCAGGCTCTAATTTAGACTTCGCTTCCTATTCCTCTTGTCGTTACAGATATCTACTATTAAATAAACAATGCTACTCTGCATATATAGCCAATATAAAAACTCAATTCAAAGATAATCCGAAACTTTTCTACACGTTTGTCAATTCAAAACGAAAAACTTCCAGTTTCCCACCTCTTATGAAATTTAATCATGATGAAGCATCTTGCGACATCGATGTTTCCAACATGTTTGCAAACTTCTTTAAAACAACCTACTCCGATATACCATTGAGCATGAGTCTTGAATATCCTTACCTACCACCAGTTAACTCTTTTGAAACCCCCATAATAGATTCTAATATAGTTATGCATTACCTTCAACAAGTTAAATCTTCTTTTACTACTGGTCCTGACGAAATCCCGAGCTGCATTTTAAAGCATTGTTCTAATAGTTTGTGTTCTCCCCTATCAAAAATTTTTAACTCATCCTTGCACATCGGTCATTTTCCCAATATATGGAGAAAATCTTATATAATACCTCTTCATAAATCCGGCTCAAAAATTGATGTTTCCAATTACCGAGGTATCGCAAAACTAAGCGCAATCCCTAAGTTATTTGAGAAAATTATAACTGATCAAATAACCCACGTCGTATCTTCCTCCATTTCCACCTCTCAACATGGTTTCTTAAAGGGAAAATCTACGATAACTAACCTCTTGGAGTTTACTACGCGTGTCATTAAAGGTTTTACTTTAGGACGACAGACTGACGTTATTTATACAGACTTTAGCAAAGCTTTCGATAGTGTTAATCATTATCTTCTTCTGAAAAAGCTTCATCTAATTGGGTTTCCCGTCAAACTATTACACTGGATTAAATCGTACTTGTCGAATCGTTCGCAAAAAGTTTTATATAAGAATTGTATGTCAAAAAATATTTTGGTCACATCAGGTGTTCCTCAGGGAAGTCACCTTGGTCCGGTTTTATTTTTACTGTTTATAAATGACCTTCCTGCTGTAATAAAACACTGTAACGTCTTAATGTACGCCGATGACGTAAAACTTTTTCTAACTTACAAATCGCCTGAAGAACAACAACTCTTACAATCCGATTTAAATAGTCTAGTGGAGTGGTGTAATTTAAACCTTTTAAAATTAAACTTAAAAAAATGTAAGCAAATGACATTCTCACGTCGAATTGCTAATAGTATAAATTACACTATAAATAATACCAACTTAGAAATTGTACACAGTTTTCTTGACTTAGGTGTAATTATGGATCCTAAACTTCGTTTCAATCTTCAAGTTAATTTGGTGGTAAATAAGGCTAGAGGTGTCCTTGGTTTCATTAAAAGATGGGCTAAAGAATTCAACGATCCTTTCACTACTAAGATACTTTATACCTCTCTTGTTAGACCAATTCTTGAATATGCATCTGTAATATGGAACCCTCAATACAATGTCCACATCGATGCATTAGAATCGGTCCAAAAACAATTCTTACTTTTTGCTTTACATTATCGTTGGAACCCCAACATTATTCTACCCCCTTATGAAACCCGCCTTAAAATTATTTCCCTGCCTTCCTTAAGAAGCAGAAGAATTATGCTAAATGTCTCCTTTTTATACAAATTACTCAGTGGTGATATAGACTCACATTACCTCCTTTCTTCATTAAACTTCAACATCCCTAGGAGCGGAGCCAGACATTTCCAGCTTTTTAAGTTGAGTCAGTGCACTTCTAATTATGCCCTTCACGACCCTTTGCGATGTATATGTAGTGATTTCAATGGCAACTTGAACTTGATAAATTTTTCTGACTCGGTGGATGTCTTAAAACGTAAAATTATATTACATTTGAATACTTAACGCATTCATTGCGATAACAAATATAGCTCGCGATAATTGTGTAGATTTTACGATTTAACATATAAGCATTATCGAATTTGATAAATACTTTAAGCTTTCGTTTTATTTAGTTTCGTTGCTTAATTTTTTTCATGAAATTATTTTACATCTTTAGTTCTATAGCTCGTTTAAAATGGGACCATGTATACCGTATCCCTCGGCTTGGTGTGTCAGAGTGTATCTCTTTTCCATACAAGTTTTTACCTGCGTTGGCCCAAATGCATATCCAAATAATAACTTTAGCTCGGTGTTCCCCTATTTCAGTGACCCGAATATATAAATATATTGTGCCTGCATAATATATACTTGTATATCTGTGCTATGTTTGGTATTGGTTTGGTGTTTGAGAGTTGCATCTCTTTTCCACGTAGGATCTTGGGTTGGACAGTGGCCCCAAGCCGAATTACAACAATTATAAATGCGGTTATAAAGGGTGATTTTTTAAGTGCCTGATAACTTTTTTTTTAAAAAAAACGCATAAAATTTGCAAAATCTCATCGGTTCTTTATTTGAAACGTTAGATTGGTCCATGACATTTACTTTTTGAAGATAATTTCATTTAAATGTTGACCGCGGCTGCGTCTTAGGTGGTCCATTCGGAAAGTCCAATTTTGGGCAACTTTTATCGACAAATTTTGTTCAGCGATGAGGCTCATTTCTGGTTGAATGGCTACGTAAATAAGCAAAATTGCCGCATTTGGAGTGAAGAGCAACCAGAAGCCGTTCAAGAACTGGCCATGCATCCCGAAAAATGCACTGTTTGGTGTGGTTTGTACGCTGGTGGAATCATTGGACCGTATTTTTTCAAAGATGCTGTTGGACGAAACGTTACGGTGAATGGTGATCGCTATCGTTCGATGCTAACAAACTTTTTGTTGCCAAAAATGGAAGAACTGAACTTGGTTGACATGTGGTTTCAACAAGATGGCGCTACATGCCACACATCTCGCGATTCTATGGCCATTTTGAGGGAAAACTTCGGAGAACAATTAATCTCAAGAAATGGACCGGTAAGTTGGCCACCAAGATCATGCGATTTGACGCCTTTAGACTATTTTTTGTGGGGCTACGTCAAGTCTAAAGTCTACAGAAATAAGCCAGCAACTATTCCAGCTTTGGAAGACAACATTTCCGAAGAAATTCGGGCTATTCCGGCCGAAATGCTCGAAAAAGTTGCCCAAAATTGGACTTTCCGAATGGACCACCTTAGACGCAGCCGCGGTCAACATTTAAATGAAATTATCTTCAAAAAGTAAATGTCATGGACCAATCTAACGTTTCAAATAAAGAACCGATGAGATTTTGCAAATTTTATGCGTTTTTTTTAAAAAAAAAGTTATAAGGCACTTAAAAAATCACTCTTTATATAGTCTAATAAACTACTTTGGATGTTGTCTTGTATTCCCTTGTGTTATGAAGAATGTGCTTTTATTCGATGATGCTTATTATGTTTACATAAGCACAAAAATTTCTCAAATTTCAAATTTCAAATATCTTTATTTAATTTTAATTTCCGCTGAAAGGCCAAGCAATTGTGCTTAGTGGAGGCTTTTATTTGCCAACAGGTGGTAGGTTTAAGCACGTAGGTGCATTCTATTCAGTCCGGCTGATCCGGGAACTTCTTAGAATGTAAATCGTGCATGCGTATGGCGCGGGTCATACGTATCTATGAAGATTTCCTACTTCCGGGCGAATCCAAAAAAAAAAAAAAAAAAAAAATACCACTGTACTCTCTGTTGTGCAACTTGGAATAACTTTTTATGAACCAATGAGTTTTGGATATAAAATGTTTTCTACTTTCAACAGAAATAGAAAATAATAAAGCTATTTCCATGCACGCTTTGTTTCACCTTATCTACATAAGAACCGGAAAATGTTGCAATCCTTCAACGCTTTTATTTCTAAGCCAGCTCATACTCAAAACATAGTTATTGCCCAAATTTGGTCTTTATCATCCCAGTAGTTTTGGAGCCTATAGCAGTGCCTTCTATCGGAATTTTTTTTGGAAATTTTTATTATTCCTAAAGCATCTCGTACCAAAACATATTTACTGCCCAAATTTGAGCTTACTCGGCACAGTAGTTTTGGAGTCTATTGCAGCGTCCTCTATCGTAAATTTTTTGCACTTTTCATTTTCCAGTAGCAGAATATTACGAAATAGTAACTCCATTCTAACTTTCAATACCCTGGTACTTTTACTTCCATAGCTATTCTGTATCATAATTTTGGCCTATATGGACGGAGGCACTTTCCCCCCCGTTTTCCAAAGCCCGTGTCAGTTTTTCAGTAGAAAGACCTGGTCAATTAGTAACTCCATACTGAGTTCCATTATTACACGACTTTTAGTTCCAAAGAAATTCGATATCATAAATATGGCCTGTATGGGCGGAGCCACTACCTCTTGTCTAATGCTCGCTTAAATATATAGTGACTGCCTCTCGGGCCAATAGCATCAAGTTTCACTACAAAGCATGAACAAATCAGGAATCATAATTATTTTTAAAAAGAAGGCGTATATAGTTCCACCACGACAATTTTTAGTTTTTTTAAATCTAAGTATTTCCAAAATGCATTAAAAAATACCTAGAAACTGTCTCCTACTTTCAAAATGTTTTTTACAAATTGTTAACAATTTAAATTTTGTCGCTTACAATATTATTCGTGGCTCTGCTTCACTTGTTTATCACAGTTGTTCTTCTTAAACCGACTGAATGCACAATTTTCCCCATACAAAGCTAGTCAAATAACCAAAAGCGTCTGAGTAGAACTTACAATTTCGGGTTGTTTTCATCAACAGTAATTAAGTCTGTGACATCCGCAAGCGAAATGAAAGAAAAAACTTTCGAATTCATATTTAAATATTTATTATTTATAAACATAAACAAACATATTTATTTTCATTAAAATGCAAATTAAATTATTAGCATTAAAAAGTTTTGAGATCAAAGAGATCATAACTCTTTGGTAAAAAAGGCATTTGAAAACGATTTCACTTCATTTCAATTATATTAAAAGTTAAATAAAAAAAAAAAAACATATATTGAGTAATTGTTGAGCTCGAGGCCAAGTATGTTAATGAAGAAAACAACTAACAACAACAACAGCTCTGTACAGAGGAAATCATACAGCAGACTGAAGAGACTGTTTGCATGGTTTGCTCTATACAGAGCTGTTGTTGTTTTCTTCATTAACATACTTGGCCTCGAGCTCAACAATTACTCTCAATATAATTGAGTGATAAGGTTACATTCAATTTAAATCACTATTGACGGTTTTGTAAAAAATTCAAGAATCCATCGGTCAATCGTCGTGTATCACTTTGGATGTCTTTAATGACTTTTAACTTCTGCTTTTCAATTTCTATAATTTCTTCTGTGTGTTCGTTTTGCCGGTTAATAGCAGTATTAAAAGTGTCTTCCAATTTTGAACACATACTTAAAGTTTTATTTAAACTTCTCTTTTTTCCAGGTCCTGAATTAACCGAAGACAATGGTGTGGTCGATAATGGAGTGGCGATAATGGAGAAGAAGACGACATTGGTATAGTTGGTGACGTTTCAGCGTTTGGCGAAAGCTCCGCTGTTAGCAATGGCTGAGAAATTTGAACCGATTCGGTGTTGGCAGCTACTGCTATAAAAAAAAAATAAATTATATCATTGCACTAATTTTTGTGTTTCTACTAATGGTGGACAGTGGCGGATCTTAATACGGTCTGAAAGGGCTTTAGCCCCCCCTTGGAGAATTTTTTGTATGGAAAAAAATTAAAAAAGTCCAAAAAGACGTTTCAGCCCCCCTCCCCTCCTTTGGCGAATCCTAGATCCGCCACTGATGGTGGAATTAACAAGGTGGAAGTGAATTTTAAACTTACTTACTTACTTATCTGGCGCTTACAACCGTAAGTCGGTTTTGGCCTCGTATAAGAAATTGCGCCAGCCATTTCTGTTCTGCGCTTGCTGGCGCCAGTTGGAAGCACCAAGTGTAGTCAGGTTATCCAACACCTGATCCTTCCAACGAAGATGTGGGCGTCCTCTTCTGCGTTGACCACCACCGGGCACCGAATCGAATATTTTTTTCGCTGGAGCGTCGTTTTCCATTCGCTCAACATGACCTAGCCAGCGGAGCCGCTCGATTTTAATGCGCTTAACTATGTCGATGTCAGCGTACAGCTCATACAGCTCGTGGTTCCATCGAATTCGGTACTCGCCATTGACGCAGATTGGACCGAAGATTTTACGAAGGATCTTTCTCTCGAAGGCTCCCAGAGTCTTTTCATCAGAACTGCTCAACGTCCAGGTTTGTGCTGCATATAATAGGACGGGCATGATTAGTGACTTATAGAGCGTGAGTTTTGTTCGTCGAGAGAGGGCTCTGCTTCTCAATTGCCTACTCAGCCCAAAGTAACACCTGTTGGCAAGAGTTATCCTTCGCTTTATCTCAATACTGACATCGTTGAAAGAGTTTACGCTGGATCCCAGGTAGACGAAGTCCTTAACAACCTCGAAGGAGATGTTGTCAACAGTGACGTGGTTTCCAAGACGCTGGGACTGTTTATTTGTTGACACTAGGTATTTCGTCTTATCTGCGTTCACTGCAAGACCCATTCGACTCGACTCTTTCGCTAATCTGGAGAATGCTGCACTGACTTCGCGCGTATTATGGCCAATGATATCGATATCATCAGCATACGCCAGCAGCATAATACTTTTGTAGAATATCGTGCCGCTGCGTCTCAAATCAGCAGCTCGGATGATCTTCTCCATCATCAGGTTGAAAAAGTCGCACGATAAGGAATCACCTTGTCTGAAACCTCGTTTGGTATCGAATGGAGGAGTGAGATCCTTCCCGATCTTAACTGTGCTGCTGGTGTTGCTCAGTGTCATTCTGCAAAGACGGATGAGCTTTGCTGGAATACCAAATTCAGGAATACCAAACGAATTTTAAACTACACATCTTTATTTTTCTCGCTTAAGTTCATGAAGCGAAGCGTTGCGATAGGTGGTTTTTTCTACGTTAATTTGGCTTGGTGATACGGTCACCATCCGTTCTGTTTTAGCAGAATAGTTGTTTTCAAGGCGTTTGTCGTTGGTGAAGAACGGTCAAGTCAGCAACCCGTTTAATAAAACAATAGGGGGAATTTACACTGACTTCGGTTGTTGGGTAGATTGAGTACTTTTGATAATTGCGAACACCCTAAATTGCAATTGAGTGCTTTTGACAAAAATTTGTTTGCAAAGGCATTCGATATAAAAAATTTGACTTGTGTGGGCGGTGACACACCCTTCGTTTAATGCTCGTCCTAGTTTTCATCAGAAAGACATCACCAAATATGGAAGCGCTTATTTGTTTAGTGTCCACCACTGATGCGAACTCATCTATATTCGGATGTAAATATTCGCAGAGCTGTTCTGTTGGCAGCAAAACTCAGAGCATGTAAATCATAGAAAATGTGAGGAATAGCAAATGTGTAGGCGTATATGGCTTTTTGTGGAATTGGCACTGGTGTGTCTAGCTCCAATTATCGCAAAGAAATTCACTACCACATGGTTTATTCCAACATGTTTATACTTACATTCGATGCTTTCTTCTACTAGAAACTCCATATTATTTATACAAAAGCCGCCAATTATTTGATGTACCCGAGTGAAGTGCACCCATTCTGCCGGAGAGCCACCAGAAGGTCCGATATCGGCTTTGCATTTTCTATATGTAAAAAGGCAGCGTGTATATAAATGCAAATATAAGTAAATATAATATATATAAGCAAATATAAGGTAAACGAATAACCCGTTTACCTGTATTTCGCCGTCAAGTTAGTTATTTTTATCTTAACATCTTAAAAGCGTGCCGCTGCAACTCGTCTGCCATATCCTTGTAAACATGGGTATTTTTTTCTATTCCCTCGTAGCTCATTGATTTTTTCACCCCAGAGGTAAATTCATGCCTTCTCTCCATTTTCGCGACATGCCTTGCGCGATCTTTTGTTTTCCCTTTTTTTTTTTTTGCAATTTAAATGAAAATTCAAAACAATTATGACAACCAACTGATTGAATTTAATAACGAGTCATGTCAAAACAAACGAGTAAAATGTATTCGAACTTCGAAACAGGGTCGCAAACTGCTAAATGCTCATTTGAAGTAGCATTTATGTGAATTTACCTGACAGAATTTTATATGTGCTAGTTCGCATTTAGAGAAGCATTTAGGAAATAAATGCGAATTAAGCTTTAAATGCGCATTTAGCTCCCAGTCTGAACATAGTATAAGTCCATATCTTCCAATTCGGGCCAAAAATAATCGGTAATCATGGCGAGATAACTATGGCTATTCATAGCAACGTTACGACCGTTATCGTCGACGAAAAGATATGGTCCAATGACGCCGCCGGCATGCAAACCTCACCAAACAGTTATTTTTTGTGGATGAAGTGGTGATTCATGAAGCACATGTGGATTTTCACTCTTAATATTAATTTTTTCAATTACCACCGAAAATTGCAGTTAACGCTCGTAAAGTTGCGATCACCAACTCCGAATTTCGGTAGTAAATTTTTATAATTTGCAGACGTTACTCGTTCGTGTACTTTACCATGATGAAAATGTTGAATTTATTGAATAAATTGACAGTGACAGTTTGATGATTAGTGAAAGGGTGCGTTCAGAAATTTAATTCAAAGTTGTCAAGTCCATATTGGAAAACCCTGTATAAACTACCAGGCGCGGATCCAGGGGGGGATTTTGGGGGTTCAAACCCCCCCCCCCCGAAATTCTAAAAGAACCTGTATTTAAATGTGATGTACTGATGTTTATTATGTGCGCTAAGAGTACCAAAAAGAAAAAAAATTGGTTTTTTGTAATTTACTTTAAATATTCACACCCCTATGCTGTAAACGTTTGTAGCTGTTTCTACACGTATTGCTAAAATACTGAATTCTGTTCCAGTTTTTGATTGTTTTTGCGATATTGCGCCTGTAGCTGTAAATAGTCACACATACAATCTTAACCTGAAATCACAAAAACACCGCATTTTTTGGATAAAATATATCCAAACACCGCACAGTCTTAATTTAAAAACCCACAGTTTCGATAGTGTCGGAAGTGTAGACTTAAAATTCCTTTTTATACAGTAATGGAGAAAAATTCCGGTTTTTGTAGTGTGACGTAAAATTCCTTTTTATACAGTAATGGAGAAAAATTCCGGTTTTTGTAGTTTTTATTTATTTTGATGTTGGTTTTATGTTGGCCTTTAAGATTTGTATTCGAGTCAAATAAACAGAGAAATAACTTTTATTATTATAATTATCTTCACCCCAGCGTCAGCTTGTGGTATTTAACACAAAAAAAATAATCCTGAGCACCACACAATCATATGGAGTGAATATGGAGTGAAATGTGGATGGCTATTATTTTCGTAGCAAAGTTTTTTCCAATAAGTGGAATAATTTTTTCACATATTGCAGCAAAACACAAATTTTAACCTTCTTTTGAAAAACCAGAGGCTCGAAATAGATTTTAGACTAACGGTTTCTTCCCACGCCTACGATTTTTTGAAAAAAAAATTATCCCGCTCTAATGTATATAAAGGGTGGTTAAATTTTAAGGGCCGATGTTGAATATAAACCACAACTAAATGTCAACTTTTTTTCTGCATTTCATTTGACATTTCTCAATTTCAGACTAACTTAATTTGAACCGTTAAAGTTATTCAGGCTTATTATGAAAATGAGCTTTCAAATCAAAATACATATCGAGCACTTCGTGATTTTTTCGGTCAATTTAATCGTCCAAATGTGCGTACAATCGGAAAAATCGTGCAAAAATTTGAACAAACCAGGTCTGTAGGAGATGTGAAAACACCAGTGCATGCTCGTACTGCAGAAAATATTGCTGCTGTTCGCGATAGTGTGGCTGAAGAGCCGTCCACCTCAACTCATTGTCGTGCCCAACAATTGCACCTCTCACGTTCGTCGTTGATGAACATTATGCATAAAGACTTGCATTTACACGGTCAGAATGGTGGCAAGAAATGGCAACAGTGGATGATCAATTTTCGAAGAAAATCATCTTCAGTGATGAGGCACATTTTCACCTCAGTGGATTCGTCAATAAGCAGAATTACCGCATTTGGGCGAATGATAATCCAAGAGTGATTGTCGAAAAACCAATGCACCCACAAAGAGTGACTGTTTGGTGCGGTTTATGGGCTGGCGGCATCATCGGGCCGTATTTTTTTCCAAAATGAGGCTGGTAAGGCAGTTACTGTGAATGGTGTTCGGTAGCGTGAGATGATAACGAACTTTTTATGGCCCGAATTGGAAGATATGGATGTGGACGATATATGGTTTTAACAGAACGGTGCCACTTGCCACACAGCTAACGAAACAATGGCTCTTTTGCGCGACAAATTCAATGACCGTGGTGGCGATGTCATTTGGCCACCAATCATGTGATTTGACACCGGTAGACTTCTTTCTTTGGGGTTATTTGAAAGAAAAGGTGTACGTCGATAAGCCAGCAACAATTCAAAAGCTAAAGGATGAGATAATTCGGCGGCGGGGTGCAATAAGGCCAACTGCAATTTTATTTATTCCATTTGAAAAAGAAGTTAAGCCAATTTGGCCTTATTTCCCTTTAAAAGGAACCAATATTAAAACGCCATCAAATAAGATTTTTAGTTTTATTTAATGAAAAATTAAAGATATAAAGTATTGGAATAATTGTACTTAAGGGCCCATGCTCCTTTTTTCTTTTTTTTCTAAATGTGCATTTGGAGCTCCTAATGCACATGCTGCAAAGAAAGGTCGGTCTTAAATGGTTTAGGAGATAAAAATCGTGAAAGTTTGAAAAATGTACATATTTTGGAATAATTGCACTCTAGGTACACGCTTCTTTTTTTTTTTTTTTTGTTTTTTAAATGTGTATGGAACTTCTAAATCTAATGCTGCAAAAAAAAATAGGTAGGTCTCAAATGGTTTAGGAGATAAAAATCGTGAAAGTCTGAAAAATTTACATATTTTTTTATTGAGAAGACTAGGATATCTTATTCTAATAATAGAAATATATATCCGTTTAAAGCGAAAAATATGATCGTTTAAATGCTAAAGAACATACATCTTTTTGTAAGTGGTCGAGAAAAAAATGTAAAATATAAACGTAAAAGTTATAACTGAAAATTTATAAAATATGCGCGATTTTTACTAAAATTTTTAATGAAGCTTTAATATTATAAAGAATGAGCGCCACAGGTTTATAATAAATCGCCGCGATTTTTAATAAAAATTTTTTGCCTGCGGCGCTCATTCCTTATAATATTAAAACTTCTTCACCTTCACTATTGAACTACTACTAATAAATTTTTCGCGTTGATACGAAAACAAGCACATTGAGGTTGACAATGGCAACTGTTCTCTTGCAAATTGAGTACCTACGCTGAGTCCAGTAACTTTTCAAACAACAGACTACAGGGAGCGTACTTTTTATTAAAAATAATTATAAAAAATAATCCTTAGTTTGCAAAAATAATTTTTAGGCCTTATTACCATTTTGCTAAATTTTTTGTTTGGCTTTATTTCCTTTTCAAATGGAAATAAAACCAAATTCACAATTTCGGCCTATTTCTCTTTGAAAAGGAAATAAAGCCAATTCGGCCTTATTGCCGTTGGCCTTATTGCACCCCGCCAATTCGGCACATTAACGGCATAGAACCTCACTTATGCCTCGGCGTCATCGAAAATTTGGACCATCGGATGGTGGTGTGCCGCCGAGGTCGCGGCGGCCATTTAGCCGATATTTTGTTCCATGCATAATTGAACCATACCAATATTATCATAATAAAAAGAAACGACAATAATTTCCTTAATAATTTGTGTTTTATTCAAAATCAACATCGGCCTTTAAAATTTAACTACCCTTTATATATATAACGTACATAAATATTTTTGAAACCCCCCCCCGAAATATATTCCTAGAACCGCCCCTGTAAACTACCCTCTACACTTTTCAGTGATGTTGACGTCAGGTCAGGGTACTAACCACTCCAATACTTTAATATTCTTTACTTTAAAATAGTTCTTTACTACTCTGGCTGAGTGTTCAGATGCATTTTCTTATTGGATTTCGATTGGCACCATTTGTTATGTTAAAAAATTAATTTCGAGTGGAATGGTGATTGCACGAAATTATTTAAAAAAAAAATTAATTTAGGGCGGGACGAAGTTTTCCGGGTCCTCAATTTGATAATAAAAATAAAATAAAAACCACGTACATTTTTTTATCAGAAATATTTTAATAGTTAAATGAACAAATATGACAAATCGGCATTCTTAGAAACTTAGCTGACACAGCAACGCAGTTCCACGTATGATCCAATGCGAAGTGGCTGTCTTTGCATTACATTGTAACAACATTCCCACAACGAAGTTGGTGCTGTGTCCGGTCGTAGAGAGTATACCGCGTCGTTCCGAGGTTTTGTATAATGGACACACGTAGGTGTGCCGCTCAATTAAATCACTTCGCTTCACGGGCTTCACCCAGATCAATGGCATGCGATCGAAAAGTTCACGCGGGTAAGACTCTTCTAGACATTTAGCGGTACGATCCCAACGAGCACCTTCTAGGAATATGCCATACACATACACACCATCGGATGGCGGCACCATGCCGCCAGTTTCATCTTCTTCCACGGACATAACATCGTAATCAAAGACAAGTAAGTCGATTGGTATAACGTACTTTCGAGCAAAATTCTGCTGGGCACCAGTAAGAAAAGCTTGGGTAAAGTAGAATCCAGAGAGCCAAAATGTATTAGGAGGACCAACATCAAACCATTTCTGTGAACGTGAAAATTGAAGAGGAGCATTAATTTTATACTTAACTAGCAAATACCCGCTGCTTCGCCGGCGATAAAAATATTAAATATCATTAAAAACTTTAAATCTTAAAATTTAACAGCCGTATTCATATTGAAGTGGGAAGAGTGTAAATAATGGTTTGTGTATTAGATAAATTCAGTGACTTGTTATTTATTTGTCGCAATTTCGTCAAGATTTTGATATTTAAAAATCAATAGTTTTTCTAAGCCATCTGCACTGAAATAATTGTCATTTTATTATTTTTTTTTTTTTTATAAATATTTTGAAATCTTTGACAAATTTTCTTGTTTTTATTTTTTTTTTTTTGGAAATTTTTTATATATTTTGAATTTTCTTGACATATTTTCCAAATGTTTGAAATATTTTGAAGAATTTTAATTATTTTTGACAATATTTGTGCTCAAATGAGAGAAAATAATTTAAAACCTGCTTTATGAGAGGTGTGTTATAAACCTTAAAAAAAAATTTTTTAATTTCAACCACTTTTTGACATTTTGTTTGTTTTTGATACATTTTGAAATAATTTGATACATTTTTGACAATATTTTTTGTGCTTAGATGAGAACAAACAAATTTTTAAAATGCTTTATCGAGGGTTTATTGAAGGTTTCAACCATTTTTAAAATTCTCTTATTTATCAAGCATTTAAAAGAGCTTTTGAAAGCTGTTGAAACGTTCAACATGAAAAATGTTTTTAATTTTTTTTTCGATTTTTTTCTTATGAAAAATGAGCCTCTTAGTAAGAGGCTCATAATTTTTTATGAATACAGCCGTTTGAATTTCGGTAAAATTGTATATTTGTGTTGGAGCGACTTAGTAGTTCCATCCGAATAAAGTAACCAGCTAACTAATGTAATAAAAAATAACTAAAGTAATAAACTTTCTGTATCTTCCTGATCATTTTTTTTCATGCATTGGTTCACTTTTCCTAGCGCTGTGACTATTGGGGTACTCACAGTTTTGTTTTCTCTGGTGTGTTAACTATGCCGTCTGTTAACTCTAAAACATTTTGCCATGTGGTAACTATTTTTGATTTTGTTTTGCATGTAAAAAAGAGATAACACAAACTGGTAAAATTGCCTTGCTTTCCAACATGTTTGTTTTTCGTAGCAAACTGGCATTTCTGAAAGGTATTTTTATTTTATTTAAAAATCAATAAATCAAAGAAAGCTTCTCTTGTTATTTTTATTTTATTGAAAAATCAATAAATCAAAGAAAGCTCTTGTTATTTTTATTTTATTGAAAAATCAATAAATCAAAGAAAGCTTCTCTTGTTATTTTTATTTTATTGAAAAATCAATAAATTAAAGAAAGCTTCTCTTTTCAAAAGGCGTGTCAATTTTAGAATGAACTACGTGTAGGGGTTCTCACAATTTGATTGAAGTATCGTTTAAGTTACTATATATCAACTTAAGAAGGGATCTGTAAATACCCTATATATAAAAATCTCGTTTATACGTAAAAATATCAGCTCAGAGGTAAGAAAAATATATGACGGCGTTAGAGAATTGTTATTTTAAAATAAAAAATATCTTTCGTTTAAGCTGATAAATTTCATAAAAACATTTCAACAAAACATCGACACGACATAGTGTCTGCAGAGAGGTGGCGGCCGTACAGAAAAATTATTTTAATTCAAATAATTTTCTGTCGCTGCTGGGGTTCGAACCTGGGTCTCCAAAGTTCGTTGACATAGCGGCCACACACTTTAACCAACTACGCCACGGTCGCCACGATAAAACAAATTAGAAAAAATTAAAATAAAAAGATTTCGACATAGTAAGATAAGCGCCGACTTTAAAGCATTTATGTACATAAAGCAATTAATATATTGATGATAATAAAACAAACTAGAAAAAATGAAAATAATAAGATTTGCAATATTATAATACATATAAATAGCTTTTAAAATATGAGCAAGAAATGAATGGGAAAAGTTATTTAAAATTTTTTTTTACTTTGTAGTGATTTTGAAGTCGGTTTTTTTTTGTTAAAAAGTTTTTATTTCTTACATTCAAAAAGGTGGCAGCATTGGTACCGCACTCAATACATGTTGCTGTCTTTTTTTTCTTTTTTGTGGACCTTCCCACCGGGAAAAAAGAATCAATTCTCTTCTCCAATATAGATTCTAGAATTGATTATTTTTAACACCCCATCGGGAAAAAGATGCAATTTTATATAAAAAAAGAATCAATTCTCTTCTCCAGTATAGATTCTAGAATTGATTATTTTTAACATGCTGATGTCCTACAAAGAATAGTACATTCTTTTCTCGCTTCAAGTGGAATCGCTACAGAATCGTTTTTTTTTTCACTTTTTAAATAGATTCTTTTCATATATGTAATCATGGTTGAATAAATTAGGTTGTCTCGTGGCTGATCGTACTCTCTTCTCAGTACACATAATTGTCAAAATCAATGAAAAGCTACAACAACAACTTCATCGGCTTTGCATGTTATCAATTTACGCATTCAGATTTTGTATGAGTTGTCAACTTCGATTCGACATTTATTGGAACTCGCTCTCACCCATGCGACAACCTTATTTATTAAATAATGTATGTTATACTTCAATATTGGCAGCAAACTAAATTTTTAATGAGTTTAAACTACGAAATCAAAGAGAGATAGATTTCTCTACCGTACCTACCGTGCGGTACCTACGTACCGCATAAATCATAGGTACGCACCATTATAAAACAATTATAAGACAAACGCGTGAAATATGATAAAAATTTAAAAAGAAAAATTCAAGCAAACAAAATTTAAACCATAAAAATTGAAACAACAGAAATTTTAAATGAAAGCACTGCTCCTGAGTTTTTTTGTTATAAAATTAAATTTCGAGTACAAAAAAAAAACCAAAAATAAATAAATAACTGGTCATTTTAGCCATTGAAAGGACTTTGACCTAGCTTCTTATGATCAATTGTGTTGTGCGTGTTATTAAGTTTGTACACAATTGACCGAGAAATGGACCTACAGGTTTAACGCCGACTCCGAACGGCGATGAACGGAATGTTGTTATTCTCAATTTGCTTTACATGGCATTTTGATTACTCTCTGAGGTTTGCCATTGTCTGCAGAGAGGTGGCGGCCGTACAGAAAAATCATTTTAATTCAAATAATTATTTGTCGCTGCTGGGATTAGAACCCGGGTCTCCAGGTTCGTTGACATAGAGGCCACGAACTTTTAACCAACTACGCCACGGACGCCACAATTTCGGGTACATTCACAGTACAGTGTACTGCCAATATAGAAGTATGACATATATGATTATTTTAAATAAAATGTATTAACTTTCGGATATAAGAAAACAAATCAAAACAGACTGATGCTTTTCTCACTTATACCAGAATTTGTTTTAGAATCAGTTCGTTTTTCACTTATCAAAAAAGCAAGCAAGGAATCTAAAAACATTTTATATATTAGAAATAATTATATGGGTTGTAATCGATTATGGCTGGAATAAAAACGAATCAGTAAACTTTTGCTTGATAGATTCCAATTCATAGGTTTTGTTATAAATGTATATGTTCTTTGGAATACATTCTAAAATGTAAGCAAAAGAATTCATTCTAATTACGATTTTTGTTTCTAGAATCCATTTTCATTTTGCCGGTGGGACGCTGACGTCCTACAAATAGTAGTACATTCTTTTCTCGCTTCCATATGAATAGCTACAGAAATCGATTCTTTTATTCACTTTTTAAATGCATTCTTTTAAATAAAAAGTATTCATTTTCGGAAATGAGAAAACAAATCAAAACAGACTGATGCTTTTCTCACTTATGCCAAAATTTGTTTGATTGATATATTCGTTGATATATTGGTTGATATAAACTTTTGATTGATATATTCCAATTCATATGTTTTGCTTTAATTTATATATTCTTTGGAATACGTTCTAAAATGTAAGCAAAAGAATCTATTTCATTTACGATTTTTTTTTTTGAATCAATTCTCATTTTCCCGCTGGGTTGTTGACTTTTATATATGATGCTCAAAAAGAGTTTAAAAAAAGAGCTTTTGTCTCACAGCGATTTTGGCATATTGTTCTATCTCATATATTCGTCAACATTAGAGTGCTGATATATTGTTATATGAGCGAGAAAATATATAGAGGAAATTAAATTGCAAAATAAAAAAACTCAGGAGCGGTGCTTCCATTGTCAATCATTTTTATTTGAAATTTTGTTGTTTGAATTTTTTGATTAAAATTTTGTTTGTTTAAATCTAATCATATTTCAGGCGTAATTATAATTATTTTATAATGGTGCGTACCTGTGATTTAGGAAAAACAAATATGATTTGTTTTCTTATATGTTTGGGGCAAACGTTTTCATAACAACCGCCCCTGTGACGGTATGACTTTTTATTTTTTGTGTAGTAATTCTCATATATTTAAATATACTAACCAGAGAATGGAAAAAAACCGTACCTTATACGTAGCGCTACAAAAGCGATCAAAAACTTTTTCTCTCTGCATTCCGTTTGTTGCTCTTCGGTTCAAACAAAGCACTAGCACCATAGTGCAGAAATGAGACATCGGAACAGAATGGTAGCGGATTGTTTTTCGAGCATAAACCAAAATTTGCTGTGTTGAGGTTTTTACTCGCCATCGCTAACTGAAACCGTACCAAATTCCAGTTCGGTTCTGCAGTTGTTCGTTTCAAAATGTTATTGATTTTGTTATTGCTACTGTTATTGGCGCCAGCGTCTTCCAAAGAAAATTTGTGGGTAGCTGATTTCGAATCCGATGTCAGAATTTTAAAATTTAAGATGGCTTCTTTTTACGCTGATTTTTACGAATTCGGTGCTGTGGCGAACACTAGGTAAAAATGGGTAGCTGAATCCGAATCCGTCGTCAGAATTTCAAAATTGTGTAATTTTTAACCCTATAGGGTTGCCACCTAAAAATATGCTTTTTTAAAAGTTTTAAATATGATCCTAGAGTTTTAGGGGCTCGCTGATTTCGAATCTGATGTCAGAATTTTAAAATTCAAGATGGCTGATAGGGTTGCCACCTAATTTTTGTATTTTTACGAATTCGGTGCTGGGGCGAACACTAGGTAAAAATGGGTCGCTGAACCCGAATCCGGTGTCAGAATTTAAAAATTATGAAATTTTCAACATCAGCCTATCAGCCATCTTGAATTTTAAAATTCTGACATCAGATTCGAAATCAGCAACCCCCTAAAACTGTAGGATAGTGTTTAAAACTTTTAAAAAAGCATATTTTTAGGTGGCAACCCTATAGGGTTAAAAATTACACAATTTTGAAATTCTGACAACGGATTCGGGTTCAGCTACCCATTTTTACCTAGTGTTCACCCCAGCATCGAATTCGTAAAAATAAAAAAAATTAGGTGGCAACCCTATCAGCCATCTTGAATTTTAAAATTCTGACATCAGATTCGAAATCAGCGACCCCCTAATACTGTAGGATCGTATTTAAAACTTTTAAAAAAGCATATTTTTAGGTGGCAGCCCTATAGGGTTAAAAATTTACAATTCTTAAATTCTGACAACGGATTCGTGTTCAACGACCCATTTTTACCTAGTGTTCGCCCCAGCACCGAATTCGTAAAAATACAAAAATTAGGTGGCAACCCTATCTGCCATCTTCAATTTTAAAATAAAAAATCATCAATTTTTGTCCAATAGGTCTACAGAATCCTTAAAAGTCTTAATACGATTAGCGTTTCCCACACAAGCTCTTTGAATTATTTGGATACTTTCAAAATGATTGCACAAAGAAACGCAGAAACGAACGAAACATTTGGTACGGTTTTGGTTCTTGTTTACGATGGCGAGCAAAAACCACAACAGAGCAAATAATGTTTGTGCTTTTTCAACACAACTTTTCCATTCTGTTCCACTCTCTCTCTTCTGCGTGTTAAGAGTAGCGCTTGTGATTGAGTCGAAAAGCGATATACGAATGAGGAGGAATAAAGGTAGCGCTTGCTAAAAAATGCAGAACAGATCAAAAACGAACCGATCGTTAAGGTTTTTTTCCATTCCCTGATACTAACACAAACAGCAACATCTTATGTTGTTATGGCTGTCTCTCTTCGATTTCAGAGTTGGAATATAGAAGTATTACATATACATATGTTCTACCTTATTAGCTTTGGGCACAACCTTTTTTTGAGATGCACAGAGCCTTAATGAGAAAATTTTTTCTCTCTGAGAATAAGAATTAAGAAATTGTATGGTTATTCTCTTTGAATTTTAAATACTTATTTAAACAATGGTTATGAAATTTATACATCCCATGTCCCAACTGGGCACCATAGCTATCCTAGAGAAAAATAATTTTTGAAATAGCGCCTGCCATTCTCAAGCTTTTCGCAGCCGAACATACGTGAGTACTCTTTTATATAATAGTATAGATATTCGTGTATTAAATAACAAAAATACTCGGAACAGTCAAATTTGGCTTGAAAAGTAAAGAAGCAAGCAACAGGCTGTCAAGGGAATGGGGACAACTGCCCCCTACAGAGTGTCGGAAAATTTTTTGATAGAATTAAGTTTCCTTTGAAATATGTATTAACAAATACTTGATTTTAAAACAAAATTAATGAATTTCTCTCATTCGCATGTAGGTTTTTGGAGTTTTCTATTTAACAATTTAAAATAATAATAATAAGTAGCGAAACCCAGCTGCCAAAATTCGACCGCACTCTAAGGAAATCAAAAAATTTGTGGTAAGGTTAGATTAAAATTTGATCTTTTAAGCATATCCACCACGTCACGGTATACCTTATGGATGAGACCGCAATCATTTCTTCATTAGCATTCACACTTACAGCATATTTAATTATAGAAACATTCATTAATGTGGAAAATCCATGGGAAAAATATTGGAAATTTATTCTATTGCGGGAACATTATAACTCTGAAAAGAAGCTTATTCTTGGAATTAATGGCGAATAATGTCTCTATAAGCAATGTGGCGGGCTTATTGTGAGTGCCACCTAGCAGTGGCGGCCGTGGCGTAGTTGGTTAAAGTGCGTGGCCGCTATGTCAACGAACCTGGAGACCCAGGTTCGAACCCCAGCAGCGACAGAAAATTATTTGAATAAAAATAATTTTTCTGTACGGCCGCCACCTCTCTGCAGACAATGGCACCTCAGAGAGTAATAAAAATGCCATTTAAAGCTTCTTGAGAATAAGAACATTTCGTTCATCGCCGTTCGGAGTCGCCGTTAAGCCTGTAGGTCCATTTCTCGGTCAATTGTGTACAAACTTAATAACACGCACAACATAATTGATCAAAAGAAGCTAGGTCAAAGTCCTTTCAAGGACAAGCATTAATTTGTTATATTTTTTTTTTTAAATAAATTATTAAATATATCAAACAAGTTTCTTTGTTCATGGAGAAAAAAAAATTAGTACAAAAAAAGGTTATTCCGGTCCTCTGCTCATAGTATGTTTTTCATATAAATAGGTGCATACTTTTAGGCATATTTACACACAGGTCGCCAGCTGTTTTTTCACATAACACAAATGAAAACGACGGATATGTATGTTAAATGTATGTTACAAATAAGTATGTTACTTACCTATATTTTTTATTTTCACGATTTGATTATGAAGAAATAAAATATAAAAAAAATTTAAACATTCTACACATCTGCAGCACAAATGCTTTAAGGGGAGAAATACATGTAAAATCTACTATAAAATGTACTGCCAGGAAACAGCACCAACTGGAAGAAAATCAGCTTTTCGAAGAAGTCGAAGGGCTTTTGCATGCGCCTGGAAGTGCTGATTGATCGGCAAGTCGCAAAAACTAATAGTTCAATCGTCCTAAAACTTTAAACGCGATTTTCTCGAAACTACGTTTTCAAAAACGGCTGCCACTGCGGCTCAAAAAGTAATTAACCGATCGGGCTGAAATTTTGAGAGATTTAGTCAACATATTACCCATAGAATAATCCTAAAATATTACACATTTTGCATAAATAAACAATTTTAAGGGGGCAATAACTGTCGAAAAAATAGGCGAAATTACGAATGTTTTATTAAAAAGTGTATGAAATTTTTTATTTCCTACTTTTTAAACTCATCAGTAATCGAAATATTTTTTGTTTTTTGATTTCAGACCAATAGAAAAAGCTGGGCGATGGCAGCCGTTTTACGACTTCGGCAAAAACGGCCTTCGTGGAAGGACTGTACCGCCTCCATTTTGTATTCAAATAAAAAAAATGTTTTATTACCAGACACATGTCATTAAATTATGTCAAAAGTGTAAAATTATTAAATTATTTTATCACCCTCAAAATAATTCACGAAAAATTATTGATTTTCGAGCAGTTAGATGTATTTCTCCCCTTAAACCTTAAATAAATATTGGGGTCTGGCCAGACTCTTTAAGGTTTTATTTCAGTTTTTTTAATACTTCTACTTTTCGGATCGATTTCATATTTCACGAATTCCTAGAGGAACATTTTCAAAATAACTATAAAAAATTATTTTTAAAAAATATAGGGCGAGCCCTGTTTTTTTAAAAACTAAAATTGTAGCCATATTCGCAATGCTGGGGTCCAGCCAGACCCTATGCATTTTGTAAGAGTTTTTTTTTTTGGTAATTCCCTTTTTGTTTTTGTTTCTTTGTTGTTTTATGCTAGTTGATTACCAGAAGTGTTGCCATATGGTCCGCCTTATATTGGATTTGTTGCGATTTTCAGACGAGAAGCAAACTATCTGATATTTACCAATAATTCTTCAAAATGTTACGATTTCATAAATAATAAACCGATCCAATTTCACATAAATTTTTTCATAAGAATATATGCATGGAGGCAGTTGCGCAGTGGGTAGAGTGCGTGACCCATACGCCGGAGAACCCTGGTTCAATTCCCACTTGACACAGAAAGTTTTTCAATTGAATTAATTTTTCTACTTCTCCGTCACCTCTCTGCAGACAATGGCAAACCTCAAAAAGTAAATACGACATGTGATGTAATTGTAATATATAAACTACCATTTGCAAAAATGTACATCATACATTTATACATGAAATTGTATTTTTTTGTTGAATGTAAAATACAACTGAAAATTTCTGCGTTGTTGTTTTTCAGAATTTCACAAATCCAACGAGAACGAGGAGTTAAGTGCAAAAGTTACGATATCAATATTTTTCTAATGGCAACTGTGGTTTCATTGTAACTGTCATTGTTATTGCAGCGGGGCTTCCCTGGCTTCCCTTTTTTTATTCATTTCTTTTTACTGTCGAGAAGTTTTCAGTTTTTTATTTTTATAAAATATTATGCAAGGTCCGGAAGTAGTGATTGACGAAGTGGATATAGTTTTCCAGACGTGTTCACGATCTAACCCTTCATTTATGAACGAATTGCCGCTGCATTATGTAATGACCTGGAACGTGAGAGAGAAGCAGATGATGCAGAAAACTTTGATGCTTCTACCTTAGAAGATGGTAAAAATGAAGATTTTTATATTTTTGCTACTACAGAAGACGGCTGGCGAAAACCCTCTGACTGAACCCTCCAAGAGGGTGCCGGCCGGGCAATGGGCACTGCACAGTCCCCGGGCTGTACAGTATCTAGCGAAGGTCTTATCCTGCGAAGGATGAGACCATGGTCAGAGGTGTCTGGCGGCAGGCATAAAACGCTATGGGTGATTTCCCAGACAATAATAATCACATGGAGGTCAGTAAAGGTCAAACAAGGGTTGGGATGTCAACCCAAACGTCGGTGGAATGCGTGACTGCTACCACCGGCGGGCACGGGGAGGAGCAATCCTCTCTACGTGTCGCCAGCAGTCACACCTCCCCTATGGTTGGAGCAGGCCATAGTGGTTGCAATACTACTGCCAAGAACACCCACAGGATGGGAGCAGGTCCTGTAGGAAAGTCAGCTACTGCCGTAAATCACTCACTACGTCGCGAAGGTGCCATAGTCGAAGAAGACTCGTACCTCGGCGGCAACTCAAAAGTTGACAACAAGCCTCTTCTATCCCCCCCAGACCAGTCAGCGGGTGCCAGCTCCTCTAGAAAGGAAGGGCCCAAGACGAAGTCGAAGGAGGGATTGAAGGCGAAGGCAAACTATAAAGCGGCCCTAAAGATCTGCAGCCGGCTCTCAGGTAAGAGCAATCTAACTTCCGAAGAGAAAGAGAGGCTCACCTGGGCCGAGCATAAAGTAAAAGAGGGCCGCGAACACTTCGCAAAAAACCCACGCTTCGCAGCCTCCACCACGCAGTATGCAAACAAGGTGGAAGAAAATGCGGCACAGAAACGCCAAAGGTCGGCGGAAAGCTCCAAGGCTGATGCTCCTGCGAACAAAAAGCAGAAGCAGAAGTCGAGCACGCAGCCCGGAACGGAGGAGAAAACGAAGGCGAGCGAGGTAGCCAAACGATATCTGATCGTGGCACTTATAGACCGCAGCGATCCTCAGGGGCAAATGACTCTAGATAGATGGAAATCCGTAGAGATGAAGCTTCTAGAGTCAATGTTCACGAGGATGGAAGCCTTACCTAACTCCCCAATGCCCACCTTTGATGGTGCAGGTTGGCTGAACAACGTCAAAATCCTGAAGTGTAACGACGACCCGACTCTGGAATGGGTGAAGGGAGTAGTTCCGACGCTCCAAGGACTATGGGAGGGCGCCCAGCTGGAGGTAGTTGACAGGACTAGTATCCCGTCTCTACCAAAGGCGAAAGTGCTCATCCCAAGAGTCGTCCCACCAGACTGTGCATTAAAGCTGCTGAAAAAGCAGAACCCGGACGTGCCAACCGCTGACTGGAAGGTGTTGAAAGTTGCTGAGCCTCTACCTGGTAGTGGAGGCGGGCAACAATACATCCTCCAGATCAACAAGAAGGCCGACGACATCCTATACGCACGCTATGGGAAGATGGCATGGGGTGTGGGCAGTGTGTACCTGCGCCTCAAGAAGCGCCACCCCAAAGATAACAATACCAACACGCTTGAGTCCGGAGAGGTAGAGAGAGATCTAGGTCTAGAAGCCATGACTGATGCTACCAAAGGACTCAGCATAGACGACGCAGATGGAGTAGGAGGAACGACGAGTACAGTCGACCCCGTGGAGGTGCCTAATAATGCAGTTGAAGGTCCTCCAGATCAATCTGCATAAGAGCAAACTAGCGAGCACAGAACTCCTTCTCGTACTAGAGGAAGGAGGCTACGATGTGGCTTTAGTGCAGGAGCCGTGGATAGCCTCGGGCAACACAGTCTCCGGCCTAAAGTCAAAAAACTACAACACATTCTTCGCAACAACAGTAAGTAGAACGAGAACCGCCATCCTCACAAAGAAAGGCATCCACACCTATTTAATGTCTCTTTACAGCACTGACGATCTCACAGTCGTGACACTAGAGGGCGACGAAGGCAACAAAATCCTTGTCGCGTCTTGCTACATGGCTCACGACAAACCTGCACCACCGCATGAGCTTCGCACGATGGTAGAAACAACTGAAGCAAGGAAGCAGACAGTTGTCATCGGAGCAGACGCCAACGCACATCACACGGTATGGGGGAGCCCAGACACCAATGATCGAGGTGAGTCCATGCTAAACTTTATTCTACAAACTAACATTAACATAGCAAACACAGGCGACGAACACACATACGTAGGTCCCTCGTCGTCTAATGTCCTAAACCTAACGCTAACCTCCTATAATAACACTCAGGTCACAGATTGGAGGGTACTAAAACAGGACTCCTTCTCAGACCACAAATATATAAGCTTTAATATTAGCTTCAAATATACCCCATCTCAGAAAATCTTTAGAAACCCCGCTAATGCTAACTGGAAACAGTTTAAAAGCTTAGTTGAGTCTAGGCTACCTACACCCATAAATATAATCTCAGAAGCTGATATAGAGAGCTCCCTAAAGGCCCTAACAGAATTGCTTCTCAAATCTTATAACACATGTTGTAAACCCACGCGAACGAACCGACAGACTAGACCACCTTGGTGGAACTCAGATCTTGCAGAGGAAAGACGCGACCTAAGAGATTTCTTCAAGCTAGCAAAAATAGCTGAACAAGAAAAAATATGGAGGGAATACAAAGACAAACTAAAACTCTTTAAGAAGAACGTACGCAGGGCAAAAAGGACATCTTGGAAGAACTTCTGCTCTAGCATAGAGAAGACTACTGACACAGCAAGGCTTAGGAAGCTACTCTCGAAGCAGCCTTCCGTCCAAAGCCAGCTACGCAATGATAATGGTGACTGGACAGAGAGCAATCAGGAATCACTTGAGGTGCTTCTGAATGCGCACTTTCCAGGCTGTACCGGAACTCCGTCTACGAACATAACACAGTCATGGAGGAGTAATCCGCTGCAGATTCCACACGACCTAATAACAAACGACAAAATCCAGTGGGCAATAAACTCATTCTCAAGATACAAATCTCCTGGACTGGATGGAATAGTCCCAGCCATGCTGCAAACGACCATATCAAGAGTTGTCCCATGGCTCGAAACCATATTCAAAGGCTGTATTAGGCTAAATTATGTACCCGTTGTCTGGAGGACAGCAAGAGTTGTATTCCTGCCGAAATCAGGTAGAAGCAGCCACCTGTATCCGAAAGACTACAGGCCCATAAGCCTAACGTCTTTTCTACTAAAAACACTTGAAAAACTGATAGACCTGCACCTGAGGAATGGTGCTAACCGATCCGTGCTAGCATCAAATCAGCACGCATATACGAAAGGGAAATCTGTGGAGACAGCGCTACACTCCCTAGTAGCTCCCATAGAAAAAGCCCTACACCACAAAGAATACGCACTAGGCGCATTCTTAGATATTTCTGGAGCATTCAATAATGTCTCAACATATGCAATACTCAAGGGACTTCGCGCAATAGATACACCACCAGCAATCGAGCATTGGATAAACAATTTACTAAATTGCAGAATGGTCCAAGCTGAGTGGGGTACAACAACCATGGAAAGGGAAGCACGCAGAGGAACACCCCAAGGAGGTGTTCTCTCTCCCCTACTATGGAACCTAGTTGTGAACGAACTACTAAAATACTTTGAAGGAAAAGCCCCAAAGATAACAGCGTACGCAGACGACATAAGCATTATAATTGTGGGGAAATGTCTACCAACAATAACCTCTATAATGGAAAGAACACTCAAAGAGGTACACAGATGGACTAACTCAGTCGGTCTAAGTATCAACGCTGAGAAAACTGATCTGGTTCTGTTCACAAAACGATACAAGATACCGCCGTGGACACCGCCAAAAATAAACAACATACACCTCAGTCCGAAAACACACACAAAGTACCTAGGGGTAGTCTTGGGCAGTAAGCTGACATGGAGACTCAATGTAAACGAGAGAGTGAAAAAGGCAAATAATGCTCTATACGCATCCAAGAAGATGCTAGGCAGTACCTGGGGCCTCTCACCCTCTCTGATGCATTGGATCTACACATCGGTAGTTCGTCCCATTCTACTCCATGGAATCATAGTGTGGTGGCCGGCAGTCAACAAATCAACATACCTCAAAACGTTGGAGAAATCCCAGCGACAGGCAGCGATCTGTATAACGGGGGCGCTAAAGACAACTCCAACTAAGGCCCTAGAAACTATTCTAAGTATGGACCCCCTGGACATACACGCTAAACTAATAGCCGGTAAAACGGAACAACGCCTTATAGCGGCAGATAAAATACAGAATCAGAACTTCGGACACTGTACAATCTTTAAAGATTTGTCAAGTCTCACGGACTATATGATCCCCCGCATTGTCACCAGATCAAGAGTACCAACTCTCGTAGGACCGAACGACTGGTGTAATGGAATCAAACAAACACAGAAGGCAGTAAACATATTTACTGACGGCTCAAAAATGCGCACAGGGGTGGGAGCGGCAGTGTACTGTGCAGAGCCCGACATAAGGCAGCCGTACAAACTGCCACACCACTGCAGCATCTTCCAAGCAGAGATATTTGCTATAAGGAAGGCCGCAGAATTAGCCCTCGAAATTAACACTCATCACTCTCGAATCAACATATTCGTAGACAGCCAAGCGGCGATTAAATCCATGAGTTCCGATACCATCAAGTCCAGAAATGCCCTGGCGAGCAGGGAAGCACTAGACGCTCTGTCCGACAGAAAGGAAGTGCGTATCTACTGGGTTCCGAGCCACCAGGGCATCGAAGGCAACGAGATGGCAGACGAGCTAGCAAAGGAGGGCGCCGGGCTGGGAGCAGAGCTCACTGAGCATATACCGATCCCACTACAAGAACTATACAACAACCTAGAAAAACGAACCGCACTAACAGTGAGCCACAGGTGGAAAAACACGACAACCTGCAAAATCGCCAGAACCATGTGCGAGGCACGCTGTGGAAAACGAACTACATACATCCTTGCACACCCACGGAGTGTCTGCAGAACACTAGTAGGTATTCTCACTGGCCACTGCATGGTGGGAGCCCACGCAAAGAAGATGGGCATCACCATGGATGAAAGCTGCAGGAAGTGTATGGAACCAGGCACCGTAGAGACCCTGGAACACCTACTATGCACATGCCCCGCAATACTCAGAACAAGACATAAACTCTTAGGCTCTCCGACGTTCTCGTCACTAAAAGAAGTAGCCAAAATCCCTCTTGAATCCCTTCTAAAATTCGTGAACACGACGCAAATTCTTAATAAATTCTCCTGACCCACTCAGCCTCCACCTAACCGGTACCACTAAGGACCTGTATGGTCTATGTGAGACCTCTGCAAGAGGCGACCGGTCTAACCTAACCTAATACAGAAGACGCATCAGATGTCGAGCAAGATCAGGACTTGAAAATACAGGAAGTTTTTCAAAGTGACGATGAAGATGAGGAAAAGCTGCTACCAGAAGTCGGCTCGCAGCCTTTTTTTGTGGAAAAGACGGCACACAATGGAGCACAGTGCCACCGCAAATAGGAAGAACTAGAACCCATAATACAATGCGTTGCAAAGGAGGCCCAATCCAGAATGATTCGATTCCAATTGAAGTGTTTAAAAAATTTTTTACACCAAATATAATTTTTATAGTTTTAAAAGAAACGAACCGTTATGCTTCTGATTCAATTAACGAATGGAACGCAAAAAATCTGAATAAAAAGCAGAAAACCTGGATGAAACTCACAGAGGTGGAGTTAAATGCAGCCGGTGTCAACCGAAGTAATATGCAGGATGCATTGATCCTCTGGAAACCTACAAATCTTCCAATATTTAGAGCTACAATGATATATACGCGATTTTTGTCAATATTACGCTGTATACGTTTTGACGACAGCCGCACCCGTCTATTTCGTGCACAAACCGATAAAACTGCTCTTATAAGTGATATTTGGAATATGCTTAACGAGAATTTGAAAAAAATTATCAGCCTCATAAAGATATCACAATAGATGAGCAACTGTTTCCATTCCGGGGCAGAACAAAGTTTACACAGTATATACCATCAAAGCCCGCACGGTATGGACCAAATGTTAGGCCGAAACGTCGAACGAAACGCTGGACCTTAGCCTTTTTTTTCATAATATGGTTGACATCATGGCATTAGCAAGCTATATAATTTGCAAGGAAATAGACAACTTTAAGGGAACGAACGCTCAAAGAATATTTTTATCTAACCTATCGTAAGCTTTGGTTCACCCACAAATAGAACACCGCAGTAATGAGCCACACACAATAAAACAATTTGCAAGCTGATTAGCTATAGAATCATTCCTTGGCAGGCCAATTTCGATAATGATTTACATTTGTATCTAGTTTTTATAATAATGAAATTTTTTATTTTTTTCAGACAACAACGAACCAAATTTGTTGCAGTGGTCCCAACTTTTTGGAAAAAAAATGTGATTGCCGGTTATGCCATGTCAATGACAAACCCCGGCGTAAAACACGTTTCTACTGCGAAATATGTTTGGAGCCTGTCTGCCAGCAGCATTCCAATTGCTTTTACAAATGCTTTACATGTACGCGTACAAACGAGTAAAAATATTAAATTAAAACATTTTTCATTAAAATTATTCATTACTCTTATGTATGTATTCTTATAACTCAAAAAATGTGAATTTTATATGTTTTAAATAAAACTATCAACAATATCCTGTAATTTTTCATTGGAACTCATATAAATATCTATGGGGCCTGGCTAGACCCCTGCATTGTGAATGTGACAATTAAAGTGGTCAACACACGAGGGTTAATATGATGCAAATTTAAAAAGAAACGGACCAGTAGTTTAGGCGATTAATATAGAGAGAGATACTTCTATAAGACTTTTACAAACATAAAAAATCTTTAACTTGAAGCAATCATAAAGCATCGCTATTACGTTTTTACTCTTTCACAAATGATATGTTAAAAATGACGAAGTTTGGCGTGTTCGTCCAAGACGTGTTCACACGGCTAATATGGATGCTCAGAAGATGATCCTTCCTGAGATTTATTTAAGAAGATTAAAAATATGGCTGAGGACTACGATGACGGAAGCTCGACTGAATGGTAAGGGAAACGTATTCATATTTAAACGACTTAATATATACAAGAATTGTCATTAGGTTTGTGTATGTTAAGTTCGCATAGACGTTTGGTCAAGGAGAAGAAGGAGTTGAAAGAACCCATTTTTAATAATTTTGCAGCAATTTCTACAAATTTAATTCTTGTCTAAGACATAAAATAATGGTAAAGAAAAATAAATCTGCCTCTCTCCCCCTTCTCAAATTTGTGCTTACGCCCTTGCTGGTTTTCATGATGTTAAATCGATTCCAAGGAGTTTAATACCAGAATGTGCAAAAGTTGCTGCCAGGCAATTTGAATGTATTAATGTAAAGCAACGTAAATAAACATAAAATCAATAACATTTGTTATTAAAAGAAGTTCATACCTTCACACAAAACTTGAATTTGACACATTCAAAAATATCAGTCAATAAGAAGCATTCGCGAAAGTAAAATTTTCACAGCTCAGTATATAAATCGCAAAAAATTGTATAAATTTGTGCACCAACTCATTGTTATGACCACAGACATTTTGGGTTCTAATCAAATCATCAAAGTTTTATTCAGTAGCTAGTTAAGTGATGTAACTAAATAAGGAGTGAGAACATCCTTTTAGACTTACATACCTAAAAGATATTTCCGAGCCTTTAACCTATCATACCATACATAAACTTATTTATTCGAGAAAATTTAACCGCTATTGCTAATTTTTAACATTTTAAAGTTACTCCATAGTATCTATTTTTCTGACCTATCATAAAACCTAAAAAAGAACGCCATTTTTTAATATTCAGTGGCCAGTGTGAACAGAACCTGATTGGGAGCAAAAGATATTATCTATCTGATTGACATATAGCATTCGCACATTTATTTAACCCAAGCGCAAGTCGCATTAGATACAAATAAAAAGCCCCATGTGTTACGTTCAATTTTTATTTGGATTAATTTGATTTGCGTTAGGGTTAATTTAATTTGCACTTATGTAGGTAAAATTTATTTGCGTTTGGTTTAAATTAATTTGAGTTCAGGTTAATTTAGTTTGTGTTTCGGTTAAACTGATTTGCAGTTGGGTTAAATAAAACATCATCATCCCGAATTCAAATAAACTATAAAAAATTATTTGCAAAAGTAAATAATTTAAAGCGCGCAAATAGAAAACCCGTGCAATACCGGATACTCTTCACTGGCATACATATACGAGGTATGTTCAAAAAGTAACGGGAGTATTGAAATTTTGCGGAAAGTGTAAATTAACTTCTATTTACAAGTTTTTTGTTATTTAAGTAATAATTTAACTTTTATCTCATTAGGATACAAAAATAACTCAATATCTGAAGCGCTTGTTAATGTTGAAGGAAGTATTCGCAAAAGGAAAATGAATTGGTTGTTTCTTGAAATAAGCTTAAAGAACAAGCATTTTGAATCGGTCTTGAATCGCTCACAGCCAGCTCAAGTTGGTGAAACTTAACGAAGAAGTTTGCTTAACTATAATGGTTGCTTCCTATAAGTTCAATAGGAATTCCTATAAATATTGACTCCGAAAGAATTAACAGAGCTTGGCTGAAAAGTTTTGATGCATCCACCATAAATGCAGTCATCTTACTCCGTTTAGCTAACAATTGTTTTGGTAACTGCAGAAGATTCTTAATGGTGTGAAGTTGGCTATAAGAAAAGCTTGTGAACATCACTTTTTTCAATTTTTCGCACCGTTTGTTTTAAATAAAAAATGTAGAACTATTTCCTTGATGCAATGTAATCGAATATATACTAGCAGCAATAATCTATATATTATTTTGATAAGTTTTTTCTTAGGGTTATTTGTGTTGCGAAGACCACTCATCAGCTTAGCATAAAACCACTCATCAGCTTAATTACAATTTAGAAAATTTTGAAATAGAATTTTTACAACGTTTATTAACATGAAAGTTTCGATGCCGAGAATCGTAAGCAGGTATTTTTGGTTCGAACATTTTTGCAATTATTATGGTTTAATTAAAGTTAGTGTATTGAAAGTTTTATATCATTTAAACTGCAGTTTAGAGAATATGGCTGCATGATTATTTTTTATTAGAATGTTTTATTATTCTCACTATGAACCGTTTTATACAGTTGAAACAGTTTATTTATTTAATTTTCTTGTTTCTGTCTATGCCATGTCTACACAGAGAGTTTAGTTTGAGTATCCAGTACAAAGTTGAGTTTTGCCGTGGACCGTAAAATAAACTATTGAGTTACCCAGTACAATTTTGCAGGATGAAACACAACTAAACTCAACTTTTTTTCTATATGTATCAAAAAAGGTACGTTAAGATCATTGATACTCAAACGCGCACAAATGTCCAGATAAGCTTTTGTGCTTTCACACGTAATTAAAGCTCACGCATACAAAAAATCACCCCAGTTCGTTCTGGCATTTCAAGCGGTGGTGGCTGCGTCGCACAGTGATGCGAAAGGGCATGCTAGACGGAAAAAAGTCGAAATCGAATTTTTACATTTTACATATTTAAAACTGTTAAATAATATCTGAAAAAGTGTCACGCCCTACGTCCAAGACTCATAAAATTTGACCAGTAGCACGGCAAGTAAAAATTAAGGTCGAATACCGAATTCCGTTGCTTTGCGACCTATTATTCCAAAGCTATTCGATATAGAAGATTTGATTTGTATGGGAGGTGCCACGCCCCCTAAGTTTTCCCTATATTTTAATAGTTATTCTGCTATTCGGGATGAACAAAAATCCAACAAATAAAAGATCATTAAAATCGGTTCAGCCGTTCTTGAGTTATAAATGGTGTAACAAACCCGACTTTGTTTTATATATATAGCTTTAAACATCAAAGAACTGTGCAGCAGAAAGCTTACAGAAATAGATTTCTCTCAGTGAAGAAGCTTAAAGCTCTCTAACACAGACTCAAAAATGTATATGTTGTAGAATGAGCACCACTGGCTTAGATCAGTATGATCTGGAACATTAATTGATGAGTATGAACAGTGATGGGCAAATTTTCGGCTCCTAAAATACTCAAAGTGCAAACGAGTGCTAGACAAAGGGCACAACTACTTGCGGGGAAAGGGAAACGACAAAAATTTCTACATCCATCCGTTCATGATGTTCATCGCACAAGAGTTGCGGAGAAACTAACATTGACAACAAATTTTCTTTCAGCAAAGACTGCAATGGGGTTACCAGCTCCCTCAATTAATGAATAAAAATTTCAACTGCAAATATCAAATGATAATTATATACAATTATTTGTTTGAAAATTACAAATTTTACATTGACTTTACTTTTAAAAAAATGTAACTAAATTTTCTTTTTTTTAAATTACAATTTTTAAGCTAATTTTAATAGATTTTGCAAATGTTGAAACTGTTCTAAATATAAAGCATACAATTATGTGTAAGCGGCAACACTTTTCATTTTCGACGTCGCTCAACCAAGCACTGTGGTCAATAAAATGTTTTTAAATCCTAAATTTTCAAATTTTGTTTGTATGAAAAATTTTGTTTAACTTTTGTTAGAGTTTTTCTATATTTTAAATGTTTTTATTTGCAGTATTTTCATAATTTAATCATTCGTTATAATAGACGCTATCGTTACCATAGAAAGTGAACCAGTGGAAAACTTAACATTGGTTGAATAATTTGTTTTAATTCTTCACAAAGATACTACTACACCTGATTATGCTCCTAAAATAAAATTGGAAGTATTGAATAGTATAATAAAATTTTATACGTTAATAATACTATGATTGGAAAATATACGGAAATTTCTTAGATTCCACTTTATGTATTATTTAAATTTTATATTTTGTATTATGAGAATTTGGTGTTTATTCAACTGTACTTGTGGGCAAAGCATGTTGTCATGCATGAGAAATATGAGAATAGAATAAGAAGAGAGAGAGAGTAGAGAGAAATATGAAATATGACAGTAAAGAATTTCATTCTCTTGTATTCCTTCCCTTCATGCTGACTCTTGACTGTCCCCTTCGTCTAGCACTCAAGTGCAAACGGGTAGCTCGTAAGTGCAAAAGGCTCCTGCGAGGCAAATCGCCCATCACTGAGTATGAATATGAAGTAGAAGCCAAATTAATGCGTATATACTCGAGTCAACTCTGTTTATAACATTGGTGGGCATTCTTACACAGCCGCAGTCTTGGCATTTATGTGTATTTGTACATTCAAAATCTTTCCAATGTTAAAAAAGTGTGTAAAAAGCTCTAACAGCGTGCGTGTGAAGCTCTAGCAGCGTACGTGTGGCAGCAGAGAAAGCTCTTAGCCCGCGGGTGACAGAATGCCCGACATTGGTTTATAACAGTGATCATCAAACTCTATACAAGCATACTTTGTTTGTGTATAAAAGCTCATTGAAAGCTTTGCACTGAAAAAAAAATACTACTTGAGTCTCAGTCCAGCTTTCATGCAAGACGATTATTGCTTGTTTGACTACACTACTCAACAAGGTTTTCCACAACGAATTGCGATAACATTTTCTATAGTAAAATTTTCCATAAAATCCGAATATCATATAATTTTTTTCGATTGGCACCAATTTTTTATATAAATGTTAAAATTAAAAGTGGGTTGCCACTTAGTTTTTTATTTTTTCGAATTCGGTGCTGGGGCGAACACTAGGTATTCAAGGGTTGCCAAATTTTCATCCGACTCTCCTCTACTACATGCAATTAAATTAAAATTCATTGACTGAACATGTAAGTTTTTACAAGCATTTATGTGGAGTATGTATTCCCAATAGTGGTTTTTTTTAATTTTGCCATTTATATCAAAAATTAGTGCCAATCGAAAAAAACCATTACGATATTCGGATTCTTTGGAAAATTTTATTATAGAAAATGTTATCGCAATTCGTTGTGGTGAAAGTTTTCTGAAATTTGTGGAGTAGTGTTATTCAGTGGCGCCAAAAATTTTCATCTGGTGTATTACAAATCTATGGGAGAGGCGTGAGGGAGAAATGTTTTTAAAAATTTTACGATTTACGTATGCTTGCTACTGTTCATAATAACATAATTCATATCGAAGAAACATATTAACATTCACTATTTTATGCACTGTTACAAAAAAGGAGAAAGCTTTAAAATAGTAAAGGTTAATATCATAATTTAATTTCAATTTTTGAAATTAAATTTTTATTCAGAAGTGTCAATACTTACTATACGAAACTGTCTTTTCTTTTGCTTTTTTGTTTTTTTTAATTCTTTAGTCTTTGATTTAATTAAACCATACATTGAGGTTCAGAAAAAATATTTTCTGCAAAAAAGAATTGGAACTCCCATTTAGGTAGAGTCATTTTGCATAGAAATAGCAAAAACTGATAGTTATAGTTTTTATAGGTTAATGTGCGAATTAAGCTTAAATTAATATTTAATTCAATTAATTGTGCCGTATTGTATTGACAAAAAGTTATTGCAGTTGTTTTCGCCCATTTGCCAAGTTCGCCATTGAATGGATTTGCCATTTAATCAAAAACCATTTTATCCGACATGAAGCTTTGGTCAGCATGCAAATTGTGTTGCATTCACATCGTCAGCTTCAAGAACATATCGAATGCCATGAAAGAATGTTCAATGCCTCAACTGATAACAGCCATCAAAAGAAGTGGACATAGCATTAAGTTTTGATCGAATGCACGTTTGCTGATTTATTTTCATTTCAATTCACCATCAGCTGTTTTAAACAGGAGCGGGGCGAAATAAATGATCATTTTGAGAGAGAAGTGTCAAATTCACTAACACCTTATTATTATTGCACCATGGTTTATAACTACTCGCTGCAGTTCTCTGGTTCGTACACCGCGTAAAAGTTTGCTTTTTCTGCAGTGCTTTAAATTTCAAGTCAGAATACTTTGAGCGCTCATGCGCTATAGGAGTTGTTCGCTGTTTTATTTATGAATGTACTTGAATATTTTCCAATGTTTCAGAAGAAACATAAATACATGCTATTATTCACGTTTACATTTTTTTATGCTTTCAAAAATAAAAAAGAAATGATTATATTGAAAATCCAACACTCGACAAGACTTCCATGCACCAAATGTTGTGAGAGCTTTTAACAACTTGTTTCAGTGTAAAGCTGTGCACTCGGAAAGCTCGCTTTGTTGTTGTTTGAACCGTGCGTTGATCACCACTGGTCTAGGTGCATCTTTTTAGATGACAAGGTACGTTGAACAATTTTGTGACGAGAAATGTCATAAACAGCTGCTAAAATTATGCAATTGACTATTTGATACAAATGAACAAAAAAGCAAAGAAAAGTATCAGCCGATAAAAATTCAGAATTGTCCAGTGCAAGGAAGATCTCGCATATGTACGCAGATGTCTGCAGCCTTGTCCTCAAATGGATTTGATGTCGCGGTGGTGGATGTGCCGAAAAAATATGAAAATGCAAAAGTAAACAAAGAAATGCCGGAACTAAACACAATTCTGCCGACGCATCTCTGTGTGAACAGCTATGGTTGAACTCAAAATATACTATCTGGGTGGAAATGGCAGAAGACGTAATGCCATGTCTACACAGAGAGTTTAGTTTGAGTTTCCAGTACAAAGTTGAGTTTTGCCACTGAACTCAACATAAACTCTTGAGTTCTCCAGTACAATTTTGAAGGATGCAACTCATCTAAACTCAACTTGGTTTCTGTGTTTATCAAAACTTAATTTGAGAAATCCCTAAAAATATGCTAATGTTCTTACAAAAAGGTACGTTCAAAGGCAACTTGTACAATTTTGTGGTCAGAAATGTCAAAAACAGCTGTTTGTTTGTGCAATTTACTATTTGCAAAAAATGAACAAAAAAGCGAAGAAAAGAGCTTGGGCAAGTGTAGAAGATGATGTCTTCATATTAGTATGGCCCGATAAAAAATCCAAACTGCGCAGCGCAAGGAAGAATTCCCATGTGTAAGCAGAAATGGATGCAGCCTTGTCCTCAAGTGGAATTGATGTCACGGTGGTGGATGTGTAGACAAAATATGAGAACACAAAAGTTAACAAAGAAATGTCATACTAAACACAATTCTGCCGACGCATCTCTGTGTGAACAGCTATGGTTAACTTAAAACTAAACTCAAGCTAAACTCTCTGTGTAGACATGGCATAAGTCTACAAAAAGATAAAAGCCAAAAACTATGCTATACAATTTTTCATTCAACTCGAGTGTTCAGCAGTCACATTTCAATGGAATCAAGTATTTCATTGTACATATTATGTATGGGTAGTTCTACAAAGGAGAGAATTTTGGACCCAGCTTATTTCGTATATAAATATTTTGAAAAATGCATTTTTTCTCAATGGAAACTGTTTCGAAATACATTTATACCCCCATGTTTAAAAAACGTAAAAGGGGTTCGTCACTCCGTATATTATATCCACAATATTAATTTTGTCACTCCGTTTGTAACGCCTATAAGGAGGCGTGGTAGGTATAGAAAAGTATATATGTATACTTAATCAGCATCACCACCCGAGTCGATTTAGCCATGTCCGTTTGTCTGTCTATGATCACAATTACTGCCATAATTTTCAAGCTATCATCACGAAATTTGAAATTTAAGCTTTTACTAAAAAATAAAGGTCAAGTTCGAAAATGAGCTAAATCTGATGAAAACCACGCCTACCTCCCACACAAACTACTTTATGAAAACGGTAAAATCTCGTAGAATTCTTTAAAACTTAATATATAGATTTGAAATTTTGCATATAAGTTCTGATATTTAATATACACTCTGAGTATGAAATTCAACAAAATTAAGTGAAAACCACGCCTGCCGTACAAAGTGATTTTATCAAAGAACAAAAGCGAATATTTTCTGTTAAAACTATAAACATAGAAAATATTTTTCCAAATAAACATTTTATTAATTGCTAAAAACTTTGAATATACTTTAGTTGGGCCGCGGGGGTATTTTAACTTCGGCCCAGTCGAAGATCTTTACTCACTAGTTATACCCCACGTTTAAAAAACGTAAATGGGGGTATATTAATTTTGTCACTCCGTTTGTAACGCCCATAAGGAGGCGTGGTAGGTATAGAAAAGTATATATATTATTGATCAGCATCACCACCCGAGTTGATTTAGCAATGTCCGTCTGTCCGTCTGTCGTCACGATTAAAGCCGTAATTTTCAAGCTATCATCACGAAATTCAATATTTAAGCTTTTATCTAAAAAACTAAGGTCAAGTTCGAAAATGAGCCAAATCGGATGAAAACCACGCCTACCTCCCATACAAAGTGCCTTTATCAAAACGGTAAAATCTCTTAGAATTCCACAAAAATTAATATATGGACTTGAAATTTTGCATATGAGCTCCGATATTTAAAGTGCACTCTTAGTATGAAATTCAACCAAATCGGATAAAAACCACGCCTACCTCCCATACAAAGTGACTTCATCAAAAGGGTAAAATCTCTTTAAATTCCACAAAAAATAATGTATGGACTTGAAATTTTGCTTATTAACTTTGATATATAACATGCACTTTGTGTATAAAATTCAACCAAATCGAGTGAAAACCACACCCACCTCCCATACAAAGTGATTTTATAAAAAATGAAAGCGAATATTTTCTGTTAAAACTATGTATAACGAACATTTTTTTACAAATAAACATTTTATTGACGGCTTAAGACTTTGAATGTACTTCGGTTCGGACGTGGGGGTATTTTAACTTCGGCCCAGTCGAAGATCATTTCTTACTAGTTTTTATTTAAAATAACACTCAAAACGTTAAACTCTCAGTCTCCTCTCAGTCTCCGTCGCTTCTCGTTAGTGAAAGTTAGTAGACTAAATAAGAATTGTTTCTGAATGTATAAAAAAAGATGAACACTGCAGTAGTAATGTATAATATTAGTACTTTGTTTAATTGCATACTTATTAAATATTTTTATTTTCATTGAAAACAAATTTGAGCTTTAGGCCAATTATGTTGACAACAAGACAATATGAAGACAATGAAAGCAACAACCAACAACAACAACCTTTCTTCCTTCGTGCGTAGAACTACCTACATATATATACATATCTAACAAAATTACGAGTATTTATGATTTCATGATCGTTTAAGCAAGATAAGTTTTATGTATAACTTATGAGTATAATTTAATCATAACAGCTTTGCTGTTAATCGGTGTCTTGTAGGACTCCCCAGATGTAATCGGAATCTTGTAGGTCTATGAATAAAAATATTCAGGGTTTATTGAAAATGGATTCAATATTGTCTAATCCTACAACATTTGTTGTATAGAATTGTCGCCTAAAAAAGCTTGAAAAAACTATTTCTTGTAATCAAATACTGTAAAAACTATTTCTATCACTTTCTTGTAAGGAGTGTCCCAAACATTCTGAAAACAAAGCGTCGCATGACTTAATATGAGATTCAAATATTAAATTAATTATAGAGCGCGTATAGAAGCGATTTCTGATCCATAATTTATATCCATAACATATATCCATAATTTGATTCGATTTCAATGGTTCTTCCTTTTTGGAAGAACCAATTCCAATTGGTCAAAGGGATGCTTTTTGTAAATTTCTATTTAGATATTTTTTTTTTTAAATAGAAGTCAGGAAGTTTATCAAAAAACTACATAATGTTGACCTTTTGGTCATTGAAGAAGACAAAAGCAGCACTTATAGAAGTTCCGTAACTTCCATAAAGCTTGTCGAATGATCAATAAAAATTGGAATGTTGTTTGGGCTATAAGTGACTTTAGGGAGTAATAACCCGATAGATTAGGTTCGGAGAAGAATAATATTTAAGCACTCTAGAAAACCCCATTGGGAACTTAAAAATTAACACAATTTAACAAATAGACGAGTTCTCATTTTGTACTGAATTTGGGACAATAATGATATTTTTTGTTCTGCCAAAAAAACGAAAAAAAACAGCACGGTCAAGAATTGAAAGCAATTTTTAACGTTCTCTTTTGTACTTGACGAGAGCTTCTACATTAGTCAAGAATTGAATTCAATTTTATATCTTCTTTGTTTTTTTTCTATGCACGAAAGCCTCACAATTTTCAGCTACAGAACACCAAACGCACGCAAGGAAACGAAAAAGTAATGTGACGCGCTTTGTCAAAAAGCGAAAAGCACAAAAAGAATACAAAACTAGTAAGAAATGATCTTCGACTGGGCCGAAGTTAAAATACCCCCACGTCCGAACTAAGGTATATTCAAAGACTTAAGCAATCAATAAAGTTTATCTGTAAAACCATTTTCGTTATAGTTTTAACAGAATATATTCGCTTTTGTTTTTTGATAAAGTCACTTTGAATGGGAGGTGGGCGTAGTTTTCACTCAATTTATTTGAATTTCATACACATAGTACACGTTATATATCAAAGTTCATATGCAAATTTTCAAGTCCATATATTAATTTTTGTGGATTTTAGAGAGATTTTACCTTTTTGATAAAGTCACTTTGTATGAGAGGTAGGCGTGGTTTTCATCCGATTTGGTTGAACTTCATACTTAAAGTGTATTTTAAACATAAAAACTCATATACGAAATTGCAAGTCCATACATTAATTTTTGTGGAATTCTAAGAGATTTTACCGTTTTGGTAAAGTCACTTTGTATGGGAGGTAGGCGTGGTTTTCATCCGATTTGGCTCATTCTCGAACTTGACCTTTATTTTTTAGAAATAAGCTCAAATATTGAATTTCGTGATGATAGCTTTAAAATTACGGCTGTAATCGTGATCACAGACGGACAGACGGACAGACAGACGGACATTGCTAAATCAACTCGGGTGGTGATGCTGATCAAGAATATATATACTTTTCTATACCTACCACGCCTTCTTATGGGCGTTACAAACGGAGTGACAAAATTAATATACCCCCATTTACGTTTTTTAAACGTGGGGGTATAAATAAAAATTGCTAGTACAGCGTTAGTGTTCTCTTCCTCTTTCGCCCCCACCAATTCACCACAATTTGTTTACAAACTACAGATATTGCTTTCAATTCTTGACCAATGTAAAAGGGGTCTATGCATTGATAGATTATATGTAAATAAGTCACTCATATATTTCGGAATAACTATAAAGGTCCTTTTTTTCTCTATTCTTTTTCGAAATATTCTCCTTTAAAGCATTTGTCATTTATCCCATTCCGTCTGAGACACCTCCTAAACATAGTTTTTAAACAGCTTCTTCTGGCGTTCTCGAAAATCGTTGTCTTTTATGTGCGGGAACAAAAATAAGTCATTGGTTGCCAAATCAGGACTGTACGGAGGATGACCCACTAATTCGATGTTTTGAATGCTTAAAACGTCTTTGAGTGCTCAAAAACGGCTCAAGCTCGCGTTGTCCTGATGAAAAATTATTCTTCGGCGCTTGTTTGTTCCCTTATTTTACAAAATATTTCTTATATTTCTACGTGTTTTAAATTTTAAGCAAAAATAGAAACTATTTCCCGAAATATATGTAGTACCCCCGTATGCGACATAATGAGCTTTTCCATAGAAAATTTAAGAGCTTTCATAGATTGTCATTTGAAGACTGTGCCTGTGACTTGATTAAGTTCTAAAACAGTTTTATATGTACATAAACGAATATTGTCGGTAAAGTTTTTAAAAACATATCTTAACATACTGAATAAAACGTAGAAAAAATGTCAATGGTTTCTTCAGAAAATATATAAAGCAACAAAATTGTTCGAACAAGCTCTGTGGAGGACCTACTTATTTTTGTTGAAGTTACTTTAAAAAATTTATTTAAAAAAAAATTTTTTGTAATTTCTTGAATGAAAAAAGAAAATCCTCGCTGTTGGAGAGTTTGCTAAGTTAAAAGCACCTTTTATAAAACTTACCTGAAGAAATTCCAAGCGCAGCAAGAAATCCGCTACATAACTACCCAGTGGCTTCAAACTGGGGTAAGATTTTCCAGCCCACATTTGGGGAATCTTTGAAATAAGTACTGATTTATATACAGCCTCAATAGATGCAGACATTACCACAAGTCCTGTGAAGAAAACAAAGCAACGAGTTATTTTATTACTAAAAATCCCGTCGTATAAGAAATAGTTGGCAAGCATGATAATATATATAATTAATTATACCATGGTTGGCAAGATTTCTCTCGTTGACAGATGTCAGAAGCATCATCAAAAAGTCGAAAAATCACATAGTTATAAAAGTCAAATTGAATCATATCTTATAACTTTTTTGTATACATAAAAATATCTTGGTTTTCCCAGCATTTAATCCTCTTTCAAATAATATTGCATTGGCTTAAATTAGTACAACGAATAGTGAAGTCGTCCAGAAAAAGAATTTATAAAATAGAAGAGTTACCCAAACGGTGTGCGATGTCCTACCATAGCCAACGAAGTTCTGAAAGTCGTAGGATTGGCTCCTGCTTCAATCCTTCCGCCACTCTTTCAAGCGAAAAGGATACACATAGCGCCAACTTTTCAACAATATCCACATCATCGCAAGGTAAATTTTACTCTTCATTTAATGACGTGTTCGAAGAAACTTCAAGAGATGGCAGCATGGTATATCGAAGGGAACGAGATGTGCTATTCTCGAATAGAAAGCGAAGAAGTGATGATGGCACAGATACAAGCTATTCTGATCTTCGACTAACAGGAGGTCAGTTCTATCTTAATTGGTCCTAAGCTTTTTTAGATATTTCTCTGGATTAGGTGAAACGAAGCCCTTGACGTGTAAATATCAGCCACCGGCCGATTTTATAGCGAAGTGCAAACGGAAGAACCAGGGTGTTCAAATTAAAAAGTCACCAACCACCAAAGTCTCTGTTATTAATGTGGAACTTAAGCATTTTGAAAGAGCTGACGAACAATACGACAGTCAAGCTCACTGTCAATACCTAGTAGACCAGAGGAAGAGAATGCGCATCAAAACTCGTGGAACCCAGACACTTTATAGGTGAGTAGCTTAATATTTGAGAACCCTCTGGGAAAAATTTGAAGGCTTTCATATGGAAGTAATGGGGAAATATTCCTAATTATATCTTTTGGAAACTTATGGGAAGTTTCAAATTGATATTGTTTCCAAACCGCTTTCTTAAGAATGTATGTAGAAACAGTAGCATTATAAGTGATGGCGAAACATTCCTAATCGTATCTTTTGGAAATTGATAGGAAGTTTTAAATTGATATTGTTTCCAAACCGCTTTCTTAAGAATGCATGTGGAAATAATTGTATAGAAGTGATGGGGAAACATTCCTAATTGTATCTTTTGGAAACTTATGGGAAGTTTCGAATTGATATTGTTTCCAAACCGCTTTCTTAAGAATGTATGTAGAAACAGAAGCATTATAAGTGATGGCGAAGCATTCCTAATCGTATCTTTTGGAAATTGATGGGAAGTTTTAAATTGATATTGTTTCCAAACTGCTTCTTAAAGAATGCATGTGGAAATAATTGCATAAAAGTGATGGGGAAACATTCCTAATTGTATCTTTTGGAAACTTATGGGAAGTTTTAAATTGATATTGTTTCCAAACCGCTTCTTAAGGAATGCATGGGGAAACTTTTGCTTGTTCTGGGGCAATTTCAATTCAATTTAATAAGGCAGCCTCGGTAGTCGAGTAAGTAGCGTGTTTGACTGCCATCCCACAGGTCCCGGGTTCGAATCTCGGCCAAGCTAACTATTTTTATTCCACATAAATATTATTGGAATATTTCCACATTCATTTTCAAGACAGCGGAGAGGAATATTTCCCTCCAAGGACATAGTGTGTATAAAAAGAAATGGAGTGTCTAACGAAAGTGAATGCTTCCTACATTCTTTGGAATTTTCCAGAGGGAAATACCTCAGCTTTTGTTAGTATATAATCAATGTAGCATATTTACATGATCACATATCTTTTCTACTCGTACAGAGAATCTTCCGCACAAACTCTTCCATTTTTACCAGGTGTATCCAATAATGAACAAGAGTTGGATAGCTTGGAACTCTTCAAACTACCAACAATTCTTCCCGGCGATGGACCACCGGGTTTATATGAAGTGGAAGTGCTGGAACGTGCCCGCAAACGTTGGGCCTTCACAAAAGCACTAAAAGCTAATTTCAAACGTCAGTTAGAAGAATGCAAAGAGAATATAAGCTCACCACAAAACGGACATGTTATCGAAGCCTTCGAATGGGAAAACTGGATGGAGCGTGAAGAACATATACAAGAGTGTCAGATGCTTCGTCTAGAACTTGTCATACGCATGTTCGAAAATCGAGAGAAGAAAATGCATGAAGCTTCACGTTCGAGGATAGGGAAATCCATGCAGATAATTCAAGCCCAACGTGAAGCTGGTCTGCGCAAGAATGAAATTGAATATGGACGCCAATTAAGGCGTTTAGACATGCAGAGACTTAAAATTCCTAGAAATTGGCGAAAAGAGAATATCACCAGTATGCTGGACGATCCCAGTTCCGAATTCTATGCACCTCAAATGCGTTATGGAGTCAATCCAAATCGTAGACACTTTGTTGAAGAGCGCAAAGCGTTTAACGCAAGCATTGATGAACTGGAAAAGAGGGCTGTAAATATGAATAAGTTAGTGTGTCCATTCGCCAAGTTGAAGGAGTGGTCAAAGCCAAAGTTACGATTCAAGGAGGTGGAACAGAACTTCTGCACGGATGTTAATTTGAAGAAGCTATACGACAGTTTGAAGGTAACTTTCTACACAAAAAAGAATCAGTATGATATGCTTTAATTTTATTTATAATCTTTCAGAAACTACGCCAGGAGTGTGGAAGACACAAGATGATGCCAAAGTGCCTTAAAGAGAAGGCAAAAGTTAGTGTCGTTGAACTTCAAAGTTATCAAGATGATATACCAGTTCCAGTCTTTGATGAACGTATTGCTAGCTTAGCTGAAGATGAAAATCAAAAGCTAATTGCAGAAAAAGAAGAAATGGCTAGAGTTGAAGCAGCAATGGCCATGCAAGAAGCTAAGGAGAGGCAACGTTCACAACAACTTGACATTGAGAAACGTGCGGAAGAGCTGGAAGCCATGCTCGAAGAATATGAAGGCTCTACTGTTGGCTGGTTAATGAAATTCCTCTCTGATGAAATGCATCGTTTAGAGGAGCAGCGAAACTTGCACTTCCTTACAATGCTGGTTCAAAAGGAGCGCTGGCGTAGAGAGGCAGCTGAAGCTGGTCTTCGACAAAAAGAAAATGATATGCGTATCATTTATGAAGAGATCTTCCAAAAGAGCAATGAAGCAAATGTAGAAGTATGCACAGAATATTTAGGAAATGTCATGGAGGTTGACACAAAAGATTATGCAGAACAAAAAGCTACAACCAGCATTGTGAATCTGGCTAAGGTAATCGATAAAGATATTCAACGCTGGTTGGATTCCATCAAGTCAGTACAGAATCCACTTAACTACCAAATGCTTCGTTACTTGCTCAAAGATCTTATTTTCCCCAATTTTGATGTACTCGTGAAGCGTTACGAGTCCGAGCTTATAATTTATAGCATTATAAATGATGATCTCTTCCCTCATGTTGAGAAACTTCTGGAACCCTATGATGTTTCATTCACTATATCCAACGACTTGGTTGATCGACTTATAGACAATGATCTTTACCTTTTCTCCGACGATAGCTCTGGAAGCTCCATAACTGTCGCAACTCAACAGCAGCACGAAGCTCGTGCCATCCTAAGAAAACTAATAAGACGAGCTGTACCAGGACGTCGTTGGATGACACCAAACGAGCGACTCGTGGATGGAAATATAGGTGATTTACTAGATGAAGTTTTTGATAAGGTAAAAATCAAAGAGCAGGAACTACAAGAGCTACAGAAACTGCAAAAAATAGACTCTAATCTATCGCCTCAAGGATCATACCTTAACCTGGTAAAAAAAAGACCCACAGCTTTCGATTTTAACGACGAGTCAAATAGTGATGAGCTTACATGTTTCCTGAATTCAAATATTTATGATGACCAAGTTAGAGATCAACCAAATATATCGGAATCTGACAGATATGTTAAGACTGACAGTTCAGATCAATCAACAGAAAAATTGAAGAACTACGCTGAAGCCATGGCAGATATCGAACATATGGAATCCCCTACGACGGATCAGATACATCTTAAAAAGGGCCCTAAAAAGCCCAAAACTAATTTAGAAATTAAGGAAACATTGATATTTTTGCAAGAAATTATTGCGGATGTTGTCAAAGGATTCATTCCAGCAGAAGAGGAAGAAGAGGAATCAGCAGTAAAAGACCGTTTTGAGGAACTCCAAGATATAGAACAAAGTATAGAACAAACATATCAAGAATCGGAAGAAGACATTCAGGCCGCTTTGCATTTAATTTTGCGAAAAGTGTTTAAATCTGTTGCACCTGAAACCAGCAGCGAGGTTAATAGCGAAAGCATAACACATTTTGAAGAAATGGAACTGGATTATGAAGAGGAGGACCAATTCCAACTTGTTGTGAACGAAAGCGAACTAGAGTTAATGGAAATCATAAGATGTAAGTGCAAAACTGAAATTGAACGTGAAAATTTGATCAGAAAACTGCTCAAACAAGGAAAAGTCAAAATCATTAAAAAGCCTAGATTTGAAGAAGAGATCTCATTCACCGAGTACTCTTTTGATTCTATTGAAACATTTGATTATGAATCGGTTTCAATGTCGTCTCCGCAGAGAAATGTTGTGGCTAGTGAAGGCGATGCCCAAACTGATGATACGCATTCACAGTTTGATAAAACTGCAACCACTATAGATATTCAATCTACGGAAGCTGGAGCAACCGAGACAGAATTAGAAGAAACCATTAATTATGAAGAACGGTATGAAGCAGTACAGTCTGAGAAAATCCAAATCACTGAAAATACCGAGTCAGCTAAGACGGGTGAAAAAGGTGAAGAGCAACAACCAATTGTCGAAGCTAGAAATACAGAATTAGAAGATCAACAAACCATTGACAAGGCACCAAGAGCTGAAGAGCATGTGGATGAAGTTAAAACAGCTGAGATTAAAGATACGGTTGACCACACGGACCCAGTAGAACCAAAAGTAGACATTCCAACAAACGAAGATAAAGTAGAAGATCAAGAAGTGGCTGGTGGATCTATTGCAGCCGAAATGCCAACCAATGAAACCGTCAACGAAATAGCACCAGAAGTCGTTGCCGATGCGAACGTGGAGGATACAAAAACGAACGCAGAAAATCCTGGAAATGAAGAGAAATAAAAGCTTAAATTGTAAATGTAAACTTTTTGCATATATTCCTAATATTCTTGAGGAAATATCTCTAAACTAAGAAGAACGACGCTGACGTTTTCTTAAAAACTTACGAATTATATGATTTACTCAAAAAATATATGCTTGATCAGATGTTCGTGTCCCACGTAGGAGCGATTATTAAATATATTATTGATTCAATCTTTTTTGCAATTCATTTATGTTATAAATATTAAATATATTTCAAACAGAATGAGATCAAATATTTATTTTTTCGGTTGAAAAAAGTGAAAATGGTTTTCGCTACCCCAATACACCGTATATTTGCTTGATTTCTTGTCAATTAATTTAATTATTTTATAGTAAGAAGCTTATAATTACTTCGAAAAAAAAATATCAGTATCGAAAACAATCAATAAACTTTTTTCAATTGAAAGTGTGCATTTAATGAAGAATTTAATGAATTATTCTAGCGTTTTCGGACATACAACATTTTTTGTCTTTCCATCTACTACATGAACAAAAAATACGATGGTTTGCCCACTCGTGTTCATGCAACATAAAGCTGGCCATGTGTCAAACATTTATACCGCATATTTCCAACGATTGACCTTGCTCCTTATTAATGTTGATTGCAAAAGCAAGACGTGCTGGAAATTGCAGCCTTTTAAAATCGAAAGCCATACCGGATAGAAGGATTGGAATACGCCTTTGAATTTGCCTTTTAAGATGGTCAATCACATAATTCATAAGTCTCTTAACTGCAACCCGGGTACAGTTGCATAATTTCGGTTGATTGATGTTATAATCGGTGCTCAAACTATTAAATAAAGAATGTGCGGTGGCACTCCGGAAAAATCAAGCGAATTCAGGAACTCAGTGGAGTAATTCACCACATCATCTGGATTTGTGACAGTATTCACAGACTTATATGTAGCTAATTCACCCGAAATTTCTCGTTGAATCTCCACATTAAGCTCATTGACTTCATTATCCTTCGGTCCTAATCCAACCAATCGTGGTCTCAGTGCCGTTGCGGAATGTTGGGGAATACACTGCGAATGAGCTCTTCCTTAGATTGAATAATAGTGCAAAAGTTTTCTGACAATGTTATAAAGCCGGTCACATTTTCAATTGGCATGCTTGCTTTTCCAATTTCAAGCAATTGTTTGGAGAATTCATGTGCCGATTGATCATTTTGTCGTTGCACACGCACATTTGTGGTCAATGTTAATTTTTCCACAATTCTACACAAAACTGACGACTTCAAGCATGCATTCATTCAATTCGTCAACAGCTGTTGATCGAGGTATTACATGTTATATATACATATGTATGTATGTATAGTATAATGGTTATATGGTAACTCTGTACCTCTCTTTTACTTTATCTCTCAACTTGTAATTTACTTTTGAATAAAGCAGTCTAATTCTAAACATCATATGGATAACACATGGCGCAGCCGAAATCGGAGTGAATGGTCAAGACAAGAAGTGGTGTAAAAACTGAAGACGAATCAGGGACTGACGACAGTTGTGGCGAATATATGGAAGCTGATGAAATTATGAATACCACGAGTAATTTTGATGTGCGCAGGCCAGATCCTTTGAAACTAGATGGAAATGTTGCTGAAAACTGGCGAGTATTCAAGCAAAATTTTGATATTTATGCTATAGCAACCGAACTGGACTCGAGAAAAGAGCCTCAGAAGATTGGTATATTTTTGAACGCGTGCGGAGCAGAAACAATCGAAATTTTTAATACGCTAGGTTTAACTGAAGAGCAAACGAAAAAATATGAAGCAGTTGTTGAGGCAGTAAAAAACTATTGTACGCCAAGAAAAAACGAAGTGTACGAAGCTTTTAAATTTAATTCCAGAAAGCAAGAAGAGGGCGAACCTTTCGAATCATATTTGCTAAGTTTGCGCAAATTGGTTAAAAGCTGTGGGTATGCAGACGCTGAAAGAATGATAAGGGACAATATAGTTAATGGCACAAACAGTAATAAACTACGCAAGAAGCTTCTCGAAACAGAGTCTTTAAATTTAAAGAAAGCAATTGAAATTGCGCGAGCTTCAGAATTGGTTGAAAAACATATGAATGACATGCAACAACAAAATAAATGCAGCTCTGTCGATGCAGTCAATACAGGTTTTGGGCAGCGCACAGCCAATTTTAAACAAAATGCAAATAATTTTAATAAAGCAAGAGGGAGAGAACATTTCAACACTTCTACAGCAACGGTGATAGGGAGTGATGAGCGAAAAATTAATTGCAAGTTTTGCAGAGGTACACACCAATTCCGAAAATGTCCAGCATTTGGGCAAAAATGCAATAACTGCGGTCGTTTAAATCATTTCAGTATTGCTTGTTATGCCTCCAACAAAGTGCACGAGATAACCGAATCGATTCCGAGAGCGGAGGAGGATGAAATTGTTTTGCACAACGTCTCTGATGTAACTGTTCTACGAAAAAGATGGTATGAGAAAATTCGTGTTGACAACTGTTTGATCAACTTTAAATTGGACACTGGAGCCGATGTGAGCGTTTTACCGTATCGATATTTAAAACACATGAAAAATGTTGTGTTTAAAGCAGGTGGCATACCACCGACAAGCTACGGAGGCACGGATTTAAACTATAAAGGACTTGCTGAATGCGTTGTTATGTGTAGAAACGAAGTAACTTTACTGACATTCACAGTAATCGATACAACTTACGAGCCACTGTTAGGTTTAGAAGCATGCGAGCGATTAAATTTAATTAAACGCGTTGATTCGATTGAATACATGACAAGAGAGCAATTTATTCAAAAGAATAGCGACATATTTGAAGGTTTGGGTTGTTTTGTACAAAATTTACAAATCAAAGTAAAAAAAGATTCTATTCCAGTTGTTAAGGCAGCAAGAAGAATACCATTATCGCTGATACCTAGAGTGCAGAAAAAGTTGTGTGAAATGGTGGATCGTCAAATAATTGAACGGGTGGATGGCCCAGTAGAACGCGCTTCGAATTTAGTGATTGTTGAAAAAAAATCAGGGCAACTCCGTTTGTGCATTGACCCGCAAGACATCAACGCAGATATTTTACAAGAAAACTATACAATTCCAACTTTTGAGTCTATATCAGCACGCATTGCAAACAAAAAATATTTCACAGTTTTAGACTTAAAAGAGGGTTTCTGGCAGATTGGCCTAAGCAGCAGTGCAAGTGAGTTGTGTACGTTTAATACACCTTTAGGTTGTTACCGTTTTAAGCGCCTGCCATACGGTATCAAAATCGGACCAGAAGTCTTTCAAAAATATAATGAAAGAAATTGTGAAGATATCCCAAATGTTATTGTGTTCATCGATGATATTTTGGTAGCGGCGGATACGGCAGAAGAGCATGATCGCATTCTGAATCAAATTGTAGATCGCGCAAGGGAAAAGAATATAAAATTTAACATGGATAAAATTCAGTACAAGGTTCCGGAAGTAAAATATTTGGGTAAAATTATATCTCATGATGGTATCAGGTGCGATCCAGATCGAGTAGAGGCAATATTAAAAATTGGACAACTCAAAGACAAAAAAGATTTGCAAAAACTTTTTGGAATGATTAATTATATTCGCGAATACATTCCAAATTTGTCTGAAGTGTCGCAACCGCTAAGAGAACTTCTGAAAACTGATGTTATTTTTAAATGGCAAACAGCTCATGAAAATTGCTTGACATTAATAAAAAAATTGATTGCGAATGCGCCCACTTTACAAACTTTTGATGAAAGTAAAGAAATAACTATTGAAACTGATGCGTCAAAATACGGCATTGGTTGTTGTCTAATGCAAAGTGGGAAGCCCATTGCATTTGCTTCGAGAAGCTTAACGGATGCAGAAATTAATTACGCTCAAGTCGAAAAGGAGATGTTAGCAGTTGTATTTGCATGTCGCAAATACCATTATTACATATATGGCGCAAAGTCACAGTGAAAAGCGATCATAAGCCCCTCGTTGAAATAATGAAAAAAGATTTTTGTAAAATTCCATCCGCCAGACTTCAACGCATGAAACTGAGTTTAATCAAGTATAATATGAATCTAATCTACATTCCCGGAAAATTTCTTTATATTGCGGACTTTTTGTCTCGATATTTCGATAAAGATGACACCTCACAAGAAATCGACGACTTGAATGAATTTGTTCATTCGATCAACATAACAGATGAGCGAATCGAGAGTTTCAGAAAATCACTAATAAGAGACAAATGCTTAAAAGAGCTAAAGAATGTTTTGACAAATGGGTGGCCCAAAGATAAACGCTTTTTAAGCGAAGAGGTAACATTTTATTGGAAACTTCGAAATAACTTGTTCATCGAAAATGATTTAATTTTTCTGAACGACAGAATTATAGTTCCACAAGATCTCCGTGAAAACATTTTATTGAAGTTACACTCATCGCACCTCGGGATTGAAAAAACGAAAAGCAGAGCTCGAAGTTTAGTTTATTGGCCTAGGATCAATGATGATATTGAAAAAATTATAACCAAATGCGACATATGTCAGAAAAATCGTAACTCCAATGTAAAAGAGCCAATGATCTCGCATGACGTACCAACACTGCCATATAACAAACTAGGCATTGACATTTGTGAGTTTGCTTCAAAACCGTATCTGATTGTGTCCGATTATTATTCGCGGTATTTGGACATAATCCCAATAGCATCGAAAACCGCAGCTGAATGCATTCGAAAGTTAAAATTATATTTCTCACACCATGGAATACCCGTTCAATTAGTTTCAGATAACATGCCGTTCAATTCGTTTGAGTTCAAAAAGTTTTGTGAAGATGCCGGCATTAGACTAACAACAACAAGCCCACATTACCCACAATCAAATGGATTTGCAGAAAGATATGTTGGAATTGCAAAGAATCTAATAAGAAAGTCGCACGAAAGCAATGGGGAGCTTTGGCTCGCACTTCTCGAGTATCGAAACACACCTCTAAAAGAAGTCAATGCATCGCCTGCAGAATTGCTAATGAGTAGAAAAACACGCACGCTTATACCAGCAAAGACAGCACTATTTCAGCCAAAAATAGTGCCGAATATAAGCCGAAATATCGAAATCAAAAATCGAAAGTCAAAAATATACTACGATCGCAATGCAAAATGTAAGCAATCTTTTGTACAGGGAGAAAAGGTGTGGTATCAACATAACCTGAAGGGATGGACGAAGGCCACTATTATGAATACTCACAGTGGACCACGCTCATACTGGATTCAATTAGACGATGGAACTGTTTATCGCAGAAATTCCAGATACCTTCGCAGGCGAATATAGATCTGACCTAGTATTGATTTAAATCACATATGTATATCTTGTAATTGAATTTAAATTTTATAATTTTGTAAATCCACTTAAAAGGGGAGATGTTATATATACATATGTATGTATGTATAGTATAATGGTTATATGGTAACTCTGTACCTCTCTTTTACTTTATCTCTCAACTTGTAATTTACTTTTGAATAAAGCAGTCTAATTCTAAACATCATATGGATAACACAGGCAATGTCTGGCGGAAATCTCCAGCCAATAACACAACAACACCACCAAACGGCCGATTGTTCCATCGCAAATCCTACAATGTTCTTTTTTAATGCTATAAACGTTTTTTATGGGCCATGGTGCACTCATCCCACACAATAAGCTTGCATTGTTGCAAAACTTTTCCCATTCCAGATGATTTAGAAATCTTTAATGTTGGAGTTTCAACAGCTTGTATATTCAATGACAACTTAAGAGCGGAATTGCAGTTCGGTCACCGACCAATAAAGTTGCAGCAATGCATGATGAAGCAAGGGCAACCGCAATTTTAATTCGATCGTATACTGGCCAATATTAATGAAACTATGAATGTTTTCCCAGTACCACTAGATGCATCCAAGAAATACAATCCACCAGTTTCATCATTTACCGCTCTCATTATTGTATCAAATTTACGCTTTTGTTGATCATTCATTTATAGAACATTGGTTTGAACAATCACTCGCAATTGATTGTAATGGCTGTACCCACACGTCAATCAAATGATTGAAGACAACGGAATTTTTTCGTTCTTTTTGAAGCGAAACTTTTTACGCCTCGTTCTGCGATTTGCTGGAGTGAAATCTGAAAAAACAACGCTTTTTTTCCGACACCGTTTTTCTTAAAATTGATATTGTTTTTTGCTTGCTTCTATTGCAGAAAAAAAATGTTAAATTAAAAATAATTTCTTATCCGCTGCAGGAATTGAACTCATTCCCGTCGTCTGATAGTTTAACGCTCTCACCATCAAACCAAAAGCACTCGCTGTATAGGAATGTGTATTGGCTACATATCCTTCATATTTTACAATAACTATTAGCTTTGAGTATATACGAGCCCAAACCACTATTAATTCGTACAGCAAGCACTTTTATGCCAATGTAACATGTAAGGGTACATATTTTATTAAATAATATTGACAACACTATTAAATTTATACTTTTCTGAAAGTTTGTTTTATTATCTTTAATTTCATAAACAAATTTGTGCACATATCATGATAAAAAGTTTTGAAAACAGAAATTAACGGAAAGTCCATTTATTTTGATAAAAAAAATTTGACCACTATTAATTCGTACAGTGGAACATTTTCTAATTTAATACTGTGTAACGCCCCCTTTGCTTTTTAAAACAGCTTCTAATCGCTTTGGCATTGTATCTATAAATTTTTTACACTCTTCAGGGGTTATAGAGTCCCAACTTTCCTGAATGTTGGCTTTTAATCCGCTAAGAGTGCGTTGTGGGTCATTTCATCACTTCCTTTTCATGAGTGCCCACACGTTTTCGATTGGGTTAAAGTCCGGGCTAGATGATGGCCAGTACAGAACACTAATACCATTTTCTTGTAGCCATTTTGTTGTTTTTTTGGCTGTATGGGATGATGCACCGTCTTGTTGAAATACATATTCGCCACAGTCAGCTAGCTTTGGTAGTGACGGAATGAGATGTTCTTCCAATGTATTAATATATTTTTCTGCATTTACTGTTCCCTTAATAAAGTGAAGCTGACCGACACCCTTTGAGGACATAAATCCCCACACCATAATGCTAGCTGGAAACTTTACAGTACGCTTTAAGCAGTCTTTATGATATGCCTCTGTGCTTTTCCGAATCACCCTTTTTCTGGCATCACCGACGCATACGTCAAACTTCGATTCGTCGCTAAATATAATGGTGTCCCATTGCCTTTGTACCCAAGAACGTCTTTCTTTTGCCCATAATAAACGTTTTTTCATTTGAAGTACAGTAAGTAAGGACTTTTCTTTGGCCTAAAAAATTCAAGTTTCAATAAATGTTTTTGGTATCACCAGTAGTAGAGTGTTAAACTTACTTTATAAACACCATAAGCTATATCTTTCATTTGCCGACGCGTCCATTCACGTTTAATGGTTTTTCCAATTCTTTCTGACCACTCTGAAGCTATGTATCTAATAGTGCCTCGACGATTTTTTTTAAGTATAACTTCTAAAGCTCTTTTGTCGCGAATCGTTATTTTGGAGACCCGGCCTCTGTTTGCAACATTATTGCTACAATTCTCATTTTTTTTTTGTATTTTTGAACAATACTTGATACTGTTGATCTGGGAAGCTTTAATTCAACCGATATTTCGCTATAGCTTTTTCCCGATTTGACTTTGTCAATAATTTATAATCGAATTTCTTCACAAACTGGCTTACCAAGTGCCATCGTTGAACAATTAATCAGAAATAAAAAGAAACAACACGAAAAAAATCGTGTTATTGTTCAATTGCATTTCTTTACTCTAATAAAACGGTAAATTTTCATTATTTGTTTACATTTTAATTTTCAGAGTTGTCTTTAGCTGAATTTATACACTGTACGAATTAATAGTGGTCAAATTTTTGTTATCAAAATAAATGGACTTTCCGTTAATTTCTGTTTTCAAAACTTTTTATCATGATATGTGCACATATTTGTTTATGAAATTAAAGACAATAAAACAAACTTTCAGAAAAGTATAAATTTAATAGTGTTATCAATATTATTTAATAAAATATGTACCCTTACATGTTACATTGGCATAAAAGTGCTTGCTGTACGAATTAATAGTGGTTAGGGCTCGTATATATAGAGAAACCACTTCAGCAAAACAAATTTAGGGAGTAACTCTGCCGCTTAGATGGCGCACTTAATCAACAATCGCTGAGATGCTGACACAGACTATGATTGAGGCAAATGATCCATAAAGGAATTTGTAAACATAAGTGTTTATGAGTAAGTATGTATGTTTGTATGGATGTGTGCACAAAACTAACAAACCCTGTTGCTGTTGAAGCGATTTTATTTTTTTACAGGAGTTTAGAGAGGAAAAATTAGTCCTTGATCTAGATTTAAATATCTAAAATTTTGAAAAATAATATGTTGATAAATCCTACATGTCGACAACTTTTGAAGTAATTTTTTTTTCATTCGGTTAATTTTGGGCATTTTTATTTCAGTTTTGTGATTTTTTAAGAAATTGTAAAAGCATAAATTTTGCCAATTTTTTTTAAAATGCAGTAAAACTTTTAATACACTTCTGAACTCATTTAAATAATTATAATTTCCAAATGCATTTCAAACAAAACAAAAAAAAAATTAATAATAGAAAGTTTATTTTTGGACTCAGTTATGTATAAAAAGGTACAAATTAGGGTTGATATATAAACTCAAAAATTCATAATTTTACGAATGTACGTGGGCCAAAAAATTAATTTAATTTTTGTTGTTTTGCGATATATTATTTTTTGTCACAACGCAAGGAAACTCCAAAGTTTCTTAACAAAAGTTAGTAAATGATAAATATCAACCCAAAAACGTTCGCAAAACTCACACTTTTGGCCGAACCTTGGTTTGTGGTTCAGTGGGTGTCATTGAATAGGGGCGTCAAGATTATAGTGTGCATGTTACCCAAAAATAACTCAGGGCACAACCACAATGCATTGATTTTAATGAATAAATAGAGCAAAGCATTGTTAACTCACCTTTAATTGCTTTGCGCATCGTTATCAAACTTGTTCGTATTGTTCCTAGAAGAACATTAAAGCGAACCATTTCTTGCACTAACACGGTGTTCATGCTCTGATGATAACTTGTTGGATACTTCAGCAATGTAGCCTCACGATCGAAATCCTTTGGAAGTCTTTGCAGGATGTCAGTGGCAACATTTATAACCACTTCTTCAGGCGTCAATGTCTTTCCTCCGGCAGAATCATCACCACCTGAACTGCTTGTATCCTTGGGAAAAAGGGAAAGGAATTCAGGATAAGTGGGATATGTGGGAAGGAAAAGGTTTTCGGGAAAACATTTCGATAGTGTTTCTACATAAGAAACCTCTGCTTTTCTTGAAAGCTAATTTTTAAAAATGTAGTTTAAATTTGACAAAGATATTTTTTAAATAATACTTACTCGTTCTTCACATAAATCCTTTTGGCAGAGCATTGAGAAAATAATTATTATATTGTCGTTTCTCAAGTTTTAATTTAATTTAAAAGAAAACCAAACAGCAAGGAAAAAAATGTACTTACCACCCGATCCTAAGCAGCATTGTTAGCACATAAGAAACTTCTTACTTAAGACTACAACGAAGCATATCTATGTATAACAATTACCTGTGTCAACAGTACGTGATTCAATAGCATGTCGGTCTCCTGTTGATCTTTCATAATATCGGCATTTTGATGAAACCCAAAAACAGCTGGTTTCGTTTGATGAGGTAGTTCCTTAATGAAACCTAAATAACCCTCCACTCGGCGAAACAATGGTACATAGTATTTCTTTGAATCATCAAAGTAATAATGTTTCTTCACATCAAGTACTTCAGGGCAATAAAATTGAATCAAAATGGTTTTTAATGTGCGTCGATCCCAATCGTCTGTTACACGTCCGCCGTAATTGCATTCACCGGTCAAATAGCGTAATGCGTCGAAATTGATGCCTTCGTATTGGTCCAAAAACATCTTGAGCTGCATAAGACTAATACGTAGATCCGTCTCATTGAACTCATAGGGTATATTCCAACCGATGGGACCGAAGTAGCGCCGTTCTTGAATTACGGCATGGAAAAAACATAAGGAAAATATCAACTGCTTGAAGATTTGCGACTGCCTGCAGGATTCGTACCATTCCGGATCGCTTATCGGATCACTATTCATAGATCGCAAAATGTTGGATCGGAGACCTTTTGGTGGTTCATTCGTCATCTTGATACCATTTTGCAAGACAACGACGGGGAAATGTTCGGCAGGGTACGAAGTTAACCAAAGCCGAAAATCTGGATGCGTAGAATCTGGTACCATATTCTCACAAATCTTCTCAAGCGTAGGCATAAAACTCTTGGCTAAATGACAATTTTGAAGAACCACCCAATTTCCCAGCTTGATGCCTTCATCAATCATTTTCACGGCAATGGGACCCTGTCCTTGACCCAGAGATAGTGAGAATAGACGATTAGTTCCAAAACCCTGTTCATCGGCAAACTTAAGAAGAGTTGCCGTCGGATCCGAACCAGGAGTGAGAATAAAAATAAGAGGAACACAGCAGTGCGAGTCACCAAATGAAGCATTTAAGTCAAACTGCGGTGGATCAACGAATTTGCGACCGAGTTCGGCTAGTAAAAGAAAAAAAAATAGTGTTAACATTCTAAAGTTAGAGAGTTCAACTCTCTGCTTACATGCAACAAACTCCAATACTGCAGGCACCAATTTATCTGGACGAAAAACTCTAAGCAATAATAATTTTTGGAATACAGACAATGCATCCGACCAAGGCTTTGGTACACTTGCATTGTTCTGCGGACTAGCTGCATCGTAAAATGCTTTCCATTCACTTAAATTTGTTTCAATATGACGACGTAGTGCTTTGAAGTTGGATAACGTTGAAAGACGGCAGATCTCATTCCAGCTGTTGATACCAAGCCATTTTGCTGGATTCGCATAAGGGTTATCGAGACCAATTCCGCCAGTTAATAAAAACATCCATTCGCTATTGTCGATCTTTCCTTCAGATTTCATGAGATTGATGTTGAGAATAAGTGAGAAAAGTAGCTTATCCTTCATTTCAAAATAAGAAAAAAATAAGGGAATGAGTCAAAATTTAATAATACATATCCACTCCAGTCCAAACGTCCAGTAAACTGTAAAACTTTCGAATAAACGAATTTTGAATACAACAAATATTTAAATTTTTTACACGTACTTCAAATAAAACTAAAATTCTCCAATATATAAAGGAACTTTAAAGAACATGATACATCCATGTTCTCTATCCTGTATCCATATATATTAGAGCTGTCCCCCAGTTGTATTGAGTCGAAGTTGTTTTGAATTTTAACTCATACTGCTTAGAAAAACGTGACATTTGGCGTCAAACCGAGTTTCCAAAATTTTCATACTGATCGGGTTGTGCCTTACCCTGCCTAGTTTGGCTAAAAGTTGATATAATGGGAAAAAATGTCAATATTTCACTATTTTTGAGTTTTTTGCCAATTTTTTGGAAACTAGGCATCCAATTAGTTTGTTGAACATATTTTCATTTCAAAGCACACATAATTACCTTTCCAACATGCAAAATAAGTTCAAATTCGGCTAAGATATAACAAAACTCTGAGTCTCAATTAAATGAATTTCACCAGTGATGAATTTCAGTCGAAAACGTAATTTTAAGCTTTTATTCATAAACAGCGGATTTTGACAGGGTCTGTACCCACCACAAGAGAGAATTTCAACAACTAACAGTACCTTGTTGAATATACCTTGCAATCGTAGATGATAATTTATAATGATAGAAATGCTCGCTCTGTTTAGCACATTTAAAAATTATAACGTATCGTCTGGTATGCTGAGTTAATTCATGACAGTACTTGACAGTTGCAAATTATGCGTGAAACAAAGGAATATGAAAATATTAATAACAATATTCGGAATGACTTTAACATCAGAACAGGCAAAAATAAATCTTCAATCTTTTGATTCTGGTGTATTCTGAGTCGGAAATTGTGAAGAACACATCTTAGGATCGAAATTACCATCGAAACAACAAGTGTTACACACGATGTACTATCACATCCGCAATAATCATTTGAAAATAAATGAAAGTGCACGTTTGGTAATTGATGAAGTACTTCAGTTTTGGAATATAGATGTTACCAAGTACGAATCAGGAATGAGCGGTGAAATTATTAAGAGAAGTATCAGTCTTGAAAAATGCGAACAATTGAAAGCTTTCTGTCGTCTACATCTACGAGATTAGCAACAGCGTGGCGACTTCAAAGAACTCTTGGAACTGGCAGTTCTTTTCCTAGGCAGTGGATATTACAAGCTTCGTACTCCTGGAGCAATTTCGCATGATCGCTTTATGGTCAAGGCCATTCACTCATTTAAAATGTTCCTGTTTCGGAATTAATTCCACATGATAAGAAAATAACTGGAGGGCTTGCGTGAAATATGCATCGTCTTGGTTCGCATTTATATAAAATACTGGTTTCGATGTGACAAAGCGATTGAAGCCCCGATGCAAGACTTAACTCTCATAAAAGAAATAGTTAATTATCCAAATCCACAAGTTTCTGCTGCTTTGGTTGCTAAATCCAAACAAATGTGTCATTTCTATCGGAAAAGCCGGGTGCATTTGCATTCTTTAATCAACAAATGCCAATAGAAACGAAGAAGAAAATGTTAGCGATATTGCACGTTGATGACGAAGATTTCATAGATTGTGGCACAAAAAATATTGTTTCTGTTGAAGAATTCAAGTCCATCGCTGAAAGAGATTTAAGTGATTTCATAACAACCAATTATTTCAACGTTTTGAAATAAAAATGGATTTTTTAAAATGCGATCCCTCAACATGGAGTGAACATGAAGACTTTGCCACAGGATTGCAAATTTGCGAGAGTATCCATGTCGAAAATGATCCCGCTGAAAGAGTGGTTAAATTGATCACCGAGTACAATCGCACGTTAACCCAAGACGATGAAGAGACGCAGTATTTGTTTCAAGTAGAGACTTTTATAAAGATAATTGGCCATCTCACAAAAAATCTGATCTTCTGAACTAAAAATGGAACCCAATAAGATAACATTCTATAAAAGGAATTCATACATATTATAGTTTTCTTATTTTTGTTAAGTTATTATAGTTATCTATACTATTATATAAAAGAAGACTCACGTATGTTCGGCTGCGAAAAGCTTGAGAATGGCAGGCGCTGTTTCAAAAATTCTTTTTCTCTAGGATAGCTATGGTGCCCAGTTGGGACATGGGATATATAAATTTAATAGCCATTGTTTAAATAATTAATTAAAATCCAAAGAGAATAACCATACAATTTCTTTATTCTTATTTTCAGAGAGAAAAAATTTTCTCATTAAAGCTCTGTGCATCTCAAAAAAAGGTTGTGCCCAAAGCTTATAAGGAAGAACATATGTATATGTAATACTTCTGTATTCCAACTCTGAAATCGAAGAGAGACAGCCATAACAACATAAGATGTTGCTGTTTGTGTTAGTATATTTGAATATATGAAAATTACTACACAAAAAATAAAAAGTCAACCCGTCACAGGGGCGGTTGTTATGAAAACGTTTTCCCCAAACATATAAGAAAACAAATCATATTTGTTTTTCCTAAATCACAGGTACGCACCATTATAAAACAATTATAAGAACGCCTGAAATATGATTAAATTTAAACAAACAAAATTTTAATCAAAAAATTCAAACAACAAAAATATCAAATAAAAATTATTGACAATGGCAGCACCGCTCCTGAGTTTTTTTTTTTTAAATTTAATTTCCTCTATATATTTTCTCGCTCATATAACAATATATCAGCACTCTAATGTTGACGAATATATGAGATAGAACAATATGTCAAAATCGCTGTGAGACAAAAGCTCTATTTTCAAACTCTTTTTGAGCAACATATATAAAAGTCAACAACCCAGCGGGAAAATGAGGATTGATTCAAAAAAAAAAATCGTAAATGGAATAGATTCTCTTGCTTACATTTTAGAACGTATTCCAAAGAATATATAAATTAAAGCAAAACATATGAATTGGAATATATCAATCAAAAGTTTATATCAACCAATATATCAACGAATATATCAACCAAACAAATTTTGGCATAAGTGAGAAAAGCAACAGTCTGTTTTGATTTGTTTTCTCATTTCCGAAAATGAATACTTTTTATTTAAAAGAATGCATTTAAAAAGTGAATAACAGAATCGATTTCTGTAGCTATTCATATGGAAGCGAGAAAAGAATGTACTACTATTTGTAGGACGTCAGCGTCCCACCGGCAAAATGAAAATGGATTCTAGAAACAAAAATCGTAAATAGAATGAATTCTATTGCTAACATTTTAGAATGTATTCCAAAGAATATATACATTTATAGCAAAACCTATGAATTGGAATCTATCAAGCAAAAGTTTACTGATTCGTTTTTATTCCAGCCATAATCGATTACGACCCATATAAATATTTTTAATATATAAAATGTTTTTAGATTCCTTGCTTGCTTTTTTGATAAGTGAAAAACGAACTGATTCCAAAACAAATTCTGGTATAAGTGAGAAAATCATCAGTCTGTTTTGATTTGTTTTCTTATTTCCCAAAGTTAATACATTTTATTTAAAATAATCATATATGTAATACTTCTATATTGGCAGTACAGTGTACTGTGAATGTACCCGAAATTGTGGCGTCCGTGGCGTAGTTGGCTAAAAGTCCGTGGCCTCTATGTCAACGAACCTGGATACCCGGGTTCGAATCCCAGCAGCAACAAAAAATTATTTGAATTAAAATGATTTTTCTGTACGGCCGCCACCTCTCTGCAGACAATGGCAAACCTCAGAGAGTAATCAAAATGCCATGTAAAGCTAATTGAGAATAAGAACATTCCGTTCATCACCGTTCGGAGTCGGCGTTAAACATGTAGGTCCGGTTCTCGGTCAATTGTGTACAAACTTAATAACACGCACAACACAATTGATCATAAGAAGCTAGGTCAAAGTCCTTTCAATGGCTACAATGACCAGTTATTTATTTATTTTTGGTTTTTTTTTATGTACTCGAAATTTAATTTTATAACAAAAAAACTCAGGAGCGGTGCTTTCATTGTCAAAAATTTCATTTAAAATTTCTGTTGTTTCAATTTTTATGATTTAAATTTTGTTTGCGTGAATTTTTCTTTTTAAATTTTTATCATATTTCACGCGTTGGCCTTATAATTGTTTTATAATGGTGCGTACCTATGATTTATGCAAAACAAATATGTATGCTTTGTTTTGTTTTATGTTTGGGTAGACATTTTTCTTAACAACCGCCCCGTTGACGTATAGTAGTAGTATATTCAAATATACTAATACAAACAACAAAATCTTATGTAGGCTATCTCTCTTTGATTACGTAGTTGAAACTCATTAAAAATTTAGTTTGCTGCCAATATTGAAGTATTACATACATGGTTTAATAAATAAGGTTGTCGCATGTGTGAGAGCGAGTTTCAATAAATGTCGAATCGAAGTTGACAACTCATACAAAATCTGAATGCGTAAATTGATAACATGCAAAGCCGATTAAGTTGTTGTTGTAGCTTTTCATTGGTTTTGACAATTATGTGCTCTGAGAAGAGAGTACGATCAGCCACGAGACAACCTAATTTATTCAACCATGATTACATATATGAAAAGAATCTATTTAAAAAGTGAAAAAAAAACGATTCTGTAGCGATTCCACTTGAAGCGAGAAAAGAATGTACACAGAACCAAAAACGTACTTAATAACAAAGAAAAAGTTCTTTGTCCCAATGTATTATACATTAAAATTGGTCCAAAGTACGAGTTCCTTGGTTCAATGAATCTTTGTTCTTACGTTATTTCTTTGATATGTTATGAAGAAAAATGATTAATTAATGACACATACAACTGTTACAATAAGTTAGTCTGTCCTTAGAAATTTTAAAACAATATCAAGATATATTTTAAAAAATCAGTTTCTTATTGAGATAAAATTCTCTAATGGTTTTTTAGATATTACAACACAAGAACTGGAACAAAATTTTAATGAATACGAACAATGAACTGTTCCTTAAAATTAAGAACAACGATTCATTGAACCAAAGAATTCGTTCTTTGGGGCAATGAATAGTTCTTAAAAATCAATGAATTTCGCTTTATGAACGAGATTCTTTGATTTTAAGAACAATATTTTGTTCAGTGTACTATTCTTTGTAGGACATCAGCATGTTAAAAATAATCAATTCTAGAATCTATACTGGAGAAGAGAATTGATTCTTTTTTTATAAAAAATTGCATCTTTTTCCCGATGGGGTGTTAAAAATAATCAATTCTAGAATCTATATTGGAGAAGAGAATTGATTCTTTTTTCCCGGTGGGAAGGTCCACAAAAAAGAAAAAAAAAGACAGCAACATGTATTGAGTGCGGTACCAATGCTGCCACCTTTTTGAATGTAAAAATACTGCCACTTTTATAAAAGCATCGACAAAAATTCCGTGTCGATGTTTTGTTGAAATGTTTTGATGAAATTTATCAGCTTAAACGAAAGATATATTTTATTTTAAAATAACAATTCTCTAAGGCCGTCATATATTTTTCTTACCTCTGAGCTGATATTTTTACGTATAAACGAGATTTTTATATATAAGGTATTTACAGATCCCTTCTAAAGTTGATATATAGTAACTTTAAAACGATACTTCAATCAAATTGTGAGAACCCCTACACGTAGTTCATTCTAAAATTGACACGCCTTTTGAAAAGATAAGCTTTCTTTAATTTATTGATTTTTCAATAAAATAGAAATAACAAGAGAAGCTTTCTTTGATTTATTGATTTTTCAATAAAATAAAAATACCTTTCAGAAATGCCAGTTTGCTACGAAAAACAAACATGTTGGAAAGTAAGGCAATTTTACCAGTTTGTGTTATCTCTTTTTTACATGCAAAACAAAATCAAAAATAGTTACCACATGGCAAAATGTTTTAGAGTTAACAGACGGCGTAGTTAACACACCAGATAAAACAAAACTGTGAGTACCCCAATAGTCACAGCGCTAGGAAAAGTGAACCAATGCATGAAAAAAAATGATCAGGAAGATACAGAAAGTTTATTACTTTGGTTATTTTTTATTACATTAGTTAGCTACTTACTTTAGGTTACTTTATTCGGATGGAACTACTAAGTCGCTCCAACACAAATATACAATTTTACCGAAATTCAAACGGCTGTATTCATAAAAAATTATGAGCCTCTTACAAAGCCTTCATAAGAAAAAAATCGAAAAAAAATTTAAAAACATTTTTCATGTTGAACGTTTCAACAGCTTTCAAAAGCTCTTTTAAATGCTTGATAAATAAGAGAATTTTAAAAATGGTTGAAACCTTCAATAAACCCTCGATAAAGCATTTTAAAAATTTGTTTGTTCTCATCTAAGCACAAAAAATATTGTCAAAATGTATCAAATTATTTCAAAATGTATCAAAAACAAACAAAATGTCAAAAAGTGTTTGAAAATGTTTGTTTATAAATTAGAGGATTATTAAATATGGTTGAAATTTAAATTTTTTTTTAAGGTTTATAACACACCTCTCATAAAGCAGTTTTTTAATTATTTGTTCTCATTTGAGCACAAATATTGTCAAAAATAATTAAAATTCTTCAAAATATTTCAAACATTTGGAAAATATGTCAAGAAAATTCAAAATATATAAAAAATTTCCAAAAACAGAAAATAAAAACAAGAAAATTTGTCAAAGATTTCAAAATATTTATAAAAAAAAAAAAAATAATAAAATGACAATTATTTCAGTGCAGATGGCTTAGAATAACTATTTATTTTTAAATACCAAAATCTTGACGAAATTGCGACAAATAAATAACAAGTCACTGAATTTATCTAATACACAAACCATTATTTCCACTCTTCCCACTTCAATATAAATACGGCTGTTAAATTTTAAGATTTAAAGTTTTTAATGATATTTAATATTTTTATCGCCGGCGAAGCAGCGGGTATGTGCTAGTTATAAATAAATAAATAAATAAATAACTGGCCATTTCAGCACTTGAAAGGACTTTGACCTAGTTTCTTATGATCATTTTTGTTGTGCGTGTTATTAAGTTTGTACACAATTGACCGAGAACCGGACCTACAGGTTTAACGCCGACTCCGAACGGCGATGAACGGAATGTTCTTGTTCTCAAGAAGCTTTACATGGCATTTTGATTACTCTCTGAGGTTTGCCATTGTCTGCAGAGAGGTGGCGGCCGTACAGAAAAATTATTTTAATTCAAATAATTTTCTTTCGCTGTTGGTGTTCGAACCCGGGTCTCCAGGTTCGTTGACATAGAGGCCACGCACTTTAACTAACTACGCCACGGACGCTATATAGTTATTATAGCTGGAGACTGTCGATGTCCTCAACGACCTTGCTGCGCAAAACAACAAAGTTACTCTACAGTGGATTCCTGCCCACTGTGGTTTTGACGGGAATGAAAGAGCAGACTCCCTAGCCAAACAGGGAGCAGCATCACCACTCATTGGACCGGAACCGTTCTGTGGGGTTGGTAAGAATCTGTTTAAGCATCACGTCAAAAAAACCTCATTCCGCGAATCTCAAGACATCTGGAAGAACTGCTTAGGACAGATGTGCACTAAGCAAATATTTCCAGAACTTTCTCCCAAGAAATCGAAATTTCTTATCAACTTAGGGAAGAAAGATTAAAGATGATGACCGGAATTATAACTGGACACTGCAAACTAAAGAAACACCAACAAAAAATTAATCTCGCTACTGATTCATTATGTAGATTATGCCTTGAGGATGAAGAAACCTCCAGTCATATTCTCACTGAATGTCCAGCTCTTCTCCATATAAGAAAGAGAATCCTAAATAGCGAAATAGTCTCTCAAGGACACCTTGCGATCCTCAACCTCGAAAATATATTGTTTTCTGAAAAAAACTAAAGCAAACGAACTGCTTTAAGCAAAGAAAAGGTGTGGCACAATAGGCATCACAAGATGCCGCAGTGCCAGAGCTGAATTAGCTCGCCCCAAACATATCTATCTATCTATCTAGTTATTATAGTTTTCATTTATTTTGTATATCATTCTGAATTCATAAATAAAAATAAATGGATTTTGTTCATATCAAAAATTTTAATATTCTGAAGGAATCTCAACCGATTTTGAACTTATTTTGCTTGGAAAGGTAATTATGTGTACTTCAGTATGAAGATATTTTCAACAAACTAAATGGATGCCTAGTGTCCAAAAAATGGCCAAAAACTCTAAATTTGTGAAATTTTGGACTATTTTTCCATTATCTAAACTTTTTGTCCAACTAGGCACTACGCGATCAACATGAAAATGTTGGAGACTCGATCTAACGCCAAATGTCACGTTTTTCTGAGCACTACGAACTAAATTTTGAAAAAAAGTTTTTTCCAGAACAGCTCTTTATATATTGTTTTTTTTTTGTTTTTGTTGTCGGACTGAAAACTTTCTCACATTAAGTGTTTGTTTCTACACTAAACATAGTACTCTGTTCGGTTTCACGCGAAATTCCACGCAAATCTGCATACAATAAATGACAGCTGCGAACCAAGTGTGAAAATTTTCACAACATGTTCACCAGAGTAGTACTCGGATCCCAAAAATAAAAGAAGTCATATTTTTTCGGTATTCGTGATGGGTTTTTCCGATACATACACCATATTTAAAGAATCATTTCCACTCCTCGACGAATCATTCGCATAATGCGAACGTAGTTGATACTAATTGAAATCTGCCTATCCATCAAAGCTATTCGCCAACCCTTAAGGTCCAATTATAATAGATCATTTTATGTCACTCATTCGTTTTATCATTTTATGTCACTGCAGCGGGGCATTATGTCAATTATAGTTTCAACAAATACTTTGCTTATGATGGGCCATAGACTGGTTTCTTTTTAAATAATATGTTATTTTAACACTGACAGCTCGCCCTCAAAAAGGTGCAGAAACTCCGCATCATATCTCCACGGTACGAAGTAGATCATGGAAAAGCAAATGACCATTCGCTTCGATATCGTTTCTATTTATGGGCTTTGGAACAGCTAAGGGTGATTTTGCTGTAAAAATCATATTTTCACCGTTAGACTTCATTAATGTGGAAAATAATATTTCCATATTGCGCCGACAATCCAAAAACGATTCAAACACGTTAATGCAGTATTGTTCGCTTTATTGCCGAAAACATCGGAGTATGGACCGTTGGAGTATGGACCGAAACCATCAGAAGTGTGCTGCAACATTGCGTTGACATTGGCTACTTCATGAAAAACCAAGGCAAGCATTTGAATTCAATTATATTTCACAATCAATCGGAGAGTTCACTCTTTCTTATATTGCAAAAATTATTGAAAAATATTAAACGGCGTTTTATTTTATAGCAATTTTAAAAAGAAACCAGCAGATGGCCCATCCTTTTTTCATCACTTACCCGCTCAAATAAACTCCGGCATATATTAACATACAGACTGTAAGTAAAATGGTTTTTCAAGTCTGCTAATCGTGCGCTTATGTCTTCTACTTTTTCGGTGTTGTCGATAGATCCAGTAAACAATGCCACAAACCAGGCTAAGCTGTATTGGTACATGGGGTCTATGTTTGCCAGCTCAACTGCAAAATATTTTTAAAATTTGTTAAAATAATTTATTCTGCTTGTTTTATCTTTGCATTTTAATTACATATTAATTAATTATTTACATATTAATCTAACTACTATTAGACTTCGGTTCTATTATATATTTTTTTAATTTTATTCGAACTTTACTTCACTCGAGTGAGCCGATTCAGCTGTTAACTAATTATGAACTATGTCGTAGCACAAGGAGTTCACTAAAGTGCGCACAAATACAAATAAATTGTATTTTCATCAACAACAACCGAAGTGATATTTTCATCATTCCTCTTAAGTCGTTGTAAAAGGCTCACAAGAATCAATGACGGTTGAGTGATGCTACATGCTCTACCCAAGAAATAATTACCCTCTGAAATCATATTATACTACTTAGCTCAAATTCTGAGAGTTTTGTTAAGAGGGTAAATGCAGATATTTCTGTTATAAAATTCAAGTCCTTTATATCTTATTATACTTTACAAAGTGTGTTATTCGAATACTAAACACAAATGTTATTGCAATTTGTAACTGGGTCAGTCCGCCGAGATTGATCACAAAATAGCAAATTCGCTCGCTCGACTATTTTAAAAACATTTTATTTTTTTACCACAAATTTCGTTATGTTTCGGCATCTTAGAACGGCTTTCAAAAAAAATTTTTTTGTTGTATTTGCAAAATGGCGGCCACAGTTGTCATGCAACCATGAGCTATTTTCGTATCTTATAGAGTTTGCGGTAATGATCATATCTCAGCTCCTATCAGTGGCGTTCCTAGGCTTGGTGACACCCGGGGCTTGGTGTCACCCCTATAAAAAATTTCTAAATGCAAAAAGAAACCAATTCGATGAGATTAAGTGTTTCTTTTATGATCTTAATGTTTTCCGAAAAAAAACAAACAACATATGACAAACAATAAGAATTTGTAAAAAACAGAACAATAATATTACATTTTCAGGTGTCTACATATTTAGATATGTAGGTATAAGGTAAAAAAAGAAAACTTATTAACTTCGCAGTCTTAACAACTGAAGGAAAAAAACATGAAATTTTCAGGTACATATTTGTATATGTAGGTTAGAGTGACCAAAAAATTTTTTTTTTTTAATTTTTAAGGAAAGTACTCGAGAAATAATTTCGATAATGTTTAAAAATAAGTTCCTGAAAATTTTATTGAAAAATATTAACGTTTAGAGGTCGCTCCAACTCGTTTTTTACATATCCCCGTACCATTTTCCTATGGCAACTTTAAAAACGGAACTTTAAGTTATTTTTCATACAATAACGGTTATTGGTTTTCGAGATAATAGCTAATAGATAATTAATATATAAGATAATAGATAATTAATATAAAAAAAAAATATTTCAGAAATTCCATTTTTAAGAGGTCATTTAAAAAGAACGGAACTTACCAGCCAAAATATTTGTAAGCAGTTCAATTCAAAACCGTGTCGTAATAGACCTTGAAATGTATAAACTATGACCCAAAAACGAAAGAACTAATTTTCGAAAAGGTTATACGAGCCCAAACCACTATTAATTCGTACAGCAAGCACTTTTATGCCAATGTAACATGTAAGGGTACATATTTTATTAAATAATATTGACAACACTATTAAATTTATACTTTTCTGAAAGTTTGTTTTATTATCTTTCATTTCATAAACAAATATGTGCACATATCATGATAAAAAGTTTTGAAAACAGAAATTAACGGAAAGTCCATTTATTTTGATAACAAAAATTTGACCACTATTAATTCGTACAGTGGAACATTTTCTAATTTAATACTGTGTAACGCCCCCTTTGCTTTTTAAAACAGCTTCTAATCGCTTTGGTATTGTATCTATCAATTTTTTACGCTCTTCAGGCGTTAAAGAGTCCCAAATTTTCTGAATTTTGGCTTTTAATCCGCTAAGAGTGCGTTGTGGGTCATTTCGTAACTTCCTTTTCATGAGTGCCCACACGTTTTCGATTGGGTTAAAGTCCGGGCTAGATGATGGCTAGTCCAGAACACTAATACCATTTTTTTGTAGCCATTTTTTTGTTTTTTTGGCTGTATGGGATGATGCACCGTCTTGTTGAAATACATATTTGCCACAGTCAGCTAGCTTTGGTACTGACGGAATGAGATGTTCTTCCAATATATTAATATATTTTTCTGCATTAACTGTTCCCTTAATAAAGTGGTGTCGGTCACCCTTTGAGGACATACATCCCCACACCATAATGCTAGCTGGAAACTTTACAGTACGCTTTAAGCAGTCTTTATGATATGCCTCTGTGCTTTTCCGAATCACCCTTTTTCTGGCATCACCGACGCAGACGTCAAACTTCGATTCGTCGCTAAATATAATGGTGTCCCATTGCCTTTGTACCCAAGAACGTCTTTCTTTTGCCCATAATAAACGTTTTTTCATTTGAAGTACAGTAAGTAAGGGCTTTTCTTTGGCCTAAAAAATTAAATTTTCAATAAATGTTTTTCGTATCACCAGTAGTAGAGTGTTAAACTTACTTTATAAACACCATAACCTATATCTTTCATTTGCCGACGCGTCCATTCACGTTTAATGGTTTTTCCAATTCTTTCTGACCACTCTGAAGCTATGTCTCTAATAGTGCCTCGACGATTTTTTTTAAGTATAACTTCTAAAGCTCTTTTGTCGCGAATCGTTATTTTAGAGACCCGGCCTCTGTTTGCAACGTTATTGCTACAATTCTCATTTTTTTTTTTGTATTTTTGAACAATACTTGATACTGTTGATCTGGGAAGCTTTAATTCAACCGATATTTCGCTATAGCTTTTTCCCGATTTGACTTTGTCAATAATTAATAATCGAATTTCTTCACAAACTGGCTTACCACGGGCCATCGTTGAACAATTAATCACAAATAAAAAGAAACAACACAAAAAAAATCGTGTTATTGTTCAATTGCATTTCTTTACTCTAATAAAACGGTAAATTTTCATTATTTGTTTACATTTTAATTTTCAGAGTTGTTTTTAGCTGAATTTATACACTGTACGAATTAATAGTGGTCAAATTTTTGTTATCAAAATAAATGGACTTTCCGTTAATTTCTGTTTTCAAAACTTTTTATCATGATATGTGCACATATTTGTTTATGAAATGAAAGATAATAAAACAAACTTTCAGAAAAGTATAAATTTAATAGTGTTGTCAATATTATTTAATAAAATATGTACCCTTACATGTTACATTGGCATAAAAGTGCTTGCTGTACGAATTAATAGTGGTTTGGGCTCGTATACGCTAATCGAACAGGAACGCAGACCAAATTCTTTATTACATCCTCTAGTTTTTGGTTTATTTTATTTTTACCTGAATTCAATTTTTAATATATTGATTCATATAAACAGAGTATTGATAGAGTGCTTTTTTTTAATACAGAACAATATGAACTTTCTGAAGATGAATTATGTGCTCTTCGTAGTTTAAACGTATTCGTCGTCAAAGTATGCCTGAAACATTGGTTCACTTGCGAACTTCCAACTCATGCTCCATTAAATGATTTGACGTTGTTAGAAGAAATTGATGACTACAACCAAATTCATTCTTCGATTTCTGAAAGAACTTTTAAAACATTTTCTGGCCATTTGTGGTACTTAAGGCACAGTTTAAATTTTTTTTTTTTTTTTGATAAATTTTCAAATTTAATTTTATTATTTTCAAAAACATCATAAGAATGTGTAAATTCAAACGGCTTTTCAGAATAAAATTCAACGCCGTTTAAGACATACACCTTGTTGCAGTTCTATCAGACAGCTTGATATTGGCTCTCATTTAAACTTTAAACGCGTTTTTCTCGAAATTACATTTTTTGAAACGGCTTGCACTCTAACTCGAAAAGTATGTGTCCGATTAACTTAAATCTTTTTCATTTTGTAAAATAATTGAATACGCAGTGCGTGAACCAACAAAATCAAATAAAAAACATTTTGTTTTGCTTTTTATTTCATTTATAACTAGCAAATACCCGCTGCTTCGCCGGCGATAAAAATATTAAATATCATTAAAAACTTTAAATCTTAAAATTTAACAGCCGTATTCATATTGAAGTGGGAAGAGTGTAAATAATGGTTTGTGTATTAGATAAATTCAGTGACTTGTTATTTATTTGTCGCAATTTCGTCAAGATTTTGATATTTAAAAATCAATAGTTTTTCTAAGCCATCTGCACTGAAATAATTGTCATTTTTATTATTTTTTTTTTTTTATAAATATTTTGAAATCTTTGACAAATTTTCTTGTTTTTATTTTTTTTTTTTTTTGGAAATTTTTTATATATTTTGAATTTTCTTGACATATTTTCCAAATGTTTGAAATATTTTGAAGAATTTTAATTATTTTTGACAATATTTGTGCTCAAATGAGAGAAAATAATTTAAAACCTGCTTTATGAGAGGTGTGTTATAAACCTTAAAAAAAAATTTTTTAATTTCAACCACTTTTTGACATTTTGTTTGTTTTTGATACATTTTGAAATAATTTGATACATTTTTGACAATATTTTTTGTGCTTAGATGAGAACAAACAAATTTTTAAAATGCTTTATCGAGGGTTTATTGAAGGTTTCAACCATTTTTAAAATTCTCTTATTTATCAAGCATTTAAAAGAGCTTTTGAAAGCTGTTGAAACGTTCAACATGAAAAATGTTCAGAGGATCAGAGGATCATAATTTTTTATGAATACAGCCGTTTGAATTTCGGTAAAATTGTATATTTGTGTTGGAGCGACTTAGTAGTTCCATCCGAATAAAGTAACCAGCTAACTAATGTAATAAAAAATAACTAAAGTAATAAACTTTCTGTATCTTCCTGATCATTTTTTTTCATGCATTGGTTCACTTTTCCTAGCGCTGTGACTATTGGGGTACTCACAGTTTGTTTTCTCTGGTATGTTAACTATGCCGTCTGTTAACTCTAAAACATTTTGCCATGTGGTAACTATTTTTGATTTTGTTTTGCATGTAAAAAAGAGATAACACAAACTGGTAAAATTGCCTTGCTTTCCAACATGTTTGTTTTTCGTAGCAAACTGGCATTTCTGAAAGGTATTTTTATTTTATTGAAAAATCAATAAATCAAAGAAAGCTTCTCTTGTTATTTTTATTTTATTGAAAAATCAATAAATCAAAGAAAGCTCTTGTTATTTTTATTTTATTGAAAAATCAATAAATCAAAGAAAGCTTCTCTTGTTATTTTTATTTTATTGAAAAATCAATAAATTAAAGAAAGCTTCTCTTTTCAAAAGGCGTGTCAATTTTAGAATGAACTACGTGTAGGGGTTCTCACAATTTGATTGAAGTATCGTTTAAGTTACTATATATCAACTTAAGAAGGGATCTGTAAATACCCTATATATAAAAATCTCGTTTATACGTAAAAATATCAGCTCAGAGGTAAGAAAAATATATGACGGCGTTAGAGAATTGTTATTTTAAAATAAAATATATCTTTCGTTTAAGCTGATAAATTTCATAAAAACATTTCAACAAAACATCGACACGACATAGTGTCTGCAGAGAGGTGGCGGCCGTACAGAAAAATTATTTTAATTCAAATAATTTTCTGTCGCTGCTGGGGTTCGAACCTGGGTCTCCAAAGTTCGTTGACATAGCGGCCACACACTTTAACCAACTACGCCACGGTCGCCACGATAAAACAAATTAGAAAAAATTAAAATAAAAAGATTTCGACATAGTAAGATAAGCGCCGACTTTAAAGCATTTATGTACATAAAGCAATTAATATATTGATGATAATAAAACAAACTAGAAAAAATGAAAATAATAAGATTTGCAATATTATAATACATATAAATAGCTTTTAAAATATGAGCAAGAAATGAATGGGAAAAGTTATTTAAAATTATTTTTTACTTTGTAGTGATTTTGAAGTCGGTTTTTTTTTGTTAAAAAGTTTTTATTTCTTACATTCAAAAAGGTGGCAGCATTGGTACCGCACTCAATACATGTTGCTGTCTTTTTTTTCTTTTTTGTGGACCTTCCCACCGGGAAAAAAGAATCAATTCTCTTCTCCAATATAGATTCTAGAATTGATTATTTTTAACACCCCATCGGGAAAAAGATGCAATTTTATATAAAAAAAGAATCAATTCTCTTCTCCAGTATAGATTCTAGAATTGATTATTTTTAACATGCTGATGTCCTACAAAGAATAGTACATTCTTTTCTCGCTTCAAGTGGAATCGCTACAGAATCGTTTTTTTTCACTTTTTAAATAGATTCTTTTCATATATGTAATCATGGTTGAATAAATTAGGTTGTCTCGTGGCTGATCGTACTCTCTTCTCAGTACACATAATTGTCAAAATCAATGAAAAGTAACAACAACAACTTCATCGGCTTTGCATGTTATCAATTTACGCATTCAGATTTTGTATGAGTTGTCAACTTCGATGCGACATTTATTGGAACTCGCTCTCACCCATGCTACAACCTTATTTATTAAACCATGTATGTAATACTTCAATATTGGCAGCAAACTAAATTTTTAATGAGTTTAAACTACGAAATCAAAGAGAGATAGATTTCTCTACCGTACCTACCGTGCGGTACCTACGTACCGCATAAATCATAGGTACGCACCATTATAAAACAATTATAAGACAAACGCGTGAAATATGATAAAAATTTAAAAAGAAAAATTCAAGCAAACAAAATTTAAACCATAAAAATTGAAACAACAGAAATTTTAAATGAAAGCACTGCTCCTGAGTTTTTTTGTTTCGAGTACAAAAAAAAAACCAAAAATAAATAAATAACTGGTCATTTTAGCCATTGAAAGGACTTTGACCTAGCTTCTTATGATCAATTGTGTTGTGCGTGTTATTAAGTTTGTATACAATTGACCGAGAATGGACCTACAGGTTTAACGCCGACTCCGAACGGCGATGAACGGAATGTTGTTATTCTCAATTTGCTTTACATGGCATTTTGATTACTCTCTGAGGTTTGCCATTGTCTGCAGAGAGGTGGCGGCCGTACAGAAAAATCATTTTAATTCAAATAATTATTTGTCGCTGCTGGGATTAGAACCCGGGTCTCCAGGTTCGTTGACATAGAGGCCACGAACTTTTAACCAACTACGCCACGGACGCCACAATTTCGGGTACATTCACAGTACAGTGTACTGCCAATATAGAAGTATGACATATATGATTATTTTAAATAAAATGTATTAACTTTCGGATATAAGAAAACAAATCAAAACAGACTGATGCTTTTCTCACTTATACCAGAATTTGTTTTAGAATCAGTTCGTTTTTCACTTATCAAAAAAGCAAGCAAGGAATCTAAAAACATTTTATATATTAGAAATAATTATATGGGTTGTAATCGATTATGGCTGGAATAAAAACGAATCAGTAAACTTTTGCTTGATAGATTCCAATTCATAGGTTTTGTTATAAATGTATATGTTCTTTGGAATACATTCTAAAATGTAAGCAAAAGAATTCATTCTAATTACGATTTTTGTTTCTAGAATCCATTTTCATTTTGCCGGTGGGACGCTGACGTCCTACAAATAGTAGTACATTCTTTTCTCGCTTCCATATGAATAGCTACAGAAATCGATTCTTTTATTCACTTTTTAAATGCATTCTTTTAAATAAAAAGTATTCATTTTCGGAAATGAGAAAACAAATCAAAACAGACTGATGCTTTTCTCACTTATGCCAAAATTTGTTTGGTTGATATATTCGTTGATATATTGGTTGATATAAACTTTTGATTGATATATTCCAATTCATATGTTTTGCTTTAATTTATATATTCTTTGGAATACGTTCTAAAATGTAAGCAAAAGAATCTATTCCATTTACGATTTTTTTTTTTTGAATCAATTCTCATTTTCCCGCTGGGTTGTTGACTTTTATATATGATGCTCAAAAAGAGTTTGAAAATAGAGCTTTTGTCTCACAGCGATTTTGGCATATTGTTCTATCTCATATATTCGTCAACATTAGAGTGCTGATATATTGTTATATGAGCGAGAAAATATATAGAGGAAATTAAATTTCAAAATAAAAAAACTCAGGAGCGGTGCTTCCATTGTCAATCATTTTTATTTGAAATTTTGTTGTTTGAATTTTTTGATTAAAATTTTGTTTGTTTAAATCTAATCATATTTCAGGCGTAATTATAATTATTTTATAATGGTGCGTACCTATGATTTAGGAAAAACAAATATGATTTGTTTTCTTATATGTTTGGGGCAAACGTTTTCATAACAACCGCCCCTGTGACGATATGACTTTTTATTTTTTGTGTAGTAATTTTCATATATTTAAATATACTAACACAAACAGCAACATCTTATGTTGTTATGGCTGTCTCTCTTCGATTTCAGAGTTGGAATATAGAAGTATTACATATACATATTTTCTACCTTATTAGCTGTGGGCACCAAGAATGATAGAAATACAGATTACGACGTCCCGCTCAGAAAATTTAAATGTTCTGCGCATGTAGGACAAATGACGTCACGCGAACTGTGTTCCTATTGGCTAATAATTTCTAGCTGTCAAACTACAAATGTTTGTGTAAACATAACAGTGGGACAATTTATTGTTTTTCTCTTCAAATTATTTTATAGTAAAATAAGAATAAAAAATTTTTAAAATTACGTTGTAATTTTATTGAACTTCCTCTTTCGTGTGTTGGTATTTTGATAAATTTCTGCATTTAGTGACCTTATTTTAAAATACATTCTGCATCTAAAATAAAGTTTTTTTCACGTTTTCATTTGCTTCAATATCTTTTGCTTCTGAAAAATGCTTTTGCAAATATCCGCTTGTGAGCAATAGCTTTTCTCCATTTAATTTCGTAAAAATTGCATTGCATGATTTGAGTGTTTCCATTAATGAATTTGATGGCTTTCTTAACCCACCTTCACTTAGGTGGTTCACCCATGAATAGGTGGAGCCCCTAGAAGATTAACCCCAAGAGCGGGGTTTTCAGTTTTTAATTTTTGGCAAATATAGCCCGCTTAATTCTCCAAACCGTCATACTCCAGGTTTTCCAACTCGTTCACATTATTTTCTTTTTGTAAAATGTCTACTTCGATGCTCGGATTAACACTCCTTGGTATAGAACCTGAAAAATAAAAAAGAGAAGGTAAACACTGTATTATTTAAATTGTAAATTTTGGTGATTTGGCTTAGGTGTGAACGTAATATATGATCAATTGTGCGTGTTATAAAATGTTTGCACACAAATTGATCGAAAACTGGACCTACTAGTTTTATGCCGACTCCGAACGGCTAATGTGCATGTTCTCAAGAAGCTTTACATGGCATTACTTACTCTCTGAGGTTTGCCATTGTCTGCAGAGAGGTGACGGCCAAACAAAAAAATTAATTCAATCAAAAAACTTTTTGTGTCAGATGGAAATTGAACCAGGGTTCTTTGGCTTATGGGTCATGAACTCTACCCACAGCGCCACGACCGCCACCATGCAATGAACTGCTAAAATCAAAAAAGTTGTAACTTACCCATTTCAAATTTCAAATTTCTTTGAAAATCCTCCTGATTGAAACACAAAAAACAAATTCTCTCATTTTGAGCATTTACGGCATTCGTTCGTTTGCAAAACGTTACCCAAAGCTTCCTTTGCACGGCATCCTTTGGAAAACTGTAAAAGTGTACAGGTTTTCTACCAACTATTGCAAAAAATATATACATTTCCTCACTTGATTTTTTACTGTTGCTTTGCGTGCATTTGCCCACTGCACACCTCATGTTTACGTTTTTGTTGCTGATATTTTTTCGGTTTTTCTTTGTGCAGCAACTTTCACTAACACTTCACTGACACTTCACTGACACTCACTGAACGTTTTTAATAATTTTAATATTGTTTTATTATTGTTTTGTATTAAATATAACGCGTAATTTATTATTAAAACCAAAATCCGATTTCAAATTTATTCGTGACTGTCAAAGTAATTTCAGTTGTAGGGTTGCCAGTTCTCACAGAATATATTTACATTTTATATATTTTTGTGCACAAAGTGAAAATTTTTGCGTATGAAGCAATTTTTATTTATAAGAATTAAACTAAATTAGCAATCATAAGTATTGTATGCATACTTAGCAATGATTTCGTATAAAATTCAATTGATTTGCTATATAAAATTTTTTCTTAGTAAATTACTTAGGGATACGTATAGTTGGCAACCCTTAGAATGGACAAACTACGTCATCTAAGGGGAAATCATGCGCATGTCGTAATCTTTGTTTCTATCATTCTTGGTGGGCACAACCTTTTTTTGAGATGCACAGAGCCTTAATGAGAAAATTTTTTTCTCTCTGAGAATAAGAATAAAGAAATTGTATGGTTATTCTCTTCGAATTTTAAGTAATTATTTAAACAATGGTTATGAAATTTATACATCCCATGTCCCAACTGGGCACCATAGCTATCCTAAAGAAAAAGAATTTTTGAAATAGCGCCTGCCATTCTCAAGCTTTTCGCAGCCGAACATACGTGAGTACTCTTTTATATAATAGTATAGATATAGATGTCCAATTTCGTGTATGAAAAATGGAATTTTGTTTATTTTAAGCGGCGTTTTTTATTTATTTTTTTTTTAATTTTACACTTTTTGTTGGTTCACGCACAAGACAAAACTGTTATAAAATTTGGTTTTTTGTTTTTTTTTTCTTGCAAGCCGCAAGAGGCCTCTTGTTCGCGACCTCAACTTTTACGTAAATATGGCTGCAAAAAAAAAAAAAATTGTTAATCTAGGACTGAAATAAAAACAAAAAAAAAATTGTTTTGATATTTAATAAAATAAAAAAAAAAATAGAGGCATTCAAACAAGCCCGTTTTCTTACTCAAAAAATTGAAACTGGGCATTAAATGAGGTATTAATTGCATTGGCTTTTTTTGACCCTCGTATTTGCGAAAATGAAAATGGAGTAATGGTTCAAAGTTTAAGCCGGCAAAGTGCTTATGTAGAAATATTAAGGGATAACATTAAAGATATTAAACTACATAATTTAACACGTCCAAAAACAATTGATTTTTTTCAAGTTAACCAATATGTCTTCAGAATTTCTTGACAAAGATCCTTCCCTTTGGAAAGATGATATAAGCTATAGGGTGGGTCGCTAAAAAAAATGTTCGATAAACTCGGTCTAAAATGAACCTTGGGTCATTATTTTACCCTCCACAAAACGATTTAATTAAAGGCACTCTATCAATACTCTGTTTATATTAATCAATATACTAAAAATTGAATTCAGGTTAAAATAAAATATACCAAAAAAAAAAGAGGATGTAATATAGAGTTTGTTGGTATCTGCGTTCCTGTTCGATTAGCGTATATAACCTTTTCGAAAATTAGTTCTTTCGTTTTTGGGTCATAGTTTATACATTTCAAGGTCTATTACTACACGGTTTTGAATATTTTTATTAGAAAATAAAAGCAAACAAAACTGCTTACAAATATTTTGGCTGGTAAGTTCCGTTCTTTTTAAATGACGGCTGACTTCATAAACGCAAGTTGCAATGCAACACTGCAAAGTCAAATGTTATAAACATCCACACTTTATTTTTGACAATGTAGTGTGTTCACTAATGCATCGCAACCCTTTGCGATGCGCATCAGATGTCATTTCGGCGCATCATTTCATTTTATGATGCAACATGGATGTCTCACAAACAAAACAAGTATATTTATACATTATTAAATTGATTAAATTAGAAATTTATAAAATATTTGATTTTATTAATGCATGAATTATTTACCATTCTATTTAAAGTAATAATAAATGGACACACGAAAGGAAGTTCTTGCTAATAAGCACAAGATTGCGCTTTGAAAGTGACTTTACCGCCAACAAAAAGAAAAGGAACACAATCTGGGAAAAAATTTTGCTGGAGATAAAAGAAATTGATGGCACGTTTCCTTTCACAAGGGACGAAATAAGTAGATGATTTTTGAATATAATGGTCACTTACAAACGCATCAAAGATGTACTTTCTGCCAGTTGCACAAAATTTAAAAGCTAAAATATAAAAAGCATGGAATATGTTATATATTCCATTTTATTTATTTATACAAACAGTTGGCGCTAAGGTACAAACATTGCATGGTGGTGTTCACAAACGCCTTCAAATGCACTGCATCATTTGACAAAGTAGTGATGTAAGGCAACATTGCTTTGCATTAGTTGCGCAATGCTTTGCAATGTTGCATTGCAACTTGCGTTTATGAAGTCAGCCGACCTCTTAGAAATGGAATTTCTGAAATATTTTTTTTTTATATTAATTCGATATTATCTCGAAAACCAATAACCGAAACCAAAAATTAATGTCAATATCGAGTTTAATCAATCATTAAACATAAATAATAACCTTTAAAATAAGTTATTGTATGCAAAATAACTTAAAGTTCCGTTTTTAAAGTTGCCATAGGAAAATGGTACGGGGAAATGTAAAAAACGAGTTGGAGCGACCTCTAAACGTTAATATTTTTCAATAAAATTTTCAGGAACTTATTTTTAAACATTATCGAAATTATTTCTCGAGTACTTTCCTTAAAAACTAAAAAAAGCATATTTTTCTGGTCACTCTAATGTAGGTATAAGGTTAAACAAAGTAATCTTATAAATGGTGTTGTCTTAAAAACTAACTTTTCTTACTTTAATACCTGCAAAATTTGAAATAACCTCATCGAAATCAATATTACTTGCAAGCTCGTTTTCAATGGGTAAAACAGCAAGATCGGAAAGCCTTGCCTGTCCCATGGAAGACCTTAAAAAAAACTCCTTTCGCATGAAGCTTCTGATAAACAAATGTTAGAAATAATTTCAATGCGACAAAATGGGACACACATTTTTTAACGTAATGTATTTGTACCTTTTTCTTTCTGTTTGAGAAATTAAAAAAATATCGAAATGGTGTCACCCCTATAGTTGTGGTACCCGGGGCGGAACGCCCCTCCCCCTAGGAACGCCTCTGGTTCCTATTAAACATACAGTAATAAATGAAAAAACATAATATTCACTATACCTTAGGCTATTATCTAACATTTCAGAAAAATTAATTGGGATGTTACTTAATTTTATAAAAAAAGTTAAAGTTTCCAAAAGAAACCTAATTTTTGTTAAATTTGAAAAGAAAATTTTAATAGAAAGAAGCTAGTGGCAGACCTATTTTTTTGGTATTAGGTACGCCTTAGTAAGAACTTAAAATATAAATTATTTAAAGTGACTAGATCATAAACTTTTTGGGTTACATCGCTTTGAAAAATAAGTCAAGTATCTCCAATGGGCACGGGTGAAAAATTTGAAATTAATGTTAAATAAACTACGTAATAAGAGGATTCTGATGATATAAGAATGAAAGTGGGTTTTATGGTTCATTTAAAAGATATAGCATTTTAAAATTTTTTTTTTTAAATAATTTATTTGCAATCTATTTTGTGTTAAATATTAAGCAAATTATTTAAAGAGTTTAAGATATAACAGGAATTGCAAAACTTCAGTAAGCATTACAATATATGTTCACTGCAAGTTTATTAACAATTTAGGTATAAACAAGGAAAAGTCTTATGTTTAATTTAGTTTTTAAGAGTATAAGTTAAAGTAAGTTATTTTCTAAATGGTAGATCAAGTGGGTGGAATCTTTTAAGTCTTTGTACTTCATGAGTGTCATCGAGAAGTGAGATAGCCAGTGGATTATTATTATCACTTAGCCTCTGCAAGTATCTTTCGCTGAAATTTGTGATCTAGTTCTTTACTTTCGGTATGGCAAAGTCTCTTTTTATAGATATATTTGTAACAAACCAGGGTGCATTTGTTATAAGTCGCAGTGTTTTTTAAAATTTGTCCATTTTTTTACATGAGGTATGAGTATTAGATGTGTTCTTTTTTCCAAAAGTATTCCAGAACCTCCCTGCAAGGCCAGATTCTGAATTCTGCATGTAATATAAGTATGTGACGCGAAAAAAAATCCTGAAAATTCGCAAACTGGATTGGCGCCGCCAAAAAACGTAAATTTGAAGAAGTATAAAATGGATGTTTCTAATCGAGTTCCCTATTTAAATTTAAGTTCTACAAAAACTTTTGACTATAATGTATCCTAATGTAAAATCGTCCGCTGAACTCAAATATGCCATTAAATTCTTAAAAAAATTAGTCCTTGACCCAAAATTGGCCTACTTTATTAAGAATTTCCTAATTTTTTCTTCGATTTTGAAAAAGAAGCTTTACCTTCGCCGAGGTCGCAGCAACCTCTCAAATTAAAATGCTGCATTATTGTTGTTATTCAAATGGGGCCATTTTTATGGCAGAAAAACGATTTTTTTGTTGAGCTGACTTTTGGGAAAAGTTTATTTCTTATAAAATTTTCTTCCCTTTGTTTTTCTGCAAATTTAAAATTATGTCATTCTTTGTTATGTTCAGAAGCGCAACCAAAGGGGGTTTTGGGGTTTAACCCCCCCCCCAAATTATTGTCACAAAAAGAAAAACATGATAAGTAATATCAAAAGCGCGAAGAACCCAAATTTAAATTTCATATCGATTGCGGTTGAAGCATAACACTTCGCGACAGACATAGTCGCGGTGTATTAATCAAGTATTTGGTTATTCATATATTTTATACAAATTTCTTCAAACTCGAAACATTGATTTGACACAAGCAGTCGATTTAGCCAATATGATGAAATAGAATTAAAAAAATTGTATATAAATGCTGAAAAATAAGCAGAAACCAATGGCTTCATTTTGAAGAGACCAAAAGTTGCATCTTTCCACTCTGACGCACAATGTGTTGAATCGTATTATCGCATATCGATTTACATACCTTTCTTGGATACATATATCACAAGCCCGCGTGACACATTTTTAAAACATAGAGACATTCTAATTGGATTTCAATCACATTTTTCTGATGCAAACAAATCGCTTAATGTTGAAGCTTTAGGCGCTTTTGAAAAACTAATCGCATTGTATAAAGATGATTTGGAAGGAGATTTTGATGACCTAAAAAATGAGCAGAATGTTTGGTATAAAATAAGTAATAAAAAATATTATGATGGGAAAAACACAGTTTTTCAAGCCATACAACAGTGCAATAAGGATATATTTCCAAATATATATATAATTTACTTATTATCCTTGCAACTCTTCCAGAAACTTCATGTGAAAACTAACGAACATTTTCAGTACTTCGCCGACTCAAAACCTATTTAAGAGGCACGATGTTGCAAGATTATTCTTAATCGCCTTAATCCTGTAACTAAAGTCTTTTTAATGTAAAAATAATAAATAAAATTTGTTCTATTCTAATAAATAACTATTTATAAAAATTTTATCATTATGGGGGCATAGGGGTTACAAATTTAAAAAAAAATATTTTTTCGGGAATTTTTTTTCATAGAAGGAAAAAGATATCGTTCTCAAATTTTGCACACATATTTATTAACATTTAAAGAATACAAAAAAATTTTTGAAGCAGTTTTTGACGTAATTTGGTTTTTTAAAATAATGGCAAAAATATGACGGTGTGCAGGATATCACCAGTCTGGAATATCTGAGGAAAAATTTAAAAAAAATCAAATAATCGCCTGAACTAGGATAATTTTTTCCTCAAAAAAAAACAAAATGGCGGCCATTTAAAAAAAATCTATTTTCGAGGTTACAAAATCGGTCCTTTTTTTAAATTTGTAACCTATAATCCCCCTTATGTTTGCTGGCATTGTGATAGAATTAACGTTTTGAGTGCAATATTTGGACTCATTACACCATAGCCGCTATAGTTACATACATTTTCTTTTATATACATATAGTTATAAAACCCCCCCCAAAACAAATTCCTGGTTGCGCGTCTGGCTATGTTATATGGTAGAGGAACACCAAAAACTTTAACCATATAACATAACAAAGAATGACATCATTTCAAATTTGCAGAAAAAAAATTTGCTTAAAAGTCGGCTCCACATGAAAATTATTTCCCTCTACTTCAGATTAACTTCAGTAAGTTTTCTCAGTGGCGGACCTAGGATTCGCCGGAGGGGCGCTGAAACTACAGTTTTGTATGCCAAGGGGGGACTAAACGTCTTTTTGGACTTTTTTTCCCATTTCTGCCCGTATGTAGATCCGCCACTGTGTTTTCTGCATATTTGCAATGATGTCGGATAATGACGATGAACAAATTTATGTTTTTAAAGTTATTGTAAATATGCAGAAAACAAAGGGAAGAAAATTCTATACAGAAATTAACTTTTCCCAAAAGTCAGCTCAACAAAAAAATCGTTTTTCTGCCTTAAAAATGGCCCGATTTGAATAATTTTTTATTATTCCTAAACTCCATAAAAAGGCCAACAATAATGCAGCCTTTTAATTTGAGAGTTTGCTGCGACCTCGGCGAAGGTAAAGCTTCTTTTTCAAAATCGAAAGAAAAAATGAGGAAATTCTTAATAAAGTAGGCCAATTTTGGATCAAGGACTAATTTTTTCTAGTATTTGATGGCATATTTGAGTTCAGCGGACGATTTTACATTAGGATACATTATAGTCAAAAGTTTTTGTAGAACTTCAATTTAAATAGGGAACTCGATTTGAAACATCCATTTTATACTTCTTCAAATTTACGTTTTTTGGCGGCGCCAATTCAGTTTGCGAATTTTCTGGATTTTTTTCGCGTCACATACTTATATTACGTCTAGAATTCAGAATTTGGCCTTGCAGGGAGGTTCTGAAATACTTTTGGAAAAAAAACCCATCTAATACTCATTCCTCATGTAATAAAATGGACAAATTTTAAACGGCTATATCTTTTAAATGAACCATAAAAACCACTTTCATTCTTATGTCAGCACAATCCTCTTATTACGTAGTTTATTTAACAATAATTTCAAATTTTTTCACCCGTGCCCATTGGAGATACTTGACCCCAAAGTTGAGGCAAATTTGAGATTTCTTATTTTTCAAAGCGATGTAACCCAAAAGCGTGGTTCTCATTTCCGATTTGGTTCCTTATGGGAGTTACGAACGGAGTGACAAAGCTAATGTACCCCAGATGCAGTATGCGTGGGGTTATATATATATGACGGATACTAAATAATATTAACGTAAATATAGGTACCTATAGTAAAGAATAGAATTGTGGAATGTTCTGCAATCGGCACATAGCTTAAACGAGCTATATCTATTTGCTTTTCAGTAGCTTCCGTTACTACTTGCTTTTCATTTATTTCATTGGCCAAGGCTTTTGAAGAACTTAAAACTTGCACCGCAGTTTCATCCTCCAGTATATTACCCTCTGAAGACAATACTTCCAAGATCTTATCTTCGGTTTCTTTGAGGGTACGTTTATTCTCAGCACCCTGCAAAATCAACTCATTCTTCTCCGCTTCCAGATCGGGTCGTTCCCTAGCAACAGTTATGCCCAACAGCTGATCCTGTAAACCGTGGGTAGTTATCATGAAGTTCAGAAGTGTTACTTTAACGGCAACTTCCGGAAGGTAATGTGGATTGCGTAATTTTGTGGCAATGTAGAACCTTTGAAATGAGAGCATATTTTGATAAGTTATTTGTTATTTGATAAATGAATTCAATTTTTTTACCGAAAACTGTTATTATATTCAATAATAGAGTCACCCAATTTGATACACATGGTTCCACCTTGCTTAAACAATTGCTTCAAGAGTACTGACTCGAGTAAAGGATCGAGCTCTTCACCGACATTCTCAAGTAATACTGGTAAACCAAATTGAATTGCATTTTCAAGGACTCGCGTGTAATCCGATTGATTAAGGCGTACAGTACGGAGCTTGTTGTTCTTTTCCATATTTTTAATCCATTTATTGGCTTGACCCTGTGGATCTATCATAAGTGGCCAACGGCGGGAGTTTCTTGAAAATAGAATAAAATTTATTTTTTAAACTCTACTAAGTCAGGTTTTCTGTTGAGCTAAGTCAAAAAAAAAGAGAGGCTAGTGTTTGGGGTCTGTCTCAAGTTCTGTACCTGGGTAATTAATATTTTATTTTTTGTAATCTTTGTACGCCTCGTTTTGTGATTTGCTTAAGTGAAATATCAAGATCGACGCTTTTCCCCACACCGTTTTCTTAGAATTGATGTTGCTTTTTGCTTGCGTCTATTACAACAAGAAAATGTAATATTAAAAATATTTCTTTATCCGTCGGGGGCATTGAACTCATAACCCCATCGACTGATATTTCTATACACCACCCACCAATCCAAAAATCTTTGTTATGCAAAGTTTTTGATTCAATATTAAGTATTAACTGTAGCTTTGTTGCAGCAGAACACAATTATCTATTTAAAGGATTGTGTATTGGTTATCCTACATTATGGATTGTGTATTGGCTATAAAAATGTTGCTTATACTTACTACACGATGTCATCAGCTTCGTTCAGTAGGTTTTTTGTTTTGTTTTTTTTTTATGTGAACGCGTGGTTTTTTTTATTAGAGCGTGGAGGAAACATTAACAATTGACCACAAGTCCGTTCACAAGTGCGTTTCTTAAGTGAAAAAATATAATTATGAAATATAATAAATTTTAATGGTGTGAATATTAAAGACTGTTTTTTATGTTAGCCGCGTATAGCAACGGGAGTAAAACTGATATATTCCTAATGAAACGGAAATGAAAAACATTCGCCGCAATGGAGCATGTCTTTGATATTCAAATCAAAAACATCAACTTTAAAAGAAAAGACAAACACTGACTGCTGCTTAGTGTACAGAGTTGTACTGTACAACATTTTATAGTATGTTTCAAACTTTTGTGCAGTAATTTCAAATCAAATCACGAATCGAAACGAGTACTGTACATTAAGCCGTATCGCTCCATATGAAAAAAAAATAAAATCTAAATGTTATCGCCTTAACATATATCCACTGTTATGTCGAGAAAATTACGGGAATACAAACTTTTTTTTTTGTGGGCGTGACAAAAACAGCGGAATCGTTTTTTGTCTATAACTATGTTTGTAGTCCGATTTTAAAGTTTTATATATCGTTGAAAAGGTCATTGGTGATGCAGAATAAAAGCTCTTAAGAAATTATTTAACACTTGCGAAAAAAATAATAAATATAAACATTTGCGAAAGTTTTATTTAAAACCAAAGAAGTTATGTTGGTTTTAAATTTCAGCACATATGAGCAGTGTTGCCAGTCTAGCCTTTTTGAGGCTAGATCTAGCCTTTTTTACTGTCGTCTAGCCTCGAAAAATACCATCTAGCCTCTAGCCTCTTTTTTAGCCTTTTTTTGTTTCGTTCTAGCCTTTTTCGATATATTGCTTAAGATGTATGGACCAGAGATCAGCATGAATGCATCCATTTGTTGTTTCAAGTTCCATTAATTTTTCAACTCCCTGCAATTCCAGACAGGGAAACAAGGAAACAAGTTTGCGCGAATCATAGGCAGCAAGAGTTAAGTCGCCAAATGTAGAAAAATGGAAATGTACACGCAAAGAAAAAAAACGTTTATCGCCAGTTTGTCGCAAACGAACTTCGTTTGTCGTGCTTGAAATCGTTATTTGCAAACGTTTCAACAGTTGTCATAATAACAGTTCAGTTGCGAGAAACGCGTCATATAGTTGCAGGAAATTAATTTCGTTTGTCATAAACGCGAGTGATTTTTAAATTGCAGTAATTGAAAACTTCGTTTTTCCCAACTGAAAATTTTGTTTATTTTTCCCTTCGTTGTATAAACATAACGCTCATAGTTTAGAGTTACTTTTTGGACAAATTGTTACTATATAAGGAAATTGGTAGTTTGCTTAATACGCGGACGGAGATAGCAACGGATGTACAATCCATAAGAAGACGGACGGACAAAATGAGAAAGATTATTAATAATAATAATGACCGATATAGCTTGCGGTATATATAGATAAGATATATTTTTACGTTGTGACAACTGAATATTCGTTTGCGGCAAATACATCTCGCAAACGAAGTATAGTTGGTGAATTTTTCAGTTGTGGTAAACGAAAAATTTCTTTGCGTGTAGAAACTTGAAATGTAGGGAAAAAGTAATTATTTCTAAAACATATCAAGTTTCTACAAGTAAAGTCAAAACTTGATTTTTTTTTTAAGTTACTTGATTTTCCTTGAATTGAAAGTTTTACTTGGATTGACTTGTTGCAGATCTTTGGTATGGACCCAGTGCAACCCTGTGCTATAAAAATAATATATTTGGCAGTACTTCATAAATGAAACGTTATTTCAGCTGGAAATGGAAAAAACGAATATTCTTTGCAATTCTGGTTTCCATTTACTAGATATTTCAATAAAGTTTCTAAATTCATACAAGAAATGAGTTAGAAAATAGGTGATTCTAATTATGAAACTGAAAGTACTTCCAGCTCCAGCAATGGGGCTTCGTCTGATTAATGGAATTTGAGGAGCCGAGTGCAAGCAAGAAAAATCTGAAAAACTCGAAAAAATACGGTTTTTACTCTTATTATATATTTGAGCTTGAAAGACTGAATTCAATTTTAATCAATTTCAAATTTGTTTTGTTCTTGGTATTGTTTTATATCATATTCATACAGTATGTAAATATATAAATACGTACGTATATTCACAGAGTAAAAAATAATGTAAACAAATCTAGCCTTTTTTAACCATTTTTTAAGCCATCTAGTCTTTTCTAGCCCTTTTTTAAAGCCCATATTATCTTATCCCAAAAATTTCTGGCAACACTGCACAGAGGGAAAAACCTATGGACTGAGTACATAAATTTATGCACGCATGACAGAAATTTCTGCACACAGAAATTTTATATTTTTCCTGTATTGAGTACATGCTAAAATCTGTATTGACTACATTATGCTTTTAAAGATTTTATGTACTCATCACAATATTGTTGTAAATAATTTTGTGCAATGAGTACAGTTCCGATGTACATGGTACATAGATTGTTGACTCATTACATAATAATAGGTCTGTTTCCGTACTTTACACTGTGTAAGATTTGTGTAAAACGTGTGCTTGAGAGTAAAAACGAAATGTGAGAATAGTTGCAAAAGTACGGGAACAGCTTCTAGTAAGTTTCGAGCACAAAACAGCTGATTTTGACTGCAGACGGCAGCAGAAAATTTAAAACACTTTTACTCAAATTATTAAAAGCCATTTTTAATGCAAAACTGAACAATTACTTGATTTTTATTTATTACTTTTTATTTATTGTACGTAAATTTCTTTTCAGGCACACAATTTGTAAGTTTATTTATCGCAAAACTTAAACAATTATGAAATGTAATTTGACATTTGCTTCTTCTTATTGATGCTTATTCTTCTTGATGCTTGTTCTTACTTTACTCGAAGTCTCGAGTTCTAGCACTCTCTGTGCACTTTGTGTGCTCGAGAGAGCGATTTTATGCTTGTTCTTCTTCTCCCATTTCAAGCACAGAAAGTACGGAAACAGAAAATAGCGTCCCACAAGTTACACAGTGTGCGTACGGAAACAGACCTAATATGTATAGCAGTTTTGTGATGAGTACATACAATTCTTTATTGACTACAGCATTGCATTAAAGCGTTATGTAGTCAATACAGATTTCAACAGGTACTCAATGCGAGAAAATCACAAAATTTCAGTGTGTAGAAATTTCTGTCATGAGTATATAAATTTATGTAGTCAGTCCATAGGTTTTTACGTCGGTGTAGTTTAATAAGGTATACACTTGATTAAATCTTTACCAAAGATTTTCTCAGGAGATTTAAATTATTTATAAGTCTTATCTATAAGTTATTTGCCGCATATTCAATGTGGTAGTATTAAAAATGGGTTGGTCCGATCGTTGTTCGAGATGTTGGCAAATGAAAAAGCGAATGATATAAAACATCAAAATCGTATGCTGTTGAGCGAAATCGTATGCAAGTGAGACATGTACTGAGTCCATATTTTATGTATTGACTACAGTTCTTGTAAAACGTTACATAAAATATTGATTGAGTGCACGTTGCTTATATTTATTGAAGTCTGCAATGTATTCAACACATAATGCGCTGTATTGAATACATTTTTTATTAATTTCATAAAGTGAATAAACTTATATGTAACCAGTACACTCTCACTTTACCCAGTACATGCAGCTCTCGTTACGTTCTCATACAAGACGCAATACATAGATTTTACATAGATGTCTATGTAAGGATTACATGACTTTTTCCCTCAGTGTGCATATGAGCACTCTGTCGTCAAAACGAAACATTTTTTTGCGCATTTAAATTATCTTTCGAAAAGAAATAAATATTTTTTTTTCAATTAAAAACAATAAAGAAAAGCTTAATTATTTTTTAAACTTCTTGATTTGAGTTTTATTACTTCACTACAAAAATGTTATTTTTGATTTAAGCTTGACAATATTCACTTAATATGCGTATATGAATAAAATTGAATAAATAACATTTAACCCTTAAATGCACCGTGTATCTTTAAAGATACAACCATTCAAAAAATTCCTACGGCTATATTTTTGGTTGGATTTTTTGCAAATTGGTTTTATATTATTTAGAATATTATAAGTCTTAAATAAAAAAATAGTTTTTACTTCTATTTGTCATACTTTTTAAAAAAATTATGTACAAAGTCAAAAAAAATGTTTGTTTAAATTAAATAAACACTATTTTTAACAGTTTAACTTCTAGGAACAGATAAATAATTTTGATTAGGAAAAAATACTTTCAAAACATTTCCTTTAGTGATTTTAAGTGGTTCGAAAAAATTTCGATCATTTGGCACCTCACTGGGTCACTTTAGTTGGTTGTATCTTTAAAGATACAGTGTGCACTCCCTGCATAATTTGATAATTTTAACTTTTTAAAATAAATTAATTAATAAAAATTTCATAACACATTTCTTTTATTTTGATATATTTTAATAGGGATTTTAGATGTGGGTAAATTCACATTGTATCTTTATAGATACAACCAATTTTATAATAACTTTTTTAAAAAAAAAAATGTTCAAAACTAAAAACGCAGTTTTTATTTTACTCAATTTTACATAAAATATATTTGTTCGGTAAAAATCGGGGCCCTTGTGCATTTAAGGGTTAAAGGGTTAAGAAAAACTAATATAAAACTAGTAAGAAATGATCTTCGACTGGGCCGAAGTTAAAATACCCCCACGGCCGAACCAAAGTATATTCAAAGTCTTAAGCAATCAATAAAATGTTTATCTGTAAAAACGTTTTCGTTATATTTTTAACAGAAAATATTCGCTTTTGTTTTTTGATAAAGTCGCTTTGTATGGGAGGTGGGCGTGATTTTCACTCAATTTGGTTGAATTCCATACACATAGTACACGTTATATATCAAAGTGTATATGCAAAATTTCAAGTCCATACATTAATTTTTGTGGATTTTAGAGAAATTTTACCTTTTTGATAAAGTCACTTTGTATCGGAGGTAGGCGTGGTTTTCATCCGATTTAGTTGAATTTCATACTTAGAGTGTATTTTGTACATCAAAACTCATATGCAAAATTGCAAGTGCATATATTAATTTTTGTTGAATTCTAAGAGATTTTACCGTTTTGATAAAGTCACTTTGTATGGGAGGTAGGCGTGGTTTTCGTCCGATTTGGCTCATTTACGAACTTGACCTTCTTTTTTTAGATAAAAGCTTAAATATTGAATTTCGTGATGATAGCTTTAAAATTACGGCTGTAATCGTGATCACAGACAGACGGACAGACGGACAGACAGACGGACATGGCTAAATCAAATCGGGTGGTGATGCTGATCAAGACTATATATACTTTTCTATACCTACCACGCCTCCTTATCGGCGTTACAAACGGAGTGACAAAATTAATATACCCCCATTTACGTTTTTTAAACGTGGGGGTATAAATATGCTTCTTTACTCAAGTACTCTTAAGATTTAAAATTTCTGGGAGAGCACGCCCATTAAAATGTTAAGAAAATTATAAGTTGTGTGTCTATCACATAAAAACAACAATCTTTCATAACAAAATGGTCTCCACACCATCTAAGGTGTATCATCAGTTAAACTAACTGAACCCTAAAAATGGAAGTGTGGAAAAGGGGAGGAGGCTGGCAACAAAATAACACAACTTCAATATGCTCTGATAGCGGTAAATCGCTGTGATCGAATTTCGAAGATGCACATGAATTAAGGCTATGCCTAAAAGTATGATACGATCTAGGTTAACATTGATACAGGGTGCATCAAAGTAGATAAGAACTTAGTTACAAAATTCAAGCATTCTCTGCCAAAAATAAAATTCCGGGTAACTTTCTCGGCATATTGGCAGTATAAGTAAAACCTAAGTAGATTGAGTGGATCACAGTGTAAAGTCATGCAAAGACTACGGATGAGTTGGTGTAGCGGTCAACGAAACAGTCTGTACAGTCAAGCTGTGTGATTTGCTCTATACAGAGCCGTTGTTGTTGTTGGTAGTTGTTGGTTGTTGCCTTCTTTGTCTTCATGTTGTCTTGTTGTCAACATACTTTCCCTAAAGCTCACATTTGTTTTCAATTTCCTAAGACAGTAAAATAACAGAAAGTATAAAATACTTCAAGGGTAGCAAATCTGTTAAATAGATATAGTAGATAAATAACTGGGATAAAATATACTCTTCGGGTCGAATACAGCATATGCAGAATTTCACCAAGCATATAGTAGAAAAGATTATCATATCTTTAATTCGGTTAAAAACCAATTCTTGAAAAAAAATGTGCTTACCAACTTTGTACAGTCGTTGCTCCCTGCAGACAGTAACAAAACTCAGGAGTAAATAATGTTACGTAAAGCTTCTGTAGAACAAGCACATATGTCGTTCGGAGCACTGTTGCCAGATTGAGGTAAATTTACCTAATTGAGGTAATTTTTGACTCATTTTTTGGGCAGAGGTAAAAAAGGTAATTTTTGACCAAAAGTGGTAAATTTTGCGAAAATAATAATTTTTTTAGACTTGTTCATTTTTCGAGCTATCGACAGTTCTGTTACCTTACTGAACATTCTCCCAAGTAGTTTAATATTCTTGTGATTCATCCTATTTAACAAAAAAATCTGAATTATCCATCTTTAGTTGTTGAACAAAGACCCGTTTTACATTGGTCAATAATTGAAAAAAATTTTTCGAGTATTTTGGTGGCGAATTGGCTGAGAAGGGGGAAAAAATTGACGGTACGCTTGTGTTGTATCGTCAACTTTTTGGGTTCAAAAGAGAACCAATGCAAAAGGGGTAAAAGCAACAAGTGAATTAAATTCAAAAATAGCGAAACAAAATAGATTATATACGTCAAGAGTTGACGGTTAGCTTGTTGATGAGAGATAAATATATGTATACTAACAAAAAATTTATAACGGTTGTTAATCATTTAAAAATTTTTTATTTTGGGAAAAGGTAAATTTTCTCCGAAAGTGGTAAGTTTTTTCCAAAATAGTGGTCAATTTCAGTTCATCTCTCTGGCAACACTGGTTCGGAGTCGTCATAAAAGTAGTAGGTTCCGTTCTCGATCATTTGCGTACAAACATTTTATAACGCAATTTGTTCATTCGCAGGTTTGTGCTACAGTACATGTTATATATATCGTTTGTTTATTGATAGGACGTTGGTGAATTTTAACAGAAAAAAACCTCAAACAGGAGCAGTAAAGGTGTGTTTTGATTTGTATTTATAATGCGTCATGCAAAGCAGATGACAACTTTTAAAGACAATAACATTAACGACATTATTTTCTGTTTAATGTATCTCGTGTTCTATTTTACAGAGTACCGTAGATATAGAGATTGATCTAGAAATACCAATACGGTCATCTTTACAAATTTCCTTTAAAAAAAATGATCTAAATACATACGATATTGGATTATTTACACAAAAATCGTCAGCTGATGGGATAAAATCGATCCCTGGATTGTAAAAGAAAATTGGACTCCCGCTGACTGCTACAGCTTTCCCGCATCAGGCCCTAGAAATTTGAAGTTCCAACGCTCTTGGCTCCATAAATACTTATGGCTGGCGTACTCGGCAAGAGTAGGCGGTGCATTTTACAACCTTATTTTTGTCTTATTTTGTGCTTGATCGGGAGGGGTCGGTTATCAAGCTCTGGACCAGTTATTTACCAACCATTCAGAAACTGGGAAAAGATGCGTTTCCAAATGTCAACCAAATGCTTCGTGTTATAGCAGTTTTACCTGTGACAACAGCAAAAAATTAACGCTCCTTCTCAACATTGAGTTGTCTCAAAACCTCTCTCAGATCGACAATGTCTGAGGATCGTTTTGGATGAGTTTTTTTAGAATAAAATGTCTTTACACCCCCCCACCTCCTCCCCCCCTAAGATGATTTCTGCGTACGGGCCAAGCTTTGAACCAAAGATTTCAGGTGTAATACCTATTCAGTCAAATTTGCCTCGGTTCGAACTGGGTTAATAGATTAGTGGGAGGGACAGGACAATCAAGTAAAACATATGCAGGATGTTCTGCCTTTACCTCAGTCAAATTCAGGTTATAGGGCAATCTCATCCACAAACAACGACTTCAAGTCGTAAATATTGATGAGTTTTCAATTTCAGTTGATTAGAAATGAGGACCATGGTCTGGCCGGAATTCGAACCCGGGACCTCTGGAGTGGCAGTCGAGCACGCTACCTACACAGAACCAAAAACGTACTTAATAACAAAGAAAAAGTTCTTTGTCCCAATGTATTATACATTAAAATTGGTCCAAAGTACGAGTTCCTTGATTCAATGAATCTTTGTTCTTACGTTATTTCTTTGATATGTTATGAAGAAAAATGATAAATTAATGACACATACAACTGTTACAATAAGTTAGTCTGTCCTTAGAAATTTTAAAACAATATCAAGATATATTTTAAAAAATCATTTTCTTATTGAGATAAAATTCTCTAATGGTTTTTTAGATATTACAACACAAGAACTGGAACAAAATTTTAATGAACACGAACAATGAACTGTTCCTTAAAATTAAGAACAACGATTCATTGAACCAAAGAATTCGTTCTTTGGTTCAATGAATAGTTCTTAAAAATCAATGAATTTCGCTTTATGAACGAGATTCTTTGATTTTAAGAACAATATTTGGTTCAGTGTACTCGACTGCCGAGACCTCCTTACCGTCATCAATATATCGATTATTTACAAAATCTTTTCTTTTGTAATTATTTGTTACTAAGCATCCAAAGCATCCAGAGTGGCGTCCGTGGCGTAGTTGGTTAAAGTGCGTGGCCTCTATGTCAAAGAACCTGGAGACCCGGGTTCGAACCCCAGCATCGACAGAAAATTATTTGAATTAAAATGATTTTTCTGTACGGCCGGCACCTCTCTGCAGACATTAGCAAACCTCAGAGAGTAATCAAAATGCCATGTAAAGCTTCTTGAGAATAAGAACATTCCGTTCATCGCCGTTCGGAGTCGGCGTTAAACCTGTAGGTCCATTTCTCGGTCAATTGTGTACAAACTTAATAACACGCACAACACAATTGATCATAAGAAGCTAGGTCAAAGTCCTTTCAAGGGCTGAAATGGCCAGTTATTTATTTTTTTTAAGCATCCAAAGCGTAATTGAGGAAATGTCGGTCCCTTAGAGCAAAGAAACTGAACCCATTAACATAATTAAAACTTACTTCATTATAATTGCACTCTCCACTGAAAATGCATCCGTGGGTAATCCGAAAATATTCCAAGCACGAATTTGTACAGGTTCACCCAGTACAGTTTGCAATTGAAAATCAGCACTGCAAACCAATCCAAACGATTTACATTTTTCCACCCATTTTTCTATTTGAACTACGCGAAATTCACTTGTAAATGGTCCCAGATAGGCAACAATTCCAGAAGAGATGAGCACATCTCCAGTCAGCGTATTGTAGGTAATACCCATTTCATATGCAGCCTCAGACCAACGAGTTCGTTCACCACCCAGTCCCGATATGAGTTCCTGAGCCCGGTGTAATTTTTTTGTGCACTCAGAATGTTCATTCAGCAAAATTCTAATAAGAACGTTAAAGATAAGAAAAGAACGAAAATAAAAATAAAATTGATCAAGTCTCTAAAATTTAATAAAAAAGTAAACCTACGCATATTGCTTCTGTTGCTCCTCCAAAACTTTCTGAATAGCCTCCAAACTAGCTTCTACTCTAGCCAACTGTGCTAGTTTTTCGTTAAGAGTTCTCATTGAATTCTGAAATAATAAATTAATTTGGTAGCTGGAATTCATAGACTAAATTAAGTGTCGCACTCACGTCGTAATCCGCTTCTGCTGCAGCTAATGCAATCTTCTTGGGAGCAACTACTTTCGCTACAACGTCATACTTGCTGATAGCTATTACCCATTTGCACAGACCCTCACATGCCGTTGAGGCTGTCTTCACTTTGTCAGGATCAAATGCCTCGTTACTCAGAATACGCTGATGCAGCTTTTGCATAATGGGCGGTGGAATATTGTCCTTATCATAGTTCAACAAACTATCTAAGAATTTAATGTCACTAAGAACCCTTTTGGATGGTCCCCAATAATCTTCTATAGTGCCTGGTCCGTTTGGATTAGGAAGACGTTCAGGCTTGACATCTTTCAAAATGCAAACTGCTTCCATAACAATGCGAACACCAATTGGAGGACTTTTCATCGTTTTCACTACTGCAATATCAGCTAGAGTCAATGTGTTTAAAGCTTCTAACGCGGCATTAAGAATTGGCAAGGCCTCTGAAAGCTTAGCATCGCACTCCAACTTGATTCCTTCCGCTTTTTGAGCTTGTACTTTAGCGACTGCCTCATCTTTTTTCACAAGCTCACGTTGTTCAGCTGCCAACTCGCTGTCTGCGGTAACTTTCGCAACTTGAACAGCAACCTAGGATAAGAATTAATAAATAAGAGTACAAGTTGAATTTTAATGAGCTATAAGTTTTGAGGCACACTACCTTTTTGGTGTATTTTTTTACACGCTCATTCTTCGACACATAATAACAAAAAAAACACCTAAGATCAATATATTTTACCAATACACCAAAATATTCAAAATTCAGGAAAAAAGAAATTGATTTTTGGTCAAATATAATACAAAAATTAAATGAGTTGGTGCAGGCATTTTAATCACTATTGAATGGTTGTAACAAGTGTGGATGAGAATATATTGAATAAAAACACCGCAAAATAACCAAAAATCGTGTTTTAATAACGTTTTCCAGAGCTTTTCTGGGATATTATCTGACACAGCGTGTACGTTGTACAGAGACTATACATATATTGTATGGACCTTGCATCTGAAGGGCCAATTCAATATTCAATATCCGTTTAGTTTGATATAAATTTTCAAATTGAATTTTATTTCAAATAAATTATGATTAAATAAATGTGAAAGAGGACCTTATTTTAAATATTTCAAATAAAAAAGTACTTGTTGAAAAAATAAAAGATAAAGTATGGAAAAGGATATTGGAGGACGATCCTCACAAGGCAACGCGTGAGGGTCAAGGGGGCGATCTTCACATGGCAACGTGTCTGACTGCCTCAACCTGGTGAGGCCAGCATTATCCATGTCGAACTCGTCTCAAGTCGACTCAAACCTCAACGTGGTGTCCTCTAGAAATGGCAAACTGGCAACCGTTAGTTTGAAGGCTTATCTGAGCGGCGAGCTCCCTGCCTTTAAAGGGTTGTGCGTTGGGTTTGAAGCCCACAGCGTAAAACAAATTTCATTGAAAAATGTAAGAAAAAAGATAAAAATGATCCCTAAATCTGATGACGACTACCGCAAACGAAAAACTGACAAATCATTGTCAAACAAATTGCACGGATATGCACCTGGAACGTCCGAACCCTTAATTGGGATGGTGCCTCTATCCAACTGATAGATATCCTAGAAAGATACAAGGCTGATATCACTGCAATCCAAGAAATGCGATGGAAGGGACAGGGTTGCTTACGGCAAGCACCCTGTGATATCTACTACAGCGGCCATGCGGAGAAGCACGAATTTGGATGCAGATTGAAGAGCGCCTTGAAGAGGTCTATGAGCGCAGCCACCGCCACGACACGAAAATCATGGTTGGTGACTTCAACGCCAAGGTGGGAAAAGAAAATATCTTTGGTCCAACAGTCGGAAAGTTCAGCCTCCACGACAATACCTCCGATAACGGAATGAGGCTGATTGACTTTGCCGCAGCGCGAAACATGGTCGTTAGTAGCACTAGATTCAAGCATCTCAATATTTATAAAGCAACTTGACTGTCTCCTGATCAAAACACGCGCAACCAAATTGATCACGTTTTGATTTACGGAAGGCACTCTTCCAGTGTTTTAGCTGATTGGTCCTTATCAGTGTGGCTTCAGACCTGGTAAATCCACCATAGACCAGATATTTACGCTACGACAAATCTTGGAGAAGACCCTAGAAAAACAAATCGACACACACCATCTTTTTGTCAATTATAAAGCCGCCTTCGACAGTCCAATAAGGAATCATCTGTACTACACCATGTCTGAATTTGGTATTCCTGCAAAGCTCATCCGTCTTTGCAGAATAACACTGAGCAACACCAGCAGTACAGTTAAAATCGGGAAGGATCTCACTCGTCCATTCGATACCAAACGAGGTTTCAGACAAGGTGATTCCTTATCGTGCGACTTTTTCAACCTAATAATGGAGAAGATCATCCGAGCTGCTGATTTGAGACGCAGTGGCACGATATTCTACAAAAGTATTATGCTGCTGGCGTATGCTGATGATATCGATATCATTGGCCATAATACGCGCGAAGTCAGTGCAGCATTCTCCAGATTAGCGAAAGAGTCGAGTTGTATGGGTCTCGCAGTGAATGCAGATAAGACGAAATACCTAGTGTCAACAAATCAACAGTCCCTGCGTCTTGGAAACAACGTCACTGTTGACAACATCTCTTTCGAAGTTGTTAACGACTTCGTCTTCCTGGGATCCAGCGTAAACTCTTTCAACGATGTCAGTTTTGAGATAAAGCGAAGGATAACTCTTGCCAACAGGTGTTACTTTGGGCTGAGTAGGCAATTGAGAAGCAGAGCCCTCTCTCGACGAACAAAACTCACGCTCTATAAGTCACTAATCATGCCCGTCCTATTATATGCAGCACAAACCTGGACGTTGAGCAGTTCTGATGAAAAGACTTTGGGAGCCTTCGAGAGAAAGATCCTTCGTAAGATCTTCAGTCCAATCTGCGTCAATGGCAAGTACCGAATTCGATGGAACCACGAGCTGTATAAGCTGTACGCTGACATCGACATAGTTAAGCGTATTAAAATCGAGCGGCTCCGCTGGCTAGGTCATGTTGAGCGAATGGAAAACGACGCTCCAACGAAAAAATATTCGATTCGGTGCCCGGTGGTGGTCAACGCAGAAGAGGACGTCCACATCTTCGTTGGAAGGATCAGGTGTTGGATAACCTGACCACTCTTGTTGTTTCCAACTGGCGCCAGCAAGCGCAGAACAGAAATGGCTGGCGCAATTTCTTATACGAGGCCAAAACCGACTTACGGTTGTAAGCGCCAGATAAGTAAGTAAGTTAAATTTTCTATAATTTTGTCCTTGGATACATTTCAATCCAACCAGAAATAAAAAATTTGGAGCTATTTTTCTATAGATCCATTGAGATAGAAAACTTTTTTGATGATCGACGAAATGTAAAGCTTAAAAATAAAATTAAATCCTAGTGAAACAAAAACCTGCAGAAAAAGAAAGTAGACCAAAAACAAAAACTAGGCAAAAAAAAAATAATATCTATTGTCTCTGTTTACAATTACCCAATATGTATGGCATACAATTTTATAAAAATATGAGTTATTTAAACAAATGACCTCTTGAGGTAAATTTCAATGACTTTTTTATATATATAAAAATGAGTTCGTACCCCAAAAATATCTTTGTCATGGGGGCAATTAACATCGCCAAATCTTGAACTGACAGGCACCTGAAACTACTCTTACAATAAAGCCAATATTTGATATTTTTAACTCAAACAAAACTAGCTTATTTATTTGACACTTGTTTGGGTTACTATGTTGGAAGCATAATCAACAACAAATAATAGTACGTTGTGTCATGTTAACCTATGTCACGTCAAGTTTGCATACTCAGACCATAACTAAATCATTGCAATCTAATTGTTTCATTTACATAGAAGGTGATCGGGACAGTCGACTTACACCCCTATTCTGGCGTTGAAGTGACAATAGACCGTCATTGAAATTTTGACACCGACCGTGTTATGCATTCCTGTTATTTTATTCTACATCAAAGGTGACACGGAGAAATCTTATGAAATTCCCCACACGATGGTGAAAAGCTTTTATACTTTAATAATAAGTGCCAAAATATTTATTGTGAAAAATTTAAATTGTAGACAAACAGAATATTTCAACGAAAAAATGTAAGTTAATGATTTCTTTAATTTTTGCATATTTTAGACATTTTCTTATAATTCAGGAACAAAATGTTCGAACGTACAACTGCAGAGCAACTGCAGTTTTATGTTCAATTTTGCAAGGAGCGTCCCGAACTGCAGGCTGGTGAAAATTCAGCGGAGAGGCCACGATTGTTTATTAATTTTCAACAAAGTCAACACCAAATTTTCAACACCTTAGCATCCGGAATGTTTCCGTAAACACCGATTCCTGCATAGAAAAGGGATTGGTTGTATCTCTCAAATGCTTCAGCCTTCGCCTTTTTATTTTATTATTTCTTTCGGCAAGAATGGACAAATTCATTATTATAAATTCTTTTGTCTTTTGTCTTTTCTTTTGTGGCGTCCGTGGCGTAGTTGGTTAAAGTGCGTGGCCGCTATGTCAACGAACTTTGGAGACCCAGGTTCGAACCCCAGCAGCGACAGAAAATTATTTGAATTAAAATAATTTTTCTGTACGGCCGCCACCTCTCTGCAGACAATGGCAAACCTCAGAGAGTAATCAAAATGCCATGTAAAGCTTCTTGAGAATAAGAACATTCCGTTCATCGCCGTTCGGAGTCGGCGTTAAGCCTGTTGGTCCATTTCTCGTTCAATTGTGTACAAACTTAATAACACGCACAACACAATTGATCATAAGAAGCTAGGTCAAAGTCCTTTCAAGGGCTGAAATGGCCAGTTATTTATTTTATTTTTATTTAAATTCTTTTGTCATTGTTAATTTATTTATTTTTTGATTTTTTTCGCACAATCTAATAATTTATAGTTTTAAAGATTTTACAAAACACCAAATACTAAATTAAAAGCGTTTCAAAAATTCGCTTGTCACCTGCTCCGTAGGTGATGACAGCTAACAATGACAAATTGAATTTTTTGATCTGTCATTTATCTGCTAGAATAGAAGAACATGACAATAGTCACTCCCCACACTTTGTCACGATCTTGTCACTGTCACTTCAACGCCAGAATCGGGGTGTTATAATCATCATTTGTTATATAAAGATTTTTTCATTTACGCAATACACAAGAACCCAACTTTATTGAAATTGAACCACCTCTAAAAATTCAGCAGATGTCTCCTGTACAAATATATTTTGTTCCTTATGATTCGAAGCACATCCCTTCTCATATTTGGCAAATATTCTCATTTATTCTTATTTTATTTATACTTACCACATCCGAAGCTATTTTTAATTTTGGTTCTAAAGCTTTAAGCTGTTCTGACATAACTCCAACTTGTTGAGCAGCAATATCCAGCTGGGATATACCAGTCAGATATCGGTTTTTATTGACCAATATAGAACTGAAAAGGATAAGTTAATTTCAAAAGTTGAAAGTGTTGATCATAACTTACTTCCTCTTTTGGCTAAGCAAACCCTTAAATGTTTGAATGAGCTCCAAGTAAGACGTTGGAGTAACATAATTACTGCGCTTCAATCTGAGGTAGAATAGCTCAGACAAATTCTGCGTTGAAGTATGGAACTCCATACACATATCTATGGCAGCAATTCGTTCCATTTCTGTAAGTTGCTCCCTAGCTAAAAATTTTGTAGACACTGCCAATAAGGCATCCTCTGGCCAGGGCTGGAACCAATCTATAGTGCAACAATTAACAATAGACGGAAATTTTCGGATTCGAATCCGCAATGATTCTCCAATAGGGGACATTGCCAATACAATGTGCAGTTGATCTTTACACGTCTGGTAAGAAAACATAAATTGTCATCATAAGCTTTTAAGTTGAAATTTTTTTACTTACAGTAACGAAGAAATTAAAAAGAGCCACCGGACTACCGTCCGTTTGTATTGACTTATCCCGCTGTTTGTCGATTTGCGCCATTTTCTCCACAACTTCAATTTTTTCCTCAGCTGTAAAAAGATTAGGAACTTCTCCGGAATTTAATAAGTTATTTATGTCTTCCAAGAAGGATTCATCTTTAATCTGAAAAGAAAGTTATTCACAACAATGTTATATTGTTTTAACAGTTATAGCTTGAAAACGAAAAACGTGTGAATTTAACTCAGTTTGTAAAATAGGAAGCAACTAGAAATTAATCAATCTAACTAATTAAACTCAATTTTTTGTTGATGTATTTATAAGACCCGAAACTAACCGTCTGATGGACTTCAAACTTTTAAAAATACTATACGTCTCGATCTCTACTGTGCAGGGCCTAATTTTTCGGAAATGAAGCTAAGGCAGCGCTCATCATCTAAAAACATCTACCATTTAAAAAAAAAACAAACCTCGAAACGAATTGGTCAGTTCAGCCCCGTTATAAAGACTTTGACCAAGCCGCTTATGGTGAAATTGTGTTATGCGTGTTATTAAATGTTTTGTACACAAATGACCCAGAACTGGATCTGCTAGTTTTATGCCGACTCCGAACGGCTAATGTGAATATTCTCAAAAAGCTGTGCATGACCTTTACTCTTTGAGGTTTGCAATTGTCTGCAGAGAGCTCACTGCCGATTAGAAAAATTAATTTCGAATGTTTCACGAACTTCTTAACGCACTCCGCCACGGCCGCCACCCGCTCATCATATAGATTTATCAAAACTCTATTTCATGTCACCAATTCATCAAAGCTATGGTCTTGAAATTGGTGTCAAGAGTGGCTGTTATCATTCTTAACCAAATTGTGCCTATCGGGTATTTTATCGTTAACACGTACTCAATTTTAGGACTTTATGAGAGATATTGCGGTTATTTTTTTTTATGCCTTTAATTTTTTACAGTTGAAAATATAATCTAATTACGATTTATTGTTAAGCTTTAAGGGGTCAAGGCTGTTGCCACAAAAAATATGAGTGATAATGGACAATGCGTAATACTTCCTCACAACGCCATCTCCTCAAATACATTGGCACTATTTATTTAAAGCTTGACTTATATTATAATTGGAAAATAGGGCAAAATATCTCCTATACAACTCCAAAACCAAAACTGAGAATACTCTGAAAATGTGTATCCGATGACTTCATAAAAACACAATAACTTGCCGCTTTTGAAAGTTTTGTTTATTTACTCATGCGTATTGCGAAAGGGGTGCATTAACTTTGTCACTCCATTCTTAACGTTCTTGAGAAGGCGTGGCAGGTATAGAAAAGTAAATATATTCATGATCAGCATTAAAATCTGAGTCCGTCTACCAAATACATCTGTCTGTCCGTCGTCATCTGTCGATCGTTACGAAATTCGATATTTAGCCTGTTTTTAAAGATAAAGTGTAAGTCCGGAAAAAAAACGAAATCAGATGAAAACCACGCCTAGAAATATGTAGAGTTGGTCGACTGGCAAAAATTGTAGTTTTTCAAATAAATACCGAGGATTTTGGAAAAAAAATAAGTTTATGTAAAACTAGTAAAAAATGATCTTCGACCGGGCCGAAGTTAAAATACCCCCACGGCCAAACCAAAGTATATTCAAAGTCTTAAGCAGTCAATGCAATGTTTATTTAACAGAAAATATTCGCTTTTATTTTTTGATAAAGTCACTTTGTATGAGAGGTGGGTGTGGTTTCCACTCGATTTGTTTGAATTTCATACGCAAAGTACATATTATATTTCAAAGAATTCATATGCAATAAATTAATTTCTGTGGAATTTAAATAGATTTTAAATTATTGATAACGTCACTTTGTATGGGAGATAGGCGTGGTTTTCATATACAGAATTTAAAGTTCATTTATTAATTTTTGTGGAATTCTAAGAGATATTACCGTTTTGATAAAGTCACTTTGTATTGGAGGTAGGCGTGGTTTTCAACCGATTTGGCTTATGTTCGAACTTGACCTTTTTTTTTAGATAAAAGCTTAACTATCGAATTTCGTGATGATAGCTTGATACTTACGGCTGTAATCACGATTACAGACAGACAGACGGACATGGCTTAATCGACTCGGGTGGTGATACTGATCAAGAATATGTAAAGTTTTCTATACCTACCACGCCTCCTTATGGACGTTACAAACGGAGTGACAAAATTAATATAACCCTTTTACGTTTTTTACACGTGGGGGTATACAAATATTTATGATCGTTGTTGTTCATAAATGAGTTCAAAAATTAATTATGAATGTTTCTTTTTAACCGACTTCAAAAAGGAGGAGGTTCTCAAGTTCGTTGGTTTGTCCGCTTTTTTTTTTTTTTTTTTAAATGTATGTATGTATGTACATCGCTAACTCCTAAAGCACTCGCCCGATTTCCGTAATTTTTTGTCAACAGATAGATACCATGAACGCGGAGGTCCTTTTTTAAAAAAGTGGGCGATATTCGACAAAGGGGCGTGTCAATATAAGAAAACCACTGTATTTCAGTTAATATTGACACTAGGGCACTGAAATTTACAGTAAAAATACTGGGGTAGGCACAATTATTACAAATTACGATCAATAAAGTGGGCGTTATTTGACAAAGGGGAGTGGTCATATTAAAAAAAACACTGTATCTCAAATAGTATTAACACTAGGGCACTGAAATTTAGTACAGGGGTAGACACAATTTTAAAAAATTACTGTAAAGAAAGTGGGCGTTATTCGACAAAGGGGTGTGGCAATATTAGAAACACACTATATATCGAATAATATTGACACTAGGGTGCTGAAATTTAGTGCATGGGTAGGCATAGTTATTACAAATTACATTCAATAAAGTGGGCGTTATTTGACAAAGGGGTGTGGCAATATTGGAAAAACACTGTATCTCGAATAGTATTCACACTAGGGTACTGAAATTTAGTACAGGGGTAGACACCATTTTTAAAAATTACAGTAAATAAAGTGGGCGTTATTCGACAAATGGGTGTGGCAATATTATAAACACACTATATATCGCATAATATTGACACTAGGGTGCTGAAATTTAGTACATGGGTAGGTATAGTTACTACAAATTACGGCCAAATAAGTGGGCGTTATTCAAGAAAGGGGCGTGTCAATATTATAAAAATACTATATTTTAGTTAATATTGACACTAACGTACTAATATTTGGTATGCAGGTAGGTGGGTAGGTAGAATCAATAAAAAAGTGAGCGGGATTAGAGGAAGGGCGTGGCACTAAAAATAGTAAAGAAACAGAAATGGAAAATACCCAACAAAATTTCAGGAATTAATAAAACATTTTTTAAGAACAAAGTTTCATGTTTTAAAATTTTCCTCAGGAATACTATTACGTAAAATATTTCATATTCTCTAAAAAGGAAGAAATAAAAACTTTTTAACAAAAAAAAAAACCGACTTCAAAATCACTACAAAGTAGAAAATAATTTTAAATATCTTTTCCCATTAATTTCTTGCTCATATTCAAATAGATCAAATTTTTTTATATGTATTATAATATTGGAATTCTTATCATTTTCATGTTTTTTTTTTGTTTCATTATTATCAATATATTATCGCTCATCTTTGACACACAATCATGATCTTTTACCATCCGTGCACTATTTGGTGCCTGGGTGACACTGTAGTAACTTTAAAAGCTTTGTACACATTAAATTTCTCACTAAACTGGTTTGGGTGAGCTGGTAAAGCTCATATTGAATATGACATAGTGTGTAACAGCTGCACAAATAATGCATGGAACACATTGGCTACATTCAGCGTACTCGAAAATTGCCAACTGAAAGAAAAAAAAAATCGCTAAGAAGCTTTTATATTCATAAAGTTAATAATATTTTTATGATAAAACAAATTAGAAAAAATTAAAATAAAAAGATTTCGACATAATAAGATAAGTGTCGACTTCCAAGCTTTTATGTACATAAAGCAATTAATATATTGATGATAATAAAACAAAATAGAAAAAATGAAAATGATAAGAATTCCAATATTATAATACATATAAAAAGCTTTTAAAATATGACCAAGAAATTAATGGGAAAAGTTATTTAAAATTTTTTTTACTTTGTAGTGATTTTTAAGTCGGTTTTTTTTTTTTTGTTAAAAAGTTTTTATTTACATTCTTAAATGAGTTAAAAAAAAAGAGCGATCCTTACAGTAGTCGCATATGATACGTAACATCTGACACCTCACCTTGGTAATAAAAAAAAAACGAAATGGCCGTTTCAGCCCTTGATAGGACTTCAACCGAGCTTCTTATGATCAATTGTGTTGTGCTTTTTGCGAAATGTTCTGTTCCGACTCCGAACGGCTCATGTTCTCAAGAACCTTTTCATGGCAGTTTTACTCTCTGAGGTTTGCCATTGTCTGCCTTGGTAATATCCCTGGTAAAAAAACATTTATAGTGATTAAAATTATCTAAAAAGTTTTAAAAACATTTGATTTTTACTACTATAAAGATGTACACTTCGCATTGAGGTAATTTTTAAAATGTTTTTTTATAACCAAAGAAACAACTTCAGCATTATATCCTGAAAAAAAAGATTCAGGTATTGATTAAAATGATTTTTCAAAACGAAAATAATTCTTTTTAATGAAAATTTAACTAGTAGTAATGCAAGTTTTTATTAAAGATTTTTTATTATTTTAAATCAAAAAAATTTTTTGAGCTTTAGGCCAAGCATGTTGACAACAGGACAACATGAAGAACAAAGAAGGCAACAACCAACAATAACAACAACGGCTCTGCATAGAGCAAATCACACAGCTTGACTATACAGACTGTTTCGTTGGCCGCTTCACCTACTCATCAGTAGCCTTTGTATGACTTTACACTGTGATCCACTCAAGCTACTTAGGTTCTACATATACTGCCAATATGCAGAGAAAGTTACCCGGAGTTTATTTTTGGCAGAGAACGCTTGAATTTTGTTACTAAGCTCTTATCTACTTTTTGATGCAAACTGTACCAAGGTTAACCTAGATCGTATCATACTTTTAGGCATAGCCTTAATTCATGTGCATCTTCGAAATTCCATCACAGCGGTTTACCGCTATCAGAGCATATTGAAGTTGTTGTTATTTTTGCCGTTTAGCTCCTCCCTTTTTCCACACTTTCATTTTAGGGTTCAGTTAGTTTAACTGATGATACACCTAAGATGGCGTGGAGACCATTTTTTTTTTGTTATGAAAGATTTTGTTGTTTTTTATGTGATAAACACACAACCAATTATTTTTCTTAACATTTTTATGGGCGTGCACTCCCAGAATATTTAATCTTATTATTTGTATACGGCCGTTTCATTATTTATATTGAAAACAAAAAAAATTTTTTGTTTAAAAGGCCGTTTACAATTATTAAGATTATTATTTTAAATTTTATTCAATTTTATGTATATATTTAAAATATTAGCCGTGTGTGCCAAAAAGAGCTGTTTGGTCTCGTTATCTTTTACTTTGGATGTTGGAAAAAAAAAGGTTATTATTTTTCTTTTAGTAGCCGCTGGGTAAAGGCTGGGTTTGTGTCTAAACTAAATAGTAGCATGCACTGTAGTTTAATAAAATTGAAAGGAAGTTGTGGCTTCGTTCAGTTTACTATGATTTAAAACAGATATCAATGTAGTTTGTGTAGCAGCTAAAAATAAAAAAAAACAGCTATTCGAGCCTAAAAGGCACTGTGTGAACAATGTTGGAATCTCTGCAATTAATTGTGTAATGAATTAAATGGCGCGTGCTTCCCCGACTTCCTGTTACGCATTTCCGTCGCATTTCACGAGATCACTCCCACCTGCTGGAAACCGATCGGTAAGATATTACATATCAAAAAAAGAATTCATCCTTTTACTTTAAATTTTTTCTTGTAAAAATATAATTTGATATCACAACTGGTAATATCATCCAATATCTAAAGAATCATAATATACATTTTTTTTTTTTCAAAAAACTTTAAAAACGGTGGTGGGATTTCGATGAGATTTTCATTATGCGTTTAAGGCTGCAAAAGTGACGATACTTTTGGACGATGACATTTACCTAAGCTAGGTAAAAAAAAAAAGATACAGTATACTGTGTATACAGTAAAGAAGTGAAACTTCTTCTTTGTATACTCTTTTTCTCTTCTAGAATAAGAACCATTTTAGTGTAAAGGCTCGATTATGCAATCGTAAAGCTACGCAACGTAACGTGGCGTAGAGTTCTATCTGGAATAGAACCCATCGCTGCGCTAGGTTACGTTACGATTTCACTAACCACTTACACTTATTTTTCATAAGATAGGTTTACGATTGCATAATCGAACCTTAAAGGCAAAGAGAGAACTTTTTAAGCAAAAGAAATTCAATAAAAAGTTTTTATAAAAAAAATATTCTGTTTATTTAATATTCATTTGTATGGACCTATGGCCGAAAAGCAATTAACTTGATAACCAATTTGCGTCGTATTTACATATAAAGGGTGATTTTTTTGAGGTTATGATTTTCATGCATTAGTATTTGACAGATCACGTGGGATTTCAGACATGGTGTCAAAGAGAAAGATGCTCAGTATGCTTTGACATTTCATCATGAATAGACTTACTAACGAGCAACGCTTGCAAATCATTGAATTTTATTACCAAAATCAGTGTTCGGTTCGAAATGTGTTTCGCTTTTAATTTTGTTCAGCGATGAGGCTCATTTCTGGTTGAATGGCTACGTAAATAAGCAAAATTGCCGCATTTGGAGTGAAGAGCAACCAGAAGCCGTTCAAGAACTGGCCATGCATCCCGAAAAATGCACTGTTTGGTGTGGTTTGTACGCTGGTGGAATCATTGGACCGTATTTTTTCAAAGATGCTGTTGAACGCAACGTTACGGTGAATGGTGATCGCTATCGTTCGATGCTTACAAACTTTTTGTTGCCAAAAATGGAAGAACTGAACTTGGTTGACATGTGGTTTCAACAAGATGGCGCTACATGCCACACATCTCGCGATTCTATGGCCATTTTGAGGGAAAACTTCGGAGAACAATTAATCTCAAGAAATGGACCGGTAAGTTGGCCACCAAGATCATGCGATTTGACGCCTTTAGACTATTTTTTGTGGGGCTACGTCAAGTCTAAAGTCTACAGAAATAAGCCAGCAACTATTCCAGCTTTGGAAGACAACATTTCCGAAGAAATTCGGGCTATTCCGGCCGAAATGCTCGAAAAAGTTGCCCAAAATTGGACTTTCCGAATGGACCACCTAAGACGCAACCGCAGTCAACATTTAAATGAAATTATCTTCAAAAAGTAAATGTCATGGACCAATCTAACGTTTCAAATAAAGAACCGATGAGATTTTGCAAATTTTATGCGTTTTTTTTAAAAAAAAAGTTATCAGGCACTTAAAAAATCACTCTTTAGATGTGAATGCAGAATACAACTTGATATATTTTTAGTTCAACATATATATGTACGTATTAATAATACTTATATCAAACATATCATACTTACTATTATTAATAATACTTCGATATAAAATTATATAACTACAATATGTATAAAATAGTTATCTATTGAAAGAACTTATTCCAACTTTTCTTGCGCACAGTGTCAAGTTGGCGTCATGGGCGACAGCATATACTTCATGAATTTGGGTTTCTATGTAATTTTATATCGCAATATTATGAATAATAATTTAATATGTGTGATATGAGCAAAATTCATAGAGGTTATATTCATTTATTGAATTAAGGATATACATACCAACGTTAGTATTCTAATAAAATATTAGTTAAGATTTTATATAATCTTATATTATATAATAAGGCTATTAGGCTAAGATTTCTCGAAACTCAGTGAACCGATCGTTTTAATTTTTTTGCTGGCTTATTTTATTCACAATAATCTCGTACTTGTCATAGGATTTATTTTTTGTAGCTTCATTCATTAGTTATTGTTTACTTTGTTTGTGGGAGGCAAAATAATGACGAATTTTTGTCGAAAATCGTTACTTTACGTTAGGAAGTCCGGCTATGACAAGTACGAGTTTTAAGTATCTAGTTTAATAATATTATTAATATTTTTGTTTCAGATGAATTTAGGAGGAGCAATCTTGGTCACCGCATTTCACCTTTTTCACAGAGCGCTCTAAACAAAGTGCTGTATCTTCCTTAATATTAATTTTTTTTAATAAAAAAAAACTAAACATACTATTGAATGTGTATATTTTAAGCAGCGAATGAAAAAATGTTTATGAATAACAACTTAAGCAAAATTGCGTAGAGGCTGCGTAAAGCCTCAAACAATGCGTAACTAAACAAGCTTCGAACGGTTGTTTAAGGAAATCTATTGAATAAGGCTGTATATCGTTGACTCATTGTCAGTAAACGCAACATTAAAAAAAACTTTTTAACAAAAAAAAAAACCCGACTTCAAAATCACTACAAAGTAAAAAATAATTTTAAATAACTTTTCCCATTAATTTCTTGGTCATATTTTAAAAGCTATTTATACGTGTTATAATATTGGAAATCTTATCATTTTCATTTTTTCTATTTTGTTTTATTATCATCAATATACTAATAGCTTTATGTACATAAAAGCTTTGAAGTCGGCGCTTATCTTACTATGTCGAAATCTTTTTATTTTAATTTTTTCTAATTTGTTTTATCATAAAAATATTATTAACATTATGAATATAAAGACTTCTTAGCCATTTTTTTTCTTTCAATTGGCAATTTTTGAGTACGCTGAATGTAGCCAATGTGTTCCATGCATTATTTGTGCAGCTGTTACACACTATGTCATATTCAATATGAGCTTTACAAGCTCACCCAAACCAGTTTAGTGAGAATTTTAATGTGTACAAAGCTTTTAAAATTACTACAGTGTCACCAAGGCACCAAATAGTGCACGGATGGTAAAAGGTAATGATTGTGTGTCAAAGATGAGCGCCGACTTCAAAGCTTTTATGTTCATAAAGCAATTAATATATTGATAATAAAACAAAATAAAAAAAATGAAAATGATAAGATTTCCAATATTATAACACGTATAAATAGCTTTTAAAATATGACCAAGAAATTAATGGGAAAAGTTATTTAAAATTATTTTTTACTTTGTAGTGATTTTGAAGTCGGGTTTTTTTTTTTGTTAAAAAGTTTTTATTTCTTCCTTTTTAGATAATATGAAATATTTTATGCAATAGTATTTATTCTTGAGGAAAATTTTAAACTTGGAACTTTGTTCTTAACAAATTTGATTTATTAATTCCTGAAAGTTTGTTGGGTATTTTCCATTTCTGTTTCTTTACAATTTGTAGTGCCACGCCCTTTCTCTAATCCCGCCTAATTTATTTACCGTACCATATAATGATTCTACCTACTCCTGTGCCAAATTTCAGTTTCCAAGTATCAATATTAACCGTAATATAGTACTTTCCTTAAAGTGACGCATCCTGTGTACAATCCCGCTCACTTTTTTAATGATTCTACCTACTTATCTACCTGCATACCAAATATTAATACGATAGTGTCAATATTAACTAAGATATAGTATTTTTATAATATTGACACGCCCCTTTGTTGAATAACGCCCAATTTTTTAGCTGTAATTTGCAGTAACTGTACCTACCCATGTACTACATTTCAACACCCTAGTGTCAATATTATTCGATATATAGTGTGTTTCTAATATTGCCACACCCATTTGTTGAATTACGCCCACTTTATTTACAGTGATTTTTAAAAATTGTGTCTACTCCTGTACTAAATTTCAATACCCTTGTGTCAATACTATTCGAGATACAGTGTTTTCCAATATTGCCACACCCATTTGTCAAATAACGCCCACTTTATTGACTGTAATTTGTAATAACTATGCCTACCCATGTACTAAATTTCAGCACTCTAGTGTCAATATTATTCGATATATAGTGTGTTTCTAATATTGCCACACCCCTTTGTTGAATAACGCCCACTTTCTTTACAGTAATTTTCAAAAATTGTGTCTACCCCTGTACTAAATTTCAGTACCCTAGTGTCAATACTATTCGAGATACAGTGTTTTTCCAATATTGCCACACCCCTTTGTCAAACAACGCCCACTTTATTGACTGTAATTTGTAATAGCTATGCCTACCCACGCACCAAATTTCAGCACCCTAGTGTCAATATTATTCAATATATAGTGTGTTTCTAATATTGCCACACCCCTTTGTCGAATAACGCCCACTTTCTTTACAGTAGTTTTTTAAAATTGTGTCTACCCCTGTACTAAATTTCAGTACCCTAGTGTCAATAATATTTGAGATACAGTGTTTTTTTAATATGACCACACCCCTTTGTCAAATAACGCCCACTTTTTTATCGTAATTTGTAATAATTGTGTCTACCCCAGTGTTTTTACTGTAAATTTCAGTACCCTAGTGTCAATATTAACTGAAATACAGTGTTTTTCTTATATTGACACGCCCCTTTGTCGAATATCGCCCACTTTTTTAAAAAAGGACCTTCGCGTTCATGGTATCTATCTGTTGACAAAAAATTACGGAAATCGGGCAAGTGCTTTAGGAGTTATCGATGTACATACATTTAAAAAAAAAAAAAAAAAAAAAAAAAAAAAAAAAAAGCGCGGACAAACCAACGAAATTGAGAACCTCCTCCTTTTTGAAGTCGGTTAAAAAAAGAATTGCACAATTATCGCAACTTGCATTTGCGTAAACTTGCATAAACTTTTATCTTATATTCTTTCAGTTCTTCTTTGCTTGTAAAATACATTTTTAATGAAAAATCTATTCAAATAATATTTAAGGATACAAAGTGCATTAACCCACAATATCTAAGATTCAGAGACAAAAAGCTTTATGTTTAGAAGTTTAATTGCGTTTCTTCAACGTTAACTATGTCAATTGCCCGAATTTCTATTAGTTGCATTGAGCAAGGTCGTACTGTAGTTACTTTTTTCTCCATACAAACATTTTTGACTCTACACTAATATTTCGGGTGTAGAATTAAATGCTAAGAAATTTTCGTTTCTACAGCATACTACGCTTTATTCAAGAATGATAGAAAAAAAGATTACGCATTGCGCAGGTCCGTTATGTTGTTTACTTTTCATTTTGACATTTCTAGCTACGAACAAAGTATTTTTTACGATCATGACGTCACGCTAGACCAAGTTTGTTTCTTGAATCTTTTGCCATTGTTTCATATTTGTTCAATTTTTAACAAGACTTGGCAGAAAGCCATATCGTAAGCTCATATCGTAAGTCTATCGTAACGTAGATGCGCAGATCGTAGAAAATTATTTTTACTATCTGCGCAATCTATTTTTCTATCATTCTTGGGCTTTATTCATAAACATTTTTTCATTCGCTGCTCATGTTTGTAAGGTTTGTGTCTGAACTAAAGAAAATCTCTACAAAAATTAAGAATTCCAATGGATATGCAATGGCCGCCACATAAAAAAAATGCTGCAAAGGGCGCATATGGAGCATGTCTTTGATATTAAACGAAAAGACAAACAAAAAACATGGTTGCGAAAATGTTTATGAATAGCGTTTTCTTGTTTAAAGTTACACTGCCTCTAAAATGTGTTTATGAATAAGGCTGTTATATTTTCCCGCTAGGAGCGCTGTTTATTTTCCCGCTGAGCATCTACAGCAAAAGTGGTTTGATTAATTGGTATGTAGACAAAATTTATACATGAAGACCTTAGCCCAACATATAGCACGTTGGCTTTATAAAACTTAGATTGCAAGTTCGATACTCAGCGCTGACAAAGAAATTTTTTTCAGTCTTTTATACAATGTATATCTCTCTCATTCTATCTACTGTAAAACATATCTTTCTTCTCTATCGTTTAACGAAATGAAGTAAATTGACCTTGAAATTTCACTCCTCAATATTCTCATTCAAATTTCGAAGCGCCGCATAAGAAGTTTCACTTCAAAAATACTTGGTTGGTTTCTAGTGTAACCAATAGACAGACAGACTTATGCCTAGTGATGATTGAACGTGTTTTATATAGCCGATCGTAACTCGATTTCGAATTCGAGCTCAATTTCAAATTCCCGATGCCTGACGGTTCCACAAAGACCACCCAAAAATTCTACAAATCCTTAAAAATAATACACATTTCCTTATTCCAAACACTCACAATAAATAACTTCACAGCTTTGATATCGACGAAATTTCGAATACATATAGTAACATTTTGAGAGTGACAGAGGGAATTTTAGAAAAATCCGTTAAACAAAGTTTTGATTTTAGTCAGTTGGTTACTGGTGGTAACCAGTGGGATATTAAGGGTTAAGATTTTATTAAAGAGTAAATACTATCAGGCAAAAACGTCAATTAAGATCAGGATAACAATAGGACATAGTACATCACATATTATTCTGACACTTATCCGTCATTCAGTATTATATCAGATAGAATACTACTTATGGAAGCTAAAGTCTGAAAATATTAAACAAGAGAGCATATGACCTGACATAATCACTGAAAAAAAATAAATAAAAATTAAAAAACGGGGCTTTACAGCGGTTAGTATTCCTTATTCAACTCTGAAATTTTAAACTCTTAAGAAAAGGAAAGTAAAACTCACCTGCACATCGGTAAATAGGAAAACACCATGCATATCCGATGAACTTATTTTTCTTAATATGATCTTTATATCCTCATGCCATTCATGTGGTCCATACAAACGAGTTATCTCGACTTGAAACAGTTCATAGTCGCATATATGCGATGCCAATCTTGTTAAGCTCTGACGACCAGAGCCCCCAACTCCGATTAGCAGAGCATGACTCCTTGGTTGCTTTAAAATTCGACATATTCTGGACAGATGTTCGATGGCAAATCGGAAAAGCACCAAGTTCATCGGTTTTTTAGACATGTTGTTATATTCCATTAAAAATGTTTCAACAATCATACGCAAGTCTTCTAGATCTTCCACTTCAACGTAATGCAGAACATCTGCTTTGGGATCGGTAAAATCACAGTAGATAAGTTTACGGAAATCAGCCTCAACAAGTCTTTTTCCTTTTTCAACCAAATGTTCGAACAATTTCGACGGTTCAGAGTTAAGGTGTGTTTCCACCTTTTCACACAGCGATGTAAAAAGCCAATGTCTATCACTATCCTCTACAAGGCGATCGCCATAGACTCGAAGAACTTCGTGCACCCACAACCTACGTATTGAGTTAATATCTTCAGTTCTTTCTGGTGTGCAAAGTAAGACTCCTTGAATAACCCGAGAAAAATCACGTAAATTAAATAGATAATGTGACTTAGCTGGAGTAGGTAAAAGATTAAGTTTTGCCTCATTGTATACATGCAATGTTGCACTGACAATTTCATCGACGCAAGGCTCGAACTCTTTTCCAAAATCCCTGTAAATGGATAAGTTAGAAAGAGATAAGTTTCAACTTAAGTCCGTTTTTCAGTCCCAGTTTAACTCAGATTGAAGTCTAACCTTAGTTTAAACCATAAATCGATTTATTGAGTAAGTTTTAAAGGAATATGAAACTGAGCCTAAATGCCAAAAATTGAGAGTTTAAACTTTGTTTAACATCGAATATTTCTTGATAGCAAAAATAAATAAAAATGTCATAAAGAAAGACGTTCCTTCGGGACTAAATAAATATTACATAGATTTGTTATCAAGAGACAAAGAAGCAAGTTACTTAAAAAATGTCAAATGTTAAGCATCAAGGATTTTAATTCTTTAAGATGTTCTTTTTTCATAAATTTAGAATCTTAAAATATCATTAGTTTGACAATTGAAGGTGTTGCTACATTATTACCCTTATAACCTTAACCATTTGACTGAAGCCAGTACTGAAAAGTTTCTTTCATATGTAAACTCAGATTAACTTTAAACTACTTTTAGCAAAACTCAAGTTAAACTCTGTTTAAACTAGTTCTGAAAAACTGGACCTGAAGTTTGTAAAAAATAACTTACTTCGTTTCCAAATGCCAATAAACTATCTTACTGAAAATGGTCGTCAAGATAGCATCATTGAACTCGTCAATCGCAATAACATTGAAGTGTCGTTGAAAACGTGCCGACACCGTATTGCCTGTTGACGGTGGGCCCATTGCACACATTAACTGCAAATCGATTAATTTCATAGGAATAATATTTTTACGATCATACCACATCATGTGGTCCAGCATCATTCTCAGCAGCTCTATGGGTGGTTGAGCACCGTAATATTCCTTAAGTGGCATGGATACATCATCCACAAATATCACGAATCTTTTATTCAATGGCGGACCAAAGACGCCTTTCCGCCGTTTATCCAACTTAGCCATTATTACATCTTGAGTTTGATTAGCAGACGTTTGTGCAGAGAAACTAATCAACAGTGGCTTATACACATTCAGATCCATAATTTTTAGAAGATACTCAATGGCATAACAGCTTTTGCCTGTACCTGTGGGACCAACTAGCATAAGAGGCTTATTATGTTTGATAAGTAACTCCATTAAAGCCACCATCCGAACATTTTCATTGGTAATAATAATTATTTGATTGACGGGTATGTCGCGAGGAATCGGTGGAGCTGCGGCGACATCATCTTGCCAAGGCTTCCATTTACCCTTTCCTTCCTTGATAAAACGATAGTCAAATACGCTTCCAGTTTTGGGTATAGTCAAAATAAATGGTTTGGCTAATGCAGCTATTTGCACTGTCTCGGGGATATCATACATTTGATAAAAGTTCGGCGGGAGTGTCTTCTCCATTAAATAGCGAAACACTAAAGAGAACTTTTCACGGCTGCTAGCATTTAAGGCGCCACCAATCGACCACATGCATGAAAAAAGAAATACACCCTCTATTTGAGCTCGCATATCCAAATCCGAGTGATTCTGAACGTACTTTTCATCATAGAAGTCATCTATGAAGCATTCAAATAAATTCATTAATGCTGTCATTAGGTTTGCATCGGAAGTTGGAGCAATTTCATGCCATGCCCTACGTACCAACCACAGAAGTATTGGACAGAAGCGGAAAACGAGATTTGTGATCAATTGTTTACTAACAGAATGAAATGTTGGAGGCAATGCATTTTTCCAGGACATAAATAAGGGCTCCCAGCCCAATGAAGAAGGTTCTAGGTAAATCATGCCACATCTGGACACAGTAGCTGGCGAAGCTACATCCAAGTCCATGGGTTCAAAAATGAGGTTCGTAGTTGGAGCCAGTTGAATAATCTCACCGGACATCAGACACAGTTTCTTGTTGTCATCCAACACAGTGTTCATGTTCTCAATCCATATCGCATCTACAGGGCCATCGAAAACCAACCACTTACGATCTGGCGTTTCCGAAACCGCAAATTGTCTATAACTAACAGCGAGCACACCATCGCTCCATTCATGGGATACAGCATCGAACTGACCATAGAGTTGACCCATAGTAATTGCTTTCGGATTAATGACTGTATAAACAGCACGATTCTCGTCAGCACCCTAAAGAGGCCAATTATTAGAATTATCCCTAAATTTACACAAAACAGTAAACTTGCCTTGTTCTCCAGACATTCCAATGCTTCGGCTAGAATACGATATACCGTGGTCTTACCTCCAAACGGCAATCCCACCAACATCAAGCCGTGACGTACTACAATCATTTCATACAACTGCGAAATAAATGTTACACAATTAAAACAATCGAACAAAAAAAAAAAAACAATTCTTCACATGTATCTGTATCGTATATGGGGCAAGCCCAGCTCTTTTTTGTTAACTTAAAATTACACGTGCTACCTTGTGCCGCATTAAAAATGTTATTCTCGGGGTATGATTTATTTGTGGAAGGCCTACACTTATTTTTTTCAGGAATTTGCAAATGTTGCTGTGATTTGTGCTGAAATGTGACGTAAAATGTTTGAAAAAATTGAAGCATAGCCGCGAGTAACGTTGTAAGCGACAAAATTGCAATTGTTCACAATGTCGACTCTGATCTCCATGATGACTTGCAATTAGACCCTAATACTGCGTCAACTCTTGGCTTCTTCTCCCTTTATTTATCAAATGACGATACATGGATGAAATATTTCATCTAAAACAGTCGTCTCAAACGGATATCGATGGTATTTCTCCTCTTTTTATTAAGAATTGTGCTGCTTCTCTACTGTATCCTATTAAAGTTATTTTAAATAAATCTCTCGCCTCAGGAGTTTTTCTAGATGACTGGAAAATAGCCTCGATTGAACCCATTTTTAAGAGTGGTAATAAAAGTAATGTGTTGAACTATAGACCAATCTCAAAATTATCGACTATTTCTAAATTATTTGAGGGTATTGTTACAAACAAAATGTACTTTGCCATCAAGAATTTAATATGTCCTCAACAGCATGGTTTTGTTCCTGGTCGCTCGAAAGTAACAAATCTTACGATATTTACAGAAGACTGTATCTCTGCATTTCAAAGTGGAAATCAAGTTGACACGATTTATACTGATATCTCGAAAGCGTTCGATAAAGTGTCTCATGAAATCCTACTTTCTATATTAGCTCATATCGGTTTTCACTCTAAATTTTTAGTATGGTTAAAGTCATATTTAACCAATAGACTTTCTCATGTTGTAGTTGAAAATATTCAATCTTTCGCTTTTATAGCAACATCTGGTGTTCCTCAAGGCAGCATTTTAGGACCACTGCTTTTTTTTTATTTATAAATGACATTAGTAGATGTTTCACCTATTCCAAATATCTTTTGTACGCGGACGACTTAAAAGTCTATTCTATCATTCGTAATTCTCAAGAGAAAATAAACTTACAATCTGATATTAATAACTTTGTGGATTGGTGTTATAAAAAAAAGCGTTTTCTTAATTTTAATATTTATTTTATTTAATTCTTCTTCTTTATTTAATTTTCTAAAACACTTAATATGTCTAATTATTCATACAACATCAACGGCTCTATATTAAAAAAAGTTTATAAAATTACTGATCTTAGTGTAATATTGGATTCTTAATATACTTTTGTCAGCCATCTCAACTATATTATATCTAAATCTTACTCTCTGTTAGCCTTTGTAATGCGTAATAGTTCTGATTTCTCTGATCCATTTACTCTGAATTAATTGCATTTCTCTTTTGTTCGTTCAAAATTAGAGTATGCTTTTGTTATCTGGAGACCTTTTTATTCAACACACATAAATCGCTTAGAGCGCATTCAAAAAAGATTTACTCGCTTTGCAGTTCGACAATTCACTCTGCACGATCCTTATCCCTCGAACTTTGATCGTTGTAAACTTTTAAATCTAAAAACGCTACATTGTAGAGGTGCCATTTTGTCATTATTATTCATATATGATATTGTTAGTGGCTTAATAGATTCAATCAATAAAAATAGAAATATTTTTAGTTAATGCATTATCAAAATATCAGGTGTACAAAAAAATTTTAAAGGATTTTTTTTGAGATGCCATCACTAGTATTAAACCGAATCGGACAAAGTTGCGACCAACTTCATTTTGAAGCCTCATCTTTAGGCTTCTTTTTTCAGTAGCTTTTGTGTGCTCCAAATGTGTCACCTTTTGTGCCAACAAAACACAATTTGTGGGAAGGTTTACTTTTGACGAGAAATGCAGCTGAAGGCCATCGAATGCTGCAAGAAGCTTCCGGGGAACATGCTTCATCAATTTCCACATGTGAGTTTTGGTGTGACGTTTAAGAAGTGGTGATTTTAGAAAAAACAAATTTGAGGATGCTGAATTATAGGCTGTACTGGATGAAGATTCGTGCCAAACGCAAGAAGAACTCGCAAAAGTATTGGGAGTGACTCAACAAGGCATATCTGTTCGCTTAAAAGCCATGGGAATGATTCAAAATGTAAGATATTGGGTGCCGTATGAATTGAAGCCCAGAAACGTCAAACGCCGTTTTTTCTCTTGTGAACAGCTTTTCCAACGGCAAAAAATAACTTCAAAATTAGATCGATTCGTAGATCACATCACAGACGCATCGTTTTTTCAAAATGGTATCCGAAGATTGCCAAAAAGATGGGAAAAAGTAATGGCTAGCAATAAATAATACTTTGAAAAATGAACTCGTAATAAATTTTTCACAATAAAACGTCAAACTTTCGTCACCAATTTCTTAAGTTAAAAACAATTTTATTTAAAAAAAAATTGCTTAGTAATAATATTTATTTAACAAATTATTTATTATTTCTGTTTAAAATGCAAAAACGTTCTAAAACTGATTAGTTGATAAAACGTTTTTCCACGTTGCACAACAGAGAGTACGATGGCATTTAAAACGTTTTTCGCGAAAAAAAAAAGAAAAACACATTCCTGTTTAAGAAAACTTGTTTGATTCGTTCCCGTTCTTTAAATAAAGGGTACATTTTTTTGGCTTTTCGAAGCTTAACGATTAGAGCCATGCCTGAAAGTTTAATTACGATTGTGTTGCACTCTAATGGTATGTAACTGAAAGTAGACAGAAGCTAAGATGCTTAAAATGCAACGAGGCTGATTGACTTTGCCGCAGCGCGAAACATGGTCGTTAGTAGCACTAGATTCAAGCATATCAATATTCACAAAGCAACTTGGCTGTCTCCTGATCAAAAGACGCGCAACCAAATTGATCACGTTCTGAAAGACGGAAGGCACTCTTCCAGTGTTTTAGATGTACGCACGATCCGTGGTGCCAATATAGACTCGGATCATTATCTTGTCGCAGCCAAGATCCGAACACGTCTGTGCGCAACTAAGAATGCACGCAATCCAGCACAGCGAAGGCTAGACATCGAAAAGCTGCAATCAAAACGAACAGCCGAAGACTTCGCTACTCGACTCACTCCTGCTTCAAGAAAGCACTCCTCCGATCGACGATATATGCGCGCAGTGGAATCATATATCCCACTCTATGCGTACGGCTGCCGAAGAAGTGATTGGCTATCACCGCCCTCGCCGAAACCAGTGGCACGACCAAGAGTGTCGCGAAGCCTCTGCAGAAAAAGACGCCGCCTACAAAGCCACCCTGCAGTCGGTTTTAACGCGTGCTGCTAAAGAGCGATACAAAGAGAAGAGGAGGGAAGGGAGACGAATTTTCAGGTGAAAGAAAAGGGAAGCGGAAATGCATGAGTGCGAGAAAATTGAGATGCATGGTGACAGGAATGAGGTCCGAAAATTTTTCGAAAAAATAAGACGCCTGGCCGATGGTTTCAAGACCGGGGCCTCTTCCTGCAAGGATGAAAATGGGAATCTAGTGACAGATATCCAGAGTACACTGATGATGTGGAGGGAACACTTCTCTAGGCTTTTGAATGGTGACGACGACAACAACCACGCCAATAGAGATGACATACCGGAAACCCCAATTCTGGACTATAGCGTTGAAGTTCCGCTGCCCGACCATAGTGAAGTCTTGAAAGCTATAGCTCGGCTTAAAAACAACAAAGCCGCAGGAGCCGATGGCTTCCCTGCTGAGCTCTTCAAAAATGGAGGCGAAGCTCTACTTAAATGCATTGATTAGCTCCTATGCATAATATTGTCGGAAGAATGCATTCCAAACGATTGGAACCTCAGTGTGCTCTGCCCAATCCACAAGAAAGGCGATCCCACCATTTGCGCCAACTACCGTGGGATAAGCCTTCTTAATATCGCATATAAGGTCCTGTCGAGCGTATTATGTGAAAGACTGAAGCCCATCGTAAACCAGCTGATTGGACCTTATCAGTGTGGCTTCAGACCTGGTAAATCCACCATAGACCAGATATTTACGCTATGACAAATCTTGGAGAAGACTCTAGAAAAACAAATCTATCTTTTTAGCCGCCTTCGACAATCCAATAAGGAATCATATTTACTCCACCATGTCTGAATTTGGTATTCCTGCAAAGCTCATCCGGCTTTGCAGAATGACACTGAGCAACACCAGCAGCACAGTTAAGATCGGGAAGGATCTCACTCCTCGATTCGTATCGTTTCAGACAAAGTGATTCCTTATCGTGCGACTTTTTCAACCTGATGATGGAGAAGATCATCCGAGCTGCTGATTTGAGACGCAGTGGCACGATATTTTACAAAAGTATTATGCTGCTGGCGTATGCTGCTGGCGTATGCTGATGATAACGATATCATTGGCCATAATACGCGCGAAGTCAGCGCAGCATTCTCCAGATTAGCGAAAGAGTCCAATCGAATGGGTCTTGTAGTGAATGCAGATAAGACGAAATACCTATTGTCAACAAATAAACAGTCCCAGCGTCTTGGAAAGTTGTTAATGACTTCGTCTACCTGGGATCCAGCATTAACTCTTTCAGCGATGTCAGTATTGAGATAAAACGAAGCATAACTCTTGCCAACAGGTGTTACTTTGGGCTAAGTAGGCAATTGAGAAGCAGAGCCCTCTCTCGACGAACAAAACTCATGCCCGTCCTATTATATGCAGCACAAACCTGGACGTTGAGCAGTTCTGATGAAAAGACTCTGGGAGCCTTCGAGAGAAAGATCCTTTGAAAAATCTTCGGTCGAATCTGCGTCAATGGCGAGTACCGAATTCGATGGAACCACGAGCTGTATGAGCTGTACGCTGACATCGACATAGTTAAGCGCATTAAAATCGAGCGGCTCCGCTGGCTAGGTCATGTTGAGCGAATGGAAAACGACGCTCCAACGAAAAAATATTCGATTCGGTGCCCGGTGGTGGTCAACGCAGAAGAGGACGTCCACATCTTCGTTGGAAGGATCAGGTGTTGGATAACCTGACCACGCTTGGTGTTTCCAACTGGCGCCAGCAGGCGCAGAACAGAAACGGCTGTTGCAATTTCTTATACGAGGCCAAAACCGACTTACGGTTGTAAGCGCCAGATAAGTAAGTAAGTAAGAATACGAATCCATTGTCAGAATTTAAAAATTATGTTCATTTTTACTAGAGGGTTGTCACCTACCAATATGTTTTTAAGGTGTTTAAAAAAAAATAAATAACTGGCCATTTCAGCCCTTGAAAGGACTTTGACCTAGCTTCTTATGATCAATTGTGTTATGCGTGTTATTAAGTTTGTACACAATTGACCGAGAACCTGACCTACTTGTTTAACGCCGACTCCGAACGGCGATGAACAGAATGTTCTCGTTCTCAAAAAGCTTTACATGGCATTTTGATTACTCTCTGAGGTTTGCCATTGTCTGCAGAGAGGTGGCGGCCATACAGAAAAATTATTTTAATTCAAATAATTTTCTGTCGATGCTGGGGTTCGAACTGGGTCTCCAGGTTCGTTGACATAGCGGCCACGCACTTTAACCAACTACGCCACGGACGCCAAAAATGTAGACTTTTGGTAAAATTGTGTATTTGTTGTTGAAACGAGTTCCATTAAAATAGAGTAACCAGCTGACTACTATAAGGAAATGAAAAATATGTTAAACTTCTTGTATCTACCTGAACTTACAATTTTTTCCATTGCACTGGAAATTTTTTTACAAAATTTTCCATTACTTTTCAAAGCACTGTGACTTTAAATATCGCCTTATAGGTAAAAAGAGAAAAACATATGTATCGAAAATTTGTCAAGGAAAAGATCATAAAAAATATTAAAAAATTCCATATATAAAAAACTGCCTTCAAAGCTGAATATAAAACCAGAGCCCAATTATTTTAAAATGAAATATACACTAGGCGACAATTGAAAGTTTACGATATCATTTGCTGCAAAAATTGTCATGTTTTAACTTGCTCTGCGTAAATATCGCTTTAATAGTATACACATCGAAGATCCGTTATCTATTCATATTAAACACATATTCCTCTTTTAAATTCTACGCATCAAACAATTAAATGATCACTGAGTTTAGTTGATGGCAAGCTGTTAGCGCGACAATAGAAAGTTAACGTTTTGTTAAAAGTGGTAAAATATATTGACGTAATTCATTTATTAAATTATCAGCTTTGTGTGATGTTGAACTGTTCTTTAATTATTGATTTGCGAATGCGAAAATCCGAAGATATCCGAAAATTGATTATTGAGGAGCGAAAAAAAGGTGAATCGTATGGAAATATTGCAAAAAAATGTTCCATATCAAAGACAGGAGCCCGAAAAATCTGTGAAAAATATAAAAACAACAAATCAATTGCCACACAGTGGGGAGGAGGTTGAAAACCAAAAATATCAATGCACGAAGAGCGCATTCTAAAGCGTAAAGTGACAGCTAATCCTGAAATGTCAGCCAGACAGCTTAAAGAATGCCTAGAATTAGATGTTTCGGAAAGAACGGTGCAGAGGAAATTGAGAAGTTTTGGCCTAAAAAATTTTGTGGCAAAGAAACGACCGTTAATTTCGAAGGTTAATAAAAAAAAACGCCTTGCTTTTGCTCTTCAATATGTGAACATGCCGGAGTCGTACTGGAACAAAATTATTTGGTCAGACGAATCAAAATTCGAATTAAAAAATGCAAAAAAACGTAAACGAGTGTGGTGTAGACCAGCAGATCGACTTAAGCCGAACATGGTGCAACCCACTGTTAAGCATGGAGGAGGTTCGCTTATGGTGTGGGGTTGCTTCTCTGTTTATGGTGTAGGCAATCTCGTAAAAATTGATACAAGGATGACAGCTCATACCTACGTAAGTATACTGCAAGCAAACCTTATTGAAAGTGCGGAAAAAATTAACTTGGCGTCGTTTATCTTTCAACAAGATAACGATCCTAAGCACACATCACGAATTGCCACGCAGTATTTTGAAAGTAATTCAATTGAAAAGCTAAACTGGCCAGCTCAATCTCCAGATTTGAACCCGATTGAGCATCTGTGGTCAATATTGGATGAAAAAATACCAATTGCAAGTCGTGCAAACATCACATCACTTTGGAATGAAATGCAACATCAGTGGATCAATATCCCTCGAACTGTGATCCAAAATTTAGTGCTTAGCATGCCAAATCGACTTCGAGCAGTTATTCAAAATAAAGGCGGTAACACTAAATATTAAGTTTAAGATAAAACTAAAAAAGTTAACATTCAAAAAGATTTTTTTTTTATGATGCTCCAAAAGAACGTGCACTTTCAATTGTCGCTTTAGTTTTAAAAATTATGAGTTCTTTACAGCTTGAGTAATTTAATTCTGCTTAAGAAAATGGTTTTTGTTTTTGTTTTATTATATCCTTCATTGTTGAAAAAAAAAATTTAAAAAATTGTGTGAACTTTTAATAAAAAATTTAATTAATGGCAAATATATAATCGTAAACTTTCATTTGTCGCCTAGTGTACATGTTATTTAAACTGAAAAATTGTTCTAGCGAATTTTTACCTGTGCTTTTATGAAAGTGGCGGCATTTTTACATTCTAGAGGTGGCAGCATTTTTGTGGCCTTTCTTTATCTCGCTCAAAAAGAGCTTGAAAAGAGAGCTTTTTCTCGCAGCGAAAAAAAAATAATAAATTATTCAACACATGTTATTTTAAATTGAAATTCATTTTAAAATTGCAACTCAAATGTGAAATTGTGCAACAAATCTGTTGGTGCCAAAAACTTCAAACGACAATAGCAGAAACAACAATTAAAAATCTCGATTCAAAACTCAGCTGGTTTTGACATCTAGCTCACCTTTTTTCCCAATATGAGCCTACCTTGTTATTGTATCATGGTTGAACTTAAAAAGCTTAAAAAGAGAGAGCTTTTTTCCTACCTGAGAGTAAAGAAATTGTATGTTATGATCAAGTGTCTTTGATAATATAATTTTAATTAATTATTTAAATAATGCTTAGCAAATTTATTTAGCCATTGCCCCAACAGGGTACCATAGCTATCCAATAGGAAAAGATTTACTGAAATAGCGCTTTCTCAAGCTCAAGCCTTGAGGTCCCGAACATATGTGATTACCATTTTATATAATACATAGTATAGATTTATATTTTTTCAATGAGGTACTTGATAGCACTTAATGGGCACATTGAAGCACCTTCTACCAAATCTTGTAACACTTACCTGTTGCACCTTCTCCAAGAAGAAATCTGTGCATTGCTTGTTATTTATTTCGCAAGTCAATCTCACACATTCATTGAATAAAACATAATCAGCCTCAGGCAGAAGAACACCCGGAAACAAATCTGATGTAATGCCCTGAAACAGGGGCACATCCTGGTTTAAAAACTTTGGCAAATTGACATCCTTGATTGAACGTAGCACCAGAATATCCTCAAGTTCATCCCGATAACGTAGCTTAAGAGCTCCAGCTGCTTTCAATACAGACTTAACAGCACGCATGCCATAATCGTAGTGGCACTGGGTGCTCAACTGCTCCGAGCACAGACGGTAAGTTGCAACTATTTTGACTGCTAAAGGCTTAGCAGTAAGGAAGCCATAAGAATAAAGTTCAATCTCAGAGATAAGAGCGTAATCCGGAACCATCATGGCCACCGAGCGGAACAAAGCCTAGTAACGATATCATAGCTAACTTAGTTAAAGAAAGTTCTCGCATGATTTACCTTGAGATTGTCTGGCAGCTCAGAACGGCCAGCATAGCCAGGATTCATGGTAATGAAAACAGCACAAGTCGGATCCAAAGTCAAAGTAGTACCCTCAAAAACAAGTGTAGGATTTCCAGAATTAATGCCACGTTGAATGGTGAGAATCTAAAATTCCCCGCCGCATTAAAGAAATAAAAATATTAAAAAGTAGTACTTTGATGTCTGTACTTAAGAGAACATTTGTTTTTTTTCGTAAAATTGCAGTACACTTAAAACAAAAATTCTTAAAATGAGAAACTTTCCAAAAGTAAGGTTATATTTTTAATCAGATATTCAGAATATGAAAACTTATACCGGATTCAAAAATCCAAAAAAGCTCAATGCCTATTAGTTAAAAATATAAGGAATTTATTCGCCTATTCGCAGAAAACTACCCAACCTACGAAAATCTCTCAATAATTTTTTTGGCAATTAAGAGTCGCTGTTATGGAGTATTTATTTAAAAAAAAACCACCTGTTTTCTGAATTAATTTAGCTGAATATGCTTAGATATGGACTGTATTCAAACAAGATAAATATCGTATTTATATCATCCGAAACTTTTTACTAAGGTTTTAAAGCTCAAATAAAATAACGACTATCTAGCTCCGAGTTGAAGTGCTACTGGAACTTTTTTAACTCCATTTATATACATATCTCAAAAGTCCTCAAAATTTTAATTTGAAACTTGAAAAATAAACAAAATTTTTTTAAATAGAAGCAATTACATTATGTTTTTATTCTTTTAGGAAATGTAAACATTCCCGGATATAAGCAGGAAACATCCCACGTAATGTAGGTAGCATTCTCTTTCGCTGTACACTCCATTTATTTTTTCATTGGAGGGAAACATTCCTCTCCGCTGTGTTCAAAATGAATGTTGAAACTTTCCTATCATTTGTCTTAAAAATTCATGTGAAAACAACAACAAATAAATAACAACTAAAAATTAGCCTGGCCGGGATTTGAGCTCTGAGCTAGCAGTCAAGTACGCTACCTACTCGACTACCAAGGCTGCCTTATTATTCGATATTTTATTATACAAAATAAATTTAAACTAAAATTGCCCTAAAACAAGTAAAAGTTTCCACATCAATTCCTTAAGAAGCACGTATGAAACAACATAGATTTAAAACTACATAAAAGTTTCCAAAAGATACGATGAGGAGTGTTTCCCCATAACTTCCAATGCTACCACATGCATTCTTAAGGAAGCGGTTTGAAAACAACATCATTTTTAAACTATCCATAAGTTTCCAAAAGATACGATGAAAAATGTTTCCCCATCACTTCCATATGGAAGGATTCCTTGAGGAATTTTATAAATGAGTTGTTATTTTTCTGTGTATCCTACATTCCTCTGAATAGCATTTTGATATTTATAAGGCTCATGTTGACAATGTAATCACCTAAGTGCAAAATAACTCGAAAAATAATAATTTTTGTATCCTAGATGACTTTAACTGACGCATTGTTTCTTGGAAATATGTTTTCGATAAGAATATTTTAAATCCAACAAATTTCAATACTCAAACTGAAATCTGTATGTCTGATAAGTTTTTCAATTTCGATCTCCTTTGAAAATACACTCGGAAGATTTCTAGATTTATTATTTTTATCTAATAATAGCTGCGTTCGATTCGCCAGTGCTCAACTCAATTACGAAAAAAACGGCTACTCATTTAGCTGTTACTTGCTAAATAGTTGGCAACACTTTTGTTTTGACAGAGCCTTCCAATAAATTATATTGAAAAAGAAGAAACTGCTTAAGGGGGGAGATACCTTTAGACAGGGTGATATTAGTTTTGTTTATTGAATTTTCTTCAAGTTAATAACATAATTGGATAATTTTTTTATTTCCCTATCTATTTAGTACACCTTTGAACTGTAAGAAACATTTTAATGTTTTTTTTACAAAATAGCGGCTCTGCAGAGTATCTATTTTTTTCAACAGCTTTGACCCCAAAAAAATTATTTATTCACACGATATCTTTAAACTTGTATGAACATCCTTTCGGCAGGTACATCCAAGCTGTACTTTATCGTAAAAAAAAGCGAATATTTTCTATGACAATAATGTTTTTACAAATAAACATTTGTAAGACTTTGAATATACTTTGGTTCGGCAGTGGGGGTATTTTAACGTCAGCCTAGTCGAAGATCTTTTCTTACTAGTTTTAATATGTTATACATTCAAAATATGAAAAAATTTGCATTTTTCTAAAATTATAAAGGTATCTCCCCCCCTTAAAGAAAATTAATTTTGTTTTTGTGCTCACATCACATTTTGACAGAATCTATTACATTTTACCTTATTCCGTATACAAACCAACAAAAAATAAGAACTTGGCAACGTAACTTTACTCAACTCAACTGATAATTGACCTACTCTACAGTGGCGTTCCTAGGCTTAATGACACCCCGGGTGGATACTCATGGTGTCACCCCTATAAAAAATTTCTAAATGCAAAAAGAAACCAATTCGATGAGATTAATTTTTTTTATTATTATCTTTGTTTTCCGAAAAAAAAAACAAACAACATATGACAAACAATAAGAATTTGTAAAAAACAGAACAAAAATATTACATTTTCAGATATCTACATATTAGCAGATCTATATAAAATAGCAAGATCGCAAAGCCTTGCCTGTCCCATGGAAGACCTACATAAGTCTTATGGCATCATTTTATAAATCACCGTGATGAAACGCAACGCTAACGCGGCGCATCACTTGGATTAAAAATTTGCATTTTATTAATCACTACGTTATTGCGTTAGCTATGTTACGTTACCACGGTGAACTGTCAGTCAACAACAGTTTAGGGTTGTCACATGTCAAATAAAACTAGCATCATTATTGCAAATCTTTGAAATATTTAAGATGCACCAAATTCTGACTTGTTGGCAACCATATCAGCTGCTCTTTTCAGCCATCATTAAATTGAAATTGCAATATACACGCCAAACACTGGCATACCATTTGCTACCTGCAGTAGTTTTTTTATTTCTTTTAGCAACATTTTGAACTGTTGGTTCGTTGTTGCTGTCTTTATCCTATATTCAAACGATTTATGTAAACATTTAAGAATACACTGAGGCACATTCGTTTAGACGCAATATACCTTTTTTTAAAAACTTATCGTAAAGTACACACAAAATATATTTAAAATAAATTTTTTTATTTATGTTAAAGAACAATATTTCTTTTGCAAAATACTGATAAAAAATTTAATGTTAACATAAAGTAATATTTTATATTAATTAACTTAAAATATAACTCCCGAAGCAATTGGCATATTCGTTTAGACGCACTTAAATTAGAGCTTGAATAATAACAATTTAGTAATGAGTATGCCCACCATTTTTTTGAATAACCTCAAATATCCTATTAGGCATTGAATAAATAAGTGTTTGAAGAATTTTCCCTTGAATTGAAGTCCAAACTTCCTTAATCTTAAACTTCAACTCTGTAACAGTAGAAAATGGAGTTCCTTTCGCTTTTTCGGCGTAAACTTCCCGTGCCATAATACCCCATAGATTTTCTATGGGGTTTAGATCGGGGCTACATGCAGGCCATTCCATAATGTTGATTTCTCGCTGCTCAAACCAAGCCATGGATGTATTAGAGACATGAATGGACGCATTGTCCTGTTGGAAAATGACACTGTCGTCCATTTTATCTTCGATAAATTGAATAAGAACATCGTCTAACATCTCAATGTACACTTCCGAATTCATTCGGGCAGGAATGAAACACAGAGTTGACTTTCCTTCAATGGAAAAGGCAGCCCAGACCATCAGACTTCCGCCTCCAAAGTTTCTTTTTGATTTGGGGATACTTGCATTGCGGATATCGTGCCAATAGCAGCTATAACAGTCTGGGCCATCCAAATTAAATTTTTTTTCGTCGGAAAAAATAATTTTTTCCCATTCGGAAGTCCAGTGCATATGCTTTTTAGCAAAATTTAAGCGTGCCTTTTTATGGTGTTCTTTGAGCATTGGTTTGCGCGCTGGTTTCTTCCAAACAACATTGGGTGTTGTACGTAGAACATGGGCAACATGTTTTTTCGTTACTGGTAAACATAACTTAGATTGTATTTGTGTTGAATTTAATTTATTTTTAGTAGCCTCCTCTCGAATCAAATTTTTTTGACGATTTGTCAGCTTTTGGTTACCTTTTGTTGGTTTCTTAATTCCATAACAAGCTCCTTTTTTTAAGAAATTTCTTACAACTTTATCAGAACGCGAAATTCTTCGGCTAATTTGGAACACCCCTGATCTTTAAAAAAATGTATTTGAATTTTTTCTTGATCGGTCAAGTAAACTCCACGTGGCATTTTTGTAATGTTCACCTAAAATAACGAATATTAATTATTTTTCAAAATTTTTTTGAAAAAAACCGAAGCAATCTTACTTATTTAATGTTTATAAAAAAAAATCTTTTATTTTGTTATTTACTTCCTCTCAAAAATTAAATTTTTTCCACTGCGGCTATACGAATATGCTCCTCCCATGAAGCGCGTTTACAGTCGTACTAAATTTTTACAAAAACAAAACAAAAACGGTAAACAACCGTTACTTATTTTAAAAACAGACATGCTGCTTGTTACTTTAGTACCACGGTTGCACAGAGCTATGCCTTTTATTTACACATATTGAATAATTAGTGGAATAAAAGTAGTGCGGCTAAACGAATATGCCTGAGTGTATATGAGTGAAACAAACAGTTATTACCCTTTCAATGCCCACTTATTCGTTCTAACGGCCGCTCAAGAGCAAGTGATGAAAGTGACAGTTCAAGTGAACGAATTTCAAGTGCAGCGTTTTATAAAATGCGAACTTTGTACTGTTTTCACTACGCTATTGCGTTACTCAACGCTGAGGATCACGGTGTGAAGCGTTGCGTATTATAAATTGCGAATTTCAACAACGCAGCGTGAAGTGATGTGCAGGGATTTATAAACTGATGCTATTAATTAATTTTAGCTTTGAAAAACTCCTTTCGCATGAAGCTACTGATACACAAATTGTTCGAAATAATTTCATTGCGACAAAATGGGACATACATTTTTTTAACATAATGTATTTGTACCTTTTTCTTTCTGTTTGAGAAATTAAAAAAATATCGAAATGGTGTCACCCCTAAAATGGTGATACCCGGGGCGGACCGCCCCCCCCCCTTCTCCCCCCTAAGAACGTCTCTGCTACTCTATACTCAACTAGTTGTAGACTTTGTTGTGGTTTCCCATACAAATATCATATTTAACATACATGAGTGTGGATTCCCTTTCTCTCCGGGAAAGGGATCTAAGGGATATTCTCCCTTAGTTCTTGAACTAGAATTTTATGAAATTAATTCAATCAAACCAGATGCTTCTTTAGTTTATTTTAACTATAACTACTGCGATTTTGTTAATCTGAATAACCGAGTTTCTAATATTGATTTGCACTTCCGTTTTTTTTTTAATAGTGAGATCAATGAATGTCTTCAAGTCGAAATTATATGATATTTGTTTGAAAAATATTCCGTAATACTCTATAAGATTCATAAAAAACAATAAAAAAATCGAGTGTCTTATGATTTTTAACGCACCACTGCATTTATGTCTTATGATCGGCTATGGGCACCACTACATTTAAAGCTTCTGTGTCGTTTCTGTGTTTGTGTCTTTTGTCTTTGATTTTTTATTACGTTTTGTGTTGTAACATAAGCCTTTGCTCTCAATTCTTGCTCTCAACGCTCCCAGAGCACTCTCTGCCCATAGCTGCTTATGATAATCAATTATGACGATATTAACGCACCAAGACGCTCGCATACGTTCTCGTAAATCAGATAGGTCAAAGCTACAGCCGCCAAGGTGAAATATCTCTTTCCTAAAAGCCGCGAGATTTAACCATCGGGGTCAACTTAAAAAAAATGTTTAATGTTTGGAATCACCGGCTTAAAATACGTCGGAAACAGTTATCAAGTCTCTTAGAGTAGAATGTCTGTTGAGTACTATATGCGTAGTACTAAGATGTTAAAGGTGCATTTTATCTTTTTTTGGTGTAAAATATTTTGGAACGTAAAATTTTATTCGTTGATACATGACACGAATGGCATGACACTAATTCTTATCATTTCGCTTATGGTGGTCACCTCATCTGTAGTAATAAATACCTGTTGAGCTACTACGGATAAAACTTCCAGATCAATGCGATTAAACTCGTCAAAGCAAGACCAAGCTCCGCACGAAGCCAACCCTTTGAAAAACTTGCCCAAAGCAAGGTAGTCCAAGCCATCGGAGCAATTGAACACCACACATTGTTTGGCTACGGCTTTTGCTAAATCCTTGGTGGTTTCGGTTTTACCCGTGCCAGCAGGACCTTCAGGAGCACCACCCAAATGAAGATTCAAAGCGCTGAACAATGTACGATAGCAACGATCAGTTAAGGGGGTGACAACCAGACGAGTCGTATTCCCCAAATATTCGTAGCCATATTTTAACGAACAGTTTATCATTCGAGTGTCCATGTTATTATCTTCCCAATAGTACCGCAACTGTTTCAAGAAGTCAAAGAAATTAATAGATCTTTGCACGCTTTTGTATCTCACCTGACACAACCATTGAAAGTCATTAAGTTCTGATATCTCCATGTCAACAATCTCAGCCAAGACATCCCGAGCATGCACATCAAGTACAACCAAAGCACCCAAAGTTATTCGATTTTGAGTATTCAAGTCACCACGCACCAAGTCCACAATGCGATTAATCTTGAGTCATAAAAGGATCGAAATAACAGAGTGGTTACTGAAATATTACTGAAAGTTAACATTGTCAAACCTGTGATTTGCAAAGATCCAAGTACTTGCGTAAGTTGACCACTGGTTTCTCAGTAAAGAAACATTCCGTGATTCCTAATGTCCAATAAGTCAACGAGATGGATTGCACCAACTGTCCTGGCCAAGTCAAAACCCACTTCTCACGCACCATGTTGGGATAACTATAGAATGCTTCACTCATCTTGCGATGCACACTCTTCTTCATAGCATACTCCAACTCAAGCAACCATTTTTCCACCTGACCACGCGCTTTAGCTGTGGATATTATATCAACCAGTTGAACTTCTTCACGTTCAGATGATCGCATCGCTGTGACTTCCAAATCTTCGGTAAAGTTGAGCGTTGCAATTCCTTCGAAACATTTTTTAAGATGAGGCTGTACACGTGTGGGATCTTTTGTCTCTGACAGAATTTCCAATAGCTCGTCATTAGATAAGAAAAAGAAACGTGGGAAATAGAGTCGTTTCTTTTCCAGATACTATCATAAGATATTAATATCGATTATATTGAGTATTCTTAGGAAGTACGCTTAGAAACTTACCGCATTTAAGCCCTTCTGAATGATTTCGAGTAGATTGTAGGCCTTTCGAAGTTTTTCGGCCATCTTTTCTATTTCAACCACAGACATAACCTTTGGATCGGCCACCACCTGCTTCATAAGTTCTCGCCATGTCTGACGTAAGCAGAAGTAAGTGTAAGAAATACAAGAGTTAAATAAAGTGGATGGATAGTTTAAATATAAATTTTATTATTAAAATATACCTTAAAGTAAATATATAGATGGTTAAATTTATCCATTTGTAGTTTGTATAACATGTAACTTGCATCGAAGGAGGGAAAAAAGACTGAGACTTAAGACTTTTTTTACTAAGTATCGTTGGATTAAAATTAATACAAACTTGAAATGTCAAATAAGGATATTTTTTAAGTGAAACTTTTTATGGCATCGGAATAAAATCATAAAGCTTCAGGGAAATAGGTTAACAACGGCTAAAGCGGGGATTTACCTTTACTTGGAGGGTAAACCTGGCAATAGATTAAAAAATGAGAGTGGCACGCCCATTGAAGAGTTTTCAGATCTGGCAATTCAATTACCATATGGGTAAATTAATTATTTCAATTGGGTTTGTTTTTTACAATAAATTAATTTAAACCAGAACAATGCTTGCAAATTACGCAAACTTTTTTCGAAAATCATAGTTCATTTCGCGAATATTACAGTGCGCTACGTTCATAGTTTTCGCAGTACGCATACTAATACTTTCAATGAAAAAATTCTCTTATTAGAATTTGATATATTCATAAGGTTGAAAAATAATATTTGTTCGTTAAATTCTCCACGTGGATTTCTCGATGTGGATTGACCGTTAAAAATCGGATCTGTTGATTTCTCAAGAAAATCTTTTTGGTAAAATCAAAGAAGAGTAGTATCTATTGAAGAGCTGGTGTACGATAGAACAACTAAGTTAAAGAGACCCATTTTAAGATGAGGAGAGGTTAATATTTCCATAAAATATCCGTTTATCATATCTTAGTATTACTACATCTTTTAACTCACTTGACTAAGGATCAGCATTTACTTATCAACTCCACTTACCTTGTCTACAGCACCAAACCGCCTTCCTTCTTCTGGCATTTGTGACTGAATATCTGGACTGGAAAAAATTGGCTCTAAGTACATCCATGTCGCTTGTACTCGCAACCATTCATCCAGAATTTCCTGAAGACTGAGTAGTTTGGACTCCCATTTACTGTGGTAAAAAAGTGAAAAGTGAAAGTATGTAATGAAAACTGATTTAACTATGACTATGACTGACTGTGACTAGCGGATTTGCTCACATAGAAAAAGGTTATACTCCAAAATTTTCCATTGTATCTCAGCTAGGATTAAGAATATCGACAATATACATAATTATTTTTTTATGGCATGAACGATATCTATATAATGTCCCAGAGGAAAATGTAATGGCTGTTCATAAGGGTGACTCAAATTGTTCGGGTGCGAAAGAAAGGATGACGTATAGTCATAGGCGTCCGGAGGAATTTTCAAAGGGGGGAAAAGGTATACATTTGTGTGTACGTATATTAAAATGATGCTATGAAAATGTAATATATACACATGGGAAATAAAAATATATAAAATTTTTCCAGTCCAGGGGGGAGGCGGAAAGTGACCCTCCCTTCTCCCCTCTGTGGACGCTCTTGCGTGTTGCAAAACTAAATCTAAGCAGAATTCTAAGAAAACTTCCTCTAGAAACTAAGGGTCTAAAATTAAAACCTAGCTCCCGCCGAGAGACATAAATATTTCAGTTTGTGGTATTTTAAAAAACTGCATAGATTTGATGGAAAACAACATGTTATCAGTGAATCAAACCTCATATATTAGTTCGGACTTATTTTGAACAAAATTTTATTAACTTTTAGAATCCGTTTTCATATTGTTGAAATTTTTGTTTCTAACACGTGTTTTATTAAAGTTTTGATTTAAATAAATCTTGAAAAGTAATGAAAAACACATTTATTCCCTTAAAAAGAAAATAAAATTTTCGTTGTAGGCTCTGCCACATTTTAAACCGATTTCATTGGGGAATATGCCTCCACCTATGGACATTCAGGGAACCGAGCGATGTGTGCAGTTACTAACGCATGTTATGGCAATGACTCTATAGAGTCGTACCCGAACACCTCGAATGGACTGTAAAAAAGAATTAGACTGTAAAAGAATTTTTTATTTAAAAGGTTTTGTTGTTTGAATTTAAAAAGTAAAGCATGATTTTTAAAAAAACTTGAGTTTTTACTGATTGTGCAATGACATAAAAAACTTTTTTGGGTTTCTAAAATTTGGCTTGAAAAGATGAAGCAGAAAAAAGCCCAACATTAATGAAAAAGTGTGATATTTCTTCCATATAATAGCATTTCTTAATAAAACCACGCTGTTTTGAAAAATTTTTTTAAATGTAATTTTTATGACTCTCGGCAGGAGCTAGGTTTTGATTTGATACCCACAGTTTCTTGGGGAAGTTTACTTAGTATTCTTCGTAGATTACATTTTTGTTATATGCGTTTTGATAAAAACAATAAACCTACCCTACTAACCTATTCTTTTTCATTAACATCATTAGACTTTGGAACTCTTTACCCATCTCTTTAAAACAAATAACCAATAGAGCCAGCTTTAAACATGCAATTTTTCTATCTCTTTAATGATAATTTCTTTTTTTTATTGTTTTCTTCTATTTATCTATATTTTAATTTTTACTATATGTATTGCAAAATCAATAATTTGTGGCATTAATAAAAAAAGGCCAGAATCTCTTATGTTATTGCGAACCGGGAATTCGGATCTCTGAAGAGACTTTAAAGAAAGGTGAGTATCCTCGCATGAAGACGGCTCCGTCCAACTGTGGAGCAGCGTAAGAAAAACACTCCTATAAGCGGGGAGATTCTCAAGCAAAAGGCAAACAAATTATAAGGTGATTTTCAAGAAAAAGAAGGTGGTTTCAATGCAAGCTCTGGTTGGTTGATTGGATTTAACTCAAGTGGGCTGAATTCAATAGAATGGGCTGAAGCAAATACCATCGATTTTTCAATTATTCTAGTGTTGCAGAGCCTCCGCTATCAAGAGGTACAGAAATCAGTCAGTGACAGCAAGAAGCAATCTAGCGTTAAGGATTATTTTATATCGCATTCTTAATTTATTATTAACATACAAAATCATGTGTGTATACAATGGTCATGTATTTTAAATGAATAAAACTCATATTTTTCTGAACTGAAAATCAACCTCGATAGTATGAACAGCCTAGATAATGTGAACAGCCCTTGCAAAAATTAGTTCACGCTACCCCAACTCTACTGTAGTCTTAAGTAAAATGTTCAATTAATTAAGTTAATGTTTATTAAATGAATTTACTTCTTTTTGATGTACTATAAAAGATTTATCTTAATGTACAATAGTTTAATTATAAATATATCACTACTGTTCATAATCTGTAATTCAGATCTTAAAGACATGAGCGGAGCCCTAAAGTTCCTTGAATCTGAAATGAAAGATCTTTGAAACGGAGCCCTTAATTTTTCATACAAATGTCAACCTTTTCAGACTTTACATTTTTAATAACTTTTTTTTCATGGTCATCTTAAATTTCTGGTCTGAATTTTACGATTCACAACTAATTGATGGAGGCCTGACTTTTTTTAATGAGTTTTCTGCTGGGATGGCAAAAAAATTTTACCTTTTCAGACTTTAAATTTTTAATAACTTTTTCTTAATGGTCATCTTAAATTTCTGGTCTGAATTTTACGATTCACAACTGATTGATGGAGGCCTGACTTTTTTTGAATGAGTATTCTGCTGGGATGGCAAAAACATTTTACAAATTCAATTCACTTACAGAATGTCCTTTTCAAATGGTTTAATGTATGGAGAACTTTTCATCGTCTGCGTTTTGATAATTTGATCGTCCAAAAGAATTTGAATTTCATCTACTGCAGACAACTTGTAAGTGCCAGAATCCCTACGATCAAACGTTTAATTCAAAATGGAACTAATTTCAACAAAAAACTCTGCAATACCTGTATGGTGACACTTGGAAAACCATTTCCTCCCACTCCAAAGTCATTTTAAGCATTCCTCTCTCCAAGTTATTTTCCTTTGTAGCGCTTTCTGATATTGCTTCAAATTTAGGTACAAATTCGTCAAGCTCGTATTCGATGATTTTTGCCAAAGTCAATTCTGGCGTTAACTTAATAGGAAAGCCAACAATTTCCGAGACTTGTTCCCAATGGCGCTCCTTCATACCCGGATTGCCCAAAGTGCTTATTATCGGCATTTGATCACGCACTAATATAATTTGTTCTTTAACCTGATAGAAAATTTTAATAGTTTAATTTTACCAGTCCCTTACCCTTCTTTTCTTAGTTACAAATTGCTTTCATAACTCCCAAACTTACATCTTGTATCAACTGATTAGTAGCTGGCTTATCACTCATTTGCTTTTCCAGTTTTTGCACAACGCGGAATGCTGTGGAAATATCACCATCAATTTCATCCGGGTCGAAGGATCCTACTTGAGAATTCATCCATGATTCTTGTTTATCTATGAAATCCTGCGACGCATCATACAAGGTTTTAAAAGGTTTCAACTGATCGTGGGTCTTCTTTCTTATGGGATACTGAGATAAGTCCCAACCGAACGCTGCCTCTTCTTCATTGATTCTGTCTATTGTGTCCATTGCCAAAATCAAACGATTATCCAAAATACCCGCCCTGCGCTTGTACTTGATCATATTTTTAATATCTCCCCAGTTTTCATAGTCTTGTATCTGTTCATAGTAGTTTTGTAATTCTTTTCGAAACGCATCGATACGTTTCTTGAGGAGTTCTTGATATTCAATAGTTTTCTCGGCAATTATCTCACGATGTTCCACAAAAACTGAGGGTAATTTTAAGTACCACTGTACGACATTGCTGTTGTTTTTAATTTGTGAGGGTGAGTAGAGAGTATGATCCATTAGCCAGATAATGTGATTCATATTCTAAATGTTTAAATGACACAGAGAATATATGCATAAAGGTTCAGATCAAATTGTGGTTCTACAGCTGTGTTCAAAATAGCAGCAAACATTGACTTTTAAGATATGAAGCATAATCGCGAATAACGTTGTAAACGACAAAATTGTAATTTTTGACTAGAGATAAAAAACGTTTTAAACATTGTAGGCGTTTATTTTTGGTTTTTTTGTTAAAGACTCTGATTTAATAAAACTTTACCATACATAAAATATAAAAAAAAATAAATAAAAATTTAATTACATCTAAATTTACCGTTTAGAAGTTTTTACAGTGGAATAACGTTTTATATCCAAAAATTCCGAAAATTGAATGGATGATGAAACTTTTTCCACTGAACATAAAATATGACTTTTTATGGTGCTTAAAACGTTTTTCCACTACTAAAAACGACTGCACTTACAGCTAACTGCACTTACAACGTTCTTCCAAATTACATTCACAGGAGCATTTTTATTTTCTATGGTCTCTCCATTTCTCGAAATATGAGACTGACCACTTTCTCTTAGTCTTTTGTAGTTCAAATTTTTCCAATTTTCGAAATTTATTTAACGTTTTGAGCATCGATAGCACTTGCGCATCAAGTTCGATTGTTCGCTTTTATTCATTTTACAAGCACGTGCAACGTTATTCCACTGAATAGCATTTAGAAATGCGTTAAAAATGCCCCAACCTGCATTTTTTTTTACTCACTTCTGTTTTTATATAGTATAAGAGAGTAATTCTAACTGGTATCCGCGAAAAAAACACTTTCAAAAAAATGTAGTTTACAACGTTATTCGCGATTATGCTTCATATGTTGAATCTGAATTTTAAAAACCTATTATTTTTCCTACAAAACGAGTATTTTTATAACAACGCGAATATCACAAATTACTGATACAGAGTGGTCCAAATACAAGTAAAAGAATTAAATTTATGATAAAAATTTATTTTGTTATACTCGTATTTGGGCTTTGGGCTCGTATTTAGAAAAAACATCGTAAAAAAATAAATTTATTTCGAATAAATTTTCGGCCGAATTTCTCATGATCAAATTATGTCATGTGTGTTATTAAATGTTTCATACTCGGACGATATTCGTCTTATGAGTATGGAGCGTTTCTGGATTATCAGCATAGCTGCCATAGATTTATAAAATAAAAACAAAAAATTCTAAAGGCTCAACCAAGCTATGCGTAAGCAAACAAAACCAAGATAGCAAAAGTACGAACTTGTGCGGCACTATATGGAGTCGCCCAAGTTTTGCGTAAGCATTGCTTTCATTAAGCAGTGTTGCTAGAAATTTTCGTGGGAAAATACTGGAAGGGCATAAAAAAATGGCTAGAAAAGGCTAGATGGCTTAAAAAAAGGGTTAAAAAATGCTAAATTTGTTTACATAATTTTTTGCCCTGTGAATATACGTACGTATTTATATATTTACATACTATAGGTATCAATCTATATTAATAAAAATCATTTTCTGTTTGTTTGACTACAATACAAATCTTAACGGCTGAACGGATTTAACTCAAATTCGGCTCACATATTACTTGAATCCTAGCTTAGGTTATGGCATACTAAGTTTTGACCACGCCTCTTCCGCCCCTTTACAAGTAACGCAAATCTAACTACTTGCGTATTTTTTTCAAGCGAAAATGCTCAATTTATTAATTTTAAGAAAATACTGTTATTTTAATACCAAAAACATTCACATATCTTTGAAATTGGACAAACTTCTGGTACAACTTTTTTTTTCTAATAACATCATTTCCTTAGAATAACAAAAAAACTATCAGAAATTCGTATATTTTACTAGCGATGCAAATAACTCCGTTGTTTTTGAATATATTTCATTCAAATTTTATCATTGTACCGTTATCTTAGTGGATATATTTTTAATATTTACTTCAAAAAAGGTCCAAAATATTGACTTTTTATTCAAAAATTGACACAAAAGTTGTTTTTGTTGTTAAAATAATAAAAACTCAAAATTGCATTTGCGACTACCTCTTACATGACATAGCGTTTTATAGCAAAAATGCTTCCAATTTTACAGAAAAATTTATTAACTATTTCTGTCATCAAAAACATGACCCTACCCCCAGTGATTTTTTAAAGAAATTGATTTTTTTTAAAAGTTGTGTTTATTCTTTTTATATAATAGTTAAGCTCAAAGAATAATTTATGTGAAAAAATTATACCAATATCTCTTTCCGATCAAAAGTTATCGCGATAAATATATTTTTTTTAGACACAAACCAAGCTGTTTTTCAAATGCTTATCTATTAATAAAAATCATTTTTTTTCTGTGAACATATAAACTACTGGGAAACTGTAACGGGCAGTGGAAAATGACTGTGGTGTCAAACTAAGTCTAAGAAAAGTTTTTAATACACCTATTATGTTCCTATATAGTTGCAGGGTGCAGCAACGCGCGCCGGGAAAAGGCTAGTATGCTATAAAAAATAACAATACCAAGAACAAAACATAGTTATTTGAAATTGATTAAAATTTAATTCAATCTTTCAGTTTAAATATTAATAAAAACCGTATTTTTCGAGTTTTTCAGATTTTTCTTGCTTGCACTCGGCTCCTCAAATTCCATTAATTCATCAGACGAAAATGAATCATAAGTCAGACTTGATTCTATTTTGTTTCTACCCTACAATTTTCTACAATTGGTAGAAAAAATCAAGCTTTCTACTTTTTAAGTCCAAGCGAATGCGCTGCCATAGAAAGCCACTGACTTATACTTATACTTTTCTATACAAAGTGACAAAATTAATTAGCCTCCAAGGAGTGGTCGTAGGGAATAGGTCCCCAAGGGAAAAATGTTCCTTTTGCAAAAGTAATGGGGGTCGGTCATACATATTAACCTTCTCCGGCCCTCCCTAAAAGCTCCCCTGTTCAAGTGTAGGAAATAAAAAAACAAACAAACATACTTACATCCATGATACAATTATGCAAGGTAGGAGTGACAGTTTTATCGTGTTGCACCAACTGTCAAAAATAGTATAAATTAGAGAACGAAAGAACTAGAAAAGAAAATAGAAAGCAATATATACAGGCAAATGACAGTCGGAGCAAGACACTCGTGAGAAAATAGCCAGTTGTCACTCCTACCTTGTATAATTGTATCGTGCTTCAATCCAATGCTTTAAACTGTTTTCATAAATCGAGAAACGAAGTTTGCGCTAACGACACGAAGTTATTTCCACGAACTTGGAATCTCCTGGGCATCAATTCCATGAACCTCGACCCCACTGCCATGGGGTAACGTGGAATTAGGCCCATACGGCAGGTGTCCGCGTTTCACAAAATGGAATTTCAATCTGATAAAGTGTCTCTATATGAATAACCCTCTATAATATGTAGTAATCTCGATGGAGCGAATATTTTCAAGAATGTTAGTTGGAATATGACATATTGAACCATTTGGCAACACTGCTGACGTTTTTATTCTATAAAATTCAATAACACGTAAATCACAAATATTTGTTCACTTCTAAGTGTCAAGAATATCAATCCCGTTATTAGGGACATTGAAAGAATTCCAAGATCTTTTTACGCCTAGTTAACTTACCACTCTTAGTCTCTCCTCCATATCAAACACCGTTACTTCCTCCGTCTGGATTATATAAGCCTTTAGAGCCATAAGCTCTGCAGTTGTTTGAGGTACTGTTAGTGCTTTCCTGGCAATTTCTTCGTATTCGTTGCACAACTCTGTCATCTGATCCTGTTGGTCATTGAGCATTTTAGTCAGCAACTGATTCTGCATATACCGTGAAAGTTGTTCCAAATTTTCAATGAACTTTTCCCGATGAAACTCATACAGGCCCATGCTAATGACACACCAGATTTCTTTGGATATCAGATCCTCCTTGTAGCGATATTTATAAACCATGTCACAGAAATCGTCGAAGGATGGATCTGTTTTTATGAACGTAGAAACTTGTTCCGCATCTATGCCATTTATAAGATCTATAAAATTATCAAAATCATGCAGTCGCAATTCGGGTCCTATGCGCTGCTCCTCAAGCAAAGCGCAAATTCGGTTGCGCGCATTGGCTATAATAGATACTGGTATAGCTGGTGTTAAATTAAACTTTTCTGATATCTTCAGATCAGTGTAGAGTCTAGTTTCAATCCTTGGTAGATTTTGTACCCTCATAACAATTAAATCGATCACGCGAAGGATCTCACTCTGTATCTTGGAAAATGACGGATTAAAGGTTATCGTGTCTTCATCCTCCAACATAAGTGATATTTGAATGCCCGGGTTGGTTTTCTGCAAGAAATTGGATTATAAGTTATTGAAAAAGCTACTGAAGGAAGGAGCTATTAGAAAGACAAGCATGATTCTCAATCTCAAATAATACCGCCTGGGATTTAGTATAAAATTAAATGGAATTTTAAATATTGTCGATATTACCGCCTGTAACTTAATTTAACACGAAATATAGTTTAAAGTACAGATACTGTAAAAAAACTCTTCCTCGTCATATACAAGAATTTGCTTTGTTTTTGTGTCATTTAGAGAGCTTTCAATAACTTACGCCAAAGTCGCACATAAAGTCCACGAATGTATTCAGGCTTCTGATGCAGATATCCTCCAATTGTTGGGTCATCAAGGCAGCCACACAATTAAAAAATCGTTCTAACAGCTTTATGCGTCTAATATCGGGTAGGTGACCTTTTCTACTAGCGCGCAAAAGGATAGCATGAATTTCTCCGTACCAATGTTTTTCAAGGACTTCTTTTGCGTTATCAATATGACTCTCGCACATATTCTAAAGAAAATTAACGCATTAAAAGATGTTTTTCTAATAATTGAAAATTGGTTGCAATAGAACATGTTAAAGGTCTTATTGCCAGAAATATTTTTGTAAATAAAAAGAGATCTTCCCAAAAATTATTTCGTGTATGGAGATATATATAAATCAAGTAAGATTGGCAAATAATATTATTTTGTCTTTGGATTTTCCTCACATTTGGCGAAGGTATAGTTAAGACAAAATATATTCATACTTATTTCACGAAAAAAATTTAAGCCGGTATTTTTGCGGTATTTTTGAAAATATGCTACACAAAATTTTTTTTTTTTTAATCATTATATTTGCAATCTATTTGCACACAAAATTTATCATCGGATTCATTGTTAAATTGTCAATAAGAATCATTATTTCTTGGAATAGTCATCGACCAAATCTGCACGAAATAAATATACTAGGCTGTTTAAAAAGTCCTTGGTCTAATTAAGAAAATTTTAAAATTCATTTTTATTATTAAACATGCTCTCATTTAGCTCGATGCACTAAGTCCGCCGATCTTTCAAAATGTCGGTACATTCTGTTATCCCACTCTTCCAATTCAAACGGTTTCCAATTTAAGTTCTTCATTTGATGTGAATCTTTTTCCCGTGAAATATCTCTTGGGATTAGAAAAAGATAAAAGTCACTGGGGACTATATCTGAAGAATATGGTCGATAGGAAAGCAGTTGAGAGTGTTACGTTGGATTTTGCCACTGCTTCCAATGACTGGTAGGATGGTGCACTGGCTTGCAAACAACTTGAACTTTTTCCCTCTTATATGTGTTCGTTTAAAATTGAGTGTCTCGTTCAAACCGAAGGTCTTCGCTTCGTTGAATAGGACGAAATCATTGAGCATCTCTTCTGCCATTGCCATGCCCTAAGCAGGAGAAGACTGCTCTCCCTCGGTCGACCCTACCATTACTCCCTTGCGGCAGCCTCGGAAACCGAACCAAGCCAAATCGACAGATCTATTAAAACCTCTTAGTTGTTCAGCGAAGCATGAGACAACAGGTTACACATGAAGCTATATGGAATTCACAATGGCACTATAAAGTCCCAAGTGCACGATCCGGATAACCGGGTCAGCCAACACAACCTAACCTCATGTTTTTTTTTCAAGATTGTCGAAAAATTCTGAATTCATTCTGAGTTTCCTTTTTATGCGACCACAGTTTTCCAAGTTGAAGGACATGACTAGTAAGTTCGTACTGAGTTTCACTTATGTGTGACTTAGATTTCGAAAGCTATACCGAAAATATAAGCTGCTGCAAAGGCCACGCACCTCGTCCAACACCCATAAAATGTTACCAATGGAACGGCACGCGTAAATTGAGGTCGAATACCGAATTCCGAGGCTGTACGACATATAGTTCCAATTCTTTTCGATGTCACAAATTTGCGTTGGATAGGTGATGCCACAATCCTTTGTCCAATGCCGGCACCATTGGTTCAATCGGACCCAAACTTCACAGGAACACTCTCGAGACTTAGATAGTTTCCCTGAAAATTCCATAAAAATTAGTTTAGTGGTTTCGGAGTTTATAATTGACATATACACCCACATACAGACAAACATACATACATTTTTATATACAGCGTGACTTATATTATTTCTTCCGAAATGAATTAAAAAAAACAAATTCTGTTCTATTTTTTAAACGTCTGTTTTATTGATCATATGAAATGGAACTGAACTTTCTTATAACTAACAGAATGTTCGATACTTAAAATATATGAAAGACATTAACTAATACATATTTGCTTACATAAACTTACTTCTACACATTAATTCTCTTCTTTCTCTTTTCTTCGTTGCATTTTTGTATTGCAGCGAAGATTTCAAAACATTTATGAAACTACAAAACACTTAAGTGGATTTTTGGGTCTGTTGGTGCAATTGAAATTGTAATGTGATATTCTGTTTGTCGTTGCCGATATTCGGTCAAACTGGCAAATGGGTTTGGCAATAAAAATAAATGATATGGGTTGTACAATGCAGTGCAGCAATGTGCAATGTGCAATGTGACACTTTTGTTTTCGAGTTTGACAAAAGTGTTTAGCAACTTATGAATGAAATATGGGTTTGTAAGAGTTTAGCAATTAATGAATGAAATGTAGGTTATTAAAATGAAGTGTTAAGAAATATGCTTAATTGCTGCGTTGGTAAATATATGTAGAAATGGAAAATGTTTATATTGCCCAATTGATTGGCATTTTGTAAGAAGTGTGAGAGTTTGTAAGTGACGCCGCTGATGTCGACATGACCCGTGCGCCATATTTTATGTCGGTATGTAAACATTGAACAACTTTGGCATTTATTTTTGAACCGTCAATTCAGAACAATTTTAACCAAGAATCACTTCACAATAAACAACGAGCCGAAGTAGGGACGCTGTACATTGAAATTAGTCGTTCAGTTGTGTTAACTCAAAGTCGAAATTATCGTGGCCAACAAAAAATTTTCTTGAACACGGGACAGTGGGAGATCGTTCACATGCCGTTCATCAACGCCCAAGACGTGCCAATGAACTTGTTGAAGCGGTAAGTGAGAGTGTTGCCGATAACCCACATGTGCCGTATCGTTACCGCGCTCAGCAATTTCTCGTCAGTGAAACCACTTTGCTGAGCATTTTAAAGGATGATTTGCATTTAATTCCGTATAAAGCGCAATTTACTCAAAGAGTATTGCCGACAGACCATCCACGTCGCTTGGAATGCGGCGAAACAGTCCCTCGAATGGTTGATACTGATCCTGATTATTTTGAAGCAAAATGAGTTACGATGCCCATTTCACTCTCTCTGGTGCCGTTAACAAGCAAAATTGCCGCTTTTGAGGAACGGAGAATCCACACGAGATCCATGAAACAACATTTAATGACCGAAAAGTGACTGTTTGAGCCGGCGTTTGTGCCAAAGTCATCATTGAACTATTTTTCTTTAGAGACGGCGAAACAGCCGATGAATCGATATCGGTAGATGTTGGCTGCCCACAAATGTGTGAAAAAGGTCTGGACAAGTTATTGGAACGAACATTTTCTGGATGTGTGATATCAGAAAATGATGACATTGACATTGGCTACGCTCTAGATTTGACCTCTGCGGACTCGATATTTTTTTAAGTAACTGGTTCACTTCAGTTCTAAACACCCTCATCATCATTTTATTGATGACGAACTGATTAAGATCAGATATAATACTAAAGACAACGTCATTCATAAGTTAAGATGCGGTTTAACTTAGACAACATTAATAAAAAAAAAATAATATTCGGTACATTTGATTTTGATGTTCTCAAAATCTCTCTCTACCAGTTAGTCGAACACAATCACTTTTTTTCATAGTTTCCGTGTGAACTAAAATATTGCAAAAATTTTTATTTTTTTTTTCTATATTTTTATTCACAAAATCCAAAAAAAAAACTTGCTATAATATACTAAGTTACCATAATAACTAAAGTTTGGTATTACCTGGAAAAACAAAAAAACAAAATTCATAAATAATATGGGTATGGACATCGTGTGAACTAAAATTTTTAAGTTTGGCAAATAAATAAAAAACTTATGAAGAAATGAAAAAAAATCGTAAAAAACACAAGTTTCTTCTGGATTTTGTGCAAAAAACTATAGCAAAAATGAAAATTTGTGCAATATTTTAGTTCACACGGAAACTACACATGTGGAAAGTATACGGTTAAAATTTAGAGATAATCGGACCAGGTAAGTTTGTGTAACGATGATAACCAGGTATAAAAAAGTAATAAACTTCAAATTAAAGTTTCATACATAACAATTGTTAAGACTTAATAAAAAAAATTTTTTTTAATGTATTAATTCACCCCAAAAAAATTGTCCATTATCTCTAACCGTTTTCCTGCAAAAAAAATTTAAATGTTCACTCGAATACCGAGCGCGCCATGTAACAACATGCCTTAACCAAATGGCAGTAAAATTGCAGTAAAATGGCAGTAAAATCTAAAGATAATAACCAACAATGAAGGAAATAAATTTTTACCGTAAAATTAAATAACATAAAAGCTTCTTCACTTTTCGCCATTTCCTTGCAATCGACAAAGAAGAAATCCTTAAATTTCATGCTCCATAGTTCCAAAATCGTTGCCACACTCCGATGTATGCAAAAAAGGGTTTTCATCATCTTACATCGATTTTCTTCATACCTTAAAAAAGAACAAACGGGCAATTAGAAGGAATTTCGGCTCGTAATTATGAAGTTTGCTAAAATCTAAGATACCACTTATTTATTAAGGCAAGTGTGGCTCAGAGCATTAGTCAGGATTTTCCTTGAGGGGAGGTCTGATGACAAAACAATATAACGGTATTGATATAAAGTGGAAAACATTTACATGCATACATATATCCGATGAACATTCGAAAAAATCGATCGAACGAAGCTGACGTGTTCTTTCGTGTTTCTCGAGTTTAAATAAACCACTATTTTTTTTTGTGAATTTTAACAAACAAAAACATTAAAACAAACTAAGCTTTAAGCAAAACATTAAATATCAATTCATCTCATTGAATTTTTAACTCAAAGAAAGAAATTTAACTTTCTACTTTGCTTAAATAGAACTTTTGCAAAAAAAAAAAAAAAAAAAAAAAAAAAAAAAAAAAAAAACAAAAACAAAGACAATTATATAGCTTCTCATAAGCCCGAACAAATTAAAACTTAGTCATTGCATACGAACTGTTGCTGTCTCGGCTGCGGTTACTAACTAAAAAACTCATTCGCTTAGTACATAATGACTCCTACTCATCGTTTGACCCGACAGCAACTGCAGCATCGGGGCAATAACAACAACATCAATGATGAAGGTACGCCTAAACTACTCAACGGTGAGTCATTGTCTCGATCGCTACGTACTCAGTTTTTGGAAATGGAAGAGCGTCTGAGTGGAAAAATAAAATCTGATCTGCGTGAACTTGAGGATAGACTGCTCCAACATAATGATTCATCGCTCAAGCATCTCTCTGAAAAAATTGTGAGCATAGAACTGAAACTCTTTACTAAGATTGAGGCTGAAATTAGTGTCATAAAAGAAGAGTTTGACAAAAAAATCATTGCGATAGAAAAATCACTCAATGATTTTACTCTTCGTTGCGCTGAGATGGAGAAACAGAGTCTACAACAACAACAACAACAACAACAACAACAACAAAACCTAAGTAATTTAGAGCGCAACTCTTACAATAACAATTCTGATGTTTCCTCTGATGCTGTGCTATTTGGGCTTCCGTTCTCCGATGATGAAAATTTAAAAGCTATCTTCAATCAAATATGTCTCTTCATAAATTTCCAACCACCCCATATAAGAGATATTTTTCGCATCAAGTCGAATCCAACCAACTCCAATTCTCTCGTCATCATTAAATACTTCTCGTCATACGATCGCAATCGTGTGCTCAAAGCTTTCGGCGAATATCGTAGACGCACAAAATCGGCCATCAATCTTAAAGATGCAGGTTTTGACTGGCAAAATAACGTTTTTCTACATGAAAGTCTTAACGTTGAAAGTCGTAAGCTTCTGCAAGCAGCAATTGCTTACAAACGTAAACAACATATTTTTAATGCTTTCTCCTTTCGCGGCTCGGTATTTATCAGGAAGGAGAAAAATTCTGATGGTATTCGCATTTGTAATCTGGAAGAGCTCAAAAATGCAATATATGGCACTAGCACAGTTAATGCGCCGGAGGTCTAGGCTGAAACTGTTATTGTTTTATAAGTTTATTATTATTTATATAATCATTTTTTATACTCTTTTATATTTTCTGATCTGTTTATTTCCTAACCTTTTCTTCTTTTACACTCTTTCCCTCTTTTCTAATTTGTCTAAACACAACTCTCCGGTAGCTTTTTCTTCTTTTCTCTGCGCTAGGTTCTAGGTTTTCGTCCACTGGCGCTGATGATAATCATAAAACTATGATTCAAGTTTTGTGTAAACAACGCTGTGGCTTGAATGTTGTACATTTTAATGCTCGCAGTTTGAACATGTCCAAATTAGACTACATCAAATACATATTTGAAGACTCGTTAGTGGATATCATTTGCATCTCTGAGACTTGGTTATGCAATGAGATAAGTGAAGCAACCTGTCACATAAATAACTTTAATATTTACAGAAATGATCGGAATGGTAAAAGAGGTGGAGGTGTTGCAGTCTACTATAAATCTAGTCTGAATGCTATAGTTGTTAGTCAATCTAGTGGTCCTGGTATAGAATTTCTAAATATATGTGTCTCTGATAGCAATACCAAAATTTTAGTATCTTGTGTGTATAATCCCAATAGATGTTTTTCTGTTGATCCATTCTTTTCGACCTTAGCTACTTGTGTTGTGAACTATGACTTGGTGATAGCATGTGGTGATTTCAATATTAATCTTCTCAGTAACGACCTTGGGACAGAACTTTTATACGAAAAGACATCGTTATTGGGATTATCTGTAGTAAATGATGTTACGCCCACTAGGTACTGCAATAATACTTCTCCAAGTCTTCTTGACTATTTCATTGTTTCGGATATATCTGTTGTCTCTCTTTTTGATCAATTGTCTTTTGTCTCTGATCATGATTTAATTTTCTGTTCGTTAAATGTTACTTTATCTCGTAATGCTACTTCTAATACCTTCTCATATCGTGATTTTAAACGTATCAACTATTCGTCACTATATTATGATATGTCAATGATGTGTTTTAATGAGTGCTGGCTTCACAGTGATATAAATGTCAAACTTAATTCTCTATTAACCCCTGTTAAATATCTGTTTGAAAAGCATGTGCCACTTCGTACATTAAGAGTTAAAAATGTCTCCTGTCCTTGGCTTACTCAGTATGTTCTTAATTTCTTAAAACAAAGAAATAAACTTTATAAAATTTGGAAAAGAAACCCAACGCCAGACAACTGGGAATTGTTCAGATTGGCTAGAAATGAGGCTGTTCTTAAAACTAGGCAAGCTAAAAAGCAATACTTCACTGATAAATTGAATCTTTCCCTTCCACCTAAAACCTTATGGAACAACATTAGAAAACTTGGGATACAAAGTCTTAACTCCAGTGAGTGTAATGTTAACCCTGATTTACTGAATGATTTTTTTGTTGACTCGGCTGTTATGTCCAGTGGTAGTTTACCTTCTTGTCTGTCCATCTGTAGTCCGTCCATTATACAATCTTTCAAGTTTTCTCCTGTTAATGAGTTAGAAGTTGGCAAATGTGTAGGACTCATAAAATCAAATGCAGTATCTGAAGATGGTATTCCGATGAAGTTCTTGAAGCTATTACTGCCGCATATAATAAGTCCTCTTACCCATATTATAAATCATTGTTTTGTGTCATCAATATTCCCTGACTTATGGAAAATTGCTATCATACTACCGGTTGCAAAAAAACAAAACCCTTCTGGGGCTAATGATTTTAGGCCAATAAGCATTTTATCGCCATTGGCTAAGGTATGTGAGAAACTTATGGCTCAACAAATCAGTAACTATTTATGTAAAAAGAAATTGTTATCTCCATTGCAGTCAGGATTTCGTACAGGACATGGGTGTTCTTCTGCAATAGTTAAGGTAGTTGATGATATTAGACCTAATTACGATGCTGGTTTTATGACTTTGTTATGCCTACTTGATTTCTCTAAGGCTTTTGATAAAGTTAACCATTTTTACCTATGTCAGAAGCTTAAGTGTTTTTTTGGTTTCAGTGATAGTGCTACTAATCTTATGTCTAGTTACTTGTCCAATAGATTACAACGTGTCAAACTGGGTCAACAAACATCAGAATATAAAGTAATTTCAAGTGGTGTCCCCCAAGGCTCCATTCTTGGCCCTCTGCTTTTCTCCCTTTTCATAAATGATATTTTTAGTGTGTGTAAGCATGCATCAGTACATGCATATGCTGATGATGTCCAGCTTTATCTTTCTAGACGAACTGGACTTCTTGATGACCTATGCTCTAGATTAAATGAAGATCTCTTTAGGATCCATGAATGGACTAAGTATAATGGTCTGCAACTTAATGTTTCGAAATCGTATGTCCTGCCTATTTGTAAAAATAAAACATGTGTTGATTATGTCCCTGATCTGTTCATTGGGCAGAAAAACCTAGTTGTTGTATCCAAAATAAAAAATCTGGGTTTCTACATTAACTCTTCTTTATCCTGTGTAGATCATGTTAACAGTGTAGTACAAAAAGTATACTATATTCTGCGTAATTTAAGAATGTCGTCTAGTGTAACTCCTGTCAGTGTTAAACGTAGGTTAGTCATACAACTTATTTTGCCAGTAATAACGTATTCAGATGTGGTTTATAGTAGGCTCGACTCATCCTCTCAAATGAAGTTGCAAATTGCGTTCAATTACGCTGCACGTTATGTATATGGGCTACGGAAATTTGACCACCTTTCAACGTATAGAAACGCTTTACTTGGTTGTGACATAATTGCTTACCTTAAAGCAAGAAACTGCATTTTTCTGCACAAACTCATACTTGAAAAAACTCCAAACTACCTGTATGAAAAACTTCAGTTTTGTGTATCCCGAAGAAGCCTTGTTCTCATTGTTCCTAGATATAGTTCGCTAACTTCGTCTAATTTATTTTTTATCAATGCCATTAGACTGTGGAATGCTCTACCTCGTAGGTTAAGAGGAATCTGTGGGAGAGGTGTTTTTAGACAATCTATTTTATCCTTCTATTCTTCTCCTTAGTCTATCTTTCTTCTTTTTTCTTTATCTTATGCTATATTATCTCCTTAACTTATTTAAGCTCAACTTTAATTAATCGTATTTTTAATTTTTATATCTAAGTATTGTTGATGTAATTACCTTTATATTAGGAAAATGACTACATGTTTTCTACGTTTTTCTCAATTAATTCAGTTAAATTTTATCTTTTGTTTTGTTTTTGTTTTGTCAATTTCAATTGAGTTCAACTTAAATTAAGTTTAATTTAATTTAATTATTTTTAGCTTGCATTTAATTTAATTTTTATTTTTAAGTGTTGTTGATGTAATAATATTCATCAGGAATTTGATCATATGTTTTTTAGTCGCACTTCAAAAGAACATAGTTCTTATTGTGCTATCAATTGTTAAATAAATTGTTAAACAAATCGTTAACATTATTGTGGTTCACCGTTGTATGGAAAAAAAATAAAACTATCCTTATAAACTTTCTCAAGGTCTATATTTTTTTGACTTTATATGAATATTATTGGCTTAAAGTTTCAATTCGCTAGTTCTACTGGAAAAGGATGCTCACTGACAAAAATGTTTCTTAATATCGCAAAATATATCATAAATTAAACTTTTTTAACGGTTTTTTATTTATAAAATGTATAATTGAACAACATTTCTTATTATAAATTCATTTAATTCAATATTGCATTATTTAATTTATTTTTAAACTGCATTTGTGATAAAAACGTTTATTGGCTGTGTACTAATCAAATTTCGATTTTTTTTTTCCACTACTTGCAAAAGAAACTGCTTTTCTTCTTCTTCATTGGCTATAAGTTATCGAAAATAATAATTTGACCGTAAATAATTTAACTCCTCCTTCAGCAGTATTATTGACCACTCTCAAATTCAAAACGCGTTCTTGGCCTTAAGTATATTGTTTAATAGTTAAGTATTTTATAAGGAGAGTAAAATTCTCTTACAACTCTGTAAGAAGAACTGGATTTTGACATGATTGCATTTGCCAAACTATGTTTGTCATCATCAGATACTCTATTTGTGAACAAAGCCAGACCAACCATCTCATCTGAAAGATACGATAAGTTGCAGAAATTTCAGAATCAATTGAACCAAATTTTTCAATAAGCAGCCAAAGATTCAAATCTCCTGATGGGGATTTTGCTGAAAAAGGGGCAGTAGTCTATGCATTTGTATAGAAAAAAACACCAAATTGAACAAAACGTAGAAGATGAGTTTGATCACAACGAGTAAGGTTAAGTTGATCACGAAACAGAAAAATCTTGATAGTATAAAGTGTATTGGACCTGGAGCTGGCTAGTGAATCGCACCAGGTGGTTTTCCTAGAACTATCATCGTTAACTCTACAAGCTCCATATAAACGTCTCGAATTTGGGCTCGTCCAGCATCATGTTGACTCCAACACTCAATCTGAGAACGTTCTACGCCGCGCATGGTCTGCCGGCTTTAGTTCTTGCGAAAACTGGACCTTGTTAGCGTGCAGATGCAGATCTTTTGCCAAAATGTGGCCGTAGTCAAGTAGGTCGCGTGCTCGACTGCTCCCCCAGAGTTTCCGGGTTCGATTCCCGGCCAGACCATGGTCCTACGCTTTAAACATTTCGCATTTTGCAATTTTCTATCCTCATTTCTAATCAACTGAAATGAAAATTCATCAATATTTACGACTTGAAGTCTTAGTTGATGATAATGAAGTTTGTGGATGAGATTGCCTTATAACTTGAATTGACTGACGTAAAGGCATAACACTTGCCTGTGATTCAAATTCACATGTTTCTTTGGTTTTCCACCACGCTTGGAACATCCTACACGTGTTTCACTTTTCTTCCCACAAATCTAGCACCCTATTTCGAACCAAGGTAGACTTGACTGAATAGGTATTCCACCTAAAATCCTTGGTTCAAAGCAAAAATAGAAAAAAGCGAGCTCCTGCTAACACTCAATTCCTGGCCACGATGACGAATCGAGACCCGTTTCTAACAGAGACAGTAGACTCAAATTTATTGATTAAATTGACCACAGTGTTGCGAGACAGTGCGTTATGAGGACAAAGAAATGTACGTGTGTTCGAACCGTGTCCGCAAAGTCTTCACTATTTTTGTAGTGAATTTTTTTACAATTTGCAAGCGTTGCTCGACCGTGAATTTTTCCATGATTAATCCTCCATGCTTGCTGTTGATAGCTGCTATCGTTTTAGTACTCTCCGCTTGTCACAAAAAAAGGAGTGCCCGAATGTCAGTGACTTTTGGGACACCCTTTACGTAAATCGATTGCTTAATAAAGAAAAGGCGTAACTCGATTTTTTTGTTACTTTACAGGAGAATAAAAGAACTGAATGGAATCTGGAAAACTTTGGATATAAAAACTATTTAATGGTATTTATATTTGAAATAGATAACAACAACAACAAAAAAGCGCATTGATTTTTTTTAAAAGAGGTGTATTTGAGAGTGGTCTACCAGAATATATTAAAAATGCGATTTCGAACAAAAACGAGATACGCCTTTTCTATATTAAGCCATCGAAATGCACTGTTTATTCTGTTTTTGGGCAACAATTCATAAAGAACAAACACCAAAAAAATTGTTCATTTTTACTTTAAGACCTGCAGTAGTCGCGCGGATTACATATGTAATCCAGTCATGCAAAATTATGAATTTCACAATTGTCTGCAATCGATATTCTTTGAGCATACTGCTACTTAAAGTAAATTAGTTGACTATTGCGATCAGTGTTGCGCCAACAAATGCTGTGTGTGGTTGCCAGTGTTGCCAAGTCAGTGCTTTTAGCACTAGATCTAGTGCTTTTTGATGTTCCAATACGCAAAAAACACCAACATTAGTGCATTTTCATTTTGAGTTTAGTGCTTTTAGTGCATTTTGATTGTTAACCTAGGAATATTTTCTTGCAGCCCTGAATTAAGAAATGAATAAAAATTTCCGAGCCCATATTTTCGAAATATGGTTTATTACTAAACACTAGATGTGTTGCGATTCTTTTAATATACCTGTTGAAATTCTTTGTAAAATTAATTCTACTAAAACTAAAAAGTCAGATTATTACATACCAAAGAATCTAAACTTGGGTCATATGATGATTCAGGTGGTTATGATGAAGCAGAAATGCTGTATTCTTTGATTAATTAAAAAAAAATAACCAAGATTTGTGTTCATTCTTCTTTTGTCTGTGTTTTTTTTTTTTTTTTTTAGAAACTAAATGCTAAAATATTTTTCGAAAAATTATATGAAAACTTTAAAATATTTTTTCAGTTTTGTTTGTTTTTATGTGTTTATTAAAATGTTTATTAATGTTTATTAAAAACCATGCATTATAAATAAGAATATCTTTGAAAAAATTTTACACAAAATGTTTTTTAATGTTATTTAATTTTTTGTTAAAGAAATCATTTCAGGAACGCATAGTTTTGTAGCGTGTCAAAATGCCTTTTGTAGATTCATAAAGCACTGAATACACTAAACGAAAAACATTTAAAAGTTTATAAGTCAGCTTAGTCAGAAAATTTGGTTGAAGCCTACAAAACTTGAATTATACAACAAAGAAAATTTTCTATATGTACTTGCAAGGGACCTTTTCTTCGTTTTCCCTAAACAAAATCTTTTTAAACAAATATCGAGGTAAAACAAGATTACTTAAGGAAATTGTATTTTGTATGAAAATTCGAAATACAAATTATAAATTCACCTAAAAAAAAACAACGAAGTTTCATAAAAGTGTTTTAGTTGAATCAACATAAAAAAAAAAATTTTTGAGTAAAAAGAATGCAAGTTTTTTTGATCATATACTCGATACTCAGACAACTTTACAAAGTTTTTGCTGTTTATAATAAGTAGTTACTAATTTTAAAAAAAAAAAAAAAAAAAAAAATAAATAACTGGCCATTTCAGCCCTTGAAAGGACTTTGACCTAGCTTCTTATGATCAATTGTGTTGTGCGTGTTATTAAGTTTGTACACAATTGACCGAGAAATGGACCTACAGGCTTAACGCCGACTCCGAACGGCGATGAACGGAATGTTCTTATTCTCAAGAAGCTTTACATGGCATTTTTATTACTCTCTGAGGTTTGCCATTGTCTGCAGAGAGGTGGCGGCCGTACAGAAAAATTATTTTAATTCAAATAATTTTCTGTCGCTGCTGGGGTTCGAACCTGGGTCTCCAAAGTTCGTTGACATAGCGGCCACGCACTTTAACCAACTACGCCACGGACGCCACAACGTTACTAATTTTATCTACTTTTATAAAAGATTTCTTTTTTAGTGCTTTTTACTCAAAATTACGCGTTTTGCTTTTCAAGTTGGTGCTTTTTGGCTTGGAATTGTTGGCAACACTGGTGGTTGCGTCACTAGAACTTTGTCAATCTGTCTGGATTACATATGTATGCCGTGCGACCAATTGCGTAAGTATTTTTGCTAAATTGTTTTTGCTAGTATCGAAATAATAATTTTAATAAAACGATATTTTTGTGCATTTTCTTACTTAATTGATGGTATTGATAATATTTTGTTAATTTATTGGTATTTATATGCGTGGTTTTGCAAAATTATTATTTTATTTTATTTTATTATTTAAAAGATCATGGCAAATAGACAAGAAGAACAAATTTTAGCCTGGTTAAATGAAGTTGAAAATGAAGTTTTTGATGACGACTGTTCGGGTACAGAAGAAGAAGAAGATCACGTTGGAGAGCAGTTGTCTGACTCAGGATCGGAGCAAGAACAAGATAATTTCAGTGAGGAATCGGAATCAGATGAAGAAGCACGTAACCGAAGCAGACGCGGGGAGTTTTATCTGGGCGTCGATAACACAATGTGGACTTAAAATGCTCCTAAAAATAAAGGTAGAATAAGAGGTCATAACATAGTGTTTGTGCCTCCCGGCCCTAAAGGAGTTGCACGACAAAAAATCACTTCTGAAGACTGCATGTCACTTTTTGTTGATAACAATATAATTGATCTCATTGTGAAATATACCAACATAAAAATTGATCATTTGAAAACTAAATATGTAAGAGAAAGAGATGCTAAGCCAACCACTACAACCGAGATAAAAGGGCTTATTGGAATTTTGCTCATGACTGGTGTATTAAAAATTGGCCGTTCGAGTACAAGCCAAATATTCGACTATAAAAATCATACTGGCATCGAAGCAGTATATTTGACTATGTCCGAGCAAAGATATAAGTTTCTTCTCAGATCTTTACGTTTTGATGATATTACTGACCGTCCAGATCGTTCTCGAATCGATAAATTGGCTCCAATTCGTCAAATTTTTGATTTAGCTCTCGAGAACTTCCAAAAGTTTTTTATACCAAGCGCTGAAATGACATTGGATGAACAACTTTTGGCATTCAGAGGGCATTGTTCATTTCGACAATACATCCCAAGTAAGCCTGCCAAATATGGGTTAAAGGATTTTGCTCTTGTAGATGTTCACTTCCCATACACATTTAACTTGGAAATATACGCAGGCCAACAACACGAAGGGCCATTTCGCTTAAGCAATGAAAGAAGTGAAATAGTAATGAGAGTGGTGCAACCGGTTTTGGGTAAAAACATAAACATTACAATGGACAATTGGTTTTCTTCTCTAAAAGTTGCCAAACAATTATTTCAGAATAAAACTACCATGGTTGCTACAGTTCGGAAGGATAAAAGGGAAGTACCACGGGCTTTTCGAGAGGCAAAAGGTAACCCAGTACACTCTTCAAAATTTGGTTTTCATTCTCCATGTACATTGGTCTCTTACGTGCCAAAACTTAATAGAGTGGTAATAGCAATGTCAACAATGCACAACGATGCAGCGATTGATGCCGATACCGGAGACAGACAAAAGCCGGAGATAATAACGTACTACAATCGTACTAAAAATGGCGTGGATCTGTTAGATAAGATGTGTTCACTCTATGACGTATCTAGAAATTCAAGAAGATGGCCTCTTACTATATTTTACGATTTAATAAATATCAGTGCCCTCAACGCTCTATGCATCTTTACAGCAAATAACAATTTTGAACATGTATGTCGCCGTGAATTTTTAATTGGCTTGGCATTGACTTGGATGAAACCACTAGCTAAGCAAAGGCTAAGTCTGACCACATTGCCAAGAACTCTGACGTTCAGAATAAAAGACTTTCTGAACCTGCCACAAGTAGAAAGTCAACCACGTCCAATGCCATATGATTCAATCCGACGTTGTCATGACTGCGGAAGGGCACGCAATAGAAGTACGCGTAAAGTGTGTCACCAATGCAATAAATACATTTGTGCAGATCATTCCAGGACTATGTGCTTATCATGCTCTGAAAATATTTAAAAAATCCTGGTTTTTTTAAGTATTTTTGTTTTTTAAGTTTTTTAAATTTTGTTGAAAAAACTGAATTCTTACTTTTTGTTGATTTTATGTGCTATAAGAATTATATTTATGTTCTTTTTTTTAAAAGATATAATAGAAAATAAAGCAATAATAAAAATTAAAACAAATAACTTAGCATTTTCAAATTGCCATCTCATATTTTAAACTTTAAAAAATGGATTACAGATGTAATCCGCGCGACCACTCTCGTCACATTTAGGTACGCGACTACTGCAGGGTTAAAGACTATAACGCCGTTGTGTAGAAAAATAAAGAAGCAAAAATTAGACAAGTATTTCTATGTTAAGCTAGAAACTTTTTAATAAATCCTAATGTAGTAAGAATGAATTTCCGAATTGTTAAAGGTTTTCCGATCTATCCAATAATTTTTGGTTTTATCACGAAGCTATCAAACAATTTATTAACAATCGTACTTCGTTATAAATTTTTTAAAGTTTCAATAACCAACTCCAAGTTTGTGTTTCCTAAGTCGTATAAAATCTTTTTAGGAGTAGTTGAACTCACCGAAAACGATAGCGATCGAACAACGTGTGTGCTTCTACTCGCTCCTTGATAACTTCCGTATCTTTTTGTTCCTTATCTCTGTGCTTAGGATTGTCCAATACATAGTCCACGACTGCCTTCTTCATCGCATACAAATAATCGGCTTTGATTTCTTGAATGATTTCGGAGAGCGCAGTATTCCATCGATGCAGAACGGTCGGAATAAGTAATTTTATTCTGAAAGTATTTATAAGCAATCATCATTGAAGAGAACAAAATATGATATAATCAGGTGTGTGAAAACAACAATAAGCGAGGAATGAGAAATACTTCTATTGTAGTAAAATTTTCCAGCTCTTCTGATAGAGATGCAGTCTTTGGGCTGCTCGGCTGCTCTTTACCAAAGAAACAGGCGTAAGAATCTTGTTTTGAGCGACTTGGGACTCAATTCAAACTCCAGCATATTCATAAACGAGATCCTACGAGCCAGAACAGAACCAAAATGGATGTCGGTTGTCGGTCCTTTCTCAGCGAAATCCGCTCCAAAATATTAGCGGTTGTCGGAAGAGCGTTGCTTTTCGGTGTAGGAATGGTACAAGTTCAAAACAAATTTCATATTTTATTTTAACTAAAATGAATGCAACACAGATACACAAAACGAAACGTTACACAGTGGGAGGACTTCATACAAGTTTTGGCCATAAATAGTAAAAATAAACCTAGAGCTTTGAAATTTGGTACGAATGCTTTGCATACTTAAACATAAAATATATATAAGTTTGGATCAAATCCGCCCGCAGACACGCCCACTTTCTTTTTTAACAAAAGTTGTAATCTTGAAGTTAGTCTTTACAAAATATTCTCTTATATTGTATTGGAAAAAAGTTTTATTTCCGAATTTGAGCAAAATTTGCCGACAGATACCCCCACATTTTATCCTGATCTTCTTTCTTTCCATTTTACACTTATTAAACTCTTCGTATACAAGTTTAAACCCTATGGGTTTTAACATTTTTCTTAAGAACATAAGCGGACGGAGTCGGCATAAAATTGAAAAAGCTAGTTTACAATTTTAAAAATATTTTTTATTGCTCAAAAAGCTCATTTTGTATAAGTTCTCGAGCTTCCACTGACAGCTCTTTGTATTTTTTGTCTTTCTTCAGTCGCAAATGGCTGACAAGAGGATCAGAAGATATTAAAAGATGGTGAAAAATGTCTTCATTATTGGCATTTTTAAGTTACGGTGCGTTAATCATACAGTAGGGTAAAAAAGTTTAGGGCACATAGTATGTGTATTTGACAAAACTCATTAATTTCGGTTTATTGTTGTTTAATTGCTTTGACAAATTGGCGTGACTTTTTTTGTAATGTATCACTACAATTAACAAATGCAGCAATACTCGCATATTTGCTCAATAGAAACTGTTAATGCCAAAAGGACACCTGTCAAATTGCTCACAGTCTAAGTCAACGTATAAAGCCATCTATCGGGTTATGACATTGACCCCAACACAGCGCCATATATTATTTATCTCGTTGCTGCTTCACAAAAAAATGCACGCAAAACATCTTTTATCACAATGAATTTAAAAATCACAAGTAATCCTCTATGCCTCACAACGAATTTTCCACCTTTACATTGTTCAAAATTATTAGATCATTCGATAAAATGCAAAATTTTGTCGAAAAAAATTTCACATTTTTTTTTAGTTTTTCCGGAATTTTCCGAGTTTTCCACTAAGAATTTCCTATTTTTTCCAATCGAAAAGCTATTCCGAAACAATTGCACACAAAATTCCATACAAATAAATCAATTTTCGACTTTTTCAATTTCCCGACTTTTCCGGAGGGTTTTCCAAAAATTTTCTTTCGTAAAATCCTTTTCCTGGTAATTATGAACAACTGCAAAAAATTCAGCCAAATCGGCCTACTATTTGTTACTATTGATGTAATTTTCATTTTGAAGATACGCTGAATATAATAAAATAAAATATTTTTTAATTGACATTCAACGAGAAAAAATCACGTTAAACCCATTTGGGGCAAGTTCGGGCAGCAAGAACCATATTTTTCTATAAATATATATATTTTTGGATACTATTTTTAAAAAACTGGAAATATGTTTTTTTATGTTTTTTTTTACTGCTAAAGTTTTCAAACTTTTTAGCTTTTTTGCACTACAAATGCTTATTTTTGAAAAATCACAAAAAATAAATTTATTTTAATAACAACAAAAAACCTTAATTTTATGAAACAATAAATATCATATTTTTATTATTTTTTTATTTCAATACCATTCTTATACAAACAAAAAAAGTGGAACACTTACAACTGCAGGTAGTAAAACAAGTGATATTCTCAAATTTTTGTCATTAAAAAAAGTTGAAATTTCGAGCCATTTTCTGACCAAACCTTTTAAGATTTCTGAGTGACTTTTTGGGTGTTTCTTATCTGAAGTATAAACTGTCGATTAGGAAAAAAAATTTTACAATTTCAAAACTTATACTTTTTTCTATTTATGGCCACGAACTTCCCGCTGTGCGTCAGCTCATGGTAAAAACTTAGAAAATAACATTGAACACAGCCAATCCTTATCAAAAATATGACAGAGAGATCCGACAGCCGTTGGAGATAAAATAAAATAAACTCTATTCTGGCGGATTTCTACAGCGATGCTGCATTTTTTGAGGCTGCATACATTTTTAGGTATTCTGTTGCACGGCGAATCCAACAACCGCCAGCCGCTTTGGTTCTGCCCAGGTTCTAAAAAAAAGCAGCTATTTTCTACTCATGCTAGGAGAGGGCATATTTTGATCAAAAGGTATGAAAATGGAGAAAGATTCTAGTGACGACGAGTTTTTTAAAATTTTTTAATTACTTACAATTTTAAAATAACAAATAGGTAGATTTGTTCGTCAAAAATCGTCATTTTGGCTTCAAAATGGTGCCAAAAATTGAAAAATTTTAAAATAAAAAAAAAAAATCTATCCAGTCGATAAAGTAATAAACTAAGGAAAGCATTTGATCCAGTGGTGCTGTATGCTGGTCACCGTACAAAAACTTTTTTTCGAGGCGCCTGCGGAGATCTATAATAAATCCGTTATTTCTTTCTATTTTTTAACAAAAAATTTTTAAATATTCTTCAAATGTTGTACTTTATATTATATAAAATATGTATAATAAACCTACTGTAATAATTTTTTCTTAAGAAAATTCATGAAAAAGGGTCTTTTTTAGACGAAACAAACCTTACCCTGCCCTTAAAGAACAGCATTTTAATGCTAGAACAGTGGGGTCCAAGAAATGTTAAGCGCGGGCCAATGCTTGAAAAAAAAAATAACAAAATCGTTGCGTAAAGTTCGCTGGAAAATGTGCTGAACACTGAACGAGTGCGGCTTGTGTTGTTGTTTTTTGCAAGCGTTCTTTGATTTTGGCTTATCGCAAAGACAAAATTACGATAGAAAAAAATTTGTATGAAGGGCCACGCGGGCTACGTGGCATACGTGGGCATGTTTGTGCTAGAAGTTTGAATTCCAACAAGTTGGATTACATAAAATTTGAATTTAAGGAAATATGTGTTTCTGAATCGTGGTTTTGTCCTGAGGTAAACGATTCGGCCTATGGAATAATTAACTTCAATCTATTTACAAATTATAGGCGGAATAGAAGAGGAGGTGGGGTTACTATTTACTGTTGCAACAATTTGAAAGCTAAAGTTGTGAATAAATCTTCTGAGGGTAGCACAGAATATATTAATCTTTGTGTGTCAGATAACTAAACAAAAATGTTTTTCTTGTGTCTACAATCCCAATAAAATGCAAAGCTTAAAACTCTTTCTTCACTGAGCTGTCTAAATTTGCGATTGACTATAATTTCTTTATTATATGTGGATATTTCAATGTTAACATTTTATGTCTTGATAATTCTTAATTTTTGTACGATAATGCTTCGTCAATCGTTCGATGTTCCTAGTATCCTTGATTACTTTATTGTTTCCGATACTAACTTTCTCTCCGACCATCCCTTAATTTTTTGTACCTTCGAAATAAAACTTACTCAAACGGCTATCTCTGTATCCTACTCGGTCTTCAAATCACTGATCATCAGGCCCTGAACTAAGATGCCTGCCTCATCTACTGATGAAGTGTCGATGAAAAAGTAACACATTTAACAACAACAAACTTAACAACCTCTTTACAAGACATGTTCCTACCCGGACAGTTGTTAAAATATTAAAAATGTTTCATGTCCCTGGTATACAACAGTTGTCCAAAATTCAATTAAAAAACGAAATAGACTGCACAGAATCTGGAAGAATAATCATACACTAGAAAAATGGGAAAACTACAGGATGCACGGAATGTAATAACCAGATTCTGGTGCGAACAAACTTTCAGTTTTCCACTCGCAGCGAATATGAAGTCTGTAAACGCATTATTATATGTCTTATGTGGTGCCTACAGTGTGGGCCAAATACAAGTTTTTCTATTCTAAATGCAATAAAATTATCAAAATTATTTTTTCCATGTATTATGGCTTTATTAGTAAGAGCAAACATTCCCATAAATTATGGAACACAACTTCGTTCAAGTGGCTGTCACGGCTGTCACGGCTGTCACGGCTGGCTTCGCAATAGTGCATTCTCTCCCTCCAATTTTCCAAGACCTTGTTGATGGTTTCGGGATGCAGCTCACGGATTGTTTGGATGATATTACCCTTAAGTGCATAAGGTCGGTCCTTCACGGTTCCACATAAAAAAAGTCCAAAGGGTTCAAATCGCAGCTCCAAGGTGGCTAATTGGCATCGCCAAGACGGCTGATAACACGATTTGGGAATTTGGTGCGCAAAAGATCGATTGTGGCATGGGCCATCCTACACAGAAAAAAAAAGAGTTGAACTTTTACCTAAAAATGTAGTGAATTCAGCTAAAGTAATCCGGTGATTTTCAGTCAACGAATTTGATTAGGTGAAATTAACCAATATCTAAATGTTAATTATTACAATTATATTAGGTAGTTTAACTGCGAGAGTAGATAAAGAACCTAAATATTTAGGAGTACCTTCAACCATGAAATAGATAAGACACATAATTTATTAGAAGAATAAGCTAATTTTTTTAAACTATGACCACTTCAGATTAGGCAAGCCACCTACTAAGTGTAGAAAAATCATCTAATTATTTAGATAGCATTCCCACTTAATGCCGTGCAAAAAATATGCAAAAAATATGTTTTTTGTTTTGCAATTTCTATTTTGAAATGAAACTTTCCTTAGGTCACTTTAATTCATTTCGTCACATGATAGAGAAGAAAGATTTGTTTTATAGTAGATAGAATGAGAGAGATATATACATTGTATAAATGACTGAAAAAATTTCTTTGCCACCGCTGAGAGTCGAACCTGCGATCTCAAGATTTCAACAACCAACGCCTTATCTATTGAGCTAAATTTCCAAATTTAAATTTTGGGTGGGATTTTTAGTGGATTTTTCGTGTCATTTTGGTGGGATAAACAGGTTTAAATCGGGATGTGATCGGGATTTTTTACTAAATCAGAATCACATAACTGGTTCAAACAAACAAGAAGTTGTTAAAAGCTCTCCCAACATTTGGTGCAAGGAACTCTTGTCGAGTGTTGGATTTTCAATATAATCATTTCTTTTTTATTTTTGTGTTTGTTTATCGCTATTTTAACAAAGAAAACATCAAGCAAAAATGTATTAAGGCTATTCCTGAAACATTGCAATATATTTACGCATATTCACGAATAAAACAAAGAGCGACACCCACATCACATAAACGCTCAAAGCATACTGGCTGGAAACTTAAAGCACATCAGAAAAAACAAACTTTTACTCAGTGTACAAACACAGCGAACAGATTGCTACTTCGTGTGTAAAAGCTCAACAACACACGACGCCCGCGGGCTATGGGAAACCATGTAGTGAGCACCACTGGCTTAAAAGCTCTTTTTGATTACGCCTTGCTTATAAGCGGGTATGGGCACCACTACATTTAAAGCTTCTGTGTTGTTTCTGTGTTTGTTTTTTGTCTTTGATTTGTTGTTGCGTTTTGTGTTGCTACATAAGCCTTTGCTCTCAATTCTTACTCTCAGCGCTCCAATAGCGCTCTCTGCCCATAGCTGCTTATAAGCATGATCGAAAAAATGAGCTAATGAGGCAACAACAATGTTAGAGCCCGAACAGAATCAAATATCGTTGCGACCGCCGATCCTCTCTGGTCGTCGATCGCAAAGAACACGTCCAGAATGATGCGATTGCGACTGACGACTCAAAGTTGCTTTTATTTAGTATTTTTATACCCCCACGTTTAAAAAACGTAAATGGGGGTATATTAATTTTGTCACTGCGTTTGTAACGCCCATAAGGAGGCGTGGTAGGTATAGAAAAGTATATATATTATTGATCAGCATCACCACCCGAGTTGATTTAGCCATGTCCGTCTGTCTGTCCGTCTGTCCGTCTGTCGTCACGATTACAGCCGTAATTTTCAAGCTATCATCACAAAATTCAATATATAAGCTTTTATCTAAAAACTAAGGTCAAGTTCGAAAATGAGCCAAATCGGATGAAAACCACGCCTACCTCCCATACAAAGTGCCTTAATCGAAACGGTAAAATCTCTTATGGAGGACGATCCTCACAAGGCAACGCGTGAGGGTCAAGGGGGCGATCTTCACATGGCAACGTGTCTGACTGCCTCAACCTGGTGAGGCCAGCATTATCCATGTCGAACTCGTCTCAAGTCGACTCAAACCTCTGCGTGGTGTCCTCTAGAAACGGCAAACTGGCAACCGTTAGTTTGACGGCTAATCTGAGCGGCGGGCTCCCCCTGCCTTTAAAGGGTTGTGCGTTGGGTTTGATGCCCACCACGTAAAAACAAATTTCAATGAAACGACAAAGAAATAAGATAAAAATGATCCCCAAATCTGATGACGACTACCGCAAACGAAAAACTGACAATGATTTACGGATATGCACCTGGAACGTCCGAACCCTTAATTGGGATGGTGCCTCTATCCAACTGATAGATATCTTAGAAAGATACAAGGCTGATATCACTGCAATCCAAGAAATGCGATGGAAGGGACAGGGTTGCTCACGGCAAGCATCCTGTGATATCTACTACAGCGGCCATGCGGAGAAGCACGAATTTGGATGCGGATTCGTGGTTGGCAAGAGACTACGACATCATGTTCTGCGATTCACACCTGTGAACGAACGACTTGCCATAATCCGTGTCAAGGCCAACAAGTTGGATTACATAAAATTTGAATTTAAGGAAATATGTGTTTCTGAATCGTGGTTTTGTCCTGAGGTAAACGATTCGGCCTATGGAATAATTAACTTCAATCTATTTACAAATTATAGGCGGAATAGAAGAGGAGGTGGGGTTACTATTTACTGTTGCAACAATTTGAAAGCTAAAGTTGTGAATAAATCTTCTGAGGGTAGCACAGAATATATTAATCTTTGTGTGTCAGATAACTAAACAAAAATGTTTTTCTTGTGTCTACAATCCCAATAAAATGCAAAGCTTAAAACTCTTTCTTCACTGAGCTGTCTAAATTTGCGATTGACTATAATTTCTTTATTATATGTGGATATTTCAATGTTAACATTTTATGTCTTGATAATTCTTAATTTTTGTACGATAATGCTTCGTCAATCGTTCGATGTTCCTAGTATCCTTGATTACTTTATTGTTTCCGATACTAACTTTCTCTCCGACCATCCCTTAATTTTTTGTACCTTCGAAATAAAACTTACTCAAACGGCTATCTCTGTATCCTACTCGGTCTTCAAATCACTGATCATCAGGCCCTGAACTAAGATGCCTGCCTCATCTACTGATGAAGTGTCGATGAAAAAGTAACACATTTAACAACAACAAACTTAACAACCTCTTTACAAGACATGTTCCTACCCGGACAGTTGTTAAAATATTAAAAATGTTTCATGTCCCTGGTATACAACAGTTGTCCAAAATTCAATTAAAAAACGAAATAGACTGCACAGAATCTGGAAGAATAATCATACACTAGAAAAATGGGAAAACTACAGGATGCACGGAATGTAATAACCAGATTCTGGTGCGAACAAACTTTCAGTTTTCCACTCGCAGCGAATATGAAGTCTGTAAACGCATTATTATATGTCTTATGTGGTGCCTACAGTGTGGGCCAAATACAAGTTTTTCTATTCTAAATGCAATAAAATTATCAAAATTATTTTTTCCATGTATTATGGCTTTATTAGTAAGAGCAAACATTCCCATAAATTATGGAACACAACTTCGTTCAAGTGGCTGTCACGGCTGTCACGGCTGTCACGGCTGGCTTCGCAATAGTGCATTCTCTCCCTCCAATTTTCCAAGACCTTGTTGATGGTTTCGGGATGCAGCTCACGGATTGTTTGGATGATATTACCCTTAAGTGCATAAGGTCGGTCCTTCACGGTTCCACATAAAAAAAGTCCAAAGGGTTCAAATCGCAGCTCCAAGGTGGCTAATTGGCATCGCCAAGACGGCTGATAACACGATTTGGGAATTTGGTGCGCAAAAGATCGATTGTGGCATGGGCCATCCTACACAGAAAAAAAAAAGAGTTGAACTTTTACCTAAAAATGTAGTGAATTCAGCTAAAGTAATCCGGTGATTTTCAGTCAACGAATTTGATTAGGTGAAATTAACCAATATCTAAATGTTAATTATTACAATTATATTAGGTAGTTTAACTGCGAGAGTAGATAAAGAACCTAAATATTTAGGAGTACCTTCAACCATGAAATAGATAAGACACATAATTTATTAGAAGAATAAGCTAATTTTTTTAAACTATGACCACTTCAGATTAGGCAAGCCACCTACTAAGTGTAGAAAAATCATCTAATTATTTAGATAGCATTCCCACTTAATGCCGTGCAAAAAATATGCAAAAAATATGTTTTTTGTTTTGCAATTTCTATTTTGAAATGAAACTTTCCTTAGGTCACTTTAATTCATTTCGTCACATGATAGAGAAGAAAGATTTGTTTTATAGTAGATAGAATGAGAGAGATATATACATTGTATAAATGACTGAAAAAATTTCTTTGCCACCGCTGAGAGTCGAACCTGCGATCTCAAGATTTCAACAACCAACGCCTTATCTATTGAGCTAAATTTCCAAATTTAAATTTTGGGTGGGATTTTTAGTGGGTTTTTCGTGTCATTTTGGTGGGATAAACAGGTTTAAATCGGGATGTGATCGGGATTTTTTACTAAATCAGAATTACATAACTGGTTCAAACAAACAAGAAGTTGTTAAAAGCTCTCCCAACATTTGGTGCAAGGAACTCTTGTCGAGTGTTGGATTTTCAATATAATCATTTCTTTTTTATTTTTGTGTTTGTTTATCGCTATTTTAACAAAGAAAACATCAAGCAAAAATGTATTAAGGCTATTCCTGAAACATTGCAATATATTTACGCATATTCACGAATAAAACAAAGAGCGACACCCACATCACATAAACGCTCAAAGCATACTGGCTGGAAACTTAAAGCACATCAGAAAAAACAAACTTTTACTCAGTGTACAAACACAGCGAACAGATTGCTACTTCGTGTGTAAAAGCTCAACAACACACGACGCCCGCGGGCTATGGGAAACCATGTAGTGAGCACCACTGGCTTAAAAGCTCTTTTTGATTACGCCTTGCTTATAAGCGGGTATGGGCACCACTACATTTAAAGCTTCTGTGTTGTTTCTGTGTTTGTTTTTTGTCTTTGATTTGTTGTTGCGTTTTGTGTTGCTACATAAGCCTTTGCTCTCAATTCTTACTCTCAGCGCTCCAATAGCGCTCTCTGCCCATAGCTGCTTATAAGCATGATCGAAAAAATGAGCTAATGAGGCAACAACAATGTTAGAGCCCGAACAGAATCAAATATCGTTGCGACCGCCGATCCTCTCTGGTCGTCGATCGCAAAGAACACGTCCAGAATGATGCGATTGCGACTGACGACTCAAAGTTGCTTTTATTTAGTATTTTTATACCCCCACGTTTAAAAAACGTAAATGGGGGTATATTAATTTTGTCACTGCGTTTGTAACGCCCATAAGGAGGCGTGGTAGGTATAGAAAAGTATATATATTATTGATCAGCATCACCACCCGAGTTGATTTAGCCATGTCCGTCTGTCTGTCCGTCTGTCCGTCTGTCGTCACGATTACAGCCGTAATTTTCAAGCTATCATCACGAAATTCAATATATAAGCTTTTATCTAAAAACTAAGGTCAAGTTCGAAAATGAGCCAAATCGGATGAAAACCACGCCTACCTCCCATACAAAGTGCCTTAATCGAAACGGTAAAATCTCTTATGGAGGACGATCCTCACAAGGCAACGCGTGAGGGTCAAGGGGGCGATCTTCACATGGCAACGTGTCTGACTGCCTCAACCTGGTGAGGCCAGCATTATCCATGTCGAACTCGTCTCAAGTCGACTCAAACCTCTGCGTGGTGTCCTCTAGAAACGGCAAACTGGCAACCGTTAGTTTGACGGCTAATCTGAGCGGCGGGCTCCCCCTGCCTTTAAAGGGTTGTGCGTTGGGTTTGATGCCCACCACGTAAAAACAAATTTCAATGAAACGACAAAGAAATAAGATAAAAATGATCCCCAAATCTGATGACGACTACCGCAAACGAAAAACTGACAATGATTTACGGATATGCACCTGGAACGTCCGAACCCTTAATTGGGATGGTGCCTCTATCCAACTGATAGATATCTTAGAAAGATACAAGGCTGATATCACTGCAATCCAAGAAATGCGATGGAAGGGACAGGGTTGCTCACGGCAAGCATCCTGTGATATCTACTACAGCGGCCATGCGGAGAAGCACGAATTTGGATGCGGATTCGTGGTTGGCAAGAGACTACGACATCATGTTCTGCGATTCACACCTGTGAACGAACGACTTGCCATAATCCGTGTCAAGGCAAGATTTTTCAACATAAGCCTGATTTGTGCGCACGCTCCGACAGAAGACAAAGACGATGAGACGAAAGACAGCTTCTACGAGCGCCTTGAAGATGCCTATGAGCGCAGCCCCCGCCACGACATAAAAATCGTGCTTGGTGACTTCAATGCCAAGGTGGGAAAAGAAAATATATTTGGTCCAACAGTCGGAAAGTTCAGCCTCCACGACAATACCTCTGATAGCGGAATGAGGCTGATTGACTTTGCCGCAGCGCGAAACATGGTCGTTAGTAGCACTAGATTCAAGCACCTCAATATTCATAAAGCAACTTGGCTGTCTCCTGATCAAAAGACGCGCAACCAAATTGATCACGTTTTGATTGACGGAAGGCACTCTTCCAGTGTTTTAGATGTACGCACGATCCGTGGTGCCAATATAGACTCGGATCATTATCTTGTCGCAGCCAAGATCCGTACACGCCTATGCGCAACCAAGAATGCGCGCAATCCAGCACAGAGAAAGCTAGACGTCGAAAAGCTGCAATCAAAGCAAACAGCCCAAGACTTCGCTACTCGACTCTCACTCCTGCTTCAAGAAAGCACTCCTCCGATCGACGATATATGCGCGCAGTGGAATCATATTTCCCACGCTATGCGTACGGCTGCCGAAGAGGTGATTGGCTATCACCGCCCTCGCCGAAACCAGTGGCACGACCAAGAGTGTCGCAACGCCACTGCAGAAAAAGACGCCGCCTACAAAGTCACCCTGCAGTCGGTTGTAACGCGTGCTGCTAAGGAGCGATACAAAGAGAAGAGGAGGGAAGAGAGACGCATTTTCAGGCGAAAGAAAAGGGAAGCGGAAATGCGTGAGTGCGAGAAAATTGAGATGCATGGTGACAGGAATGAGGTCCGAAAATTTTTCGAAAAAATAAGACGCCTGGCCGATGGTTTCAAGACCGGGGCCTCTTCCTGCAAGGATGAAAATGGGAATCTAGTGACAGATATCCAGAGTACACTGATGATGTGGAGGGAACACTTCTCTAGGCTTCTGAATGGCGACGACGACAACAATCCCGCCAATAGAGATGATATTCCGGAATCCAAAATTTTGGACGACAGCGTTGAAGTTCCGCTGCCCGACCATAGTGAAGTCTTGAAAGCTATAGCTCTGCTTAAAAACAACAAAGCCGCAGGAGCCGATGGCTTACCTGCTGAGCTCTTCAAGAATGGAGGCGAAGCTCTATTTAAATGCATTCATGAGCTTCTATGCAGAATATGGTCGGAAGAATGCATTCCAAACGATTGGAACCTCAGTGTGCTCTGCCCAATCCACAAGAAAGGCGATCCCACAATTTGCGCCAACTACCGTGGGATAAGCCTTCTGAATATCGCATATAAGGTTCTGTCGAGCGTACTATGTGAAAGACTGAAGCCCATCGTAAACCAGCTGATTGGACCTTATCAGTGTGGCTTCAGACCTGGCAAATCTACCATAGACCAGATATTTACGCTACGACAAATCTTGGAGAAGACCCTAGAAAAACAAATCGACACACACCATCTTTTTGTCGATTACAAAGCCGCCTTCGACAGTCCAATAAGGAATCATCTATATTCCACCATGTCTGAATTTGGTATTCCTGCAAAGCTCATCCGCCTTTGCAGAATGACACTGAGCAACACCAGCAGCACAGTTAAAATCGGGAAGGACCTCACTCCTCCATTCGATACCAAACGAGGTTTCAGACAAGGTGATTCCTTATCGTGCGACTTTTTCAACCTAATGATGGAGAAGATCATCCGAGCTGCTGATTTGAGACGCAGTGGCACGATATTCTACAAAAGTATTATGCTGCTGGCGTATGCTGATGATATCGATATCATTGGCCATAATACGCGCGAAGTCAGTGCAGCATTCTCCAGGTTAGCGAAAGAGTCGAGTCGAATGGGTCTTGTAGTGAACGCAGATAAGACGAAATACCTAGTGTCAACAAATAAACAGTCCCAGCGTCTTGGAAACCACGTCACTGTTGACAACATCTCCTTCGAGGTTGTTAAGGACTTCGTCTACCTGGGATCCAGCGTAAACTCTTTCAACGATGTCAGTATTGAGATAAAGCGAAGGATAACTCTTGCCAACAGGTGTTACTTTGGGCTGAGTAGGCAATTGAGAAGCAGAGCCCTCTCTCGACGAACAAAACTCACGCTCTATAAGTCACTAATCATGCCCGTCCTATTATATGCAGCACAAACTTGGACGTTGAGCAGTTCTGATGAAAAGACTTTGGGAGCCTTCGAGAGAAAGATCCTTCGTAAGATCTTCGGTCCAATCTGCGTCAATGGCGAGTACCGAATTCGATGGAACCACGAGCTGTATGAGCTGTACGCTGACATAGACATAGTTAAGCGCATTAAAATCGAGCGGCTCCGCTGGCTAGGTCATGTTGAGCGAATGGAAAACGACGCTCCAGCGAAAAAAACATTCGATTCGGTGCCCGGTGGTGGTCAACGCAGAAGAGGACGCCCACATCTTCGTTGGAAGGATCAGGTGTTGGATAACCTGACTACACTTGGTGTTTCCAACTGGCGCCAGCAAGCGCAAAATAGAAATGGCTGGCGCAATTTCTTATACGAGGCCAAAACCGACCTTCGGTTGTAAGCGCCAGATAAGTAAGTAAGTAAAATCTCTTATAATTCCACAAAAATTAATATATGGACTTGAAATTTTGCATATGAGCTCCGATATTTAAAGTGCACTCTAAGTATGAAATTCAACCAAATCGGATAAAAACCACGCCTACCTCCCATACAAAGTGACTTCATCAAAAAGGTAAAATCTCTTTAAATTCCACAAAAAATAATATATGGACTTGAAATTTTGCTTATTAACTTTGATATATAACATGCACTTTGTGTATAAAATTCAACCAAATCGAGTGAAAACCACACCCACCCCCCATACAAAGTGATTTTATAAAAAATGAAAACGAATATTTTCTGTTAAAACTATGTAGGTATAACAAAAATGTTTTATACAAATAAACATTTTATTGACGGCTTAAGACTTTGAATATACTTCGGTTCGGACGTGGGGGTATTTTAACTTCGGCCCAGTCGAAGATCATTTCTTACTAGTTTTATTTATTTTTTCTATTTCATTTCAATGTGTTGGTCTCTTCAATTGCGTGAATACAACACACACAAACAAGAAATGTCAGAAGATAACAAAAAACCAAGCAAATTTCAAACACAGCCAATTCTTCGCAAAAATATGGCAACACTAATGGCACTCAGAGAGAGAATCGTCGGTCGCAAGAGAAAATATAGAATAGATTCTAATTGTGCGATATATCGTTGCGGCTGCTGACCTGCGATTTCATTCTGGACGTGTTCATACATTTGCATGCATTCTATTGCTTTGCGATATCGGAAATCGCAACGATATTTGATTCTGTTCGGGCTCTTAATTGTAATATAGACAGGATCTTCTTCTTTTTTAATGAAATTCCCTACAGCAAAATGCTAAAAATAATTAAATATGTAAACATAAGCATATGTAAATAAATATAATTCAGTGTCTATGACGTAGTACTCTCGCAAAATAAGCGATACTTCATCTTGCTGTTTGAGACGAAACGACACAAATGCTGCTGCTATTTTCGACTCAGACTCAGTGCTGCCAAACAGTAGCAGTGGTGCTGTTTGGCTTCCCTTATCAAGTACCTGATAAAAAGCTTATATTAGAAGTGTTGTTAAGCTCACATTACAAAGGTTTAAGTTTTGATAAAACACTTATCAAGATCCATTTTTGTGCCTCTTTTTTATGTGTGATGGTACCACGGCTACGACTAAATAATGGTTATGCTAATTTTATGAAAGTTATTAATACATATTAGCTAACCAGGAATAGCAGAATACCATATATTGTTTATAGCTGGAAAAGTATGTGCGCATTAGTTTATAGTTTTAAATATGAAATATATTTTTATAAAAAGTAGTGTACGTTTTGATGTCACCACTTACTGCGGAAACGGGTCGACCGATTTCAACCAAAATTTCAGGGTACTTTGGGAAAGTTTGTTCGAAATTGGCCGATTGGTTCCGGAGATATGGCATTTTAAAGGTTTTCCCATATCTACATGTATATATATATATAAAAAAAGTCGTGATTTGTGTTTGTAATTCCATAACTCAAGAACGGAGCGTCTGATTTGCTTGAGGTTTTCTTTGCTGTGTTATTATTGGCCGTACCATGGTTCGTATATGAACATCTTTGCCACACCTCCGTTTACCGCCCACAAATTAATGAAAAGTTTATATTTGGGTCTTATCAGACTAAAATTGAGTACTTTAGCTCATATGGTCACTGTTGGCAACAGTACTACAAATGGGGGGAGAGCTTACCAAATATGCTGGGGGTTCCCCCTCTCTTATATATGTATATCTATCTATATTCTTATCAATCTTGATTTCTTCGGTTGCTTAAAACTTGAAAACGATTGGACCAAATTGGATACTTCCTTCTGCGAATATGTGATATCGAATATTTTTGTAATTATAGGTCACACAGCATCGAAATTTGATATTCGAATGAAATTTTCACGTGCGGTTCCACTGATGAAAATGTATGGGTGTTGGACGAGGGGTGTAGCACTTTTCCAGCAGCCCAAATTTAAGGTATAACTCCCGAACTATAAGTCACATATCAATTTAACTCGGTAAAAACGTACTATTTAGTTGTGTGCTTTTACTGACAAAATTGAGTGACCATTTGACAAGAGGGTGTGGCACTGCCGATACAATTCAAATTTAGGTATCGAATAGCTTTGGAAGTAGAAGTCATTGAAGTAGAACATTGAAACTCAGAATGAAGAATGTATTTCTACAAGAGAACTGCGACGGGCATAGGAAAAGAGGTTATGGCTTCGACGACACAAGTCAAATTTTTGATATTGAATAGCTTTGGAACTAAACTTTGCATGACAATAAAACTCAGTATGGAATTACTAATTGGCAAAGTCTTTCTACTGGAAAACTGGTACATGCATTGGAAAAGGGGGTGTGGCCCGATTTTCTATACAGAATATGAAACCGGGAAACTGTAACGGGCAGTGGAACATGAGCGTGGTGTCAGACTAAGTGACTAATAAAAGTTTTGAATTTACTTATTAATTCCAATATACTTTCCGGGTGTAGCAACGCGCGCCGGGTATCGCTAGTATTAGTATAATACCAAACTGGAAGTATCTGAACTCTACCAGGCTTTTTTTCATTAATGCGATTAGATTATGGAATAGTTTACCCAACGTAAATAAATGTATGGATAGCAAAGTTTGCTTTAGGCAAGCCATTTTGAAACACTTTTTCTAAAACGAATATACCTAATTAGGTAAGAAACTTGATCTCTACTTTCAATCTTTTATTTATGTATTTCTTTCTTTTTTTTCTTCTTCAGTTTTCTTTTCTTTTTTCTGCTTTTCCTTTCTATTTATTAATAACTTAAAAAATATATTTTTCTTGTTTTCTTGTTGCACTGTTAAAGCTTTTTAAACTCAATTAACAGTATTTTTTAGTTTTGATTACTTAAGTATTCCTAAATTTTAATTGTAATATCATATTGTTAATAATATGAAATATTTATATCTTAATTATTTAAAACATTGCTACTCATAACATACTCATTGCTTAAGCTATTGTCTTTGTCCAACAAAATAACTTATTCTTATAGTACAATAATAAGATAATAGGTTGAATTAAGTAAATAAATAAATAAAATAAATATATTTCTGTGTTCATAAACAATAAAAGCTTAAGTCTGATATCAATGTTTTGAGAAATCTTATTTCAAAATTTTTAATTGCCATATAAGTTCTATGAAAACTTCATTGAATTTTGTGTATTAACTTCTGTTTGGCTCATGTGACAAGCTTCAGATTATGTGTATAGTTAAAGATATATTCAAGGATTATAGAAACACAAAAAAATCAGTTCTGACCAAAGTCGACTTAAGCGATTATTGCTTGTGGACACAGATTTATTTATCCCCACCTATTCATTACTCTTTTGCTCATGGGCGCCACATGAATTGTGTCCACACCGTGCTTTATATAGTAGTAATATCTCGCAAGCTCATTTTCTCCCTTTTGGGGTAAAGTACTTTTTATATCAACATCTTCATCTTTACCAGACACCAACTGCACCAACTTGCGTCGAAAAGCTTCACGCTCCAGACGTCTTTGCATATAAGTTTTTGGCTCTATTAAAGGAAACGAATTGCATTTTTAAATAAAATTTTAAAAAGTCATTTGCTTATCGTTACTTTTTTTCACAGTTGTAAGTTTCTTATTAGTACGCAAGCCCTTCATATGGCAAAATAAACTTTCAGGAATTGATTCGGACAGCATTCTACCATCGAATATATGTCTTGTGCATTCTGGCATGCCCAATTCGTACCAAAGCTTCCGTGATCTGACCTCTGGAATTGCTTTTGGTTTTAGAACGCTTGTCGCAACATCGGGCTTCGGCCAATTGTATGTAAGTTTGTACTTTAAGCATGTTGGAGTTTTTTTCTTGGGAGTAGCCCCTTTGCATTTGTTCCAGTCACTCATAACAAATTTGGCTGGAAAAGATAATTCAAATATGAAAAAATTTTAATGTGTTCACGTGTTCAAATGTGATCTATATATAATCTGCTCAAAGCACAAGTGGCGTAAGTCCATTTTTTAGGGAAATTTAGGGGAGCCCTGGTGTAGCAGTCGAGCACGCTACCTACTCGAGTACACAGGCCGCCAACTTTTGTTTATACAAAAGTACTAGAATCACGATTAAAAAATTATGGTGGGCGTAGAAAAGTGAAAAATACTTTACAACCTATTCTCATACCTACCACAAATACATAAAAAAATTTCATTCAAATCGGTCAAGCCGTTTCGGAGACGTTCGAAAACAAACACCGTTAGACGAAATTTTTTATATATTAGATGTCAAATCAATCAACTCTTCAACATAGATTTTTACTATTGACGACAATTTTGACACAGAGGTCCCGTCAGATTTGATGGCCGCGAAATAGTCGAAGTGGACTATCTTTTTTGTTATGTTTGTTAAAAACTGGAAAGTTGTCCGCAACTTCTTCAAAAATGTTGTACCTGTAGCTCCTTCCCAACCACAAAATATTGCAAGAAATAGATTCAAAAAGTAAAGACTTTTCAACTTTGGGGTGGTCTGGTAGGCAAATCTAATTAATCTAACCTTGAAATTAAGTACTTACTGAAAATCACATTCATTCCCTTTTGAATGATACCTTCTAAAAATCTATTGCATAATTATTTCAGGAAAAATTCGAAAGTAAAATAGTCACCGATGTCCCAGTGATCGTCAAAGGGTTAAGCAACGCTAAAAGATAAAATAAGTAAAATTTAAACATTTAAAATTGAATTAAAAATAAACATTTACACAACAAGGTCTTTAAAAGACCTTTCCGTATAAAATAAAACAATAATTAGAAAAAGATGAAATAGCCGAGATACAGAGCTTTCCGAAAAAAAATGGAAAAAAAAATTAACATAACCTCAATTTGCTCAGCCAGATGGCAGGTAACTTGTTTTTTTTTTCTTTTAAAAGATAGTAATACCTTTTACCTTTCTAAAAATACCAAAACGAAGCCCGAAGGTCTTACCGTTCCTCTCGTGAATTGCGCAAAATTGTGATGTTGCAACGTACGTGGTGTACATAGTGTTCCCGCATCTATGTTTTTACGTTCGATTGTGTGGACCGACGAAGCGCAATTCACGAGAGACGGCATAACTAATTTCCATAATTTGCATGAATGGGCCAACGAAAATCCTCACAACACGCATTTCAACGTAAGACCTTCGGGCTTCGTTTTGGTATTTTTAGAAAGGTAAAAGGTATTACTATCTTTTAAAAGAAAAAAAAAACATAAGTTACCTGCCATCTGGCTGAGCAAATTGAGGTTATGTTAATTTTTTTTTTCCATTTTTTTTCGGAAAGCTCTGTATCTCGTCTATTTCATCTTTTTCTAATTATTGTTTTATTTTTAAAGACCTTTCCAACAAGCCCAAAAACAAACAAATCCGACCACTGGCTCAGAAGTTAGCAATTTTACCCTATTACCCTCCGACCACCAATCCGAAAATTTTGAACCCGCTGCCATTTCGCACACGTGCATTTTCGGACATGGTCCTAGTGGACTTTTCTTCAAGAAATGAGCCAAGGAATACGCTGGAAAAATTTGGCCAGAACTTCCTGAAACACCCTGTATATAGGTATATGAATTACAAACATAGTCGTTTTTTTTAAGCATAATATTCTTTTTTGCTTCTTCCGCTTCAATTTTGGTTTTGGCAATTCTTGCGTTGCTTTTGATTTCTTCTTTTGTTTTTTTTATTTAATTGGTACTCCTCTTCCAAAATTCGAAGCTTTAAATGTTTATATTTTAACTGCACCTCTCGTCTTTCCTTCCCAGCAAACATTATGACTATTAAAAGACTCTTTAAAGACTCATATAAATGAGTATTTATCGTCATAATGCACTCCTAAAAGACTCTTTTATGAGTACATTTTCGTAGGTTGTGGGCTTCAAAATATGATTCATAATAATGACTGATTTATGTCTCATTTTGGACTCAAAATTAAGTCTCTTTTAAGACTCATAATAAAGACTCCTTTAGAACTCATATAAATTAGTCCTTTTGGAATCATATAATTTAATCATATGAAGACTCTTTCAGAACTCATAGAAGTTATTATTTTAAGAGTCATAAGTCTCATGTTAAAGGCTCTTTAATGGCTTAAAATATCTTTGTAAACACCAATTTCTGACAGTGATAAGATTAATAAAACCTTAGAAACCTCTTTGCGCGAAATTATCATATGTGCCATTTTTTCCATTTATTTAATGATAATATTAATAATTAATAAAAAAATAAAAATATTTCCATATTTTGCCATTTATCGTACTCACAAAACACGCATAAAAAAATAGTCTTTTTAGAGTCTTATTTCTGGGGAATAATATTTTACAATCATATCATGAGTCTTTTTATATCGTACTCATAACGCATAAGAAATACTCTTTTTAGAGTCATTTTTTTGAGGCACTCAGAAAATGTTTGCAGGGTTGTTATCACTTGCTTCTGTTCGTATCTGTTCTATGCGTTGCGATACCATAGACACCTCCAATCTCCGTTCCGCATTTGTGGTTGATACCGCATACCCTCTACGTCCACTTTTACATTCACCTTTAAATATATACACATAAAAAAACGTAACTTATAAAAATAATTTAGAGCAAGCATAATTCATGATACAGAAACAAATGAAAGAAAAGAAGATTCTTACCTATTTTTGGGTTGTGTTTTGTTGGGGTATGTAACTCCGTAGCGAAGCTTGAGACAGGTTTAGAGCCAATATTTTCTGTAGCGGTTTTTACCTCGATTTCATTTTCGGCTATAAGATAATTTAAAGACAGCTGTGAAAATTAAATAATATTATCTTTAAGTGGCGATTGCATAGTTAAAAAACCTACTTCCAGGTCGCTGTCATTGCAAGCTTGGTCCTCATAAGAACCATCTACCGCTGCCATTGCCATATCTTCAATGGATGGCGAGTTTAGCTTTGATCCACCACCCATGGCAGACGACTCACGCTGGTAAGATGTACTGGCTCTTTTGGTTGCCAGCTTCATGCGGGCCCACATCTCTTTGCACCTTTTTGCAGGAGCCGGCAGTCCGTTAGCCGCCAATAGGCCAGAAACTTCGCTCCACGTCTTGTCCTTCTGCCTAATTGCTTGAATGACGTTTTTGGAGCTGTCCTAGATACTTTTTCTTTCAAGGCACAATTCCTTGAGGACCGCCTTGTGCTCCTCACTCCAATTGCTGAGACGCTCGTGCTGAAATTCATAATAAATTAATATTTGTGTTTTGCTTTGAAATTATGAAAATTTGTTTTTTTGCTTACCTTTTTTTTTAGTTGCTTGTTCATATTTTTGCATCTTAATCAAATTTTTTTTCAATTTCTTGGTTGTCTCTAAATTTTCTTTTGACTCGTTTTTTATTGGTAGCAAACAAGAAGAGTGAAGCTTTAAAAAGTCCTAAGTTTTAAGTAAAACCGATTTTAAGAGAAAGTGTGCGGCTCATTACTTGTAAGGCTGAGAGTCCTCTGTAACTTGTTGCAATTTCATATATTCCCTTTCGCTTGTGTGTCTTTCTTATCACTGACCAGTTTTTACTCACTTATCAGTTACAGAAAAATTATAAAATAAATGAATAACTGTCCATTTCAGCCCTTGAAAAGACTTTGACCTAGCTTCTTATGATCAATTGTGTTGTGCGTGTTCTTTAGTTTGTGCACAATTGACCGAGAACCGAACCTCCATGTTTAACGCCGACTCCGAACGGCGATGAACGGAATGTTCTTGTTCTCATTGTTTGCCATTGTCTGCAGAGAGGTGACGGCCGTACAGAAAAATTATTTTGATTCAAATAATTTTCTGTCGCTGCTGGGGTTCGAACCTGGGTCTCCAAGTTCATTGACATAGCGGCCACGCACTTTAACCAACTACGCCACGGCCGCCACAAGAAAAATTAGCTTTCGCAAAAGTGATTATTTTGGAACGAAACGGTGTGACGTCAGAAAAAGTGACTATTTGTTGCAAAAGTTACAGAAACGAGCTGATTTCTGAAATTTTAGGTTAGACTTACGCAGCCTTCAAACGGAAATTTTGGCGTTTAAGTTGCGCAGCTCTTAAACAACTGTGAAAAGTGTTTACAAATTACATTTTCGTGTTTATACCACGTTTCCATCTCCTCGAAATCTTGAGATTTTGTGAAATTTCGTTAAATCTATATTGAAATCTAGTGAGATTTTCATACAAGTTCAAGATTTCAAAATCTCGAGATTTCAACAAAATCGTATAATAAGTCTTATAATAAATCTCATAAAATGCTATGTAGCATCCCTGAAAAGTTATACATCACTATCCAGCCCTATTCAGCTCGTGTTAAAATTGTCATACTGACATTTGGCAATGACAACTGATTAATGATTAAAAAAAAAACAATTAGCAACCAATCGGAAGCAAGCAAATGAAGTTTTAATTGTCAAATGAAATCTAGCTGTCATTATATGCCTGATGGAAACACTTTGAAATCCCTTTTTCAAAATCGCAAGATTTCGAGGAGATGGAGACATGGTATTAAATGCTGTTTAAAGTTAAAAAAGCTCTAAGCTGTGTAACAGATAACACTGTTAAAGTAAACAAAGTCGACGTTTATGCAAGCCTTTTTCTTTTTCAACCTAGAGCAGGTCCCGAGAAACATAAAAAACATTTGCTGTCAGATCGGAGAAGTTTCAACTAAATTATATTCTACTTTTTGTAGACAAACAAAAAAGTGATCATTATCGACGTGCTTAGCATAAATAATTTGACCAAGTTAAGCTTGCATTTCGAACTAATCTCACATAATAATAAACTTCTCTTAACCTAGAATATATGAGAATAAAAGAAAATCTTTTACAGAAGTTGAGCTACCTGGCTGTAAACTTTTGAAAACTTCAAATCATTAAATTTTTGTTTGTACAAAATATTTTCGAATCGTATTTGCAATAAGTAATTTAAAATATGCACAATACAAACTTTTTTAAAATCTCTTAATAATATATATCTTAACATATTAATAATATATTAAAACAATCGACTAACTTATGTGTTAAACTCTCGACGTGTTTCAAATAAATGCTTGAACTTTCGTTAAAATTTGTCTTTACATGTCACTTTATGTCATTCAGTTGTAGCATTTAAGGGTAAACTTTTTCGAAAGATCAATGCTAATAGGTCAAAAATTATGCATTCTCACTTTTGAGATCTAAATAAATTAAAAAAAAAAATGCAGCATTCTCAGAGAGTAGAGGAACACCTGAATTTGCGAAGAAGTTTTTTATAACAGCAAATCGAAAGTGCACGGAAAATAACCGCTCCTAAATTAAATTCGATAACGCGAGAAATAATAAATAAACAACAAACATACAACAGAAATATCATTTATAAACAGTTTTTCTAAAAACTAAACATAAAGAATTTTAACGATAGCTGCAAAATAAAGTTTAAATTTAAATTTAAAATTTGCGATATTTTTGTTAGCTACTTTCAAATAAGCAGTGCTAAACATATTGCCATCACATTCAGGCACATGTATTAAGCGCCTTAGCTCTGAAATGGCGGATGAAGAAAACGAAAATGAAAAAAATAAGACTTGGTGCAAAAGATGTAAGAAAAAAGTTGAAACTAGAGGAATCAAATGTGAGGGACTATGTCAAGCTTGGTGGCACATAGACTGCATCAATTACACGGATGAGGACTATGCTGCAATTGCCACTTTAAAAAATAAATGCTTCTGGGTTTGCGAAACAGACAAAAAAAAATTTAAGCAATGGGTGAAGGGTGAGTCTAACTTAGAACGTATATGTATTGCAAATGAAGAAATAAAACAAACAAATGAAAACCTAAAAACTGAGATGAGCGAAATAAAGAAGGTACTACATAACTTAGAAGCAAAGAATAACAACCAACACACTCTAACATATGCTGGAGTGGTAGCAGGAAAAGTAAACACACAACAACCCAGTAGACCAAAAAGTCAGAACAGCATCATTATTTTACCGACAGAAAAAAATCAAGAAAGCAAAGAAACAGAAAAACAGTTGAAGAAAAAAATAATACCAGCAAAAATCAAGGTGGGCATATCATCAATCAAGCACATTAATAATGGAGGTATCATAGTTTCAACAATAGATAGTGCCAACAAGGAAAAGTTAGAAACTGAAATAAAACAACAATTAGCTGAAGGTTACAAAATCACTGCTCCGAGAACTAAAACACCTAAAGTTATAATTACAAATGTAGACTGCGACTATAATCAAACAGACTTAGTGGAAGAACTAGTAGAAACAAATCAGTTCATAGACATTAGCGACAATTTTAACCTGGTTCATAAATTTTTTAGCAAGAACACAAAACTAGAGCCACCTACTCCTGTGATCATAAAGCAGGTGCGAGTATTTGTAATGTTCATGCGATAAAAATGAAGGCTGAAATAGACTCAACAAGCTACTTTTAATCAACAAATGGATGAATTTACCACACTAAAAATTTTCTACATTAATATTTGTAGTATTCGCAACAAACTCGTACATGTGGAAACATTGATAAATAGTATTCAAACTATAGATGTAGTCATAGTAACCGAAACTTGGTTATATGAAAATGAAATAAATACATTCAACATTCCAAATTTTACAGCAATTCACAACTGCAGAAATGAAAAACGAGGAGGAGGTACAGCTATATTTGTAAGAGACTGTCTAACATTCAATGAAATAACAAAAGAAGATAAATATAACACCACAATAATCGAAATAACAAATTTAAAAAAAACTATTGCCATAGGTACTTTTTACAAAGCACCAAATGAAAATTCCAACACATTTATAGAATATCTAGATGAAAAACTCAGCAACGAACGAAAAAATTGCATATTTTTTTCAGATGTTAACATCAATCTTTTTGAAGAAACAAATACTGTAATCAAATACACAGATTTAATACGAACAAATGGTTACACAATAGTTAACACCACATTACCAACCCGGCAAACAAACAATTCTAGAACGCTTATCGATCACATTGTTACAAATATAGAAACAACACACAAATTAGATTTTCAACTCGAAGACACAGACATATCTGATCACAAATACACAATTGCAACAATAACAGCTCTAAAATTATGCAAGCAACCAATGGCAAATAAAACAATACCCAAAATAAATTATAAAAAAATGGAAAAAATTATTAAATATGAATTAAATAAAACAATAATAACTGAAGTCGAACAATTAGTAAAAATAATACAAGAGGCGAAGAAAAAGTCAACGGGTCATATCAAAATTAGGAGCAGAAACAATGATTGGATAACAACAGAACTGAAAAAAAAACTAAAGCTTAGACAAGAACTGTATAAAAAATCAAAATCTTCTCCAGATGATCGATCCAAGAAGGAAGAATATAAAAAAGTGAAAAAAGAAGTTGATCAGCTTATAAAAAACAACAAACAAAAACACATAAACGAAGAAATAGAAAAGACCGGAAATAATACAAGAAAATTATGGAGCATTATTAATTCAACACTACGAAATAAAACTGAACAACGAACCACAACTAAAGATCAGGCATAAACAGCCAATTGTAATGCAAATGTCGTTAACAATTTCAATAAATACTTTAATGAAGTTGGAATTAAAATAGCAACAAATATAACCACAAAAAACGCAATGACACCAAATGCTGTTAATCACAAATCAATATTTCTGAAACCAGTAAATATAACTGAAATCCAACACATAGTCTCAAATCTAAATACCAATGCGGCACAAGGGATTGATGAAATATCGGTAAAAGATATTAAGTTTCTTCTACCAACAATTGGAAAAATATTAGTGGATTTGATTAATAAATGCTTCTCAACTGGCATTTACCCGGATTTTCTGAAGAAAGCCATAATATCACCAATCTTCAAAAAAGGTAAAAAGGAGCTATGCGAAAATTACAGGCCGATATCAATACTCAGTTCACTCAGCAAAATATTTGAAAAAGCAATTGACATAAGGATCGAGAACTTCATTAATTCCACAATAGGATTTGATAAAAATCAATTTGGCTTTTTAGAAAAAAGCGGAACTGAGTCGGCAATTACATCTACGATGGAAAAAATTTATGATGCTCTTGATGACAAGAAAATTGTAGCAGCCACATTTATAGATCTGTCAAAAGCCTTTGACCTTGTTAATCATCAAAAACTGTTGAACGCGTTATATGATATAGGCATAAGAGGAGTTCCGAACAAACTTATGCAAAGCTATTTAGCAAACAGGCCACATGTGACAAGAATAAATGGTGAACTTAGCGAAGAGCTAACGAGCAAAATTGGGGTACCACAAGGATCGATACTTGGACCAAGACTTTACTTACTTTATATAAACAACATAAAGACCTGTAATTTCAAATCTACATACAACATATATGCGGATGACACAAATTTTATTACAACAGCAGACACAGAAAAAGAACTGGAAGATAAAATAAATCACGACATGAAAATGTACTATGAGTGGGCATGCGGAAACAGTTTAAGTATCAATATACAAAAAACAAACTACATCATCTTTCGTTCATGCAACAACATTAATATAAATCTAAAAATCAAAATTAGCAACAGAGAAATACATAGAGTACAGCAAATTAAATATCTTGGTATGATAATAGATGAGAACCTCAACTATGAACAGCACATCAAGGAATTAAAAAACTCAGTACTACCACTAATCATGGTCATTAAAAGAATTGGGAAAATCAACGAAGTTGCAGCGAAACTTATATATACAGGGCATATTCTATCCAGAATTCGATACAACTTATGCAGCTGGAGCCAATGTAGTAAATTTCAACTAGAACAAGTCGGAAGAGTGATGAACAAAGCCTTAAAAATTTTATTCAATAAAAATCCAGCTATTTCTACTAGAGAACTCTATAAAAGCACCAATCAAATTGACATTAACCAGCTAGTCTTCACCGAAAAATGCAAATATATATATAAAGTTCAAAACAATATACTAAAATCCAAACTCATGCTCACAACACGAAACACAATTCATCAACATAACACGCGCCAAAAACATAACTTCGAGGTACCAAAAGCACGAACATCAAAACAACTTAATAGTCTGAAACACAGCGCAATAAAGCAGTATAATGCACTACCCGAAGAAATAAAGGAGTCCCAAACTCTACAAATATTTAAGAACAAATTAAAATTATATGTACAAAATCTTAGATAATCATATACCTGAACTTATATATACGTATTGATCTCATTAAGATATGATCTCATTAAGATATTTGTGATAAAACTGTGCCTTATTTACACTTTTATTTTGTAATTCTAAATTGTTAAAATCACTAATACCAAATAGTATTTATTAATTATTTCTTAATTTTCTACACCTCTTATACACGGAATTAAATCCGTCTGAGGTAATAATGTAATCTTAAATTATTAAATATGTGTAAGCTTTTTTATTTTTTTTTTTTTTTTTCTATTTTGAAATGCATAAAAAAATGAATTATGAATTTATTATATTGAATAACTTGGTGCTGGTGCTCATCTCATTTCTAGTTGCTAATTATTAATTATTAGCTGCATTCCCGTGGTCGTTGATCTAGAGCGCGGCTCTATTTTATTCACAAAGCAAAAACAAAAATTAGAACCAGCTCTTTTCCTGGCTCTATTTCTGATCTGAAAATGCTGCCAGGTTTAAAGCATTTTTTGTTAAAAACGAACATAGTTGGCAAATCTAAACTGTGCTGTTTTGTATTGTTATTGTTGTTCAAACAGCTTTTTCAAGACAGTGGTGCCAAATTGTTATAAAGTTGAACTAAAGTTGTTCCACTGAGATTTGATCTAAGACGCATATCATAAGGAAAGCAAATATTTCAAAAACTCATATATAAACGTTAGCCAACACTAAAGACAATTGTTGAATCAATATGTTCAGGAATGACAAGCAGACGGCGCTAACATCGCTTCGATATTCAACTCAAGTTCTCAAAGCGAACAGAGCTAACGAATATTCTGTCAAAATCAATTGTCGCCGGCACTGCACATTTTGTTGTGCAACCATTAAATTTTTTTGTGAAAGTGAGTTTTTAGCTCTTTGTTAATAAATAGATTTAAAAATTTATAGAATTCACGATTTTTCAATGCTTACCAGTCCCACCGGCACTGCGCTTGTGTTCTTTATATGGTTTTTACTTGAGTTTTGTAGCAATTTCAGTTTTCTTTATCGGTTTTCTTTTAACTGATAGTTCGTCCTGAAGAAATAAATTCAATAAATGAATTTCCTGCTTGTTTTTTTTTAATATAAGAAAATATTTGTTTTTATTTACAAACATAAAATTCATCGGTTTCCTTGACAGCATCTACTCTGCCGAACAAGTTGAAGCGACGGCGCTACTTTACTCTGCTCTTTGCCCTTTGTGCCTTAGTTAATCACAAGGATTAGTATCAACACAAGTTCTGCAAAAATGCTGCTACAACAGGTTACACGCATGTTTCACACAACGCGCATAGTCTTTGCCAATGTCGAAAAGGGTGCTCTGGCCGCTCTGCGAAAAAAAACCGGCTATACGTTTGCAAACTGCAAGAAGGCGTTGGAGCTGCACAACAGTGACATAAACTTGGTAAGGAAAAAACGTTAGGAATCGGAACTTAGATCATGATGAAATTGTTTCTTATTTTCTTAAGGCTGAGAAGTGGCTGCATGAACAGGCACAAAGCTTGGGCTGGTCTAAGGCTAACAAGTTGGAGGGTCGTGCTACCGCCCAAGGTTTAATAGGTGTTCTTACCCGAGGGAATATTGGGGCAATGGTTGAGGTCAATTGTGAAACAGATTTTGTTGCGCGCAATGATAACTTTAAAGAGTTTGTTAACCATACGGTTCGCGTTTGTGCGAAGTACACTGAAATGACTGATTTCGATGGAGATTTTTGGAAGGTAAGTTGTAATAAGCGTTAGTTAATAATACAGTATTGAATTTTAAAATCACGCATCTAGCTTCATATTATTGGTAATAAATCATTTTCTTACAAACTGCGATGACTAGAAGCTTAAAAAGCAAAATACCTTTGTACCTTTCTACTAACTTTGGTTCTAATTATATTTCCATAATTCATTTCTTTAAAACGGCTCCAACGGCTGATTTACAAACAAAAATAATTCGTTTGCCAAAAAAATCTAAGTTAAACAATTATGGGTACTGAGAAGAGAGTGCGTTGAGCTCCGAGACGACCTTATAAATTCCACCATGGTCTCTATATTGTTAGTGTTTAAATGCTGTTAAAGATGTGAGTTCAATAGAGTGAGCATGCAAACAACAATTGAATGTCTTGCAAACACACCCGTGCAGCTTTTTAATAATAATTGAAATTTAACTTTAAAATTTTGACAAGTTTAAAATTTTAAATCCTTTGTATATCTTCAACTTTATAATTGAAGATTATTATTATTCAATCAATAATAATTTATTGATTGAATTCGTCCCAAATTTCATAATTTAAAATGTTAACAATCGATCAAAAGAGGTGACGAGTTCGTGATTCTTCGCTTTGTTTAGATATATTTAACCGTAATCCAAAAGCTTTGTGCGGCAATTGCATTAAATGAAACATGGATTCCTGACTTTACACGAAAAGTACATATATTCTTGATCAGCATCACCACCCGAGTCGATTAAGCCATGTCCGTTTGCGTGTCTGTCTGTGATCACGATTACAGCCGTAATTTTCAAGCTATTATCACGAAATTCGATATTTAAGCTTTTAACTAAAAAATAAAGGTCAAGTTCGAAAATTAACCAAATCGAGTGAAAACCACACTCACCTCCCATACCAAGTGACTATAAAAAAACCAAAGCGAATATTTTCTGTTAAAACTAAAACTAGACGAAAATGTTTTTACAAATAAACATTTTATTTGCTGCTTAAGACTTTGAATATACTTTGATTCGGTCGTGGGGTATTTTAACTTCGGCCGAGTCGAAGATCATTTCTTACTAGTTCAATTTCACTTTAGTCAACGCAATTTCGGCAACACATAAGCCGAAGAACCAGTCATTCTTTAGAAGCATTTATCATTGATTATAACATAGGAAGAACCAAGACTGTACTATAAAAAGCACTCCTTTTTACTCTTAATATCTTTAAACGTGGTGTTATCAAATTTAACTATCTATTTTTTTTTTCTGTCCAACAGCTTGGTTTTGAAGGAGGAGCCCTTAAACACCTGAAGGCGAATGACGGCAAAACTCTGGGTGACCATTTGGCGTTGCTTATTGGATCAGTGGGCGAAAATGTATCGTTCAAACGTGCCATCTGCTTTAAAGTCAGAAATGATCTCTCGGTCGCTAGCTATGCACATCCAACACCAGCCACCACCGAACTTTCACAAAATACCACGCATGTGGGCAAATATGGCACAATCCTGGCCCTGCGAGGTCGTTTGATTGACGAAGAGCTCAAAAAAAATCTATGTCAGCACATCATTGGACTAAGTCCCAAGAAAATTGGCGAAGTTGGTAAGGACGAACCAATGGCCAACAAAGATGATGAAACCTGTTTAATACATCAAGAATATCTAGTCGATGAGGAAAGAACGGTTGGAGACGTGCTCAAGGAGCAAAATGTGTTTATAATAGATTTTCAGCGTTATGAGTGCGGTGAAGCCGCGAAAAATAATATTCTGGAAGAGGCTAAATTAACAAATTGACTTTCTAAAAGGGAACTTTATTACACGTGCATTAATATAACTGAACAAACTTTTGAAAATACCAACAAATATAGTATAAATCCATGAAAAGATAATTGTTTGCTTTGCTTTTTCTGTAAAGGCAAAAATATCCTTTGAAAGGGAGAAAAATTAAAGGAAATTTCGCGTGCTATTCAAAAGTTTTTGGAAAACTTAAGATCAGATTCTTGCCCGGATTAAACTTCGTTTCTTTTTTAATTTAAACAATTATTTACAATAAGAATATTTGATGAAATAATGCTTGAGGAAAAACAATAAAGAATAAGCATAGTTTTCAGCATATATGAGAAGAAAGCTCGGTAAATATTATTTCAAATGATATTTCGCGCACTTGCTTTGCGCGTGTTGTATCTGATATTTAGGTTCATTACTGTTGATATACACAAAGCAATTTAAGAAAAAAAACTAAAATGACGAAATATCTAGTGAAAATAAATTATATTTATTTGATGCAACATAAAAATAAAGTAGTCGTGTTTTTAATTTTCGAGCCACATTTTGTTGCATTGTAAAAATTGGTTATTTGTGGTTTCTTTTGATCGTCGTTCTTATTCGCTTTCTTTGTGCTCAGCAAAGTTATAAAGCAACATCTCCTCGTGACATAAGAAATCAAAGGGGCGCCAAGACTGTGGTTGAATATGAATTCTAAATGTACAGTGGTTTCATTTTCATTTGGAGTAATAGAGGAGGTGGTTTCTTGCGATGTTTCCGGATAGTGCCAACGATAGTGCAAGGCCATGGGATGTAAAGAAAACGTCGCTGGTCACATTCCTTCCCTTCAACCCTTCTGTGAGCTGCACAACAATCGGTTCACCCTGGTTTATCTCAGGAGTACAATTACGTTATCAACCAATATGAACCTCAATAGCATAAACAAAGTATATTTCAGCATTACCGAGCACCCAATGTTTGATGCCATATTTACATGATTTCAAAGTAATGTATTTGTAATAAGAAGGTAGGGTAAGGAGCTTTGACAAGACCTACTGCTAATGTCAAAACCAAAGATAACAAGATGGGAAACTTAAAAAACATAACCTCAAAAAAAGTTTGCATGTGTTAGTGCGATGAAAAATCAACCCTGAATTTTACTCTTGTTCTTCATCGGCCGCAAACTCTCAAAGAAGTCATTTTGCAACCCCTGAAAATAATGCATATTATCTATTTATTATGATTAAATATTTAAGTTTAGTTGCAATAAACTGTTTGCAACCAAAACTGATTACTAAGTCCCTTTATTTTAGTTCATACATGCGTTTAAAGTTTGCCAGTTTCTTCAGTTGTTGTATTTGTCAACATTTTTGAAAAATTTTATTTTTACACAAACCCCCGCTATTCTACACAAAACCGGGCTATTCGAGGTGAAATTTAAAAAAGGAACGCTCTTGTTCTTCTTCTGCATTTTTCTGCTGAAACTTCGTTTACAAACAAGAAAAATAATGCATGGATTGAGTGTTTGAATATTTAAATCTTTAAGTTATGTTACAGGAATCTGTTTAACACTCAAATAATTACATGCATTTTCTTATTTTAATCTTAATCGCCTAACAAATTTTGCAAATTTTGCAAATTTTGCCACTTGTTGTATTTGTAAATAGCTTTTTATTTTCACCGCGACCGTTTTGTAAAAGTTCTGTTATTTTTCATCCCATCAGAGTTGTCAACTATCATTGTTTTCTTTGAAAATTTGTTTAGTTGGAATAAATATTGCTTTGGTACGAACTAGCATTTGTTTTATCTATAAAATTTGTAAAACTGCTTTGATTATGTATTTGCGTAATATATTAAGTTTAAAGTCATTTCACATATTATTCCATTATTTGCCATAAATATTATTTTTCCATTTATATTCCTACGGCTCAGTCCTCATACTAATAACTCCAATTTATATCATTACTTATCCTTTCTGAATTTAAAGGGAATATCTGTTACATTTATGGAAATATTCCGGACTCTTAATTTTGAGTCATATAATAATAAGAAATTATGAGCAATAATAAATGTATCTATAGGCAAATAATAAGAAATTATTAAATTACACATGCTTTTATTATTTCAATCATGTTATTTCTTAAAATTCAGGCTATGAATCAATTAAGTTTACCAGCTTATATATTTTGACTTCCGTAGACCCAATTAATTTCCTATGATCATCATTGCAGATTTATAAGAGAAATTTAGGCGTAGCTATCCTAAAAACGAAATAAAAATTAAAAACCTAATAAAAGGAAAAATTAAAAGCTATCCTAAAGAAGATAAATTGGCAACACTACTTCTAACAGTTGAATGGGAAAAAAACATTTCATTCATAAATTCACCCAGCTGATATTATTAACCTTTACGTTACATGCACAAATTTTTTGCTTTTCTTAAGGAAATAATGTGGTTTTTTATGTATAAAATCTTATTGAACATGAAGCTAAATCACAAAAATAAATATTTTTAGCATATATAAGTATATTTAGAGAACTTTAGATATTTTTGTTTTCGTTATAAAGCCAATCAGTAATAAACGTGTTGGAAGGGTTAAGGAACATAACCCGAAACTGACATATTCACCTCACTATTTGTGGTGAAATGATTTCTCTCGTATGTGTGTTTCCTTTTTGCAATTTTTAGATTCCCCACAGAAGTTTCCCATCTTGTTATCTTTGGTCAAAACCACAAAATACTGTGCTACCATATCTTAGGAAAAAATCCCATGACAAATCCATATTTCATAGTTTCCGTGGGTAAGCGTTTTATATAAAATGCATTGCTGAAAATATTGATAATCGAGGAGCTTTTAAAAAAAGTTGATTTATCTTCAACAGTTCCACTGTCTTAAGAAGACTTAAAAAGTTTTTATAAGATATCGTATGCACGTTAGGATAAAATTTTTAAAAAAAGAAATAAAGAAAACAAAAAATTATGGGCAATATTATATTAGTGAAAATAAAGCTATAAAATAACTAAAAAGTTCGTTGTTTCAAATATAGACACATTGATTCAAATTTTTCTTATTTTCCCTATATAAAATTCCTTTTCTGTGTGTATCCCAAATTTATGAAATATACAGAAATGTGGCATCGCTAAAATGCTTTTTGACATAAGCAGTAGGTCTTGTTAAAGCTCATTACCCTACCTTCTTATTGTATCATGGCCACGATAAGGCAACTATTGCTCCAGAGATAAAGAGATTGGAAACTTCGGCAAAAAAGAGACCCAGCTAGCATTTGGAAGATTGTATGACGATCGCGATCATTTCGCGATTCTTTTTTTAATCGTCAAGACGATTGTTAAGTAGAATTTTATATTGCTCTTCGAAATGATGCTAAAGCGAGTCGTTGTGACGATTTTTGGTCGAGTGAATTGTCGTTCACGCATCTTGGCGAGCATTAAAAGAGTGCAAGCAAGAATGCGACTCATTTTGATGATTGATTGACGAGTGTTTTTTTTTTTTGTTACTCTACAATCGTCGTTTAACCGTTCTGACGACCATTCGTGTACTTGTGTTACTCTAAAATCGCCGCTTATGCATTCTCGCGATGGTTTGGCGAATTTAACCGTTATGTTTAGGAATCGCCGCTTACGCATTCCCGCGATCGTTTGGCGAATTTAACCGTTGTGTTTAGAAAAGTTTACAAAGAACAACTGATGTTTGCTTCATATTAACTCAGTTGTTAGCTAGTGAACACGTGTCCAAGAATTATAGCAAGTAAGTACTTTTTATTTCATGCTCTTACAGTTTCCTAATTTGTTTTTCTTTTTAAAGATGTATGTCACTCAAAATTTGAAGGTGACGACGCAGGAATAAATAATAGCTGAATTACAATACTGCGTTAGGTCGGTCGGCCTTTGACCGTACTTTGGTCTCCGTTGTAAAAACTTTACGATATAAGCTGTCAAAACGGACGACCTCAAACTTTGCAAAACTCCATGTTGCGTTGACAGATCGTGCGTCTGTCATTTTGGTGATGCCAATAAAAGCAGCTATACTAAAAATCCCACAAAACGTCCCTTTTTCCGAAATCATGCAATTATAATTTTAATCAATAAAAAATTAAAAGATATTGTCATAAAATCATTAAAAACCATAAAACCTACTTTAGAAAGCTAAGATCTTTTTATTAAGTGTAATATAATCTGCAAAATAATGAAAAATGTCACATAGATAGACTAGAAGCTCCAAATTAATGAACGCTTTCCAATTTAATGATAAAATGTGAAATTAAATTAAAATTTAAAATGGAATTTCTGGAAACACATTTCAGTTTTTATGGCAAACAATTTTTCTTTGATTGATCGATATTTTTATATATATATATATATATATGTATATTGTTTTTTTTTTATAAAATATGATTGCTTGATGTCATTATTTTTCTTGTTTTTGTCAAAATTACTGCTATTTATTATTATTATTACTGTTAATTTTTGCCGAGATTTTTGCAAATTTTGAGAGCAAAATGTAGGAAATTTCGTCAACGAAAGCAAGTTGGAAATATTCATGTAAATTTGTGTATGGAAGTTTTTTTGGGCAATTTCAATCAATTTTTATCCACCTTGAACACCAGAGGACGCTTAAGTACAAATTTTAAGAAAATCGGTATATAGTGGTTTTCATGTACGCTGAGTGTTTGGCTGCTATATTTTTTGAACCATATTGAACACCAGAGGGCGCTGTAGTACAATTCTTTATGCGATTAGAATGAAAATTGGTATATTGTGGTTTTGAGGTACGGTGAGTATTTTGGCGCTATCTTCTTTGATCCAACTTGGACACCAGTTGGTGCTGTAGTACAAACTTTTTACAAAATCGCCTAAAACTACAATATGCCTACCATAGGCGTAGAAGGATATCACCAAGAGGTACTCCATTGTGAGTTTCAATGTTATGCGACTTTAATTTCCATGTATGGGCGGAGCCACACCCCCTTGACCAATGCCTGTCCAAATTTTTTAGTAGAAATGCATCACCAAATAGTAATTCTATTCTAAAATTCAATGTTGTATGACTTACTTTCATAGGCTATTCGATATCAAAAATTGTAATTGTATGGGCGGAGCAACACCCCCTTGTACAATGCCCGTCTCGGTTTTCTAGTAGATGGACATTGCCAAGTGGCAACTCCATACCGAGTTTCATTATTATGCGGCATTTAACTCCAAAGCTATTTGATACCATAAGTTTGTCTTATATGGGCGGTGCCATGCCCCCTTGTCCAATGTTCACTCAATTTTTCCAATCAAAGGAAAAGACTAAATAGTACGTTCTTACCGAGTTTCATTGATGTGTGACTAATAGTTCGAAAGTTATACCCACAATTTGGGCACCCGAAAAAGTGCCACACCCTTTGCCCAACGCCCATAAAATTTAACCAGTGGATCGGAACATTTAAATCGAGGCCGAACACCTAATTCCAATGTAGTGCGACCTATAATTACAAAGTTATTCGATATTGCAGATTCGAGCTGCCACGCCCCCTTGTACAATGCTCGCTGAATCACTTGTAATTAGTGAGTTCTTGGGTACAACTTTACAAAAACAAAATAAATGGCATTTGCCAATCTACCTTAACAATCTACCTTACTACAACATTCCTTTGTGTGTTATAGTATTCAAACAATGATATTAAGGGTATTCGTCCTCAACCAACCTCATTAAAATATCTAATTGACCAATATATAAGTTTGCCATTTTGCATGAATACCCTTATAATATTATTTATAATATACTAAAAAATGGACGTGGCGTCCGTGGCGTAGTTGGTTAAAGTGCGTGGCCGCTATGTCAACGAACCTGGATACCCAGGTTCGAACCCCAGCATCGACAGAAAATTATTTGAATTAAAATAATTTTTCTGTACGGCCGCCACCTCTCTGCAGACAATGGCAAACCTCAGAGAGTAATCAAAATGCCATGTAAAGCTTTTTGAGAATAAGAACATTTCGTTCATCGCCGTTCGGAGTCGGCGTTAAGCCTGTAGGTCCATTTCTCGGTCAATTGTGTACAAACTTAATACACGCACAACACAATTGATCCTAAGAAGCTAGGTCAAAGTCCTTTCAAGGGCTGAAATGGCCAGTCATTAATTTTTTTTTATATACTAAAAAATTCATAAATTTTAATAGGATATACAATTGAATAATATTAATATCATGCTAAATTCATCAAAATTATTATTATACTACAGTGAGTGAAAAAAATATATGTGCATAAGCTTTTTTACATGCTTTATGCGCTATATTTTAATAATGCAACTAAAGGTAAAATTTAAGTATGTTAAAATGTTTGCAGATTCTCTGCACATTGCTTTGTTAAATTATATTATTAATTTGCACTCTCAATAGTACCGTTATCAGCAGTTCTTCTTTGTTATCACTTTATTGTCAATAGAAATAATTAAATGTGCAACAAGAAAATTTTATTTTATTTTAAATCTAGATAAGCCAAATACATAAAAATTCCTTATTTTCGTAAGCTAATATTTAGTATGACCTCCTCTGTTAATTTTCACACTAGTTATCCGTCGTGGCATTGAATGAATGAGGTGACGCAGGATATCTTCATCCAGTTTAGACCATTCTTCTTGAATGGCAGTTTTGAGCGATTTTAAATTGTCAAACTGTCTTCCATTATTGTAAACGGCATTGGACAATATGCCCCATAAATTTTCAATCGGATTTAAATCCGGACTGACCGCAGGCCACTTCATTACTGGGATATTTCTTTCTTCAAAGAAATTTTTTGTGTATCTGGCATTGTGTATGGGTGCATTGTCCTGCTGAAATACCCAACTATCTCCATAATTTGCACCTGCAAATTCAACAAGCTCAGAATCAAGAAGTTCTACATATCGTTCAGCATTCATTTTGTTTGAAATAAAGCAAATGTTGCTCTTGCCACGATACCCAAATGCGGCCCACACCATTAGCGACCCTCCTTGAAAGTTGCGTGCACATCGCGTTTGACGGGGAAGCCTTAAGTCTTGCCAACTCATTTGGCAACCATCAGGGCCATCTAAATTAAATTTTTTCTCGTCTGAAAAAATAACTGATTGCCACTCATCGTCCCAAAATTTGTGTGCTTCTGCGAACTCCATTCTAGCAACTTTATGCTTTTTCAATAGTTTTGGTTTCGGCGCTTTTTTTCGATATAGAAGATGTTCACTGGTGCTTAATATTTGTTGAACTCTTCTTTTGGTTACATTTAGACCCAATTGGTGTTTTATCTGTCCAGCACTCATGAGTTTTGAAGCAGCTAAGCGCCGAATTTCCCTTTTGCCCCTATCGTCAACAATTGGCTTGCGACCACTTCGTTTGTTACAACCGTAATTATTCGGGTTTTTCAAAAAATTTGTTATTGTATTCCTATGTCTTTTAATCCTCTCCGATATTGTTTTAATATTTGAGCCAGTTTCAAGCAGAATTTTAATTTGAATCTGTTCTGATTCACTCAATTGACACCCACGAGGCATATTTGTCTGTTTCAAATGGTAAAATTATGAAAACTCGTTATAAATAACACAAAATTATTGTATTTCACCTTTTTTTGTTAATTTCACCGATTAGACATTCACAATTATAATTAAATCAATATCTAAACCTTGCACTTGCACGTTCAAATATCAATGCACAAATAATTATTTCTATTGACAATGAAGTGATAACAAAGAACAACTGCTGATAACGGGACTATTGAGAGAGCAAATACCTAATATAATTTAATAAAGCAATGTGCAGAGAATCTGCAAACATTTTTACATACTTAAATTTTATCATTAGTTGCATTATTGATATATAGAGGGTTAAGCATGTAAAAAAAGCCTATGCATGTATATATATTTCACTCACTGTACTTAAGCAGCATGTTAATTTAAAAAATTTTATCAATTTAAAAAAAACTCGCAGCAAAATATAAATTCCCACGATAATCCTATGAAAATCTTAGTTTTCCATCGGAATCCAAGAATACCCACATTTTAGCATTTCTCAACGAAAATGCAACCCAGCGTTAATATGGAATGTCAAAAGCACGAGCTAGTAGAGCATGTCGCTACTCATAGCGTTGATCGTACGTCACCCCCTCAAATTCATATTTACGGGATGAGGTCGACGCAATGCATGAAGTCATATTTTGTGTTGCTTCATAAGAACCCATTGTTTCTAGTCGAGCTGTCAAAGGCCGACCGACCTAACGCAGTATTGTAATTCAGCCGTTATGGCTTGAACATCCAAAGAAATACAGAGAATGTTGAAAATGTGAAAAAAGCAATTATGGCTATATTCTATCATACATATTTTCAACGAAAGAAGAGCCAAACCACGAATGCTGCCCGACGCGACCTGACAGCTGGTGTTAGTGGCAGAAAGCTATCGCTTTAAAAAGAGACCCGTGACTCGAAAATTTGACACCACTGCTTGGCCAGGAAATGAAAGAGCACCTCTTACCCATCTATGAAAATGTATCTAGAGAAGATCTGCTAGAAAGGTGCTTGGGTAGTCACACTCAGAACGCCAACGAAAGTTTTAACTCGACGATATGGCGATATCAGCCTGCATTGCAGCCGGAGTATTCAACGAAGGCTTCAATTCAATATTGAGGCTGATGAACCAACTGAACATCGTTGTCGGAAATCAAGCTCTCAATTTTGCCAAAAACACGGACGAAGCGTTACACGACAGAACAGGATGAGCCAAAGCGACACAAAAGCTGTCCGTACTGCCAGGTAACCGCAACAACTGGAAGAAAATCAACTTTTCGAGGAAGCTGAAAGGCTATTGTCCAGGCGCATGAATTGCTGATTGATCGGTAAGTCACAAAAACTAATAGTTTAATCGTCCTAAAACTTTAAACTCGATTTTCTCGAAACTACGTTTTCAAAAACGGCTGCCACTACAGCTCAAAAAGTAATTAACCGATCGGGCTGAAATTTTCAGGGGTTTTAGTCAACATAATTACCCATAGAATAATCCTAAAATATTACACATTTTGCATAAATAAACTATTTTAAGGGGGCAATAACTGTCGAAAAAATAGGCGAAAATTCGAATGTTTTATTAAAAAGTGTATCAAATTTTTATTTCGTACTTTTTCTCAATTTTATAGCTTTACTCTATGCCTAAACTCATTAGTAATCGAAATATCTTTTTTTTATTTCAGACCAATAGAAAAAGCTGGGCGATGGCAGCCGTTTTACGACTTCGGCAGAAACGGCCTTCTTGGAGGGACTGTACCACGTAGTGGTATTTTGTATTAAAAAAAAATTGTTTTTATTACCAGACACATGTCTTTAAATTATGTCAAAAGTGTAAAATGTTTTAATTATCTTATCATCCTCAAAATAGTTCGCAAAAAATTACAGATTTTCGAGCATTTACATGTATTTTTCCCCTTAAAGCGATTGTACATTTTATTACGAGATTTAATGGCTAGCATAACATTTCTTGAAAACCAAGGACAACTTTTGTTAGAGACACGACGATTTACTAATAGGACATGCAAATCGAATAGTTCATGTATTTCATTAATGAAAAAATGAATCTTCTCATTTTCTATACTGAGAAACCAGCATTAGGACCAATTCATAGCAGATAGGTGAATGATACAAAAAATTATAATCAACGGATTTGTAGTCCCTAAAAGTGATGGCTTTTTCAGTGACAACTGATGAAAAATTTACATTTAACGAACAGAAGAGAAGATCGTGGTCAGATATAAAAGATATTTGGTCGAACAGCAAGACAGAACATACATCTGAGACAACAAAAATATCTAAGAGACTCGGAGGGGCATTATTCGCGAAACGAGTGGGCAAACTAGTATTTAACGAACTAGTTGATCGTTCGAATTACAAACTTCAAAAACACGAACGAACAGTGTTTTGCACGAAACGATTGATCCGATAGCCATACAGAATGAAGCCGTTATTCTTGTATGCGACCGAAGATATATTAAGCTTTTTATTTGTAACCAAAACTTTAAGAAGTTAGTAACTTCATTTTTTTACCTGTGGTTGACAATTTTCTGGACAAGCCCATATGGGGTACTTTTCAATAACTTCTAAATTTTTGAGCACTGTAGTTCGAATAGTAGGGGAGGAGACCCACCTGCTGAACAGGCCCACCTACTGAACAGGCCCACCTACTGAACACTGTCAGTTCTGACGTCTGTATAGGTGACAGCGCCAATATGTATAGTGTGGCAGTAACAGCTCATTGAATGTTCACTTTTGATAAATCATTGAGTTAAATACACGTGCTGCTTTAGCCCTACGGCCGTTGAGAAATAAAATATTCGAATAAAATGAAGCTGAACAAAAATAGCTCATATCTATTTAGTGAATTTTCAAATGTTTTTTATCCATAAAAAAATGTGATTATGAGTGGAATTCATAGTTTAATATTTATTTTCCACAATTCGATGAGCACTCGAACAATATTGTGAAATGGGAAAAAATATTTTGCATAAGATTGTCATTTATACTATTGCAAACGGTATTTGGAATCATCGTAAAGTTTTTCTTTTCCATTTAATTGATATTTTTTTGATTTTCGTCCACGTTCAGATACAATTTAAAAATACCGTCGCCGAAAAACAGAATGAATATAGATCCTGATGCGATGGCTGCAGCTATCAAAGAAGTAAAAACCGACCCTAAACCACTCTATTGTGTAAAGTATAATGAATCACTGTAAAACATTGAAAGAATAAACTTTTCATAAACGCTCAAAAACTAGTGTTTTTATTTAATTTTCTAATGTTTACAGCGATTTGTTTTAGGTGTTCAGTAGCTGGGCCGGTCTTTTCGGGGGTCGGTTTGGAGACTTTCGCTAGATCGACTGCCAAAATTATATTTTTTGGAAATTTAAAATTCCGTTCAAAATTCTTGTTATCTATTGAATTCAGCTTTCAAACGAACCAAGAGAGCTCTGAAAAAATATGTTTTAAACCAAAGCTATGCCCTCCAAACAAAACGTGATCAGTAGGTGGGCATCCTCCCCTATGTAAATCTTGGTCGGCTTAATAGAAATCCACAGAGTTCATAACAAACACTCAAACCAATTTTTTTAAATGAAAGTTTTAATTATCGATTTTCGTTTTATATGTATTTTATTTTTTCGAAGATTTCAAACTCGAAATTCTCTCTAGAAACCAGAAATCTATATTATTATTACGCAAGCGCTTTTTTGTGATGACCATCAAATCTATACTGTAAATCCGATAAATGGAGTATCAATAGAAAGGTCTTGCTCTGGAGATGTGCAATAAGGTCTTACTTTTTCTTAAGTATTGTGTATTTAAACAAAAAAGAAGCAAAACAATCTTCTGCAAAGAAAGTAGTTTTTCTATGTGATGCCTAAAAGTATGTGATATTTTTTTCTGAAATTTTCCAAACTCATAGTTGTGTATAATTAAAGCAGTTGAGTAAAGGGAAAAATGTTAAAACAAATGTTATCTTGATGTACCAACCGCAAAAGAGCAAAATCTCTATTTCAGTAGCCTTTAGTGGCATCACAGCTAGCTTGGTTGAACGATGACGTACCTTGCACAGCCAATTCAAACTTCCTAGACCTCTTCTTGAAATACATCTGTATCAGGCGTTAAGCCCAATCTTTCGCGCGGAAGGTACAATCAATTTTTGATTAGCTTCTTTTAGGCCACGGATTGTGGATTGATTTTAATTATAATCAGAGAATGGAAAAAAACCGTACCTTATACGTAGCGCTACAAAAGCGATCAAAAACTTTTTTCTCTGCATTCCGTTTGTTGCTCTTCGGTTCAAACAAAAGCACTAGCACCATAGTGCAGAAATGAGAGATCGGAACAGAATGGTAGCGGAATGTTTTTCGAGCATAAACCAAAATTTGCTGTGTTGAGGTTTTTACTCGCCATCGCTAACTGAAACCGTACCAAATTCCAATTCGGTTCTGCAGTTGTTCGTTTAAAAATGTTATTGATTTTGTTATTGCTACTGTTATTGGCGCCAGAGTCTTCCAAAGAAAATTTGTGGGTAGCTGATTTCGAATCCGATGTCAGAATTTTTATATTTAAGATGGCTGCTAGGGCTGCCACCTATTTTTTTTTTATTTTTACGAATTCGGTGCTATGGCGAACACTAGGTAAAAATGGGTAGCTGAATCCGAATCCGTCGTCAGAATTTCAAAACTGTGTAATTTTTGACCCTATAGGGCTGCCACCTAAAAATATGCTTTTTTAAAAGTTTTAAACACGATCCTACAGTTTTAGGGGGTCGCTGATTTCGAATCTGATGTCAGAATTTTAAAATTCAAGATGGCTGATAGGGTTGCCACCTAATTTTTTTTATTTTTACGAATTCGATGCTGGGGCGAACACTAGGTAAAAATGGGTCGCTGAACCCGAATCCGTTGTCAGAATTTAAAAATTATGAAATTTTCAACATCAGCCTATCAGCCATCTTGGATTTTATAATTCTGACATCAGATTCGAAATCAGCGACCCCCTAAAACTGAAGGATCGTGTTTAAAACTTTTAAAAAAGCATATTTTTAGGTGGCAACCCTATAGGGTTAAAAATTACACAATTTTGATATTCTGACAACGGATTCGGGTTCAGCGACCCATTTTTACCTAGTGTTCGCCCCAGCACCGAATTCGTAAGAATAAAAAAAATAGGTGGCAACCCTATCAGCCATATTGAATTTTAAAATTCTGACATCAGATTCGAAATCAGCGACCCCCAAAAACTGTAGGATCGTGTTTAAAACTTTTAAAAAAGCATATTTTTAGGTGGCAACCCTATAGGGTTAAAAATTTACAATTATTAAATTCTAACAACGGATTCGGGTTCAGCGACCCATTTTTACCTAGTGTTCGGCCCAGCACCGAATTCGTAAAAATACAAAAATTAGGTGGCAACCCTATCCGCCATCTTCAATTTTAAAATAAAAAATCATAAATTTTTGTCCAAGTAGTCCACAGAATCCTAAAAAGTCCTAATACGATTAGCGTTTCCCACACAAGCTCTTTGAATTATTTGGATACTTTCAAAATGATTGCACAAAGAAACGCAGAAACGAACGAAACATTTGGTACGGTTTTGGTTCTTGTTTACGATGGCGAGCAAAAACCACAACAGAGCAAATAATGTTTTGTGCTTTTTCAACACAACTTTTCCATTCTGTTCCACTCTCTCTCTTCTGCATGTTAAGAGTAGCGCTTGTGATTGAGTCATGGTATAATAACCCAGGTAGACTTATTAGAGTTGAGTTCCTAGAATTTGACCTGCCTTTGCTGTCAAACTTTGCGCTGATATTGCCACATCTTGAATTTTGTGGGAAAAAGTATTTGGGTGGGATTTTATAATAGGCTAAAGGGATAAAAATAATATAATGACAGAGTAACCTTAGTTTTTGTTTATTTTTGATAATTAACTAAACTAAATTTTTAGATTCCAATAATATATTATATAACAAAGCATCATTGCAATATTTTGACTAAATACTAACTATGGTTTTATTAGCACGCTTTGATATCCATACTTACCGCACTTGTATACAACGTAATAATAAAGAAATTCAATGAACAGAAGAAAGTAAACTATAAAATTAAAAAGAGGAAGCTTTTATAGCAATATTTTTACTAATTTTTTGTTTCCCATTATTTTTTGTTTATTTTTTTGTATTCGGATTTTTTTATTAAGGTTTTTAATGCGAAAATGCATTCTGCATTTAAAAAAAAAACTTTTTTACCTCATCGGGTAGATGAATTGTAGAACATAATTCAAAAAGAGTTTTTTGGAAGTCGTTGAAATGCACAATAAAATTGCCATTGAAGTTATTAAAAACAGCTTCTAGGCGTTTCATATCATCTAAAAATGTTGGTGAAGGTTTTTTCAAGCCTCCCTTAGATACTTGATCAACCCACGTCCAAGTACTTCCTTCGAATTCATATTCATCAAGCTTCAGTTTCCGAATGATGTAGCCCGACACGTATTCTAAGGCATCCTCGTGTAAAAAGTCGATTTCTTGATCTTTAACCATAGTTTCCACAACATCGGGGAACGACTGCTCCAAGTAATCTTCAGAGTCCAAAGACAATTCCAAAGGCTGCGCTGAACTTAAAGATAGATTGCTGCCTTGAATGATTTTGGAGCCAGATGCACTTATTAAGTCGATATTCAACCAACTGGTTCGGTCTGCTTCAACGTTTCCAGTGTTGTCCAGCAACTCCGTATTTTTTGCTGGTTTTAATAAAATGATATGTGTTTAGTTTAATGATTTTTAAAGTTATAATAAGTTCTAACTGTTGCTCAACTGATGACTTTTTTTTTAAATGATGGAAAAATACATAAAAAAAATGTGGAATGATACTTTCCTATCATATATTTCCGTAATCTATTTTTAAATTCATTTGGGCTTGGATGATCGTGCAACCCCCCTTTGCTGCGGATTGCGCTAAAAAAGTGTTCCAACAAGTCTTGGTTCAGCCTGTTCGTCAATAGATATTCCATATTGTACTTTTCTTTCACATACTTATGAAGATATATTAAAGAATTGTTCGTTATAAGAATCCCTTTTTGAAATGGAGCTAATGATTTTTTGTTCGGGATGATCAGCGTACCCATAACATTACTCATTTCATTTAAAACTTCATCTTGGTATGGGAGATCAGTACCATATGGTCTCTTGAAAGGCATATTAGATGTCGCCATTTTAGAGTTAAAAATATCGAACCAATCATTGACCAGTTGGAAGAAATCTGATGTTGGCACGGCATTAAAAACTTCTTTGCCAATTGAATAGCACCGCCGAATTGCATTTGCGGTAGTATTAGAGAAGAGTTGCGCTGCTAATTTGACTTTTTGTCTTCCTAAATATTAATGTAAAGTTATTGTAATACGATTGAAATTTCAATTGAACTCATTTACCTGCATGATGCACAGTTAAATGGTCTTCTGTTATCTTATATATAATTGACAGATCGGATTCACGAGTCAATTGCATAACTTCCTTCATGGTTTGCGCTGTAATTAATGTCCCTTTAAAATAAAGACCAGTGTCCACAAAATGGTTCCTTATTAGCTTGAGTAAGTGAGGAACATCTGCAAATACAAATATTTTTTCTTCCACTCTGGCAGGATTCTCGAACCAAGGTTTACCTTTTTTGTATATTTTCAAGAATTATTTTAAAAGAACTTATTCATAGTAATATTCGATGGACTCACCTATTGAAATATCAAGTTCTCTCCATAATGACTGGTTAGTAGAACCTATGTCTGACACCATTGCGACTACTGGATATCCAGATTCATTCAGTGCCTTGATGATTTCAAATAGAATGGCTTTTGTCATTTTGCAATCAAATGCGTAAAACACTGGTTGCTTCCAGGAGGATTTTAAGCCGCGTACCATTGCCACTTGAACGTAGTTGGAAGGTGCTCTTACCCGATCCAGGGAAGAGTCATGCTCGTAAAGTGCAGCCACTTTCATTTCGTCGAACAGCAGAATGCAAATTCGATCCTCTATTGGCAAATCATTTACGTTTTTCATGGCGTCAAGCGCAAACTGGAGTATTCCTTCGCTGAAGTCTATTTTTTGAGACCATCTTCGTAAAGTGTCCACGCATGGCAATGGAAATCCTAAATTATAGAGATGTCTATATGCTCGAGCTCCAGCAGCATGAAGGCTGAGACCGAAGGATATATCCTCCAAGCACCAATGAATTTTTTGTTGGGATTCCCTAATTTACGCATTTGACCTTTGGTAAAAATTGCTTGCAATCCCTCTATTTCTCGGGATTGCTCCTTCAGTTTCGCAACTTCCTTTTCAAGCATTTTACTTTCTGCTCAAGCACCGCAACATGATTTAAATCATTCCAACTAGAACTAAACAATATAATAAAGAATTAAAAGAATATTAACTTAAAACACTATTGACTACTTACTCAGTTTGAGTGCTGCAATCAACTTTTTTGTTTTCAAATACAACTTGTGTAAAATTTGTCACAAATTGTGATTTGTTGCACAAGCGCTAAGGGACTGCATAAGGCATCAGTCGCGACCTCTTTGCAAAAGAATCACCCGGAGCATTGATAAAGTCACTTTGCGAAAAGTGTCTTTCACAAACCCTAGATGTAGCCTTCAACTCTACACCACAACACTCAATCCAATTTCGTCTCTTTTCTTCATCTTTTGGAACCCGGAAAAATTTAACGTTTTCCTTGCTCCAAGTCTTGCAACACAAAGCACAACTAATATTCGGCATAATTTCTTAATAATAACATAATTAATTTAAAACATTCTGCTTAACAACAAAATTACTTACAAAAGTCGAGATATATTAAATTAAACTAAAAACAATTTATAAAATGATTATCAAAGCACTGTTGACTACAATGATAACACGTAAAAGTGAACTTTCTTTAATCTTTCTTGTGCTTTCTAAAAATTCTCAGAAACTTTGCTTACCTTTATTAATTTTGGGACTCCCCTTATTAAGAGAACAACTAGCCTTGCCCTCTTTTCTCTCACTTTAAGAAATTGACGAAAACTTCCTTGTTCTTAAAATCACTCATCTCTGATTGAGTGCTAGATTATTCGCTTAACTGTACTAAAATACTAAATTTATTGTACTATTTTTTGTTCTTAATTTATATATGTATCTATTATAATTCCATATAATATTAAAACATTTTCTTCTGAAAACTCGGATTTTGGCTTAAAGATATGGCAGCACCGTATTTTGACAGCAAAGGTATGCCAACTTTTGCTGTCATTCTAATAAGTCTACCTGGGTTATTATACAATGGATTGAGTCGAAAAGCGATATATGAATGAGGAGGAATAAAGGTAGCGCTTGCTAAAAAATGCAGAACAGATCAAAAACGAACCGATCGTTAAGGTTTTTTTCCATTCCCTGATTATAATGATCTACAAAACGGCATAAATAGTGGTACCGTACAAGAAAAAGATATTTTTGCACCAACGGACGAAGTGTGGTTTCAAAATTAATTTCTTGGTAATTGAAATGTTATCTTATCTAGAAGTTTTGTATAAAAGCATTGCCACAACCGTTTCTGATGAAGTAGACGCACAAATAAACTTCCCAACGGAGTTCCTTAATAGCCCTGAAGTAGGTAAGTGATCTTCCGCGACATCATTTAACGCTCAAAACAGATGCAATTGCTATGCTGATGAAGAATCTTGATACAGCGAAAAGACTAATGAAGAGAACCCGACTTTTAAGTACGTTTTTAATCCTTACAATAATACTGTCGACTGCATTTTACTAACCGGTGCAGACACTGGTCAGCGAATTCTTATACCAAAAAGAACGAATTCACCCCATCGGAAACATTTTTTCCATTTAAAAAGCAACGTTTTTAAGTTCGGGTCTCTGTAATTTCCTATGACTATTACTAATATCCTAAAACAGTCGTTCAGAAAAGTTGCAATATACCTGCAGGCCTCAGCACACGGCCAATAATATCTGGCATTAAGTCGAGTCCGCTCTTTTGATGAGTGAAAAATATGCAGCGCATTCTACCCAACATTGAAAGTTTCACATCAAAAATTGTTTATACAGAAATATGTTAAAAAGTGATAACAGTTCTAATAATAAATACAAAATAATCTTACACTGGATTTTTTTTTCATTTTGGCGTTTTGACGCCATACGGGTTTACTAGTTTAATTTAATTTCAATAAAAACAATTTTTAACTTCTTTTCTTAACCACCAGTTTTTACTTACTCATAGCTTTTTAAGAAAAAGATACCGAACTCCACGCAAAGACTTGTTCAAGTGTTCCAAATTTCAGTAATATCTGATCGAAAGTCTTGTTCATGTAATAGGGCTACAGTCTTATCATGATTACTCTTAAAAAGTAAATCGTCATTCTATAAAAATGGAAAATTATGTTTCCAAATAACTATTCGTGCAAAGTTTAATTCTCAAAATTGAACAAAAGCATCAAGTTCATTCAAACCAATAGCCGAATCGTGGACATCATCATTAATAGGTAATGCGATGAGTCATGTGTTGACCAAAACTGGGATCTACGCATGAGTGCGTTCAACCAAATGCAGAGCGCAGACAAACAACTAAAAAACGTTGACGGGAAAAAGGTCTAATTAGCGAGCAAAAAACAAAAACCCTGAGAAAGAAGAGAATGCCAACAGGTTGACGAATGTCAAAAGCGTTCAACGCCACTAAATTAAAAAAAAAGTATTCGGAGTTGCACTTGTTAACCCTGGATCACTAACATGTTGCTGAGTTGCGGTACAACTAACTCTGAGAGTTTTTCACGCACATAATAAACTCTCAGCTATAAGGATATACATAATTGTTTAACCCTTAGAAAAGTGTGGGTTTTAAATAAATTCAAGATTATTGTTACCATTTTAAAATGTTTTTTATTAAAAGTATTGATTTGTTAAAAAAAATATTAAGAATTCGTATTGCATTCGAAATCTTGCAAAGAAACAGTGACTGGGTGGATTCCACCCTAAGGTTAGTGATGCAGGGTTAAATGATATGAAAAATAAATTTTCTCACTAAGAAAATTATCTTTTCACCTTATTTGAGATAAAGATATTTGAGATATTTGACTATATTAAAAGTTTTCAATTAGTTGCATCCTATATTTAGGAGCCTATTATCGTATATTTACAAATTTATACTTTTTGATGAAAACCATATACTTAGTACTTCTATATTGCTAGCACCCTACATTCTAAAGAGATTTCAACTCTGAAATCAAAGAGGGACAGTCTCTATCAAAGTTTTTTTATTTATTTTAGTGCATTATATAATTTTTTTTACAGTTACTATAAAAAAGAAAAAATGCAGCTTTTAAGGTGCTGCTGAAATAAAATTCGACAAAATAAACTTAGACCCCAGACCAATACTAATTAAGTAAGCCCCAGACTAAATAATTAATTTCTTTCAGATTTTGTTAATTAAACCTTGTGACACCAAAATGAAAAATGTATCTTATTTTACTGTTAATATGTACCGTATGGTGCGAATTGAAATCAGAAATGATTATCAGAAATTATTACTTTTTGAAAATAAAAATGATATATCTTCATACCGTGATATCATTAATAGCTTTATACGCCCTGAGGCAGGCAACATGTGATTTCAGCAGAAAAAGACCCCGCACACACGGCCCGCGCTACAATCTCCCTTCTAAGAGAAATTTTTGAAGAACGAATAATATCAAGAAATTCTGAATTCACCTGGCCAGCATATTCATCTGATTTCATCGCGCCTGATTATTTTCTGTAGGGTTTCCTTTAAGATCGGGTGCATGCAAATAAACCTCTGACTATACAGCTCAGACTTGAAATTTTATTAATTTTAAATTAAACATTTTTTAATTTTATAAATTCTTTTTTTAGTCTCATTTATTCATATTTTTGTTAATATTTGCTACCTAACAAATAAAGTTCCTATACTTTTATACCGATTGTACAACAATGTACATATTTACACGATTTTAAGTGAGGGCCTCAACTCTCATGTGATAAACATCAAAATCTACTTCCTCAGAATCATGTTTTCAAAGATGTGAACTGGAGGATATTTTTACCAATAAGCTTAAAATTTTGTTAAATGTACAGAAAAGTATTCTCAGCATGTACAGCAAGTATGTACAAAAGCGACAGCCCATCAGTTTCAATAATTAGTTAAAAAATTCCGTTTTTATTTTAAGTTATAGCGAAAATGTCTTACCGCAGAAATGGTTACCGAAAAACATTTAATTAAAAAAACATTTCTTCAGACCATTCTTTTATAAATTGAATGAAATTTATAATGAATTAAAATAATGATAATAACGGTGGCCGTGGCGCAGTGGGAAGAGTGCGAGACCCATACGCCAGAGAACCCAGGTTCAATTCCATCTGACACAGAAAGTTTTTTCATTTGAACTTATTTTTCTGTTCGGCCGTCACCTCTCTGCAGACAATGGCAAACCTCAAAGAGTAAATAATACCATGTAAAGCTTCTTGAGAACATGCACATTAGCCGTTCGGAGTCGGCATAAAACTAGTAGGTCCAGTTTCGATCAATTGTGTTCAAACATTTAATAACACTCACAACACAATTTGATCATAGGAAGTTCGGTCAAAGTCCTTTCAAGGGCTGAAATAGCCAGTTTATTATTATTATTATTATACTGAGTTTTACTGTTATGCGACGTTTAGTTTAGTTCCAAAACTATTCGATTTCAAAAATTTGTCTTGTATGTTCCGAGCCACTGTCCGAGCCACAGTCCGAGCCAGTTCTCTTGTAGAAGGACATCAGCAAATGGTAACCCCATTCTGAGTTCTGTTACTTTTAATTCCATATCTATTCTGAATCGAAAATTTGGTTTGAGATATGGATAAAGATTGTTGGCTATAACTTTTGATTGATAAGAGATACTATGATATTTTTTCTGATAAATTATTTTTTTAGCTTGTTTATTTATTCAAAAATATAAAACGACAATATTGAAAAAAAATGTTCTTCAAAAAAATCAAGCCTTGTTTTTTTAAATCACAAAACCGGTTTTTAATTTTTGCGTAAAATTGAAACAACTTTTGCTCATAAGTGTCATAGCTTTTGAAAAAGAGCTGAAAATTAGCAAATTTGAATTTGAATTATTTTTACAACAAAAACAATTTTTGTGACTTTTTTGAGGAAAACTCCAATTTTTCAGACCTTTTTTGAAAAAAATATTTAAAATATACATATGTATGCGCTCAACTAACGGTATTTTTGCAATAAGGTTTTCATAGTATTTTGATGAGGCTTTAAGACAAAAAAAAATTTCAACAAAATCTAAAGAAACAGCGGAGATATTTAAATCGAAAGTCACAAAATTTGATTTCTGATTGTTTTTTCTCATTTTTTAGCAACGACGAATTTTTCATAGTTTTTAAGATTTGTTCATGTTTTTGTGGCCAAATCATCGGAATTTTTTATGTTAATTTAATGTAAAATCATTATTCTTCAAATCTTGCTGCACCGGTTTTGCTAAGAGAAAGATCTAGCTTTTAAAATTTCATTGTAATCAAAATTTTCTTCGCAGTATTGAAGATATGTGGGTGTTTTTGATATCAAAATTACAGACATCTTTTTAATTTAACTAAATTTAAGAAAAGTTTTCTATTTTGTAAATATTTGTTTAAATTGTGTAGATAAATGCCTTTTGTAGGCATATCGTAGTTTTAGGTGATTTTGTAAAAAATGTCTACTACACCGCCATCTGGTGTCCAGGGTGGATCAAAGAAGATAGCAGCAAAACACTCAGCGTACCTGAAGACCACTATTCACCAATTTTCATTCTAATCACATGAGCGGTTTGTGAGTTTGAGGTGGTTTTGTAAAATATTTGTACTACAGCGTAACGGCCTTATGACATGATCAATCCTTTTTTTTTTTTTATTTGTCTATTTTTGTCATGAGGGCTAAAAGCCAGCCTTTAAAGCCGTATAATATATTTTACCGAAGCATCCATACATAGCTCGTTATAATTCCAAGTAACCAATTTGCAGTTTAATTGCTTAGGCAGCTCTTTTCGCGCCTTCATGACGTTTTTAATTTTATATATTTTTATTTTTGTCACAAAGTCAAAGAATCACCTTTTTTGTCTTATCATTACTTTCATCATAACACCTATATCTATTAAGTAACATAGGAAAAATACATTTTTATTTATATTTTTTTATATGTTCTAGTGAAAAGGTTAACTTGTCTACTTTTAAATCGGATATAAAAATTATTTTTGTAAACTCCGAACTCAAGCTTAATTCTAATAGTTTTGCAAAAGTAAGGTGATACTTCGCAAAACTCAAAACTTGAGACACGAACTCATACACAAAGAAAGCTCGGCTGTCAAGTTTAGCTCATTCCATAATTTGTTCATTGGACAGAGAGAAGAACATTAACAACAAAAGCAATAAAAACAAACGCAATTCCGTTTTACCCAAAGAGAAACATTAACTGTGTCCATAATTTTCCCAAAAAGCAAAACAAACCATTAAAGTAGTTTTGAGCGCAGAACCTTTCGAGATCGTTTGATATAATGTTGCGTGCTTCAACTTCCGATGCCATCATCAACTGCTGAAGAAGACAAAGTACAGAAGTGCAAAAATTATGCAGTGTTAAAAAAATAATACTTTGCTTTAAATAAAAGTTTATCATCTGTGATTGCTTTCGCAGATTTTCCACGAAGAATAATAGAAACGAGAAAATAAAACTAAAAAAAAAGAAAATTTAAAGAAAAAATTGCAATAATGACCTCTATAATTTTCTATGCTAGAGAGAACGCGAGATATGATAAACCTTTGATATAATAAATTATGATAAATTCTGCCATGACTTTTTTTTCTATGCTCAGTACACAGTTGACCTCAGTTCGTGGCTATGCGAGCAAATAAAGTGCGAATTTTTTCTAAAATACACAAAATATATATTTTAAAATTGTTCAAATTCAAAAAATATAATGAAATAAGCTCAAAAAGTTGTCAACGGATGTTATAAATTATTTCATTGGTGTTTTGTGAAATCAAATATTGTATAAATAAAATCATTAATAGAAATGTTGCAGTTTAACTTTATAAAACAGGTAGGTTTTATAAGAATTTAACGCATAAAGGAGGAATAAGGAATTGTTGTTAAAATGGATCAAGAACTATTAAAGACTGTTTCAAAGCTGTTTCACCCTTACGATTCATTGGGCCTAACATTATTTTGTGTAATTTTTTGTTCTATAAAAATATCTTTTCCAGATAACCCAACTAAATGAAATTTCTTTTGATTTCGAGATTAAGAAGATTGATTTAATTATATAACAAAGCTTGTTATAGGCCCTTGGTATAGGAGTGATTGTCGATATTATTGATTAAAAAATATTCTCTGAGTGAAATTATTGTAGGTTTATAGAAAAATAAGTTTTATAGAAAAACTATTCGCTGAATATTCGTTGTATGTGCTTTTTTCAATAGATGGCAGCGTGCCCAAGTATTAACTGGGTTAACTGAAAAGTAAAAAAGCTTCAAGGCCAATTCACAAAGGTGCGTTAGGTTAATCGGTCTTTGGGCGTACTTTGATCGACTTTGTAGAAACTTTACGGGTGAACTGTCAAAAAGCACGATCTTATAATTTTGAAATCATAATAGGGGTATTCACGATTTAGTGAACTTGCCAGTGCAGTTGAGGGTTTGAGGTCTTAAGCAGTTGTACAGTTAGGTTTTCGTGAACATACTACATTTTCATTGAGAAATTTATTAAAGTATATCATATTTGTCAAAATCCGCCGTTTGTTTTTTTGACGTAGAATACGTCATTCTCAGAGGTAAGTAGGGTGGTTGATAGTGATCAGGTGTCGGTATTTATATAACTTTTTGAGCCTTTGGTGGGAATAAAGTACTGATCGTACAATGTTGATGTTAGCACTTGTTGATCTGCTTGATCCTCAATGCGACAAAAATTCATGTTAGAACTCTCTAACTTATATAAATTTTACACAATTACATGAAATATAAAGCCAACATTTGATGTTTTTATTTGCTTAAACTTGCTACCTATTTATCGACAGTTTCCGGTTTTATCGACAAAACCATAAAATTTGCATGGGAGCCCCCCTAAGGAGTGGTCGGAGGAAATAGGTGTCAAAGGCAAAAATGTTTCTTTTGCAAAAATAATGGGGGTCGGTGATACATATTAACCCTTTCCGGCACTCTTTTAAAGGTCATATGCTCAGGTGTATGGAATAAATAAACAAAAACCATAAAATTTGTATGGGAGCCCCCCTAAGGAGTGGTCGGAGGGAAAAGGTGTCAAAAGCAAAAATGTTGCTTTTACAAAAGTAATGGGGGTCGGTCATATATATTAACCCTCTCCGGCACTCTCTTGAAGGTCATATGCTCAGGCGTATGGAATAAATATACAAAAACCATAAAATTTGTATGGGAACCCCCTAAGGAGTGGTCGGAGGGAATAGGTGTCAAAGGAAAAAATATTCCTTTTGCCAAAGTAATGGGGGTCAGTCATACCTATGAACCCTTTCCGGCACTCTCTTAAAGGTCATATGCTCAGGTGTATGGAATAAATATACAAAAACCATAATATTTGTAAGGGAGCCCCTCTAAGGAGTGGTCGGAGGAAATAGGTGTCAAAGGCAAAAATGTTTCGTTTGCTAAAATAATGGGGGTCGGTCATACATATTAACCCTTTCCGGCACTCTTTTAAAGGTCATATGCTCAGGTGTATGGAATAAATAAACAAAAACCATAAAATTTGTATGGGAGCCCCCCTAAGGAGTGGTCGGAGGGAAAAGGTGTCAAAGGCAAAAATGTTGCTTTTACAAAAGTAATGGGGGTCGGTCATACATATTAACCCTCTATGGCACTCTTTTAAAGGTCATATGCTCAGGTGTATGCAATAAATATTTTGCTAAATAGTTTTTAAAAAAGATGTCATCAAAAGCTAATTGACTAATTCTACGTCTTGTGTTACGACATAGTCGAAACTACTGTATCTTTTTTTTTATTGGGAAGCATTAGAAAAGTACCTATTCCAAAACTAAATATGCATGCCGAAAAACAGTGTTCAAAGAAAAACTATTAATTTTGGAACAGATTGACTTTATTTTTGCCATTCATCTCTAATTGAATATAAATAGCAATTTGGAACTTGACATTAGTGATGTAAAAAATGCCTAGTACCTAATTATGTATTTGGCTCAGAAGCTCATATTAATTTTTAAGCATCAATAAAAAAATTTTTTCTGCTTTTTTCAAATTTTAAAGGAAAAAAAAGAATTTTTTAATGATATTTATTTTTTTGAGATATGAATAATGTTGGTTTATTTATTTCTTCATCTGAAGTATCTTTGGATAAATTTTCGATTAAAAATCTCAATAAATAAGTCCGTGACAGCGAATCTCCGGGGGCGCCACCATAAAAAGTTGTTATGCGTTGAACTCCATAACTAGTTGCTGGATCATCTGAAATAAGAAAATCAAAATACGTTTAAAAGGTGATATGTTTTCCTATGTAGTCAGAAGGAGCTTCTTACGATTTTTTCATTTTTGGTAGCATTTGGAAGTGAAAAATGCGATTTTTACTAAAAAATGTATGTTAGTTTGTTACTATAAAATGGAAAAAATGGGTAAAAAACTCTTTCTGATTACCTGTTGAATGTGTCGAAATATTTTTTAAAATTTCAAATGGATCAGTGAAGTAGATTTTGAGTTATATGTTAATGTCCACGAACTTCAAAAATGACGTTTGCAAAAAAATCGATTTGGAGTTTTTTATACTCAAACGTACAAAATTATGCATCAATAAAAGGGGATAATTTTTTATACTTACACAGATTCATCAATTCCAGCTCCATAGAGTGAAACGCTGTCATTCAGGATGTCCTAAAAAAATGCAAAAAAACTTGTAAAACCTTCGTTTAAAAAATCGTTACAATTTGTTTTCAATTTGAATTTATTTTAAACTTTTTTTTCAGAAAATACGTAACATAGAATTTTTGTCTATCAAAAAACCATATCAATTGTTTTTATGTCGCAACAAAATAATATTTTTTAGTTTCGAATATCTGTAAGGTTTTGGTTTTTACTAAACCACAATTAGAGCGCACGCATCTAAATAATTGATTTGAATTAACAATTGATTGATATAACAAGAAAAAAAGTAATTTTTCCATAAGTAATTAAATTTTTCTAAATAATGTTAAATACATTAAAACTGCCATTTCATAACATGCATAAAGCAAATAAAAAATGAAATAACATTCAATATAAAATATTTTGCTATATAAAAAATCCTATAAAAAAATGTGTTTACCATAGAAATTCAACAATACCCACATATTCAACTAACTCAATGAAAAGGCAACCCTTCCATGGCAAGACCAAATTGAAGATTTTTCAATTCATTTCGTTAGATCGTACTTTACCCTTTCGTATAATATTTTACAATACTAATGATATAAAGTTCGACAAAAGTTTGAGGTCGTATTATGATTTATTTCATAACAACTTGTTATTTCTATTCTAGCTGTCAATCTTGAAATATCTCTGGAATAGATCATCTGAAATGAAGAAACCAAAAAAAAAAAACATAGGCAGCCATAAGGACTGCCGCCCGAAATGAAAACTTAAAGCCATGAAATAACAGTTGTTTTGTTTTTGAATCTTGTAATTATTTTTAGTTTTAAAAATAAAAATTTGTGTGTTTTATGTCTATTAACTCCGAGTAACAATTATATACAGTTTTATATGGTGTATTAATTAGTCAAAACAAATGATGGATTTAAAAATAAAAAAAGCAACAAATAAAAACAAAATATGTGTGTGGCCACCACACAGTGAAACTACCAGTGTGTGGTAGAAGTGAAACTTTAACCCAAAAGTTTTGAAGATTTTTAAGTGGTTAATTGATTTAATTTTTAATATACGTAGTTCTTAAAGCATAGTTACTACATATATACATAGTTCTACAGAATATACATAGTTCTTAAATAATTTTTCTGTACGGACGCCACCTCTCTGCAGACAATGGCAAACCTCAGAGAGTAATCAAAATGACATGTAAAGCTTCTTGAGAATAAGAACATGTCGTTCATCGCCGTTCGGAGTCGGCGTTAAGCCTGTAGGTCCATTTCTCGGTCAATTGTGTACAAACTTAATAACACGGATAACACAATTGATCCTAAGAAGCTAGGTCAAAGTCCTTTCAAGGGCTGAAATGGCCATTTTTTTATATTTATTTATTTATTTATAGTTCTTACCGCCACTGCCAAAACTATTATTTACATTTTTATCGCTTTGTTTAATTTGAGAACTGGTCCAAGTCTATTCTTCTGAATTCCAAACATTGACTTATATTAAACAAACTCTTTTCAAATTGTTCAATGTCATTAAAAGAAAAGTTGCGTAACGTGAACACGAAGGAATCCTCCATTTTCTAATTCAAGCTCTATCTTATCTTATATATATTACGCAAACCCAAATTTTGTCCGGCGTAAGGCTTTTTAAGAACAAGTCCAATATTAATAAATTTAATATGGTTTGATAGGTTTAGACCTGTAGATGTGCAAATTGGACTTTTTATTTCTTAAAAATTTATATATTTTAAGTTATAGCTTATTAAAATTTGCATATAATTGCATATAATTGTGGTTGTTATGTTTGTTTTTTTTTTTATTAACAGCAGCTGAGAACAACGTTATCAAACTCAGAGCAAAACTATTCGCTGCTCACATTTCGCTCTCTTCTGTCTCTTCTTAATAGAGCGTCTGTTAACAACATAATGCCGCTTCTTTATAGAGCGCTTGAAGCAACGGCAAAAATTTTTAGAATATTATTATTATTACTATATTCATTAAAGTTTCTGGGGGCAGCAACGCGCACTTCTAAATTAATCACGGAAGTTTGCAGAAGTACAGATTTGGAACCAACAAACTCTTATTTCTTGGTGTCAGAACCATAAGTATGTATCGAACTAAAAAAAAAAAAAAATAACTGGCCATTTCAGCCCTTGAAAGGACTTTGAACTAGCTGCTTATGATCAATTGTGTTGTGCGTGTTATTAAATTTCTACACAATTGGCCGAGAACCGGACCTAGATGCTTAAGAGCCTGAACAGAATCAAAAATCGTTGCGGCCTCCGATCTTTGTTGTTTGAAAATACATGCAAAATGTAGAAAAAAACGCAGCTCTTTTTCCGCAACGATAAATCGCACAATTAGAATCTATTCTATTTCTTCTTTTGCGACCGAAGATTCTCTCTCTGAGTGCCATTAGTGTTGCCATATTTTTGCTAAGAATTGGCTGTGTTTCATGAAATTAGCTTAGTTTTTTGTTATCTTCTGACATTTCTTGTTTGTGTGTGTTGTATTCACACAATTGAAGAGACCAATACATTGAAATGAAATAGAAAAAATAAATAAAAAAATACTAATAATCGCAAACGCATCATTCTGGACACATTCTCTGCGTTCGACGACCAGAGAGGAACGTTCGTCGCAACGATTTTTGATTCTGTTCAGGCTCTAACGCCGACTCCGAACGGCGATGAACAGAATTTTCTCCTTCTCAAGAAGCTTTACATGGCATTTTGATTACTCTCTGAGGTTTGCCATTGTCTGCAGAGAGGTGGCGGCCGTACAGAAAAATTATTTTAATTCAAATAATTTTCTGTCGCTGCTGGGGTTCGAACCTGGGTCTCCAAAGTTCGTTGACATAGCGGCCACGCACTTTAACCAACTACGCCACGGACGGAACTAATTGATGTTAATTAAAACAACTAATCATATTGTACAATTTCAGAATTTTAATATTGAAGTATGGAACTATAGTACTGGATGAAATGAATGAATTACTGTGAGCGTCAAAATAAAGTAAACACCAAATGTTCGTACAGAAAAATATTTATTATGCATGAAGAAATAATACTAAATAAAAAGTTTTACTGGAAAATTCATAAGTAATTGAATTCAAACTAAATCCATTAAAAACAAAAAGGAAAAACCAAACACATTTAAAAATATCGCACTTTTAAATAAAATATAGCAAATTTTATGCATCAAAATAAAGTAAACAGTTTTAGAAATACTTTTCAAAAATTAATATTTAGTACTTTGTTTGCTTTCCTTTTGACTTTATTACCTCCGTTAGTCTTCTTGGCATTGAGTGAACTAGTTTTTGGGTGACATCAAGTGAAATTTTACTCCATTCTTCTCGTAATGCGATCCTTAGGTCTTCCTTGCATGAAATCTGCCTTTTTCTTATTTTTTTGTCCAGATGTTCCCATAAGTGCTCGATTGGGTTAAGGTCTGGGGACTGCGGTGGATGATCAAGAATCTTTGGAGTCCGATATAGCAACCACTCCTTCACAATTTTGGACGAATGCTTAGGGTCATTATCTTGTTGGAATATCCAATTCCGTGGTAAGCCCAATTTCTCTACACTGGGTGCAATATTGTCCTGCAAAATTTTAAGATAGTCCTCTTTTTTCATTGTTGATTCGATAAACACAAGATTACCGACTCCTGATGCCGACATACATCCCCAGACCATAACAGAGCCTCCACCATGTTTAATCGTTTTAGTTACACACTTATCATTGAAGGCCTCGTTCTTGCTTCGCCATATTTTTGGAGGTTTTTTGACACCAAATATTTCAAATTTACTCTCGTCAGAAAATAAAATTGTTTCCCAAAAAGATGGAGCCTCATTTATATATTTTTTGGCAAAATTCATACGCTTGGACTGGTTGACCTTGGAGATGTAAGGCTTCTTGCGTGGTATTCTTCCATGTAAACCATTTTTGTGTAGTGCTCTTCTAATGGTGCTCGCACTTACAGGCTTACCTGAAGTTTGTGAAATATTTTCTGCTATTTTTACTGCACTAGAAGCCGGATTTGCCTTTACTTTTCGAACTACAGCTCGTATTTCTGTGTCAGTAAGACGCTTTGGCCGCCGTGCTGCAGGAAAATTCTCCACTGTATGATGCTTGGCAAATTTGTCTATTATTTTTTTTATTGTGCAGTGATTTCTTCCAACAATTTCACCTATTTCACGCAAGGATTTACCTTTTTTATTTAAATCTATTATGATTTGACGAGTTTCTAGTGAAGTTTGTTTTCCCATTGTAAATTTACTTATTTTATACTTTAGTTTTGAAAAAAACAACTAATTGTATGCTGATGACTTAAGAAGAACGAAATGAAATGAAGAAGTAATGAAACAAAGAAAATGAAATGAGAAAAGTGTTGCCACTATTTTTAAACTTAAGCGATTTTTTACATAAAAGTGATGCCAGTGTTTACTTTATTTTGACGCGTTAATATTGATATGTTGTTATTACGAACGTATTATGACGTTGTGTTTGCATATATTTACCTAATATTTTTTAAGTATTAGAACTCTACTAAAAGAGGTGTTCATTCTATAACTCAACTTTTAATTTTTAATCAATAGTTACTTAGAAATTATAAATTTAAAGTATTACAATGAGGTGTTTACTTTATTTTGACGCTCACAGTATATGGAATAAGCTCCAAATAAATCGCCTTTCAATTCATCTTCCCCCGCTTCCAACAGTCTTCGTATTCAGAATTTAGACGCCAAAAATCGAATTGCAGAGTTCTGTACATTTTCGACCCTGCTTTTTTGTTGCTGAGGCAAATTCCTCAACAATAGTCTTACTAAAAAAGTCCCATTTCATATAATGGCAAAAGTAAATTAAATCTGTTTTAAAAAGGGATCGTAATTATTATAAGCGTTATCCAAAAACGAAAAGTTTAATTATTATTTTTAGATTTTTATTTTTTAGCTCAACAATAAAAATGATCTCACAAATTTTATTGTTTTGATAAGAAATAAAAGTTCTTTTTTGTTTTTTTTTTTTATTCTGTTTAAGAATCTATATTATTATTACGCAAGCGCTTTTTTTGTTATGACCATCAAATCTATACCGTAAATGCAATTTTTATAAAGAGGGTATCAATACAAAGGTCTTGCTCTGTAGATGTGCAATAAGGTCTTACTTTTTCTTGAAAATTGTGTATTTAAATAAGAAAAACCAAAACAATCTTCTACGAAGAAAGCCAGTTTTCTATTTAATGCCTAAAAGTATGTGATAAATTTTTTCTCAAATTTTCAATTTCATACTATTGTATTATTAAAGCAGTTGAGCGAAGCGAAAAACGTACAAATATATTTTATATTGATACACTAGCCACAAAATAGCAAGTTCATGCAAAATCGCTATTCCACGAGCCTTTACTGGCATCGCCGCCAGCTCATTTGAAGGAGAGCATACTTTGCACAGCTAATTCAAACATCCTATACCTCTTCTTAAGACATCTGTATTGGGTGATAAGCCCAATTCTACGCACGGAAGGTCAGGTCGTGAAGATAGCAGCTTATCCAACAGAAATTTAGTATCGTTGAATTATAACTCGCTCAGGAGACGTGCTACGGTAAATTTTAGTTAACAGCAGAATAGATGTGCTATTAAGCCTCACAACGAAGATATTGCGAGCGCATTTTGGCGTTTTAACGCCATACGGGTTTACTAGTAAGAATTATTTTTGAGTTTTATTATTTTGCTCAAGAAATTGTTTTTCAATTTTTCTCAGAAATAAATGTTTTTTTTCAATTTTTATTTTACGCTCAAAAATAAATTTCATTTGTCCCGTTTTATTTTTTTCCTCAAACATAAAACTCAAAACACCACACAGCTTTGTTGCTGGCACAAGTAAATTTTTATTCCCTACACCTGAACAGGGGGGCTTTAAGGGAGGGACGTTGAGGGTTAATATGTATGAACGACCCCATTACTTTTGCAATAGGAACATTTTGTCCTTGGGGACCTATTCCCTCCGACCACTCCTTAGGGGGGCTCCCATAAAAATTTTATGATTTTGTATATTTATTCCCCACAACTGAACAGGGGGGCTTTAAGTGAGGTCCGAAGAGGGTTAATAGATATAACTGACCCCCATTACTTTTGCAAAAGGAATATTTTTCCCTTGGGGATATATTCCCTCCGACCACTCCTTAGGGGGAGCTCCCATACAAATTTTATAATTTTTGTATATTTATTTCTTATACCTCAACAGGGTTTCTTTAAGGGAGGGCTGGAGAGGGTTAATATGTATCATAAAACCATGTGATATGTAGAATTTTGTATCAAAAATATAAAGATATAAAGAAAATAAATGTAATAGATATACTCTGTTTGTTGCTCTCAAAAGTTATAAATATACTTTAAAATGATGTACATTAGAACTCTGTTACTTAGCAGCAGTCAGTGTTTGTCTTTCTGTTTAAGGTTGATGTTTTCAATATGAATATCAAAGACATGCTCCATATGCTTCGAATTTTTTTAGCAATATTATATCGACCCCTTTGCGCGAAATTATCGTATGTGCCATTTTTTTCGAAATTGACTTTTTGATGCAAATTTGTTCTATATCCTACAGCCATCACCCTGTAAAATATTGTAGCTGAAATCCCTATAGGTTCTCTAAAAATTGAGTGTATATTTTGGTTTTCACATTGCAAGCAGTGTTGCCAATTCAGTGCTTTTAGCACTAAATCTAATGCTTTTTGATGTTCCAATACGTTTTTTTTTAAAAAAAAGCACCAACATTAGTGCATTTTCATTTTGTGTTTAGTGATTTTAGTGCATTTTGATTGTTAACCTAGGAATATTTTCTTGCAGCCCTGAATTTAGAAATTAATATGAATTTCGAAAGCATATTTCCGAAATATGGTGTATTATTAAAAACTTGATGTTGTGATTCTTTTGGGCATGAAGGTTCGAGCACAAAAAAAAGAAACGATTTTTAAAAATCTCTCATTTTAACATTTTTCAAATTATCAATTTATTTTTTTTATGTGAGACGTAAGAGTAGACGTAATTCTTCACATTTTTCCGTACTTGTTTGTCTCTTTATGTCCCCCCCACCCTTTTATAGCATTCGCAAGATGACTACTCAAAAATGAGTAAACGTAAACGTGCAAGAATGATAGAAACAAGATTACGCGTTCCGCAAATGAGAGACAGAGAGAGAGAGCATGACGTCACAAGCGATATTGTCAGACTTTGGAATAATTTTACTTTGGGGCCCACGCCTAAATATTTTTTTCTTATTTTTATAATAAGTATATTGACCTCCTAAACCTATTTGTACAATAAAATTTTGTCAGTATTGAATGGTTTAGGAGATAAAAATCTTGAAAGTTTAAAAAATTCATATTTTTCGTATACGAAAATATTTATATTTATACTAGCTGGTACCCGACGCGTTGCTGTCGTAGCGGAAATAATTTCTATCTCTATCTGAATCTCAAACTCAGTCTCAATCTCAATCTCAATCTCAATTTCAATCTCTATCTATCTATATCTCTATCTCTATCTCTATCTCTATCTCTATCTCTATCTCTATCTCTATCTCTATCTCTATCTCTATCTCTATCTCTATCTCTATCTCTATCTCTATCTCTATCTCTATCTCTATCTCTATCTCTATCTCTATCTCTATCTCTATCTCTATCTCTATCTCTATCTCTATCTCTATCTCTATCTCTATCTCTATCTCTATCTCTATCTCTATCTCTATCTCTATCTCTATCTCTATCTCTATCTCTATCTCTATCTCTATCTCTATCTCTATCTCTATCTCTATCTCTATCTCTATCGCTATCTCTATTTCTAAGTGGAACGACTCGTGTAAATTGATAACCAAATTTCGAGGCTATGCTACCCATAATTCCAAAGTTATTCGATATCGCAAATTTGGCTTGTATGGGCGGAGCCACACCCCCTTGTTCAATGACGTCTCAGTTTTCTAGTTGATGGATATCACCCAATAGTAATTCCATACTGAATTTCGTTGTTATACGACTTTTTGTTCCAAAGCTATCTGATATCAAAAATTTAAAGTGTATGGGCGGGGCCACACCCCCTTTTCCAAAGCCCATCCCAGTTTTATAGTAGAAATATTTCACCAAGTGGCAACTCCGTACTGAATTTCATTATTATACGGCATTTAGTTCCAAAGCTATTCGATATCATAAATTTGAATTGTATGGGCGGTGCCACACCCCTTTGGCCTATACTTGCTCAATTTTGCCAGTCAAAAGACACAACTAAATAGAACGTTCTAACCGAGTTGCATTAATGTGTGACTTATAGCTCGAAAGTTATACCGAAAATTTGGTCTGCTGAAAAAGTGCCACGCCCCACGTCCAACGCCCATAAAATTTTACCTGTGGAACGGCTCTTGTAAATTGAGGTAGAACACCGAATTCCGATGCTATGCGACCTATAACTTCAGAGCTATTCGCTACAGTAGATTTGGGTTGTATGGGAGGTGCCACGCCCTCTTATTTTAGGGGGATGAAAAATAGATGTTGTTCGATTCTCACCCCTGACTAATATCCTCGCTAAGGATCACGAAAATCGGTCGAGCCGTTTCGGAGGAGTTCGATCACGCACCCCGTGACAGAAGAATTTTATATATTAGATACAGAAGAATAGATATCTTTACCTTACTTTTCCGAAAGAATTAATTTTCAATTTCGTCAATTTGTCTAAGCGAGCGCACATTTGCATACGTTTTTGTCAAGCAAAAGCACTGTGTGACGTCATGCACTCAGTTGAGAAAGAGAGCATTAGATAACGGGACTGCGGAACGCGTAATCTTGTTTCCATCATTCTTGGTAAACGGGTGATAAGTGATCTCGGAAACCAGACGTCGGATCGAGACGCGAAAGGCGGCATTTTTTTGGTATTACGTCAGACCTATACTGTTTTGAAAAAATCTCAAAAATATTGAAAATTGACAAAATAGCGCGCATTGACAAAAAAAAACAAGAGTGTTTCATGAAAGTTTTTTAGCTGAATCCAAAAAAAATGTAGTAAAAAAAAATATAGTAAAAAGAACACACGTTTTTTCTCATATACTCGATACTCAGAAAACTTTACATAAGTTTTTCGTGGTTATTATAAGAAGTAACTAATTTTTTCTACTTTTAGGTTTATTTTTTAGTGCTTTTTACTCAAAATTACGCGTTTTGCTTTTCAAGTTGGTGCCTTTTGGGTTGGATTTGTTGGCAACACTGATTGCAAGCTAAAGCTTTGAAAAGTAGAAAAAACGCTCTCCTGTAAAATTTGGTTTTTGGCACATACGATAATTTCGCGCAAAGGAGTTGATATGTTAATTACTCGATGTATTTTAATTATGATGTATGCAGTTGAAAAGCTTATTTGTCCATACTATATTATAATTATTTAATTTTGCGTAACACTATGTTAAAAACACGCCGAAGCGTTTCACGACGAAGTGTTTCATCGGCGAATTGATTCATTGGTTGTACTTCCAATCGCGGCTAAAGAAGTTTCACAAAAAAAAAAACAAAGATTTTGCTTCTACTTATTACCAGGGTTCTAATATGCTTAAACATAAATAACTCATAAGTCAAGCAAGTTTTCTTACTTATTAAATATGTTGCTCTACGTTCTAAGCCACAATGTTGCCTCAAACTTGTTGAATATTTGGCTTACAACTTCAGAGCAGCTAACGGTAAGCATCGAAAACGTGCTGATACTTACAAGCCGATCACTCCTTACAGAGTCTCCCATACAAAAACGTAAAAGGGGTATATTAATTTTGTCACTTCGTTTGTAACGCCCATAAGGAGGCGTTTTAGGTATAGAAAAGTATACATATTTTTGATCAGCATCACCACCCGAGGCGATTTAGCCATGTCCGTCTGTCCGTCCGTATGTTACTTATAATTGCTTACAAATTGAGTACTCTCGAGTTGCTTAATGCTAAAAAATACGAACCCTGCTTACTAGACGATCTTTAAGTAGGTGTTTTTTTTTTTTTATTTTGTGGATGTGAATATGTTTTTGTTGTTGTTGGTATATAGTTTTGCGAAAATGCGTTGACAAATGCGTTTTCTAAGTGACAGAAAAAAATAATAATGAAATGTAATGTATGTGTTTTTTAGTTAACTTTGTTAATTTAAAGGTTTAAATTTAAAAATTATTTTAATAAAAAAAAAACCATTAAATTATGTAATCTATGAAATCGCGAAAATGCTTCGCTTCTCTCGTGACGCACCTGTCTTTTTTTTAAGTTTTGTTTAATTCAATCAAATCTGAAATACCAAAGAAAAAAGTTCGGTCTGCTCTAGAAGCTCCAGAATTGTGGGTATATAGATATATACGCATAAAATACAACTTCATTAATAAACAACTTAAGCGATTATTGCTCCTGGGCACAGATTTTGAACAGAACTCAGGCCATTTTCAAAAGTTTAGATAATTCCGCGTAGGAAGAATTTTATTTAAATTTATTGAAATATTTTAAACATCGTCATACATTTTTACATTGACTGTTCTGAAAGTACATGAGCGTCCGCAGGAATTTGTCGAGGCGGGGGAAAAGGTATGCATATGTGTGCGAGTTTATGAAAATGAGCCTGGAATGTTACCTATGAAATTTTATTGCCTGAGATTTTCTGTGCATATTTTGTATACACTGTTATTATATGAAAATTTATATTTTTTAATTTAACTTCCAGTATAACGAACTTTTCGTTTACAAAATCATATTTACATTTGTTAAATGTATTTCAAAATATTTAAAATAATTGTCGTTCGTTTTTAAATATAGTTAAAGATCCGTGCAGACTGAAAAAGATATTTTCAAGGTATTTATTTTATTTTATTATCATTTAAAATAGCTTTTTTGATTTTTTCTTTTGTTCGTATGAATGTGTGTGTGTGTGCATAATTTATAAAAAGAGTGCATGATTATCTTGTGTTTGTATTTTAAAAATTTTTTATATTCGTTTTTCTTGAATGCTGGTTCAGTTATGAACAGGTCAACATGCTTAATGTTTTTTAAGGTACTATTACCGTCTAGAAATTTAAAAAAATAAATTTTGGTTTTTTACATTTTTAGATTCCATATACCTTCAATAATAACTGTCCAAAATATTAAATCGAAATTCGAAGTCAGTGCCGAGATATAACGAATCAATTGAAGCGCGCTCTCGGCCCGCAGGAGTAAAAAAAACTTTACACGCATTTTTCCCGAGTATAGGTTTTTTAACTGGCGGACAGTTAATCTCCAGATCTACTAGGCCGTTATTAATAATTTTTGTAGCATTTTGTTTGTTTTTATATCCTGTGTGATAGTTTACCACAATTTGACCACAAAAAAATATATACAATTTTTGAATCTGAAAAAAGGTTGAAAAAAGGCGATTTTTTAAGAACATTTTCAAATGTCCGCCATTTTTTTAGCAGCAGTGTTTTTTTGAAAATAGCAATTTCAGCGCCCTATATTAAATGTACAATTAATAGAAAATAAAAATAAAAAAATTTTTTCGTAATCTTCAAGAACTGTTTAATACTGTAAAAAAAGTTTGATAACCATATATAATAAAGAAAAAGAAAAAAAACTGTTGAATATATGTTAATTTTTAGTATTCTAGACGGTAATAGTACCTTAATTAGACATGAATGTTTATTATAATTTTAAAAATTTTTTTTGATTAGCCTTAGTTTTTTCGAATGTGTAACATTCAGTCTATAGGGGGTCGGTAGAATAATTTTTATTTTTAAATCCTTCTTATGAGCTTACTTGGTGGTAAGCGAAAAGAATTCTTAAAGGAAACACACGCGCCTACACGGCTTTAACCAGGCATTAGGTAATAGGTCGTTTTCCACTTTTTTCATCGGGTTGAATATCTTTTTTTATTTTTTCGGCTTCCTTCGTTCCTATTGTTAAGATCCCACTTAGCAATGGGAAAATCCTATCCTAGTATCCAACTTTTTATTCATTAAACCTTATTCTCTTTTTTAGATGAGCTAGGTTTTTGTTTATAATTATTCAAATAATTTTTTTATTTCAGATAGTAAATTATCTGTTTAATTTTTATTTTTATTCATTATTATTATTTATTATACAGTGTTTACTATTTATAGTATATTATATATTATTTCTCGTAAGTTTCTTCTTTATTTATTTTTTATCGCTACTTATTTCTTATCATAAAAAAAATTATTTTGTGTATTACTTATGTCTATTTTTGGTATTTTTTATTTTATTATATATTTTTTATTTATTATATATTTTATTACTATTTTTAATTATTTTATTAATTAAAATTATATGCAGAATTATATATAACAACAGATTAGATTTTGATTAGTAAAAATAATTGACAATAGCTAGCAGTGTTGCCAACAACTCCAAGCCAAAAAGCACCAACTTGAAAAGCAAAACGCGTAATTTTGAGTAAAAAGCACTAAAAGATGAACCTTTTATAAAAGTAGATAAAAATTAGTTACCACTTATTACAAACAGCAAAAACTTATGTAAAGTTGTCGAGTATATGATAAAAAAAACTTGCATTCGTTTTACTTACGATTTTTTTTTTTTTTTTTTGATTCAACTAAAAAATTTTATGGAACTTTGTTGTTTTTTTAGGTGAATTTATAATTTTCATACAAAATACAATTTCCCTTTTATCTTGTTATAACTCGATATTTGTTTAATAAGATTTTGTTTAGTTTAATATAGAAAAGATTTGTAGGCTTTATACAAAATTTTATAACTAAATTTACAAACTTTGAAATGTTTTTCGTTTAGTGCTTTATGAATCTGCAAAAGGCATTTTGACACACTACACAACTATGCGTTCCTAAAAGGATTTTTTCAACAAAAAATTAAATAAAAGACTTTATGAGAAATTTTTTTAAAGATATTCTTATTTACAACTCATGGTTTTTAATAAACATTATTTTTAAAATATAACAAACAAAACTGAAAAAAAAAAGACTTAAAAGTTATCATATAATTTTTCGAAAAATATTTAAGCATTTACCTTAAAAAAAAAAAAAAAAAAAACAGACAAAAGAGGAATGAACACAATTCTTCTTACTTAGTTTTTATTAATTAATTTAAGAATCAAGCATTTCTGCTTCATTATAACCAACTGAATCATCTTCTGTCAAAATTTTAGATTCTTTAGTATATAATAATCTGACTTTTTAGTTTTAGTATGTTTAGTATTTAGTGTGTTCGGAAATTCATATTAATTTCTTAATTCACGGCTGCAAAAAATATTCCTAGGTTAACAATCAAAATGTACTGAAAGCACTAAACTTAAAATGAAAATGCACTAATGTTGGTGCTTTTTCATTTAGTGCTTTTTTATAAAAAAAAACGCGTATTGGAACATCAAAAAGCACTAGATCTAGTGCTAAAAGCACTGACTTGGCAACACTGATAGCTAGACTTGGGATGAGAATGATTTAATTCTCATTTCATACTCGGTGAGAGTAAGTTATTTTTGCTCTCACTTTGAGTGTAGTTAGATAAGGACTCAGACATCGTTAGACTCAGACGACTAGACCACGGACTCAGACAGGACTGAGTGGCTTTTTTGAAACCGACACGTCTCTAGCTCCCTTTGGCAAAGCGCGTTGACACTTTGTTTAAAATTATTAATATTGTTTTTAACAAAGGTTGCGGGCCGCCTCGCAACTTTTGGGAGGAACAAAGTATTGATACACTTTGCCATTCACACATCAAAGAACTTCGTGTTGATTTCTCAAATAATATTTAGACTCCACATATACAACACAATTAATAAAAACAAAATTTGCACAACAGACGATAACTAGAGGACAAAATCGGTTGTTGAACGTTACTCAGGGCTGGTTATGCAAACGTAACGGACCGTGTCGTAGCGCTACTCAAATTTGCTATATGAACAATGCCCATATGTAGTTAATGAAATTTTAACAAAAAGTGACAAAACTCAGATATACCTAAGTTTCGTACCACCTAATATCATGTTTACATTACACATTTAACTATGCAGTTTGGCTATAATCGTGTGGTAACTGTTTCTGGTGTTTACACTCCCAGTAGCGTAGTTAGCTTTGTCATTACTTGACGTCAGTTTTTCGTTGATTCACATAATTTTGAGACATATTGAAAATTTAATTTTCCTGCAAAAAAAAAAAAAAAATTAAATAGGTATATTAAAATATGTGTGATAAAAGCCTTGTAGGATTTTTGTTCATCATCAGCAGGAAGTGTTTTCTAAACTGGTGGTCTTTGACCGAATCATCAAAAGAAAAAGAATTGTTTTAAAATATTTTTTTGCTTTTTTTATGTGACATTTCCTTGTCATTTCTTTAATTTCCTTTTGTTCTTGATGAAAACACAGTGTTGCATAGCAAAATGAGATTGTTTCGGTCGCAGTTTCAACTTAACTGCTTTGCGAGATAGTTAAGATTTTGTATGGGAAACTATGCAGTTAAGTATCCAGTTTCAAAGTTAACTGTGTAGTTTCGAGGTAATGTAAACATAGTATAAGAAATCAGAACTGAAGAGCTTAAAACTTTGTAACATATAAACAAAAATGTAACATATACACATAGGAAATAAAAATATATAAAATTTTTCAGTTGAGGGGGGCAAGTGCCCCGCCCCCTGTGGACGCCCTTGTGAAAGTATATCACATACAGATAAGATTTTAATAAAAACAAATTTCTCCGAAAAAGTGAATTAATTTTATTTCTACTTTGAGTTATTAGAGCATAACATTCTAATAACTACTCTGTGTTAAGTTCGTGTGGAAATTCTCAGATGCCGACTTATTAACTTGCTTTCTTTTTTACTTTTCATCTTCTGCTTTGTTCGAAAACAAACTAAAAGGGTTAAAATTTCACACCCAATAAAAACCAGCGAAACCTTGCAGCTAGCAGTTTATTTCGTAAGTTTCTGTTTTGTTAATTGCATGCTAAATAACTGTACATAAAAAGCAGTTAACTTGGCTTTAATGCTGTTGGCGTAAAATATTTGAGAGCATTAAGTCTTTCATTGCATTGCAATATCTTGAGAACAATGAACCCATTTTTTATTTTCTTTAAAGTTGGTTTGGAAAGACAAAAACCTTTTTACTTTTACTCTACGTTGTGAAACGAACTTAATTGTTATCTCGTTAGTTAATCGTGGGAAGCTTCCAGTGTTATTATCAACGCTTTGTTTAAACTATTACTACCTTAAGTGCCTTATATACTGCCTCATTAAATGAAATTTAAAAAAACTCCTCTGAAGAACTTGCGATGAAGTAAAAAACATGCATAAAAATTTCCTTATATTCATAAAAATTATACATTATTGTACAAAGCAAAAGCACAATTTTAGTATTTTGTCAAATTTAATATAATTCTGTTAAATTTAATTGGAATCCTGCAATTACACTCACCCGAATATCTTTTAAGATAAAAAAGGATAATTTTTTAAATATTGACAAAATATTTAATCAATAGGGGTATTCACTATGTGGTGTATTTGAGCTTGTATTGTGTATTTGTAGTAAACTTGATATATGTAGATAATTGATGACATTAACAAGAACAAAATACATTTAGGCATATTCATGGTTTAATAAATAAGGTTGTCGCATGGGTGAGAGCGAGTTCCCATAAATGTCAAATCGAAGTTGACAGCTCATACAAAATCTGAAATCGAAAATTAATAACATAAAAAGCCGTTGAGGTTGTTGTTGTTGCTTTTCATTGATTTTGACAATTATGGGTACTGAGAAGAGAGTACGATCAGCCACGAGACAACCTTATTTATTCAACTATGGGCATATTCATGAAAATATATTATACAGTAGACGCTCGTAAATTAGAACCACTTTGTTCCTGAGGTAGTTCTAATTTTAGAGAAGTTCCAATATCCAAAGGTTTTTTTTTAAATAAAAAGTGACATAAAAGTGCATCTTCGCTTAGAAAATACACAAAAAAACACTTTGTCTTAAAGTTTTTTTCTTTTTATTTACATAAAAGGAACACAAAATATACCGATATATTAAAATTCATCACAGTTTAAAGAAAAATAGTGCACGGATGGTAAAAGATCATGATTGTGTGTCAAAGATGAGCGCCGACTTCAAAGCTTTTATGTACATAAAGCAATTAATATATTGATGATGATAAAACAAAATAAAAAAAAAGAAAATGATAAGATTTCCAATATTATAATACATATAAATAGCTTTTAAAATATGACCAAGAAATGAATGGGAAAAGTTATTTAAAATTATTTTTTTCTTTGTAGTGATTTTGAAGTCGGTTTTTTTTTTTTGTTAAAAAGTTTTTATGCACACCTCTTTCATATGTACACTTCAACAACGTTTCGTTTAAATATTTGCTTACGCTCTCTTGCACTCTCTTTTCTTTTACACTACACACATTTGTTATTAAAGTTGAGAGTATGCGACAGTAAGTATTTTAAATCAGAGTGAGTGTCTTGAAACAGGTTTATTATACACCCATGCACATGTCTAATATCTATTTGAGGTGCGCACAAAATATTTGAAAAATGCTTATCAAGGGTTTATAGGAGGATTCAAGCCTTTTTAACTTCTCTTATATATGAAGCCTTTACTTACTTACTTACTTATCTGGCGCTTACAACCGTAGGTCGGTTTTGGCCTCGTATAAGAAATTGCGCCAGCCATTTCTGTTTTGCGCTTGCTGGCGCCCGTTGGAAACACCAAGCGTGGTCAGGTTATCCAACATCTGATCCTTCCAACGAAATTGTGGGCGTCCTCTTCTGCATTGACCACCACTGGGCACCGAATCGAATATTTTTTTTCGCTGGAGCGTCGTTTTCCATACGCTCAACATGACCTAGCCAGCGAGCCGCTCAATTTTAATGCGCTTAACTATGTCGATGTCAGCGTACAGCTCATACAGCTCGTGGTTACATCGAATTCAGTACTCGCCATTGACGCATAATAGGACGGCCATGATGAGTGACTTAGAGAGCTTGAGTTTTATTCGTCGGGAGGGGGCTCTGCTTCTCAATTGCCTACTCAGCCCAAAGTAACACCGGTTGGCAAGAGTTATCCTTCGTTTTATCTCAATACTGACATCGTTGAAAGAGTTTATGATGGATCGCAGGTAGACGAAGTCCTTAACAATCCAGAAGGAGATATTGTCAACAGCGACGTGGTTTCAAAGACCCTAAGACTGTTTATTTATTGACGCTAGGTATTTCGTCTTATCTGCGTTCACTGCTTGACTCTTTCGCTAATCTGGAGAATGCTGCACTGACTTCGTGCGTATTATCGCACGCAACAAGCAAATACCTACAAGCAGTCTTATTGCGACTTTTCAACCGAAATCAAAGTTTTTTTTTATAAATAAAAAACCAAAAATGTATGCCCCTGGAGGGTTAAATTATAATAAGAAATACAAATTAATTAAAAAAGACAGATTCTTATTTAGAGCTTTTATGCTATTCATTATTATCGGAATCCGTCAAGTCTGTATTTTTGTAGTTCTACTATACATCAAAGTCTGGTTTGAAGCTACTAATAGCAAAAAAGCTCCAAATCAGGATCTGTCTTTTTTAAAAGATTTGGTCGCATACAAGACAATTAACAAAAAAAAATATCCATTGCGTCAACAATTTTGGTCGGTATCTTTGGTACCTTGGCGAAGAACTTGTAGCACTCGCTTTTTTTCGATTATGCGGTTTCTATTGAGAGAAAACGCAGTATGGTTACAGCATTGCAAGCTCAGAAGTTTCCATGTAATCATCCAATCGCAAACCCAAATTCTTTAAATGAATGGACAAACAAAGATTTAGATTGTTTTGCATCTTGTCGAACAACAAATCTATTTCGTGGGTTTATAGCCCTATTACGATTCACAGCACTATACTGCTGTGTCTTCTATCAAGTAGACACAACAATCAAGTAGATATAGCAGAAATGGGCTATGATGGTTCACAACAATACATTGTTGTTTCACTTGATTTTTTGTTTGGCATGCAATTTTTTAAAATATGATCCGGACGAATGGGAAAAAGATGAAGAATACCAAAGAGTAAAAAATTATTTTAAAGATCTTTGTGTTGTAAATGATGTTGCGAAGCGTGGGGTACAACTTGCTCAAGAATTTCTCGAGCTTACAAAATCGGAAGCGCAGCTACAAAAGCTACTTATTGTGGCCCAAAATACTCGAAAAATATTATCGAACTGTCAAAAAAAATACAGTACACTCTCACAAATTAGAACTCTCACAAATTCGAACTTTCCAGATTTAGAACCTGCCATTTCAATATTGAACGCTCTGAAATCAGAAACTGGTTCTAATTAATCAGTAATTTAATTTAATTTAATTTAATTCTAATTTAATCAGTTGCATTATTTTCTTTTAAATTTCTGTAAAAAAAAAGTACAAAAATGAGAACATTTCAGAAATTAGAACCACGCGTGGAACAAAGTAGTTATAATTTGTGAGAGTCAACTGTACTCTTAAAAAAAACTGATAATTAATTTGTATTTCTTATTATAATTTAACCCTCCAGGGACATACATTTTTGGTTTTTGATATTTTTTATTTATAAAAAAATTATTTCGGTTGAAAAGTCGCAATAAGACTGCTTGCTGCGCGCCCGCCGCATGGTAAAATACTAGTTATTTAATTTATTGTTAATTTTTGTAAATACATAATGTGAATTTATTGAAATGTAATAATACTTTTAGCATAATATAAATGTATTTATTTATTGTTGATTTTAATACCTAAATTGCACTAATTTCATGAAAAAGAGGAAAAAGGCTGCGAGAGAAATTTCGACGCAGCAGGAACGGTTACCACGCCCACCATAAAAAGACTTTTTAGATATCATATTTCTTATGTATGTGTTCCAAAAAATGCAAAACATTTATAAAAAGCAGAGAAAACATTTTTTTTAATTTGTGCAAATATGGTCTAAAATGGACATTTTTCGAAACTTTTGGGCCCGATTGGCACAGGTAAACGTTGTCGTAAAAAAATTTTTTTTTTAGTTTCGTTCTTAGAATATAAAAACGCATAAAAAAACCTTTCAGCCCCTTGACATTTCCAAAAATCGCAAAATAAGGGACACTGTAATGCTCACTCTATTCAACTCTCATCTTTAACAGCATTTAAACACTAACCGCCTTATTCAATATATTTCCTTAAACAACCGTTCGACGCTTGTTTAGTTACGCACTGTTTAAGGCTTTACGCAGCCTCTATGCAACCTTGCTAACATTGTTATTCATAAACATTTTTTCATTCTCTGCTTATGTTTGTAAGGTTTGGTGTTGAACTGTAGAAAATCTCTACAAAAATTAAAAATTCCTATGGATTTGCAATGGCCGCCGCATAAAAAAAATGCAAAGGGCGCATATGTTACAGCCTTATTCATAAACACATTTTAGAGGCAGCGTAACTTTAAACGGGCTTTAAACAAGAAAACGTTATTCATAAACATTTTTCGCAGTTGTTTAAGAACTGCGTTACTTAACCCTTTAACGCCGGCACCCAGTTCCCATGGACAAAATTTGATGAAATTTTAACCAGGTGCTAGTTTGAGGTCTGGATTAATAAATAATTTTTTTTAAGTGGGTCCATCCACGCCCATTTCCCAGCCTGTACTTTATAAAGTACAACCGGCGGATTGGCTTACACTATTGTTCGGTAGAAACAAATTTTAAATGAGAATAATCTTCTAGATATTTATTTTATTTATATGTGTGTACACATGAATTATAATTATAGGAACGAAATTTACAAAAAAAAAAAAAAAAATTAATTATGATATTTTGCGAAGCATTCCCGTTTGATGCAAAGTGTTTTTTTGCATATAGCGTACGACCACATGCTTCGGTGATGGCAGACGACACATCGTAGCTGCGATTCGTTCTTTACTGGAATGTGGCCACTTGCTTCTCTTTCCACTGCTGTCGCTGTATGGCGCCTTTTTCTGGAAGCTGTAGCTTTTCCTTTAATTAAAGTTTTACGAAAGATTGCACGTCGGAAATTAAACTGTGGTTTATATTCGCCAGAGTCAGGATTACATAACATATATAATTTCCATATATAATTTGGCTGTGACACATTCACCTTGCTACGATTTTCTCTTGACCAACGATTGACACTTTTCAATGGCATCACAGTGTCATAGTAAGTTAGCATTGAACACACACTGTTGTCCACCCATTTCAGTGCTAGTACATCATTCGTCGTATCGCATCGATAATCGAAAGTACCAAGAGGTTTCTTGGCGAAAATTTTATTTTGCTCCAGTTTGTAGTTATTGATTCGATTTTCACGTACAGTTCCACTTGCGCATATCCTTTAGTAGTTTCATTAGAGCATGTGTAGTAAATAAATTGTCAAAAAAAAAACGATGTGATTTTGTAGATGGGGGATTTTTTCCAGAAAATTTAATATTACTTGTGCACCAAGTAGGATCGAATGAGTTTCAGAAGAATTTTTGCAGCAGTAGTCATCGAAATCATAGCAAAAACCAGATGAACTTGCCAGCATCCAAACTTTATACAAAGCGTACTGGTTTGCCTTTTATAAATTGTTTGGAAGGATGTCTTCCAAAATATTTATAAACATATTATAAGTGTGTAATAATTAACAGAAACAAAAAAAAAATATAAGCACTTGATACCAATTGATAGGTATTTTGGTGTAGTTGACTCGTCCGGTTCAGATGTTGATGTCGAAAGGTGAGTGGCACAACCATCATCTTCATTGTTGACGAGTTCTACCTCAATAGTTCCAGGTAAATCAATTGGTAATTCGTCGTTGAACAAATCTTGGTCGTAGACATCTTCCGAATCAGTCAATTGGTCTAATTCTGGTGGTATAATTATTATATTATAATCGGACGATTCATTTTTCTCTCCTTCGTCCTCTTCCAAGAGCGCTGTAACAGCTTCCTGAAGCCCTTTGAGCTCCCTTCGGCCTTCAAAAAACGTTTTTCGTGGATTTTGTGCCATTGCAACTTTTTCGATATTTAGTACCTTTCTGCCGGTTGTACTTTATAAAGTACACCAAAATAAAAAAACAAATAAATTTGTATTTAGCAATATTAGATCATTACTATATATTTTTATATGTTCACTCACTTTTTATAAAACGTATCACATACAAATTGGAAATAAAATCCAATCGAAAACACTTTTTTTTTAGTTTTTTGTGTAGAGGTCACAAAAATTCTCGATTTTCAATTTCACAATTTTTCCGGGAAAGCAAAATGACATTTAATAACTCTTGAGCCAGCTGATAAAAATTAACACGGTTACTACAACCGTTAGCTATAAGAAAATGTGAATATGAGCGCATAGTGGTCAACGGTCTTGGAGTAAACAATTTTTAAAGACCACGTATTTTGCTGTACTTTATAAAGTACAACCGGCGGGAAAGGGTTAAACGCCGAAATTGGCGTTTAAAGGCTGCGTAAATACAACCATGATTTTTGTTTGTCTTTTCGTTTAATATCAAAGACATGCTCCATATGCGCCCTTTGCATTTTTTTTATGCGGCGGCCATTGCGAATCCATAGGAATTTTTAATTTTTGTAGAGATTTTCTATAGTTCAGACACAGACCTTACAAACATAAGCAGCGAATGAAAAAATGTTTATGAATAATAATGTTAGCAAGGTTGCATAGAGGCTGCGTAAAGATTTAAACAGTGCGTAACTAAACAAGCGTTGAAAGGTTGTTTAAGGAAATCTATTGAATAAGGCTGTAACAATATAGAGACCAAGAACAAGTGAGCATAAAACATATCGAAAACAAGACAAACAAGAACTTCTTCAAAGCAAGCATATAATAATAAATAAAATAAATAACTGGCCATTTCAGCCCTTGAAAGGACTTTGACCTAGCTTCTTATGATCAATTGTGTTGTGCGTGTTATTAAGTTTGTACACAATTGACCGAGAACCGGACCTACATGCTTAACGCCGACTCCGAACGGCGATGAACGGAATGTTCTCGTTCTCAAGAAGCTTTACATGGCATTTTGATTACTCTCTGAGGTTTGCCATTGTCTGCAGAGAGGTGGTGGCCGTACACAAAAATTAATTTAATTCAAATAATTTTCTGCCGCTGCTGGGATTCGAACCTGGGTCTCCAAAGTTCATTGACATAGCGGCCACGCACTTTAACCAACTACGCCACGGTCGCCACTAAGCAAGCATATAAAGTAAAATTTAAATGTGTTGATATGCTCGGTGCTTGACACTGAGTACTTGTTAACGAAAAATTAACGAAAAAAAACAAGTTGCGCAAAAATAATTTTTGTTTTGAGTTTAAAATAAAGAGCTGCACGGGTGTGTTTGCAAGACATTCATTTGTTGTTTGCATGCTCACTCTATTCAACTCTCATATTTAAAAGTGTTTAAACACCAACAATATAGAGACCAAGAACAAATGAGCATAAAGCATATCGAAAACAAGACAAACGAGGACTTCTTCAAAGCAAGCATATAAAGTAAAATTGAAATGTGTTGAAATGTGTTGATATGATCGGTGCTAGACACTGAGTACTGGTGTATTTTATGTTTATTTTTTACAATTATTTGACAATGAAATTAAAAGTAAAAAGCATAAAACGAACATAAAATTAACAAAAAAAAACAACAACCTTCACACAAATAATGTGTGTTGTTATTGATATGTGTTAAAAAGGTTTTTTCTGCTTCATATCAGAGCAAGGAAAAGAACATCGAATGTTGATATTTCTCTATAACATATTTGTTTTACTCGGTGTGCTCGTTGTTTTTTGCATTGATTTGATTGTCTCGATTTGATTGTAACGAATATATCATGGTTGAATAAATAAAGTTGTCGCATGGGTGAGAGCGAGTTCCCATAAATGTCAAATCGAAGTTGACAGCTCATACAAAATCTTAAAGCGAAAATGATAACATGAAAAAACGACGAAGTTGTTGTTGTTGCTTTTCATTGATTTTGACAATTATGGGTACTGAGAAGAGAGTACAATCAGCCACGAGACAACCTTATTTATTCAACCATGGAATATATAAAGCATTTAAAAATAATGGGAATGTACTTATCTTGGTGGGAGGCAAACAAATGCTGTAGAGTGAGCACTTTTTTGTAAGTGAATGCTGTATTATGTTTACTTATACTCAGTGTTGCCAGATTTTTTTTTCAAAAAACTGCTAAATCTGAAAAAAAACTGCATTTTGGACACAAAAACTGCCATTCTAAAAACGTCATTTGTATATAAAATTATAAAAAAACATAAAAAATATAGGGTTTTATTTAATATATAAAAAGATTCGCGTATTTTATTCACATATGAGATCATTTTTAACAGAAGTAATTCAGTTAATTTTAATTAATGTTTTTTTATGCCGTGGTTATGCTTATGCCGCATAACCACGGCATTACATATCCCCTATTTCACATTGAAGTGTAATGTCAGTTGCACTGACCATCTCCGATCTTGATTAGAAAACCAAATCCAGAGTTATCAATTTTTAAAATCATTTTTCGCGGCCAAAAGGGGGTCTACTTTGAAACAACATAACTCAGTCAATTTAAATCCGATTTTCGCAAATAGGATATGACTGAAAAGGTTACTACGTCTACTTTAAGGGAAAAATAGAAAACTATTTAAAATGCCAGCGACAGGTGCCCTAATTTTTTTTTCATTTTCATTATTTTCATTTATTTTACGTTCCATTACCTTTCCAACGATATAAAATGAAGATGTGCTCTTGAAGTGTTCAGAAGTTATGCCATAAATCAAGAAGTTTTAATGAATTTTCAATACAAATTCAACTACACATTAAATTTTCATCCAATTTTTTTTCTTGATTTTTTACAAAACAAAAAGTCGATATTAAAAGTCGACAGCTAGTTGAATTTATATTGAAAATTCGTTAACACTTCACGTTTTATGGTTTAAAGCCGGGCTGCTTTTAAAGCTGCTGCTGAATTATAAAGCAGGGAGCTTTTAAACCAAGGTCTGAAGCCACACTGATAAGGTTCAATCAGCTGGTCTAAGATGCACAGTACTTTGACCAGTAGTAATAAATCAAAAAAATGTAGGTTACAAAACCTAACAAAACGTATATCAAATGATAGGAAATACTTTCATTATGATGAATCCAAAATATTTTTTCTATACAGGAAGTTTTAAGTAATCTAAAAATAAAATAAATAACTGGCCATTTCAGCCCTTGAAAGGACTTTGACCTAGCTTCTTATGATCAATTTGTGTTGTGCGTGTTACTAAGTTTGTACACAATTGACCGAGAAACGGACCTACAGGTTTAACGCCGACTCCGAACGGCGATGAAGGGGATGTTCTTATTCTCAAGAAGCTTTACAGGGCATTTTGATTACTCTCTAAGGTTTGCTATTGTCTGCAGAGAGGTGGCAGCCGTACAGAAAAATCATTTTAATTCAAATAATTTTCTGTCGCTGCTGGGGTTCGAACCCGGGTCTCCAGGTTCGTTGACATAAAGGCCACGCACTTTAACCAACAACGCCACGGACGCCACAGTAAGTAATTTACAGCCTTTTAAAGTGAGAGGTTTTTTTGGTTTTTCATATTGGTGGACTTTTCGATTTTGCGCATCATTAAAAGAAAAAAAATGTTGTGAGCACATTTTTCAAACAATTCGAGTGCTTTTTTCATTTTCAAAAAAAAAAAAAAACTAGGAACAAATTTTGGTTTTTGTATTTTATGAAAATAAATTGGAAATTATTTTGAAAAAATTACTTAAATTCATCAAAAAATTTAACAAATATTTTAAAAAAAGTTCTTTTTTTAGCAGACAAGAAAAAAAAAGCTCTACATTCCTCCAGTTTAATTTTTATACTTTATTTTTTTTTTTTTTGTTTTTAGTTTTTCAGAAACTGTTTTCACTTTATCCGACTTTTTCTGATTCTTTGAATAATCCCGTTTCGAAATTGATATTTTTCAAAAATTATTTTGCGGTAAAGCGCAAAAACTATATAAAGAAAAAATATTGTGAGCACATTTTGAAATCAATTCAATTGTTTTGTTTTTTAAGTTTTCAAAAAAACTACAAAAGAATTTTGGTTTTTGTATAGTATGAAAAAAAATTTCAATGTTCTATTTTTAGCAGATAAGAAAGACAAGTCTTCACACACCACCAGTTTCATTTCTATATTTTATGTTTTTTTTTTTTTGGTTTTTAGTCGTTCAGAAACTGTTTTCACTTTATCCGACTTCTTCCGATTCTTTGAGTACTCGTTTTTCGAAAAATAGTCTAAAGTTGATGTTTTCTCAAAAATTATTCTTTATTTTGTTGCCATATTTCTTACACTCTACCAGAATTTGTTCATAATTTTAAAAGAATTTTTTAAAAAATATTTCTTTACGCATAAAACAAAATGCTGATGTTATTTTTGACAAAAAACAAAATTAAAATAAAGGTTATTTTTCATTAAAATACTTTTTTAGCACATGATAAGTGAAAAACTAACACCAAATGACACCTATAATTTTCGCAATATTTTCTGTAAATTATTATTTTTCAGATCCAAAAAACATGTTAACTATTCCTTTCCGATTTTAGAAGTAATCTTGTTTTTAAAAATGGCCTTGAAATCAGAAGTTACGAAAATCAGCGATTTGTTGTTAGTGCTTCTTACACTTTAAAAAAGTAAACAAACAATGCTTTGCACTCTATATATTACAAAGGGGCATATTAGTTTATTAACACTAAGCTGTCACAGAGAAAAATATATTTGTGTTATGTTACAAAAAAACTAACGATTAATTCATTTATTCCTCGTTTTCATGAACTATATTGAGAGTGAAATAAACGAAAAAATGAATTAAAAATACTCATGTGGCTTATTAATGCAGTTAAAATATTTTTTTTGTTTAGTTCTATTTACTCCTATTAACTTGATCAAAAGAAAATACCAATACGAATATTTTTTTTTTTTTCAAAACATATTTTTTACATGTAGAGTAGCATTTTTGTCGAAAAAGTGCATAGGAATCTATATGCATATCTTTTTTAAAAAAAGATATTGCCAAACGGTTTGCAGTATTAAAAAGTTAAAGCCTTAATCGTTTAAAATTTAAATTTTTTTTTACCAGTTCTAATAACTTTAATATTAAATTTAATATAGGGAAATTTCGTTTTTTTTTTTTTAAAACCTAATTTTTGGCGCAAATAACTAATTAACGTAAAATCTGATTCGATATTTGAAATCAGCAACCAAAAATTCATAAACATACAAAATTTCATTACAATCGAACCACTCCTTGTATTTCTTCCTCACTTTTGTATGGGCTCAAAGTACTGTGCGAAGGCACAGTGTCGCGTGGCCAAAATTAGAAAACGTTGTTGTAGAGAGTTGAAATTGGGTACTGATGTTTATATTGCTAAAATTAAGAAAAATTTAAATTTTGGTCAAAATCGGTGAAAGGACACACCCACCGCCCATATATTTCAAAACGAAAAATAACCAAAGAATCGCTAAAAATAACTCAATAATGATAAAATTTTATACAGATGTTAGTTATGATAAAATAAAAAAATTAAAAAAAAAATTCGGAAATCGGACAAAGGACCCGCCTACTTCCCATATATCCTGAAGCGAAATTCTACTCTCAACTCCGCAAAAGTTATTCAATAACAACGACATTGAACGCAACTATTTGTTGTAGTAACAGAAAAAAATAAATAAAAAAATTAAATCGGACAGCAAACACGCCCACCTTCCATAGTAATCTAATGGGCACAAAGGCAACAACAAACAAAAATTCATCTCTTAAGTGAGGATCTTCACTTTTCTGCTTGTATTTGCTATGCCCAGAACTGCCATCCAATCCCCACTTGCACTCTAATAAAACATTATTTTCTGTTGTTAAATTTAATTCCAATAAGCTCTTTGGAGTTAAATTCAAAACACTTTGCAAAGCGATTTCCGCAGAGCTTTCAGTGCTAACTATATCTTTTGGTATCAAGCTGTTTTTAGGTTTTTAGGGCATAATAAGATGGGAAACAATCTTTATGAACAGAATTTACGAATGACCTCATCATATTGTATTGGCGATAGGACAGACCCATATCAATATATAATGCTTTCAATATATAAAAGATATTGAGCAAACTTTAGGTTTTTCGTAAGTTCGTTCAGCAGCTTTTTTCAGTGCCTCGGGGGAAGTAGCAGCAACTAAATTTTCAACCTTTCTCCTCATTTCTCGTAACTTATTTGTAGTCTGCCTACTCCAGTGCTTGTGCTTGGCTCCTATTGCTTATAATTTAAAATTAATACAAAACAAAACACAAAAATAATCATACATAAGAGAGATGTGCTTCAGATATTTCCATATTAAAATCCAGCGAGTATTTTTTTTTTCAAGTATTGCCTTTGACCTATTACATTGACACCATTATTCATCAAGCTTCCAAATTAAAAATCCATATTAAAATCCAGCGAGTATTTTTTTTTTCAAGTATTGCCTTTGACCTATTACATTGACACCATTATTCATCAAGCTTCCAAATTAAAAAATGCAACCTTTTAATAACTTCCAAGCTTAATTTTTTCCTGCAAAAGTTTTTCAATGCATATTTTTAATTGTACCTCAATTTTGCTTCCTTTGTTGTTTTTTACATCAAGCCAATAGCCATAAAGATCGCGAATTTTCAATTGGGTGTTCACTGAAAAATTTAAATAATTTTCAAATATGCAGCTATATGCAGCTAGTGTTTTTTTAAAAACATACTTGTAGAAATACAATATAAAAATTTTAAGAAAGTATTTTGGTATTTTTTTTTTTTTTTTAACCCTCTGTAGCTTACGTCGTAGTCTGACAGACACCGAAAATCAAAACTTCGTGTGTAGAAACGTGAAATACGAAGATAAAAACTCGTTTTTATCTTTAAAAAAATTATTTTATTTCAAACTATCTGATATACCCGCTGTTACTCGGGGGAATAAACGTAAAATTTTGATGTTTAGGCTTTATTCGTTCAGAATTATAACGATTTTTAGCCAAAAAAAATAAGCTTTTTATGTAAAGCGTATGGAAATATGCAAAATGGTTTTTGTCATTCTAAGGAAACGGCGCACAGTGTTTGAAAATTCAAATTTACGAGCTACTTTGCGTGAAAAAAAATTTCACAGAATAACGGTAAAGTGTGATGCCAATATATTCAATTAAGCAAATTCAAAGCTTTCAGCTTCAATACATACTAGATTTGCGTGTCAGTGGCTATTCAAAGTGCAGTGATCATACACAGGCGCATGCGAGCTTTGCGCTGCGGAAAAAAGTATTATTATAATATTTATTGTGAAAATAGTGAAAGTGTTTGAAACGCTGAAATTTTTTCTTCTTCATGACAACTGATCTTTCAAGTAATTAAATAATTATTGTTTTTCTTATTAGTGCAGATGGTTATTTTTAAAAACTTAATTTACATTTAAGTTAAAACAAACATTATTAAGTATTATTTAAGTATATTAGTAAGAATTTGTTGGAGTGGAAGTAACATGAACCGTCTGGAAATATAAAATTTTGTTTTTTGTATTTTTGTACGTATATTTAACTAAGAACTGGTATTAAATTTTTGTGGCGCAAAGTTGCGCATAAGTGCAGAGGTGCAGAACTGTTTGAATAGCCTAACCCTAGAAGAGTCAGGGTATATTTTCTTTGCGAAAATAATATTCTATAATTAATAATAATTCAATATAATATTAATTTTTGAATAATATAAATGAGGTTTTAAGATTTCCCTGTAACATTGACATCTTTTCGTGCAGATTATCCACACTGCATGCACATATCCGATTTTTTGTGCATACTTCATATCTCGTGCAGATTAAGCTCGAAGAAGTGGCGAATGCAAAAATGTGACAAAGAGGCAATAGAACATAAGAAAACTTTCGAAATAAATCAATTTCGACAACCAACCAGCCTCTAGTTGATATGGTGAAACAAGGTTGCGGGACTGCAAACGACGTTAATACTGAGATTTTTTTAAGGATGTGAAGTTCGTATCAGAGGTCACGGGAGTGGACGAGAATTTGATCAATAGAGTCTCGGTGATTTTGCAAGCGCTTTCGTGTTGGTTCAAGATAAAATTTCATCTTTTAAGATATATGCTCTGAGTACGGTAAGACATTTGGTTTCCTTGTACACATGGCACAAGATATCCACCAGTGTTCACAAAATATTACTGCATGGTGCGGACGTTATAGAGTCTCTATTGCCTCCCATAGCACAGCAGTGCGAAGAGGCTTTAGAATCCAGGTATAAAGAATAAAAATTCTATCGAGAGCATAAAACAAGAAAAATTGGTCCGAATCAAAATCTGACCTTTTTATATCTAACATTAGGCCTCTACCAACAAAAAAAAAAACATCGTCATTGACACATGAGGTACTTACTTTGTTAAAAGAACCAGAGACATCAATTAGCAAATGTAGTGACATTGAATAATTACACAGCCCGACAGACGTTTTGGTGCCGGAGATTTTTCAGCTGATTATAGACTAGTTTGGTTTCTTGATTTCAAATATGGACTCCGTTTTTCTCCATCAGCTTGAGTTTTTGAGTTAAAGGCAAAAACATGAAAATCAGTTCTTTTTCTGATAATTTTGCTATATCTATTGCACTGATCTACCGATTTGAATTACGATGACGAAGTTCAATGAAGAAATATTAGAATTTTCAATTTTTTTTACATAAAATCACAATATCTTTACCGGTTTTGAAGATATCGACGTTCAAAGTGGAAAAAATTTCACAATTTAACGTAGGCTGCGCTTTTGAAACCCTGTATCTTTAATATTTTTCAACGGATTTGCAAAAACTTTTTTTACTTGATAGAAAATCTCTCGAATTTTAATAAACATTTTCTTTTATTATCTTACATTTTTTCAAAGAAATTAAAAAAAAGAACAATTTTTTAAAAATAAGTTTATTAAAATTCAAGTACAGTTGATAAGGTTTTTTGATAAGCAATTGATAAAGAAGAACCATGTTTTGCTTACATAAGTAGAAAAACGCCGGGAATAAGTTTAGAAAAGCTTAAAGCTGGTGTAATGGATGGTCCGCAGATAAGGCAGCTAATGAAAGACCCTAATTTTATAACCTCGATGACTAACCTTGATCATCATTTACGACAGCGCGAGAAAAACGGAGTCCATATTTGAAATCAGCAGTCAAAATGCATTCGGGATTAATTATTGAGAACTCTGCACCTTTTATAAAGTGTCATTTTGTAACTCAGTGTTATCATTCAAAGATGTTTACTTGTGCCATTATGTTAAATTAACTACCATTTACTTTAATTTTTTATGAGTTTTTAATAAAACATTCAATGTTTTGATTCTTTTAAAAAATTTTGTATAATTATTATATTATATTTGTATACTTTTTTCGTGTTCTTCGTGATTTTTATTCTGTGCTTATTTTTGATTCTTTTAATGCAATTTGTAGTCATATCTGGCCATACTAAGTATACATGGTGCCCTTACTGCTGAAAATGCTTAAACACCATTTTTGTCGATATATTTTATATTCATTACACTTGCGGTGATATTTCATGGCGTATAGCATTTTATGTAAAGCCACGCCCCTTTTAAAATTCACGCCCACTTTTTGCAACCTGTTTACAAAATACCACGCAAACTCATGTGCAAAATTTCAACACCCTAGTATCAATATTTGCCAAGTTAAAGTGTATATATTGCGGTGCCACGCCCTTTTATTCAATATCACCTACTTTTTTAAATGTACTTTAAACAGTCCTTGTCTACTGTCTTACCAAATTTTAAGACCCTATCTCCAATATTACAGTAGTTATAGCAATTACAATTGAAGTAGCTCGTAAATAAGCATTTTCGAACACTGTGCGGCGTTATTAGAAAAAGACGTTGTACTAAAAATTTGTGCAATCTTGAAGATATGTGAATTTTTTGATGTCAAAATTACAGAACTTTTTTAAAATTAATTAAACGAAGCTTTTCGCTAAATAAAGTATGCTAGTTGGTTGATTTCTCTTACTTGTAAAAGGATGGAAGAGGCGTGGTCAAAACTAATTATGCCAAAGCATAATCTAAGATTCAAGTAAAATGTGAGCCAAATTTGAGTTAAATCCGTCCTGCGATTAAGATTTGCATTCTGGTCAAACAAACAGAAATTGATTTTTATTCATGTAGACAATTAATTTTCATATGAGTTTTTTCGTGAATTTTTCCGACATTTTCAAAGTTTTTTTGCTATTTGGGGCAAAGAAAAAATCCAATAAATAAGAGATTATTGAAATCGGTCCAGCCGATCTTCATATGTTATATGTAAATGGTTTAACTAACCCGACTTTATTTTATTAATTTAGATTAATGTGATAAGATAAATACAAAAAAAATTTATTAAGTAATAGTTTATTAGGTAAAAAAATGAAGTATTTCAATAGCGTATCACCAAGACATTTACTTTATTGAAGCTATGTATTTTGCTGCATGAAGTGCACTCGGGTTGATTGTCTTCAGTGAAGCACCTTGTGATATACGACATTTTTCGTTTTGTTATCAGGTGCAAGAACAAATAAAGCGGATGGTTTGCCGACACGTACAATTGACTATGAGAAAAACATGCATTTTCTAAATTCAGACCACAAACACTAAGGGATTGGCCTTGTGATTTGTTAATCGTCATGGCGGACGAATCGGGAATTGAATTCGTTTAAACTCAAAGGGCATATCAGTAAAATTTCTTTCAGTTGCAAAAGTTACGGGTTTAAAATTAAAAAAGAAGAAATTTTTATTCGTTTAGAAGATTCGATTTTGATTACTAAATGCCAGAAAAATTTAGTATTTGCAGTAAAATATATTGAATTGAATTTAGCTTGTGTGAGCGAAGCCACGCCAAGTTTCCAATGCCCGTGCCAGTTTTCCAGTAGAAATGCCTGACCAATAATTAACTTCATACTGAATTTCATTGTTATATGATATTTATTTCCAAAGCTTTCGATATCAAAAATTTGGCTTGTATGAGAGGAGCCACAGCCCCTTGTTCAATGACCGTCTCAGTTTTCTAGTAGGAGGATATTACCCAATAGTAATTCCATACTGAATTTCGTTGTTATACGACATTTAGTTCCAAAGCTATCTGATATAAAAAATTTAAAGTGTATGGACGGAGCCACACCCCCTTCTCCAAAGCTCATCCCAGTTTTCCAGTAGAAGAATATTACCCAGTGGCAACTTCATACTGAATTTCATTATTATATGGCATTAAATTCCAAAGCTATTCGATATCATAAATTTGAATTGTATGGGCGGTGCCACACCCCTTTGGTCTACACTTGCTCAATTTTGCCAGTCGAAAGAAACGTCTAAATAGTACGTTCTAACCGAGTTTCATTAATGTGTGACTTATAGCTTGAAAGTTATACTGAAAATTTGGGTTCCTGAAAAAGTGCCACGCCCTACGTCTAAGACTCATAAAATTTTACCAGTAGCACGGCAAGTAAAAATTAAGGTCGAATACCGAATTCCGTTGCTGTGCGACCTATTAATCCAAAGCTATTCGATATAGAAGATTTGATTTGTATGGGAGGTGCCACGCCCCCTGAGTTTTTCCTATTTTTTAATAGTTGTTCTGCTATTCAGGATGAACAAAAATCCAACAAAGAAAAGATCATTAAAATCGGTTCAGCCGTTCTTGAGTTATAAATGGTGTAACAAACCCGACTTTGTTTTATATACATACATACTAGCTGACCCGGTAAACGTTGTTTTGCCCAAACTTAATATTCGATGTTTCTACTTTTTCAATAGATGACGGTGTAGTTTTGAAAGACAAACACAATTACCAAATTTTAGTCTATTATGACCAAACCCGATTGAAATATAGTATTTTCATATATATGTGGGTGGTAAAACATATTTTTAGTACAGTTTCCGACAGCAAGCAAACAAAATAAATTAGTATAATAATATAAAAATTTATTTTTAATACCAAATTTTCTATACCAATAATACCAGCAAAATCTTCTGATACATAGAGTTTTTATTGATTTGTAGGCAGTAAAAGGGGGGTGTGGTAACCAAGTTTTAGTACAGTTGCCGACAGTGAGCATAAGAACTAAACTCCAAAATTGTAGCCTAATACGGCGAAACCATCGGAAATATCGAATTTTTATTGATTTGGGGGCGGTGAAATGAGGTGTGGCAACCAATTTTTAGTACAGTTACCGACAGTGAGGATACAAACTAAATTACGAAATTTTAGTCTAGTATCACCTAAACCTTCCGATATATAGAATTTTCATTAATTTGTGGGCGGTGAAAGGGGGTGTGTCAACCTATTTTTAGTACAGTTTCCGACAGCAATCAAACAAAATTAATTACCAAATTTAAGTATAATACCCCCAAAATCTTCCGATATATAGAATTTTTATTAATTTGTGGGCGGTAAATGGGAGGTGTGGCAACCCAGTTTTAGTAAAGTTTCCGACAGTGAGCATACAAACTAAATTACCAAATTGTAGTCTAATACGACCAAAATCGTCAGAAATATAGCATTTTTATTGATTTGTGGGCGGTAAAAGAGGGTGTGGCAATTTTTTTTTTCTACATAGTGTCCTTCCTTGGGGCAATACGAATCCATCAATCTCAAAATTGTAAAAATTGAACGACCCCTTCTTGAGTTATGCGCGTACACACGGACGTCAGTCATTTTTATATATAAGAGATAATCAGCGCAAATAATAACAAACTACCTATAATAAATTTAAAATAAATTTAAAAAAATGCATTCTATGGTTTTCTTTTAAAATGCTTATTTTAATAGAAAATGCGAACAACGTCGCATACGGGCAGCTAGTGTTTGGCTATATTTGTTTCACGACGCATAGCGTACGACAAAAAAAAAACAAAAACAAAATACATACATTGCCATTCTCTGTTGCTATCCATAGCAGTGTTGCCAGAACCTGGGGTTTCGCCCATATTTCGGGTTTTTTGAACCTCAAAAGGGCGCACGGGATTTTGAGCCCAAAAATGGGATTTTCGCTCAAGTCGGGTTTCTTAACTTTTTTTTTTTTATTTAAAAAATTTATGAGAGAGGGCTGGGCTGTGAACCAGGATGGGTTGTGAACCAGGATGGGTTGTGAACCATTACTTTTTTCTTTCCCTAATTATCGAAGTAATTTCGTTTCTTTTTTTTTATATTTTCGTAGATTTCTTAAACGAGGCCAAAACCGACCTACGGCTGTAAGCGCCAGATAAGTAAATAAGTAATTAATTGACATATCGCCAATCTTTCAACTGCTAAATTTGTCTTTTGACATGACGCAATTTGTGCAGTTACACCGAAGTGTACAGATATATTGCTTGTGCCAGTGGCAGACATCGTGTTTGAAACTGTGAAAACTTTTGCGAAAGGTAATGGAGAGCTGCGAGCTTACTGCTCCAGACAAAATTGATGATCTGAAGTAGGAAAAAACAGCAAAAAAGTCAAAATCCCTAGCAAAAGCATTACTGAAGAAGGCACAACCAACACCATCCAAGCGTCCTAAAGCAAGAGAACCATCAAAACCATCTGATGAGGATATTGATTTTTGCACCATTTGTTTGAGATTTTTTGCCTAAAGAACTGACACCCAAAAACTCCATCGAATGCAACACTTGTGGCCGGCCTATTCACTTGAAGTGCGTCAATATGGGAAGGCGTTCGTATTTCACATGCAAACATTGCGACACCGATTTGGATGAAGATAAAGAAAATTATGATTTAACACTTCTTATTGGCGTCATTATAACTTGTTTTGCCTCTAACTTATAATATTATTTGCGATTTACTTCGTATTTTCCGACTTTTATTGGTATTTGCCAGATTTTTCACAACCCAGCGACATTTTTGGAAGAGCCAAAAATCACGTCTTTAGAAAATTGGCAGTAGAGAGTTAAATTTTAATCAAAACGCTAATCTGTCTGCATAAAAAAGTTGCGTTGTATATTCACCTTTCGAACAGTATCTTGGATTATACGATATACGATATACGGATTATACGATTCAAAGGAAAAGTTTGAGCCCAAAAACGAAACCCGGTTCACAACCCAGCCATCTGCCCTACATTAAAAGCAATACTCTTGCTGTTTAAAGCAATACCCTTGCAAAGGTGTTTAAGAATTGAACTTGAACACAATGACAGTGTGAATATTTTAAAGAGAAAGAAGAATTCAATTTTGGATGGTCGGATTCGTTTTCTTTTTGACTTGACTTTACCAGGTAAAAAAGAGAAACAAGCCAAAAAAATTAACGAGTAATTAAACATGAAGCTATGTGCAAGGTTTGTGAACGGGATTTTTTTCGGGATTTTTTATATTTAAAACGGGATAAACAGGGCGTTTTAAAGAAGAGAACGGGATATTTGGAGCTCGGCCTCTGGCAACACTGATCCATAGCACACACACGCTCGGGCATATGTAGGCAAAACAAAAACAAATCACATTGCTATTCTCAGCAAAGCAATACTCACTGTAGGATGGGAGAGTAAAATATTGGAACACTCGCATCGTGTCGATGTCCCGCACACTGCTTTATTTTTCACTACAACAACAACAATTTTTATACGCTATGAGTCGTTCATGTCCGTTTGTGCTTGCAGGTGAATTTTACTTAGGATTTTGAAAGCCATGAATCTCCTTTTCTAATAAACTTTTTAATAATTTTTTTGGCCTAAAACCTTCACCAGGTCGAGAGCTTTTTATTATAAAAAATTTCATGAAAAACGGCCGGGCCTTTCTCAAGATTGTTCCGAACATAAAAAAGGCACTTCAAAATATAATATTAGTATAGATATAGATTTTATTCTTGTGTTAGCATAATATTTATTTGCTGTTATATGAAATAAGGTCAAGAGTGTTACAGTCAGAAACTTCATCATAAGAAATCAGTTTAAAAGTGAGGTCTGCTAGACTCCACGCCAGGAATATTGTTAAATTTGGAGCACGTCAGTTGCAGAGGGTTAATTCACTTCGGAAGTTGACAATCATAAAGTTTTTTAACTTTTTTTTTCAACTTATTTTCTAATAACGATACAACAACAACAATATACTTTACATAAGTCTAATTAGTGTTGCCATACTAGAAATTCCGTGTATTTAATAAAAATCTACAAGTTTTCTATAAAAACTTTCATTACTTAAAAATATCACTCATGAATGTGTAAGGTGAAATTTGACATTTTCATATAACATTATAGAACTATTTACAAAGTACAAGTTTGATACCCTATAACTTTTACAAATATTATTCTATCGCAACAAAATTTTGAATCTTTCTTAGTTGGGGTATTTATAAAGAAACTGCATTTAAAGATTGACACATTTCAAACATTACATTTTGGCAATTTTGGTCGCACTCGCGACACTGTGCGCCGCCATCTACACAGAGGGAAAAATCTATGGATTGAGTGCATAAATTTATGTACTAATGACAGAAATTTCTGAACACAGAAATTTTACATTTTTCCTGTGTTGAGTAAATGTTAAAATCTGTATTGACTACATAATGCTTTTAAGAATTTTATGTACTAATCACAAAACTGTTGTAAATATCTTTATGTAATGAGTACAGTTCCAATGTACGTAGTACACAGATTGACAGCAGTTTTGTGATGAGTACATAAAATTCTTTATTAACTAGAATCTTAGAGAAAAATACAAAATATCTGTGTGTAGAAATTCCTGTCATCTATACTATTATATAAAAGAAGACTCACGTATGTTCGGCTGCGAACAAAAAATTCTTTTTCTCTAGGATAGCTATGGTGCCCAGTTGGGACATGGGATATATAAATTTAATAACCATTGCTTAAATAATTGATTAAAATTCAAAGAGAATAACCATACAATTTCTTTATTCTTATTCTCAGAGAGAAAAAATTTTCTCATTAAAGCTCCTCTGTGCATCTCAAAAAAAGGTTGTGCCCAAAGCTAATAAGGTAGAACATATGTATATGTAATACTTCTGTATTCCAACTCTGAAATCGAAGAGAGACAGCCATAACAACATAAGATGTTGCTGTTTTTGTTAGTATATTTGAATATATGAAAATTACTACACAAAAAATAAAAAGTCAAACCGTCACAGGGCCGGTTGTTATGAAAACGTTTGCCCCAAACATATAAGAAAACAAATGATATTTGTTTTTCCTAAATCACAGGTACGCACCATTATAAAACAATTATAAGAACGCCTGAAATATGATTAAATTTAAACAAACAAAATTTTAATCAAAAAATTCAAATAACAAAAATTTCAAATAAAAATTATTGACAGTGGAAGCACCGCTCCTGAGTTTTTTTATTTTGAAATTTTATTTCCTCCATATATTTTCTCGCTCATATAACAATATATCAGCACTCTAATGTTGACGAATATATGAGATAGAACAATATGTCAAAATCGCTGTGAGACAAAAGCTCTATTTTCAAACTCTTTTTGAGCATCATATATAAAAGTCAACAACCCAGCGGGAAAATGAGAATTGATTAAAAAAAAAAAAAATCGTAAATGGAATAGATTCTTTTGCTTACATTTTAGAACGTATTCCAAAGAATATATAAATTAAAGCAAAACATATGAATTGGAATATATCAATCAAAAGTTTATATCAACCAATATATCAACGAATATATCAACCAAACAAATTTTGGCATAAGTGAGAAAAGCAACAGTCTGTTTTGATTTGTTTTCTCATTTCCGAAAATGAATACTTTTTATTTAAAAGAATGCATTTAAAAAGTGAATAAAAGAAACGCTTTCTGTAGCTATTCATATAGAAGCGAGAAAAGAATGTACTACTATTTGTAGGACGTCAGTGTCCCACCGGCAAAATGAAAATGGATTCTAGAAACAAAAATCGTAAATAGAATGAATTCTATTGCTAACATTTTAGAATGTATTCCAAAGAATATATACATTTATAGCAAAACCTATGAATTGGAATCTATCAAGCAAAAGTTTACTGATTCGTTTTTATTCCAGCCATAATCGATTACGACCCATATAATTATTTCTAATATATAAAATGTTTTTAGATTCCTTGCTTGCTTTTTTGATAAGTGAAAAACGAACTGATTCTAAAACAAATTCTGGTATAAGTGAGAAAAACATCAGTCCGTTTTGATTTGTTTTCTTATTTCCGAAAGTTAATACATTTTATTTAAAATAATCATATATGCAATACTTCTATATTGGCAGTACACTGTACTGTGAATGTACCCGAAATTGTGGCGTCCGTGGCGTAGTTGGTTAAAAGTCCTTGGCCTCTATGTCAACGAACCTGGAGACCTGGGTTCGGATCCCAGCAGCGACAAAAAATTATTTGAATTAAAATGATTTTTCTGTACGGCCAATGGCAAACCTCAGAGAGTAATCAAAATGCCATGTAAAGCTAATTGAGAATTAGAACATTCCGTTCATCGCCGTTCGGAGTCGGCGTTAAACCTGTAGGTCCGGTTCTCGGTCAATTGTGTACAAACTTAATAACACGCACAACACAATTGATCATAAGAAGCTAGGTCAAAGTCCTTTCAATGGTTTCTTTTTATGTACTCGAAATTTAATTTTATAACAAAAAAACTCAGGAGCGGTGCTTTCATTGTCAAAAATTTCTTTTAAAATTTCTGTTGTTTCAATTTTTATGGTTTAAATTTTGTTTGCTTGAATTTTTCTTTTTAAATTTTTATCATATTTCATGCGTTGGTCTTATAATTGTTTTATAATGGTGCGTACCTATGATTTATGCAAAACAAATATGTATGTATGCTTTGTTTTGTTTTATGTTTGGGTAGACATTTTTGTTAACAACCGCCCCGTTGACGTATAGTAGTAGTATATTCAAATATACTAATACAAACAACAAAATCTTACGTAGGCTATCTCTCTTTGATTTCGTAGTTGAAACTCATTAAAAATTTAGTTTGCTGTCAATATTGAGTTCCAATAAATGTCGATTCGAAGTTGACAACTCATACAAAATCTGAATGCGTAAATTGTTTACATGCAAAGCCGATGAAGTTGTTGTTGTAGCTTTTCATTGATTTTGACAATTATGTGTACTGAGAAGAGAGTACGATCAGCCACGAGACAACCTAATTTATTCAACCATGATTACATATATGAAAAGAATCTATTTAAAAAGTGAAAAAAAAACGATTCTGTAGCGATTCCACTTGAAGCGAGAAAAGAATGTACTATTCTTTGTAGGACATCAGCATGTTAAAAAGAATCAACTCTAGAATCTATATTGGAGAAGAGAATTGATTCTTTTTTCCCGGTGGGAAGGTCCACAAAAAAGATACAAAAGACAGCAACATGTATTGAGTGCGGTACCAATGCTGCCACCTTTTTGAATGTTCCGTGTCGACAAAAATTCCGTGTCGATGTTTTGTTGAAATGTTTTGATGAAATTTATCAGCTTAAACGAAAGATATATTTTATTTTAAAATAACAATTCTCTAAGGCCGTCATATATTTTTTTTACCTCTGAGCTGATAGTTTTACGTATAAACGGGATTTTTATACATAGGGTATTTACAGAACGCTTCCAAAGTTGATATATAGTAACTTTAAAACGATACTTCAATCAAATTGTGAGAACCCCTACACGTAGTTCATTCTAAAATTGACACGCCTTTTGAAAAGAGAAGCTTTCTTTAATTTATTGATTTTTCAATAAAATAAAAATAGCAAGAGAAGCCATCTTTGATTTATTGATTTTTCAATAAAATAAAAATACCTTTCAGAAATGCCAGTTTGCCACGAAAAACAAACATGTTGGAAAGCAAGGCAATTTTACCAGTTTGTGTTATCTCTTTTTACATGCAAAACAAAATCAAAAATAGTTACCACATGGCAAAATGTTTTAGAGTTAACAGACGGCTTAGTTAACACATCAGATAAAACAAAACTGTGAGTACCCCAATAGTCACAGCGCTAGGAAAAGTGAACCAATGCATGAAAAAAAATGATCAGGAAAAATTTGTTTGTTCTCATCTAAGCACAAAAAAATATTATCAAAAATGTATCATATTATTTCAAAATGTATCAAAAACAAACAAAATGTCAAAAAGTGTTTGGAAATGTTTGTTTATAAATTAGAGGATTTTTAAATATGGTTGAAATTTAAAATTTTTTTTTTTTAAGGCTTATAACACACCTCTCATAAAGCAGTTTTTAAATTATTTGCTCTCATTTTAGCACAAATATTGTCAAAAATAATTAAAATTCTTCAAACATTTGGAAAATATGTCAAGAAAATTCAAAATATATAAAAAATTTCCAAAAAAAGAAAATAAAAACAAGAAAATTTGTCAAAGATTTCAAAATATTTATACAAAAAAAAAAATAATAAAATGACAATTATTTCAGTGCAGACTATTGATTTTTAAATATCAAAATCTTGACGAAATTGCGACAAATAAATAACAAGTCACTGAATTTATCTAATACACAAACCATTATTTACACTCTTCCCACTTCAATGTGAATACGGCTGTTAAATTTTAAGATTTAAAGTTTTTAATGATATTTAATATTTTTATCGCCGGCGAAGCAGCGGGTATTTGCTAGTGAGTATATAAATTTATGTAGTCAGTCCATAGGTTTTCCGTCGGTGTAGTTTGATAAGGTATTCATACTGGATTAAATCTTAACCAAAGATTTTCTCCGAAGATTTGAGTTAGTTATAAGTCTTATTTATAAGTTATCGCCGCATATATAATGTAGCAGCATTAAAAATGGGTTGATCCGATCGTTGATCGAGACGTTTGCAAATGAAGAAGCGAATGACATAAAACAGCAAAATCGTATGCCGTTGAGCGAAACCGTATGCAAGCGAGACATGTACTAATTGCTTCATTATGTATTTCTAACGAAGACTTCAACGAACGATGACTATGCGAACGAAGTTGGATTGAAGTTGAGATATGTATTTCGAACACAGCTTATCGTTAGCTCATTTGACAAGTTATGTTTGCTACTTACACTCAAACTGTTATACACAAGCAGTATCAAACGTGGCACTGCCATATCAAACATTAGGGAAGTTTTCTGTATTTTCTTTTAAGATTTCATGCATTTTTTGTACTTTTCGTGTTGTTGGCAATGCTTTGGTTCTTGTCTGTGTTGTAGGTAAATTGTAGGTTGTGGTGTAAACTGTGTTTGCAGGTTGTTTTATTGGCTACAATTGTGCTGCCTTCGACATAAGCAGAATGAATCATGGCCTGCTTCTATTTATTACTTGTAGTTAACCGAAAAAAATTACCGCCTTTTGCTTGGATGTTGCTATTCTTTTCTGAAATTTTTTTTTCTGTTTAGATCTGCCCAAAATTCAGTTGGAAGTAAAATAAAAAAAAGTTTGAATTGGCCTCCAGCTGCCTCACAAGCGCTGAAAAATATTGCTTGTTTTTTTAATATTGAAATGTAAGTAATAACTAAATTGTATTAAATTTTTAATTAATTAATGTTTAGTACTTAAATTGCACTTATATGTTAATATATAAATAAGTTTTATCATATATACGTATTTTTTTGTTAAAATATCGATTTTAAAATAAAATTTTCTCAACGAATACATCACAACGATAACATGAAAGCATTCGTTTGATTTTGACGTTTGAGTTCGGTGTTTCAGTGATCGTTAGAAATACATATTGCAAATATGTAACTGTACTACGGCATCGTTCGCTAGCTGATCAGCTGTTTTCGTTGTTTGCTTATGTTCGATTTACAAATTCCAAAACATGAACGAACACTGTTGTGAACGAAACGATTGATCGGATAGAAATACAAAATGAAGCCATAAGTCCATATTTTATGTAATTAGTACAGTTCTTGTAAAATGTTACAAGAAATATTAATTGAGTACACGTTGCTTGTATTTCTTGAAGTCTGCAATGTAGTCAACACATAATGCACTGTATTGAATACATATTTTATTCATATTATAACGTGAATAAACTTATATGTAACCAGTACACTCACTTTACCCAGTACATGCAGCTCTCGTTGCGTTCTCATACAAGACGAAGTACATAGATTTTACATAGATGTCTAGGTACTGATTACATGAGTTTTTCCCTCAGTGTATTGAACAAAAATATAGATACATCGAATATTAAGTTTGGGCAAAACAACGTTTGCCGGATTAGCTAGTAAATCATTAAGAAAATTATTAAAACTTACACGATACCTACCAATTTCATATTCCATGCACAGTAACATAAATCCTCTTTGTAAAAGTCTTGTAATGATTAAACTTTTATATATTTTGACAGTTTCTTCTTTTTTGCAGGTCAATAGTTAACCCTCATCGTCAGAAAACTCATTCAATCGCTTCTTATAACAATATCAATAAATTTCTATTCAAACCTCAAATGCACATGCAAGTGAAACTGCTCCTCTTAAAAATGTATTTATGTATTGCTTATATGTAGCTACTCATATGTTCATACATACCTATTTTTATGTTTGATATTGACTGTGCCGTAATTAAGTGCAATTATTAATAAAGTAGATCAAACGAAGCCTGAATTTAGACGTTAAAAAAGTAGTAGTGAAAGAGCTGCAGTAGCAGTCATCACGCATGCGTTCACTCACACATTCCATTGCCGTCGATCACTTCTCATCAAAGTCATCTTTACAGCCCCTCCAAAAAGTTTGAACACTATATAAAAGTTACAACATTTTTTTGAATACAACAATTATGAAAATAAATAAATGCATTTTCATAGGAATATAAATAATTAGTGATAACCCCCCGAAATTTAAAGCAAATTCGTATTAATTTCTTCAGTTTTTCCTAAAGACTAGCTTATAGACCCAGTTTTAATCGGGATTATTAAAGTTCTAGATACAATAAGTTATTATTTGTAAAAATTCTCACAACCAGCAGTGGCATTTTATATCTGGAAGCTGTGAGGGACGTATCTTTGTACAATTTATATCATATTTGTTCTTGAATTTTAGAAATATCTATTAACATTACAAAAAAAGTGCCTGATATCAGTTCAAATCCTTTTTGAAAAAGATATATTTTTAATAATACAATATTTTAATAATCATAAAAAAACCTTAAGAGTGTGCGTAGAACTCACAGTACCAAATGAATACCTAAAATAACCACACGAATAAAGAAGAAGAAGAACACAACACTTAACGTACCTATTCCCTAAAATAAAAATCACGGCTACTGTGATTTTGTGAAATACCAGTAGCAGAGATAATTCGATACTCAAAGCTTTTGGGAATCGCAGTCACTGCTACAGTGATTAATACATTCCCTATAAAATAAAATAAAAACAAACAAATATTATAGGAGTAGCAATCATTGTTACTGAAATATTTTAATATAATACCAGACTGTGATTGCTACTTTGGAATAGCAGTGAAAACATCACTGGATCGATATGGGCCATATCTAACACATATTTTTTGTGGAAATCCATTCGCACAAACTTGCATTTACTTTTAAAAATAAAGACAGTTTAAAACAAGGCTGTTAATTTCGCTGATTTTTAATGAAATTTTTTCTAAACAAAATTAAACTAAATAACAAGGCTGTCATTTCGCTCACTTTTTTCACTTGAATGCTAGCCGCTCAGAATGTGAGCGCGTTCACATTTTCAAAAAAGTGAGCGCTTTAAAAAAAAGTGAGCTATTAACAGCCTTGATTTAAAATCACGTATTTCAAATCTTCATGATATTATTTTGACGTTTTACCTCTTAGGTTTCCAAAAAAGTTGAAAAAGGCATTTTTCTAAAATGCATCAGCGTTGCATGGAATTGTTACTCTATGATAATTGTATAGGTGTAAGAGGGTTATATACCCTGAACATTTTTTTCAATTTTTTTTTTGCATTTTCGTAAAGCTTCAAGTCTCAAGAATATGTGGTGAAAATTTCAAGTCGATATCTCAAAAATAGCAAAGTTATAGCCTAGTGAGTGAACCGCCTTAAAGAGCGCGCCGTGCTGGCCTTTTTTTTCAAATGCGTTTTTCTCGAAACCATGTTTTCAAAGTCGGTGATCAAAATTTCTCGAAACTCAGTAAACCGATCGTTTTTATTTTTTTGCAGGCTTATTTTATTCATAATAATCTCGTACTTGTCATAGGATTTTTTTTTTTTTAATAATATTGTTCGTTTTTTTGATTCAGATGAATTTAGGAGGAGCAACCTTGGTCACCGCTTTTCATCTTTATTCACAGCGCTCTATAAAAAATTTATTAATAAAAGAAACGAAGGTATAATAACCCTCATTTAAAAATATCCCTTAAGTTTCCTTAAAAAATTCACAAACATAACCTTTTTTCGGCTTCTGGGTATATAATCCCCCTTAAGAAAAAAGTCATGGTATGAGTGTAAAGGTTAATTTTTTATCATTGGACAAAATAAAAAAAAAAAACTAGTATGAAATTATCTTCGACTGGGCCGAAGTTAAAATACCCCCACGACCGAACTAAATTGTATTCAAAGTCTTAAGCAGTCAATAAAATGTTTATTTGTAAAAACATTTTCGTCAGAGTTTTAAAGGAAAATATTCGCTTTTGTTTTGGACGTGACGAAGTTGTACAGATCAAGTTTTCAAAAAAATTGAAAAATGAATTTTTTAAAAATTCATCTGCGTTGCATTGAATTGTTACTCGCTGAGTATAAAAGCTATGATTAAAAAAATGGCATGACCGTAAAGGTTAATTCTTTGACTTCATTATAAAAACAAAACAAAAATTCAAAACATCATCGGGTCGCAGGGGAACTGTTTAAGCAACACAACTGAAAATTTGTTACATGGAATTATTACTCGCTGAGTATTAGTGCTAGGATTAAAAATACGATACGCAAATAAAGGCCTACTGTAAGCCCTTACAACAAAATTAGACAAAAAATTTCTGTCGCCATGGGAAAGCTGAGAGAGCCGCTCAAACATCGATAACGCAACATTCATGCAGCGGCGTTGCATTGAATTTTTACTCAATGAGTATATAACCTACGAGAAAAGTTTAGAAAGGAAAATGAAGGTTTTACAAATGGCTTTACGACAAAAATAAAAAAAAAAACCGGCGTCGTCAGGTCGTGAATATAGCAGCTTATGTAACAGAAATGTAATATCGTTGCATGGAATTATTACTCACTCAGGAGGAGTGCTACGGTAAATTTTGTTTTACGACAGCATGGATGTGTTATTAGGCTTCACAATTAAATTACAAAAAAAATTCTGGTTGTCATGATTTCAGGGATGCAATCACATAATGCAGTAAAAATGCTACAGCCATGAAAAAACGTTGCATGGATTTATAACTCTGTGACTACTGGTGCAACGGTAAATTTTAAGGAACGAAAACGAAGGTGAGGTCTTCGGGCATATGACAAAAATAAAAAAAAATTGACGGCGTGTCAAAGACCCTAAGGGAACCGCCTAATGTGACGCATATGCATCACTTTTGCTGGATTAATTGAAATTAGAGCACTACCAATGGGGAAGCAAAAAAAAAAAAGGTGAAAGAAAAGCACCAAATCCAACAACAACTTCAACTCCAACACCAAAACCAACACCAACATCAACATCAACATCAACATCAACATTAACATCGACATCAACATCAACATCAACATCAACATCAACATCAACATCAACATCAACATCAACATCAACATCAACATCAACATCAACATCAACATCAACATCAACATCAACATCAACATCAACATCAACATCAACATCAACATCAACATCAACATCAACATCAACATCAACATCAACATCAACATCAACATCAACATCAACATCAACATCAACATCAACATCAACATCAACATCAACATCAACATCAACATCAACATCAACATCAACATCAACATCAACATCAACATCAACATCAACATCAACATCAACATCAACATCAACATCAACATCAACATCAACATCAACATCAACATCAACATCAACATCAACATCAATATCAACATCAACATCAACACAAACATCGACATCAACATTAACAACAACATCAAGAAACTTCGTCACGTCAAAACCTACGGGTGTGTCCACGGCAGAGCCAACTCTTTTTTTTGATAGTCATTTTGTGTGGTTTTGATCTGATTTGGTTCATTAAATATGAAAGTCATTTGCAAAATTTCATTCCATATACATATGAATTTTTGTGTAATTCTAAGAAATTACACCGTTTAGATAAAGTCACTTTGTATGAGAGTTAGGCGTGGTTTTCATCCGGTTTGACTCATTTTCGAAGTTGACCTTTATTTTTTAGATACAAGCTTAAATGTCGAATTTCGTGATAATTTCTTGAAAATTACGGCTGTATTCGTGATCACAGACAGACACAGACAGACGGACATGGCTAAATCGACTCGGATGGTGATGCTGATAAAGAATATGTATACTTTTCTATACCTATCTTATGGGCGTTACAAACGATGTGACGTTTTTAAATAGGGGTAAAAAAATAAGATGCCATTTGGACGACAAAATAAATAAAATATTCATGAATCCATTAAGCCACGGAGAGAGCCGTTTCGAAATCGAAAATGCAACGATCATGCAACGGCGTTGTATTCAATTATTACCCGGAGATTATATGCGCTACGGTCAGTGATATAGTAAAACGAATATTAAGGACGATTATGATGTCGTCAGGTCGCGAAGGTAACAGCTAGGCTAATGGAATTATTGCTCGCTTTGTAGAGTGCTACGGTAAATTTTCTGTAACGACGAAAGAATGCTTCTTTTGCCTAATAACGACATCGTTGCAACCGCTTGCAGTGAAAATTAAAAATCCTGAGTATCAAAACGTCTGACATATCAATAAACTTAAAATCATGGTAGAATTATAAGGTAGGGCCGAGTCGCTCAGTGCCCTCACGCGTCAACGAAGAGTGGATAGTGAAAAGGTTGGGTAGTTGTCAAAATGACGAAGTTGGTGGAAATGTCAAATGAAAAAATAAATATTATGTTTTCAATTTGTAAATAGCGCGAACACGTGTGTTAAGTTTGTGTTAATTTGAGTGGAAATATTGTAAAAATATTGTAAATAAATCTATAAAATGCCGCGGAAGTGTTATATTTGAAAAAAAGCTTGTAAAAAGTTTAACCTAAAATCAACTGCGAAACATGAACATAAAGAAACTCGATATGAACAGCTGATTTCGACAACTAGCCCCCTTTTTCGCTGCTTTCCACTTCATTCTTCTCCGAGTCGGCCCTACCTTATAATTCTACCATGTTTAAAATCAATTGTACTTTTTTTGTATATTCGCAAAGATATTGAAAGCAAAAGCTTTTATCGACTTCTACATCTATACTATTAAAAAATGTGTTTTTTTTTAACCCCTACTATCTTTATTTCGAAAAAAACATTGAATTTCATTTAATTACAATCTATTTGTATAAAGTCGAGCGAATACATTCTGCAATTAATTATTTAACACTATTTCGAGCATATGCCGGGTGGATCTGAAGAATGTCATTTGAAAGGCAAAGTTTACCGCTGACCTTAACACACTGATAAACCTAATTTTTGAAAAATATGGTCCGATGACTCCACCAACTCACAGACCACACCATGAATTTTTCAAGGTGTAACGGTGGGACGTTAATCAATCTCACTTTGATTAACTTTGCTCCAAATGCGATCATTTTGCTTATTGACATATTCCTTTGAGCCAAAAATAAGCCTTATCGCTGCACAAACAGTTGATTTTGGGCCCATTCAATGAAATTTTATTTCTGAAATTTGGCATCGTTGTTGGAGATTTCTGAATAAAAATTACACTGACAGATTTTAATTTGACGGTTGGTTCCACAGATATACATAGCTGTCTAAAGATGATACTGGCTCAAAAAAAAAAAAACACCCTATATATATAATACTGTTTGTACACTAAGAGAAATAACGCATATTAACATTATCCCTCCTGTGTATAAATTTAAATATTTACGCGGATAAATCAAAGTTTTTCCTTACAACTCGTTTTTCCCGTATTTAAATTTTATTTATACCACACAGTGAAGCTTCTGTCTTATTCCAAACAACTGTTATAGTTCTCGTTCGGTTTTTGTGTTGAAAATTATATAGCCAAGATGCTTTGTGAGTGCGATGCGTGAGATTTTGTGTGAACCGAGCTCCGTTCGCCCATGATCAAACGAGAACGAGAACTATAACAAACCATCAAAAACATATTGAATTTAAATATGTTGTTTTTTAATTTCATTATTTTTGTATAAATTTTCTTTAAATGCGATAGTTTTATTTTCAAATAATATATGTATATTCAAAAGATATTTAAAAACATTCGTGCATAATTTTAATATATTTTTTTTAATTCTGTTTAAATATTTTAATATTTTATTTAATTAAAAAAGTATTTAAATACATTTTAAATATTTACTTAGTCGATTTATGCAAATGCGTTATTGGTTCAAAAATGACTCGGTTTTTGGATAAATTAAAAAAGTTTTTGGATAAATTAAATATTTTTCTCTTAGTGTATTTATTTAAGCTTTAACTTTTGTATTTATATTAACTTTTTCGAGCAGTTATATGTGTTAACAAAAATATGTGTTCTAATAAAACCGAGTACTTTGTTTATGATCTGGCACGTCAAAAGTCCTTCAAGGTAGTAGAAAACTAGTTTGAACTGGTATTTTTTCTTAAATTATGCACAAAACCGCCCTTATATTAGTTAATTAAATAAAATTAACAGATAAATAATTTTCAATACATTTCTAAGAAGAACTCCATAACACTAAAATTTGGACCATATACAACCTATCATCTGAGTTACGTATTGAGGATAGATCACAAGTAAAAGTAGACTAATATTTGGGAATTTTTAAGCCAGAACAAATTCCGACCCAAAATTGTGCAACGGCAACACCATCGAATATCCATATATTCCTTAACAGTGTGTGTGTGTGTGTGTGTGTGTGTGTGTATGTCCTCTCCCCTCACCCCCCCCCCCCCCCTCCTTTGCAATCCCTTTTTAAAATTTGAGTTTTCCTTCGAAAGGTGACACACATTAAAAAAAAAAAAACACCAGAAAATCTCCAGTTAATTAATGTTTATTATTGTTTCCCTCTAAGCATTATTCTTTCCATCGACCCTGAGTAAAACCATGAGATTGCTTTCCGCTATTTGCAGCTCATGTTAACAGTTCACGCAACACCAAGAAGTAGAGAATAAAACCGACCAACAGAACGCACATCAACAAACATCTGACTTAAATTGTGGAATGGTTCTGCGGCAGGTAGAAATGAAAACAAACTGTTGCGGTTCATGTAGATCCATGAGAGGGGTGCGAAGATTGTTACTTTCAAAGCTAGTTGGTCTTCAACTCAACTCATTCATTCATCATTTGTACCAGTTTCATGTTGACTATGAACAGGGGGCAATTAACATTGGTAGCTCAGCAACGAAAGCAGTCTTCATTTTGCACTGAAGCGCGCTTGACGGTTGTATTCAGTTTTAACGTAATCTATTGTTTGGCTCAGTCTACCTACTATGAAAAAAGTTAATAGCTTATTCCCGGCTTTAACAGTCTGAATACGCCGCTGCATATTAAAAATTACAAACGGACGTGGTTACCATTTATTTTGCAGATAACATTAAAAACGTAACCGCGAAAAATAATTGAGAAACACAAAGATACTTAAAACTTATAGTGAGTGAGAGTCACGGATCTCTGACAATGTTTTCCATTTCACCCTTAACGATCGAGTTCCCCGAGCCCAATGTGCTTAGTAAAATTTCAAAATTTTAGTGACAAAACAATTTTTTAAAATAAAATTTCACAAAAAAATTCGAAAAAATCGAAGTAAAGAAACATAACGACATCGACCGCAACAGCAATTTAAAGCAGCTTTTCCACGATTGGCACCATTGAAGATTTTCACTTCAACAACAACAGTGTCATAACTTCAAAGCCAGTTCATAAATAGTAAAAGAAAACATTCGCGGTGACGGGAAGACATTTGCTTGTTGACAAAACTTTCGGAATCGAAATTGTTCCATCAAGCATCAATCAGCTCTGGGAAGAAAAGATTGACTATTATGCAAGTGATGGAGTTATCATCGAAAGATATGGTAATTAATTTCGCAAGATCTCTTATGTCAAGTGCTAAAATAAATGTAGAAATTATTTAAGTGGTTCACTTATATCTTTTTGCATATTTCAAATATATGATGGGATTGTGCCTTTTTGTTTATACGAGTAAATAATTATTATGATGACTTTGCGCTCCATTACGCTCAGACTTTAATAAGTGATGACGAAAATCAATGAAAGAATTGTGGGGCTGGTTCTCACTAGTGGATCGTCTTTAACTGGAAACTAAATATTAACACAAGTTAGTTCTTTCAGTGGCTATATTTTAACAACGTCATAACAATGGGTTTAAGTTCCACTAGAATCTTGAAATGTTTTTCGGTCTTTTTTCGAATTATTTCATATCTAAGTGAATAGAAACTAGCACGAAATAAATAAACGCAAATAATTGAGAAAAGCTGGTTTGATAGCAGTATTTGACCACTTTTCGTTGATGACAAAACTGTTAACTATAAAAAGAAAGCGTTGAATTTAATTAAACACTTACTGGTTAATCCTTGTAGTATCAACTCCAAAGCCTACACCATATGACAGCAGACTACAGCTTCAGGTTTACAGAGAACTTCATTTTAAACAGTCACAATTTTTTCAACAAAAAAAATTTTTGTTTTTTTTTCTATTCGACGTGTGGAAGTGAACGGCCCATGCACAACGTACGAATATCTGGCATGTCTGAATATGTGGAACTCTTTTCGCACAGGGAAAATACCTAGTGTTCACAACTTATTCAATTATATAGTAGCTGTTAAAGTCAACCTAGACAGTTCAGTGAAATTGGGCGAAACTAAGCTCAAAATAATAAATGCAATTCAACCCAACAGCTTTACATACGAATCTTAACGTTACTTCATAATGCATTGAGATACGAAATGTTGAGCTGTCTATTTTTATGGTATCTGCAGTGGTTTATGAGATGTAGTATTTTTATATTGAACAGTTTTGAAGTAAGTATTACAATAATATTCAAATTCAAATTTTTATCTCGTAAGCCAATGCATATTCCATTTTAAAATTTCGCAAGCATGTTTCATTTTACACGGAGAAAAAATCAAGCATTCAACGCTTGAATCAAGCTCACTTACGTATCTGATCCACAAATCAGTTTACACTCAAGCGTAAATTTAAAACACATGATATTAAGAAAAAATGCTTAATTCAAGAAACATTTGATTAAAACTCATTTTTTATTTTTTTTATATTCAAGACTAATATTTGCTTGAAGTGAGAAAAATTTGCTTGATTCAAGTAAGCAATTTTCTTAATACACTAAGGGAAAAAATATTAAATTTATCCAAGAACTTTTTTAATTTATCCAAAAAGCGAGTCATTTTTGCACCAATAACGCATTTGCTTAAATCGACTACGTAAATATTTAAAATTTATTTAAATACTTTCTTAATTAAATAAAATATTATAATATTTAAAAAGAATTAATAAAAAATATATTAAAATTATGCACGGATTTTTTAAATATCTTTTAAATATTTTCTTTTTGAAAATAGAACTATCGCTTATAGAAAAAATTTGTAAAATAAATATTGAAATTAAAAAATAATGTGAAGATATATATTTAAAATATTTTTCATGAGCTGCATCCAACAAATACCATTTGCTAATATATTTTATTTTCTATTTACTTTTTTCGTTCTCTAATTTATACTATTTTTGACAATTGGTGCAGTATTATGGCAACAAATGCCAACTGTCAAAAATAGTTTAGATTAGAGAAAGAAAATGTAAAAAGAAAATTAAAATCAAAATATGCAGGCAAATGACAACCGGTGCAAGACATTTGTCAGAAAATGTCCGGCTGTCACTCTAACCTTACATAATGTTATGCGATCACCCATCGCACGCTCAAAGAATCTTTGCCAAACATGCATACTAATGGTATTCATGCAAAGCGGCAAAGTTATATTTAGGGCAATTAGTTATTTTTATCAGGTAGATTGTGTGAACGTCCACTAAAACCGATTGTGCATTTTCAGAGATATGTCAGCTGTTAACTTGTGAATAGTAATTGCTGATTGCTGTTATAAGTTTGCCACCTCGTTTGCTCACCTAAATCGTAGAGCAAATATATCTGGTTTGTGCAAAAGCTTCTCAGTACAAATTTTGACAGTTCATTTATAAGGATGATAAAGTTATCTTGTTTATACCATTTATAAGGGCTTTGCCCATTTGCATGAATACCATTACTATATTTCTCTTGCAACAATAACTAAATGAGAACTATAAGAACTGCAAATGCAAGATATAAACTGCAGGAACAGAGTTCGATGCTGTTGCTGCTTGTCGGAGTATGTGTGTACGTGTGCGATGCTGTTGCTGCTTGCTTGTATGGAATATGTGTGTACGTGTGTGGTATAAATAAAATTCAAATACGGGAAAAAAACGAGTTGTAAGGAAAACATTGGATTTACTTACTTAAATATTTGAATAAAATTTATACTCAGGCGTGGATAATGCTAATATGCGTTATTTCCCTTAGTGTACTAGAATGTTTTACCTGATGTTAAAAACTTAATTTTTGAAGTGAAACTTCTTAAGCCGCGGTGGGGAGTAAAACCCATGAATCAAGTCGCCGATGAAACGCTTCGGCCTGTTTTTAACATAGTGTTACGCAAAATTAAATAAGTATAATATAGTATCGACACAGTAGCTTTTCAACTGCATGGTTGATACATCGAGTAATTATATTATTGCCATAAATACTCGAAGCATATGAAGCTTGTCTCTGATATTCATATTGAAAACGTCAACCATAAACAAAAAGACAAACACTGACTGCTGCTAAGTAACAGAGTTCTAATGTACAACATTTTAAAGTATATTTCAAACTTTTGAGAGAAACAAAAGAGTACACAGAGTATCAGGCATGTGATAGAAATCGTTTTCGTACGAAATAGCTAGCGATTTGACATGTCTTTAAAGTACACTAATTTTTGTAATTTTTCACACTTTTGCACAAATTTGTGAAGTTCAATTTCACTCGTATTTAATTTAATGAATTTTAACGAATTTAAATAAATTTAACACGTAAAACAAATTCGTAGATTTGCAATTTCGTTTGCGTTTTGAATTCGTACGATTTCCATCACATGCCTCTATATTTCTGTATTGCATTTATTTTCCTTATTTCTACATAGAAAATTCTACATACCACATAGTTTTATGATGATACATATTAACCCTCTCCAGCCCCCCGTTCAGATGTAGGGAATACATATACAAAAATTATCAAATTTGTTTGGGAGCCCCCCGAAGGAGTGGTAAGAGGGAATAGGTCCCCATGGGAAAAATGTTCCTTTTGCAAAAGTAATGGGGGTCGATCACATATATTAACCCTCTGCGGCCCTCTCATAAGGCCCCCTTGTTCAGGTGTAGGGAATAAAAATTGGCATGTGCCAACAACAAATCTGTGTGGTGTTTTCAGTTTTACTTTTGAGGAAAAAAAATAAAACTGAACTTAAAACTGAGAATTATTATTAATAACTTGTAAGCCCATTTGGCGGTAAAACGCCAAAATAAGGAAAAAAATGGATTAAGATATAATATATTTGCTGCTTTAATTATAACACGAAATTGGAAAATTTCAGAAAAAAAGATCACATAGTTTTAGGCAGCATATAGGAAACTGACTTTCTTTGTAGAAAATTGTTTTTCTTTTTTTTATTGTTTAATTGCTTCATTATGTATTTCTAACGAAGACTTCAACGAACGATGACTATGCGAACGAAGTTGGATTGAAGTTGAGATATGTATTTCGAACACAGCTTATCGTTAGCTCATTTGACAAGTTATGTTTGCTACTTACACTCAAACTGTTATACACAAGCAGTATCAAACGTGGCACTGCCATATCAAACATTAGGGAAGTTTTCTGTATTTTCTTTTAAGATTTCATGCATTTTTTTTACTTTTCGTGTTGTTGGCAATGCTTTGGTTCTTGTCTGTGTTGTAGGTAAATTGTAGGTTGTGGTGTAAACTGTGTTTGCAGGTTGTTCTATTGGCTACAATTGTGCTGCCTTCGACATAAGCAGAATGAATCATGGCCTGCTTCTATTTATTACTTGTAGTTAACCGAAAAAAATTACCGCCTTTTGCTTGGATGTTGCTATTCTTTTCTGAAATTTTTTTTTCTGTTTAGATCTGCCCAAAATTCAGTTGGAAGAAAAATAAAAAAAAGTTTGAATTGGCCTCTAGCTGCCTCACAAGCGCTGAAAAATATTGCTTGTTTTTTAATATTGCAATTTAAGTAATAACTATTGTATTCAATTTTGAATTAATTAATGTTTAGTACTAAAATTGCACTTATATGTTAATATATAAATAAGTTTTATCATATATACGTATTTTTTTGTTAAAATATTGATTTTAAAATAAAATTTTCTCAACGAATACATCACAACGATAACATGAAAGCATTCGTTTGATTTTGACGTTTGAATTCGATGTTTCAGTGATCGTTAGAAATACATATTGCAAATATGTAACTGTACTACGGCATCGTTCGCTAGCTGATCAGCTGTTTTCGTTGTTTGCTTATGTTCGATTTACAAATTCCAAAACATGAACGAACACTGTTGTGAACGAAACGATTGATCGGATAGAAATACAAAATGAAGCCATAAATAAACAATATTTAAGAAAAAGTGAGACCTTTTTGCACATATGCAAAGCAAGATCTTTCTACACTAAGAGAAAAAATTATTAAATTTATTTATTTTAATATTTCCAAAACAGGCCATTTTTAAACCAATAACGCATTTGAATAAATCTAGTACGTAAATATTTAAAATTTATTTAAATAGTTTTTTAATTTAATTATGCATGCGTATTGTCAATTTTTTGTTAAATAATTAGTATTTAGATAAAATATTAAATTATTTAAACAGATAAATAAATAATATATTATAAAATAATATATTTTTTTTTTAAATATTTTTAAAAAATTTACTATTTGACAATAAAATGATCGCATTTAAAGAAAATTTAAATAAAAACATTGAAATTAAGAAACACAATATTTAAATTAAATATGTTATTAACAGTTTGTTATAGTTCTCGTTTAGTTTTTGTAATGAAAATTATATAGCCTAGCAGCTTTATTCATAAACACATTTAAAAGGCAGCGAAACTTTAAACGGGCTTTAAACAAGAACGTTATTCATAAACATTTTTCGCAGTTGTTTAAGAGCTGCGTAACTTAAACGCCAAAATTGCAAAAAATGTTTATGAATAACAATGTTAGCAAGGTTGCATAGAGGCTGCGTAAAGCCTTAAACAGTGCGTAACTAAACAAGCGTTTAAAGGTTGTTTAAGGAAATCTATTGAATAAGACTGTAGATGAAAAAATTTCAATGGTGGGCATTTCATGCTAAGCAATAATCATTCTGAAAATGTCGTCAAAAAACACAGTTCGCTGTGCTCGAGCGCTTGACTCGCTTAGAAATGCCATGAATGGTTTTTTTAAATCTAATCTCTTATAATTTGGACTGCTGTAGTTTCATAAACACTCAAAATGTCTGTATAAATTTATTGTATTATAAATATCAGCTGTGCACCACTCCATTTTATTGATGTTTTCACTCCCACGCTTGCAGAATTATGAAAATGTCCTCTCACACTGCAGAAGTGACAGTTCTAATGTCAAATCTATTGCGGCAATACATGGAAAGCGGTATAATAATACAAGGTAGCATTGACAACTGCTTATTTTCTCTTCTACAAGAAAACATCTCCTGTCAAAAACAGCTTTCTGTGTAAATCAATCTGCAGCTGCTGTGGTTGTTGTTTTTTTCACTTCAACGTTTTCAACATTGTTTGTGTTTTCAATGGCGGATTGTGAGCGCTCGTTTTTTGAGTATATTTTTGGACAGGAGATGGTTTCCCTAGCAACTTTCAATGCTACCTTGTATTATTATACCATGCATGGAAAGCAATATTGCTAGCCATGAATTGCCAACCATGGCAATTGAGTGGTCTCGATTGGCAATAATTGCCAATTGACAGATGGAAAGCAATAAATTATTGCTTGTGGAGACGCCCTGTAAGCATGGTATAATAATATAAGGTAGTATTGACAGTTGATTGGGCAACGACCATCTGTCAAAAAAAATGTCTAGAAAGAGAGCGTTCAATTATTTCTTATGTTTTCGCCATTGTTTATGTTTCAGCGCTTGCAAATAACCAAACATTTTCTTACAAAATATTGCCTATTTTATTTAATCAATAGTGAATTATTATTACTACAACGAAGATAACTTGTGAACTTTGTGTTATTAAGTGCAAACATAAGAAAAAATGTTGAAAACGTTCAAATGTAGCAACCTCAGCAGCTGCAGATGCATATGGACGAAATTAAAGAAGTTTCCAATTATTATTAAAACACCACGGCTAGAAAACGTTAAACACATATCACACATAATTTTTTCACAACTTTCATTATTATAATTGTGTATTTAACGCACATATTTTGCGGAATTTATTTATTTTTACATTCGTTTAATTCTTGTTGCACGAACAACTGTTTTTGACAGATGGTCGTTGCCTTGTTGCTGAGAAAATCTATACTTGTCAATGCTACCTGTATAATTGTATCATGCCCTGTAAGGTAAAAAAGAAAACTTATTAACTTCGCAGTCTTAAAAACTGACTGAACAAAAACATTAGATTTTCAAGAACATATTTGTATATGTAGGTATAAGGTTAAACAAAGAAATCTTATTAATGGCGTCGCCTTAAAAACTAACTTTTCTAACTTTAAGAGCTGCAAAATTTGAAATAACCTCATCGAAATCAATATTACTTGTAAGCTCGTTTTCAATGGATAAAATATCAAGATCGGAAAGCCTTGCCTGTCCCATGGAAGACCTTAAATAAGTCTTAATTAATTTTGGCTTTGAAAAACTCCTTTCGCATGAAGCTACTGATACACAAATTGTTAGAAATAATTTCAATGCAACAAAATGGGACACACATTTTTTAACGTAATGTATTTGTACCTTTTTCTTTCTGTCGGGTACGCGGGGCGGTACCCGGGGCGGACCGCCCCCAACCCCCCCTAAAAACGCCTCTGCTTACTCATATTCTTATTCTTGTTCAAATTCTTTCCTCGTCTTTATCTGAATCTATTTCCTTATTGATATTTTTATTATTTTATTAAATAATAGAAATAAAATAAAGATAAAAGTTATCCTTAAGCTTGCCACGACGGAATAATCAACGACATAACAATTGTTCGTGGAAAATAGAACGGCTTTCGAGGCTGGCATTTCTTTAAATTGATCTTTGGTTATGAGGAGGATTGTGCGCTCACCACTCCCATCATCAATAAGTTGGGTGTCGGCCGCCATTTTTGGTCGTTGATACAACGTTAATGCATCGAGCTTACCAAGGATCGTTGATATGGGCTTAAAAGATATCGTAGACTCGTCCCAATCATTGCGCCAATTCGGGAAAAGACGAGTGAACTCAATGGGCTTATGTCCCTCCACAACGAGTACCACAGTCGTTGAGTAAGGATACGTTATCTAAAAAAATAAGAAAGCTGTGTAAAAATTTTAACTCCAATCGCTTATTTTGTAAGTGTACCCCTATATTCTATCCCCAGAATTGTTTTGAAAGCATTATCCCTACAGTGGGCTATAGTTAATTTTTACCTAAGTTTATAAATGATTTTGTTTTTATTATTATCCACATTTTTCATAATATTTTATAATTAAATTTTTATGGGTATTTTTTCTAAATTAAGCATTTTATTTAAACACTAGCGATACCCGGCGCGCGTTGCTGCACCCAGCAAGTATATTGGAAATGATAAGTAAGTTCAAAACTTTTATTAATCCCTTAGTCTGACACCACGCTCATGTTCCACTGCCCGTTACAGTTTCCCAGTAGCAGAACATCACTCCCAGGTGACAATTCCATTATGAGTTTCAATGTCCTGTGATTTAAGCTTCCATAGCTATTCTGTATAGAGAATCGGGCCACACCCCCTTTTCCAATGCACAAACCGGTTTACCAGTAGAAAGACTTTGGCAATTAGCAACTCCATACTGAGTTTTATTGTCATGCGACGTTTAGTTCCATAACCCCTTTTCCTATGCCCGTCCCAGTTCTCTTGTTTATTTATAAAAAAACTTATTGAATCACACGTTTGTTCCTTTTGTTCATTTATAAATTACAGGAAAACCACCGTCAAAACATGTGTAGAAAAGTTGCATGCAGCGAAACAAATAAACATACGTATAGGGTGTTTTTTTTAGGGGTTTGTTTTTCGAATAGAGATAAAACTGGCATTTTTCGGTCAAATCTGGCAACTCTAATGTCATTTATGTTCAGTTTGGTTTGCAATTTCATCATGAACAGGTTGACAAAAGAACAACGCTTGCAAATGGGCCGAAAATGAGATTGATCTCGATGCTGATTTTCATCGCAAAATTTTGTTCAGTGATGAGGCTCATTTTTAGTTGAATGGCTACGTCAACAAGCAAAATTGCCGCATTTGGAGTGAAGATAATCCACATGAGATCCTTGAGACGCCATTACATCCACAAAAACTGACTGTTTGGTGTGCTCTATGGGCTGGTGGAGTCATTGGGCCATACTTCTTCCGAAATAATGCTGGAGAGTCAGTTACCGTTAATGGAGACCGGTATAGAGCCATGATAACCGACTATTTTGTTCCCGAATTGGATGGCATGAATGTGGATGAGTTGTGGTTCCAACAAGACGGCGCTACATGCCACACAGCGCACGTCACAATCGATTTATTGAAGGAAACATTCGATGAGCGCATAATTTCGCGGAATGGACCTGTCAATTGGCCACCAAGATCGTGTGATTTGACACCATTGGATTATTTTCTTTGGGGATATGTGAAGTCGCTCGTCTACGCCAACAAACCAGAAACGTTAGGGGACTTGGAGGCCAACATTCGTGGCGTTATTGCCGACATACGGCCCCATATGCTCGAAAAAGTGGCTGAAAATTGGACCTGTAGAATTGGCTTTATTCGAGCCAGCCGCGGCGGCCACATGCCCGAAATCATATTTAAACATTAATGGCATAAAATTATCCTTCCAATAAAGCCAAATTGATGGACATTTAAATGATTTTCTTGTGTTTTATCTCTATTCGAAAAACAAACCCCTAAAAAAAACACCCTATACATACATACACACATCAAGTCGGATTGAATCTCATTCTCATCAAAAAAATCCTCAACATGCTAAAGGTGGTCAGTGAATCCCCTTTTAACAAAACTATGTTAGATTAATTCTCCACATCAAAACTACTTTGAACATATTAGAATGTACTTCGATCCAATTAGCTTTAAGCGCAGCAAAGTATGTATGTATATGTATTTGTTTGTTTGTTTTGTTGTTTTATGCTTGCTGAGAACAAAAAGAGTATAGAGAGCAACATGCAGTTTATTGAGGCTCTCGCAGCACAAACCCATGAAAAGCTAACGATCAAGCAATGCATGGCATTGTGGATGATTTTTTAAAAAACTTAACACTTTAATTAGAGATACTTATTATTGAAATTTCGTAAAGAAAATAACCAATGAACCTTTTGTAGCACAAATGTGATATTTTAAAACTTATTTCAAAAAAATCGGACCAGTACTTCTGTAGTTTTGCGGACACAAAAAATTTGCACTTTCATTTTATATAATAGTATAGATATAGATATAGATATAGATATAGATATAGATATAGATATAGATATAGATATAGATATAGATATAGATATAGATATAGATATAGATATAGATATAGATATAGATATAGATATAGATATAGATATAAATATAGATAGATATAGATAGATATAGATAGATAGATATAGATATAGATATAGAAGATATAGATATAGATATAGATATAGATAGATATAGATATAGATATAGATATAGATATAGATATAGATATAGATATAGATATAGATAAAGATAGATAGATATAGATAGATAAAGATATAGAAGATATAGATATAGATATAGATAGAAGATAGATAGATATAGATAGATATAGATATAGATAGATATAGATATAGATATAGATATAGATATAGATATAGATATAGATATAGATATAGATATAGATATAGATATAGATATAGATATAGATATAGATATAAATAGATATAGATAAAGATATAGATATAGATATAGATATAGATATAGATATAGATATAGATATAGATAGAAGATAGATAGATATAGATAGATATAGATAGATATAGATATAGATATAGATAGATTTAGATATAGATATAGATATAGATATAGATATAGATATAGATATAGATATAGATATAGATATAGATATAGATATAGATATAGATATAGATATAGATATAGATATAGATATAGATATAGATATAGATATAGATATAGATATAGATATAGATATAGATATAGATATAGATATAGATATAGATATAGATATAGATATAAATATAGATATAGATATAGATATAGATATAGATATAGATATAGATATAGATATAGATATAGATATAGATATAGATATAGATATAGATATAGAAGTATAGATATAGATATAGATATAGATAGATAGATATAGATATAGATATAGATATAGATATAGATATAGATATAGATATAGATATAGATATTGATAGATAGATTTAAACATTTAAACAAGTTACCATATATTCACTGAAAATACAAACCCCAGTAACAACATTTTACGAAAGATTTGTTAAAACAATATATTCAAAGACACTCAGGCCCGGTATCTCATCTCAATTATAAACAAAGGTTATCTTAAAGAAAGTTCCTTATATTCCTTAACCTGAGCTTAAATTTTACAGCCGGTCTCAAAAAAATCTCAAAAACAAAATCTTTGTGGAACTTGGCGAGGTAAGTTTAAATTTAAATACAGAAATTCTAGGTCCTTGAATCCAATAATCAGTAAATCAAGAATTAAAAAGCAAAAGGGGAAAGTTCAATATATTTGGATTCTAAGTTAAGTGTAATTTTTTTATTGAAATTTTTTTGACATAAAAAAAGAAATAACTGTCCATTTCAGACCTTAAAAGGACTTTGACCTAGCTTCTTATGATCAATTGACATTCGTTGTGAAAATATTACAAAAAAGTTTCAGTGCTGCTTAAATTTGACTAGAACCCCATCTGTTGATACCTAGGTTTTTTGAAGCGAAGCTTTTTATGCCTCGTTCTGTGATTTACTGGAGTGAAATCTCAAAAACTACACTTTTTTCCGAGTGTCTGCTTGCGTCTATTGGAACAAGAAAATGTTAAATAAAAATGATTTCTTGCCCGCCGTCGGAATTGAACTCTTATCCTTTCGACTTTTTGTTGTAAGCTCTAACCATCAAACCATAATCCTTCATTGTGAAATGTCGCTGATTCAATGTAAGTATAAACTAAAGCTATATTGCAGAAGATCACAATAATCTATTTAAAGGATTGTGTATTGGCTTTTTATCCTTCATATCTTACAATAACTATTAGCCAATACACAATAACCATTAACGATTGTGTACTGGCTATTCAAACAAGAGTAGCAAAAAAAAAACAAAAATGTTGCTTCTAATTACTACCAGGGTTCGTATCATGGTATAATAATACAAGGTAGCATTGACAACTGCTTATTTTCTCTTCTACAAGAAAACATCTCCTGTCAACAACAACTGTTTGTGCAACTGCATCTGCAGCAGAGATCTGCATGAATGGATTCATTTGCTGTTTCAAGCATGGAAGAATTATAAGGTAGGGCCGACTCGGAGACGAATGGAGTAGAAAGCAGAAAAAAGAGGGCTAGTTGTCAAAATCAGCTTTTAATCTCGAGTTTCTTTATATTCATGTTTCGCAGTTGATTTTAGGTTAAATTTTGTACAAGCTTTTTTTCAAATTTAACACTTCCGCGGCATTTTATAGATTAATTTACAATGTTTTTACAATATTTCCACTCAAATTAACACAAACTTAACACGCACTATTTACAACTTGAAAACATAATATTTTTATTTCATTTGAGATTTCTACGAACTTCGCCATTTTGACAATTAGCCAACCTTTTTATTATACACTCTTCGTTGACGCGTGGGGGCACTGAGCGGCTCGGCCCTACCTTATAGTTCTACCATGGTTTCAAGTTCCTTTAATTTTGCAACTCCCTGCAAGTCGAGACAGGCAAGCAACAAGTTTGCGCGAATCAAAGGCAGCAAAAATCAAGTCACCAAATGTAGAAACTTGATTTGTAGAAAACTTGAAATGTAGAAACTTAAAATGTAGGGAAAAAGCATGGTATAATAATACATGGTAGCATTGACAACTGCTTATTTTCTCTTCAACAGGAAAACATAAACTGTCAAACACAGCTGTTTGCGAAACGAAGCGAAAATTAAAGCAAGTGACAAAAACAAACATAAAAAACTAATAAGAATATTGTGCGTTTAAATAAACAAATCATAAAGAAATAAACATTTAAAATCATGAAAGTGATAAAAAGATCTTGTGTAATTTGTGCGAAAAGTTTTTCAGTCCGTGATGTTAAATTTTATTCAGTGCCTAATAACGAAACTCGTCGCCAGCGGTGGATTGATGCCTGTGGCTTGATGCTGGCAGAAAATTCGTTTGTTGTTTGTGTTTTCATTTATTAACAATGGCCGACCAGCGAACGCTCTCTTTTTGAGTATATTTTTTGACAGAATATGTTTTCCCAAGCAACTGTCAATGCTACCATGTATTATTATACCATGGGGAAAAAGCAATTATTTTGCCTACAAATCGTTTATTTTCAAGTCTGTTTATGAAGTTCGTGGAATTAACTTCGTGTCGTCAATGCAAACTTCGTTTCTCGAGTTGAGAAAACAGTTTAACTTTAAAGAAGTGTCGACCACAACAACAGCTTTTATCTCATTTACTGTACTACGCGGTCGACACTGCTTTAAAGCATTGGATTGAAGTATGTTTGTTTGTTTTGTTGTTGTTGTTGTTGTTTATTTTTTATTTTGTCACTTTTTATAGAAAAGTATAAGTATTCGCTCGTCAGTGGCCTTCTGCTGCAGCGCAGTCGCATAGACTTGAAAACAGACTTGAAAAGTTGAAAGCTTGGTTTTTTTCTACCAATTAATGTAGGGCATGGTATAATAATACATGGTAGCATTGACAACTGCTTATTTTCTCTTCAACAGGAAAACATAAACTGTCAAAAACAGCTTTTTGTAGAAATACATGAGCAGCTGCTGTGGTTGTTGTTTTTTTTCCTTCAACGTTTTCAACATTGCTTGTGTTTTCAATGGCGGATTGTGAGCGCTCTCTTTTTGAGTATATTTTTTGACAGTATATGATTTCCCAAGCAACTGTCAATGCTACCTTGTATTATTATACCATGATGTAGGGTGGAAACACAATAGAATCAAGTCTGACTTATGATTCGTTTTTCAGAAGCAAGTCGTGGCTTGTAGGGTAGAAACATATCAAGTTTCTACAAGTTAAGTCGAAACTTGAATATTTTCAAGTTACTTGATTTTCAATGGACTTGTTGCAGATCTCTGATCTGCAGCTGCTGAAGTTGTTGTTTTTTTTTTCACTTCTACATTTTCAACATTGTTTGTGTTTTCAATGGCCGATTGTGAGCGCTCTTTTTTGAGTATATTTTTTGACAGGAGATGTTTTTCCAAGCAACTGTCAATGCTACCTTGTATTATTATACCATGGGTTCGTATATGCTTAAAAATAAGAAACTCGTAAATCAAGCAAATTTTCGGGGTTATTAATATGTTGCTCTACGTTCTTAGCAACAATGTTGCTTCAAACTTGTTGAATGTTTGACTTACAACTTCAGAGCAGCCAACCTGCTGAAAAATTAAGCTGCTTACACGGTAAGCATCAAAAACGTGCTGATACCTACAAGCAGAGTCATAAAAACATGCTAACGAACTGTTCAGTTCTTTTATTGCATATTTTATATGCAATACTCTATTTAATAGTATAGATTAGTTACTTTTTTGTACATTTATTCCCTACACCTGAACAGGGGGGGGGGGGGGAGATTTAAGGGCGGGCCGCAGAGGGTTAATATGTATGACCGACCCCCATTACTTTGCAAGAGGAACATTTTTCCTTTTGGGACCTATAGCCTCCAACCACTCCTTACGGGGGCTCCTATACAAATATGTAAAAATATTAATTTTGTCACTCCGTTTAGAACGCCCATAAGGAGGCGTGGTAGATATAGAAAAATATATATTTTCTTGATCAGCATCACCACCCGAATGTGCCCGTTTGTCTGTCCGTATGTAGCTTATAAGCAAGAATGATAGAAAATAAGATTAAGCCATACGCAGGTTTTGCCGTAAGGTGACGTCATTGGACCATATAATAACATTTATCACTTTATGTAAGAGTTGCCATCACTTTCTGCACAGAAATGATTTATAAAGAACTTTATCCACTCCAAAAAAGTATTGAATTTTTCAAAATTTTCTTAAAGAATATAGTCACGATCCTCTATTTTTATAACAATTTACTTTTATTTTATACATAAAAATGTTTTTATATTTTAAAAATAATATTTCTAAAAATAAAATTAAAAAATTGAATGACAGATTGCAAAACAAAATTAGTTTAGTTTAGTTTAGTTTAGTTTATTTACTAATGTCTTTGGAATACAGATTTCATTACAGACTAAATTATATAAAGTAATTCCTTATTAAAAAATTTAAGTGTTTAAACTTACATTACAAATTAAAAATGAAGAAAACTAAAATTATGTTAAAAAAATATTATTTACATGGTTTTTGAATATATGCTTAGGAACAAATAGTTCAAGATCATTGGATACATACAATTCATTAAAAAGGATGAATGCCCTTGTTATAGGCTCATTTAAAGCATAATTAGTTCGACAATATGTTATATAAAAAACTTTTTAACAAAAAAAAAAAACCGACTTCAAAATCACTACAAAGTAAAAAATAATTTTAAATAACTTTTCCCATTCATTTCTTGGTCATATTTTAAAAGCTATTTATATGTATTATAATATTGGAAATCTTATCATTTTCATTTTTTCTATTTTGTTTTATTATCATCAATATATTAATTGCTTTATGTACATAAAAGATCTGAAGATCTGAAGAAACTATGCCTACAAATGCACTAAATTTCAGCACCCTAGTGTCAATATTATTCGATATATAGTGTGTTTCTAATATTGCCACACCCCTTGTTCGAATAACGCCCACTTTCTTTACAGTCATTTTTTAAAATTGTACCCCTGTACTAAATTTCAGTACCCTAGTGTCAATACTATTTGAGATACAGTGTCCTTTTAATATGACCACACCCCTTTGTCAAATAACGCCCACTTTTTTTATAGTAATTTGTAATAACCGTGTCTACCCCAGTATTTTACTGTAAATTTCAGTACCCTAGTGTCAATATTAACTGAAATTCAGTGTTTTTCTTAAATTGACAAGCCCCTTTGTCGAATATCGCCCACTTTTTTAAAGAAGGACCTCCGCGTTCATGGTATCTATCTGTTGACAAAAAATTACGGAAATCGGGCAAGTGCTTTAGGAGTTATCGATGTACATACATTAAAAAAAAAAAAGCGGACAAACCAACGAACTTGAGAACCTCCTCCTTTTTGAAGTCGGTTAAAAACAAATAAGTTTTTCTTAAGTGTCTTGAAGGAATATTGAAATTTATAAGTTCAAGCAGTGATGGACAGTCAATTGAACCAGAGATAATATCATGAATTAAAATTAATGATGCGATTTTGCGTCTTGAATCCAGTGATTTCAATCCCAAAAGCATTAACCGGGTATTATAGGGTGGTAACCGGTCATGAAAATGAAATGACCGCAATGCATACCTAGTAAAATTTTTTTGAATCCTTTCCAGTCTTAGAGAATTTGAGGCATAGAAAGGACTCCAAATTATAGAAGCATACTCCATTCTAGACCTCACAAACGCATTAAATAACATTTTCAAGGTATGTGGATCTAAAAACTCCGAACTATTTCTTCGAATAAAAGCGAGTCAAGAGTAGGCTTTTGGAATTAAAAAGTTGAGATGGTCAATAAATGTAAATTTTGTGTCGAAGACTACTCCCAAATCCCTAAATACAGAGAGATTATGAATTTTAGAGTCAGACAGAAAATATGAATTACACAATGTATTTCGAGAAAGTTTGGAGACGACGAAATGAAAACATTTAGAAAAATTCAAATGAAGGCCGTTAGATACGCTCCAAGACAGAACTCTAGATATATCAGATTGCAAATCTGTTACATCAGCGGAACATGATATCATTTTAAAAAGTTTGAGGTCATCCGCATATAATAAAAAGCGAGAGTTCCTTATACATTTAGCAATATCATTTATAAATAGAATGAAAAACAGGGGGCCAAGGATGCTTCCTTGGGGAACACCTGAGGTCGCGACAAACTCATAAGAATTAACATTATTTATACAGACAAAACATATCCTGTCAGACAGATATGATTTTATCCAATACCAAAAATTTGAATGAAAACCCATTTTAAGGAGTTTTCGAAGTAAAAATTTGTGCGAAACTCTGTCGAACGCTTTAGTGAAGTCTGTGTAAATCACATCTACTTGATGTCCGAGTCCAAACGAAGACACACAATACTCTGAAAAAGTAGTCAAATTTGAAACCGTAGACCGTCCTGCGATAAAGCCATGCTGTTCTGGGCATATGTAGCGTTTTATCAAAAAACTTAATTTTACTTTAATAATACTCTCGAAGAGCTTAGACACATTTGAGAGCTTAGATATTGGTCGGTAGTTGGCGACGTTATTTTTAGAACCCGATTTAAAAACGGGGGTAATGGATGCGATTTTCCAACATTTAAGAAAGTTACCCTCGGATAAAGACTTATTAAATATAGCACAAACGGGAGCAGCAATAGTGTACGAGCAGTTTACGAAAATTATTGAAGCAAAGCCATCAATATCTTCTTTGAATGATGTCTTCATATCTCTTATAGATTCAATGACGTCATTAACTGAGACAGTAAAGGAACCAATGTCAATAAAGGCATCGACAGAGTTTTCAACATTACTAACAGAAAAGTCGTTGTCAATAACAAAATTGGACTTGAAAAAATCCGCAAACATATTTACAGTGTCAGGAATATTAACTGAGCACTTATCATTAAAATATATTGAAGTGGGAATTTGTGAGCCTCCTTTCTTAGACTGGATGAAGTTCCAAAAAGATTTAGGATTCGATTTTATGTTTGATTCAAATCGCAAAATATATTGTTTGTACAAGGATTTGTTTAGAAAATTAAATTCACGCATATGGTGCAAATACTTTACTTTATGGGCCGGATCGTTAGTTGACTTAAACAGCTTTAAAAACTTGTTGCGTTGGTTTTTTATTTTCTTAAGACCCTTAGTGTACCAGGGTAGCTTATGAATGATTTTAGGTACGCGTGGAATACAAGATTCGCAAATATATAAAACATTAGTTTTAAATAAATTAAAATATGTTTCTGCATTATTACCATGAAATATTTCACTCCAGTTCAAATTTACCAATAAATTATTTAAAATGTCAAAATTACATAAATTGAAGTTAAACTTATTTTTAACTGGCACGCTCTCAAAAAATTTATAAAACTCAATAACTAATATGAGCGGCTTATGATGCATACATGGATTAGAAATTGAATAAAGGCATTCAGAGATATCATGTTTAATATTAGAAGAGATATAAATAAGATCTAACAACTTGTTTAAATTATTATAAATATGATTCGATTGATGCAAATCGATACTGCAGAGACTATCAATAAAATATGTTTCACTAGTCTGATTAATATTTGTGGGAGTTAATTTACCACCTATGTATGTTTACATATTCATCGGCTGTTTACAAAAAAATATTAATTTCGTGTCTTATTAAAGAAAAAAGATTTTATTCTTTAATAAGACACGAGATAAAATTTAAACAAATTAATTAAAAAGTTCAAGTGCATCTAATTGGAGTGTTTAAGTGCCGCTTTACAATACATTAAAATTAAAATACATTATACATACATAAACATGAGATGTGCAGTGGGCAAATGTGCACAAAGCAGCAGTAAAAAATCAAGTAAGAAGAATGACTAACAATATTTTTTTTGCTATGCAGGAACGAAATAAAATGTGTTTATTTAATTAATATAGATAACAAAAAAAAAGGTACAGTTTTTCCGTTTCCCAAAAGATGAGAAACAAAGAAAGCTTTGGGTAGCTTTTTGCAACCGACCAAGCACAAAAAAGTACACGATGGCAGAATTTGTTTGCAACATTTCAAGCAGGATGATTTCGAAAGAAACTTAAAATTTGAAATGGGTAAGTTAGTACTAAGTTTATTTTGAAGATATTAACTTTTAACTATATTAACTTATTTTGAATTTTAAAAAGGCTTTAGCAATCGCTCTGCACCAAAATTGAAACCGACAGCAGTTCAAGCAATATTTGCATAGTTGATAGCAGCGCTTTTGTTGCAAAGAAGAAGAAGGGAAAGAAAACGAAAACGAGTTAGATAACTTCCAGTACGATGGGTTGGAAAATTTGGAAAACCATTTAAGTGAAGGTGGTCCAAGCCAACCTTCCAATAGCTTAATTAAAACACTACACTTGTGTGATGCAGTTTTTAATAAACTAAACGGGTACCAATTACTTCTGACGAATGATTATTTAAAAAAACACTTAAATGGATTTCAATCGACGGCAATGAAAAACTAAAAAAGTTGTTTTTTAAATGTCGCATGTTCTTCCGAATGAGAATTCTTAATATAGAAATTGCTGACAATAATTATAAGAGAAAGAAAAAATTTAATAAAATAACAACATAAATCAAAATTTGTTTTATTATCTATATATATAAAAAGAAGTGTACGTTTGGTTGAAATCGCATCACTTCAGAACGGCTGGACCGATTTGGATAATTTTTTTTTTTAAATGTTCGTTTTAGTCCAAGTTGGGTTTTTAAGGAAAGAAACATTGACCACGCCCACTTTTGCGCCCACTTTTTTTGATTTATCTAAAATCGGAAAACGGCTGGACCGATTTGGATAATTTTTTTTTTCAAATGTTCGTAGTAATCCAATTAAAGTTTTGTCGGAAAGAAAAATTGACCACGCCCACTTTTGCGTCCACTTTTCGCATCACTTCAGAACGGCTGGACCGATTTGGATAATTTTTTTTTTTTAAATGTTCGTTTTAGTCCAAGTTGGGTTTTTAAGGAAAGAAACATTGACCACGCCCACTTTTGCGCCCACTTTTTTTGATTTATCTAAAATCGGAAAACGGCTGGACCGATTTGGATACTTTTTTTTCAAATGTTCGAAGTAATCCAATTTATGTGTTTACTGAAAAAAAAATTGACCACGCCCACTGTTTTGATATCTTCTTATACATAAAAATAAGTTGCATTATGTATGAAATTGATGTTCTCGGTAATGCGAGAACCGATTTTGTTTCTGGAAATTTCCCATGAAAGGTGACGTCAATACGAAGGTTTTTTTGTATAAATGGTCTTTGTATGTGTATTGGTTCATGAATTATAGGCATTTTAGTGAACTTTTTCAAAATACAGGTGTGAAAAAATACAGATGCGCACATATGGTGTATATGGGGAAATATTTGCAAGGGAAATTGGAAATAAATGGTGTCACTTAAATTTTCATTTGCGCGAAAAATATAGGCATAGTAAAAATTTTCAATTCCTCTTTTTTTCCATACCCCCTTACCGCCTACAAATCAATAAAAATGCTATATTTAAGAATTTTTTGGTCGCATTAGACTAAAATTTGGTAAATAAGTTCTTATGGTTACTGTCGGCAACTATACTAAAACTGGGCGTGGTCTAACTATATATCCGCCCACTTTTGAGAAATCATTATTATTCCTGAGTTGTACATGTTTTGATAGTGGAACTTTATGTGTAGACGTTATGGGCCCAAGAAGTAGTTATTATATATTTGAGCGAACATTAGACAAGGGGGAATTTGGCCACACAGGCCAAATTTATGATATCGAATTGCTTTGGAACTAAATGTCGTATGTAACTATGCAATAGACTCCTAAACTGTTCATCCGATTAGCATGAAAATTTACGCATAGAATTTTTTGGATACGGTGCGTGTTTGTGAGCTATCAATTTTTATCCACCTTGAACACCAGAGGGCCCTGTCGTACAAATTTTTTACAAAACTGCCTAAAACTCACAAGCCGCTTATGCGATTTGAATGAATAATGGTATACGCTGGTTTTTATGTCTGTTGAGTGTTTTGCTGCAATCTGTGTTGGCCTATCTTGAACACCAGAGGGCGCTGTAGTACAAATTTTTTGCAAAACCACCTAAAACTCCTAAACCGCTCATGCGATTAGAATAAAAATTGGTATTTAGTAGTTCTCAGGTACGATGAGTTTTTTAACAGCACCTTCTTTGAACCACCTTGGACAAAAGATGGTACTGTAGTACAAATTTTTTACAAAATCGCATATTTTTAGTTGTTACATATGCAAATATTTATAAAATATAAAATATTACCTAAATTTAGTAAAATTAAAAAATTTACGTTCTTTTGACATCAAAAACATGAACATATCTTGAAAACTATGAAACATTTTACTACAACGATATATTTAATGAAACAGCGTGCTCAAAAATGAGAAAAACACAATCAGCAATTTAATTTTGTGACTTTCGATTCAAATATCTCTGCTGGTTTTTTCTTAAAGCTTGATCAAAGAACTATGAAAATCTAATTGCAAAAATACCGTTAGTTGAGTATATATATTTTAAATATTTTTTTCAAAAAAGGTCTGAAATTTTGGAGATTTCCTAAAAAAAAAAGGCTCAAAATATGTTTTTGTTGTAAAAATAATTTAAATTCAAATTCGCAAAATTTTCAACTAGAGTTGTTTGCTATGACATTTGTAAGCAAAAGTTATTTCAATTTTACGCAAAAATTAAAAACTCTTTTTGTGAATAAAAAACAAGACCTACCCTTGATTTTTTCGAACAAAATTTTTTTTCCAATATTGTGTTTTGATATTTTTGAAAAAATAAACAAGTTAAAAATTAATTTTTTAGGAAAAGCTATCTTAGTATCTCTTACCAATCAAAAGTTATAGCCAATAATCTGTACCCAAAATATATATACAAAAAGCAAAACGCTGTCTGTGTTATGGCTGGAAACTTCAAAACTACTGAGCCGATAGAGCTGAAATTTTGGCAATACATTTTTTTATGCACGAGATGGTTTAAATTTCTGTCACACCCCCTTTCACCGCCCACAAATCAATAAAAAGGCTATATTTCCTACGGTTTTCGTCGATTTGGCTACATTTTTATAATTTAGTTTGTATGCTCACTGTCGGCAACTGTACTAAAACTGGGTCCATCTACTAGAAAACTGAAATGGGCAAAATATAAATGGGTGTGGCTCCGCCCATACAATTAAAATTTGTATTATCGAATAGCTTTGAAAGTTAAAGTAGCAGTACTTACATACAAACTCAAAATGGAGTTACTATTTGGTGATCTTCTGCTATTGGGAAACTATAGCGGGCAGTGGAAAATGACAGTGGTGTCAAACTATGAGTCTAAAAAAAGCTTTGAATATATTTATTATGCATCCATATAGCTGTAGGGTGCAGCAACGCGCGCCGGGAAAAAGCTAGTTCTTTATAAATGAAAGAAATGGCGTCCGTGTAGCGTCCGTGGCGTAGTTGGTTACAGTGCGTGGGTACTATGTCAAAGAACCTTGAGACCCGGGTTCGAACCCCAGCAGCGACAGTAAATTATTTGAACTAAAACAATTTTTCTGTACGGCCGCTACCTCTCTGCAGACAATGGCAAACCTCAGAGAGTAATCAAAATGCCATGTAAAGCTTCTTGAGGACAAGAACATTCCGTTCATCGCCGTTCGGAGTCGGCGTTAAGTCTGTAGGTCCGGTTCTTGATCAATTGTGTAATAAATAAAAAAATAAATAACTGGCCATTTCAGCCCTTGAAAGGACTTTGACCTAGCTTCTTATGATCAATTGTGTTGTGCGCGTTATTAAGTTTGTACACAATTGACCGAAAACCGGACCTACTGGTTTAACGTCAATTGTGGGTCAAATACAGGTCAATTGTGTACAAATTTAATAACACGCACAACACAATTGACCATAAGAAGCTAAGTCAAAGTCCTTTAAAGGGCTGAAATGGCCAGTAATTAATTTTTTTTTTTTTAATGAAAGAAACATTTGAACAAAAGATCAATATTATTTAAAAATTCTTCTAATTGGCTTTTTTCTTTAATTTCTTAATAAAGAGCTATTTAATTTTTTGGAGAAAAAATTTAATTAAAATTTAACTGTCATGTTTACATAAAATTTCCATACAAAGAGTTTGACATCTGAAATTTATTAGCCAATAGGAACACTTATTGCGTGACGTCATTGGACCGACATGCGCAGAAAGTTTCAATTTTGTTTGCGCATTGGCGTAATCTGTATTCTATCATTCTTGGCTTATAAGTGCTTAAAAATAACAAATTGAGTACCCTCGAGTGGCTTCATGCTTAAAAAATACGAAAGAAAATTAACAATTGACCAAAAGTGCGTTGAAAAGTGCGTTTTTTAAGTGACAGAAAAAAAAAATAATAATGAAATGTAAAAAATTTCCTGGTGTGAAGATAAAGGTGTGTTTTTTAGTTTACTTTGTTATTTTAAAGTTTTAAATTTAAAAATTATATTAATCGAAGAAAAAGCCGAAGAAAAAAATTAAATTATCAAATGTATAAAATTGCATAAATGTGTTCGCTTCTCTCGTTTGTCCAATGACGCACCTGTTTTTTTTTCCTTCACGCTGTTTAAGAATAGTCTAATTAACATGGTTGCAAAATATTTTGCAAAAAAATTCAGAAGTTTTTGTACAGAGTCGTTACAGACAAATATGAAAAAATATTGCTGTTTGTTTTTAACTACTGATAGCATTTTTGTTATAATAAATTCTTTATGCAAGTCGATATGAAGAAAAAGATGAAAATTTAATTTTAAACAGAATATGCCTATATCAGGACATCGCGCACTTCTATTCCAAATATGAAATAGTTTCTATTGGTCATTAATTTAAATGTTTCAAATAACAAAAGTGAGCACATTTGAAGTCTTCAACACATACGGCAGAAACTAAATTCGTTTCGAGCATTTTTTCAGTCGTAAGACTTAGTACGTTAAGAATTTTATTAAGTATACTTTTAGGCATTGTATTCAAACCGAAGACTTCGCATGTTAGTGTGACATGCTTTACATTGTCTACCATAGTACTTACTACAGTAGAGTTGGGCAAAAGTCGCACATTCCGCACAGGCGCACAATATGCCACAGAGCGTGTTGACTGCGTGCTAAGTATGCTATATGAGGGGGGTTGCCATGACTCGGGTAAAAGAGAGAAAAATTGAGCGAAGAAGAAGCGAATAAGAGAGTACCACTGAGCGCATTATGATTTACGCAAAGAAGACTTTCCCTGCCACAATTATTTTCGGATTACAAACTTGATATATTTTTAATTCAATAAAATATTTTAATTAATATGACTTGGTAGTTTGGTTAGATTGTTGCAATTATAATTATGAAGTTAAGGTAGGCTTGAAAAATTTCAGAATTCCAAACAATTAAGAATTAACTCAAACAAAAATAATTGTAAGCAACAAATTATTTGCTCACTTGCTACAAATTTAGCAACTCTGACATAAAATTATTTCACTTCAAAACAACCCTGTTATATATCACAAATGCCAAAAAGTATTTCAGATGTATCTGCTATTTTCATAACTGATATATTTCTAAAACATAAATTAACTTGTAATGAAATAATTGAAGTAAAAACAAATTCTTGAATTTTAAATTTTGTAAACAAACTTATATATATTTATAGCCCTACGTTTAAAAAACGTAAACGGGGTATATTAATTTTGTCACTCCGTTTGTAACGCCCATAAGGAGGCGTGGTAGGTATAGAAAAGTATATATATTCTTGATCAGCATCACCACCCGAGTCGATTTAGCCATGTCCGTCTGTCTGTCTGTAATCACGATTACAGCCGTAATGTTCAAGCTATCATCACGAAAGTCGATATTTAAGCTTGTATCTAAAAAATAAAGGTTAAGTTCGAAAATGAGCCAAATCGGATGAAAACCACGCCTACCTCCCATACAAAGTGTCTTTATCAAAACGGTAAAATTTCTTAAAATTCCACAAAAAGTAATATATAGACTTGAAATTTTGCACATGAGCTTTACTATTCAATATACACTCTGAGTATGAAATTCAACCAAATCGGATGAAAACCACGCCTACCTCCATACAAAGTGACTTTATCAAAAATGTAAAATCTCTTTAAATTCCACAAAAATTAATATATGGACTTGCAATTTTGCATATGAACTTTCATATGTAACATGTACACTGTGTATGAAATTCGACCAAATCGAGTGAAAACCACACCCACCTCCCATACAAAGTGACTTTATCAAAAAACAAAAGAGAATATTTTCTGTTAAAACTATGACGAAAATGTTTTTACAAATGAAAATTTTTTTGACTGCTTAATACCTCGTTTCCATCTCTTCGAAATCTTGAGATTTTGTGAGATTTCGTTAAATCTACATTGAAATCTAGTGAGATTTTCATACAAGTTCAAGATTTCAAAATCTCGAGATTTCGAGAAAATCTTATACAAAATCCCGTAAAATGCTATGCAGCATCCCTGAAAAGTTATACATCACTATCCAGCCCTATTCAGCTCGTATTAAAATTGTCATACAGACATTTGGTAATGACAACTGATTAATGATTAAAAACAAAAAACAATTAGCAACCAATCAGAAGCAAGCAAATGAAGCCTTAATTGTCAAATGAAATCTAGCTGTCATAATATGCCTGATGGAAACACTTTGAAAACACTTTTTCAAAATCGCAAGATTTCGAGGAGATGGAAACATAGTATAAGACTTTGAATACATATATTTCAATTCGGACGTAGGGGTATTTTAACTTCGGCCCAGTCGAAGATCATTTCTTACTAGTTTTTTTTTAATTTATTAAGTGAAAACTGAAAGTTACAATGATGTTGTTGTTTTTTTATGGCAAAATTTGTTGGTTGCAAACAAATTTGAGGCAGGTTTTCAGTAAAAATTTGGTAAAATAAAATGTTTTAAGTGGCAACGCTGGTCTGTATTGCGAAAATCTTAATTGCGCTCAGTACCGACCAAAACCAATGTTGCTTGCTCAGTGATTTCAAATAAAGGCCATTTTATAACTAACATTAAGAAAAAAAATGTCTAATTATAAATTTTAGTTCTTAAGTATAAATTGCTTGTATTAAGCTTACCTAAATACTCATTAATATACTCAAGCCTAAGAAAAATGACTTGCAAAACATCTATTATTCAAGTACTTCGTCTCTTTCGTCATCAGATTTCAAAACAAGAAGTTTTTAATGAAGATTTATTTTTAAGAAAACAAGCATATCCTAACTGAAGAAGAATATAGAAATAAATATTAGGGCTAGCCTTAACCACTTATGCCATGTCAACACAGAGAGTTTAGTTTGAGTTCAACCATAGCTGTTCACACAGAGATACGTCGGCAGAATTGTGTTTAGTGTGACATTTCTTTGTTTACATTTGTGTTCTCATATTTTTTCGGGACATCCACCACTTTGACATCAATTTCACCTGAGGACAAGGCTGCAGCGTACACATGCGAGTTCTTTCTTGCGCTGCGCAATTTGGAATTTTTATCGGCCTATACTAATATGAAGACCTTATCTTCTACACTTGCCCAAGTTCTTTTCTTCGCTTTTTTGTTAATTTTTTTCAAATAGTAAATTGCACAAACAAACAGCTATTTTTGACATTTCTCACCACAATTACTGAACTTTACCTTTTTATATGAACATTAGCATACTTTTCGGTATTTCTCAAATTGAGTTTTGATAAACACAGAAAGAAGGTTGAGTTTAGTTGAGTTTCATCCTGCAAAATTGTACTGGGGTACTCAAGAGTTTATTTTACGTTCAATGGCAAAACTCAACTTTGTACTGGAAACTCAAACTAAACTCTCTGTAAAACTCAACAATTAAAATTAAAATAATTTTTCTGTACGGCCGCCACCTCTCTGCAGACAATAGCAAACCTCAGAGAGTAATCAAAATGCCATGTAAAGCTTCTTGAGAACAATTCCATTCCATTCATCGCCGTTCGGAGTAGGCAAGTCCTTTCAAGCGTTGAAATGGCCAGTTATTTCTTTTTTTATTTATTTATATTTGACCATATATTTTATTTATTTATTTATATTTATATTTTGAAAGTTATTTGTTTTTTATTTTTTATTTAAAGAATTTCTGGATTAACGACATTTTAATTAGTATTTTTATTTTTTTATGATTCAATACAATTTTAATATTTGCGCAGGACCGCACCCTACTCATTATGACATATCATTATGACCATGACAAACAATCATCTGTTAGGTAAAGTCCTACCTTCCATAACGCTTACCCTTGTGTCTTATTTATGGTTGACTTATGTGTCAAATTTTTTTATACACGACGAATCCTTCTATTTATTGACACTCTTTGTATGGGACTCAGCTACTGTTCGACGCAGTTACAAGAAACTATTGTGGAATGTAGTAATGAGGAGGACCCAAAAGAGTTAATTCGCCACCGCGCCACATCCGAGCCAGTCGCTGCGGCCACATGTCCGTAATCATATTTAAGCACTAATGGCATACATTTATCGTTCTAATAAAGCCAATTTTTAATTTGAAATTGTGAAAATTCGATATTTTATTTTATTTCAAAGATCTACATCTGAAAAACATCATCCCCTACCCACTGGATAACCCAGCATACATGCTATTCCGTTATCTTTTATCCGTAATGATCTTCTTAACTCCTTGATAATAGGTTGGTGTGGGTGGAAAGTTCATATTTCCATACTTGAAGGTTTCATTATTTTCATATTACCTTAATTGACCATATTTATGTTTTACAGTGACATTTTACCTATAAAGCAAATTTACTTTTATCTAAAGTATGATATTTGAAACATTTCTTTAATTGGAATATTAAATTAATACTTATAATAAGTACTCACCTCTTCTTCCAGGAAGTTCGACCGAATTCCATAGCGGATGTTAAGGTAGATGCATCGTTTCGCAAGATAGCCAAAAATACTATCTGCTTTTTTATTTGGAAAATCGACGAGGATCGTTTAGAGGCGGAATTGAAATCGAATTTTGGGACATTCTTCGATGACTGCGCATACATCATCTATGCTGCAAGTCCAGTTGGCACGTACGTGAATCAGGATACAATTGTAAGCTTGTTTGCTGAGTGTTTAGGACAACATGAAGCTTAATTATTTCTATTGATATCTAAGAGCCGTGAAGCTAAGCCGGGAACCCATCTTGAGCGATTTATTCACTTTTGGCTGGGCGAAAAGGTGTCCGAACAGAAGCGTTCTAATGTGGCACACAAAATTCAAGAGCTGGACTCGTATTTCGGGAATGTGGCAACAGAGTATCGTGAAACGCAGAGCAATGAGAGTGCACGATTTTTATCGTATTTCAAAAGAGGATTGAGGTAAGATTTGTTCAAGAAAATGTAAGGCTTGAAAAATTCAAAAAGTCAAAAGAAACAAAAGAAAAAATTCAAAATGTTGCCGTTCTTGTTGCTTTAACTCAAATCACAGTTTATAAAATGGAGTTAATTAAAAAATAGTTTCTTACCGGACCTGAATATTTCGTCGGTTTACAAGGAACACTGACCAACAAAAAACCATAGTTCCTGAGAAAAAACAAAACAAGTTTTTATTGTTATAAAGGTCTTTGTGTTTCCTTTTAAATTTGGTCTTTAAAAGGATCAAAGGGATATTTTAACTCCACAACGTACTGCAGAAAAAACAGAATATTCGTAGTTGGTCGGTTATCCTTGCAAACCAACGATTTATATATGTATTTAAATTTGTGGTCCTTTTATATTAAGGACTAGCCATTTCCCGGAGCGCGTTGCTGCACCCAGCAACTATATGGGAACATAATAGGTGTATTCAAAACTTTTCTTAAACTCATAGTTTGACACCACTGTCATTTTCCACTGACCGTTTCTGTTTCCCAGTAGCAGGAGATCACCAAATATTAACTCTATTTTGAGTTTGTATGTAAGTATTGCTACTTTTACTTTCAAAGCTATTCGATAATACAAATTTTAATTTTATGGGCGGAGCCACACCCCCTTATATTATGCCCATCCCAGTTTTCTAGTAGATGGACATTACCCAGTCTTAGTACAGTTGCCGACAGTGAGCATACAAACTAAATTATCAAAATGTAGCCAAATCGACGAAAACCGTAGGAAATATAGCATTTTTATTGATTTGTGGGCGGTAAAAGGAGGTGTGACAGAAATTTAAACCATCTCGTACTTGAAAAAAATGTACTGCCAAAATTTCAGCTCTATCGGCTCAGTAATTTTGAAGTTTCCAGCCATCACACAGATAGCATTTTGCTTTTTGTATATATATTTTGGATAAAGATTATTGGCTATAACTTTTGATTGGTAAGAGATACTTAGGTAATTTTTTCTAATAAATAAATCTTTAAGCTTGTATATTTTTTCAAACATATAAAAACATAATATTGGAAAAAAAATTTAGTTCGAAAAAATCAAGGGGTAGGCCTTGTTTTTTAATCACAGAAATGGTTTTTAATTTTTGCGTAAAATTGAAATTACTTTTGCTTATAAATGTAATAACTTTTAAATAGAGTTGAAAATTTGCGAATTTGAATTTAAATTATTTTTACAACAAAAATAAATTTTGAGCTTTTTTTTGAGGAAAACTCCAAAATTTCAGACCTTTTTTGAAAAAATATATAAAATATATATACTCAACTAAAGGTATTTTTGCAATAAAGTTTTCACAGTACTTTGATGAAGCTTTAAGACAAAAAAAAATTTTAAAAAAATGTATAAAAAAGCAGCGAAGATATTTGAACCGAAAGACAAAATTAAATTTCTGATTGTGTTTTTCTCATTTTTGAGCACGATGTTGCATTAAATATATCGTTGTAGTAAAATTTTTCATAGTTTTCAAGATATGTTCATGTTTTTTATGTCAAAATAACAGAAATTTTTTTAGTTTTACTAAATTTAAGAAATATTTTATTTTTTGTGAATATTTGCATTTGTAACCTAAGAAAACAACTAAACATAAGCGATTTTGTAAAAAAATTGTACTACAGCACCATTTGGTGTCCAAGGTGGTTCAAATAAGATACTGTCAAAAAGCTCATCGTACCTGAAAACTACTATATACCAATTTTCATTCTAATCGCATGAGCGGTTTGGGAGTTTTAGGTGGTTTTACAAAAAATTTGTACTACAGCGCCCTCTGGTGTTCAAGATAGGTCAAAAAAGATAGCAGCAAAACACTCAACGTACATAAAAACCACTGTATACCACTTTTCATTCTGATCGCATAAGCGGCTTGTGAGTTTTAGGCAGTTTTGTACAAACTGTGTACTACAGCGCCCTCTGGTGTTCAACTTATATATACAAATTTTCATGCTAGTCGGATGAGTACTTTAGGAGTCTATTGCATAGTTACAAACATAAGCTCCTTTTTTAACCGACTTCAAAAAGGAGGAGGTTCTCAAGTTCGTTGGTTTGTCCGTTTTTTTTTTTTTTTTTTTTTTTTTTTTAAATGTATGTTGCCCATATTCGACGGACCCGTCTGGCAACGCCATAACTTTTGACAGAGATGTCAGATCGCTTAATGACATACCGCGTTTGAAGCTTCAGTCCAAGCAGATTTTTACCATGGAACAATACACGCCACGCGAGCGCTCTGAAATAGTTGAAATTTACATTCAACAGAAGAAGTCAATTGTGAAAACTCAACGTGCTTTTAAAAACTTAAAAAATGTGAAAAGTGCGCCTTCTAAGAACACCATTAAGCGTTTATACGAAAAATTTTCGACTGGTGAGGCTCTTTCTAATCCGAAGAGGCCAAATAAAAGTCGACCAAGGCGATCGGCCGAGAATATCGCTGCCGTACGAGCCAGTGTTGAGAGGTCCCCAAGAACATCCCAAAAACGCCGTTCTCAGCAGTTGGGCATGGCTCGGTCCACTTTACAACGGATTATTCGCGTTGATTTGCATTTGTTCCCGTACAAAATTCAATTGACGCAAAGATTGTTGCCTGCGGACAAGCCTCGTCGATTGGAATGGGCCCAAAGAGTCATCGAAATGGCCGAAGATGACGAGCAATTTTGGAACAAAATTATCATGTCCGATGAAGCCCATTTCACATTGAATGGGACCGTAAATAAGCAAAATTGCCGTATTTACGCCACTGAAAATCCTCAGGAGATTCAAGAAGTGCCTCTTCATGACGAAAAAGTCACAGTTTGGTGCGGCGTTAGTGCGAAAACGGTCATTGGGCCGTTTTTCTTCCAAAATGAAAATGGCCATGCTGTTACCATCAACCAGGAGCGTTATCGCGACATGATGACCAATTTTGTGATGCCAATTATTCGTCAAAAGCGTATGAGGCATTTCTGGTTTCAACAAGACGGCGCTCCACCGCACACAAGTCGCATAACAATCGATTTTCTGAAGAATTTGTTTCCGGGCCGTTTGATGTCGAAAAGTGGTGATTTGGACTGGCCACCGCGTTCGCCCGATTTGACGCCGCCTGACTTCTTCTTGTGGGGATATTTGAAGTCAAAGGTTTACGTTAACAAGCCAAGGACCGTAGAAGAGCTCAAGGACAACATTCGTGAAGAAATAGCCGCTATTCCGGCCGAAATGTTGGCGAAAACGATGGAAAATGCTGCAAAAAGGTCACAATACGCCATCAACGCCAGAGGCGGCCATTTGAGAGATATCATATTCAAAAATTGATGTAAACAAATCTACTTGGAACAAATTAAATGATTAAGATTGCCAACCGCCAAATTTTTATTTTTTTCTTTGATTTTTTTAACAAAAACATGGGTCCGTCGAATATGGGCAACCCTGTACATCGATAGCTCCTACAGCTCTTGCCCGATTTCCGTAATTTTTTGTCAACAGATAGATACCATGAATGCGGAGGTCCTTTTTTAAAAAAGTGGGCGATATTCGGCAAAGGGGCGTGTCAATATAAGAAAAACACTGTATTTCAGTTAATATTGACGCTAGGGTACTGAAATTTTAGTAAAAATACTGAGGTAGGCACAATTATTACAAATTACGGTCAATAAAGTGGGCGTTATTTGACAAAGGGGTGTGGTCATATTAAAAAAACACTGTATCTCAAATAGTATTGACACTAGGGTGCTGAAATTTGGTACAGGGGTAGACACTATTTTTAAAAATTACTGTAAAGAAAGTGGGCGTTATTCGACAAAAGGGTGTGGCAATATTAGAAACACACTATATATCGAATAATATTGACACTAGGGTGCTGAAATTTAGTGCATGGGTAGGCATAGCTATTACAAATTACACTCAATAAATTGGGCGTTATTTGACAAAGGGATGTGGCAATATTGAAAAAACACTGTATCTCGAATAGTATTGACACTAGGGTACTGAAATTTAGTACAGGGGTAGACACAATTTTTAAAAATTACTGTAAAGAAAGTGGGCGTTATTCGACAAATGGGTGTGGCAATATTAGAAACATACCATATATCAAATAATATTGAAGCACTAGGGTGCTGAACTTTAGTACATGGGTAGGTACAGTTACTACAAATTACGGCCAAAAAAGTGGGCGTTATTCAATAAATGGGCGTGTCAAAATTATAAAAATACTATATCTTAGTTAATATTGACACTAGCGTACTAATATTTGGTATGCAGGTAGGTGGGTAGGTAGAATCATTAAAAAAGTGAGCGGGATTTTACACAGGGTGTGGAAATTACTTTATTACGGTTAATATTGATACTTGGAAACTGAAATTTGGCACAGGGCTAGGTAGAATCATTATAAGGTATGGTAAATACAGTGGGCGGGTTTAGATAAAGGGCGTGGCACTAAAAATTTCAAAGAAGCAGATATGAAAAATACCCAACAAACTTTCAGGAATTAACAAAACAAATTTTTTAAGAACAAAGTTTCATGTTTGAAATTTTCTCCAAGAATAACTATTACATAAAATATTTCATATTCTCTAAAAAGGAAGAAATAACAACTTTTTAACAAAAAAAAACCGACCTCAAAATCACTACAAAGTAAAAAATAATTTTAAATAACTTTTCCCATTCTAAAAAAATAATTAGTAAAAAAAAAATAATTTTTTTAAATATTTTTTCCCATTCTGTGGCGTCCGTGGCGTAGTTGGTTAAAGTGCGTGGCCGCTATGTCAAAGAACTTTGGAAACCCAGGTTCGAACCCCAGCAGCGACAGAAAATTATTTGAATTAAAATAATTTTTCTGTACGGCCGCCACCTCTCTGCAGACAATGACAAACCTCAGAGAGTAATCAAAAATGCCATGTAAAGCTTCTTGAGAACGAGAACTTTCCGTTCATCGCCGTTCGGAGTCGGCGTTAAACATGTAGGTCCGGTTCTCGGTCAATTGTGTACAAACTTAATAACACGCACAACACAATTGATCATAAGAAGCTAAGTCAAAGTCCTTTCAAGGGCTGAAATGGCCAGTTATATATTTTTTTTTATTTTATAACTTTTCCCATTCATTTCTTGGTCATATTTTAAAAGCTTTGTACACATTAAATTTCTCACTAAACTGGTTTGGGTGAGCTTGTAAAGCTCATATTGAATATGGGGCCCAATCACGATCGCCGACGGAAGCCCGTCGGGAGACATTTTGCTGAATCTCACTAAAAATACAATCGAGGTTTCCGTCGGAAATTCGAAATTTTCCGTCGAAAAAAATACAATCACTTTTTACGACGGAAAAGATTTTTCTGTCAAATTCACTCACTTAAATTTTGAATGTGAGATTGTAAAAAAATAAAAAATCAAACTTTTTGAACAAAAAAATTAAAACAATACCTAAGCATATAAGAGCAGCACGGAAAATAAATTTATTTATTTGGTTTGATTTGGGCGATTTGTGCTTCAATTAATTCTTTTTTCAGTGCAAACTTCTTCAAACTAAGTTTTTCCATAAAACTATTGTGCATTTTTTTTTTCTTGGAAGTTTTCCTCTGGTGCTTCGGCTAAACGTCGCGTATAAGATTCAATGCCTGCAAAATATATGTACATATATAATTGGTCTTCAAGTAATTCATTCGTGGACATCCTCTTTCGTTTCCTAGCAAGAGGCTCACTTGCAGCAACTGTATTTACGTCTTTAAAAATTAGGAATGTTGATGCAAAATCTTACAATGTTTTGAAACAGCTTACCATCACTTTCAGCATTCTCCTCGTTTGAAACAGCGTGGTGCACAGATATTGAAGGTGTTGTGGAGCCACTTCCTCCATTTCCAAAACTTTTTCCCTCTTTTTTTAATCCCTTTCCTAGTTTGGGAAGGTGTGTTTTATGTGTGTCTTAATTTTTGTACTAATCCATATCCTCATTCATGTCATAGTCCTTTTCTGGTGGTGTTGGTGTTGTTGTTGTTGTTGTTGTTGTTGTTGTTGTTGTTGTTGTTGTTGTTGTTGTTGTTGTTGTTGTTGTTGTTGTTGTTGTTGTTGTTGTTGTTGTTGTTGTTGTTGTTGTTGTTGTTGTTGTTGTTGTTGTTGTTGTTGTTGTTGTTCTTGTTGTTGTTGTTGTTGCTGTTCTTGTTGTTGTTGCTGTTGTTGTTGTTGGTGTTGTTGTTGTTGTTGCTTTTTTTTATTTGTTCTGACAATCAGCTGTGTTTTGTTTTGAAAAATAAACTACCACGGGTGTTTTTTATTTTCATGGGAATCTGATATCATCACAAAAACAAATAAGTTTTCTTCGATTATTGCAAATATAATCTAATAGTTTTACCACATACAGTATCCGACATAACTATGCATACCCTGAAATTAGATTTCTCTTCTGTGCTCATATTTTTTTTTAAGTCTCCGAAGTGTGAAACTTTTTGTTGTTGTATTCTTGGGACTATGTAAGTAACACATCACGCCACAAAGTAAGTCCCGTTAGGTTTCAATAGTTTTGCTGCAGTGAATTATTTCTAATCAGTCAAGCTTAACACGCGACAAAAGTATGCGTACTGTGTAGTTGCAGAGTGAGAAGTGTTTTGCGTGTTAATAATTTTTAAATATTTTTACGGTAAAATATTAACAGGCGCATTTTGATCTTTTAAATTAATTTAAATATCAATTTTATAGCTATTTGCATTGTTTGATTTTGAATAATGCCAAAATCAAAGGAAATAAGCATTGATCTTAAAAAACTTATCATAGCGGATCATAAAAATGGGCTGGGATATGGCGCAATTGCTAAAAAATATTCTAGGAGTAAGTCCACTATCCAAAGAGTCGTAAGCAATTTTAAGAAAAATGGCGGCGTCAAGAGTGCACCCAGAACAGGACGGCCAAGGGTAACTACGGAACGTGAAGACAGCCGAATATTACGTGAGATAAAGAAGAAGCGATCTACTTCAGCCAGGACAATAAAAGAAACACTTAAAATACAAATTTCCGAAAGAACGATTCAACGTAGAATGCATGAGCAGAATTATTCTAGCCATTTCAGAGTTAAGAAACCTCATATTTCAAAAAAGAACATGAAAGCACGACTGGCTTTTGCCAAAAAGTATTATAACATGCCTTTGAGTTTCTGGGAGAAGATTATTTGGAGTGATGAGAGTAAATTCGAGTTCAAAAATTCAAAAAAGAGAGAAAGAGTGTGGCGAAAGAGTAACGAGAGACTGCAAGCAGACTGTGTTAAAAAAACCATTAAATTTGGAGGAGGAAACGTATTAGTTTGGGGCTGCTTTAGTTACAAAGGCTTATCAGAGTTGGTCCAAATAGACGGTAGAATGACGGGAGAATCGTATGTGTCGCTTTTGAGTTCTTATTTAATGGCATCAGTTCAAAAAATGGGCTTGCAAGATAATTTTATTTACCAGCAGGACAATGACCCGAAGCATACAAGTCGTGTTGCTAAGGAATATTTTGGTCAAAACTCAATAGAGGTTCTAGAATGGCCCGCCCAAAGCCCAGACTTGAACCCTATTGAGCATTTATGGGAATATCTGGATGATAAGCTTGATAGAACCTCTTGCCAGTCCAACAAGAGAGACATTTTTACCAAATTGCAAATGGCCTAGAATTGCATACCAGAAACGTATTTTCAAAACTTAGTTCATAGTATGCCTCGTCGACTTTTGGCTGTAATTAACGCAAAAGGTGGAAACACGAAGTATTGAAGTCATTAATAAAAGGTAAGTTATGAAAAAGGAGGAGTACGCATACTTTTGTCGTTGTAAAATATTACGTTCTTTCAGATAACTCGTCTATAACACTGATAAGAGTGAAGCTGAACTTTTTTATTTGCATTTTTAACATGTACAACCTTAATCTTAAAATAAAACAATAAGTAATAGATATCAGTCAACTATTAACAAAAATCAATGCATGTTTGTTTTAACTGACAAAAGGTACGCATAGTTTTGTCGGATACTGTATATGTTCTTTTTAATGTTACACAGCTATTTGCGTTTCAATATTCACTTATGAAAGCATAACTTTTACATTTATTTTTTCAAAAAGTCCCATATGTCCTATTTCTTAGAACACTCCATTGTGAATACTTTTCACTCTCTTCGAAAATATGACAACGAACATCGAAATTGAGAGGAACAATGTTGTCGTGTTATTTTACTTTATCCCTTCCCGACGGAAATCTCGATTGAAATTTTTATCACGTCGGGCGGAAAGCTTCCCGACGAGCGGAAAATCCGACAGTATCGCGATTGGGCCCATGACATAGTGTGTAACAGCTGCACAAATAATGCATGGAACACATTGGCTACATTCAGCGCACTCAAAAATTGCCGACTGAAAGAAAAAAAATCGCTAAGAAGCTTTTATATTCATAAAGTTAATGGGCCCAATCACGATCGCCGACGGGAACCCGTCGGGAGACATTTTTCTGGATCTCACTAAAAATACAATCGAGGTTTCCGTCGGAAATTCGAAATTTTCCGTCGAAAAAAATACAATCACTTTTTACGACGGAAAAGATTTTTCTGTCAAATTCACTCACTTAAATTTTGAATGTGAGATTGTAAAAAAATAAAAAATGAAAATTTTTGAACAAAAAAATAAAAACAATTAGCATATAAGAGCAGCACGGAAAATAAATTTATTCATTTTGTTTGATTTGGGCGTGTTGTGCTCCAATTAATTCTTTTTCCAGTGCAAACTTCTTCAAACTAAGTTTTTCCATAACACTATTGTGCATTTTTTTTTCTTGCAAGTTTTCCTCTAGTGCTTCGGCTATACGTCGCGTATAAGATTCAATGCAATTCAATTGGTCTTCAAGCAATTCATTCGTGGACATCCTCTTTCGTTTCCTAGCAAGAGGCTCACTTGGAGCAACTGTATTTTCGTTTTTAAAAATTAGGAATCTTGATACAAAATCTTACAATGCTTTGAAACATCTTTCAAACTTTCAGCATTCTCCTCGTTTGAAACAGCGTGGTGCGCAGATGTTGAAGGTGTTGTGGAGCCACTTCCTCCATTTCCAAAACTTCTTCCCCTCTTTTTTTAATCCCTTTCCTAGTTTGGAAAGGTGTGTTTTATGTGTGTCTTAATTTTTGTACTAATCCATATCCTCATTCATGTCATAGTCCTTTTCTGGTGGTGTTGGTGTTGTTGTTGTTGTTGTTGTTGTTGGTGTTGTTGTTGTTGTTGTTGTTGTTGTTGTTGTTGTTGTTGTTGTTGTTGTTGTTGTTGTTGTTGTTGTTGTTGTTGTTGTTGTTGTTGTTGTTGTTGTTGTTGTTGTTGTTGTTGTTGTTGTTGTTGTTGGTGTTGTTGTTGTTGTTGTTGCTTTTTTTTTATTTGTTCTGACAATCAGCTGTGTTCTGTTTTGAAAAATAAACTACCACGGGTGTTTTTTATTTTCATGGGATTCTGATATCATCACAAAAATAAATAAGTTTTCTTCGATTATTGCAAATATAATCTGATAGTTTTACCACAAATATGTTTTTTTTAATGTTACACAGCTAATTTGCGTTTCAATATTCACTTATGAAAGCATAACTTATACATTTATTTCTTCAAAAAGTCCCATATGTCCTATTTCTTACAACACTTCATTGTGAATACTTTTCACTCACTTTGAAAATATGACAACGAACATCGAAATTGAGAGGAACAATGTTGTCGTGTTATTCTACTTTATCCCTTCCCGACGGAAATCTCGATTGAAATTTTTATCACGTCGGGCGGAAAGCTTCCCGAGGAGCGGAAAATCCGACAGTATCGCGATTGGGCCCAATAATATTTTTATGATAAAACAAATTAGAAAAAATTCAAATAAAATGATTTCGACATAGTAAGATAAGCGCCGACTTTAAAGCTTTTATGTACATAAAGCAATTAATGTATTGATGATAATAAAACAAAATAGAAAAAATTAAAATGATAAGATTTCCAATATTATAATACATATAAATAGCTTTTAAAATATGACCAAGAAATGAATGGGAAAAGTCATTTAAAATAATTTTTTATTTTGTAGTGATTTTGAGGTCGGTTTTTTTTGTTAAAAAGTTTTTATTATATATATAGATAGATATATATCATTTGTCAATGTTGTGCATCTATATGTGTTAATTGAGGCGGGCATTTTATATACATTATATTTTTTAGCATACATTCCGGCGTTCTTGCAAAATCGTTTGATACAAATCGCCTTTATCAAGTACGTGGACGCAAATGGCTGCGATGCGTTGAAATGGAAAACATATCCTGGGAGCATTTTAGTTCGGAATATATAATGATAGTAAAGACTGATGTGCACATTTATGTATGGATTGGACGTTCAAGTAGCATAGCCGAACGCCGAGATGCCATTGAATTAGCCAATAAAATGCAATCGAACTCTATGCAAATAACAATTGTTGACGATGGCTACGAGCAATCAATGCCAGAGTCACGGAAAAGTTTGTGGAACTCATTTCTTCCACTTAGCCAAAGAGCGGTGCGTCAAACTACGCCAGAACAACCGGAGAGGCAACAATGCAATAAGTTAAAGATTTACAAATGTGGCTATAGGGGAACACGATTACATTTGGACCAACTAGATGTGGTTATACCAACTAAAGATGATCTGAAAGATTCTTCAACAACATACGTCCTAGATGGCTTCTCTCAAGGTGTTTGGTTGTGGGTAGGCAATCAGGCTACCCACCAGGACAACATAAGCGCCATGGGGAATGGAAGAGCTTTCGTTAAAAAGGTAATGGTAAATAAATTTATATAAGTGGGGGGTTTTATTAAAATATAAAAGTTTATTTCGATTTCTTCTATAATTTTATTATTATAAAAGTCAAAATTGTTTTAAGTGAAAACATTTTTCATCCTGCACTAACTAGTGTATGTGTAGTTTCGGTTACGTTATCTTCTTGCGATTTCTTTGTGTCAACTATGTGAAAGTTTCTAATTTATCTCACCTTTTTTGAAAGCAAGAACTCGAATTTTTAAATTTGAATCAAAATATCCGGTTTATGAATAAATTCTCGCTGTTTCCCCACAGATGGCATTGCTGTGGCCATTGTACACGGGAAAAAATCAAGCATTTTATGATTTACACCGTTTGTAAGGCCCATAAGGAGGAGTGGTAGGCATAGAAAAATATATATATATTCTTGATCAGCATCACCACCCGAGTCGATTTAGCCATGTCCGTTTGTCCGTCTGTCCGTCTGTGATCACGATTGCATCCGTATTTTTAAGTTATCATCCCGAAAGTCGATATTTAAGCTTTTATCTAAAAAATAAAGGTCAAGTTCGAAAATGAACCAAATCGGATGAAAACAACGCCTACCTCCCATACAAAGTGACTTTTTGTATTTTCCTTTAAGTGTAAGCAAGTATTTTCCTTTACAACTATGACGGAAATGTTTTTACAGAAAAACATTTTATTGGCTGCTTAAGACTTTGAATATACTTTGGTTGGCCGTGAGGGTATTTTAACTTCGGCCCAGTCGAAGATAATTTTTTACTAGTTTTTCTTACATTTTCTTAAAGTTTCAAGTCTCAAGAATATGTGGTTCAAATTTCAACTCGATATCTCATAACAAAGTTATAGCCTAGTGAGTGAACCGCCTTCCAGAGCGCGCCGTGGTGGTCCTTATTTTCAAACTCGTTTTTCTCGAAACCATGTTTTCAAAGTCGATGACCGAGATTTCTCGAAACTCAGTGAGCCGATCGTTTTGACTTTTTTTGCAGACCTATTTTATTCATAATAATCTTGTACTTATCATAGAATTTTTTTGACGTAGAATACGTCGTTCTCGGAGGTAAGTAGGGTGGTTGATAGTGATCAGGTGTCGGTATTTACATTACTTTTTGAGCCTTTGGTGGGCCTAAAGTACTAATCGTACAATGTTGATCTTAGCACTTGTTGGTCTGCTTGATCCTCAATGCGACAAAAATTCATGTTAGAACTGTCTAACTTATATCAATTTTACACAATTACATGAAATATAAAGCCAACATTTGATGTTTTTGTTTGCTTAAACTTGCTACCTATTTATCGACGGCTTCCGGTTTTTTCGACGGCGAAGACAGCGCCATCTAGCGTGAAGACATAAATCTTATAATTAAAAAGAAAGCATACTTTTGGGGGCATGTTGTTTTTAATAGCATGTTCAAATCGAGCAGTTAATTATGTTAAATCAATTTAATGAAGTTAAATCGAAAAACGAGTTCTGAAATGAAGTTCTAATGAAGTTAAATGCGTACAATTGTTGTTGGAAATTTAACGTGTTAAATGATTTAACACGTTTCGAAACTCGTTAAACCACTGGTTTGTGTTCTTGCTAACGTCAGAAAAGCTTTTTTTTGCTTTATAAACGCAGCCAAATCTGAAAAGAGCTTTTTTGTTTGAAGTTTTTAAAGTAAACAAATAAATTCTTTGACAAATTTTTCTTATTTCTTTGACAAATTTTTGAATTTATTTGAATTTTTTTTATTTTTTTTTTATATTTTTCAAACAAAAATTTTTGATTCCTTTCAAAATATAAACAAACAAACTGAAATTTTGAAACTAGTTAAGGCGGTATGAACGATCATGTTAAAAAAAAGCTTTTTTTCGAGTAACACGTTAAATGAAATCGGTTTGAACATGCTATAACAGACTCGCGTAGCCCAGTAATACTGAGTAATTTTGAGGGGCATGTTTTTTTAACAGAATCTGTTATTGAAATGTCAAACGCAGCCAATTAAATATCCGGGCATATTATCGACAGTGAAATTTTGACACATGGGTTGTTGAACTTGGTAGCATTGAACAAATTTTGTTTGCTTGTTTAAGTTTTCTACCTATTTATGGACAGTTTCCGGTTTTATCGACAAAAGCATAAAATTTGTATGGGAGCGCCCCTAAGGAGTGGTCGGAGGGAATAGGTGTCAAAGGCAAAAATGTTCCTTTTGCAAAAGTAATGGGGGTTGATGATACATATTAACCCTCTCCGGCGCTCTCTTAAAGGTCATATCCTCAGGTGTATGGAATAAATATTTTTAAAAAAGATGTCATCAAAAGCGAATTGAATAATTCTACGTCTTCTGTTACGACATAGTCGAAACTACTGTATCTTTTTTTTCTTAGCTTCGTTCATTAGTTATACGCAAAATAATGACGAATTTTTGGTCGAAAATCGTTACTTTACGTTCGGAAGTCCGCCATTTTGTGAAAAATCAATATTTTCAAAATCGGCTATGACAACTACGAGTTTTAAGTATCTAGTTTAATATTTTTCGTTTTTTTGTTTCATATGAAGTTAGGAGGAGCAATCTTGGTCAGCGCTTTTCACATTTTTTTCACAGCGTAGTGTTTTTGTGTAGAAAGCAAAAGAAAATTCAAAATTTTTCGCCACTTGGACTCATGGCACCCACATACCAAGTTTCACCAACAAAACCTGTACAACTCGGGAATTATAATAATTTCAGAAAAGTGGTCGTACCTATAGTGCAACCACGCCCACTTTTAGTACATTTGCTGACATTAAAGATACGAACTAAACAACCAAATTTTAATCCAATGCGACCGAAACCGTTTGAAATATAGCATTTTTATTGATTTATGGGCGGTGAAAGGGGAAGAAAAGTTATACAAATTGATCCTAGTGGGCGTGGATTAGGTCCAGTCCCATCAACTTTTTTCCCAATGGTTTGTTTTGATACATTGCACCTTCATAATGAATTTTATCATTTAATCTTACACCTACATAGCATATTTTATTATGAAAGCATTTACATCTCAGGAATAATAATTATTTATGAATAGTGGGCGAGGCTGTAGTAAGATAACACTAATTTTTAATACATTTTCTGACAGTAAGTGCAAGTAAATTTTAGTGCAATACGACCGAAACCGTGGTCGAAATGTGGCGTCCGTGGCGTAGTTGGTTAAGGTCAGTGGGTTCTATGTCAACGAACCTGGAGACCCGAATCCCAGCAGCGACAGAAAATTATTTGAATTAAAATGATTTTTCTGTATTTCGTTAAACCTGCAGGTTCAGCTCTCGGTCAATTGTGTATAAACTTAATAACACGCACAACACAATTGATCATAAGAAGCTAGGTCAAAGTCCTTTCGAAAGCTTATTTTTTTTTATATTACGACCGAAACCGAAGACGAAATATACCATTTTTATTGATATGTGGCTATAAAAGGGGGCGTGGCATGCCATTTTTGGTAAAATTTCCTAGAGTAAACATAGAAACTAGATTACAAAATTTTAGTCAAATACTACCAAAACCGTTTGAAATAGAGCATTTTTTATTGATTTGTGGGCGGTATTAGTTGGCGTGGCACAATTTATGTAGCCTATGTTCAGCACAGTAATTTAAGGCATCGTTTGATATAGGTTTTATTAAAATCTGTGAAGTTGTTTTCCAAACACACATACATACATACAAACAAACAAAAATATTATTTAAATAGATTATGAAAAATTTGGATAATAATAAAAAAAAAATCATTTATAAACTTAGGTAAAAATTGGCTATAGCCCACCGTAGGGATAATGCTTTCAGAACAATTCTGAGGATAGAATATAGGGGTGCACTTACAAAATAAGCGACTGGAGTTAAAATTTTTACACAGCTTTCTTATTTTTTAGAAAAAGTATCCTTACTCAACGACTGTGGTACGCGTTGTGGAGGGACATGAGCCCATTGAGTTCACTCGTCTTTTCCCGAATTGGCACAATGATTGGAACGAGTCTACGATATCTTTTAAGCCCATATCAACGATCCTTGGTAAGTTCGATGCATTAACGTTGTGTCAACGACCAAAAATGGCGGCCGACACCCAACTTATTGATGATGGGAGCGGTGAGCGCACAATCTTCTGCATAACCAAAGATCAAGTTATAGAAATGCCAGCCTCGAAAGCCGTTATATTTTCCACGAACAATTGTTATGTCGTTCAGTATTCCGTCGTGGTAAGTTTAAGGATAACTTTAATCTTTATTTTATTTAATGTATTTTGATCGCCGCAAGTTCGCTTCGGCAAATTCAGCAGATTATCAAAATGTCGGAATAACTGACATTGTCTATCAGTGGAATGGATCTGAAGCTTCAGCGGACACTCTTTTAAAGTGCGAACGTTTTGCTAGAAGTTGCTTTGACGGCTTTCTTCAAAAGGCGATGTTTGTGCAGATGAGCGAGTTCGATGAAACTCCACACTTTCTGCAAATTTTCGAGGGAAAATTGATTATCTTGCAAAGTGAGAAAATAGTTCGTGCTTACAACACTAGCAACAATACCCTAAATGGTAACAGTAATAATGCAATCAGCATAAATAATTTGGAACCAGCTGTTGAGGATAAGGATCATTTTGTACTGAAGGTGTACGGCGATGCTAGCTATAATTCCAAAGCAGTCGAAGTTTATCCACTCAGTTCCATGAGCTCAAAGGAATGTTATATACTGAGAACTTCCCACGTATGGGTCTGGTGTGGACAAAGTTCCACGGGAGACTCACGTGAAGTAGCCAAGAACATTGGTGCGTTGTTAGGTGAAAGTTCCTTAATAATGGAGGGCAAAGAGCCCACGGAATTCTGGAAATCCATATCAAGTCAAGCAAACAAACAGTTAATTTCAAATTGTAGTCTTTACAACACTAACAATAATAGTAATAATAATAATAACCACAACATTGAAAGAAGCTCTCCGCAAAATGGTTATTTGACATCAAATGTGCCAAAAACACGTCCAGTGTCGCAACTTTTTCTTATCTACTCCCAAAATGGAAAATTTCGTAGCCAGGAAATAATAAGTTACGAACAAAATGATTTGACACCGGAGAATGTCTATGTACTGGACGCTGGACTCATCTGCTACATTTGGTTAGGCGAACATGCAACAATATATGAAAAGGAGAAATATTTAAAGTTAGCTCAGTTCTATTTGGAGACTGTACCCATAGCGCGAAGGCCAACTACAGCCATTGCCATCGTGCGTCAACAGAGCGAACCCAACGTCTTCAAAGGGTTCTTTGAAAATTGGAATCATGACCTCTGGAATGTAAGTACAATTTTATATTTTTTTTTTTTTTTTTTTTTTTGTTTTAGGCTCTGAACCAAGGATTTCAGGTGGAATACCTATTCGGTCAAGTCTGCCTTGGTTCGAAATGGCTTTGGCCTTGGTTCGTGATAGATTAATGGGAGGGAAATGGTAATCAAGTGAAACATGTGTAAGATGTTCTAAGCGTGGCGAAAAACCGTAGAAACATGTAAATTTGAATCTGAGACAAGTGTTATGCCTTTACCTCACTCAATTCAAGTTATAAGGCAATCTCATCCACAAACTTCTGTACCACCAACTACGACTTCTAGCCGTAAATATTGATGAGTTTTCAATTTCAGTTGATTAGAAATGAGGAAATAAAATTGCAAATGCGAAAGGTTAAACCATAGGACCATGGCTTGGCCGGAATTCGAACACGGGACCTCTGGGTCCCGGCACGCTACTTACTCGACTACCGATGCCGCACGAATAATCTAATGAGAAATCCGAGTTTTCCAGCGGTTTAAACATGTGTTAAATAAGCGGGTTTCACTCCATAAAAATGGTAGACTCAAGAAAGTGGTAGCTGCTTTTTTAGTTTTTCTCTTCAGTAAGCCGAAATCAAATCCGAAAGCGCTTAAAGAATCACCATTTATAAGTGTTCAAACTGTGGAAGGGGTAACATTTTTGTTGTCCGAGAAAAGTTTCGAAAACGAAAATATTTTAGTCTTTGGCAGTATAGCGAACTTAAATAAAAATGCTAGAAAAATCATGTGGCTTATGGATTGTGTATTTCAAATTATACAGACAATAATGCGCCAACTTTTCACTATCCATGCATTTATAAACGTCAAGTTGTTTCAAAGAAATAAATAAATAAATAAATAATTGCATTTTTATGATCTGCAATTTCTATGCTTACTTGTAAACAGCTGATTTTAAGCAGTTTGATACTTTTATCATTTTTGACAAGAGAAACTTCTTGGACTTATGCCCCTTTTATGATTTACAACGAAACTAAATTGATTTGTCTACAACACAGCTCAATTCGAACACCTCTGGAATTTTTAAAGCGAAGCTTTTACGCCTCGTTTTATGATTGGCTGGAGTGAAATCTCAAACACGACTCTTTTTTCCGACACCTTTTTCCTTAGAATTGATGTTGCTTTTTGCTTGCGTCTATTACAACAAGAAAATGTTAAATTAAAAATAATTTCTTGCCCGCCACACAGTGCGCTTTTTCGATTCTAGGATGACATTTGGGGTTTTTTTTAAATTTAAAAAAAAATAGTTTCCTTATTATAAACTTAATAGTTTTTTATAAATCCAACAAAGAAAGTCCTTTTTAAACAATAATAACTTCGAGCAGAAAGTATATCTCAGGGTTTTGTTTTTTGGATTTTTTTATGACAAATTTTTTTATGCAAATTTTTCATTGTGAATTTCGAAAAGGGCAAATTTGAGTATTTTCCCGAATTCTGTTTTTTTATGTATATGTGGTCTAAGTGCCGCTATAAATCAGTACAAGACAACGATTCGTCCAATTCATGCTTTAACCGCCGATATTGCCCTAAAATTGTAAATAAATTTCAAGGTGAGCCCTTTTCGAACTTGTTTTTTAAAAATGCTTTAATAATTGTCATTGAATGACAATTGGCAACTGCAAATACTTACTTGCAAGTTAAAAAGATAGAAAAATTGTTTGCGATGTGTGATTCTGACGCGGAAATTTTGCCAAAAAGGAAGAAGCATGGCATAAGAAATATTGATGAATACAGGCATAATATTATCAAATAATCAAGTGTAAAGGTTGTCGCTGACACAAATTTTCGAAGTCGTGAAGAGCTACGTCAAACAGGAGAAAAATGCATTGAAGGATTACACAAGAAAAAAAATAAATCCTTCAAAAATTTTGTGTATAAGATAACCCAATAATAATTTTATATAAAAGATAACCCAAAAGAACTAGTTTTTAGCTTAATTCATTGAAGTTCTCGTTTTTCTCCGGAGTATCCTGTGGCAAGAAAGATCTGCATGCATATTTTTTTATGAGTAATGTGATCATTTTCTAAATCCTTTTCGAAACCTTGTCTGAATTCTTGACCAAATCCTTGTTCTCGTCCGTTTTTGTATCCTTCTCCTCATCCTTGTCCAAGTATTTTCTTAATCAATTTCAAAACTTATTTACGTTACATCGAGCAGTTCCCTGCGAGACCTCATGACGCTCTAGTTTTTTGTTTTAACGTAGAATACGTTATTCGGGAGTGTTAATCTGGAGCACAAAATTTTGAGAAAATGTTTGTCACTTTCATTATAAGTTTTTAATACTTTATGCATGCATTGAAGAAAATTCAAGTATGCTCGTAACATATTTAATATTTCTTCTTTTGATTTGTATTTAAATAATCATATTGCTACATATAATTTTTTTGATTCTATAAGTAAATCAAAATTGAACTCCTTCAAATTTTGTATTAATTTTCATATGCTTTGTATTTTATGTATTATAACATCATGTGTAAGAGCAGTACGATTATCTGTGTGTTCATCACAGAACCAGTGTGAGAAACGTACACACATATTCCATACAAGCAAGCAGCAACAGCATCGCACACGTACACACATATTCCGACAAGCAGCAACAGCATCGCACTCTGTTGTCTTGCAGTTGCAACCTTAGTTCTTATAATTCTCATTTCGTTTTTGTTGCAAGAGTTGTATAAGAGGGATATTTGGCCGTACGTATTAACCTGCTCAAATAATGCAATTTTGTGGGGTAGAGTGACAACTCGACATTTTCCCACCAAAATGTCGTACCGATTGTCATTCGCCTGCATATTTTGCCTTATAAGTTTGCTTTTTTTTTTTTGTTTTTTCTTAAAATATACATTTTTTATTTTTTTTTTTAATCAATTTTTAGTAAATAATTAATTTGTAATTTTTATAAATTTCAAGCGAAGAACTTATTTGTTTGCAGTCATTTTGTTTTTGTTTTTTTTTATTATTTAAGCTTAGGTAATATCGCGAAGGCGCGGGTTCAATTTCGCATTATTTATTATTTTTTTTAAACAATTTTTTAATAAATAATTCTATAAATAAAATTTTGAGCAAAAAATTTACTTCTTTGCAGTCATTTTATTTTGTTTTATTATTTAAGCTTAGGAAGTTAATATGTATTGTCTGTGCATATGTTTAGAGTACATTTTATTTTAATTTTTTACCATTTCTTGCAAATAATTTAATTAATTTTATACATTTTGTCAGTTTTTTTTAATAATACTTACTTTTAAATGAAATAATTTTTTTTAAATAATGCAACCATTTGAGGAAAAAAAAATTATAATTCAATTAAACATCCATGCGAAATCATCATAAAAATTAAAAATTAAATTTACTCTAAGCATATGCACATATATATTAACCACCTAAGCTTAAATAATAAAACAAAATAAAATGACTGCAAAGAAGTAAATTATTTGCTCAAAATTTTATTTATAGAATTATTTATTAAAAAATTGTTTAAAAAAAATAATAAATAATGCGAAATTGAAAAAAAAAATCATGCCAGCCGCCGGAATTGAACCCGTGCCTTTGCGATATTACCTAAGCTTAAATAATAAAAAAAACAAAAACAAAATGACTGAAAACAAATAAGTTCTTCGCTTGAAATTTATAAAAATTACAAATTATTTACTAAAAATTGATTAAAAAAAATAATAAAAAAATGTATATTTTAAGAAAAAAAATCATGCCAGCCGCCGGAATTGAACCCACGCCTCCGCAATCATATCCAATGAAATTGAATTTTGCGAAAAAATGCCAGCTTCATAGAAATTAAACAAAATTGCGAAAAAGTGCATTGTTGCAAATTTTCGCTATTTTTGTTGATAGAAATGGCAATTACAAACACAATCACAAAATTTAAATGATTTGTGATCTTCGCAACAAGAAGAAAACCTGTTTTTCTGAGTAGCGCAACATGTTTCACGATTTTATCAAAAACACAACATGTTTCACTTCTTGATGGCCCGTCAGGTTCGCTCACGAAATTCTGTTAAAATAACATTTTGGAGATCTTCTCTTTTTATGTTTTTGTCATAAGCAGAAAATGAAAAAATGTTATGAATAACAATGTTAGCAAGGTTGCATAGAAGCTGCGTAAAGCCTTAAACAGTGCGTAACTAAACAAGCGTTTAAAGGTTGTTTAAGGAAATCTATTGAATAAGGCTGTTAATGACTAACGTATTCTACGTCTGAACTATGCGCCCGTGTTATCTAACACAGGCTTGAGCTTTTTTTTGACGTAGAATACGTCGTTCTCGGAGGTAAGTAGGGTGGTTGATAGTGATCAGGTGTCGGTATTTACATTACTTTTTGAGCCTTTGGTGGGCCTAAAGTACTAATCGTACAATGTTGATCTTAGCACTTGTTGGTCTGCTTGATCCTCAATGCGACAAAAATTCATGTTAGAACTGTCTAACTTATATCAATTTTACACAATTACATGAAATATAAAGCCAACATTTGATGTTTTTGTTTGCTTAAACTTGCTACCTATTTATCGACGGCTTCCGGTTCTTTCGACGGCGAAGACAGCGCCATCTAGCGTGAGGACATAAATCTTATAATTAAAAAAAGCATACTTTTGGGGGCATGTTGTTTTTAACAGACTCGCGTAGCCCAATAATACTGAGTAATTTTGAGGGGCATGCATTTTTAACAGAATCTGTTATTGAAATGTCAAACGCAGCCAATTAAATATCCGGGCATATTATCGACAGTGAAATTTTGACACATGGGTTGTTGAACTTGATAGCATTGAACAAATTTTGTTTGCTTGTTTAAGTTTTCTACCTATTTATGGACAGTTTCCGGTTTTATCGACAAAAGCATAAAATTTGTATGGGTGCGCCCCTTAGGACTGGTCGGAGGGAATAGGTGTCAAAGGCAAAAATGTTCCTTTTGCAAAAGTAATGGGGGTTGGTGATACATATTAACCCTCTCCGGCACTCTCTTAAAGGTCATATCCTCAGGTGTATGGTATAAATATTTTTAAAAAAGATGTCATCAAAAGCGAATTGAATAATTCTACGTCTTGTGTTACGACATAGTCGAAACTACTGTATCTTTTTTTTTTGAAAAAGGGTTACTAAATAAAACTCTTTTCATTTTGATCAAAAGAAGAAACTTAAGCTATGAAGAAAGATTGTAATTAAAAGATCCTAAGATTTTGAAGTCATTATTTTTTTATTTATTCGTAAATTTAATATTTTAAAAGAATTCAAGAGAAGATTTAAGTATTATTATAAATAATAAATGAATAAAACTAATTATTGTACTAATTATTGCAGAATTTTTTTAATGCTTTGCTTAAGGGGAGGTTACGCGCTGTACACGATTCCGCTTCAACGACTTCACCAATATCGATGTTTGACGGCTCAAATTAAAGCTTATTCAATTTAGGGGTCCTTCAGGAGCGTTTTTTTCCAAAAAATTTATTATCATTATTTTTTTAACGTTAAAGCAAAAGAAAAAGGAGAAAAAACAGGGTTTTTTTTCAAAGGTCGGCCATTTTTTTTATAGGGTTTTATTAAAATCGGAAATCTACAAAGCCCCCCAAATTATATCTAGGTTAACAATTTTTTTGGTTTTTTCGTTTCAGATCACTTGGCGGGGCTGTAGAGTGTACAGCGAACATCGGCTAAAGCCGCGCACGGCTTTGATCAGCGAGACCTTGGTTTCCATTTTGAATCATTTTTTATCGAAAAAATTGTATAATGTTCTTGAAATATACATTAATAAATGCCACAAAAGATTTTTTCAAAAAAGATTTACGTACGCTCAAAAAAATCGTGCAATTAAGTTACGTTTTTATTAGAACCTCCCCTTAATATCAATGAATAATGGAACCGTCTTCGTTTTAGTAGAAGTCCGGGTATTTTTTGATCAGAAGGTAGAACACTACACTTTTTTTCCCTTTCTGTGCCACTTATCCATTTCCCCATTCTCCGCACCAAGGCAGACTAGACTGAATAAGCGTAACATCTGAAATCCCTGGTTCATAGCAAAAAAGAAAATACATTTTATTATTTTATTGAATATGTATAAGAAAAGGATAATCATAAGAAGCATCTTAGCTTCTTTGAATACGCAACTTTATCGTATAACCTAGAAAAGGACATATATGTAGGATGGTAAGCCGCTTTCAATTCAGATTATATGTAATATCAAGGAGTTTATATTTTACATCATGTTTCAAACGTTTAAATATGAACTAACAACTATTTTTTTAACATTTTCTTCCATGGTTTCTAAACTCTGTAGAACTACACTTCTTATGAGCAGCGGCGTCAGCTTTTTGCTTCGTTGAATGATACAACACAAACAAATGGCAGAAGTAGCCTTAGTCCTGAAAATTGTAACTCACCACTACCACCTGCTCTACTAAATCATCAAAAGGACTTCGATAAACATCATAAATACCCGATTGTAACCTTGCAGCAAGAAATCGACTTGTTGCCAGCAGAAGTTAATCCACTTAAACGAGAGGTAAGGCGAATAAATAGTTTATTCAAATATTTTGTAATAACTTACATACAACATTTCAACGAAATCTATACAATGCCACCGAAATAGGTTCACTTAACACATGACGATTTTGTTGCACTATTCAGTATGTCGTTTTGGGAATACGATGAGTTACCGGCCTGGAAGAAACAGGAACTTAAAAAGAAGCATAAATTATTTTGACCACATCGCTGCAAAATATCAACAATATGTTATAAATTATAAACTGTAAGATTTAAAGAAATTGAAGTTAAGATGTGTTCTTTAAATACCCAAATGATTGAAAGCGATTAGCACACAAAATTTGAAATTTTGGTAGTTTTTTTTTTTAATTACATAGTGTTTATATGTTAGCAGGATATATACATAAAAAATAGAATGGAAAGAAATTATTTGAATATTTTATATTAAAACATGAGTTAATGAGTAAAACATGAGTTTATTCTTAAAACTTATAATTTTTTTTTATTATTATATCAGAACAATGTTAAATGAAGATTCTTAAATAGGTCCGTAACGTTGATTAACCAGTAGAATTGTGCATTGATCAAAAATATTATAATTTTTCTACAGAGTTTGCTAAATATTACGTCCTAAAATTGGCGCGATTTGAAAAATTGGTGCCGAGAAGTGTTATTTACCTAGGCCAATGCCGAGACTAATTGTACCGATGGTGATATTGTTGTTGATCTTATTATGTCTATATCGATGCATTTTCTATTGCCAATTTGTATAATGCTTGCTTACATTTGGTTTATATATTAGCACATGCGGACAGAAAATAAAAATGCCAAATATATAAATAAATAAAAATCATTTATAAACTATTGAATAATATAAGCGCATAATCGTAGTTATGACAGCTGTAAGGCTCTAAAACTATGCTTCACACAAAAATATAAGGGTATTCACGATCCAGTTTACTTTGCTGTGCAGAAATGCGGATTTGTAGATTTGCAGGGTTCCAGTTCAATGACACACCCCCATTCTTGCTTGCGCAGTTTCTTAAAAAAAAATTAAATGTTAGAACAAGCTGTTTTTCTTTGTTAGCCACCCGCCATAAATTAAGAAGTAAAGATGCCTAAAACAAGTTGCAAAATTAAAATAATGAATTCTGTAAAAATATTCTGGCATATGATATGAAGTACACAAGTGCACAACTGCTCAAGTCCTCAAATGCACAAGAAAAAGCTGAAGTAGAAATGCAGATTTGCAGTTTTTGACGTTCGAGTATTTTGTTGTTATAAACTGCAATTCTGCATTTTTCCATTTGTGTACAGCTAAGTGCACCGGATCGTGAATACCCCTATAGTTTGTGCTAGTCATACACGAAAAAGACTACACCTAAAAATGTACTATTAAGATAATATCAAAAAAGTTGTTGCTATGTAACATTGTTTATTCAATTTTGAGAAAAAGGAAAGAGTGAGAAAATTGTCTAATCTAACAACTGGTTTGAAAAAAAATCAGAATATAAGGAAATAATTCAATTTCCCTTAATTTTGTAAAAGATTACAAAGGCTGCCTTTTAGGTCTTGCACCTTGGCAACACTAAGCATTGTCAGCTGAATTTTGATAGTTTATTTTGGAAAATTTTACATTTACTAGCATAAACGTATTCACAACGTATTGGTTTATTTATCTTGTTGTGTAGTTTACAGGAGGATGATCCTCGCAAGGCAACGCGAGAGGTTTGTTAGTTTGACGGCTAATCTGAGCGGCGGGCTACCTGCCTTTAAAGGGCTGTGCGTCGGGTTTGAAGACCACCACGTAAAAACACATTTCAATGAAACAAATAAGAAATAACAATTTAAGTAAAAAACAATTTTAATATAATACGTTTTTAAATCGAACTAAAAAGTAAAAAATAATTACTGCTAGAGTGGTGCTTTTAGTTCTCATAAAAACGTGGGGCGCATGCTATAGGGAATATTAAGGAGTTAAGAAAACCTTGGTTAAGAAAGCATTTTACATATTAAAATTTTTAATTGCTAACAAATAATTTCTCAATAATTCATCAAAGATAGGCATAGATAGGAAAAGATTTAACAAAAAAGCTCGTCAGCCTTGATAACTTCGATAAAATTAAAATTGAAAAATTCTGAAACCAAGACTTACTGGATTGAACGCAATAGATGTCTGCAAACTTGAATCTGCCTTCCATGCAAGGACTTCTGCCCTGACAGTCAAGGGACCTGAGTTAAGAAATCATTTGTTGACTAACGTATAAGAATTGTTAATAACACTCCTTACTATTCTCTATAGCATGCGCCCCACGTTTTTATGAGAACTAAAAGCCCCACTCTAGCAGTAATAATTTTATACTTTTTAGTTCGATTTAAAAAACGTGGTATATTAAAATTGTTTTGACGTGACGAAGTTACGTTATACTCCTCTAGTTTCCAAAAAAGTTAAAAAATGAATTTTTTAAAAATTCATCAGCGTTTCATTGAATTGTTACTCGCTGGGTATAAGAGCTATGATTAAAAAAATAGTATGACCGTAAAGGTTAATTCTTTGGCTATATTAAAAAAACAAAAAAAAAATTTAATACGGCATAGGGACGTAGTGGGAGCTGCGTAAGCAACGCAACTGAAAATTTGTTACATGGAATTATTACTCGCTGAGTATTAGTGCTAGGATTAAAAATACGATACGCCAATAAAGGCCTATTGGAAGCCCTCACAACAAAATTAGACAAAAAATTTCTGACATCATAAGGACGCTGAGAGAGCCGCTCAAAGATCGATAACGCAACATTCATGCAGCGGCGTTGCATTGAATTTTTACTCAATGAGTATATAACCTACGATAAAAGTGTAAAAAGGAAAATAAAGTTTTTATACATGGCTTTACGACAAAAATAAAAAAAAAAATTCCGGCGTCGTCAGGTCGTGAATATAGCAGCTTATGTAACAGAAACGTAATATCGTTTCATGGAATTATTACTCACTCAGGAGGAGTGCTACAGTAAATTTTGTCTAACGACAGCAGGGATGTGTTATTACGCTTCACAACTAAATTACAAAAAAAATTTTGTTGTTATGATTTCAGGGATGCAATCACATAATGTAGTAAAAATGCTACAGCCATGAAAAAACGTTGCATGGATTTTTAACTCTGTGACTACTGGTGCAACGGTAAATTTTAAGGAACGAAAACGAAGGTGAGGTCTTCGGGCATATGACAAAAATAAAAAAAAAATTTTACGGCGTGTCAAAAACCCCCAGGGAACCGCCTAATGTGACGCATAAGCATCACTTTTGCTGGATTAATTGAAATTAGAGCTCAACCAATGGGGAAGCAAAAAAAAAGCTAAACGAAAAGCACCAACTCCAAATCCAACAACATCTCCAACACCAATACCAACACCAACACCAACACCAACACCAACACCAACACCAACACCAACACCAACACCAACACCAACACCAACACCAACACCAACACCAACACCAACACCAACACCAACACCAACACCAACACCAACACCAACACCAACAACATCTCCAACACCAATACCAACACCAACACCAACATCAACACCAACACCAACAGCAACACCAACACCAACACCAACACCAACATCAACATCAACATCAACATCAACATCAACATCAACATCAACATCAACATCAACATCAACATCAACATCAACATCAACATCAACATCAACATCAACATCAACATCAACATCAACATCAACATCAACATCAACATCAACATCAACATCAACACCAACATCAACATCAACATCAACATCAACATCAACATCAACATCAACATCAACATCAACATCAATATCAATATCAACATCAACATCAACATCAACATCAACATGAACATCAACATCAACATCAACATCAACATAAACAACAACAACTACAACAACAACAACAACAACAACAACAACAAAAATCTAGTTAGTTACGATTTCACTGCTCACAAACAACAAAATAACACAATGAAACTGGAAAAGGACAATGACATGAATTTGGATATGGATTAGGACAAAAACTAAGACACACCTTTTTAAACTAGGAAAGGGATTCGGTATATTTGATTAAGTCAAAAATTTGGTCATGGATTAGAACAAGAGTTTGGACATGAAATAGGAGTATAAAGAAACACCGTCACGTCAAAACTTACGGGTGTGTCCACGACACAGCCAACGCTCTTTTTTACTTAAATTATTATTATCTGGTTCTTAGTCTTTGTCCAATTTTTTTTCACCCTCAGTGGTGAATTTTAAAAAATTTCAATTTATTTCATAAAAAAAACAAAAAACTTTATTTACATTGTTGAGGCTCGAACTCACAACCTAGCATATAATGAGGCGATCGCTTTACCCTCTGAGCTATAGAACTTATATTCTAAACAGAAAAAATATTAATAAATAGCAATAAATTTTATTTTTTATTTTTATTTTTTTATTTTATTCAAACTACTTTTTTACAATTTATTTTTTCACAATCTGGTGAATTTTAAATAATTTGAATATGTTTAAAAAAAAAAAAACCAAAAATTTCATTCGCATTGGCGAGGCTCAAACTCACTACCTAGCGTATAATAAGATGACAGCCTTACAATTTGAGCTACAGAACTCACAGAAAAATACATTCTAAACGAGGTAATAAATTCACTACAGTTGTGAATTTTTGAAATTTGAAAATGTCAATGAGCATGTCAATTTTTTTTTTGTTTTATTTCTAATATTTTATATGTATGTATCAAATAATTTCGCATTTTATCCAAAGAAATAAACGCACAGACAAACAAATTAGATAATATTGTGTTGTCGTCCAGTTCTGAGCTACATTTTAAGTTTCAAAACTCCCTCTCATCGGGAAGTTGCTTAAAAATGGATTCCAAGATTTGTACGGGACAGACAAATGAAGTGAAGCTAATAAAAACGTTTTAAAAAGATAAGAATGATCCCCAAATCTGATGACAACTACCGCAAACGAAAAACTGACATTGATTTATGGATATGCACTTGGAATGTCCGAACCCTTAATTGGGATGGTGCCTCTATCCAACTGATAGATTATCTTAGAATTTTTAAATCATAGGTTATTTTGACACTGACAGCTGTTTCCAGCTCGAAATCTTGACAAAATCAGTATTATACCTCCGCGGAAACAAATTCGTCCCTTTACGATTGAACAACGTTGGGAAATATTGGAAACTTATTTTCAAAGTGAGTGCTGTGTAGCCCAAACAGTGCGTTATTTGAAAAGAAATTTTGGCTGAAATGAAGCACCCACCAGAGATCTGCATGAATGGATTCATTTGCTGTTTCAAGTTCCTTTCATTTTTTAACTCCCTGCAAGTCGAGGCAGGCAAACAACAAGTTTGCGCGAATCATAGGCAGCAAAAATCAAGTCGCCAAATGTAGAAAATTGATATGTAGAAAACTTGAAATGCAGAAACTTTAAATGTAGGGGAAAAGCAATTATTTTTCCTACAAATCGTTTATGTTCAAGTCTGTTCACAAAGTTCGTGGAATTAACTTCGTGTCGTCAGTGCAAACTTCGTTTCTCGAGTTGAGAAAACAGTTTAACCCTAAAGTAGGGTTCACATTATCGCTCATGAACAGTGTTGCCATATTTTTTTTTAAAAAAACTTTAATTTCCAGAAAAAAAACTTGTTTTTTGGTGAAAAAACTTGATATTAAAAATAAACTAAAACATGTATTTTTAAAATGTGTGGTTTAAACAAAACAAAAACAATCACATTCGTTAACTAAAATCATTTAAATTATAAGTTTATTATGACATAGAAATTTACATAAATAAACATTTCAGATTTATATGGTTGTAAACGTCATCACCAATTTTTGAGATCATAGTTAATTATATCATATTAAAAAATAATTTTACACATTAATTATGCATTAATAAATCGCATTAATTTACATGGATTAATTTTATAAATGTGGAGATAATTCCAAAGTATTTTCATTACTAAGAAAAGTTGTATATTCTGTTTCATCCTTTCCTGAAGCAATAGCAAATGTAGAAAGCATTTCTTCTCAAATCGATAGCTTTAAGCCCAAAATCAGTAATAAATTATACATTAAAGCGTTTGTGAAATTCTACGATGGAAAGACTGTTTAAGAAAAAAATTAATGAAACTGTGCAATTTTTTAACAGTATTCACAAATGATGAAAGCTGAAAAATGAAATTATTTTCTATACTTATTTTGATCAAACTGTTTCATCATTTCTGATGATTGTTCGAAATTTGTGCAGTTCCAATCGTTTTTTCTTAAAAATCCTTAGTTCGAAGAATCCCACACAAGGTGGGAATTTCTAAATTATTTCTGATTTTAGTTTTATTAATATTTATTTGTGAAAAAAATACGTTCTGCATTTGCCGTTGCTACAGGAATCGATAATACAGCATAAACTAGTTTTCTTAGTAATGGGAAGACTTCGGAACTATCCCTACGTTTCTGATTAAATATTTCTTTCCAATATTATTTCATTCAGTAAATTCAAATCACCAAAATTGATGTGACGCAACTCATGCCACTCATCATCAATTTCCTGCAATTTTTCTGATTGAATGACATTAAGAAGAAAAACACAGGTGCGTCACTGGACACACGAGAGAAGCGAAGCATTTTCGCAATTTCAAAGATTTGAGAATTTAATGCCTTTTTTCGATTAAAATAATTTTTGAATTTAAAACTTTAAAATAACAAAGTTTTTCGTTTTTGTATGGGAGCACCCGTAAGGAGAGGTCGGAGGGGATAGGTCCTCAAGGGAAAAATGTTCCCTTTGCAAAAATAATGGGGGTTGATAATACATATTAACCCTCTCCGGCCCTCCTGTTCAGTTGTAGGGAATAAATATACAAAAATCATTAAATTTGTTTGTAGCGTAACGACATCTAGTAGTAAGTAGAAGCAACATTTGTGTTTTTTAGTACTCTTGTTTGTATAGCCAATACACAATCTATAGTGGTTATTGTGTATTGGCTAATGGTTATTGTAGGAGATGAAGGCTTGTAACCAATACAATTCCTATAAATAGATTATTTTGATCTACTGCAACATAGCTTTAGTTAAGTCTTGATATTGAATCAGCAATATTTACCAACAAAGGGTTTTGGTTGGATGGCTTAAGCTTTAAACTATCAGTCGACGGGCATGAGTTCAAATCCTGCAGCGGGCAAGAAATTATTTTTAATTTAACATTTTCTGGTTCAATTGATGCAAGCAAAAAACAATATCAATTCTAAGAAAAAAGGTGTCGGAAAAAAGTGTCGTTTTTTCTGATTGCACTCTAGCAAATCGCAGAACGAGGCGTAAAAAGCTTCGCTTCAAAAACACACAAATTGGAAATAGTAAAATCTTGCCTTTTTAAAACATTCGTAGGTGCTAAAAGTTCGACATATTTTAGAAAATCATTGCCAAAATTAAATTTTTGTAATAGAAGAACAGACTTGAATGTTCTTTAAAATTTTTGGCAATTCGCTTTGTTCTCTCGTTGTCCCGTTATTTTGGCCATTTCATTTCTCAAGACAATACGGAAGACTTGATCGTCAACTCTGAATATATGTAAACTGAAGCGTAAGTTTAAAAAGGAATACCAAAAATTGGCCGCCAAGACTTGACGAAGGGAAACCGAGATAAAAGATCAGAAACAATGACAGCAACAATAATAGCAACAGCGCTGTCATATAAATAAATTTTTGAAAAGGAGTGAAAATTAGTAGTAGCAGCTTCAAATGATACTTATGTTTTTGTAGTAACATAAAATTAAGTTTATCTATTTGATTCATAAAACTAAAATAGAAAGCATCGTTTTAATCGTAAAGACTTGAAAAACTGGGTAAAGTAAAATAAAACTTTATTTTTTTAGGGAAAAACTTGAAAACTTTCTACCCTCTAAAAAAACTGGCAAAACAAGTTTTATCTGCCCACATGGCAACACTGCTCATGAATGTCAGTTGAGAGAGAATTTGAGCATGAATCATAGTATATACACTCAGTGATGTTAACATTATTTGGTGAAATTACTGTGTTAGCACCGAAAAATTACTGGTTTTGATGCAAAATTACTGTAAATTGAGACAAAAATTACTGTGGAATTACTGTATCACTAAAATGAATAAAAAATCAATAAAAATTAAAATTTTTAAAAAATTTTTTTTATTATTACATATAAACACATATATGTAACATATATATAAACATTAGGGCATATCAAATTACAATTTTTTTCGAATTTCACATTCTAAGAGGTCTCAAAAGTTGCATGGGGTTGTCAAGATCACCCAAAAAATTAAGGAAAAACAAGGATGTCTTCCTGCCCCGCAAGGACAAAGTTGTTTTTTGAGGAAAACAGTCAAAAATAACGACCTTAAAATGCTTTGAGTTTTATAAAAAAAACTATGGATGTCTTAAAGCAAAAGTAAGAATAGGCTTAAACTAACAATATATTGGTAAATACGATGCCACTCACGATTTTTATCCACAGTGTCCTGTGAGAAGGATATTCGAAGCTAAAGTTGTAATCGAGATAGCACAGAACTTTTGATTGTTACCCAATAGTCTAAATTTTGGTGGTATTAATTATATTGTTAACTTATTCCTTAAATTTGGCGAATTAATAAATATCATAATTTTTGCATATGCATTTTCCTATTTTTGAGAAATGTATACTTGAATGCAATTTTTTAACTTTTTCAAAAAAATTAATATAAGATGCAACTTTTGAGACCTCTTAGATTACGATCTAAATTTTTCGATACGCCCTAATAAACATATTTTTGGAATAATTTTTATTAAATAAATGACAAAATGACAAAAGTTCAACAGCATTTTTCATTTTTATGAATTGGACCTAGTGAATTTAACTTGATTGTATAAATTGTACATTGCTTCGTTCTTAGAACGTAAATATAAAAAAAATATTATAACTTTAATGTATTTCTGAGTCTTTAGTTGTTATTGATATCATTTAAAAGTACAAACGTAACAAATATGTTTGGATAGTTAATGCATTACAAAAAATTAAGAATTTTAGATATTATTCAGCAAAATTATCGTAAATGATGACAGATCTTCCTCAAAGTGTGAAATGGTGTCTTTGGAATTGTACGGTTGAACAATGCGAATTTTTCATAAAAGATTTGGTATATAGAATTCCTTCTATTGTGCTTGTATTCCATCGGTTTGTTATGTCTTTTGGTTTTATTTAAATTAATTGCTGAAAAATTCTTCGAACGGTTGTCGAATTATGTGGCAAGCAAAAAGTAGAAGAAAAATAGCTTTTTAAAAAAGGAAACATTAAAGTAATATCTCCCTTTTTGGTTTAACAAACTTGTTCCCAAAACATTATGAAATCATCTTTATCAATAGTAGAAGAAAATTAGCTTTTTAAAAAGGGAAACATTAAAGTAATATCTCCCTTTTTGGTTTAACAAACTTGTTCCTAAAACATTATGAAATCATCTTTATCGATATTGTTTATTCGTCTTACCAATCGGAATTCATTATAAATAACTAGCGTTACATTAATTTTTATTTATGACTAAAGGACCCGGCAAACTTCGTCCCGCCCTGAATTAATTTTTTTATTGAAATAATTCCGAGCAATCACGATCCCACCCGAAATAATTTTGTATCGAACATTCACAATCGATAACAAATGGTGCAAATCGTATTTCAATTATTGATTGAATGAATCACTCTAATATCCCTTATTTACACGGAATGTAAGGAGGTTGAGGGAATCACATGTCAGATCAATTCAATGCTTTTTGATCGACAACATTAGCAAAAGTAAACAAAGATGGAGGCTTTCCAACACGCGAACATGTCATATATTGTTAGCCATGCAAGAAGCTTGGGAATTCAAGATTATTAGTTATAGACATATACATAGCTATATATACATTTTTTCCAAATAATTTAAGACATACATTGTTTTGCACTAACATTTATTTGAGCAACATTTATATTGTTTCCATATAATTTTGTGAGCGGAACTTCCGTCCGCTTATTTATATCTAAAAAACTGAATGCACCTCCATGCTATAGGTGTAAAATAAGCTGCATTTGCATAGTCTACTTGCTCTCTCTCTTTATATGATCGTACTGCTTTGCGCTCCATTATCTTGATATACGTTATATATTATGTTATTACTCGTATGTTCTTTTTATTCTTAAGGTATAAAATTAGTTTAGATTTGATTTAATCCAGCACACAGTGCCATAATTAATTCCAAAGATTGGCCTTGTGATTCACTGATTGAATTCTTGGAATGTGCACTTCCTCGCCTTTGAATTGGCCTACTCAAATGCGTTCATCTTTGCTTGAAAAACATTATTCTTGAGTTGCTTCACGACCAATTTTGTTCCCTTGCAGAATTTGGATTGATTGAGGCTCCGAAGCATGATAATAACAGATCCAACCTTCAGTGGTACATTATGTGGTGGTAATCCTTGCAAACCAATGAATTCAGGAACACCATTCGATAATTGGTTGCTTCGTCTGGACACAAACAACTGATTTGAACGAATGTAATTGTGCAGAAATTGCATTTTGAATTATGAAATTAAATCGAGTTTTTTTTATTTTTCCATACAAAATGTATGGAACATCGATTTTTCCGAGAAAATTCCAATTTTTTGCTGTTAAAAGCTACCTTGTGCGGAAACGAACACAAAAAAAAAAACAAAAAAAAAAGGGTTCTTATGTATGCCACTCTGTTTTGTTTATACAAAAAATAAATTTTACATAAAAAGAATGGAAAGGAAGAGTAAAAAGTTGATTAAAAAAACTTATGTATATGACACTTATTCGGACATGACAATCTAATTGTTTTCATTATCCGTCACTCGCTGCTGTGTGGTTTACACGTGTATTAGCTCGCCGAGCATTTGACTGATTTCGTAGACCTATGTCAGGCTCGTCCCCTCCTTGGAGTTGTAATGAACACTGTACGACACGAAAAATTACCAATTTCAATTCTTTCGATTCTTTTCCTTCATTTTTTAACCGACTTCAAAAAGGAGGAGGTTCTCAATTTCGTTGGTTTGTCCGCGCTTTTTTTTTTTTTTTTTTTTTTTTTTTTTTTTTAAATGTATGTACATCGATAACTCCTAAAGTACTTGCCCGATTTCCGTAATTTTTTTTCAACAGATAGATACCATGAACGCGGAGGTCCTTTTTTAAAAAAGTGGGCGATATTCGACAAAAGGGCGTGTCAATATAAGAAAAACACTGTATTTCAGTTTATATAGACACTAGGGTACTGAAATTTACAGTAAAAACACTGGGGTAGACACAATTATTACAAATTACGATCAAAAAAGTGGGCGTTATTTGTCAAAGGGGTGTGGTCATATTAAAAAAACACTGTATCTCAAATAGTATTGACACTAGGGTACTGAAATTTAGTACAGGGGTAGACATAATTTTAAAAAACTACTGTTAAGAAAGTGGGCGTTATTCGACAAAGGGGTGTGGCAATATTAGAAACACACTATATATCGAATAATATTGACACTAGGGTGCTGAAATTTAGTGCGTGGGTAGGCATAGCTATTACAAATTACAGTCAATAAAGTGGGCGTTGTTTGACAAAGGGGTGTGGCAATATTGGAAAAACACTGTATCTCGAATAGTATTGACACAAGGGTACTGAAATTTAGTACAGGAGTAGACACAATTTTTAAAAATCACAGTAAATAAAGTGGGCGTAATTCAACAAATGGGTGTGGCAATATCAGAAACACACTATATATCGAATAATATTGACACTAGGGTGTTGAAATGTAGTACATGGGTAGGTACAGTTACTGCAAATTACAGCTAAAAAATTGGGCGTTATTCAACAAAGGGGCGTGTCAATATTATAAAAATACTATATCTTAGTTAATGTTGACACTAGCGTATTAATATTTGGTATGCAGGTAGATAAGTAGGTAGAATCATTAAAAATTGAAATTGAAATTGAAATTGAAATTGATTGTACACAGGATGTGTCACTTTAAGGAAAGTACTATATTACGGTTAATATTGATACTTGGAAACTGAAATTTGGCACAGGGGTAGGTAGAATCATTATATGGTACGGTAAATAAATTAGGCGGGAATAGAGAAAGGGCGTGGCACTACAAATTGTAAAGAAGCAGAAATGGAAAATACCCAACAAACTTTCAGGAATTAATAAATCAAATTTGTTAAGAACAAAGTTTCAAGTTTAAAATTTTCCTCAAGAATAAATACTATTGCATAAAATATTTCATATTATCTAAAAAGGAAGAAATAAAAACTTTTTAACAAAAAAAAAAACCCGACTTCAAAATCACTACAAAGTAAAAAATAATTTTAAATAAATTTTCCCATTAATTTTTTGGTCATATTTTAAAAGCTATTTATACGTGTTATAATATTGGAAATCTTATCATTTTCATTTTTTTTATTTTGTTTTATTATCAATATATTAATTGCTTTATGAACATAAAAGCTTTGAAGTCGGCGCTCATCTTTGACACACAATCATGACGTTTTACCATCCGTGCACTATTTGGTGCATTGGTGACACTGTAGTAATTTTAAAAGCTTTGTACACATTAAAATTCTCACTAAACTGGTTTGGGTGAGCTTGTAAAGCTCATATTGAATATGACATAGTGTGCAACAGCTGCACAAATAATGCATGGAACACATTGGCTACATTCAGCGTACTCAAAAATTGCCAATTGAAAGAAAAAAAATCGCTAAGAAGCCTTTATATTCATAAAGTTAATAATATTTTTATGATAAAACAAATTAGAAAAAATTAAAATAAAAAGATTTCGACATAGTAAGATAAGCGCCGACTTCAAAGCTTTTATGTACATAAAGCTATTAGTATATTGATGATAATAAAACAAAATAAAAAAAATGAAAATGATAAGATTTCCAATATTATAACACGTATAAATAGCTTTTAAAATATGACCAAAAAATTAATGGGAAAATTTATTTAAAATTATTTTTTACTTTGTAGTGATTTTGAAGTCGGGTTTTTTTTTTTGTTAAAAAGTTTTTTTCCTACACCACGTCAGTATTGTGGCGAACAAAAAAAATATATTAAAATCGGCCGAGACATTTCCGAGTTTTAGCAAGACTATAATTCGATTTCAGAAGATTGTGCTGTCATATCATTTTATTGCAAATTCTATTAGGAAATTTTTGTAGTACATTTCAATTTGAATAAAAATAGTCAGCTCAACCATCAGTTTTGAAGCCATGAGGTGGTCTAAGGCTCGATCCTCACAATGGGCAAACAAATAATATTTTTTTTTTTAATTTTTTTTATTTATTGAAATGACAGCTTTTGTGTTCTTTTTGGAGTAAAAAGTGAATATCTTGGAGCTTTCTTCAAATAGGGATTTATTAAGTGCTTAAATTAAATTTATCAACGAAAAAAAATTTAATTAAATATATTCTAAAACAACGGAGTTATTTTCATCGAAAGTAGGAAATACGAATTTCTGATAGTTTTTTGTTATTCTAAGGAAACGATGTTATTAGAAAAAGACGGTGTACTAAAATATTGTGCAATTTTGAAGATATGTGAATGCTTTTGGTGTTACAATAAGAGAATTTTCTTTTGATTATTTAGACGAACAGTTTCGCTAGTAAAAGTACGCTAGAAGGATAATTTGCGATTCTTGTGAGGGGGCGGAAGAAGGGGCGTGGTCAAAACTAAGTATGTTGTAACCTTATCTAGGATTCAAGTAATGTGTGTGCAAAATTTGAGTTAAATCCATTCAGCCGTTCAGATTTCTTGGCTATTTAAAGTAGTCTGATGTGGCAATTCCCATACAAAATGACCAATTTCGATTTTTCCGCTGTTCCTTCGAGTTTTTCGTAATTTTCTTTTTTTCTAAACCCCATCTGTATTAAGGCAAACAATACAAAAAAAGAATTATTAAAATCGGCCAAGCCGTTTCAGAGCCTTAGCAAGACTAACGCACACGCATTTCATTTTTATATATAAGAAATATGCAAAAAATTTAATGACAAGACGGAATTGACGGATTTTTATTAAAACATATGCGATCTTAAATATTCATATTTTTAAGACATTCAATTTTAACAGAATTAAAAGGAAACCTTTTTGAATTTGAATTGCACTTACAACATAAAATTAAAGCAATTTCTTCTCAATTCAGCAATTTTCTTTTTATCTATTCTTAAACTTAATAAGTATCGACCTTTACCTTTACCGCTTATATAAATCTTATAAAGGGGAAGATGATGAGATCTATTTTGACAATCTATATTTCAAAGTATATATATTTATTTCAAATCTATATCCGATGTTCCATGCCTAAAACAAAGAAAGGATTTTCAAAGAAACGCATAGTTTCGCTCTAAATTCCAGGGATGGTAAAATTATGAGAAGAACAGAAATATTACAAATGTGATTTTAACAAATTTTTTCTAAGAAAACTTTATATTTGGAAAGTTTACTGTCGTACTGTATGAACAGTCAAATTACTGTAGAAAACAGTTATTACTTTGTCGTTAACATCAGTGTGTACACTTGACTGTTGAATTGTAGTTCTTGACTGAATGCTCACAAACATTTTTGCGAGCACGTCCGTCACGGGTTAGCTCTTGTTCGTTGTTTGACAATATGTAATACAATTTTTTCAATTCAACATTCGTTCAAAATTCTAATTGTGTCCACATCGCTCGTGGTTCGGTTTTTAAAAAATGGATCCAGAAAAGGCGTTTTTAGAAGATGTTTACTACACGATATTCACAAACGAATGAAATTTTATGAAGACGACATGAATGATAATCTGTAATGGGATTCTGTAACACATTTCGGCCGATATTCGGTGTCGCAAAGTTCTGTTTGCGATAATTTTCGGAAAGTGGTATTCAGTAAATACTTTTTCCGATTTTGTCGGTATCGAATCGCACAACTTGCGACGAATATTTTCTTGAAGAAAAGTGAATCGAAAATATCTGTAAGTTTTTTGAAATTAAAATTGTTTATAATAAATTAATTTGAAATGAACAAATTTAAATTTCTAGTATTTATTTGTAGCTTAAAATGGTTTTTAGTTATTTGGCAATGGATGCTGCGCTCATGTTCGTGAAATGAATTTAGAACTATCATTTCTTCCAAGAGTTGATTCTCCTTTGATTTGGAGTTGAACAAATTCAAAAATTTGTATCGCATCACGCCAAATATAATTCATGAGCTCATTGACTTATTAGACGACCGTCTACAGCGAAATAGAATCAATGGTCTATTAGCTGAAAATCAAGTAAATATTGTTTTATGATTCATAGACATATTGGAACTTTTCTATTTATTTGTAGGTTTTGCAGCATTGCGCTTTTATGCCACTGGCTGCTATCAACTCTAGCTGATTTGACCATTTTGAATTTAAATATTTATTTATCTATATTAATAATATTCATTTTCTGTTTGTTTGACCAAAATACATATCTTAACAGCTTTAAGGATTTTACTCAAATTATTACTTGAATCCAAAGGTTATTGCATACTTTGTTTTAACCACGCCTCTTCCGCCCTACTTATATATTTTTTTTTAGCAAAAATGTTCGTCTAATAAATTAAAAACAAAATTCTGTTATTTTGACACCAAAAACATTCACATATTTTCAAAATTGCACAAACTTTTAGTACAACCTCTTATTCTGATAACTTCGTTTCATTAGAATAACAAAAAACTATCTTAAATTCGTATGTTGCACTTTCGATGCAAATAACTCCGTTTTTTTAATATATTTCATTAAATTTTTTTCGTTGATAAATTCAATTCTTAATAAAAACTATTTGAAATGTACTTTTTGTTTAGCGTACATATATATTTTTAATATTTTTTTTTTAAAGTTCCTCAAAATTTTTTTTGCTCAAAAAACTTGCCAATTTTTGCTAAAAAAATTGTACAATAGCTGTTTTGTTTTTAAAATAATAAAATCTCAAAATTGCATTTTGACTACCTTTAACATGACATAGCGTTTTTCGCTTTTTTTCTGTTTTATTCTCATGATTTGGATTTTTAAATTATTACAACAATGACTAAATATCAAAATTTTACATTTTTTTTCCCGAGTTAGAGCCTGAACAGAATCAAAAATCGTTGCGGCCTCCGATCTTTGTTGTTGGAAAATACATGCAAAATGTAGAAAAAAACGCAGCTCTTTTTCCGCAACAATAAATCGCACAATTAGAATCTATTCTATTTTTTCTCTTGCGACCGACGATTCTCTCTCTGAGTGCCATTAGTGTTGCCATATTTTTGCTTAGAATTGGCTGTGTTTCATGAAATTTGCTTAGTTTTTTGTTATCTTCTGACATTTCTTGTTTGTGTGTGTTGTATTCACACAATTGAAGAGACCAATACATTGAAATGAAATAGAAAAAATAAATAAAAAATACTAAATAAAAGCAACTTTGAAACGTTAATCGCAATCGCATCATTCTGGACACATTCTCTGCGTTCGACGACCAGAGAGGGTCGTTGGTCGCAACGATTTTTGATTCTGTTCAGGCTCTTAAACCGGGTCTATCAGAGAGTAACTGAATAAAAATGACATTTCTCACCGATAAATAAGTAGTGCTGCCACTTATTTCACTTAAATTCGTAAACTTTTTTCGACCGAAATTTGTCGCAAAATTGAAGTTAGTGAATACCGTTTTCGGTATGACAACCGAAAAAAGTCGCAAATTACGATTCCGATCGGGAGTTGCGAAAAAGTTACAGAATTCCACTACTGGTCCATGATACAATTACAAGGTAGGCTCATATTGGAGAGAAGGGTGCGCTAGTTGTCAAAATCAGCTGATAGCTTTTAGTTTTTCTTTGTTGTTGTTATTGCTTTTGTCGTTTGACGTTTGTGGCTTCTACAGCTTTGTTGTTGCAAAATTTCACAATTGAGCAGCCATTTTAAAATGAGCCTACCTTGTAATTGTATCATGGTCTACCCCACTTAAGAGCCCGAACAGAATCAAATATCGTTGCGACCGCCGATCCTCTCTGGTCGTCGATCGCAGAGAACACGTCCAGAATGAGAGCCTGAACAGAATCAAAAATCGTTGCGACCAACGACCCTCTCTGGTCGTCGAACGCAGAGAATGTGTCCAGAATGATGCGATTGCGATTAATGATTCAAGGTTGTTTTTATTTAGTATTTTTTTATTTATTTTTTCTATTTCATTTCAATGTGTTGGTCTCTTCAATTGTGTGAATACAACACACACAAACAAGAAATGTCAGAAGATAACAAAAAACTAAGCAAATTTCATGAAACACAGCCAATTCTTAGCAAAAATATGGCAACACTAATGGCACTCAGAGAGAGAATCGTTGGTCGCAAGAGAAGAAATAGAATAGATTCTAATTGTGCGATTTATCGTTGCGATAAAAGAGCTGCGTTTTTTTTCTACATTTTGCATGTATTTTCCAACAACAAAGATCGGAGGCCGCAACGATTTTTGATTCTGTTCAGGCTCTCAGGCTGTTAAGCATTGGATTCATGGTGTAATTAACAAGGTGATCGTGACGTTTATTAATTTCCCTACGGTTGTCAAAAAATGTTGAGAAAGTAAGAAAAAAAGAGACAAGCTGCGGAAAAGTGTCAAATCGCTTGCACTCAATAAAAAATTGTAATAGATTGTTTTGCAAGTTTTGCTTGGAATTTACCAACAGCTGTTTTTGACAACGGTGGGTAAATTTTTTTTGAGATAAGCTAAAAATTCACGATCACCTTGTTAATTACACCATGATTGGATTCAAGTATGTTTGTTTGTTTTTTTGTTGTTATTTTTGTTGTTTATTTTTTATTTTGTCACTTTGTATAGAAAAGTTTAAGAGCCGCCGCACATTACAGACTTTCATCTTTGAGTATATATATATAGAGAAACCACTTCAGCAAAACAAATTTAGGGAGTAACTCTGCCGCTTAGATGGCGCACTTACTCAACAATCGCTGAGATGCTAACACAGACTATGATTGAGGCAAATGATCCATAAAGAAATTTGTAAACATAAGTGTTTATGAGTAAGTATGTATGTATGTATGTATGGATGTGTGTACAAAACTAACAAAGCCTGTTGCTGTTGAAAAGATTTTATTTTTTTACAGGAGTTTCGAGAGGAAAAAGTAGTCCTTGATCTAGATTTATATATCTAAAATTTTGAAAAATAATATGTCGATAAATCCTACATGTCGACAACTTTTGAAGTAATTTTTTTTCATTCGGTTAATTTTGGGCATTTTTATTTCAGTTTTATGATTTTTTAAGAAATTGTAAAAGCATAAAGTTTGCCAGTTTTTTTTAAAATGCAGTGAATTCTCCAAACAAATATGTATTTTCAACATACTATTGTTCCAACGAATATTTTTATGCTTTTTATTTTAATAAAGATAAACATTAAACATAACATAAAAACAACTCATTTTAAATAAAATAACAGAAAAGGCAAACAAATTTTAAAATAAAAAAAAAGTATGCGTAATTATAATTAATATACGTAATCTATTTATAAATAGGCGTAGGCAGAACAGTTAAGAACCATTTTCTCCCGTGTTTCTCAACCGATTTTGACAATTTTTTTTTTAAATCAATAAGAGTGGGGAGAAGGAGTGCACCGAATAAATATTGTGGGCGTGGCACGTCCCATGCACCCCAAATTTGCGATATCGAATAGCTTTAGAGTTATAGGTCACACAGCTTCCGAAATCGGTATTCGACCACAAATCACACGTACCACTTCACTGGTTACATTTTATGGGCGTTAAAAAAGGGGCGTGGAACTTTTCAGCAGCCCAAATTTTTGTTATAACTTTCAAACTATAAGTCACAAATCAATGAAACTAGGTAGGAACTTCCTATTTGGTCGTGTTGTTTGACTGGAAAAATTGAACGAGCATTAGAAAAGGGGGCGTGGCACCACCCATACAATTTAAAGTTTTTATCTCGAATAGCTTTGGAAGTAAATGCCATATAACAATGAAACTCAATATGTGTTGGAAGTTGGTGATATCCATCTACTAGAAAATCGTGGCGCGCATTGGAAAAGGGGGTGTGGCTCTGCCCATATAAACCAAATTTTTGATATCGAATAGCTTTGGAAGTAAAAGTCATAGAACATGGAAACACAGAATGGAGTTTCTATTTTGTGATTTCCTGCCGGTGGTACATATGTTGCGATATGAGTTAGGTTATATTTCCACATGAGTGAAGGAAGAAAAAAATGTTTTCACTAAAAATACAAAAAAAAAATCAATTTTTAAATGGTCGAATTTCGACCAAAGGCGACACTAGTATAATAAAATAAATAAAACTAGAATCGATGTTATAAGATATTATTATTATATAGATCCCGGGGTATTAAAGATATTTTCGGGTCTCATTTTAAAAATAAATCCCTATCTTCATTTTTCCAATGAGAGGTTTTGCGACGAGTAAGTTGCGTCAGTATGTCAGTATATATCGCTCGTTTTTTCAATAACGTTACAATCCAAAAAACTTAAGAATTGAGTTAATTACACAGCAATATTCGTGTTACCATGATATATGCTGTGTACAATTTTGACGTGACGAAGTTACGTTGTACTGCTCTAGTTTCCAAAAAAGTTGAAAAATGAATTTTTTAAAAATTCATCTGCGTTTCATTGAATTGTTACTCGCTGCGTATAAGAGCTATGATTAAAAAACTAGTATGACCATAAAGGTTAATTCTTTGACTATATTAAAAAAACAAAAAAAAATTTAATACGCCATAGGGACGTAGTGGGAGCTGCGTAAGCCACGCAACTTGAAATTTGTTACATGGAATTATTACTCACTGAGTATTAGTACTAGGATTAAAAATACGATACGCCAATAAAGGCCTACTGTAAGTCCTCACAACAAAATTAGACAAAAAATTTCTGTCGCCATGGGGACGCTGAGACAGCCGCTCAAAGATCGGTAACGCAACATTCATGCAGCGGCGTTGCATTGAATTTTTACTCAATGAGTATATAAACTACGATAAAAGTTTAAAAAGGAAAATGAAGGTTTTACAAATGGCTTTACGACAAAAATAAAAAAAAAATTCCAGCATCGTCAGGTCGTGAATATAGCAGCTTATGTTACAGAAATGTAATATCGTTGCATGGAATTATTACTCACTCAGGAGGAGTGCTACAGTAAATTTAATTTTACGACAGCAGGGATGTGTTATTACGCTTCACAACTAAACTCAAAAAAAAATTTAGTTGACATGATTTCAGGGATGCAATCACATAATGCAGTAAAAATGCTACAGCCATGAAAAAACGTTGCATGGATTTTTAACTCTGTGTCTACTGGTGCAACGGTAAATTTTAAGGAACAAAAACAAAGGTGAGGTCTTCGGGCATATGACAAAAATAAAAAAAAAATTAGACGGCGTGTCAAAAACCCTCAGGGAACCGCCTAATGTGACTCATATGCATCACTTTTGCTGGATTAATTGAAATTAGAGCACAACCAATGGGGAAGCAAAAACACAGCTAAACGAAAAGCACCAACTCCAAATCCAACAACAACTCCAACACCAACACCAACACCAACACCAACACCAACACCAACACCAACACCAACACCAACACCAACACCAACACCAACACCAACACCAACACCAACACCAACACCAACACCAACACCAACACCAACACCAACACCAACACCAACACCAACACCAACACCAACACCAACACCAACATCAACATCAACATCAACATCAACATTAACAACAACAGCAAGAAACTTCGTCACGTCAAAACCTACGGGTGTGTCCACGGCACAGCCAACTCTTTTTTTGGTAACGATATCTTCTTTAATTTTTGCAGAAAAATAGAATTTGTGATTCGATAATATCCATTTTTTTTTTTTGTCACTTTGTATGGATTAAACAATGTTCATTACAGTAGTACTTGTATATTTGATGTTTTGTCCATATTTTGAAAATGGTGAATCAATTTCCTTCGTCTGTTCAAAACTTAAAATGCTTCTCCTGAAAAATCTAATTTTATGAGTTGTTACGTTATTGAAGAAAACGAGTGATATAATGTTCTCACAGGGACGCTTTTTTTGTAAAGAGTTGATTAATTTTGCTTGTAACCATATCTTCGACACTCGGTTTTTTGGCTTTTGGCGATCTGAAGATGTGCCGTGGAATGCGTGAGTTTTGAACAAAGTTATTGGGATGTTTAGGAGAAAAAAAAAATTAGTTTCGATATTTTTATTTTTTTTTTTTTGAATTTGTTCGTATAGATTCTCAGCCCGGGTCGTCATAAAAGGGCTCATAAGTCTCTTCTTCTAAAGATATAGCCTTTAAATGAGGTGGTACATAATGATTTATGCTTGATCGAGCAATCGTTGATGTTTGAATTAAAATACGTGTTAGCTTAGACTCGATATTTTGCTCTATACATGAACTTAACCCTTAAATGCCCAGCGTATCTTTTTTGATACAACCCAGAAAATAAGCTATTTCTCTTAAAATATTGCAAAAATTAAATGCTGGATATGTAGTTTCACTCAAAAAATTGCAAGTATAAAACAAAAATTTAATTATTGGCATAACTTCGATGGTTTGGGAACTATTGACCGTCAAATTAAAAAATAGTTTTTTTTTTAATTTTTACGGAAAGTTCGCTTTTTGACATGAAATATCTTTTAAACTATTAACAATTTTTGAGTTAAAAAAATTACAAGTTAGTCTAGTTATCATAAAAGGAATCGTTTCCCACGTTTTTGCCTTGAACTCCTACAACCAAGCTGATTGATGGTATACGTCGGAATACCCACTGTATCTTTTTGGATACAACCATGTTTTCTTTAATAACTTGTAAACAAAAATTTTCTCATTTTTCACAACATAATTTTTTTTAATGAAATCGGTGTTGTTGGGCATTTGAGGGTTAAAAGCCTTTCACAACAAAGATCCAAGCTATCTTCCGTACATGGGAAAATATTTGGATACTGAGTCGGTATGGAGGTTTTTAGAAGTTTTTTCATTATAGCTCGTTGAACTATACATGATGTATTTAAATCCTTTTCGCAAAATTTTATAGTTCCCTTTCCATATTGAGCCAAATTTTTAATTCTTCATTGCCTAAATGCTTGACCCAAAGCATTCGTCTTTGATCAGTTGGTAAATGAAAAATGACAACGAACCACATGGTGTTGAAACATTGTAGCAATTTTTATGTACGCATTTTTATGGCATTTTTTTCTTTGAAAATTTATTGGAAATATAATGAGTCGCACAACCAAACTCTATAAAAGTGCATATAAGAATTAAATGCTACACGCATGCGCTTGCCTCAGCACCACAAAAACACAAACAAACAAGTCGCAACTTAACGGGATCATACCGCACACACAACTAATGCGACAGCTCAACCAACAAAACAACACTGTGTGTGTGTTTGTGCTTTGCTGTCTGTCTGTTCATTTGTATGTTTAATCAATGTCGATATTAAAACAAAAAAAATATACAAACCAGCGTAGAAATCTGAAAGTGGTGTATGTGGCGCCATCTAGTGCGAGAGTGACACAACTCAAAGTAATTTCTCTATATGTATGTGGTGACTCAATACTTCCACATATAAACACCGACATCACAACATACAAATCCACATACAACTTTAATAATATTCACTTACACATTTATTTTAAAAATATTATTTAAGTTTTTGAAATTGTCAATTTTTATTTATCAAAAATTTTCTATATTAAGTTAGATATAAAATTGTGTTCGATGTGTTTAGATGTAAAAAAATAAATTGTTAAAAAATAAAATTTATATAAAATAATTTTTTTAAATAAAATAAAAAGTTTATTTTTGTGCTCACCACAATTGGCGATCCTGCCAGGAGGCGAACGGGAACATCAACAACCAGTCGGCAGCCGCATTCTCACCATCCACAACAGCATCACCTGATTAATTTTTTAAGTAACGGCATCACATCATCATCTACATCATCTGGACGCTAGCCTCATTGTTGAGCATAGCCCCAGCAACATCTTTAGTGACTGTGTACCACAAGAAACACGCTCAAAAAACCGTGTCAACCTAAGAGCCCAGCACAAAACGTTCAACATCTTCAACGAAAAGACGAAGACGAGAACAAGGCAGACGAAGGCATTAGAGGTTTAAGCAAAACTCTACACCTGGCGTTAAGTTGACGCAGACAACGGAAACGTCAATAACAACACCATCAACATCAAAAACATTGACCAACAACAAGCAAGACACACCTGCCGGTAAGGTGGAACAGGCAACAACAACAGCAGAAAAATATCAGCAGCAGCAACAACAATCACAACAGCATAAGGATAATATACAACAACAACAACAAGAACAACAAAAACAACAATAACAACAGCAACAACATCAACAACAACAACAGCAACAACAACAAAGATATCGGCATATTAATTTTTTTATTATTTCAAAACAAAAATTGTATCAAATTTTGTAATTTTTATTTTTTTTTTGACATGTTATAAAATTTTTTTCACAGGTTGCCTTTTTAATTTAGATTCGCACGAGGCACACACCGTAGATTTTAAAACGTTTGTAAGACGATAGGGTCGGAAGAAACTTATCGTCTTACATCCGTAGGCACTCCACTGCACTAGGAAACACATTTCAAGGTACACGATGAGTCTTTCACACACACCACCACCCCACCAAAAGACAACCCCCCACTCCCTTACATACTTCTAACCCTCTCTCACATCTCTCTCATTTCGGCGAAGGTGACCATCGCCCTCTCATACAACTCCAAACGGATCTTGTCAATCCATTTGATGCACCAATGCATCCTGAAGTACAAGCAACGTCAGTAAAATGGCCACAATTTTGGACCACTTGTCCCGACGCATGGTTCGCCCATGCAGAAATACAATTTCAGGCAAAAGGAATCACTACTGACAAGACAAAGTATGAGTACCTCGTAACCGCTCTACCTCAAGAGGTAATTATAACAGTGCTAGATTTCATACAGAAACCTCCTTCCTCAAATTTGTATGAAGGCTTAAAGAGAACTTTGATTGACCGACACTCTTTAAGTGAAGCCAAGAGGTTCGACAAAATTTTGTCTGGCACCGAGATAGGTGACCAAAAGCCATCTCAATTTTATAGGTCACTAATTATGTTAGCCGGTACTACAGTCGATAGCGACTTAGTTTATAAAAATTTTTAGGTGGCAGCCCTAAAGGGTTAAAAATTTCACAATTTTGAAATTCTGACAACGGATTCGGATTCAGCGACCCATTTTTACCTAGTGTTCGCGCCAGCATCGAATTCGTAAAAATAAAAAAAAATTAGGTGGCAACCCTATCAGCCATCTTGAATTTTAAAATTCTGACTTCAGATTCGAAATCAGCGACCCCCTAAAACTGTTGGATAATGTTCAAAACTCTTAAAAAAGCATATTTTTAGGTGGCAGCCCTAAAGGGTTAAAAATTTCACAATTTTGAAATTCTGACAACGGATTCGGATTCAGCGACCCATTTTTACCTAGTGTTCGCGCCAGCATCGAATTCGTAAAAATAAAAAAAAATTAGGTGGCAACCCTATCAGCCATCTTGAATTTTAAAATTCTGACTTCAGATTCGAAATCAGCGACCCCCTAAAACTGTTGGATAATGTTCAAAACTCTTAAAAAAGAATATTTTTAGGTGGCAGCCCTAAAGGGTTAAAAATTTCACAATTTTGAAATTCTGACAACGGATTCGGATTCAGCGACCCATTTTTACCTAGTGTTCGTCCCAGCACCGAATTTGAAAAATAAAAAAAAATTATCTTTAATTTTAAAATTCTGATATCAGATTCGAAAACAGTGACCCCCTAAAACTGTTTTACAATGTTTAAAACTCGTAAAAAATACATCATAAGGTGGCAGCCCTTTTGTTAAAAATTTTATAATTTTAAAATACTGACAACGATTTCGGATTCAGCGACCTAGTTTGACCTAGTGTTCGCCCAAACACCGAATTCGTAAAAATAACATTTCTATTTGCCAATGCACAATGGGGAAAATGTACGATTTTTTGGCATTAACCTTATTTTTCAAGATTTATGAAAAAGGTTAACAACACTTTTTTTTCAAAGTAGAATCTCCAACCAAAGCAAAATAATGATTTTTGCTTTCTTTTTGCGATTTGCCGTTACTTTTTTAGCTGCTGAAGTGAAGGTTTTTGTTTGACTAGAATATGGCTGCATAAATTGTTGAATTTTTGTTGATAATAAAACTAAGTTGTGTAAATATTTGAATGCGTATTTAAACTAACTAAAGAATGGAGATTAAGGCTTATGGTATATATTTTCGATATGTGTATAAATGTATTAGAAAAATTTGTTTTAGTTAGATAATAATGTAATGTTTACAACAAAACTTAAAATTAGGAGATAAAAAACAAAATCTTCAATTTTGGAGAGCTACAACTTTTTTGAAACTCCTAGCAACACAGAGATATAGGTACAGTGATATAGAGCGGAGAATTTTAGAATAGAAAACTCTAATTTGGTTTGCGGAACTTTGCGGAAGGTTAATGTTTGGTATGTTTTATTTTAGGCACCTACCATTTTAAAAATGCAGATTTGTATTAATTGTGGCGTGAAAATGTACGTTCATCATGCAAGGCAAAGGAGAAGGCATTACTTTACTATTTTTTAAATCTGCTGCAACAAAATATACGCGTTTCTGACGACTTTATGAAAATTATTACGAAAACTTTTACGTTATCTATATCTATATATAAATAGGAGTAAGCAAAACAGTTAAGAACCATTTTCTCCCGTGTTTCTCAACCGATTTTGACAATTTTTTTTTAAAATCAATTATAGTAGGGAGAAGGAGTGCACCGAGTATATATGGTGGGCGTGGCACATCCCTTTAGAGTTATAGGTCACAAAGACTTGGAAATCGGTATTCGACCTCAAATCACACGTACCATTCCACTGGCAACACTTTATGGGCGCTGAAAGAGGGGCGTAGCACATTTCAGCAGCACAAATTTTTGGTATAACTTTCGAACTATAAGTCACAAATCAATGAAACTCGGTAGGAACTTCATATCGTCGTATTATTCGACTAGAAAAATTTAACGAGTTTAGACAAGGGGGTGTGGCACCACCCATACAATTCAAAGTTTTTATATCGAATAGCTTTGGAAGTATTCGATATAGCTTCGATATATGATGATTCGAATAGCTTTTTATAATACACATCAGCCCATACAGAAAGTAGGCGTGCCACTTAACCCATGCCGCCCATTTTTAGTAGAAACAAAGGTGTCTAAATAAACTGTCATTAGTGAAAATTTCAGAGCTGTAGCTGCTTAAATATAAAAGTTATGAGTTTATGCCAAAAAAAGTGGAAAAAACCCCAATGTGCAATGGTAGAAATAATTACTTCGCTAAGGTTCTGTTGTGTTAGGTGTGATTGGTGCAACAGAACAATTTTTCGCTGTTAGTAATTGTTCTGTTAAAGCAAACCGAGAACATGGTTTGATTTGAAGCTGACGAGTGCTCTGCAGTGTTCGTTTGTTATCATTAATGTACTGAACACATTGACGACGACAGCGACGACAAGCTGTCAAATTAGGAATAGTTCTATATCGACGACACGACATTGCGACATTAGACCAAATTCTCTCCATAAGAAATACATGTAAAAAAATTTGACAGATGTCGTAATGTCGCTGTCGTCGTCAATGTGTTCAGTGCATAAATGACTTGGATACGCTCTGCTTGACTAACAGAGTTCTGTCAAGCTCTGAACTCTGCACTGTTGGATCTACTGTTGTGGAAAAAACGAGTGCATTTGTGCAGAGGTTTAATATATAGCATCATTTTATAAATCCCTGCACATCACTTCACGCTGCGTTGGTGAAATTCGCAATTTATAAAACGCAACGCTTCACGCCGTGATCTTCAGCGTTGAGTTACGCAATAGCGTAGTGAAAACAGTACAAAGGCCGTGTGCTATTCGGAAACTTTTCACTCATGGTAGGAAAGAATTGACTGAGTTGAATACGATTTCTGTCTGTTGAAATAAAATTTTTGCTGTGCCAAAAGGACAATGAAATTTTGACAACTAGAATTTTTGACGTCTTAGATTTCGGTATTGTCTTAGCACAAGAATTTAATTTAATTTGCAAAATTGCTAATTTATACTGAAGATGAATAGAATTTTACGCAAATATTTTCCACTTCTGGTTGCTATGCTGTCGGAAGCACAAAATTTTGAACTTCTTTACGACTTGATGCTTTTTTTTAATGAAAGGCGAAGAGTAAGTACTGCTGATGCCTTTCTGTTCTGGACAACTTCCTAAAACATTAATCCTTTAAGGATATTACTTATATTCGGCCGAGATGTTATTCCGAAACCTTAAATGCCATTTTGAATGGAGGCAATGAACAAACTAAAATGCATTTAAGAGTGTCGGCTAGCTCTTTTCGCAAAATTGTGGAGTTTATTCCAGCGAAGCGTCATGGTTGGTCAAAAGAGTATGAAGTGGTTTGCTTCCTTTATTGGATGGCGTGTGGATGCAGCTATCGAGTAGCAGGTGGGTTTATGGGATTGAGCCGCTATACTGTCCGCAATATAGTACATAAACTACTCGATGAATTTATAAAGCTACGACACGTCATAAACCATGGAAATGCTGCAGATTACCAAAGGATTGGTGAAAAATTTTGTAGAAAAAGTAAGACGAGTGTTTTCAAAAATTTTATTGGTGCAATTGATGGCACCCATATTCGCATTCAATGTCCTGTAAACAAACACGATGAGTATATCAATCATAAGAAGTTCTACTCAATACAAGCGCAAGCCGTGGTTGACAGTGATTATAAATTTATGAGTGTGTTTATTGGGTATCCTGGATCAGTGCACGACACGCGTGTTTTTTTAAACAGTCCGATTTACACTGCTGGATCCTATCCGCCAAGTGGTTTCTTCCTGTTTGGTGACAGTGGTTATCCCTGCCAGGTTCAACCAGTGGCTGTTATAACGCCATTCAAAGAACCATGCAGCAGCAATCAAAAGCGATTCAATTCTGCTCATAGCAAGGCCAGAATAACCGTTGAATGCGCGTTTGGCATGTTGAAGCAAAGATGGAGGAACGTCTTTAATAAAGACTTTGAACTTAGCACCAAAAATTGCATTAAAACCGCTTTTTCTGCATTTCTGTTGCACAATATTTACATTTTGCAAGAAGATTTCCAACCCCTAAGCGATGCTGTTCCATTGGAAGATGAAAACTCATATCAGAGGAAAGTTGTAGTTACTGACTCTGCAGAAGGTGTAATAGTGAGAAATCAATTGTTTAATGAATTTTTAGAAACATCAGTTATTTAATAAATATTTGTTCACAAAATGTCCAATAAAGTTAACTCCACTTTGTAAAAATTTTTATATTATTTTCTTAAAATGGAAATTGAGTTCAGATATGAGGCAAATCAAATGAAAACAAAGGAAAGTCTTTGAAAGTCTTTTTACAAAAATAAGTGATATTATTTTAATTAAAGTTTTGTTCATAACAATACAATCTTTTCTGTAAAAAAAAAACGAGCACAAAATACTCTATTTAAGGGGTGTTATGTACCCAGAATTTTTTTTTAAATTTTTTTTTGCATTTTCCTAAAGCTTCAAGTTGATATCTCAAAAAATAACAAACTTATAACCTAGTAAATGAAGCAATGATGAAATTTGAGAATCGCCGAGAAAAGACATTTAATAATAAAACTCATTTTCTGTTTGTTTGTTATTCAAATCTAAATGGATCAATGAATTTCGCTAAAATTTGATACATATATTACTTATGTACATCCCATATAAGATTGTGGTATACTTTATTTTGACCACGCCCCTTTCTCCTATATTTGTCTTACGGAAAATTAAATACTAACGTACTTGTTTTATTCGAAATTATTTGTCTATAAAATTTAATTAAATTAAATCCATTCTTAATATGTTTTCTTTATTAATATAACCAAAAATTACAAAAATGAAATCAAAATCCATTACTCGAATCATATTAAATATTTAAAGAATTTAATTTTTAACTCAAATAAAAAAATAAAATAAAATGAAAATACTTTTTCGTTTTATCTATTGATACTGTAACGACTCCCTGTTTACCAGGGTCTATAGCTGGGACAGACAAAGCGGCTGTCCAGGGTCGTTCACAAAAATTTATTAACTTTGGACACTAAACAAATTAATCAATCCTTTTAAAGTTTTCGTTATAATTTTATTCCCTCTTCAAACTCACTTTTGCGGTAGCAGTTGAGTTGAACGGACGTGTTTTTTCAAGTGGCTCTATTAATGAGTTTTGTCTTAGTGAATTTAGTTAGTAAATTGTGCGGTACTTATAATAAGTCGGTGTTTTTCGAAAGTGCGTGCGATTAGGATTCATATAAATTGAGTTGCGTGCCAATCCGTGGGTTGATCGCTTTAATATTAAGCGATTCGAAACGGGTTCAATCTCAATTTGTGAGATTCTCCGCGTGCGCTGAAACCGGACGAACGCCATTTTGTTGCGACGGCGCCATTGCCAGTGATCGATAGCGCAACTAAATAAGCAACGGTTTGTGCCTGGACTAAGATGTTGAGCTTCTTAGAGTGACGCATCGGAGACAGCAACCAGCTGTGGACATCGCGTTCGCCGCCAGGCGTTTGTTTTGGACGATTCGGGATACCGGGTAAGTGCTGCACATTTTTGCTATTTGTAGAGTAGGTATTGTTGTTGGGCATGCCGCCTAAAGGTATCCTCAAGGGGCTGAAGAGGCCGCCGGTGCATCACACCTCGAGTGAGGATAGTGACCAGGCATCGGTTGAGTCTGGTAAGGGGGTAAGACCCAGAAAACTGGGCCAGCCACCAGATCAAAAGGGGCTAAGCCGGGACCGGCTTCGCTGAGTGGGACGAAGGTGGGCGAGGGGGTTCTCGGAAAATCTGGGAATGCCTCTGCCATCGAAGTTTCAGGGGCCGAATCGGAGTTCGTGCGTCCGTCCGCGGTTGTGGGGGGTGTCCGTCCGTCCGTTCAGTAGCTGCAGCTACCTCCTGCGCGGAGGGGGAGGTCTTGCCGGGGGGTCCGTTGACTGGAGGTTCTTCAACAGGGGGCCTCTCAACTGTTGGTCTCTCACTGGAGAAGCCTTCGTTAGAGGGGACCTCGACTGGGCGGCCTTTGTCAGGGGGAACTTTGACAGGGGGGCCTCCCTCCGTGGGAGGGTGTGTTAGTTGGGATGGGTCTTGCCTTGGGGGTCCGTCGACTGGGGTCCTTCGCCTGGGGGTCCCTCGACTGTGGCTCAACCATCTGGTGGGGCTTCGTCAGGGGGTCTCTCAACAGGGGGGCCGTCGTCAGGGGGGTCCTTGTCGGTGGGGTCCGTTGCCGTTACGGTGCCTGAAAACGGGAAGGTGTCTGCGCCGGGGGGTTCTTCGGCTGGGGGTTCTGCGCCTGGGGTTCCCTCGACTGGTGGTCCCTCGTTAGTGGGGCCTTCGTCTGGGTGTTCCCGGGGTGTGGGGCCTTCCTCAGGAGGGTCCTCGTCTGTGGGGCCCACTCTCGGGGCATCAGCTGCAAGTGGGGGTGGTTCGGCTCTCATGAAAATGAAAGATGTTACCAATGAGTTGGTAAAAGCCGTTTTTGATGGAGGTGTGGCTGGTGATTTAGCCAGACATATCGTCCATTCGGCCGGGCGTTATGAGGAGATTCTAATGGGTCTCCTAGTAGAAAATGAGTGACTGAGGGGACGTCTGGATATCCTTCAGGTGGGAAAAAGCGCTCCATCTGGTGTGGGTGCTGGCTGGCCGACTCTGGCGGCCAGGGCTGTTGCTCCGCCTGTTTTGCCGGCCCCAAAACCGGTAAAGCCGGTGGAGACGTGGTCACTGGTGGTTTGGAGCAGGAACGCCAATGCGAGCCCACAGGAGGTGGTCAAGGAGGTTGTTACTAAGGTTGGACCCACATTAGGGGTGAGAGTCCACGAGGTTAAACCTATTAAGGGAGGGGGTGCGCTCATTCGTACTCCCTCAGTCACAGAGCTCGATAAGATCTCGAAGAACACTAAGTTCGGAGAGGTTGGCCTCGAGGTAAGCGTGAATAAAAAATTAGGTGCCAGGGTGGTGGTCCAAAAGGTTCACTCAGAGATTACTTTTGACGAGTTCATGAAGGATCTTTATGAGTTGAACCTCAAGGACAAGATGAGTCACGAAGATTTTAAAAAGAACGTGAGGCTTGTGAGTGCTCCCTGGAAGGTTGGCTCTGGTGTGGCGTCGGACGTCATTCTGGAGGGCAGTGGCGTTGCCATGGAAGCTCTTCTGGATGTCGGACGGTACTATGTCAAGTGGTTCTCCTTTTTTGTGAGGGCTTACAGGGCTCAGTTAGGCTGCTTCCGATGCTTAAGCCTGGATCACAGGGTTAAGGAGTGCAGACTTAAGGAGGATGTCTGCCGGCACTGTGGCCAGAGTGGACACAAGGCTAGGGTATGCAACAATGCGTTGAGTTGCCGCAACTGTGCATTCAAGGGAATGCCTTCCAAACATCGAATGATGTCCGAAGCGTGTCCTCTGCACAGTGCAATGCTAGCCCGGGCGAACGCTAGACATTAATGAGTGCAAAAATCTTGCAACTCAACTGTCAGGGTTCATATGCCGTGATGTGTGATCTTGGCCGGTTATTGGAAAGTAGTGGGAGTAGTTTTGCTCTGGTTCAGGGACCTTATACAACCAATGGCTGTATAAGAGGACTGCCTGCAGGAATGCGGGTATTTCTTGACCTCAGATGCAATTCTGCTGTCATTATCAATGACAATAATGTTGAGTGCATGATTGTCAGCGTTAGTGAGTGGGGAGTATGCGTGAGCGTGGAAGGTGCGTATGGTAGGATGTTTTTGGTGAGCGCTTATTTCAAGTTCGCTGATCCTATGGAGCCGTATCTTACGTACTTGGACTCGGTGCTACTACTTGAGAGTAGCATTCCGCTGATCCTGGGTGTCGACGCGAATGCATAATCCCCTATGTGGTTCAGTAAGGTATGCAGACACTCGTCTGGATATCGGAACCATAGTAGGGGTGAGATGCTGAGTGAATGGATGCTTAGTAGGTGCATCAGCGCTCTCAATGAGCCAAGTGAGTGGTATACGTTTGAGGGGCCTAATGGGGTCAGCGATATTGGTGTTACTTTAACTAATAGCATAGCCTTAGGATTTCTTACATTTAGCTGCGTAATTCGTTAATTCGTTAAATTAAGCTCTGGCAAAGCTATTTCTCTGGTAGAGAAGCATGTGTGTTAGGTGTAAACCAAACAGTAGGGATTGATGTTGTTCGTAGCTGTCCACAGGGGTCTATCTGTGGTCCATTCATTTGGAACCTCATGATGGATCCTCTGCTGCGGCAGCTTAAACGTCAGTCTAAGTGCTGTGCGTATGCTGATGACCTGCTTGTTCTGGTTGAAGGACAGTCTCGTGCTGAACTTGAAGCCAGGGCAAGTGAGGTTATTGCTACAGTGTGTGCATGGGGTTCATGTGTAGGTGTTAGCGTGGCGAGGGACAAGTCCGTGATGATGCCGCTTAAAGGCAGATTATCTCGTGGTCGACCTCCCTTTGTCAGCTTGGAGGGAGTAGGTCTCAGGTATGTGACAGAGGTCAAATACCTGGGAATTTGGATGAAAGAAAGAATGAACTTTTTGGTGCACCTAGAGAAGTTGAGAGAGCGTCTGTTGACAGTAGTAGGGCGAGTGCGTAGATTACTTAGGAGTGACTGGGGACTCAGTAGGAAGGCTGTGCGCCTCATGTATGACGGGCTATTTGTTGCTTGTGCAACTTATGGCTCGGTCGTGTGGGGTGACGTGGTCAGTACTGCTGTAGGCTACCGGAAGATTCTCTCTTGTCAGAGAGTAATCTTAATTGGGTGTTTGCCGGTGTGCCGTACGGTCTCTACGGATGCCTTGCAGGTGCTGTTGGGGCTCCTCCTCTGGATCTGGTGGTAATGCAAACCAGCATTGCATACCGAATTCGGAGGGGGCTTCCCCTAGCGGTGACTGATTGGACTGATTGGATTGGCTATGCTTAAAGAGCGCGTACAATCTAGGTGGCAATCTAGATGGAACCAAAGCCAGAATGGTAGGATTACCTACCAGTTTATACATGACGTGGCGTTCGTTGAAGGTCGCCCTGATTTTGGATTTTCTCTGAGTCTAGGCTTCCTTTTAACTGGCCATGGTTCTCTGAACGCATTCTTGCGTAAGAGAAATCTCAGCACGACAGACGGTTGTGATTGCGGAGCGATCTTTGAAGATTGGTCACATGTCTTGTGCGAATGTCCTCTATATGAAGACATTCGAGATTTGAGAGCAATGGGCATAATGGTAGAAAATGAAGAGTTCGACGTGAGAAATGCGCTTGCATCTAGTGAGCAAATTACCAGGTTGAACGAGTTCGCTTGTCAGGTGTTTACTAGACGCCGTTTAGTAAACATTTTTAAATGGCCACCAGTCCGGAGCGGTGATGAGCTCAACTGGCAGTAGCTTGCTACGAAGTCCGACCAAAGACTTAAAAACTGGTACCACGGGCAGTCGGCGGCCCTTGACTTATGTCAGACCGACTGATTGGGTATGGGCCTTCGGGGAGAATCTTGGTGGTTGTGTTTTACTACCTATATCGCGGGCAATCTTGCTCAGTGTGGAGTTGCATTCTCAACTCGGGTGCTGTACCCCTTAGTACGGAAGAGGTGTTAGATAGGCCTCCACCCAAACCAAGGGTTGCGAAATGTCATCACAACATGGAGCTAATTTGGTACCTTTGAATTCTCAAAGGGGCGCAGGCCGACGCAATGTTTTGGTCCCGTGCTTGGAGCACCGTAGAATTAAGCCGTCAAGGCAGGTGTCTACGTTAAACACATTCAGATTTTCCCTCTTCAAACTAATTCAAACTTAATACATAAGTAATAAATGTAATAAAGAAATTATTAATCAAACAAAATAAAAAAAACAAAGAATTTAATATAGCATTTGTCTGGCTAAGATATATTGAATATATAACATGTTTTTAATATAACTTCACCATTTCCTTAAGATACTAATCCTGGGCTATCGACTGTGAGATCCGTCGTTCCAGCGGTGGTGGTGTGGCGCGAGCGTTTCCGGTGCCGTGTTCTGGTTGACCTAATATTGAAGGCATATGCCTTACAAATACTGGTGAAGATTCTTAAAGAGGCACGAACAGGGTAAAAACCACGCTATCGTGATATACTTACAACTTAAATGTCTTATAGTTACTTTATAAAGGTCCTTAAAGAGGCACGAACAGGGTAAAAACCACGCTATCGTGATATACTTACAACTTAATGTCTTATAGTTACTTTATAAAGGTCCTTAAAGAGGCACGAACAGGGTAAAAACCACGCTATCGTGATATAACTAGTAATAGTCGACGGAGTAGACAGGGTAAAAACCACGCCACTACTATAGACGTAAAGAGTAGCACTGTTAGTAAGTTGTACTAATGATACCTTACCGACAAAGTCCTTAAAGAGGCACGAACAGGGTAAAAACCACGCTATCGTGATATAACTTAAAGAGGCACGAACGGGGTAAAAACCACGCTATCGTGATATAACTAATGATAATCGACGGAGTAGACAGGGTTAAAACCACGCCACTACTATAGACGTAAAATTAAGCTGATACGGATAATTTTTAAAATATGAAATGGAAATAATATTTAAATAGGAGATAATAAGAGATCAAAGAATTTAAGATAAAGAACTTTCTTTAGTAAATATAGTAAAATAGGTATTTACAGGATTTTCTACTGAGTACTGGAATTTAGGGTGAGCGCTGGCAGAGTAGTCTGAGTAAAAACCACGCAACTACTTCCACCGGAGTTAGTATGTTGGATGGGAATTCTAAATAGGAGTGGTGGGCAGAGTAACCTGAGTCAAAACCACGCAGTTACTATGTCCGGTTAGTTATGGAATATTTATGAGTGGCAGGGATGATGGGGTAAGATGAGTGGCAGAGATAATCTGAGTCAAAACCACGCGACTAACTCTGCCGGAAAGTTATTAGATAGGAAAGATTTAAAGTTTAATTAAAGTCACTAAACAACTTAGATAATAAGTAGCTAAGATACCAGACAATATTATAAAAGGAAAAGGAAAATCACGCATACCACCTTAGAACACGCACGCCTCACCACTTCGGCTCGTTGTCTCGCAGGGAACCCTTAGTCCCTGGCTTCGCTGCTGACGTGAATGTTGTTGGCTATCGTATGCGGCTGAACGCTGTCGGTGTTTTCTTGATGCCGCTGCCCGCTGTCGACGTTCAGTCCTCACTCGCTGTTGCTGCACTTTTCGATGTCGCTTCTTATATTGCTGCTGCGCGCTGTCGACGTCCACTATTGATCTAGGCCTATGTCGCTGCTGCGCGCTGTTGTCGTTCACTCAGTACTTATTTATTTGTAATACAACTTGCCACCACCGTGGCTCTTCACTGACTGACTGGTTTTTCAATCCGCACTTGAGCTTCGACCTAGCGTTCCTTGTATCGCTCTGGTTTGTTCTGTTTCCACTTTTTAGCGAACGAGTGGCGTGATCGAACTCTCGCGTTCTCTTCTCACTCTCGCCTGTTTGTTCCGTTCCTAGCATCAGGCATAAGAGTGGCGTGATTTTCTTCTCCCTTCTCTTCTCACACTCGTCTGTCTGTGGGTATCGCACAGTGATGTGATTTGGAGGGATTTCGGGCTCATTTCGGGATATTTGGCCTTTTTGAGAACGTGTGGGATTTCAGATGCTTAGGTGGGATTTTCTACTGAATCATAATTTTTTGAAGTGTAAATTAGCAAAACTGGTTGGTATCACTCTTTTGTAATCTTTCAAAATTTTTTGTTTAATTGCTGTTTCATTGATTCTAAATATGTAAGAAAGAGATATGTATATTCGAGAGGCTTAAAATAAATGAAAATAAGATCCTCATTTAAAAACAAAAACATAAGCTCAGCTTCATTTTGATGCAACGAAAGAAATTTACGATTACTTCATACACTTAAGAGAGTTTTTATAAAAAACGCAGAGTTTAACTTTAGGTATTTTTTTTATGCGGAAAATTCGTTTTTTTTTAAATTTGTTATACTTATTGAAAAACTTTATTATCTACATTATTAAACTATAAAATTATTAAAATCTTAAAAAAATGTAGGGGAGGATGCCCGCCTACTAAACATGTTTTGCTTGGACGTTATGTTTTACCTTTGCTTTAAAACATAATTTTTCAGAGCTCTTGGTTTCATTTCGAAGCTAAGTTCTATAACTAACAAGAATTTTAATCAGAATTTAAAATTTCCAAAAATTGTAATTTTGGCAGTCGATCTAGCAAAAGTCTTGAAATCAGCCGCTTAAAAAATCGGCCCAGCTACTGAATACCTAAAACAAATAGTTGAAAAAAATTAGAAAATGAAGTAAAAACACTAGTTTTTGAGAGTTTAAAAAAGGTTATTCTATCAATAGTTCACAATGACTCACTGAACTTTTTTTTAGGCGACGCCATTCTAAAATTTTATCAGAACGTGGATGAGAATCACAAAAACTATTTTAACTAATTTCAAACACTATTTGCAATAATATAAATAACAATTTTTTATTTGCACGATTTCTGAAAATTTGTTCGGAAGGTGGACCAACGTTTTGTTCAGGAGGTGGGCAGGCACGCCATCATGATACCTATGACGTGAAATATTTTTTCCCATTTCTCAATATTGTTCGATTGCTCGTCGAATTGTGAAAAATAAACATTAAATATAGAATTGTACTCATATTCACCTTTTTTTATCGATAAGAAACACTCTAAAATTCACTAAACAGAGATGAACTATTTTTGCTCAGCTTCGTTTTATTCGAATATTTTATTTCTCAACGGCCGTGGGGCTAAAGCAGCATACGCATTTTCTCAATGATTTATCAAAAGTGAACATTCAATGAGATGTTACTGCGACACTTTACACATTGGCGCATCATACAGACGTCAGAACTCACACTGTTCAGTAGAAGATGGGCCTGTTCAGCAGGTGGGCATCCTTATTTCTTTTCGAAAATTGCATAAAAAATCGTTATTGGTATAAATATTTGGATGGGATTTTTTGTGGGTTTTTCGTGTCATTTTGGTGGGATAAACAGTTCTAAATCGGGATGTGATCGGGATTTTTTACTAAATCAGAATCACATCACTGGTATCGCATCACGCGAGTTTACCGGTTCCCTTGGAACACGCGCATACATGAAAATAATAAAACTAACTGAAATACTCTCGACTCTATGCTAGCAAAAAAAATAAATGCTTTGTCGTGGAATTGAAACCTAAGGGGGGTCCTACCCTATTATTCTAGAATAAAGTATTTTCTCAACATTTCTTAAAACATTATTTCAAATGTTGAATTATTCTTTTATTTTTCAGCTATGTTTAAAAAATGATGTATTAAAATAAAATAAAAAAAACTATTTTCATATAATACAAATATAAATTGTATACAGCGGCCGCGGTGCCTGCCGTTGGATGGCCAAGGTAAATTCCGATCTCCCGTCTCTTGGTGTTGGGCTGAAATAAAGGTGGAAGCACATTATGTAGGTCAAAATTTATGACCAAAATTTTGGTCCTTACAATACCATCTTAATATCTGTGTCCACAAGCAATAATCACTTAAGTCAACTTAAGTCATTAAAAACTTTGAGGTAAGATTTCTCAAAATATTGAAATCCGAATTAATCTATTATTATTTATTAACACATTTATTTATATTCATTTATATATTTTTTCCATTAAACGGATATACTAAGTGGGTTTTGAAAGCTCATACAGTACATTATTAAAAAAACAATTTAATTCAATTTAAAATTTAATTCAATTTAAAATTTAATTCAATATAAAGTTTAATTTTTAATAACAAATATAATTTTATGCTCATTGTTCTTGAGTTTGATTTAAGTTTTTTTGATGGGGTTTACTATCTTGCTTTTGAGATCTGAAAGTAAATAAAATTTACAATAAGTATGTCAAAATATGTTCATATATTGCAAGGCATAACCTGCTTTCCTTAATCAGAATCCGACTCCGACGAAGCCACAAAAAATCCGGAAGCGTCTATGTGCGGGTAGTCACTTTGAACCGTTTGTCCAAAAACTGACATTAAAGATGACATCTGCTTTTTAATTCTTCTCTCTCTTTTTGCCATCATACGCTCCATTCTTTCTAGTCGACTTCCACGACGCCTTGCATGCTGTGAAGTCGTTGATTCCGTTGGAGATGGAGTCGAAGATGGGGTAGACACAGACGAACGATATTGAAGAAATTGGTTTGAGAATGACGGTAAATCTGGCGAAGGCAATGGTGATGGTACACTGATTGGCATAGATGATTGCACTGTGTTTGGCGGTGCTGATGTAGCAGACAATGGCAGTGATGATAATCCGGTTGATTGGGCGGAAGTAGAAGCGCATTCCTCTCTGCACATACTTTATGCACCATGTGTTTCGTCCAGCAAGAAAGGCGGATGGAAATTATCTTTTAATGCTGCGTATGATTGAATCAGCTGGGAAAAATGGCCAATCTTTTGTCTCATCTGCAGTTGCTTCATCACCAACACCTTCACCTGACCTAAACTTCGTCAGTTCTTTATATTTTTTTAAAAGTGAATTCCACTGGTATTTACAATTCACTGAGTCCTTGGATGGATCCCTCAATACTTCCCTCAAGGACTCAGCTACAATTCTTTTCAAGGGAGAACTAATTTTAAAAACATGAAATACATATAAAATAAATCTTACCTCCAACCCTCGTTGCTGTTAGCATTTTTGCCACTAAAATGTTTCTCCAATGAAATTCGCTTTTCGATAAGCATGAAGCGCTCCGAATTGCTCCCTTTAAATATATTAAAATGTTAACACAAAAATCAATACAAACATTAAAGAAAACCCAAAATCATAATACTCACATGTGACGTAAATCTTCTTTGGCCTTTTTGATGGGTATTCCATTATTGCTTGAAACAGGTTCTTATTATTTTTTTTTATAAAAAAATTAAATAAGCTTAACTTTATTGGTTTATAATTCCAATTGGCGTATTTTAAGCGCGAACTCACAAGTGTTTTTTTTTTATATTTGCTTGTGTCAAAAATTCTCTTGCGACGATTGTCAAAATTTATACTAGCCCCTGCGGCTACATGAATTTTTGACAATCATATTCACCTCACAAGTGCCAAATATTCTTCTTCAGACTGTCAAAATTTCATCATGCGAGTGAAAAGTTTCCGAATAGCACACGGCCAAAGTTAGCATTTTATAAAACGCTGCACTTGAAATTCGCTCACTTGAACTGTCACTTTCATCACTTGCTCTAGAGCTGCCGTTAGAACGAATAAGTTGGCATTGAAAGAGTAATAACTGTTTGTTTCACTCATATATTCTTAAATGTTTACATATATCGTTTGAATATAGGTTAAAGACAGCAACAACGAACCAACAGTTCGAAATGTTGCTAAAAGAAATAAAAAAACTACCGCAGGTAGCAAATGGTACGACAGTGTTTGGCGTTTATATTGCAATTTCAATTTAATGATGGCTGTAATTAATGTGATTATTATACAGATATGTACACACAAAAAAAAACGTAGTAATGACAAATGATTTTCAATTTGATTCAAATAGAATTTGCATTCAAATCGTGCCCAACAACAATTGCTGTTGATTCAAACGCGGACTTGCATTAAGACCAAGTGCAAAAATTGTAAATGCAATTGCTGTCGGCTCAAAAGCAATTACATTTGGACCAAGTGCAAAAGTAGTAAATGTAACTGTTGTTAGTTCAAATGCAATTGCGCTTGGCCCAAATACAAAATTAGTAAATGTAACTATTGTTGTTTTAAGTGCAATTGTACTTGGCCCAAATACAAAATTATTAAATGTAACTGTTGTTGTTTGAAATGCAATTGTACTTGGCCCAAATACAAAATTAGTAAATGTAACTGTTGTTGGCTCAAATGCAATTGTATTTGGCTCAATACGCACTGTATACAGTAAACAAAAAACATATAAACCATAAACATAAAAAAATAAATAGAATATAAATAAAGTTATGATTCAATAACCAAAAACCAAAAAACTAATCATAAGAAAACATAAAAATAAAAATACAGTGAATCAAAAAAGTTTAGAAAACATTTTCAAAAAACATTTTCTCTTAAACAATCATTGAAATTTTACACTTTTTAAGCTGATGCAAAAAATGTTTTTATATATTTTTATTCCATGAATATATCACAACACAATAACAAAAAAATGAAATCAAAAACAATTACAATATTCGTACAAGTGATAAAAACAACAAAAAGAACATTATTTCATAGCCAAAAAAGTTTAGAAACAAATTAAGAGAAAAAATTAAAGAAAAACTAATTCTTTAATATTTTAGTACTTCGTTTGATAGCCTTTCGCATCAAGAACCTCTTGGAGTTCATTTCTCAATCCCAAAGAAAATTTTTCGATTTCTTGTGGGGTTATTCCATTCTATTCTTCTAATATAGCTTGTTTAAGCAAATCTTTGGATGTAATATGATGGTGCCTGATCCTTTTTTCAATAAGGTCCCACATATTTTCAATTATGTTCATATCTGGAGATTGTGGGGGAGTATTCAGCTGGTGTGGGACTTTTAAAAGCAGCCATTACAAAACCAAACGCGACTTGTGCTTGGGGTCATTATCTTGTTGGAAAAAGAAACTGATTTCATCTAGCCCCATTTTGTTCACACTTTGCAGCAAATGTTCTCTCAAAATGGCTAAATATGTTCTTTATTCGTTATTCCTTCAATTAACTTAAAGTTTCCCACGCCAGCTGCTGAAACACACCCCCACACCATCACACTACCGCCTCCATGTATTATTGTTGCTTAAATGTTTTCTTTATTGAACTCCATATTTGCCTTTCTCCACACCATGCGACGTCCGTCCGAACCAAAAATGTTGTATTTCGACTCGTCACTGAATACCACAGTTCTCCAAAACTGTTCCGATTGGTTGATGTATTTTTTTGCGAACTCCAAGCTTTTATCCGCATTTCGCTTATTTATGAAAGGTTTTTTTTCGAGCAACTCTACCATGATAGCCAGCCTTATGGAGCCTATTTCGAACTGTTTGGGCATTTACGTGGACATCATGAAATTTCTCTAGTGTCGCAGTAATCTTCGGAGCAGAAACGTTTGGAGTTGCTTTTATTTCTGACAAAATAACTCGTTCATGGCGCGCAAAGAACTTAGCCGACTAGATCGAAGTTTTAGTTGTAATGATCCCGTGTATAAATATTTATTTATAATTTTATGAACACTAGAATGACTTCTCCCGATTATTTAGCCAATATCTCGCACTTTATAATTTTGAAAATACAGCCTTAGAATTAATTTACGAACGTCCATTTAGATTTCGGTATTTTTTCCCATTTTTAAGACAAAAAGACAAATAATCTACGTTTATTAAAAAAAGCGAGTGGCTGATGCGTATATTACTGACCTTTATAGCTAAAGACTTTAGATCCCGTTATTTTAAAGCTTTTTTCAAACGAAGCAATGCAAAGTTCAATCAAAAGCACAAATGTTTCTAAACTTTTTGACTATGAAATGTTTAGTTTTTTGTTTCTTTTTTCATTTGTAGTGATAAGAAAGTTGTTTTTTGGTTTGAATTTTTGATGTTGCGTTAAAAATATGTATGAAATATTAAATATGTAAAAAAGTTATACAAAAGTAAACACATATGTATTAGTTTTGTGTTAAAAGGGTAAAAATTGAATAAATGTTTTAAAGAAACTGGTTTGTTTCTAAACTTTTTTGATTCACTGTATATACAGGCCAAAAATCATCACATTAAACTAAATACACCGTCACCGTGCAAAGATATTTATTACTAACTAAAATCAGAAGAAAAAAGTTAGTGAAAAAGAAAATATTTAAAAAGTCTTATCAAATGGAAGTCTTGTTATAGTAGGTCTGTTTCCGTACGCACTTCAAGTTACTTGAAACTGGTTAGCGAATTTTTGACAACACCAAGAATAGCTTTCTTTCTGTCAAAAAATTTAGAGCAAAAGAGAAGAGCCGTTGATAGTTATCAAATTGTGTTATTTGTTTGAGTTGCTAGATGATGATGTGTTATAGTTTTTATAGGTTATTGTGCGAATAAAGGTTAAATAAATATTTAATTCAATTAATTGTGCCGTGTTGTGTTGACAAAAAGTTATTGCAGTTGTCTTCGCCCATTTGCCAAGTTCGCCATTGAATGGTTTTGTCATTTTATCAAAAACGTGCGCTGGAAGGTGCCACCGACATGAAGCATGCAAATTGTCTTGCATTCACATCGACTGCTTCAAGAAACTATCGAATGCTATGAAAGAATGTTTAACACCTCAACTGATAATAACCATCAAAAGAAGTGGACATGGCATTGAGCTTCGACCGACTGCACGTTAGCTGATTTATTTTCATTCCAATCCACCATCAGTTGTTTTTGACAGGAGCGGGGCGAAAAAATTTATCATTTTGAGAGAGAAGTGTCAAATTCACTAACACCTTATTATTATTACACCATGGCTTGAACCATGGTATAATAATACAAGGTAGCATTGACAGTTGCTTGGGAAATCATATACTGTCAAAAAATATACTCAAAAAGAGAGCGCTCACAATCCGCCATTGAAAACACAAGCAATGTTGAAAACGTTGAAGTGAAAAAAAACAACAACCACAGCAGCTGCTGATGTATTTCCACAAAAAGCTGTTTTTGACAGTTTATGTTTTCCTGTTGAAGAGAAAATAAGCAGTTGTCAATGCTACCATGTATTATTATACCATGGGCTTGAACTATTTCTTTGAGCACGATAAGAACAAGCATCAAGAAGAACAAGAAAATGTCAAATTGGTGTAAATAAATTTTTCGCTGCTTACGTTTATAGGCAATCAGCTGTTTTGTGCTTGAAACTCGCTAGAAGTCGTTTCCGTTCTTTTGTGCAAATTCTCTCATTTCGACTGATAATAAAATTACTCTCACAGCTTGAACTTTACTTGAACTTTTCTTCAACTTTGTACAGAAACAGACCTAGTGTTAGATTAATGTTGTTTCGATGTACGTGTTTTTTTTTTATTGATTTAAATTTTGATACAAATTTAACCCTTAAATAACACACTTTATCTGGGCCATTGCGTGCGAATTCAGACTAGTGTGTGTTCCATTTGAGTGTTTTGTTTCGTGTTTTTCATGCTCTGGTGCTGTCTCTGCCTATATCTGGCTAAGGTCCACATACCTTCGTAGCCCCTTATAAAATTCCTGCCGCCCTTCATTTTGAAAAACATCTGCAAGATAGAATTTAATGAAAAAAAGATAAGGAGTAATCGAAAATCTGGGGAGATAACGATTTCCGGGGCGCCGCGATTGGACGATAGGTTCGAAGAGTACTCTCAATAAAAATAAGAATAGCCGAAGGAAAAATCGATTTATCGATTTGTTTTCGAGTTAACGATTTTTAAAGTTTTTTTTTGTTATAAGGTCTATGAAAAAAATTGGCTGTTTTATTCTAAATATATAACCAATATTAATGAGGTGCCAAATTGCAGATAATACAAAAATCTTTCAGAAAAATTTTAAATTAATGAAATCCGTTAAGTATTTCAGATTTTATAGATGTTTGTATGTAAAAGTATAATATAAAGCATAATATGTTTTAAGAAAACTAACTATAGTCCTATTACATTAATATTTAAGGTACCATTTTAAAGAAAATATAATATGATTTCAGAGCAATTTTAAATTAACAAAATCGATTGAGTGTTTCATATTGTGTTTTTATGTAAAAGTAAAATATTTTCTTACATAATGCAAATTTTTGAGAAAATAGTGGTTTTGTTGGTAATAAAAAGTAAACATAATATAAAATTGCTTATAAAATTCAACATAATGTTTATATAATTTATATGTAATTTTTCTGAAAAATCGACGAATAATCTTTCAAATGACGTGTCAATCTTTTCGATTTGGATAATGGCGAAGATATAGATATTTTTTTGAAGAAACCTTTTAGCAAAAAAAAAAAAGTTTTAAAAATCGATAACTCGATAGCTAGTTGAGTTATTTTTGTTCAGCAAATCATATTTTTTTGTTGTTCTGAACAAAAAACACTTTCAAATCGCGGCGCCCCGGATATCTTAATCGTGTCGAAAATCTTACCAAACAGAGTTTTGCTGATTAAATACATGGCAATTAAAGACTGCTTCCCCATCTTTTCATCGAAGTTGTAGTTTATGCAAAACTCATCAGTAAAAATATTTTTGAGAACATCATTTAGAGACTTCTGTAAATTAAGTTGTATATAATATTGGAAATAAATTCAAAATGCTCCTTTTACTTACCATTGACATCTCATACTCCTGCTTTTGGAGTTTTTTCTCCACTTGCATGTATGCATCGATGGTCGAAATGGGGAGAGATCGTTATTTTTTCGATCAGAAATAAAAATCATTTCTTGATCCATATTTTTTTAAGCAGAAATAAAAATTATTTTTTGATGGAAATAAATAATGGAATAAGGGAATTTTGATGGAATAAATAATAATAAATAAGTATAATATAATGAATACTTATTATATAATGTAATAAATAATAATAAAATAAGTTTGAATTATATTATAATTTATACCTAATATATAATTAATATTATTTTTTTTTATTGACATAATTTCGATCAAAAAACAATATTTTTAATCTTATCGAAAAGATATCTGTCAATGATTGACACAAAATTATTGCTTAGAATGTTGTTTTTTTTTTTTTTTTTGTTAAATATACTTGCGAGTGTTAGTTAGGACGAAGCTTGCTTAAATCCTTGTAAATGAATTGTTCCACACGCATATTCATAATCCTGTAGTTACTTACAATATCTTTTATGTGTTGCTCCACTATATCCAAACGCTTCTCGATACTTTGTAAAGTTTCTCTCATACAATTTTGGTTATATATAACCGTATCCAGAAGGCTTGTCGAGTCTGAAAATTTTTAATTAGTACAGTTTTAAAAGAAAGAATATAACGTGAAAGTACATTCGTTCGTCGAGGAACTTAGTTTTGAGCCATTGAAATTAGCAGACGTTCGGAAGACCTTCCGTTGGGGTTTTTGCCTGGGTTCGGCATCGAGCATCCTGTGCTCGGATCATCGAAGTTTATTTGGTCCACTGTAATTAAAAAATTTGAAAGAGTGAATGAAATGAAAGTAATGAAATGAAATGAATAAAATGAAATTAAACATGAAATTAAATAAAGAAATTAAATGAAATAAAATAATATGAAATGAATAAAAATGAAAAACTGAATGGAATAAAATCATATACAAAAGTGAAAGAAAATTATTTCTGAGTGTAAAACTTAATTTAAAAAATCATGAAAAACTGGTAACAATAAAAATTTATTTGAAAGTGGGATGCAAAAAAATTTTTACTTTACTTCGCTCTTAGGTAATTCAACTAAATCATGACTAAGGTCACCTCCTAATAATATACCTAGCCCTGAGTACGATTGGAGTGGCTCTTGAAAATAATCTTCAACTGTTTGAAAACAATTTCCAATAACCACATCCTGACCTCCTTTCCTAATTTCTAAAACTTTAAAAGGGCCTGTATTTTGACTAAAGCAGTAACGGTCGGTTTTTTTCAACATTTATGTCAAAAGATCCTATTTGAGACAGTTTATGATATCCTAATCCATCACTAGTCTTTTAATCTAATCTTAAATAAAGCTGCTGTGAAATTTTGTTCGGTTTCTTAATAATTTTTTTTAAATGCTGCATATAATTTTCGAACTTGTATGCGGAAAAACTATCTTACGTCCCAAATTGTTTGCAACAATCTACTAAATGCAGCAATCCATAAATATTAAAACTAACTAAATGATCTCCAAAAATGTCTCCAAATTGCTCTACAAACTCTTTTAAAATATCCTGCGCTACACTACATTCTGTGCTATACGTGGTTTCACAGGAAATAAGTCTAATACCTACATGTAATAAAAGAAAATTATAATAAGCTTCATCAGAAATGCTATCTTTTAATACATACTAGGGTCGCCTGTGGTCGCAATTCGACCGCACCAATATAGATTTTCCTCTCGTTTTTTTTTTATTTTTATTTAAAAACGCTGGCAAAGTTAACCCTCTACTGCATAACAATGCCTTTAGGCACACTAACGTTTGTATTCAAATCTAGATCTGAAAACCTTTTTCCCAAATTTAGATTATAGATTATATATCGGTTCTATGCACTTCGGGTAACTTTTTTTTCTAACGGAAATATTTTCCAACTTACCGCATTTTGTAATTATTGTCAGTTGTAATTGTAAAAGTAAGCGCTTCGCACGCAAAAATCATGCATTAGAGGGTTAGAAATAAGTTGGTTGTATCGTGACACTACCGATCCTTTCATTCGTACCCAAACTTGTCTTCATTCATATTCATATTCTAATATTTGTTCTAATAATTGACCTACTACCAGTCCAAACTCTTGTTTTAATCAATGTCCAAATTCCTGACCCTATCCTTTCCTAATCCTTGTCCTACTTCTTTTCAAAATTTTTATCCTTATTGCGCTCAAATCTTTGTCATTTTTTCTTTTACTTTTTTTTTTTATAAAACAATAAATTACTTTGGTGAATAAGCATAAGTTTTAAATTTCCATATAAATTGTTTTTATCCAAGCCCGGCTTAGGTGATTTTACTATTGTTTTTTTCCTCGATGTGGTTACTTTAAGAGGTTCCCTGAGAGGCAATATGTTAAATTAATTTAAAAATTTTCGTAATAAGGTCATAGAAAAATTTTTTATTGTTTGAAAATTAAATTTTTCGTAGCACTATAATTTTTGTTATCACATTTATCGTGCCTCATACATACTGCAAGTTATAATTCTATGACCCCATTTACATTGTTCAAGACTAGAAATCAAGTCTGTGAGTTTGCCGATAAAAGACGCGGACATCAACGTGAGAGAGGGTAAATTTTAACACTTTCGGCTGAACTGCGGGAATTCCCGTCATTCCCTTGACGTTAAATAAACTAATGACGGGAATTCCCGCACAATTTCAAATCAACTTTTTTAACCGTTAAAACTTGATTTTTTTTTTATTGTACGGAATTAGTGTTGCTATAGTGCTAAAGTACTAGCACTATCAAGAAATACCCAATTCCACAAATTCCCATAATGAGAGTTGCCATTCAAAGTGATGGTATAATTACTTATTTTGTTTGTGTAGAAACGCCCTAAAAAAACCAAATGGCGGGAATTCCCGCGTTGAGCACATAAGAAATACACGTACGTAAAATTAATTGATTTTCTGAAGGCGGTCAGTTTCATAAGCTCATTTACGCGGGAAAAACAATTTTTTATAAAAACAATTTTTGGTGCAGTTCTGCAAATTTCTTTGTAATATGGCAAATAACAAATTGCAAAAAATGGTGGATGAAGTATTAGCAAGTTCTGAAGACGAAAAATCATCAGATGGAGAAGAATTCTCAGGATATTCAAGTTCTGCCGATAATAGCGATCTTGAAAGTGTAAGCGATGAATGTGATCAGGAAGATTTTAGTCAGGAGGATGATGTACTTCCGATATTGAATGTAATCGTGAGTATAATACTGAAGGTAATGAAATTTGTCACGAGAATATACAGCCAATACCATCTTTTACATTCAACGAATCTTGAGGCATCCGTGGCGAAATAAATAGAGACACATCTCCACTGATAATATTTCAAAAATTATTTAATGAAGACGTGATTGATTTATTGGTTTCTTCCCATAATGCTTATGCAAAAAATTTGGAGAATAATGACCCCAAACCATCGACAAGGAAGCGTCCTAAAACAAATTTTCCTGAAACGTCAAAAGATGAAATGCATAAATTTTTGGGCCTATGCTTACTACAAGGTCAGAACAGAAAACCATCGATTAAGAAAATGTTTACAAAGAATAAGTTGTATTATCAACCAATATTTGGCGCTGTAATGTCTGGAAGACGTTTCCAGCAAATTCTGAGATGCTTCAGCTGCCATGCGTCATAGAACACGATAGGAAAGTTGGAAAAAATAATGCCATTGCTTCATTTGGTTTTAACAAATTTTCAAAACGCCTGTAAACCTTGTAAAGATTTGTCTTTAGATGAGTCTTTAATGCTTTTTCGAGGAAGATTATCCTTTAAACAATATAACAAGGGAAAGCAAGCTAGGTACGGCATAAAGTTTTATGAACTTACTACGAAAGATGGCTACATTTTAAATGTTAAAATATATGCAGGAAAAGATATTGAAGAGACCTCAGGATCGAAAACAAAAGCTGTAGTTCTGAAACTTATGGATTCGTACCTCAACCGTGGCCACTATTTATATATGGATAATTGTTACAACAGTGTTGATTTGTCACATACGCTACTTAGTTACAAAACTCACTCCACAGGTACTTTACGTTCCAATCGTAAACCGAGCCCTAAATGTATAATTAATAAAAAACTGGCAAAAGGAGAAATGATTTGGCGAAGAACAGGGCATGTTTACGTGACAAAATGGAAAGACAAACGCGATGTATTGTCCATAACTACGGCACATCATCCATGTCTTACCGAAGTTACCAATAGCAGGGGCAAAAAGAAGATGAAACCAGTGGACGTTGCTGCCTATAATGACAACATGGCAGGAATTGATCGAGCCGACCAATTATTATCATACTATTCCAGCCCCAGAAAAACCATAAGATGGTATAAAAAGGTCATATTTCATATCCTGGATATGGCTGTGTGGAACTCTTTTTATATTTATAAAAGGTTTCATCCAAAAAAATCCTTTTTAGACTTTCGGGATGATTTAATATTAAGTTTGCTTAATATACCAGCAAATGTAGCTGAAGGCAAGAATCTGTTAATTTCGTAACAACTAGCGGACGTCCACCAAAAACACAAAACGAAACCTGTTGAATTGATATGAGCATTCAGCACTTCCCGGAAAAAATTCCTTTCCCGTTAAAATATCAGGGTTCAAGTAAGAACAAAAGTTTTCACAAGAGATGCACGTATTGTCTTCAAAATGGTACCAAAAAAGAAACAAGCTTTCAATGCAAAAATTGTTTTCATAAGCCTCCACTATGTCCTGATGGTTGTTTTGAAAGATATCATTTAAAATAAATAGAAGTAATGTATTATCTTTTATAATAAATATGTACATCTTTTATAATAAATTTTAATAAATAAATAAATAATATTTTGTTTATTTCCTCCATATTAATGAAATCCCGCAATTATATTTTGAGAACTAGATATACTCTTAAGAAACTAAATGCGGGAAAGTCCGTCATTAGGGAATTCCCGCCACTTGCACAGCACAACTAAATAAATTATCAAAAAATTAAATGCAGAATTCCCGTCGTGGCTGGAATTCCCGTCATTTGTTCGACACAACTAAAAAAATAGTGCAGTGATAAAAAAGCGGGAATTTCTGCTCTTCCTTTTTATATGAAAAAATGAATTGATTCTCTGGCAGGCACCAGCTAAATTTAATTGCAGCCGAAAGTGTTAAAGTGAATAGCAAAAAATTGATTTCAAGTCTTGACCAATGTAAAAGGGGTCTATGCAACGCAGTTGAATGATCCGAAAAGAGGAAAGAAAAAGCAACAACAACCACACAGTTGTGTTGAAGCTTTTTCTTTCTCCCTCGCCTATTGCTCAATCACAGCAACGTTGTGCAGCAACAGCAAAATTGTGTGGCATTGTTTGTTTTTTTTTTTTTTTTATATGGGGGAAAAAAGTGTTTTTAGTTTCTTATTTTTACTTATCTTAATGACAAAACATCTGAATAAAAACTATATTCTTCAGTTAGTATAAACCAGACCTTTCAAATGATATAAGTTTCATTCAATTGTGTTGTCTATGAATTGAGAAAAAGAGAACTAATAACACAGTGTAAAAAACAATAACCTAACGAAATAATGCCCAAAGTTTTTCTCTCCTTTTTGTGCGGATATTCTTCGTGTTTATGAATCCACAATGCATGAAAAATATCCTCAATCGTTTTACCTGTACATAACAGGTGAATTTCTTTAAAAAATATTCGGTGCACTTCTTCTCCCTACTCTGATTAATTAAAAAAAAAATTATAAAAATTGGTTCAGAAACACGGGAGAAAATGGTTCTTAACTGTTTCGCCTACGCCTATTTATATATAGATTGTGTAACTCAACAAAAGGATTATTATTATCTTGATCATAATTTTGAATTAAATTTAAACTTCTTGTGTTTCTCACATTTCGAGTTCTGCTCAAAATTTGGCGGTCTCTATTTCTTTGTCTCTGAACTCTTCCCGTAAGCGTTCATCGTTGAGTCATATTGTTATATTATTTTCAATTGATTTGTTTGAAAAATTATGGAAAACACAGTTTGAATAATTTTTGTTCGAAAACACTTGTTGAAAAACACATGTCATATAATGTTTAACGTTTGGCGTTCCGGATAAATCTGTGCGTGCTGAACGCATCAACCCATAGCCTGAACAGAATGAACGGCATCAGCAGCGCTCTCTGTCGCAGCATCATCTCGAAACAGAGCTTTGTCGCTTTGTAGTTTTTCATTGTCCCATTGGTAAAAAAGCGTTTTATATTTGCTTAGTTTTACCCATCTTAATGAAAACATATTCGAATAAAAACTATGTTGTGCAAATCTACTCGAAAATACCCATCCATCGATATAAGTATTATGTCAATATGTTGAAGGTAACACAGAAAAAAAGGGAACACAAACTTTTTTGTTTGCGTATTAATATATAGATATTCCTAAATATAACAAAAACTGTCTAAACTCTGTCGACTTCCAATTGCCGATTTCATCGAAATTCCTGCAAATGCGACCAAATTCTGAAGGAACGAAATAAGAAACATAGTCCATTCGTTCTTTTATTTGTGATACATTTCCTATTTTTAAGTATAAGCGCACTAAAGGCTAAGTCGCAAAGGCGCGTTAGGTCGGTCGCGCTTTGACCGTACTTTGATCGTACTTTGGTCAACTTTACGGGATGAACTGTCAAAACGCCCGACCTTATAATTTTGAAATCATAATGTCGCGTTAGCAGGTCGTGCGTCTGTCATTTAGATGATGCCACTGTACGCAGTCAAACTAAGAAATTCCCACAAAGTCTGAAATCCCCAAATCACAATGTATATGCTGGAAGTACATAATGGCTGTATTTCTTTATTGATTTTAGCTATTCATATTTTAATAGTCGTCGCTATTAATAAATAAATTATATGCTTTATTATTTATATAATAAAGAAAAGAATTACAATTTATTATTTTTAATAAATAAATGTTTCTGCATATCTAATCAGCGTAGTACATAGTTATATTGTTTATATAATAAATAAACATCGAAGTTATATGTTGTATTACATTGCTGAAGATTAACAAAAACAATAACAAACAAAAAAAAATAAAGCAACTGATATCTATTTATATACGTACAAATTTACATCCATATAAACAACAGCAGCATCAACAAAACACGTAAAAATTCACATACATATAAACAACAACAACAGCATCAACAACAACACAAGCAGGTACTGAAAAATATTCGCTTCAAACAAAGCAACAACCGTAACATAAGCAGCCACTGATGTTATGAATGGTTTATCTTGTAAAAAAGTCAAAATTAAATTACATTCAATACAAAATATTTTCATGAAACAACAAATCCCATGCAAACATGTCTTTGCTACTGCAACTCAACAATGCTCATATATTTAGCTAACTCAATTAAAATACAACCCTGCGCTATCGGGTAAATGTCAAACGCGCGACCAAGTTGAACACTTCTCAACTTTTTTCAGCAGCTCGCGCTTTGATCGTACTTTACCCCTTCTTACGAGATTCGACGATATTTACGATACAAAGTACGATCAAAGCTTGAGGTCGAATTATGGATTGCTTCATAACAACTCGTTGTTTCTACTTTAGCTGTCAAAGCGCGACCGACCTAACGCGCTTTTGCGATTTGGGTATAACTTTTTTGCGTCTACTAAGTGCATGGGATCTAGTGGAAATTGTGAAACCATGCCTATTTCAGCCTTTTCCAACACATTCTCATTATGCCTAAAGATTACATTATGATGTTCAATATCTACTCTATTTTTAAAAGTAATATCTGTTCTTAAAGAGCAGATACTTTTAGAAAACGAAACTCTGCGATGAATGTAGCTACCTACCTGACAACATTTAGGACAACTATTTTTTCCTGTGAATGACTGAACACCTGTCACAAAAGCTCGAGCTGGAGAGTCGCAAAAAAAAGTCTCACATCAAATTTTTTTAAAATGCCATCTACCTTTAAACCATTGCTCCTTAAAAGCACTACCTCGTTGGAAAACTCTTCTAAGATGTCATTCGCATGGTAGGGTTTTTCCGTGCCTGAAAAGCAGGCAATGGTGAATGGACTTTCTTGTGGAAAACCGACAATTGCTCCAAGAATGGGCCATAAAACTCTACTGGAACTATGAAATAGTTTTAAACCATCTATCCCAACATCAATTAAAACCTCATTGCTATTTTTTAAATACGGAAAGGAATCGACATTGAAAAATTCCTGAATTCCTATGTACAAAAATTCTCCATCTGGCATACTTTGTACCTCCACTTTCTTTCTACTTGTCTTAAAAAGACCTTTGGCTAATAGGGGTAAATCATCAATACCTATTCTATTAAGGGTTTGGAGTAAATCAGAAACAACGTTTTGTGAAACTTTGTTTCTGATTGCCCAAGACCTTATTTCTACTGCTTTGTCTACCTCAGCTGGTTCAATGAAAAACACATCACTATCAAGAATAAATTCATCACTATCACTACCACTATTATTTACGTCCTCGTTTGTGTTTTCATCCAATTGTTGCCCTATGTCCACTTCTGCGTCCACATGCATCCGAACGTCCATTTGCATCCCTATGTTGGATGCACTTTGCCCACTTTCTGTCTGTCCACTCACACCATTATTTTCTTCCACTTCTGCACAATTTTAAATGCTCTTGTATTTTTCAACATTAGCAAGATAAATTCTTTTTTCTTGACAACAAGATTCAAATATCTTTTGTCCATTTTATTCGCACTTTTTACTTTTCACTTCTTTATTTATTCAATAATTTTATTTTAATTTCACAAAAACTTCCTTTTGAAGTCAGTTTAGCACAAAAATAATAAATACAAGATTATGCCATGCGCATGTCTGCCTACGTCACGATCGACCCATTGTCAAAATCAGCTGTTCACTGAACAAAACATAAAAAAACAACTGTAGCTGAAAAAAAAAATAGCACTACTACTACTAATAGAACTATTTCGCACTATATTTCGTCTTTTCTTGCACGAACAGAAAATCAGTGAGAAGAACAGAGAAAGTGTCTTTTCCTATCTACGTCACAAAAGACCTAACGTCTTGCGCAGAACGGTGCAACTTTTTCTGCCTCTGATGGCGTAATCTAATTTCTATTATTTTTGAGTTTAGCATATGTTTGACGAGTAAAAGAGCAAGCTATGCAATCATATATAACTTACCTTGTTTCACACAAAATCATAACGTAAGAGTGTGTTAGTGAACACCAAATTTTGTTTCATTGTGTTTGTAACTACGTTAGAGCCATGGTATAATAATACAAGGTAGCATTGAAAGTTGCTTGGGAAAACATCTCCTGTCAAAAAATATACTCAAAAAGAGAGCGCTCACAATCCCCCATTGAAAACACAAACAATGTTGAAAACGTTGAAGTGAAAAAAACAACAACCTCAGCAGCTGCAGATACACTTTCACAAACAGCTGATTTTGACAGGAGATGTTTTCTTGTAGAAGAGAAAATAAGCAGTTGTCAATGCTACCTTGTATTATTATACCATGCGTTAGAGCTGTCTAGCTGGGCAATTGACTCAGCAATTGAGGGCACACGACCATCCGTTTCGTTATCGCTTCGCAGTTTGGGCCATAGAGCAGTTTGAATTGGACAACGGTTTTGAGCGAAAAATCATCACAACGGCTACATTAACAAACAAAATTGCTGCATCTGGGGCTTAGACAACCCTCATGTTATTGTCGAGAAGCCAATGCATCTACAGAGAGTGACAATTTCGTGCGGATTGTGGAGTGGTGGCAACAACGTTTCGGTCAACGGTGGGCGTTACAGAGCCATGTTAACCGACTTTTTTTAACTGAAATTCGAGGCATGAACTTGGATGACCTCTGGTTCATGCATGATAACGCGCCATGCCACACAGCCCATGGCACAATCGATCTTTTGCGCACCAAATTTCCAAATCGTGTTATCAGCCGACTTGGCGATGTCTATTGGCCGCTTCGGAACTGCGATTTGACCCCTTTGGACTTTTCATCCAAACAATCCGTGAGCTGTAGCCGGAACCCATCATCAAGGTCTTGGAAAATTGGAGTGACAGAATGCGCTACTGCGAAGCTAGCCGAGGCAGCCACTTGAACGAAGTTGTGTTCCATAATTAAGGGGAATGTTTGCTTTTATTAAAAAGCCATAATATATGGAAAAAATGTAATTTTGTTAATTTTATTGCATTTAAAAAAAAAAAACTTGTAATTGGCCTACCCTGTACATTAGACCGTACCTAAAAAAGTTCGCCGTATACCAGCGAATGTGACGCATTTTTGCAAGACAATTATGAAAAAAATTTCTTTTTTTTTACCGAACGTAGGGGTTGCGCATTGACATATTTCTGCATATCTCTAGTGTTTACAGTCGGATTTTAAAGTTTGGTATATCAATGTGTTTGACTCAAGGAGACCAATATGACCTCTATAGAAGTCATTGACGTCAGGTGCACCGTTCTAGTACTAACCCTCCAGATCTCAGTTTCTACCATCCTAATGTGCCACCCTAATATCAAAACAATAAAGCTCTTAAAATATCATTAATCTTTTGCTCAGAAAAAATATCGATATTTCCAGCAGAACTATTTTTAAAAAATTTTTGAAAATGTTTTGCCGAACGTAGGGCTCCCTTTTTTCATTTTCATCATATCATCGGTATTAAAAGTCTGATCATATTGAATGACATATCGATGTTTTTGTCTGAAGGAGACCAATTATTTTTTCTCCAAAATAAAAAAAAAAATCATGAAGCTACAGGTTGCTACAACAACAAAGTTCTTTGCAGGACAAACCAAGCTGACTATACCATGGTTTCGTCGGACGCTACTCCGACTCATCAGTAGTCTCAGTGGTTCTAGCAGTCCACTAACTTTGGCAAGTTAATAAGCGCAATAGCAATAAAACTAGAGCGGGATTATAGAAGCGCTATTCACTTTATCAAAGCAGTGTTTTTCTACTCTTCTGCTAGTCGCAAAACTTCAAAAAGTTGACTGCATTGATTCTGCAAGGATATTATTGTTGCGCTTTTGACATAGAATACGTCATTCTCGGAGGTTAGTAGGGTGGTTGATAGTGATCAGGTGTCGGTATTTATATAACTTTTTGAGCCCTTGGTGGGCCTAAAGTACTGATCGTACAATGTTGATGTTAGCACTTGTTGGTCTGTTTGATCCTCACTGGGAGAAAAATTCATGTTTGAACTCTCTAACTTATATAAATTTTACACAATTACATGAAATATAAAGCCAACATTTGATGTTTTTGTTTGCTTAAACTTGCCTATTTAAACCTATTTATCGACAGTTTCCGGTTTTATCGACAAAACCATAAAATTTGTATGGGAGCCCCCCCAAAGAGTGGTCGGAGGGAATAGGTGTCAAAGGCAAAAATGTTCCTTTTGCAAAAGTAATGGGGGTCGGTCATACATATTAACCCTCTCCGGCACTCTCTTAAAGTTCCTATGCTCAGGTGTATGGAATAAATAAACAAAAACCATAAAATTTGTATGGGAGCCCCCCTAAGGAGTGGTCGGAGGAAATAGATGTTAAGGGCAAAAATGTTCCTTTTGCAAAAGTAATGGGGGTCGGTGGTACATATTAACCCTTTCCGGCACAAACACAATAAAATTTGTATGGGAGCCCCCCTAAGGAGTGGTCGGAGGGAATAGGTGTCAAAGGCAAAACTGTTCCTTTTGCAAAAGTTATGGGGGTCGGTCATACATATTAACCCTCTCCGGCACTCTTGTCTCTTCTATAATCTTCCGAGTCCGTTAAGATATCTTAAAAATTTTGGCTTTGTATGGTTGCTCTTAAGCACTTTGCGATCACATTACGATGAAAGATTCACTTTGAACGCAATTCACTATTCTATTTTTTGGATGTATTTTATATTAGGAACATTTTAGTAATTTTAATAATATTCATAAAAGTTGGTGTTGCGAAAACTCAACAGTGGTAGAAAATGGGTTAAAATCGTTTTTAATAAAGCTGAATTTTAAAAAAATTATTATTTGACGTCACTTTGCTGCAAAACACTCATGCAAATTTTACATAAAATTGTTTCATACCTTGACGTATTAGTGATAATTATTTTTAACCGAAAAGTATCGATATCGAATAGTATCGGAAAATTTTCCAAGTACTACTCATGTGAGTAAGTATCGATACTTGAGTGGTATCGTTACGTTCCTAACTTTGACAAGCTAATAAGCGCAATAGCAATAAAACCAGAACTATGTTGTTGTAGCAACCTGTTGCTTCATGAATTATTTGGCATAAAGCTCTTAATATAATTCTTAAAAAATATGTTTTTTATATAAATACTTATATTATATTATACTTATATTATAATATGGTATTATTTAAGTCACTTGCAATAAAAGAGATTTTTTAAATATTTTTTTGGTCGATATTTATTGAAAATGATCAAAACTATATTAAACTCGCGTTTGAAATAAATATTAGATGGACGCAATTTTCAACTGTTTTTTCACGGGTAAAACGAATTGCAATAGCCAGTGTTTGAAATTGCTTGACTATTTTCAATGTGGCTGTGGAAAGCGAATCAGCGGAAGTAAAAAGCAAAAGTGAAAAAATAATATAATAATATATTGTATATTTAATAAATCACAACAAAAATAGTGTTGATAACTCTTTTGCATTGGCGTTACAGATTTTTTTATTCTTTTACGAGCTTTAAAATTCCTCAAAATCAAATTAAGGCCTTCCAAGGACTTGTAGGAATATTTTTTTTTTTTATTTTGGAGAAAAAATAATTGGTCTCTTTCAGAAAAAAACATCGATATGCCATTCAATATGATCAGACTTTTAATACAGATGATATGATGAAAATGAAATAAGGAGCACTACATTCGGCAAAAAATTTTCAAAAACTTTTTAAAAATAGTTCTGCTGGAAATATCGATATACTTCCTGAGCAAAAGATTAATGATATTTTAAGAGCTTTATTTTTTTGATATAAGAGTGTTACATTAGGATGGTAGAAACTGAGATCTGGAGGGTAAGTACTAGAACGGTGCACCTGACGTCAATGACTTCTATAGAGGTCATATTGGTCTCCTTGAGTCAAAAACATTGATATACCAAACTCTAAAATCCGACTGTAAACACAGAAATATGTCAATGCGCAACCCCTACGTTCGGTAAAAAAAAGAAATTTTTTTCATAATTGTCTTGCAAAAATGCGTCATATTCGCTGGTATACGGCGAACTTTTTTTTTTTTTTGCATAGGAGGTGGTACGGTCTATTGTACATATTAGGGCGTATCGAAAAATTTAGATCGTATTTTAAGAGGTCTGAAAAGTTGCATTGGGTTGTCAAGATCACCCAAAAACATTTTAGGGAAAAAAATGTCTTCCTGTCCCGCAAGGACAAAGTTGTTTTTTTAGGAAAACAGTCAAAAATAACGACCTTAAAATCAGGGTGCGAAGAATGTTTGAAATACAATTGTTTTCAATGATCGTTCCTTCACAAAAAATTGTGCTCGCATATTCTTACAAACGAATAAAGAACGCTCTGCTTGCGTCGTTCTATTTATCTCTGATAAATTTGTCAGCTTCGTATTTTTTCAGACAAATTTTTCACACAACAACAAAAAACAACGAACGTTCGTTTGCTATCGTTCATTTGTAATGAGCGTTTGAAGAAAAAATTCAGGAACGTTCGTTTGTACCAGTGTCGCCAGATGAAATTACCATCAAAATTATATTTTTCTCACACTTAATTCTCACAAATTACCACACTCGCAAAATACCTCAAATATCAAAATACAATACCTTAAATTACCATTTCTTCTGAAGTATTTTTAGGTATTGTGGTATTTTGTGGTAATTTGAGGAATTTTGTGGTATTTTGAGGTATTTTTTTTCCCACGCGAGAGATTTTTACCACAAAATACCATGGGAATTACCACATCCCACAATCGTTGAAAAATACCATAAGTAAGGTAGCAAAGAACTTTTGATTGTTACTCAATAGTCTAAATTTTTGTGGTATTAATTATAGTGTTAACGTATTCCTTAAATTTGGCGAATTAATAATTATCATAATTTTTGCATATGCATTTTCCTATTTTTGAGAAATGAATACTTGAATGCATTTTCTTAACTTTTTCAAAAAAATTAATATAAAATTTTCTATCTCGGGTATCAGAAATGGTACCGACGGTAATTTTCTCAATTTGGATTCTTCAAATATTTCTGAACATATTTCCGAGTCGGTAGGGCCAACTCGGAGAGGAATGAAGTAGAAAGCAGAGAAAAACGAGCTAGTTGTCAAAATCAGCTGTCCATCTCGAGTTTCTTTATGTTCATGTTTCGCGGTTGATTTTTGGTTAAACTTGTTAAAGGCTATTTTGCAAACTTACCACTTCTTCCACTTTGTATGGTTTTTATTAAAAGGCTTTTATATTTTCACTCAAATTAATAATAATTTTAATAATTTTTAATTCATTGGACGTTTCTACGAAATTCTTCATTTTGATAACTCAGCGAGCACAAAGCGAGTTGGCCCTACCTTATAATTGAACCAAAAATAAAGTACTTCGTCCTTTTTTCTAATTTGTTAGAACCTCAGACCCTTCTATCGGTAGATAGTCGCCTATATTTAAAACATCAATTCTAAATTTTTTTGAAGGTCTTCAGCCAGTACGGCGAGCCTTGAACTTTCGATTTTATTTTCCTATCGCTATAAGTTGTTCAGCCAACTCGACTCAGATGCACTGAAGTCATGAAAATCACTTTCTCAAATAAAATTCGAGAAAATCGTCTTTTCTTGTTTTATAGTAAATTATGCTATTATAGTAAAAGTCCTTAGATAGACAAATTCTTCTTAAGTTCTTAAACAGAGATATATCCTTGTGTGTCTTCTTGAGAGATATACTGCAGTTTACTCTCTCCCTGCAAGTTTCAACAAGTAAAATACGTGAACAAACCTAATGTGTTCACCAATAAATAAAGAGTACAAAGAGTATATTTATGTATAGCATTTATTTTCCTTATATCTCTATGTTTTTGATATAAATGTTTACAAATCACATAGTTTTATTATACAGTATGACGGCATAGGATGATAGATGCTATGGTATTTTATGGTATGGTATGGTATGATGGGTTTTGTATGATTGTTTTGGTGTGATTGTTTGGATTAAAGTTTCATTTCTACCATGCGTGGCGGCCACACAAATATATATTTTTTTTATTATTATGTTATTGGTACACTTCTACTCTTTCTCCCAAGCCGGATTGAAGATAATCTTCCAACAACAAAAAACTAGCAGACAAAAATGTGAAAAAGGCAAATGTTACAGTTTTGCACTCACTCTCAATTTTGCATTGTACCGTTATATATTGCTTATTTTGAAGCTAAATAGTTTTTTCTTGATTTTTAATTTATTCAATAAGTGAAATAATAAGCAAGCGATATGATCAATTGTGAAGAAAAAAATCAAATAATCAGCCTTATTCCAGGATCCGTCGTAGCTGTGATTTTCTTTCGGATTCGTAAAGTTGTATTCTACGATCCGAATCGTTACGTCGTATTCGAAATTCGTAACATTGTTATTCCACGTTCCGAACGCATCAACATTTGACAGTTGTTTTTGCGGATTTCTTACGACAGGTTTCTATTGGCGGAATTAATTTTGAACAAGAATTTTAAAGTATAATTGTTGCAGAGTTCGTGTGTGAATTGTGTGTTTTCTTTGAAAATAGGCTGCATTTAGGAAAAAATTTAAGTATTTTCATTTAAATCACCAAAAAAAATTTACTGTCTGTTTTTATAGTTAAAAAACAACAAACAGAAACCAATACGTGCGTTTGGTCAGCTTAATGATTGAAAGGCCAGATTTGGCGTAGGAAAAAGTTAGAAAAGTTAATTACACCAAGTCAACACTTTGTGACACTTTTTTAACACTTTAATTAATCAGTTCTTTTACAGTTCTTCTTCTTTTGAAGTAATTCTTTTAAAACACAATTTATGTGACACTTTTTAAACACTTTAATTTCTATTAAAGTTTCTTGTCTTCTGTCAAAAACAGCAGTGTTCGAATTTTCGAAATTTAATTTCAATGAGGCAACGCTCCGCATCGTTTTGTTCGGATCCTAGAATAGCAAATTTTTCGTATTCGTAGCGTAGTCTTACGTTCGTAGATTTATTACGACGGATCCTGGAATAGGGCTGAATACATTTGTTGCGGAATGGGGATTCAGTACGAAAAGTGGCTAAAGACTTCCATATTAGCCAAATAACTGTGCAACGGATAAGAAAAAAATAGAGGAAAGTGTTTCTGAGATCAAAGGAGGTAGGCCAAGGAAAATAAATTACCGTGTGACCTGGCATCTTGCGAACTTGGTGACCTGCAATGATGCAGTCACTCTTGCGGCAGCGTTTAAAATCTTGAATATCGGCTCTAGTCAGTGGACAGCTCGGCGAAGCATTTCGAGATTGAATGTTAAAGCAGCAAGAAGAAAAAAACAATGCTGACCAAAAGACGTGTGCGGTTAAGGCAGGATTTTGCTGCAGCGCAAGAACACTGGACCGTCGCCGATTGGGATATAAAAACAATAAATAAATAATTGGTCATTTCAGCCCTTGAAAGGACTTTGACCTAGCTTCTTATGATCAGTTGTGTTGTGCGTGTTATTAAGTTTGTTATCAATTGACCGAGAACCGGACCTACAGGTTTAACGCAGACTTCGAACGGCGATGACCGAAATTTTCTTGTTCTCAAGAAGCTTTACATGGCATTTTGATTACTCTCTGAGGTTTGCCATTGTCTGCAGAGAGGTGGCGGCCGTACAGAAAAATTATTTTAATTCAAATAATTTTCTGTCGCTGCTGGGGTTCGAACCCGGGTCTTCAGGTTCGTTGACATTGAGGCCACGCACTTTAACCAACTACGCCACGGACGCCACATTGGGATATGGTGAGTCTTTAAACAAGCATTGTGAAACAATATTTTTTATTCGTAGTTTTTTTAAATTTTAGGTTATTTGGTCTGATGAGACTAAAATCAACCGTTTCGAATCAGATGCTCGTGCGTGGTATTGGACCAGGGGCCCATATACAAACCTGCCACAACATGTGAAGCAAACAGTGAAACATGGTGGTAGGTCGATAATGGTTTGGGGTTGTATTTCGCAAAATGGTGTTGGTCCGTTAATACGCATCGATGGTATTATGCGTAAGGAACAGTACCTCTCCATCCTGCAACAAAACTTACCAGGTGTAGTCGAAAATATGGCTGCTGAAGAAGTAATTTTTGTTTAACCTCTGTAAAGGAGTAATAAAATTAAATTAAAAATGGGAGAAGAATTGAAATTGAAATTGGAAAAAATGGAAAGCTGCCATGAATTAAAGGAACTTTCTATAGTTACACAAGAGCTACAACATTCTCTCTATGAGCGTTTTGAATGTTTTATCCTTTCAAGTTTGTTTTATCCTTTCTTGATGACTTTTTGAAATTTGGAGATTCGAATAGTTAATGATTTTCATACATTGGTAACCCTCACCACTTTTAGTTTTGAATTTTCGTCGATTTTTTGCATATGGGCATTTCCGTGGCTACGCACGTGACAATCGTACGACTTTAATAAGTGGAAAAGCAAGGAAAACTTCAACTTGAAATTTTCTTATTTTGATTTTTCAATAGCTTACTGAGAGCACTATACAAGGTGTAAAGTCTAAGAGTTATGTAAAGTTCGGTTCTAAGATAGAAGCCACCAAAAATTAAAGTTTACGTGACAAAATATAGAAGTGGTCTTCAACTACATCTATAAAAATACAAAAATCTGCGAATTATGAACGAACACTGTGATGAAAGCCTTTTTAATTTAGTATGTAAAATAATACTTATAGGCATAATTATGTCGTGAAAAGATCTTCATTTCTTTTTGATATATAAGTCATAATATGATACGTTACGTGACATGCGTTATGTGACATATTCTTCCCTAATAATATTCATGAGAAATGGTTGATATAATTTTTTTTTATTAAATATATGTACAGTCAACCCTCCTATAACGCGGTGAGTGCGTACCGCGTTTTAGGGAAACCGCGCTATAAGAAACTCGGATTTAACCGTACAAACCAGGCTAATTCATAGCGCGTTCTATGGAAACCGTCTATCGCGTTGTATGGAAACCGCGCTATAAGAAACTCAGAATTAGTACAAATCACATCATTCGTACCGCGTTATATGGAGACCAATAAATACAAAAGACAAGATAAATTATAAATTATTTTTATTGAATTGAAGACTTGAAATTGAAGGAAATGAAAAACAAAAATGAAACAAAAACTAATCTAACAAATTTTTTTTCAACAAAAACAAGAAAGACTTTTGTAAAATGATGTAATCTTTCAACACTCATACTCGCTCTCAGATATGATTCGTCTAACTTCTTCTTCTTTTAATGGGTAAAATGTCTTCCTCACTTGGTTCATCTTCACATTGGTTTTCGATTGTAGCTTTTTTATCTAACTCCACTAAAATCTCTCTATAGGGAGCTAAGCAATTTCTTAACTCTCTTTTAAACTTTGCGCTACGCACCGTTGAATGATCAGTTTGAATGAAATGAAGTTATAATTCTTTAGCCAAATTTAGCCCTTTTTTCACATCTTGTAAATCGAGATTTGGCACCCAATCGTTTTCCTTATTTTCGTTTACCAATGCATTTGAGGTAGGTGCATCAATTAATTCCATCAGTTCTTCCTCATCTAAAGTTTCTTCCGCGAGTACTAGTTCTCTTTCATCCTGATGGCTTACTGCAAATTCTTCACCGCTTAAACGAGAAGCAATGTTTACTATTTCTGTAACTGGGAGTGAAATTGTAGAATCATCTTGTATTGCTTGAACCATTTGAGGTAATAATTGTTGATAGTTTAATTTCCGCGCAAGCCGATGACACGGTTCTAATATTTACAATCTAAAATAGAAAATTCCATCCACACTTAAGTAAGAGTTTTATTTTCACTATTTTCTAATCTGTCGAAAGTGGTTTGGAAAAGATGTCGTGTGTAGTACATTTTTAAAGTTTGAATGACTCCTTGGTCCAAAAGTTGTATTAATGACGTGCAGTTAGGAGGAAGGAAGACAATTTTCACACGGATGATACTGTTCTATGTTGTGGCAACCAGTGTGCGCGATTCTAGAGCGCAATAATACTAACAAGACAAAATAAAATGTGACTTTCTTAGAATGCTCAGTTCTGATATAAACATATCCAGTTAAAACCATTCATTGGGTGCACGGAAAGAACTGATGGAACTTTGTTGAACGGAAACCGCGCTGTAAGAGTACCGCGTTATAGCAGGGCTGTCGCAATTTCAGCTCCGCGTTATATGGAAACCGCGTTCTGAAAGTACCGCGTTATAGGAGGGTTGACTGTATATAAAGAACAAAAAAACTCAAATTCATGACATTTAATGTAGATTAAGTAAGAAAATAAGGAAAAGATATAAACATAAATTATAAAATATTAGTCTTCAAGGAACAAGCAGTCCGAGCTACTTATATTTGTATGTTTTTTTTTGCATGAAAAAAAAGTAATTTTTTTATTGCAGGGATATTCGAAACCTCCTTCCATTTTTGCAACAACAAAATAGAAGACTTTTCAATCTGCTCTGAAGAAATTAATACAATTTTAATTCCAGTAACATTATCTCGAGCACATTCAAAAAAAGATGAAGCATTATGCAAAACAATGTTTTAAAATCTATAACATCTGTATTAAAATAAAGCTTATGATAATAATAATATATAACATTGAAAACAGTTCCACAGACCTTAAAAATAATTAAAAAAAATATTTTTGTATTTATCTTGGGCCAGCACAAATTTTTTTTCGGTTTTTTATCGTTTTCTAAAAATTTCTAACCAACAATCTTTTATAAGTTGGACCTAATAACAACTAATCATGTTTTTCGCCTACGCACGTGATATTAAAATATCAATTAAAGCGAATTTAAAAAATTCCGTTAAATGGGCTTTGTTTGCCCCCGCTGCATTTTTTTTTTCATAAATTGTTATTGTAAAGCAGGTTTCTAGCCGCGAGATCATTTTAAACATATCTCTTAAAGCAGCAAATAATAAAGAGAAAATTCTAAAACATTACTAGCGAGAAAGACAACAGTTTAATTTTAATCTCACTTATCCTCTCATGGGAACTGGATTCAGCTGAAAATGACTAAAAATCTAAAAATTTGCTTATTTCTTAAGATATACCAGAAATAATAGTGATTTTTGTTAACATTTTATTTTTCGGTCACGGTGGAAATACCAATATTTTACTTTGCAGTGACATATGGCGGTACGTGACATATTTTTAAACTAAAAATAATAATTTATTTGGTAATTTTGCCCCAGTTTCATTTTATTTTTAAATTCTATGCATTTAACTTGCTTTAAATTCTACTTTTTAATCACTTACATCTGGCAACTCAGAAGTAATGACAACAAATGATGTTTTTGAACTACGCACGTGACATTAGAATATCAATGAAAGCAAATTACAAAATTACCGTTAACTGATGTTTGTTTGCTCTTATTGCATTTTTTTTTAGTTAATTGTTATTGTCATAGACACATTTTGCGGTAGGAGTGTAATCGGAACATCTCTCTTATAGAAGCAAATATTAAAGAAAAAATGTATTAAAACTTAACAAGAACAAAAAATATATAAATTCAAATTTGCAGTCAGTTTTCTTATAACGGCAACTGAGTTAAGATATTAATTCTTTTAAATTAATAAAATTTTAATATTTTCGTTTAGATAATATAATATAAGAACGTATTTTCTTAGCATTTTATTTATTGGTCTCGGTGGACCTTTTCGCGGAAATGTCCATATTTTATATATAAATTTATTTTATATTTTGATGAATTATAACTACTTGCGAATACGTCATTCAAGTCGACTCGAATGAAATTTACGGAGATATGAACGTTAGAAGAGAACAATCCGTTGCCTAGACGACTAGTTCAATTTTTTGTTCCAGTTCGCCACAATGTATGTCACCCCCAAACGCAAAAATAAAAACACAATTTTTTAAGGCCTGAAAGGCCTTAATTTGTTTACTGAAAGGTATTCAATGTATGCACTTTAAGATGATCATTTAAAAAAGTAGTAGTATTTTTTGCGCTGCAAGTGGTGGTAACCCTTTCGTTAAATTGAGCTCGGTTAATGATTTCCTTATTAATTTAATTTTTTTCTGGTCTTATTTCATTTGCAGATTTAACAGAAGGCAAGCAAAACGACGCCATATAAGAATTGAATATGTATTTGGCAGACAACGATATATCATTCGGATGCTTTCAGGGATTTTCCCTAATTCGGGAAGTTTTTTTAAAACATAATACATCTCTGACTTCTTCTGCACCAGTCGAGCGTTTATTTTCTTTTGTTGGTATGGTTAATGCGTCTCGCAGGCGAAGTCCTTCAAACGGCACTTTTGAAAACTTAGTTGTAATCAAAGGAAATAATTTAGATTAGAAGTTTCTGCTTTAATTTGAAAAATATTTGAATTTTGTTGAACTAAATTATTTTTGTTTCTTTTTGAATTATTTTTGTTAAGTTGTATTTCTTTTAATAAAAAATTGTTAACATTACTTCATAATGCTTTTTATTGATAAGACAATAAGAGTACATTTAAAGGGTTTTCCATTAAGGAATTGACAACTTTTTTTAAAAAATAAAACGCAAACCATTTGAGATACTTCAAAAACTTTATTATCGGCTTGAAGTACAATCAAAACATTTATGAATGGAACTGGACTTCGTTCATATGGCCACCGCGGGCACGTATGCTGCGGTCGATTCGTTGGACTCAATTTTTGATGACTTGGCCACACATTTCGGACGAAACGGCCGCTATTTCGCGTTCAATGTTGGCTCTGAGCTCTTCCAAAGTCGTCGACTTGTTGGCATAGACCAGTGGTTCCCAAAGTGTGTTCCGCGGAACCCTGGGGTTCCAAGAAAAAATTAAGGGGTTTCTTAAAAAATAGAATGGTGTTTTTTATATATTCACATTTTCGTCGCTATATATCAGACATGAGCTTCCAGAAGCACAATTGGCCCAGTTGGCCTAGCTACAAATTAGTTTTATTAGCAACGATGAGCAAAAGCAATAATAAGGATAATTTTGTGTTTGTTTAAAAAAAAAATCATTGGCCCACCAATTTATTTTCCTGCTCATGACTGCTATATAAGTTAACTTATTGAATTATTTTTTTTAATTTCTAAAAAAATCAACATCTGAGAGAAACTTGAAACTGACTCAACAATTTTTATACTTAAATTAATTAATCCAAATAGCGGCAGCGTGTGAGCAGCGCAGTGGTTGTAAGTAGGTATCCAGCGCGTGCAGGAAATATCGTAGACATAGCGTCAGCGGTTTAAGTTGTGCTTATTCGTTCTGTTGAATAAAGTTGTCGTTAACTCCTGCCCTCTTTTTAAGGCCTGACCAAAATAGACGAAACGAGACGATTGCAACTTGCCGAACGTTTGCAATCGTTATGTCCGTTTTGACATTTAACCCAAAATGAAACGAGTACCTCCAATCGTCTGAAACAAGAAGAAGACTGCTTTGCACAGCTGTTGTTGACGAGTGGAGACGCTAAAAGTTCGGTTGTTATGGAACAGAACGTCTCGTCGCAATGTTTCGTTCAGTTTCGATCAATTACGTATGTGCATTTTGGGTTTTAACATTGTCTTCCATTTGTTCGAACTTACTCGTTATGTCTCGTTCTGTCTATTTTGGTCAGGCCTTTAATTCGAGCGTCGCGCTTGACGTACATGGGAGAAGTTTTGGCTGGATTATGTTTTCCTGTATTTTTGGTTGGATTTCTATTGTTCTTCTTCTGAACTTTGGGGCTAATGTTTTTGTTGATATTATTACGAAGATAATAATTAATACGATGATTGACACGGTTATAATGCTTATTCGTCCTCTTGTCTATAAGATTTCTATTGCCTTCGTATTATTCGTATGGAGTTCCTTGATGAGTTTCATAGTGAGTCCTTCCTCATATTTACCGGGTAGAACAGAAGATCTTAAAATAGCTGGTAGAGGTTCTATTGAAAAACTTTCATTAAATTCATAAATTTGATTGTTGGCAGTGATAGTTGCATTGTGAAATTTTATCACATATGAGCCTGTTAGGTTTATATGGTTGTCATCGACAAATATTGAGCCATTGAATTGGTTGAGAAGAATAATGCCGGGTTGGATATCTTCTATTGGAGCAATGTGTAGACTATTTACTCTGGTACATGATGCTGGTTTGCTTTGCAATATTTGTGGAATGCATGAGCTTTTACTTATGTCTACGATATCTTTATAATTACATATTTTAAGATTTTTGTAAGTTTTACAAGAATTTTTAATTGCCTAGATTTTATCTTTGCAAATGATATAGTTTTCATGAGATTTTTATAATTTCGTTGCCTCTTTTAATTGGCTTTAGCAATATATCTTCACACGTTTCTTTATTGGTAGTGGGTATACTAATAATGTGTAATATGATAGTCTTATTTGTTGCTATCGAAACATCAGCAATTTGAAAAGATTCTTCTACATATATTTGAAAAGCTTATGTTATCTTTTTGTAACATTTTTAACATAGAATACGTTATACGGGAGTGTTAATCTGGAGCACAAAATTTTGAGAAAATGTTTGTCACTTTCATTATAAGTTTTTAATACTTAATGCATGCATTGAAGAAAATTCAAGTATGCTCGTAACATATTTAATATTTCTTCTTTTGATTTGTATTTAAATAATCATATTGCTACATATAATTTTTTTGATTCTATAAGTAAATCAAAATTTAACTCCTTCAAATTTTGTATTAATTTTCATATGCTTTGTATTTTATGTATTATAACATAATGTGTAAGAGCAGTACGATTATCTGTGTGTTCATCACAGAACCAGTGTGAGAAACGTACACACATATTCCATACAAGCAAGCAGCAACAGCATCGCACACGTACACACATATTCCGACAAGCAGTAACAGCATCGCATTCTGTTCTCTTGCAGTTGCAACCTTAGTTCTTATAATTCTCATTTCGTTTTTGTTGCAAGAGTTGTATAAGAGGAATATTTGGCCGTACGTATTAAGGCCTGACCAAAATAGACAGAACGAGACATAACGAGTAAGTTCGAACAAATGGAAGACAATGTTAAAACCCAAAATGCACATACGTAACTGATCGAAACTGAACGAAACATTGCGACCAGACGGTTTGTTCCGTAAGAACCGAACTTTTAGCGTCTCAACTCGTCAACAACAGCTGTGCAAAGCAGTCTTCTTCTTGTTTCAGACGATTGGAGGTACTCGTTTCATTTTGGGTTAAATGTCAAAACGGACATAACGATTGCAAACGTTCGGCAAGTTGCAATCGTCTCGTTTCGTCTATTTTGGTCAGGCCTTTAGCCTGCTCAAATAATGCAATTTTGTGGGTTAGAGTGACAACTCGACATTTTCCCACCAAAATGTCGTACCGATTGTCATTCGCCTGCATATTTTGCTTATAATTTTGGTTTTGGTTTTTCTTAAAATATAATTTTTTTTTTTTTTTGTTTTTCTTTATGCATTGACACATTGACGACGGCAACGACATTACGACATCTGTCAAATTTTTGTACATGTAATTCTTATGGAGAGAATTTGGTCTAATGTCGCAATGTCGTGTCGTCAATATGGAACTATTCCTAATTCCTAATTTGACAGCATGTCCTCGTTGTCGTAGTCAATGTGTTCAATGCATAAAATATAAATTTTTTATGTTTTTTTAATCATTTTTTAGTAAATAATTTGTAATTTTTATAAATTTCAAGCGAAGAACTTATTTGTTTTCAGTCATTTTGTTTTTGTTTTTTTTATTATGTAAGCTTAGGTAATATCGCGAAGGCGCGGGTTCAATTCCAATTATTATTTTTTTTAAACAATTTTTTAATAAATAATTCTATAAATAAAATTTTGAGCAAATAATTTACTTCTTTGCAGTCATTTTATTTTGTTTTATTATTTAAGCTTAGGTGGTTAATATATATGTGCATATGCTTAGAGTAAATTTAATTTTTAATTTTTATGATGATTTCGCATGGATGTTTAATTGAATTATAATTTTTTTTTCCTCAAATGGTTGCATTATTTAAAAAAAATTATTTCATTTAAAAGTAAGTATTATTAAAAAAAACTGACAAAATGTATAAAATTAATTAAATTATTTGCAAGAAATGGTAAAAAATTAAAATACAATGTACTCTAAACATATGCACAGACAATACATATTAACTTCCTAAGCTTAAATAATAAAACAAAATAAAATTACTGCAAAGAAGTAAATTTTTTGCTCAAAATTTTATTTATAGAATTATTTATTAAAAAATTGTTTAAAAAAAATAGTAAATAATGCGAAATTGAAAAAAAAAAATCATGCCAGCCGCCGGAATTGAACCCGCGCCTTCGCGATATTACCTAAGCTTAAATAATAAAAAAAAAAACAAAAACAAAATGACTGAAAACAAATAAGTTCTTCGCTTGAAATTTATAAAAATTACAAATTATTTACTAAAAATTGATTAAAAAAAATAATAAAAAAATGTATATTTTAAGAAAAAAAAAATCATGCCAGCCGCCGGAATTGAACCCGCGCCTCCGCAATCATATCCAATGAAATTGCATTTTGCGAAAAAATACCAGCTTCATGGAAATTAAACAAAATTGCGAAAAAGTGCACTGTTGATAGAAATGGCAATTACAAACACAATCACAAAATTTAAATGATTTGTGATCTTCGCAACAAGAAGAAAAGCTGTTTTTCTGAGTAGCGCAACATGTTTCACGATTTTATCAAAAACACAACATGTTTCACTTCTCGATGGCCCGTCAGGCTCGCTCACGAAATTATGTTAAAATAACATTTTGGAGGTCTTCTCTTTTTATGTTTTTGTCATAAGCAGGAAATGAAAAAATGTTTATGAATAACAATGTTAGCAAGGTTGCATAGAAGCTGCGTAAAGCCTTAAACAGTGCGTAACTAAACAAGCGTTTAAAGGTTGTTTAAGGAAATCTATTGAATAAGGCTGTTAATGACTAACGTATTCTACGTCTAAACTATGCGCCCGTGTTATCTAACACAGGCTTGAGCTTTTTTTTTTTAATAACTCTACTTCATTGTTTGAAAGCATAAATGAGTTTATTAATCCAATCTTTGCCTAATTTATGCCATGATCTATATTAATTATTTCTTGTTTTAATATTTCTAAATAATTTTTAATATTAAGACTAATGGTATGTTGGACATTTGTGTTGTCGAATTTTTTCATAATTAATTCATTTGTAGCATTTACAATATTGTTTATTTTTTCAATTATTAGTCTGTTAATGACCATTTGTCTCTCATTATTTTCAAGTATATTATTTGCCTTATCACTAAGTATTTTAAAATCATCGTGGTCGGGACTTCCCGCTATCCACTTCCATGTTGTTCCAATAAAATTTAAAGATCTTTTACTTATACTATTAGGCTTTAACCTATCTATATGGTTTTGTATTTGGGATGTTTCATGTTGAAGGAATGGGAGAAGAGGGTTGCTTTTATTAACTTGTTCTAATAAAAATAAATAACTGGCCATTTCAGCCCTTGAAAGGACTTTGACCTAGCTTCTTATGATCAATTGTGTTGTGCGTGTTATTAAGTTTGTACACAATTGACCGAGAAATGGACCTACAGGCTTAACGCCGACTCCGAACGGCGATGAACGGAATGTTCTTATTCTCAAGAAGCTTTACATGGCATTTATTACTCTCTGAGGTTTGCCATTGTCTGCAGAGAGGTGGCGGCCGTACAGAAAAATTATTTTAATTCAAATAATTTTCTGTCGCTGCTGGGGTTCGAACCTGGGTCTCCAAAGTTCGTTGACATAGCGGCCACACACTTTAACCAACTACGCCACGGACGCCACTTGGCGTATTAACTTGTTCTACTATTGTCTTATTTAGTCGACCAACTGCGTTCTGGTACTAATTTATGTCGATCGTATGTATCAGTTTATAAGAGCCTATTTGAATTTTAGTTGATCCCATGGTGAACGTAACAACTTCTGAATTTGAATAGTCTAGTATTTGTACCTCGCTGTGGCATGATGCAATGAATAATCTGTAAAGAGTTTTTAGTTAGTTTTTAGTTAAACTTTTATGAACTATTAATCCTGATTCCGTAATTACAGTGCTGTTTTTATTTTCTTTGACTATTTGCTTTTTATACCTTAAGCATAATTTATTTCCAATACGTTTATTTTTCTTTACATATATAACGTCACCTGTATTATAAGATTTTATATTAGTTCTATTTTTATTGTGATAACGTAAGTCCTTGCCCTCCCTTGTTACAATATTTTCTAACCTATATTTGTCTAATTGTTCCGGGCTTGTGCTGACAATACGTCCAAAAAATACTTCGATTGGTTTTCTGTTGGTGGTCGAGTGAATAGAATAATTATACTTATAAATTGACATGTCTAACAAGTCTGAAAATGAACGATGTGTATTTTCGGCTTTTGTACAACGCATTATCTCTGATAACGTTGAATGGAATCCTAATGGAATTCAATTCAACGTTGAATTGAAAATGTCTATTCCTAATTGATTTTGCAACAAGAATGTAATTGAAGCTGAACTAAACGCTTTTTCATTATCGATAACTATTTTTTCAGGTATGCCAAAAGAAATAAGGATTTGTCGTAATGGTTCTTTAATATCTTCGGTGGCTCTAGACTTTATGATTTTCGCTTGAGCATACTTTGAAAATTTGTCTATGGCAGTTAGAATGGTACGGTTGTTTGTATGATATATGTCCAGATGCACAATATGACCTGGATATTAGGGTATAGGGGTTGACTGTAATATGGGTTTAGCTGGGTGTCGATCATATTTATTCTCGCGGCATATTTTGCAAAGTTTTACTATTTTTTCAATTTTAGCCTGCATTTGTGGAAAATAATATTTAGTCAAAAGCTGTGATTTATTTTCTCGAGAATTCCTGTGAGCTCTATTGTGTTCTATTATAATTTTTGACTCTTGTTCGACTTCGGAAGTAATATCTTTAATCATTGTTTGAGTGAATCTGATTTTGTATGCTGAGAAGTGTAATGGATAGATTTCTTGTATTTTGCCCATGATCTCTTCTGAGGTGAATAAACCGTTAACTACGCTCGGATTTAAATATCTGTTAAATATTTTTATAATGTCATTTGTAGAGTAATTTCCTTGTATAACTATATGTCTGTGAAATGTGGGAAACGGAATTTGAAATTGATACGTATTTTCTTCACCTATTTTCAAAAACAATTGGTTCTTAAATACATTGATTGGTGCTTCTGTAGCAGGTATTAAATTTTGTGATTAACTGTCGTCGCATGTATATTGTACCTGTCAACGAATTGATATCGTCCTTGTTAGTGTTTGGTAAGAAATTAATTTGAGGTGGTCTTGAGAGGGCGTCTGTAACTACGTTTGATTTTCCGGGCTTATAGAGAAGTTCATAGTTGTATTCCTCTAATATTGCTTTCCATCTTTTAATTTTATTGTTATTGTTTTTATTGCTGAGAGCGTACGTAAGGGGTTGATGGTCTGTGTAAATTTTGACTTTGGCGGATCCGTAGAGATAGTTTCGCAAATTATTCAGTGACCAAATAATTGCTAGCATCTCTTTTTCATTAGTAGCGTAGTGTTCTTCTGCGCTACTTAACGTACGTGATATGAACATAATAGGTATGTCGTCTTGGGCTAGGACTGCTCCAATTGCATAATTGGATGCGTCCGTAGTGAGTTGAAATTCTTTTGAATAATCGGGGTATGAGAGCAGAACTTCTTCTAAGAGAGCTAAGAGAATTTTTAAGTTTTTGAAATGCTTTCAGTGATTCTTCATTTAGATCTATTTTTATATTTTTTAAATATTTTTGGACATTCGTCCTTCTTCCCCTCTTAAAACGACTGTAAGGGGTTCCCCAGTTTTGCGTAGTCCCTTATAAAACGGCGGTAATAACCTGAAAGTCCTAAAAATGAACGTAGGTCTTTCAGAGTTTTTGGTTCAGGGAAATTATAGATTGATTCAATTTTGTTCGGATTGGTTTTGAGGCTATTTTCGGACACTATGTATCCTAGAAATTCCACTTCGGATTTTAAGAATTCACATTTATCGAGCTGTATTTTGAGATTTGCTGCTTCTAATGAATCAAATATTAATTTTATGTCATTAAAATGGTCTTCCTGATTTTTACTGAATATAATGGTGTCGTCAATATAGACAAAACATCTTTTTCCTATGTGATCTCTTAATATGTCGTCAAGAGCTCTCTGAAAAATAGAAGGAGCATTCTTGAGACCGAAAGGTAGACGGGTGAATTCATACTTCCCGTTGTTGACCGAGAAAGCTGTCTTCTCCATATCTGATTCTTTTAGTAGAATCTGATGGAAGCCGCTTTTCAGATCAAGTACTGAAAATAGTTTGTTTCTTCCAAGTTTAGATAGGACTTCACTTATTTCGGGTATAGGATATCTGTCTGGTATTGAAATTGAATTTAACTTTCTGTAGTCTATGACCATGCGATATTTTTTCTCTCCTGACGCATCTGATTTTTTGGGACCACCCATACAGGTGAATTATATGGTGATCTAGATGGTCGTATTATACCGTCACGTACGTATTCGTTAATTTGCTGTTCTACTTGGTTTTTAAGCACATTGGATAGGGATAACATTTGGTATAAACAGGGTTGTCTGATGTCGTATGAATTGTACCTTTAACTGTTGTAGTAAAAGTTAGTTTTTCGTCTGGATCACAAAAAAGTGATTTATAATCGGATGTGAGTTTTTTTAGGCATTCTTTTTGATATCTAGTTAAGTGTTCTGATCGGATGTGAATTTGGTTAACGCTTTGTGAAATTTGTTGTTTTAATTTTATAGAAAATTTGTTATAAATTGACATGTAGTTCTCTTTTGTGTGTGTTATGGCATTTAATTCCTTAAGTGAATCATTACCTATGATGGCATGAAAAGATTTTAAAGTGGAAAGCAAGAAAAATTTTATTTTCTTGTCGTCTATGCCGAAAATATTAGCAAAAGTGTGATGGGTTATTTTGATCTGTCCTCCGACTGAACTCGCGTAGAATATTTTTTCGTTTGTAATAGGTGTTTTTACTAAATGTGGCCTACAATCGATATAGGGTAATGAAGAGCTGTTCATTCTAAAAAATGGATATCAAGACAATCTATTTTATCTAAGGGATCTGAATTAAAAGTTTGTTGTTCGTCAATTTCATAGTTTTTTATGCTTTCAGTGTAATCGGATAAATGTTGGTCAAAGTCATGGTCATTATTATTTATTGCGTCTTCATATTGCTGAACTTCAATGTTAAAGTTTCTTTGTCGTTTATCTATTATTTGTGGTGGTGGAATTGGTCTTTTGCCATAGTGTGCATTATTAGAAGTTGGGCGATTCATGTAATTTATTCTCTTTGTTTGCATGCTTTGGTCTACGTCCATAGGTTCAGGTCTAGGTAATGGCTTAGGTCCAAATGATCGATGTGGTGAACGTTGTTGGTATTGGTTAAAATTTTGAGAACGGTTTTGCTGTGGATTTAGTATCGGACTTTGTCGTGTTGGATAAGTAGGGTGATATTGTTATCGCCTCTCAGTCCGCGTACGAACGTATCGAGTGCTTTGTCCCTGTATGTTTTTGTTAAAGGTTCACGGCTTCTTGGCTAAAATACATCCTATTTTATTCAATATTAATGAAAGGTGTGCATAAACTTTTTGGTAATACTCTTGCGTGCTAAGGTTCGTATTCGAGTACTGTACCTTGTATTCGAGTTGACATTTGGTATTCTAGCGTGCTAATGTCGCGCTTATCTGCGTAGTGTTCAGTAAGACAGCGAGATTTCGCGTTCCAATTTAATGGCGTATTGTACGATTCTAATACGTTGTCTGCATTCCCCCCTACTACTTTGTTACGCATAACGTTTAAAATTCCAAAATATTTCGGTGTATTTTTTATGGTTTCATAGACATTTAAAATTCTGTCGACACTTTTTCTCCATGAACTAAAATCAGCCTTATTTTCAGAAAATTCTCGTAGATTTTTAACTATATCTGGTATTCTTTCTAGTTCGTTCAAATTTTCCCTAGTACTTATACCGAATGGTTGGTCAATTTCTATTTGGTTAGTGCTACACTCAATAGTTAAGTTCCTTACTAACTGGTAATGTGCTTTCTAAAATTCTTACTACCGAGGATTGTATTATGTCGTTCAATTCTTATTGTCCAAGTGGTCTCACTGGTTGGTCGGGATTAGGATTGTATAGATTGGACATTTTAGTTTTTTTTTTAGGTTTTTTTATCAAGAACGGATAATAAATTTCAATCAATTAATTTTAGAATATTTTACAAAAATTTTTATTGTACGCCTTTATTATGTATTTCAGAAAAAATTTTTATTTTTTGTTATCTCTATGTTTTGTTATACTCTAGAGGGTCCGGCTTTTTGGGCTACGGAATCGCAGAGTGATTTTAAAGTGAATTATTATTTTTTTTTTTTTATAGTTTAAATTTTATTGATTTTTAATCCTTTATAAACTGGAGGGTCCGGCTTTTTGGGCTACAGAATCGCAATTTCAAAAATATTTTGTTATTTCTTTACGCTTTTTTATTTAAAATTTTCTGATTTTTTCTTTCTTTTTTTCACTTTAATTTTCTAAGAATTCTTTAACGAAATTAAATTCTTTACTTAAGTCTTAAAACTGTATTTGTTCGTAAGCTTTATTTGAAGTAGGAAATTTTTATTTGTTTAAAATTTCCTAAAAATTCTTAAATCTTAAATATTCATTTGCTTAAAAACTTTTGACTTTTAAATTTTATTTGTTGAATTTGAAAAATTTATTACGTTTTTTTTTTCAAAACTTTTTCGTTTACTTTTAAATTTTATTTGCTTAAAATTTTCTCAAAATTCTATTTTATGTCTTAATTTTTTCTTAAACTAGCTTACAATATTCCGCACAGGTTCTCCATGATTTTTTTCCTTTTTGTCCGATATACGGTAACTCGGGAATAGAGCTGCTTACGCGGTAACCATCAGATACGTGCTGATAACTACAAGCAGAATCATAAAAACATTCTGATATTGCGTTGCAGTAAAACAAATGAAAATAAAGGAGACAAAAGTATAGAAACGATATTCATTGATAGATTCTTCATACCTTTTCTTTTTTTTTACGTTCACAAATTTAAGATACTACTGTGGGCAAAAAATACCGAAATTCCCAAAAATAAATAGTTTGGTAATTTCCGATAGAGACAAATGTCTTTATTTTTAAGTTGGCACCACTGTCACTGACATCTGTACCAAATTACTCGTCAAAATATTCAGAAGTGTTTGAGATACGCGTCCTTTTGTAAATATTATTATTATTATTGTTATTATTATTATTATTATTATTTATTAAAAACATCAGTACAATAAGAACTAAGTTCTTTTAGAGTACAACATAAATACATTCAATAGAATTCAATAAAATAAGAATATTATAACAACTTTTTCATGTGTGAATTAACTTAAATAAAGATACATTATATGTTAAACAAGATTTTATAAAATAGCAAATTGAACTTTAAATTATATTAAAATATAAACAGAATATTAAAAGGGAATAATGAAAATTATTTAATGAATCGAATTAGTTTCGATTAAAGAGTGAAAAAATTTAGGAGGAAGAAAAATAGGTTAAAATAGAATGACTAAAAACACCTCTCCCTGTGACCTCTCAAGTCTACGTGACAAAGCGTTCCACAGTCTGATGGCGTTAATGAAAAACAAGCGCGAGGAGTTTAATAAAGTATGTCTTGGAACTATGAGAACATTACTTCGTCTAGATAAACTAAATTGTAACCTATCATATATAATTAATCATATAAGTAATATTTCGTGAACTAGTGTGGATCAGCTTATGCAGATAAATACAGTTTCTGCCATCAAGGTAAGATGGTAAATCACACCCAATTATAGCATTTCTGTAACTAGATAAGTGATCAAACCTACGCAACCGGGAAGAACCAACTGTATAACCAACTTACGTCTAACATTGACAGGGGTCACACTAGCAGACATTCTCAAATTACGCAGGACATAATACACTATTTTGACTACACTATTGATATGATCAGTACACGACAGAGAAGAGTTTATATAAAAACCCAGATTGAGGACTCTCGATACTAATTTTAGCTTGTTTGTCCCAATCCACAAGTCAGAGATACCATCATCACAAATTTTATGTTTACATATTGGTAGAACATACTATTTCGCAGCGTTCAATTGAAGACCATTGCCTTTGGCCCACTTACTAATGTTATAAAGATTCATTCTACTGCACAGATCATCAAGTAGCCAGATACGGCCAGAAAGATACAGTTGAACATCATCAGCATATGCATGAACAGATGAGTGTTTGCAGACAGAAAATATGTCATTAATAAATATAGAGAATAAAAGTGGACCAATAATTGAACCTTGTAAAACACCATTTTGTACCAGTCTGAACAAGTAACTAGACATTAGGTTAACGGCACTCTCACTGAACCCAATTAAAAGCTTAAGTTTTTGACACAAATATTTATATTTATTAACCTTGTCAAAAGCTTTTGAAAAATCTAACAAGCCTAGCAAATGTTATATTACCAGCATCATATTCCGCCTTTATGTCGTCCATAACTTTAACTACGGCTGTGGAACACCCATGCCCTGCCCGGAAACCAGACTGAAATGGGGATATTAATTGGGACTATTAATTTGTTGAGCCATTAATTTCTCACATATCTTTGATAAAGGTAAAAGAATGCTAATAGGCCTAAAATCATTGGTCCCTGAGGGGTTAGATTTTTTTGCAACAGGAACCCCATTACTTTTGCAAAAGGAACATTTTTCCCTTGGAGACCTATTCCCACCGACCACTTCTTATGGGGGCTCCCATACTAATTTTATGATTTTTATATATTTACTAGCAAATACCCGCTGCTTCGCCGGCGATAAAAATATTAAATATCATTAAAACTTTAAATCTTAAAATTTAACAGCCGTATTCATATTGAAGTGGGAAGAGTGTAAATAATGGTTTGTGTATTAGATAAATTCAGTGACTTGTTATTTATTTATCGCAATTTCGTCAAGATTTTGATATTTAAAAATCAATAGTTTTTCTAAGCCATCTGCACTGAAATAATTGTCATTTTATTATTATATTTTTTTTTATAAATATTTTGAAATCTTTGACAAATTTTCTTGTTTTTATTTTCTTTTTTTGGAAATCTATATATATAAAAAAATGTTGTCAAATCTGTTTGTGACGAGTGTTTGAGAGTTCGGCTGGGTAAAAAAAAAATCTGCCGATACCATTTTGTAGGGTACGTTCTCTAGATGGTTTTAAAAAAAAATTGTTTGAAAATGACAAGGGGGCGTGGCACCTCCCATACAACCCAAATCTACGGTAGCGAATAGCTCTGAAGTTATAGTTCGCATAGCATCGGAATTCGGTGTTCTACCTTAATTTACAAGAGCCGTTCCACAGGTAAAATTTTATGGGCGTTGAATGTGGGGCGTGGCACTTTTTCAGCAGACCAAATTTTCGGTATAACTTTCAAGCTATAAGTCACACATCAATGAAACTTGGTAGGAGCGTACTATTTAGTCGCGTCCTTCGACTAGCACAATTTATCAAGTATAGGCCAAAGGGGTGTGGCACCGCCCATACAATTCAAATTTATGATATCGAATAGCTTTGGAACTAAATGCCGTATAATAATGAAATTCAGTATGGAGTTTCCACTTGGTGATATATTTATACTATAAAACTGGGATGGGCTTTGGAAAAGGGGGTGTGGCTACGCCCATACACTTAAAATTTTTGATATCAGATAGCTTTGGAACTAAACGTCGTTTAACAACGAAATTCAGTATGGAATTACTATTGGGTGATATTCTTCTACTAGAAAACTGAGACGTCATTGAACAAGGGGGTGTGGCTCCGCCCATACAAGCTAAATTTGCGATATCGAATAACTTTGGAATTATAAGTAGCATAGCCTCGAAACTTGGTTATCAATTTACACGAGTCGTTCCACTTAGAGATAGAGATAGAGTTAGAGATAGAGATAGAGATAGAGATAGAGATAGAGATAGAGATAGAGATAGAGATAGAGATAGAGATAGAGATAGAGATAGAGATAGAGATAGAGATAGAGATAGAGATAGAGATAGAGATAGAGATAGAGATAGAGATAGAGATAGAGATAGAGATAGAGATAGAGATAGAGATAGAGATAGAGATAGAGATAGAGATAGAGATAGAGATAGAGATAGAGATAGAGATAGAGATAGAGATAGAGATAGAGATAGAGATAGAGATAGAGATAGAGATAGAGATAGAGATAGAGATAGAGATAGAGATAGAGATAGAGATAGAGATAGAGATAGAGATAGAGATAGAGATAGAGATAGAGATAGAGATAGAGATAGAGATAGAGATAGAGATAGAGATAGAGATAGAGATAGAGATAGAGATAGAGATAGAGATAGAGATAGAGATAGAGATAGAGATAGAGATAGAGATAGAGATAGAGATAGAGATAGAGATAGAGATAGAGATAGAGATAGAAATAGAGATAGAGATAGAGATAGAGATAGAGATAGAGATAGAGATAGAGATAGAGATAGAGATAGAGATAGAGATAGAGATAGAGATAGAGATAGAGATAGAGATAGAGATAGAGATAGAGATAGAGATAGAGATAGAGATAGAGATAGAGATAGAGATAGAGATAGAGATAGAGATAGAGATAGAGATAGAGATAGAGATAGAGATAGAGATAGAGATAGAGATAAGAGATAGAGATAGAGATAGAGATAGAGATAGAGATAGAGATAGAGATAGAGATAGAGATAGAGATAGAGATAGAGATAGAGATAGAGATAGAGATAGAGATAGAGATAGAGATAGAGATAGAGATAGAGATAGAGATAGAGATAGAGATAGAGACAGAGATAGAGATAGAGATAGAAATAGAGATAGAGATAGAGATAGAGATAGAGATAGAGATAGAGATAGAGATAGAGATAGAGATAGAGATAGAGATAGAGATAGAGATAGAGATAGATATAGAAATAGAGATAGAGAGATAGAGATATGGATAGAGATAGAGATAGAGAAAGAGATAGAGATAGAGATAGAGATAGAGATAGAGATAGAGATAGAGATAGAGATAAAAATAGAGATAGAGAGATAGAGATATGGATAGAGATAGAGATAGAGAAAGAGATAGAGATAGAGATAGAGATAGAGATAGAGATAGAGATAGAGATAGAGATAGAGATAGAGATAGAGATAGAGATAGAGATAGAGATAGAGATAGAGATAGAGATAGAAATAGAGATAGAGATAGAGATAGAGATAGAGATAGAGATAGAGATAGAGATAGAGATAGAGATAGAGATAGAGATAGAGATAGAGATAGAAATAGAGATAGAGAGATAGAGATATGGATAGAGATAGAGATAGAGATAGAGATAGAGATAGAGATAGAGAAAGAGATAGAGATAGAGATAGAGATAGAGATAGAGATAGAGATAGAGATAGAGATAGAGATAGAGATAGAGATAGAGATAGAGATAGAGATAGAGATAGAGATAGAAATAGAGATAGAGATAGAGATAGAGATAGAGATAGAGATAGAGATAGAGATAGAGATAGAGATAGAGATAGAGATAGAGATAGAGATAGAGATAGAGATAGAGATAGAGATAGAGATAGAGATAGAGACAGAGATAGAGATAGAGATAGAAATAGAGATAGAGATAGAGATAGAGATAGAGATAGAGATAGAGATAGAGATAGAGATAGAGATAGAGATAGAGATAGAGATAGAGATAGAGATAGAGATAGAGATAGAGATAGAGATAAAGATAGAGATAGAGATAGAGATAGAGATAGAGATAGAGATAGAGATAGAGATAGAGATATGGATAGAGATAGAGATAGAGATAGAGAAAGAGATAGAGATAGAGATAGAGAAAGAGATAGAGATAGAGATAGAGATAGAGATAGAGAAAGAGATAGAGATAGAGATAGAGATAGAGATAGAGATAGAGATAGAGATAGAGATAGAGATAGAGATAGAGATAGAGATAGAGATAGAGAAAGAGATAGAGATAGAGATAGAGATAGAGATAGAGATAGAGATAGAGATAGAGATAGAGATAGAGATAGAGATAGAGATAGAGATAGAGATAGAGATAGAGATAGAGATAGAGATAGAGATAGAGATAGAGATAGAGATAGAGATAGAGATAGAGATAGAGATAGAGATAGAGATAGAGATAGAGATAGAGATAGAGATAGAGATAGAGATAAAGATAGAGATAGAGATAGAGATAGAGATAGAGATAGAGATAGAGATAGAGATAGAGATAGAGATAGAGATAGAGATAGAGATAGAGATAGAGATAGAGATAGAGATAGAGATAGAGATAGAGATAGAGATAGAGATAGAGATAGAGATAGAGATAGAGATAGAGATAGAGATAGAGATAGAGATAGAGATAGAGATAAAGATAGAGATAGAGATAGAGATAGAGATAGAGATAGAGATATGGATAGAGATAGAGATAGAGATAGAGAAAGAGATAGAGATAGAGAAAGAGATAGAGATAGAGATAGAGATAGAGATAGAGATAGAGAAAGAGATAGAGATAGAGATAGAGATAGAGATAGAGATAGAGATAGAGATAGAGATAGAGATAGAGATAGAGATAGAGATAGAGATAGAGATAGAGATAGAGATAGAGATAGAGATAGAGATAGAGATAGAGATAGAGATAGAGATAGAGATAGAGATAGAGATAGAGATAGAGATAGAGATAGAGATAGAGATAGAGATAGAGATAGAGATAGAGATAGAGATAGAGATAGAGATAGAGATAGAGATAGAGATAGAGATAGAGATAGAGAAAGAGATAGAGATAGAGATAGAGATAGAGATAGAGATAGAGATAGAGATAGAGATAGAGATAGAGATAGAGATAGAGATAGAGATAGAAATAGAGATAGAGAGATAGAGATATGGATAGAGATAGAGATAGAGATAGAGATAGAGATAGAGATAGAGATAGAGATAGAGATAGAAATAGAGATAGAGAGATAGAGATATGGATAGAGATAGAGATAGAGAAAGAGATAGAGATAGAGATAGAGATAGAGATAGAGATAGAGATAGAGATAGAGATAGAGATAGAGACAGAGATAGAGATAGAGATAGAAATAGAGATAGAGATAGAGATAGAGATAGAGATAGAGATAGAGATAGAGATAGAGATAGAGATAGAGATAGAGATAGAGATAGAGATAGAGATAGAGATAGAGATAGAGATAGAGATAGAGATAGAGATAGAGATAGAGATAGAGATAGAGATAGAGATAGAGATAGAGATAGAGATAGAGATAGAGATAGAGATAGAGATAGAGATAGAGATAGAGATAGAGATAGAGATAGAGATAGAGATAGAGATAGAGATAGAGATAGAGATAGAGATAGAGATAGAGATAGAGATAGAGATAGAAATAGAAATAGAGATAGAAATAGAAAAAGAACTAGAAATAAAAATAGAAATAGAGATTGAGATTAAGATTGAGGTTGAGATTGAGATTGAGATTCAGATATAGATAGATATCTTTTTGTTATCTTTGTGGCGTCCGTGGCGTAGTTGGTTAAAGTGCGTGGCCGCTATGTCAAAGAACTTTGGAAACCCAGGTTCGAACCCCAGCAGCGACAGAAAATTATTTGAATTAAAATAATTTTTCTGTACGGTCGCCACCTCTCTGCAGACAATGGCAAACCTCAGAGAGCAATCAAAATGCCATGTAAAGCTTCTTGAGAACGAGAACTTTCCGTTCATCGCCGTTCGGAGTCGGCGTTAAGCATGTAGGTCCGGTTCTCGGTCAATTGTGTACAAAACTTAATAACACGCACAACACAATTGATCATAAGAAGCTAGGTCAAAGTCCTTTCAAGGGCTGAAATGGCCAGTTATTTATTTTTTATTTATTTTATAGATATCTTTTTTGCTACGACAGCAACGCGTCGGGTACCAGCTATCTATATACATAAAAAAGGAGTTTATGTTTGTAAGGCCGCAATAGACTCCTAAACTACTCATCCGATTAGCATGAAAATTTGTGTTTAAAAGTTTTTTGGTACGGTGCGTGTTCGTGGGCTATCAATTTTGATCCACCTTGAACACCAGAGGGCGCTGTAGTACAAATTTTTTACAAAACTGCCTAAAACTCCTAAACTTCTAATGCGATTAGAATGAAAAGTGATATACAGTGGGTTTCTTATACGTTGAGTGTTCTGCTGCTATCGTTTTTTACCTATATTGAACACCAGAGGGCGCTATAGTACAAATTTTTTACAAAACCACCTAAAACTCCCAAATTGCTCATGCGATTAGAATAAAAATTGGTATATAGTAGTTTTCAGGTACGATGAGTTTTTTAGATGTATCTTCTTTGACCCACCTTGGACACCAGATGGTGCTGTAGTACAAATTTTTTACAAAATCGCATATTTTTAGTTTTTTTCTTATGTAACATGTGCAAATATTTGCAAAATATTAAATATTTCTTAAATTTAGTAAAATAAAAATAATTTCCGTTATTTTGACATCAAAAACATGAACATATCTTGAAAACTATGAAAAATTTTACTACAACGATATATTAATGCAACATCGTTGCTCAAAAATGAGAAAAAAACAATCAGAAATTTAATTTTGCGATTTTCGAGTCGAATATCTCCGCTGCTTTTGTATTCATTTTGTTAAATTTTTTTTTGTCTTAAAGCTTCATCAAAGTACTATGAAAACCCTATTGCAAAAATACCGTTAGTTGAGTAAATATATTTTAAATATTTTTTTCAAAAAAGGTCTGAAATATTGGAGTTTTCCTCACAAAAAGGCTCAAAATTTGTTTTTGTTGAAAAAATAATTTAAATTCAAATTCGCTAATTTTTAACTCTATTTAAAAATTATAACATTTATACGCAAAAAATATTTCAATTTTACACAAAAATTAAAAACCATTTCTGTGATTCAAAAACAAGGCCTACCCCTTGAATTTTTCGAACAAAATTTTTTTTTCCAATATTGTGTTTTTATATTTTTGAAAAAATATACAAGCTAACAAATTAATTTATTAGAAAAAATTATCTAAGTATCTCTTTCCAATCGAAAGTTATAGCCAATAATGTTTATCCAAAATATATACATATACAAAAAGCAAAACGCTGTGTGTGATGGCTGGAAACTTCAAAATTTCTTAGCCGATAGAGCTGAAATTTTGGCAGTTCATTTTTTTCAAGTACGAGATGGCTTAAATTTCTGTCACACCCCCTTTTACCGCCCACAAATCAACAAAAATGCTATATTTCCTACGGTTTTCGTCGATTGGGCTACATTTTGGTAATTTAGTCTGTATGCTTACTGTCGGCAACTGTACTAAAACAGGGTAATGACCATCTACTAGAAAACTGGGATGAGCATTATATAAGAGGGTGTGGCTCCGCCCATACAGTTAAAATTTGTATTATCGAATAGCTTTGAAAGTAAAAGTAGCAATACTTACATACAAACTCAAAATGGAGTTACTATTTGGTGATCTCCTGCTACTGGGAAACTGTAACGGGCAGTGGAAAATAACAGTGGTGTCAAACTATGAGTCTGAGAAAAGTTTTGAATACACCTATTATGTTCCCATATAGTTGCAGGGTGCAGCAACGCGCGCCGGGAAAAGGCTAGTTCTTTATATATTTTGAATTTTCTTGACATATTTTCTAAATGTTTGAAATATTTTGAAGAATTTTAATTATTTTTGACAATATTTGTGCTCAAATGAGAGCAAATAATTTAAAAACTGCTTTATGAGAGGTGTGTTATAAACCATAGTTGAATAAATAAGGTTGTCTCGTGGCTGATTGTACTCTCTTTTCAGTACCCATAATTGTCAAAATCAATGAAAAGCAACAACAACAACTTCAACGGCTTTTCATGTTATTAATTTTCCTTTTCAGATTTTGTATGAGATGTCAACTTCGATTTGACATTTATGGGAACTCGCTCTCACCCATGAGACAACCTTAATTGTTCAACCATGTTATAAACCTTAAAAAACAAAAGTTTAAATTTCAACCATATTTAAAAATCCTCTAATTCATAAACAAACATTTTCAAACACTTTTTGACATTTTGTTTGTTTTTGATACATTTTGAAATAATTTGATACATTTTTGACAATATTTTTTGTGCTTAGATGAGAACAAACAAATTTTTAAAATGCTTTATGGAGGGTTTATTGAAGGTTTCAACCATTTTTAAAATTCTCTTATTTATCAAGCATTTAAAAGAGCTTTTGAAAGCTTTTGAAACGTTCAACATGAAAAATGTTTTTAAATTTTTTTTCGATTTTTTTCTTATGAAGGCTTTGTAAGAGGCTCATAATTTTTTATGAATACAGCCGTTTGAATTTCGGTAAAATTGTATATTTGTGTTGGATCGACTTAGTAGTTCCATCCGAATAAAGTAACCAGCTAACTAAAGTAATAATAAAATAACTAAAGTAATAAACTTTCTGTATCTTCCTGATCATTTTGTTTTATGCATTGGTTCACTTTTCCTAGCGCTGTGACTATTGGGGTACTCACAGTTTTGTTTTATCTGGTGTGTTAACTACGCCGTCTGTTAGCTCCAAAACATTTTGCCATGTGGTAACTATTTTTGATTTTGTTTTGCATGTAAAAAAGAGATAACACAAACTGGTAAAATTGCATTGATTTCCAACATGTTTGTTTTTCGTAGCAAACTGGCATTTCTGAAAGGTATTTTTATTTTATTGAAAAATCAGTAAATCAAAGAAAGCTTCTCTTGTTGTTTTTATTTTATTGAAAAATCAATAAATTAAAGAAATCTTCTCTTTTCAAAAGGCGTGTCAATTTTAGAATGAACTACGTGTAGGGGTTCTCACAATTTGATTGAAGTATCGTTTTAAAGTTACTATATATCAACTTTAGAAGGGATCTGTAAATACCCTATATATAAAAATCTCGTTTATACGTAAAAATATCAGCTCAGAGGTAAGAAAAATATATGACGGCCTTAGAGAATTGTTATTTTAAAATAAAATATATCTTTCGTTTAAGCTGATAAATTTCATCAGAACATTTCAACAAAACATCGACACGGAATTTTTGTCGATGCTTTTATAAAGTGGCAGTATTTTTACATTCAAAAAGGTGGCAGCATTGGTACCGCACTCAATACATGTTGCTGTCTTTTTTTTTTCTTTTTTGTGGACCTTCCCACCGGGAAAAAAGAATCAATTCTCTTCTCCAGTATAGATTCTAGAATTGATTATTTTTAACATGCTGATGTCCTACAAAGAATAGTACATTCTTTTCTCGCTTCAAGTGGAATCGCTACAGAATCGTTTTTTTTTTCTCTTTTTAAATAGATTCTTTTCATATATGTAATCATGGTTGAATAAATTAGGTTGTCTCGTGGCTGATCGTACTCTCTTCTCAGTACACATAATTGTCAAAATCAATGAAAAGCTACAACAACAACTTCATCGTCTTTGCATGTTATCAATTTACGCATTCAGATTTTGTATGAGTTGTCAACTTCGATTCGACATTTATTGGAACTCGCTCTCACCCATGCGACAACCTTATTTATTAAACCATGTATGTAATACTTCAATATTGGCAGCAAACTAAATTTTTAATGAGTTTCAACTACGAAATCAAAGAGAGATAGCCTACATAAGATTTTGTTGTTTGTATTAGTATATTTGAATATACTACTACTATACGTCAACGGGGCGGTTGTTAAGAAAAATGTCTACCCAAACATAAAACAAAACAAAGCATACATATTTGTTTTGCATAAATCATAGGTACGCACCATTATAAAACAATTATAAGACCAACGCGTGAAATATGATAAAAATTTAAAAAGAAAAATCAAGCAAACAAAATTTAAACCATAAAAATTGAAACAACAGAAATTTTAAATTTAATTTTTGACAATGAAAGCACCTGAGTTTTTTTGTTATAAAATTAAATTTCGAGTACATAAAAAAAAAACCAAAAATAAATAAATAACTGGTAATTTTAGCCATTGAAAGGACTTTGACCTAGCTTCTTATGATCAATTGTGTTGTGCGTGTTATTAAGTTTGTACACAATTGACCGAGAACCGGACCTACAGGTTTAACGCCGATTCTGAGAGGTGGCGGCCGTACAGAAAAATAATTTTAATTCAAATAATTTTTTGTCGCTGCTGGGATTAGAATCCGGGTCTCCAGGTTCGTTGACATAGAGGCCACGGACTTTTAACCAACTACGCCACGGACGCCACAATTTCGGGTACATTCACAGTACAGTTTACTGCCAATATAGAAGTATTACATATATGATTATTTTAAATAAAATGTATTAACTTTAACTTTAACTCAAAACAGACTAATGCTTTTCTCACTTATACCAGAATTTGTTTTAGAATCAGTTCGTTTTTCACTTATCAAAAAAGCAAGCAAGGAATCTAAAAACATTTTATATATTAGAAATTATTATATGGGTCGTAATCGATTATGGCTGGAATAAAAACGAATCAGTAAACTTTTGCTTGATAGATTCCAATTCATAGGTTTTGCCATAAATGTATATATTCTTTGGAATACATTCTAAAATGTTAGCAATAGAATTCATTCTATTTACGATTTTTGTTTCTAGAATCCATTTTCATTTTGCCGGTGGGACGCTGACGTCCTACAAATAGTAGTACATTCTTTTCTCGCTTCCATATGAATAGCTACAGAAATCGATTCTTTTATTCACTTTTTAAATGCATTCTTTTAAATAAAAAGTATTCATTTTCGGAAATGAGAAAACAAATAAAAACAGACTGTTGCTTTTCTCACTTATGCCAAAATTTGTTTGGTTGATATATTCGTTGATATATTGGTTGATATAAAATTTTGATTGATATATTCCAATTCATATGTTTTGCTTAAATTTATATATTCTTTGGAATACGTTCTAAAATGTAAGCAAAAGAATCTATTCCATTTACGATTTTTTTTTTTAATCAATTCTCATTTCCCCGCTGGGTTGTTGACTTTTATATATGATGCTCAAAAAGAGTTTGAAAATAGAGCTTTTGTCTCACAGCGATTTTGACATATTGTTCTATCTCATATATTCGTCAACATAAGAGTGCTGATATATTGTTATATGAGCGAGAAAATATATGGAGGAAATAAAATTTCAAAATAAAAAAACTCAGGAGCGGTGCTTCCATTGTCAATCATTTTTATTTGAAATTTTGTTGTTTGAATTTTTTGATTAAAATTTTGTTTGTCATGTAGTCATATTTCAGGCGTTATTATAATTGTTTTATAATGGTGCGTACCTGTGATTTAGGAAAAACAAATATGATTTGTTTTCTTATATGTTTGGGGCAAACGTTTTCATAACAACCGCCCCTGTGACGGTTTGACTTTTTATTTTTTGTGTAGTAATTTTCATATATTCAAATATACTAACACAAACAGCAACATCTTATGTTGTTATGGCTGTCTCTCTTCGATTTCAGAGTTGGAATACAGAAGTATTACATATACATATGTTCTACCTTATTAGCTTTGGGCACAACCTTTTTTTGAGATGCACAGAGCTTTAATGAGAAGTAAAATAATAAAACTCAAAAATAATTCTTATTCTTGAGCAGAAAAATCAAAATCAAAAAATAATTTTTATTTCTGATCAAAACAATAAAAATCGTAAGATAATTTTTATTAGTAAGCAATAAAATAAAAATCTAAAAATAATTAAACTTTGAGTTTTTGGATACCACTTATAATAATTACGATCCCTGTAAAATTTGTTGGCACATAGGTTGTAAACAAATTTGGGGCAGGTTTTCAGTAAAAATTTGGTAAAATAAAATGTTTAAGTGGCAACGCTGGTCTGCATTGCAAAAATCTTAATTGCGCTTAGTACCGACCAAAACCAATGTTTCTCGTTAATAGTCAGCATATAATGCAGAGGCCGGTTTTGAGTGTGCATTTTTTACTTAAAGCCAGAAAGTTTTAGTTATCTATTCATTTTTAAAATTTTTAACAAAAAAGTATGTTTTAGACTTTTATTTTTTTAAAGGCAAAAATAAAAACCAAAATTTGCCCCATATTTTTTGAGCACAAAATAACCGGTAATGTTTGATTTTTAGTTTTTAAGGCCGACATAAAAATAATTTATTAAAAATTAAAGAGGTAGATTTATTGTGACATTGTTTTGCGGAGCTCCTTATAAATATGCAAAAAATTCTTTTGAAATACAATTTTATACAAATTTGATTTGACTTTTGAAATACAAATGCACCCTGAAGACCCTGACCTGATTGGCAAACAAATAACATTTTTTTTTTTCTGTAAATACGCCGAATGGAAATAATCCCTTTTTAAGAAACCATCCTCTTAATACGCAAAATATGCAACACTTGCTTTTCTTTAGATCATACTCTCGCTCTCACACTTTCTATAAATCTACGGACTGAGTTCTCTCACAGTTTTCCGTTCCCCTTTCCGATTCACACCCGAATTCATCCAGCGGCTGAGTATGTGCGCCTTGGCTCACGCTGGCGTCCACTGCCACAAAATCTGTGCGCAAAATCTGGCCGTCCCTACCTTAGATGCCTAGATGCCCTGGATCCCATAAGATGTTTCACTTTAAAAATATTTCGTGAACTTTCGAAGAACAGGTTTTTGAAAAATTTATCATTTTCGAATCATTCGAGAAACCTATTTTTATATTTTGTCGAATAATTAACACTAAAACAATCAAACAACTTCAATGCAAACTTCAAATTTCATCACGCACAATTAAAACCAGTTTTCCCAGATTTAATCAATATTGCTTTATAAACTTTTTTTCACATTTTCTTAAGATACAAAACTTTTAAAAACTAAATTCCAATTACATAAGTAGCATAACTAAATTCTGTGTGATTTATTATGTTTCAACAGTTTCAACTTCTTCAGAGTCAGGTTCATCTTCGGAGCCTAAAAGCAGTATTAATAAAATTGAATCAACATGTGTGCGTTAATTTTTAAATATTAAAACATACTTGGAAAAAATAAATTTACTATAAAATCGAAAAGTCCTTGTAGAATATCAAAAAACATAATTTCAGAAAATAATAGTTTTATTTTGATTTCAATTTCTATAACTTTGTTGCAAAATGAACTTAAACTTGATGTGGCCTTATTAATAGGATGTTGTTTTATTTAAATTTAAATGACTAAATACTCATTTGAGCGTGTAATTGTGTACATTTGTTACAAACAGACCATTTCTAAATATTTGATCACTGATTACCATAAAATAACGTCATTTATTATTCAAGTGTATTTTTATACACAGGGTGTCTGGCCTGTTATTTATCAAAATTTAAAGTACGGTGAATACTTGGGTTGTGCTAATAAAATTGAGTGAACGAGTGAGAGGAATGTGTTTAGAGTGCAATAATGAGTGCGATAATCGATGGAGGAGATATCGATAAGTCGTATGGAACACACATCACTCCACTCCAAGTGCAATACTCAACACTTTGAAACACTTTTAATAAAAAAAAAACACAAGTGACGTCACTAGACACACGAGAGAAGCGAAACATTTTCGTAATTTCATAGATTTGATAATTTAATGGCTTTTTTTTCGATGAAAATAATTTTCAAATTTAAAACTTTAAAACAACAAAGTTAACTAAAAAAACACACGTTTATTTTCACACCAGTAAGTTTTATTGGAGCGAGCGAAGCTCCCATGGAACAACTTGCATGAAGAATGTTTAAAGGAGCAGAACTCTGAAATGGGTTGACCGATTTTAATATTTCTTTTTCTTAACTGTTCTACTGATCTTAAATTAGGTGCCTGCGAAGCCCAAATTTGGAAATTCTGTTTAGTTTAGAAATTTAGTGAAAAAAATATTTCCATATCTTTCTTTGTTGATACATATTCGCTTAATTCAGTTTGCTGCTTGCCTGCTTCTGTATGTATACGTCGTTCGCTTCGCTCGCTCGCTATAAATAACCGAACAGCATGGAACAACAACAACAACAAAAACATTTAAGCAAATGTTGTTCGCTGCAACAGCTGTTTATTACTAACTAAAATAAATAACTGCTATGCTGAAGTTTGTAAATGGATGCAAATACATTCAAATTAAATTGTTTAATGTTTTTACTTTCATGTGTTGGTAAACCCTGTAAAATAAAAGAAATTTGCAATTTTTTTAAATTTTTTATTATTTGGTGACTGGTAGGCTTATTAGCATTCATTGCTTCCACTAAGAATGTGCTGATTTTAACACCAACTCATCAAACCATTATCAGATTCTATCAATTCATGACTATAACTTATGGTGTTTTCGTTTCTACCAGAAAATGTTACCTTTTCATTGCCCTCTTCTTTTTTCGTGTTCGATTGTTAAATAAGTGCAAACGGGTGAAAGAAATCTGTGTTCGTTTCTTAAAATGTTACATTTATATAGGGCAAAAATGGCACATTTCTTGCCCTGCGAAATTTTTTGAGAGGAGAATGTTGCCCTGAAAATCAGCTGATTGCTTTAAACGAAAATATTATGAAATGCGTGCGTTAGACAAGGTTAAATATATGCATTCATAATTTGACACTTAAATTTTTAATTTTTGGCGCACACAAATATATCAGCTGATTGAGTAAGCAGGGTAGTGTTTTGTGTTCAAAACCTGCACTTTTTGAGGGTTGAGTGCAACACTTGAAAAATGTTGCACTGTGGTAGGGCAACATTTTTTTGTAGAAACAAAAACACCAATAGATTTAAATTCAAATAATTAACAAAAAAAACCCCTAAATGTTATAAAATCGTCTTTAGCAGTTTTAATAAAATGAATTTTTTCGACAATATTTAGAATAATTCTAAGCCTCCATTCCTATCCATTTTGCGATCAATATCACGATATTCTAATTTGTAGGTCCTAGGATCTAGGATATTGTGACATTGATCGCGACATGAATTGAAATATAAACTTAGAAATGTTTCTAAATATTGTCCACATTTAGTTCATTAAAACTCCACTAGACGGTTTCGTATATTCAGAAGCATCAAGAGGGAGCACTCAGCATTTGAATAGAGATGAAAGTCGAGTCTTGGTTTTTGTTCACATTGCTTTAAACAACAATTTAACACAATAATTAGCAATACTATATTAAATAAGGAAAGTGTTCGTAATGAACCAGATAATGAGTCAAATTGGACAGAACAACAAAATTTCAGGGAATGTTCATTAAGAGTATCATTAGAAGAACTGTCTACAAATCAAATTTTTTATCAACAATCAGCGTTCATCTTTTTTTTACACTTGACCCCCGGTAATCCAGCCCCTGACTAATTCGGCACCCCCTGTAATTCAATATTTCCATTATTATTGAATATTTTTTTAACAATCTTCGCTAATGTAGATAATGCATTATTGAACAGGTTACTTACTTGTACTTGTATTGATTGATATATATTATGATTTTATTCATAATTTTTGATTATTTTAGTATGTACATTTATTTGTACACAATTATTTCCTAATGTAAAGTTATTATTTTTTGTAAGTTCTATAGCATTAATAACGTCAATTTTATAATAAAACGTAAGCTTTTTATTGTATTGTTTAATTTACTTAATTTGACACACATAATGGAGTATGATTTGTACTTCAGAGTATACATAACCTTATCATTTTTTTTTAAGCTTTGAACCAAGGTTTTTAGGTGTAATACATATTCAATGAAGTCTGCTTTGGTTCGAAATGGGGTGGTATATTAGTGTGAGCGAAGGGGCAATCAATTCAATTCAATTTAATTCAAGTAATAAGGCAATCTCATCCACAAACTACGACTCCAAGTCGTAAATATTGATGAGTTTTCAATTTCAGCTGATTACTTAATGAAAGAAAATTGCAAACGCGAAAGGTCAAAGCGTAGGATCACGTACTAGCTGGAATTCGAACCCGGGACCTCTGGGGTGGCAGTTGATCACGTTTGACGCACATTTACCGCATTTGTTACCATTTGCGTTAACGCATGTTACCATTTGCGTTATCAATGTTACCATTTGTCACTTTGTGGCCAAATTGTATGTAAACGGTAAACTTCCGGTACATTTTTAGACACATTTTTGAAAATTTTTAACGTGAATAATCACAAAAAGCGCTGAAATTGAAGAATACAACATTAAGAAGCTGAAAAATGTTGGCAATGCTGTGACAATCATCAATACTTTACACACCCACGAGCGTTGTCAGACCCCTTCGACGATGCAAGAGGTTTAAGCCAAAAATTGAGACTTAAATTAATGAGTCAAAATCTTTTTCTATTAGTAGGACTGTGCAATGGGCCACAGGTGAGGTTGTTGAAATTTTCTATAACAATTGCGAAAGTGGCCGATTTATAGAGGAATTTCCTTTGTGCATTATGATCAAGTTTCCCAATTATTCTGGACCAAAATACAACAATTTAAATGTTCTACTTATTTATTTCGTAGTGGTATCATTCAAAAAAGGATCAACCAATTTTACTCGCAAGAAATTTTCACTATAACTTGCGTATGCCATTAATTTAAAATTGCAAAGATTAGTTCTCATCAAGCAGTTTTCGATATAAGAGAAAGGGAATTTAGGTTATATTCCTTATGATAGGCTATTCCTTATGATAAGAAAATAAATAAAAAGAAAGGATTGGTTCAAAAACGCCAAGAATACAATAAAATATTGTATTTCAACTAAAATATATTAACATTTTTTTGTAATTGAATGTTTGAGATCTGGTCATTTTATTGACAAAAAGTAGAATCCCCATTTAATTGAAATAACAAAACCTATTTAATATCTTTGCTTATATAGTTTTTAGAAAAATCTATTGGACCTAGCAACTCAACTAAATTGCCTCCACAACGTACTAATTTATGTGGCTAGCTAGCAAACGCGTAAGTGTTTGCTAAGCGACTGCTACGACCTAGTTTCATTATAATTTTTCTTTCTGTCACTTAGAAAACGCACTTGTCAACGCACTTTTGGTCAATTGTGAATTTTTCCTTCCCGCTATGCAAAAACCAAAAAAAAAAAAAAAATAACACCATGTACCAACAACATAATTAACGATCGTGTAGTAAGAAGAGTTTGTATTTTTTTAAGTATTAAGCAACTCGAGAGTACTCAATGTGTTCTTTTTAAGTAAATACTTTTAAGGTACATACGGACAGACATGACTAAATCGACTCGGGTGGTTATGCTGATCAAGAATATGTATAATTTTGTATATCAACCACGCCTCCTTATGGGCATTATAATCGGTGTGACAAAATTAATATACCCCTTTTACGTTTTTGTATGGGAGCACCCGTAAGGAGTGGTCGGAGGGAATAGGTTCTCGAGGAAAAAGTGTTCCTTTTGCAAAAATAATGGGGGTTGATCATACATATTAACCCTCCCCGACCCTCCCTTAAAGCCCCCCTGTTCAGTTGTAGGGAATAAATATATAAAAAAAAATTAAATTTGTTACAATTTAATCTACTTACAGGTTGTTTATTTTTATGCATAACGACCTCTGGTAGTAAGTAGAAACAACATCCAATACACAATCCTTAGTGAATATTGTGTATTGGCTAATAGTAAATGTAAAATATAAAGGATATATAGCCGATACACATTCCTATAAATAGATTTTTGTGATCTACTTCAACATAGCTTTAGTTAATACTTAATATTGAATCAGCGATGTATGTTAGCGAGGGGTTTTGGTTTGATGATTAGAGCGTTAAACTATCAGTCGACGGGAATGAGTTCAATTCCTGGAGCAAACAAAAAATTATTTTTAATTTAACATTTTCTTGTTGCAATAGATGCAAGCAAAAAACAATATCAATTCGAAAAAAAGTGTCGTTTTTTCACTCCAGCAAATCGCAGAACGAGGCGTGAAAAGCTTTACTTCAAAAACATTAATATCCGTTCCAGATGTCGAACTTTATTCTGACAAATGCTCCCAAAAAACTACTTAGTTTATCGTTAATTACTTATCACAAATATAAAATGCGTTTCTTGTTGTTAGTTTTAATCCTTTTTTAAACCTTCTTGGATGATTGACCCAACATTTTTTGAGAAGGGGAGAATTTGGTTTCTGCAAAACTTGCACCACAGAGATACAAAAAGTTCAGTTTTACCACATAATACATATGCTTACCAAACATTCTATAATACGCATCAGCCCATACGGAAAGTAGACGTGCAACTTAACCCATGCCGCCCATTTTTGGTAGAAACAAAGGTGTCTAAATAAACTGTCATTAGTGAAAATTTCAGAGATGTAGCTGCTTAAATATAAAAGTTATGAGTTGATGCCAAAAAAAGTGTAAAAAACCCCAATGTGCAATGGTTGAAACCCTTGTCCACCACCTTTAGCAAACAATACATAAAGAATCAAGGGCGTCCACAGGGGGTAAAGGGGGGTGGGGGGAAGTGCCCCCTCAACTGAAAAATTTATATATTTTTATTTCCTATGTGTATATGTTACATATAGCAAATTTTTAACCAAATATCTTCGACAAAACTGTAGCCGAAAAAAAATTAAACAACTCTTGTGAACATACTTATATAATCTGAACAGGTCAACAGTAATAAAAAAGCTCAAAAACACCATGTTTTTTATTTATTATATATTTACTTTAGTGATAAATGATGATAATGCAATTTTTATGGAGCTATAAAATGAAGAAGTTTATTTGATGCAAAATCTAAAAAATTTATTTCAATACAATAAAATTAATCAATACCGAAAGCCCATTTGTGGCAATTTCACAACAAATAAAGCGCAACAAAAATATAAAACAAGAAAACGCGTTTTAAGTGCAGCATTTAAGAAGTGTATCAAAAATGCTATCGGAAGAAAATAATTGAAAATAGAAAATTGGCACCCAATTCAGTGTGTACATTATGTTACAATGAACTTTTTGAGAGGGAACAACAAAAGCGAACATTCTTGCGTTTTAAAACACCGATGATTTGGAGCAATCCGGGAAGAAAGCACAATGAATCCAGCTGCAGATAATTAAACGAATAATGAATCTGAATTAAACAGATAATTTACTATCTGAAATAAAAAAAATTGTTTGAATAAATCTATATGTATATAAATAAGTTGCATTGTGTATGAAATTGATGTTCTCTATAATGCGTGAACCGATTTTGTATCTGGAAATTTCCCATCAAAGGTGACGTCAATACGAAGGTTTTTTTGTATAAATGGTCTTTGTATGTGTATTGGTTCATGAATTATAGGCATTTTAGTGAACTTTTACAAAATACAGGTGTGAAAAAATACAGATGCGCACATATGGTGTATATGGGGAAATATTTGCAAGGGAAATTGGAATAAATGGAATATTGGAATAATTTGGCAAATCTCACTTTAGTTTGCATTTCCGAGAAAAATATAAGCATAGTAAAAATTGTCCATACCCCTTTTTTCCATACCCCCTTTTACCACCAACAAATCAATAAAAATGCTATATTTAAGACAGGTTGGGTCGTATTAGTCTAAAATTTGGTAAATAAGTTCGTATGGTTACTGTCGGCAACTATACTAAAACTAGGCGTGGTCTAACTATATATACGCCCACTTTTTAGAAATCATTATTATTCCTGAGTTCTACATGTTTTGATAGTGGAACTTGATGACTTTTGCTGTGCAAAAAACTGAAGTTAACATGATCTCTAATTTTTTTATTTTTGTTTACATAAATATTCGAAATATTGTTTTGGTTTTTTGAAGTATATAAATGGATATATTAAATAAAAATAAGAATCATATCTTTTGCGATATATTTTTTTAAGAAAGAACGAATGATTTTATACTGCGGCTGGGGTACCATGACTTTTGCTGCACACTGTATATTATGTATCCATATAGTTGTAGGGTGCAGCAACGCGCACCGGGAAAAAGCTAGTATTAATATAAACCTAGCTGATCTAAAAAAGAGAATGGTGGGTTTAATAAAAAAAAAATGTTGGATATTAGGATAGGATTTTCCCATTGCTAAGTGGGAGCTTAACAATAGGAACTAAGAATGCCGAAAAAATATAAAAAGATATTCAACCCGATGAAATAAGTGGAAAACGACCTATTATCTAATGCCTGGTTAAAGCCGTGCAGGCGCGTGGGTTTCCTTTAAGAATTCTTTTCGCTTACCACCAAGTAAGCTCATCAGAAGGATAAAAAAACAAAAATTATTCTACCGACCCTCTATAGACTGAATGTTACACATTCGAAAAAAACTAAGGCTAATCAAAAGAAATTTTTAATATTATAAAAAACATTCATGCCTAATTAAGGTACTATTACCGTCTAGAATGCTAAAAAATAACATATATTCAACAATTTTTTTTTTCACTTTCTTTATTATATATATATGGTTATCAAACTTCTTTTACAGTATTAAACAGTTCTTGAAGACTACGCAACAATTTTTTTATTTTTATTTTCTATTAATTATACATTTAATATATAAAACACTGCTGCATGGCGGACAGTTAATCTCTGGAACGGTAAGTCTGAACCATAAAATTCAAAAAGAGTTACAAAACGGAAGTGCTCTTACGTGATAGTTTATCAGAAAAATTGAAAAAACATTCAAAATAAAAAAATGGCGGACAGTTGCAAATTTTTGTTCAAAAATCGGCTTTTTTCGACCTTTTTTCAGACTCAAAAATTTTATATATTTTTTTTTGTGGTCAAATTGTGGTAAGCCATCACACAGGATTTAAAAACAAACAAAATGCTGCAAAGTTTATTAAAGACGGCCTAGTAGATCCGCAGATTAACTTTCCGCCAGTTAAAAAAACCTAAACTCGAAAAAAATGCGTGTGAAGTTTTTTTTACACCTGCGAGCCGAGAGCGCGCTTCAATTGAGTCGTTATATCTCGGCACTGGCTTCGAATTTCGATTTAATATTTTAGACAGTTATTATTGAAGGTATAAAGAATCTAAAAATGTAAAAAAACAAAAATTCATTTTTTGAAAATTCTAGACGGTAATAGTACCTTAAAAAAACATTAAGCATGTTGCTCTGTTCATAACTGAACGAGCATTCAAGAAAAACGAATATAAAAAACTTTTTAAACACAAAAACAAGAGAATTATGCACTCTTTTTATATATTAAACACACACACACACATTCATACAAACAAAAGAAAAAATCAAAAAAGCTATTTTAAATGACAATAAAATAAAATAAATACCTTGAAAATATCTTTTTCAGTCTGCACGGATCTTTAACTAATATTTACAAACGAACGACAATTATTTTAAATATTTTTAAATACATTTAATAAATGTAAATATGATTTTGTAAACCAAAAGTTCGTTATACTGGAAGTTAAATTGAAAAATATAAATTTTCGGCTCCCGGAATTTACGCCCGATGAACTTACGCCCGAAAAAAGAAATGGAAAAAAGCCCGATTTTCGATAGCATCGAATTTTGGAAAAAACGCCCGAATTTGAAATGGCAATTGAGCCCGAAAGAAGGAAATTACGCCCGAATGGTTTGGAAATTCAAAAAAGGAAATTATGCCCGAAATTTTCAGCAGTGTTTCGGGCTTTATTTCCAAATTCTTCGGGCGCAATTTCCGTGATCCAGATTCAATGTACGACTATCAAAATATTAAACAACAGATTTGAGTAGTAAATAAAGACTCTCCGCAAAATCGCCCAAAAAAATAATTAAAAATCACCCAATTTTTTTCCATACGAATTTTGGCGAATTACGAATACGAAAATTGGGCGATTTTGCATTTTTGTTGGATAAAATTTTGTTTTTTGCTTTTGGGCGAAATTTCACTTTTCTTTTTTGGGTGATTTTTCGTTTTTTTTTTTTTTGGGTGATCTTTCGTTTTCAATATTAAATAAGAAACATCAATCAGTTCTTAAAGATAACGGTATTTAAAGTAAAAGCAGCGGTTCTTCTTTTGTTTTTCTTTTGTATTTGCATCATTTGCTTGAGTTTGCTTGGTCAAGTCAAAGGAAATATTTAGTACCGCGCCCGCCATAGGCGCCGGAAGCTCATTTCAACTGGGTGGGCAGTACAACTGGGGGGGCAGAACATTTTTTATTACATTAAAAATGTCATTAAGACGAAAAAAACATATCAATAAAATATTACGAAAAGATTGATGAAAAATAAGTTCGATAAAAGCATGTAAAAACAAACAAAACATTTAAATAGTTTATAGTTATATTTATAACTTTAAACAACCACTTTATTTTTTCTGGTGCGAATTTGTACTTGTATGGACTCCACGGGTTAGAAACAAGTAAAAACAAATTTTTCCAAAACGAGAACAAAATTGGTGAAAGCAATAAACTTAAATATTTCCGAAATATTTCTTCCTTTCCTTTCGAGAAATAAATTCTCGCATAATGTCTGATAAGCTTAATTCTTCCGTTTTTTCCTTGTGGATATGAAGAAGGGCCGCATGCGTGAGGCGTTACTGCGTCATAGTTGATCGAAGATATGTTTTAAGGCGACAAAGGGCACTAAAAGAACGTTCAGAACCCGCTGCAGATGCTGATACCGTCATTATCAAAGCAATAAATTTAACAACTTCGTTTAACAATTCCTATATCGAATGAGATTTTTTTAAAATTGTGAGTTTAGAGCTTCACAGCTGATTACAAAAATTGTTTTTTTTTCTTTTTTTTTTAGCTTTGAACCAAGGATTTTAGGTGGAATACCTATTCAGTTAAGTCTGCCTTGGTCAAGTCTTTGAAATGGGGTGATAGATTAGTGGCAAGGAAAAGGCAATCAAGTGAAACACGTGTAGGATGTTCTAAGCGTGGTGGAAAGCCAAAGAAACATGTGAATTTGAATCAGAGGCAAGTGTTATGCCTTTACCCCAGTCAATTCAAGTTGTAAAGGCAATCTCATCCACAAACTACTCTACCATCAACTACAACTTCAAGTCGTAAATATTGATGAATTTTGAATTTCAGTTGATTAGGAATGAGGATAGAAAATTGCAAATGGTTTTAAGGGAAAGGATTTAAGCGAAGGACCATGACCTGGCCGAGAATCGAACCCGGGACCTCTGGGGTGGCAGTCGAGCACGCTACCAACTCGACTACCTAGGCTGAAAATTAAACTTAAAATTAAAAAATTTAATCTGTTGGATAAAAACATTTGTATTAAAAAAATTATTGTGGGAGCTTTTACCGAGGGGGCGACTGACCCCCCGCTTCCGGCGCCCCTGGCGTCCGCGCATCGCGACGCGGCGGATCGCGCGTATCGCGGCGCGGCGGATTACGCGTAGTGCGACGGATCGCACGCGTCACCCGTCGCCCCGCCCTGCTCCCCCCCCCCCACCACCTCCGCTGTCATTTTTTTTTTTCTTTTTGAAATTTTTTGATAACCAAAGAAACTTGTTGTTTTGAAAAAGAATCAGTATTTTTCTCTTGTACGAAATTTTTTTATAGATTTTTAAGTATGAGATTATATAAAATTAAAATGAATTCAATTTTTAAATTTAACGAACTTCCTACACAATTAAGATTGATTAGTAACGTAGTAGTGCAATTTAAAATTCAGCTTACCCAGTACCTTTTACCGTTGCAATAATAGTTCTAATAATAGTTTTCGTGTTATTATTTCATGTTTTCATAACAGTGGTTCATAAATAACTATATTAAAATAAAAAATAAATAAATAGTATTTATCTCATCAAATGATTGAATATCCCCTTGTTTTAGATTTTGTTAATACTTTTTCACCATTCAAAATTTTAGTCTCATAATATTTTTCAACGAAAACATATATCAAAAATGTGGCTTAACCAATGCTTAACCAATTCTGCAATGTGTTTTCTTTCAATCTTCAATTATTCGATGCAATATTTTTGAAATAAAATTGGAAAGGAGCTTGCAGAGAACAAGTTTGGAAACGCTGATCTACATAACAGTAATAAAAACTACACTAAGGGAAATAACGCATATTAGCATTATCCACGCCTGAGTATAAATTTTATTTAAATATTTACGTGGATAAATCAAATGTTTTCCTTACAACTCGTTTTTTCCCGTATTTGAATTTTATTTATACCACACACGTACACACATATTCCATACAAGCAAGCAGCAACAGCATCGCACACGAACACACATATTCCGACAAGCAGCAACAGCATCGCACTCTGTTCCTGCAGTATATTTCTTGCAGTTGGAGGTCTTATAGTTCTCATTTAGTTAATGTTGCAAGGGTAATATAACCTGTAAGTTTGGCAAATATGATTTGCGAGTGCGATGCATGATGAAATCATGTAGGGTGGAGTGACAACGCGGTATTTTCTCAAGAAGTTCTTGAGCCGGTTGTCATTTACCTGCATAATTTCCTTCTTATTCTCTAGCTTACTTTTTCTGTTTATAGTTTATACTATTTTTGACATTTGATGCCATATTATTGCACCAACTGTCAAAAACAGTAAAAATTAGAGAACGAAAAAGTAAAAAGGAAAATAAAATATACCACCAAATGGCATTCGATGGACACAGCTCTTGGGAAATATTCAAATAAATTGTTTTTCAATTTCAATATTTTTATATAAATTTTCCTTAAATGCGATAGTTTTATTTTCAAACAGTAAATATTTGAAAAATATTTAAATATATTCGTGCATAGTTTTAATATATTTTTTATTAAATTCTGTTTAAATATTTTAATATTTTATTTAATTAAAAAGTATTTAAATAAATTTTAAATATTTACGTAGTCGATTTAAGTAAATGCGTTATTGGTGCAAAAATGACTCGCTTTTTGGATAAATTAAAAAAGTTTTTGGATAAATTTAATATTTTTTTCCCTTAGTGTAATTGAAATTTTGCAACTTTTTGTTAAACAAACTTCGGGCGTTTTTTCCTTATTTTAATTTGGTAAAAATGCCCGAGTTTTTTTTCGGGCCTAAGTTCCAATTTTTTTTCGGGTCTTTCAAATATTTGAAAAAAACCCGACATTTTTTGGCACAAACACCCAAAAATATGACAAAATCACCCGAAATTTGGGGCATGTTTTCCTAGGAATTAATGCCCGATTTTGTATGGAGAATTTCGGGCTTTTTTACCATTTTTTTTTTCGGGCGTAAGTTCAGCGGGCGTAAATTCCGGGACCCTAAATTTTCATATAATAACAGTGTTTACAAAGTTTGCAAAAATCTCAGGCAATAAAATTTCAAACGTAATATTCCAGGCTCATTTTCATAAACGTGCACACCAATGCATACCTTTGGCCCCCTCGAAAAATTCCTGTGGACGCCCATGTTAAGAATGCAAATATGCAAACAATCAAGCCAGAAATATGTAACCAACCAATTTGTATTGCATGGAAAAATATAAATAGCTAGCACAATGGTTTATTTACGAAAAAATACCGGCAAAACCTCAAGGAGTTGTCTAATCTGCATGAAAATGATGATTTATAGGTTTCTGGGGTCGCTGATAACGAATCTGAAATCTAAAATTCGAAATTCGAAATGGCGGCCATGAACATGCTAATTTTTATAATAACTATATTATGCAGTACAATTTTGCTGCACCGAAAGTTTTCGGGGTCTCTGATCACGAATCTAAAGTCAAAAATTTAAAATTCAAAATGGCGGCTTAAAAATTTAGCCATTCTTCATTCTATTCTACAAAACGGATGCTTGTTATTTTGCTTTTGTTCCACCTTTCAAAATATTTATTAAAAAATTTTTTATTTAAATCAAGAAGAATTTCTTTTTTTTATGTCACAGTTATTTGAACATTTTCTGCCACAAAATTAACGATTTTCAGTTTTATAGATTTGTTTTGTGTTTTATCAATATCTGCAATTTTTTTATGCATATGCATTCTTTTAGTTTTTGAAACATTTTATTTAAGTATGCGCAGAACACAAGACAAAATTGCAGACAAAATAAAGTTTATGAAAATGCTTGAAAAAAAGCAAAACACAGCCGATCACACAAAAATCAAAGTGAAAACAAAAGCCTTACTCAGCTTGCTTCGATAATACAGCAAGTGAGGCAGGCATGTAAATTTTAATGTTTTAATAATAATATACACACAAAGTTAAACTCATTAACTAAGTATGCTTAATACCAATACAAAAAAATAAAGATAAAAATAATGCTTTAAAAAAAATTTTTTTTAGTTTTCGACACCATATTAGTTTTTCTCAAAATTAATCAAAAAACAAATTTTTTTATTAGTAAAATAAGATGTCCCACAAAGGAACCAATACCTTTCTAAAGGGGGAAAACACTTTTGTTTTTCCATTTTAACTGAGTCAAATTTTTAAAAACATGTATATTTTCTTTGTGTTTTAAAAAAAAAAACTGTATGCATATTTTTTAAAGTTTTACTTTTTTTCTGATTACTTAAGTTTTGCTCCAATACATGAAAATATAAAACATTATGAATAACTTATACAAATAATACAAGTGTTCGAAATTGGCTTAAAATATTACTATTTTTTTTTTTTTGTTAAATTTTTGCCAGACTTTGAACACCTCAAAATTCCTAAAAAAATTTTTTAAAAAAATTGACAACGCAATTTTTTTCCTTTGTCTATCTTAACTAGGTATCTGAAGTAAAACATATTTTTCAAATTTCTTTAAAAATTAGGTTTTGACCGTCTTTTTTCGATTTGTAACTATTGTGCGACGCTTCAAATTTTGCCAGAAGACGAAATTTATAATTTTAAGGCGCAGGGCACACAATAAATTTCATCTACCATCTTCACTTTAGACTTTTTTGTAAATCAGTGCAAGGGGGGATTTATCTCCTAAATCCCCCTATATACGCCACTGATACACGCAAGCTTTTTTCTTGCTTCGGTCAAATTGTGAGAAATCCAACGACTGTGAACTTTACGGCTAGTTGTTAATCGTCTGTATTCGATTTTTAAAAATTATTTTTGAATTAAGCCATTTCAAATTTAAGAAAATTTTACAAAACGTAATACAATACTATGACATAACATGAACAAAGATTTGCCAATTTCAGCCCTTGAAAGGATTCTGACAAGCTTCTTAAACAAATTTGATTGAGAGAACTGGCTATACTAGTTTTTATGTCGAATAGCTGATGCTCATGTTATGCTCAATGCTCAAGCATTTACTTGGCATTATTTACTTTCTGAGGTATATTGTCTGGCGAATGATGGCTGTAGATCAGATAATAGATCAGATAAAAACCTGTGCCAGGTGGGGGATCTGAGCCACGTACTTCGGGGTTCGAAGATTTTGCATCGAACGGTTCTAGCAGGAAATGTACGAACAATAATAATATAATATGAACGAAATTGTTAGAAATGTATTTTATGCCGTTTTGTAAGACCTTCCTTTATATAAAGTCTGGTCACGTTAAAATTATTTATTATCTATTGTTCAACGTTGGACTCAAAAATATAAAATTTTATCTTCTTATTAAATTTTGAATTCAAGCAATACTTACTTTTATATCACGCGTTCGAGATATAACAAAAATTAAGTGTTTGTTTAAGCTTTTCTTGTAATAAAGTTGTCGTTACATCTTTTTAAAATATATACAAATGTTTTCGTTAATGTTAAAATACAAACATATATATTTACTTTTTTAATATATTCCCACAAGTTTTGTTTTTATCTTCAATAACAAGCTATCCTTAATCTTCCTTTTCTGCATCATCGTTATCATAGTCATCATCATTTTCATCTTCATTTTCATCTTGTGTGCATATAATTTTAAAAAAATACACTCAAGTATTGAGTTGAATTGGAAATTTAATTTGTTAATTTACCTTTTTCTGGAAATATCATATCGGCTAAAAAATTAAAGGCCATTCCGAGAAATTCGCATTCCTCCATGAGAAGAAAAATTTAACTGAATAAGAACAATTCACTTCTAAACATAAATATTTTTCCCAACAAACGTACATATTTATAACATAGACTCGAAAATTAAATGTGTAATTTACTCTATTCTAAAATTATTGAAAGTAATAGAGTGTGAAATGGTTTTCTTCATTGCGCCCAATAATATACAATTATTTGTATGCGATAGTTTTAAAAATTAATAAGCCATGATGTGTCGGACTGTTGGTTTGTACGTAATGATGCATACCAAAGGCTCTTTTTATAAGTTTTTACTCGTTTAACATTAATGAGGTTAACACTGAACAAAAATAAAGGGAATAAAGTACTAAGTCTATGGGGATTTCAATACCGGAAAAATGGGAGCCCTGACAAATTTAACACCGTGAAAATCCGAGATTTTCCGTATGGAAATATGTTAAAATTGGAATTGTAATGAATGTGTAAACACTAGCAACCAGGGCTGTCAGATACGTTAAATATTAGAAATGAATATAAACTTGAAAATTTAACTATGAGACTTAATAATAAAATAACAATCCAAAACATCCAAAAAGATTAGACATTCGTAAAAAATTCAGTCTGAAAAATTTAAATTGAAGCTTAAAAATCAATTCAACATTTTCAATCGAAAATATTATAACATCTGCGATCAGAAAATAATAATATTAATTTTCAGAATAATAGATAAAAACAAAACGGTACTTCTGATCCAATATGCAAAAAAAAATTTGTTGAATCTTTGGACGCATTAATAAGTTGTTTAGTTCTTGTTTAAGTTCTTTTAAATGTATTTTTTTTTTTTAAATACATCAAATAAATTTAATTTTTTAACGATTCCTGGAAAAATATCCTGGAATTTAGATTTAGTGATAAGCCAGGGATAGCGCCCGAGACCGAAGGTGTAAGCGTGCTTTGACCGTTCAATGTCAATTTTACTAATCAGGAGATCCTTAGCTTAAATTTCAGCCGTCACAAAAATTTCTTTGAATCGAAATCAATTTTCGAAGTAAAACTTCTTTAGCCGCGATGGGGAGTAAAACCGATGAATCAATTCGCCGGTGAAACACTTCGCCGTGAAACGATTCAGCGTGTTCTTCACATAGTGTTACGCAGAATTGAATAATTATAATAGGTGTGTTTCCGTACACAATGTCGAGTAAAGTTCAAGCTGGGAGCGTAAAATGAAATTTGAGAATAGTATTAAAAGTACGAAAACGACTTCTAGCTAGTTTCCAGCACAAAAACAGCTGATTGCCCATAAAACGTAAACAGCGCCAAATTTATTTACTCCAATTATCAAATTTCAAATTAATTTATTATTAATTTATTTATATTTATTTGCAATTTGTAAATCACTATTTGTAAGTTTCATTTCCGCCGTACACCATAAACAACCAAAAAATTTAAATTTGACATTTTCTTGTTCTTCTTGATGCTTGTTCTAATAATGCTCGAAGAAATTTTTCCAGTACACTTCGAGCTACTTTCGAGCTCGAGAGAGCGCTTTTATGCTTGTTCTTCTCCTCTCTTTTGAGCTAGAAAAAGTACGGAAACACGTTCCAGCACATTGCAAGTTACTACATTCGACTACGGAAACAGACCTAATATAGTATAGACACAGTAGCTTTTCAACTGCATGGTTTATACATTGAGTAATTATAATATTGCCGAAAAAATTAACTGTACATGGAGCATGTCTTTGATATTCATATTGAAAATATCAACCTTAAACAAAAAGACAAACACTGGCTGCTAAGTAACAGAGTTGTAATGTACAATATTTTAGAGTATATTTCAAACTTTTGTGCAGTAATTTCAGAAAATCGAAACGAGTAGGTACTGTACAACATTCGGCTGGTTGCACACATCAGATAGTGTGTAACCGCAAAAGAGCAGATTGCAGTGATGCCTGTTTAAAAAATAGTATGTTCACCAAGAAATAAAGATTACACATAGTATATTTCTGTATTGCATTTATTTTGCTTACATCTTTATGTTTTTGATACAAAATTCTACATATCACATAGTTTTATGATACATATTAATCCTTTCCAGCCCTCCATTAAATCCCTATGTTCTGGTGCAGGGAATAAATATACAAAAATCATAATATTTATATGGTATCCCCCTAAGGAGTGGTCGGAGGAAATCGGTCCCCAAGGGAAAAATTTTCCTTTTGCAAAAGTAATGGGGGTCGGTCATACATATTAACCCTCTCCAGCCCTCCCTTAAAGCCCCCTGTTCCGGTGTAGGGAATAAAAATTGGCATGTGCCAGTAACAAAGCTGTGTGGTGTTTTATATTTTAAGAAAAAAAAAATAAAACTGGACAAATGATTTTTATTTTTGAGCGTAAAATGAAAATTGAGATAAAAACCTTTATTTCTAAGCTAAAAAATAAAACTCACAAATTCTTAAACAGAAAAATAAAAATAAAAAAGTATTGAAAACAAATTTTTCGAGCTCTAGGCCAAGCATGTTGACAACAAGACAACATGAAGAACAAAGAAGGCAACAACCAACAACAACAACAACGGCTCTGTTTAGAGCAAATCACACAGCTTGACTATACAGACTGTTTCATTGGCCGCTACACCAACTCATTAGTAGCCTATTGAAAAATTTGTTTTCAATATAAATAATGAAAAGGCCGTATACAAACATTAAGATTAAAAAATCAAAAAATAATTTTTATTTCTGATCAAAACAACAAAAATCGTAAGATAATTTTTATTGCTAAGCAATAATATAAAATGTAGGTCCGGTTCTCGGTCAATTGTGTACAAACTTAATAACACGCACAACACAATTGATCATAAGAAGCTAGGTCAAAGTCCTTTCAAGGGCTGAAATGGCCAGTAATTTATTTTTTTTTTATTTTTAATAATATTAAAAACAAAAAATAATAATTAAACTTTGAGTTTTTGGGTATCGCTTGGATAGCTTATTTAATTTACTCTGTGGATAGAACACAGATTTAATTTACTCTTGCCATTTTATATGAAATGGGACTTCTTAAAAAAACAAAAAAAAAAAAAAAAATAACTGGCCATTTCAGCCCTTGAAAGCACTTCTGCCACCCCAGAGGTCCCGGGTTCGATTCCCGGCCAGGCCATGGTCCTTCGCTTTAAAAACCTTTCTAAATTTTCTCTCCTCATTTCTAATCAACTGAAATTTAAAATTCATCAATATTTACGACTTGAAGTTGTAGTTGATGGTAGAGAAGTTTGTGGATGAGATTGCCTTATAACTTGAATTGACTGAGGTAAAGGCATAACACTTACCTCTGATTCAAATTCACATGTTTCTTTGGCTTTCCATCACGCTTAGAACATTCTACACATGTTTCACTTGATTGCCCTTTCCTTCCCACTAAACTATCACCCTATTTCGAACCAAGGCAGACTTGACTGAATAGGTATTCCACCTGAAATCCTTGGTTCAAAGCTAAAAAAAAAAAAAAAAAAAAAATTAGAGCCAGTTGATTTCGCACCAATTTGCACTCACAAAGGTGCACCCACATCTGTCAAAATGCTTCAGGGGCGCATTAGTTTTTCACAGCTGAATACATTTTTGGGGCGCTTCTGTGTTCAGCATAGTTAATCAGATGTAATATATTTTATTAATTTTTTTTCAGATTTCCGCATATTCGGGACCTTAAACTGACTATTCGTCAAAAATTGTATAAAACTATACATTTCAAAATGTGTAAAAACAAAATTTTTCATTTATTTTTTCATGCGTTTTATATGAATATTAGTAAAAATCCCATCCTACGACAGGTTGTACCAAAAAATAATAAATACAAGATTATGCCATGCGCATGTCTGCCTACGTCATGATCGACACATTGTCAAAATCAGCTGTTTTTCACTGAGCAAAACATAAACAAACAGAACTGTAGCTGAAAAATAAATCGCAGAGAAGTATTTCGTACTATATTTCGTTTTTTCTTGCACGAACAGAAAATCAGTGAGAAGAACAGAGGAAGTGTTTTTTCCTATCTACGTCACGAAAGACCTAACGGTGCAACTTTTTCTGCCTCTGATGGCGTAATCTGATTTCTATTATTTTTGGGTTGTACCCATGCAGAGTAATAAATATATAAACTTATTTCCATGTTATTTGAAAATATTTTTTTTATATATTCTTTTCTAGTGATTTTTCGTTTTAGGGGTGATATAGGCCTACAGGGGAACCGAACACAAAAAAAAAAAAAAATCGGTAACGCACCAAATTGTATTCCTTAAGGGTGGTGTGGAAGTGGAAATACAATACAATTTTCTTTTAATATATTAGCGGCAGTATTTATGAAATATTTTGAACCTCTTATAAAGCCTTCATAAGAAAAAAATCGGAAAAAAATTAAAAACATTATTCATAAACGTTACTGAACGAAAAATCACTATATTTTTATGAATACGGTCTATGAGTAAGAATTTTTATGAATAAGATATTGTTATGAATACGGCTGTAGGTCTTTAATTATCAAACTTTTACTAATGACGTATTACTCTAAACACCGGTTTTATATGTAACTAGCGACCACTGGTGCGCGTTGCTGCACCCATCAACTATAAAAATAATAATAATTGGCGAGAAGAGACAGAAGAGAGCGAAATGTGAGCAGAGAATATTCTTGCTCTGAGTTTGGTAACGTTGTTCTCAGCTGCTGTTAAGAAAAGAAAAAACAACATAACAACAACAATTATATGCAGTTATATGCAAACTTTAATAAGCTATAACTTAAAATATATAAATTTTTAAGAAATAAAAAGTCCAGTTTGCACATCTACAGGTCTGAACCTACCCAAAAATACCAAGTTTATTAAGATTGGACTTGTACTTAAAAAGCCTTACGCCGGACAAAATTTGGGTTTGCGTAATATATATAAGATTCTAACAAGCACACTTTGAGCCTTCTTTTTCGACGTAACCGAATACGGCCCTTTGAGAATGTTTATGAATTTGTGTCACCCAACACGAATAAGAAAAATACCACACTTTTTTTCAATAACATCACTTCCTTATATCTTAGTTCTTTGTCGACAGCAAAATTTTAACTTTTCAACTCTCCACATGGGTTGTAGAACTTGCTAGCATTGCACAAATTTTTCGACTCTACAGCGTACTAGGTATAGAAAAAAAATTCCGCTGCCTGTTCTCAATTTTATATCTTTAAACTTACTCGCTTATAGTAAAGACGTTAACAAAATTTGTCCCTTATTGGCAAAGAGTGGTTTTGACTCCATACCGATCGTTCTAACAGGAGATTTCAACTTAGATAGAAGTTTTAACGTTTTATGAATTTAAATTACAACTTGAACCTCTTGTCTGAAATATCTTCAACACCATTGGGAAGTTCCTGTATCGACATGGTATTTGTAAGATATATCGACAATGTAAGCTGTCACAAATATATTTCCTTCTTTTCCTATCACAAGCCAATTTTAATAAAAATTTTCAATAATGATAATTAAATTTCATCTTGTACTGTATAAAAAGCTTTTAGTACTTAAAATGGCATGTAATAAATTTTACTATCTTCTGACTTATAAATTATTAATATATGATATGGAAAAAATTCAAAAATTGTGCCAACTTTTTCTATCTTTAGGTCTGTTCCCGTACTCTAAAGTTTTAGTCCAATTTACCATTTTTACAGGTTTTAGTCCGAGAAGCGTTCCCGTACTCGAAAAAATGGTAAAAGAGAGTGCAATCGTGAGAGTAAAAAATTTCCCCTCCCTGTCAAAAGCTGCAAGTTTTAGTCCGAGAAATTTCTTCTGGCAAAAATGGTAAAAGTGTCAAACTGCTTAAAATCATATGTTTACATGTTAGCAAAGAATTTGCAAAACAATAAAAGTTCTTTGGAATAAATAAAAAACTGTTGGAATGGATACCAAAAACATGGAAAATTGTATAAAAACTAAATATAAATGTTTATTTGAGAATTAATTTATATATTGTTCAAAATCTTTAGCATTTCGTCTGCACTGCCAATGCTTCACATCAAACAAACGATTTTATTTGACAGTTTACACAATTTTAGTCCAAAAAGCGTTCCCGTACTTTTTTGTGTTCTTCAATATTTTTGAGAGATTTTTCCTTACTCTCACGTTTTTGACAGTTTTACCATTTTTAGCCCAAAAAGTACGGGAACAGACCTTTTTAGTATCAATTATGCCGTGGTTATGCTTACCAAACATGATTGCCGAGCATTTTTTGTTGTTATTGTTTCACGTATAAACAAAGAAATTCTCAAATTCATTCTCTCGCTCTCAGACCGAACATTTTTGATTGCTGATTGAAACACCAAACATGCCGAACTACCGGTGTTGCAGTCATTTTGTATAATAGCATCAAAAAAGTAGTAAAAAGTATTAAAAAGTATACTTAATTGTGTGCTTAAGCAACCCTTACCACAAAGTGCAAGCAAGACGGAAAAATTTGTGTGCAATAAATTTGAATTTTATTTCTTTCTAATTTTAAACACTTACTGATCTCATTTTCCTCCATTCCTTCACAATACATGTGCTCGTCTTACATTTTTTCGACTGCCACATAGCTTCAGCAACTTCGATTCTATGTTGCAAAATGATTCGACGTTGGTTTTTTCAAAATATAATGCCCCTTGCATAAACAATTCCATTATGAATTAATTCTTAATTTCGTTTTTCATTTTATAATAAACAGGTAGTATGTATAAAACTACAAAACTTTGTGTTTTGACACATTATTACATGTTATGCAACTGTTTAACAAACATAGCATAACCACCCAACAAACATTTCAGAGAAGAGAAGAAACACCAAACATGTTTGGTAAGCATAACCACGGCATAAGAAGTGTTTGGCTATGTTCACACGTCTATGATACAATTACAAGGTAGGCTCATTTTAAAATGGCTGCTCAATTGTGAAATTTTGCAACAACAAAGCTGTAGAAGCCACAAACTTCAAACGACAAAAGCAACAACAACAACAAAGAAAAACTAAAAGCTATCAGCTGATTTCGACAACTAGCGCACCCTGCTCTCCAATATGAGCCTACCTTGTAATTGTATCATGCACACGTCAGCCAAATGACTGAAGTTCATCACGATTTTTTGATCTCTTTTAGAGCCTGAACAGAATCAAAAATCGTTGCGACCAACGACCCTCTCTGGTCGTCGAACGCAGAGAATGTGTCCAGAATGATGCGATTGCGATTAACGATTCAAAGTTGCGTTTATTTAGTATTTTTTTATTTATTTTTTCTATTTCATTTCAATGTATTGGTCTCAGAGCTGTAAAAGATTGAATCATTTTCAGTTTTCATTCTCTTGTTTAAAAATTGAAAAGCTGAACTCTTTTTTTGTAGCATTCAAAGTGTGAACTCTTTAGGCTTAAGTCTTTAGGCTGATTAAAATTGTTTTCAAGTCATGAATTGCAAAACGTAAAGAATGCACACTGAATTGAAATTTTAACGAGTGCAGCCACCGATGGCTGCAACCATCGATAGTTGCAGCCGAATTGAAATTTTAGTGAATGCAGACGGCGATGGCTTCAGCCGCAAGGATTTTTTGTTGTCTGAAGCTGTTTTGTGTGTATTTGTGTATGCGTGTGTGACTATTGGGCATGACTGTGATGGGTTGCCATTGGCTTGATATCATGTATAGAAAAAGTATTATATACAACAAATTGTAGAAGTTAATTTTGTTAATAATATTTATTGTTAATAAGCACTTTATTATTCCAGAAAATGTCAAAGGAAAGGCAAAAGCATGTCACTAAGATCGGCCGTCGAAAACAAATGACAACAAAAATGCAAAATGCTGCTTTATATTTAGTAGTATTTCATGGTAGTAAATAAAATGTCCAGTGTTTCAGAGTTGAAAAGAATGATAAAACTGAGTGCATTCATCGTATTTCTTAAGCCTACAAGAATGGGATTGATATTTTTCATAAGTCCCATTCCTTATAAAGCATTGGGTGTGCATTCTTTTATCTTCAAAGAATGATGAATTGTGCATTTGTAATTCATTTACTCTACAGAAGCATAAGATTGCAATCTGGTTGATGCAGCTTTTGAATGATTTAAGAGTGTGTGCATTCCGAAATGATTCAATCTTTTACAGCTCTGATTGGTCTCTTCAATTGTGTGAATACAACACACACAAACAAGAAATGTCAGAAGATAATACAAAACTAAGCAAATTTCATGAAACACAGCCAATTCTTAGCAAAAATATGGCAACACTAATGGCACTCAGAGAGAGAATCGTCGGCCGCAAGAGAAGAAATAGAATAGATTCTAATTGTGCGATTTATCGTTGCGGAAAAAGAGCTGCGTTTTTTTCTACATTTTGCATGTATTTTCCAACAACAAAGATCGGAGGCCGCAACGATTTTTGATTCTGTTCAGGCTCTTATTCTCTCTGAAAATTTTGACTGACGCCTGCTCACACACGATCTTTAAATTGATGTTCTGACGACGCCATTTGTTACTTTTCTGCTACCTACTATTTTCTGAAATCGTATCGTGCTGTAAACAGAAAGTAAACACAACACAATAAACAAAACCCGATTTTAAATTTTTTAATAGAAAAGTTGTGTTGCATTTAATTTTGTTCGCAAGGGTTACAGATTACATAATTTTCTCTTCAAAAACTACATTTGTTACCAATAAACTACTAATTAACTACTTTTCTTGACATAATTTCCTACTAAACAACAAACAATTAAAATAATGCAACCATTTGACTGATTGATCCAGGTCCATGATACAATTATACAGGTAGCATTGACAAGTATTGATTTTCTCAGCAACAAGGAAACCAGCATCTGTCAAAAACAGTTGTTCGTGCAACAAAAATTAAACGAATGTAAAAATAAATAAATTCCGCAAAATATGTACGTTAAATAAACAATTATGTATAATAATGAAAGTTGTGAAAAAATTATGAGTGATATGTGTGTAACGTTTTCCAGCCGTGGTGTTTTAATTTTAATTGAAAACTTCTTTAATTTCGTCCATATGCATCTGCTGCTGCTGAGGTTGCTGCATTTAAACGTTTTCAACATTTTTTTATGTTTGCACTTAATAACACAAAGTTCACAAGTTATCTTCGTTGTAGTAATAATAATTCACTATTGATTAAATAAAATAGGCAATATTTTGTAAGCAAATGTTTGGTTATTTGCAAGCGCTGAAACGAACAATGGCGAAAACATAAGCAATAATTGAACGCTCTCTTTCTTGACTTTTTTTTACAGATGCTGGTTTCCCAAGCAACTGTCAATACTACCTTGTATTATTTTACCATGATCCAGGTCTAGTGCTCAATCAAAATTTTGACTGACGAGAGAAGAATTTAGAGTTAATTTTCGCTGAGATATTTTTTTTTTTTTTTTTTTGAAAAATCTGCTCTGAGAAAAAGTTCATTTTTTTTACATACGAAAGCAAACACAAATTTTGACTGACGTGTGAGCATAGGCTATAACTCGACTGTTTTTAATTTAAGTATTATATACAGTGAAAGCTCCCATAAGCGGACACCAACAGTCACCTACTTTTTGTCCGCATATGAGAGATGTCCGCTTATGGGAAGGTCGTAAAAAATAATATTAAATTTTAAATTAAAAAAATGTGCATTGGGATATTCTAATTTAAAATCATTTTGTATTCTTTAATAGATAAACAACGAAACGAGTACAAAATCAATTCATATTAAATATGTATGTAATTTTTATAATTGTGCAAGAGTCTACGTTAAACTGGATTGTTTTTGCAAAACATTTCAATGATTTACTCCATGATACAACTATACAAGGTTGGAGTAACAGTTCTTTCGTCTTGCACCAACTGTCAAAAATAGTATAAATTAGAGAACGAAAAAAGTAAAAACGAAAATAGAAAATAAAATATACAGGCAAATGACAGTCGATGCAAGACACTCGTGAGAAAATAGCCAGTTGTCACTCCTACCTTGTATATTTATAATTGTATCATTGATTTACCCATAAGCTAGAGCAAACGCTGAAACCATGGTAGAATTATAAGGTAGGGCCGAGTCGCTCAGTGCCCTCACGCGTCAACGAAGAGTGGAGAATAAAAAAGGAGGCTAATTGTCAAAATGGTGAAGTTCGTAGAAATTTCAAATGAAATAAAAATATTATGTTTTCAAGTTGTAAATAGTGCGGACACGTGTGTTAAGCATAGCTGTTAAATTGCGATTACGATTAGTAATCAATTAGATTATTTTTTAAAAAGAATTGTAATGATTATATAATCCTTAAGCAAGAATTTTATGATTAGTAATTGATTACGATTACAAATAATCAAAAAATAATAACGATTACTTGAGATTACGCAAAATAATCAAAAATAATCAAAAGTAATCAAAAAAATAAAATGACAAACAGAAAAGAATCGTACTTAATCAATTATTTTAGCTTTTTGAAAAAAAGAATCGAATAAGTAATGATTACGACGAGTAATTATGGTGTTAAGTTTGTGTTAATTTGAGTGGAAATATTGTAAAAACATTGTAAATACATCTATAAAATGCCGCGGAAGTGTTAAATTTGAAAAAAAGCTTGTAAAGCGTTTAACCTAAAATCAACTGCGAAACATGAACATAAAGAAACTCGAGATGAACAGCTGATTTTGACAATTAGCCCGCTTTTCTCTGCTTTCTACTCCATTCTTCTCCAAGTCGGCCCTACCGTTTAATTGTACCATGGCTGAAACTAATTGTTTTATCTTATGCGCACCTTACACTGTCAATCATTTCACGTCAAGCATGTGTACGTGTGGATTGATGCTTCAATGCGTCAAATTTTCATTCTTCATAATTGTTCGTGAAATACAGACGTGCCATGAGTGACACAGACGATTGCATCGCATATATTACAATAGCAAATGCTATTCAAAACATAAAAATAAAAACATAAAAACAAATATTTACTAACACATACAAATGATTGACCGTGTAAGGTGCGCATTACCTTACAAGTGAGCAGCGCAAAAAAATTATGACTAAATTCGTAAAAAAAGAAAAAAAAAACAAAAAAAAAATATATATATATAAAAGCAGCAATGTTTGTGATAAAAAAAGACAAAATTGTCCGCTTATTAGAGCTTCGCGTCCGCTTATAGGAGATTCTTTTTTCATAAATATACATGTTTGTGTGTCCGCGTCCTTTTATCGGAAAGTCCGTATATGGGAGAGCATTTTCTATGGAAAAAACCAAAAATTGTTCGTTCCCAAATATGTGTCCGCTTATAGGAGATGTCCGCTTATTAGAGCGTCCGTTTATGGGAGCTTTCACTGTAATTCTACGTCTTGTGTTACGACATAGTCGAAACTGCTGTATCTTTTTTTTCCTAATATTTATTTGGGTGATCTTGACAACGCCTCTAAGAATACGATGTAAACTTTTCGATACGCCCTATTGTTCATACAAAATTACTAAAATCCCGATTAAAGAATGGAGGGTGAAAAATACTTTACGACCTATTCTCATACCTATCAAATATAAAAAAAAAAATTCATTAAAATCGGTCGAGCCGTTTCGGAGGAGTTTGAACACAAACACCGTGACACGAGATTTTTATATATATTAGAATATTATTACATTGGAAAAGTTATTATTTGAATTTTTTCTAATATGTTTTATTATCATAAATATATTAATTTCTTTATAAATATAAAAGCTTTAAATTCGGCGCTAATCTTATTAAGTCTAAATGTTATTATTTTATTTTTAACCGACTTTAAAAAGGAGGAGGTTCTCAAGTTCGTTGGTTTGTTCGAATTTTTTTTTTTAAATGTATGAACATCGATAACTCCTAAAGTACTTGCTCGATTTCCGTAATTTTCTGTCAATAGATAGATACCATGAACGCGGAGGTCCTTTTTTAAAAAAGTGGGCGATATTTGACAAAGGGGCGTATCAATATTAGAAAAACACTGTATTTCAGTTAATATTGGCACTAGAGTACTGAAATTTGCAGTAAATATACTGAGGTAGGTAGAATTACTACAAATTACGGTCAATAAAGTGTGCGTTATTTGACAAAGGGGTGTGGTCATATTAGAAAAACGCTATATATCGAATAATATTGACACTAGGGTGCTGAAATTTAGTACATGGGTAGTTATTAAAAATAGTTATTAAAAATTACAGTCAATAAAATGGGCGTTATTTGACAAAGGGGTGTGGCAATATTAGAAACTCACTATATATCGAATAATATTGACACTAGGGTATTGAAATTTAGTACATGGGTAGACACAGTTACTCCAAATTACGGTCAAAAAAGTGGGCGTTATTCAACAAAGGGGTGTGGCAATATTATAAAAATACTATATCTCAGTGAATATTGACACTAGGGTACTAATATTTGGTATGCAGATAGGTGGGTAGGTAGAATCATTACAAAAGTGAGCGGGATTTTACATAGGGTGTGGCACTTTAAGAAAAGTACTATATATCGATTAATATTGATATTTGGGAATTAAAATTTGGCACAGGGCTACGTAGAATCATTATAAAGTACGGTAAATAAAGTGGGCGGGATTAGAGAAAGGGCGTGGCACTTTAATACAAATTGTAAAGAGACAGAAATGGAAAATACCCAACAAACTTTCAGGAATTAATAAAACAAATTTTTTAAGAAGAAAGTGGTATGTGAAATTTTGAAATTTTGCTCAAGAATACTATTACATAAATATTTTTCACATTTCTATTACATATTTATACTCTCAAAAAGAAGATTATACTCTCAAAAAAGAAAGAAATAAAAAATTTTTAACAACAAAAAAACCGACTTCAAAATCACTACAAACAAAAAAAACATTATAAATAACTTTTCCCATTAATTTCTTGGTCAAATTTTAAAAGTTATTTATATGTATTATAATATTAAAAAAAAAATAAATAAATAAATAACTGGCCATTTCAGCCCTTTGACCTAGCTTCTTATGATCAATTGTGTTGTGCGTGTTATTAAGTTTGTACACAATTGACCGAAAAACGGACCTACAGGTTTAACGCCGACTCCGAACGGAATGTTCTTATTCTCAAGAAGCTTTACATGGCATTTTGATTACTCTCTGAGGTTTGCCATTGTCTGCAGAGAGGTGGCGGCCGTACAGAAAAATTATTTTAATTCAAATAATTTTCTGCCGCTGCTGGGCACAGTGGTCCAAAACACTTATTTAGCGGCGTTTAATTAATAGCGCTTAGGGAATTTTTTTTTTTGCTTGTGTAATATTTTTTGACGTAGAATACGTCGTTCTCGGAGGTAAGTAGGGTGGTTGATAGTGATCAGGTGTCGGTATTTACATTACTTTTTGAGCCTTTGGTGGGCCTAAAGTACTAATCGTACAATGTTGATCTTAGCACTTGTTGGTCTGCTTGATCCTCAATGCGACAAAAATTCATGTTAGAACTGTCTAACTTATATCAATTTTACACAATTACATGAAATATAAAGCCAACATTTGATGTTTTTGTTTGCTTAAACTTGCTACCTATTTATCGACGGCTTCCGGTTTTTTCGACGGCGAAGACAGCGCCATCTAGCGTGAAGACATAAATCTTATAATTAAAAAAAGCATACTTTTGGGGGCATGTTGTTTTTAACAGACTCGCGTAGCCCAGTAATACTGAGTAATTTTGAGGGGCATGCTTTTTTAACAGAATCTGTTATTGAAATGTCAAACGCAGCCAATTAAATATCCGGGCATATTATCGACAGTGAAATTTTTACACATGGGTTGTTGAACTTGATAGCATTGAACAAATTTTGTTTGCTTGTTTAAGTTTTCTACCTATTTATGGACAGTTTCCGGTTTTATCGACAAAAGCATAAAATTTGTATGGGAGCGCCCCTAAGGAGTGGTCGGAGGGAATAGGTGTCAAAGGCAAAAATGTTCCTTTTGCAAAAGTAATGGGGGTTGGTGATACATATTAACCCTCTCCGGCACTCTCTTAAAGGTCATATCCTCAGGTGTATGGAATAAATATTTTTAAAAAAGATGTCATCAAAAGCGAATTGAATAATTCTACGTCTTGTGCTACGACATAGTCGAAACTACTGTATCTTTTTTTTAGTTGAAAACAGATTAATCTACAATGGTAAACAAAAAAAAATCTTTTAAAAATATATTTATATTTTATTTTTTTTTTTTTGTGAAAGTTTAACCTTGTTTTCATATTTTAGACATTATTTCTTTTATTCAGAAAAACATGATGAAGTTAATATATTTAATGTTTCTTATTCTTTTGGGCTAAAAGTACAGTAAACTTTAATATTAAAATTTTTTTTATTTGAATTTTTTATTTTTATATATTTTTTTAAATTTTTTTTTCTGTTGAAATAACTATTTTAGGCCTTATTCAGTCATCATATATTTCATAAAAAAAGGCTGATATTGTGAAGCTGCAAATTTTTTGTATATTGATAACATTGGAATAAATCAAAATTAATGCAAAACATATATTTTCAATAAGCTTTTTATTTATAATTTTTTTTTTAATTTTCAGATTAAAATGCTCTACTCAGTATCTGATAAGCTATCATATGACATATTATTTTCTTCACCTGTATTACAAAGAAGACTAATAATATCCTTATCTATAATATCATCCTTTTTTGAAGAGGGCAATGAACTTTTCGATAACATGGTAATGAAAGGATCTGATGAAACAAATAGTGTATGTGCCAAGTCTTCCATTGAGTTTTTCCGTAAATTTTTTCGAGTGTGATGTAGGCGATATTTTCTAAGGTCTTCTAAGGAAGTTTCGTTGGCTGAATTTTGGCTATTTGAGATTCGACATTGTTCACTTCATCACGGATTAATTCTGCTGTTTCCTTTTGACAAAGTAATTTTAGTGGTCTGCAATAACGAGTTAATGAAGGTTTGGCATTTTTCCAGAGTATAATTGAACCGAAAACTATTTGTAATGGTACCAAGCACACCGTAAACATATGTTGGTCAATCATACAAGCGTCAACATTATCAAAATTTTGTCGATAAGTTGAGTGGCCACTACTTCCATCACAACCCCATTTGTAAATGGCAGTTATCTTAAGAGCGTTATTACTCTCAGAGTTTGTGAAATCTTGGGAATGCGCAGCAAATATTCTGGCCACTGTGTGGTTAACCAAACATTGTAAAGGCACCTCAAAAGAATGATCAGTAACTTGTAGCCCATCAGGGTAGCAAATTTTTTTCGCAGACAGTAAAACATCATAAGTGGGAAATATATTAGCATTTCTCTTTTTAGTTCCATTCTGCAAGTCCATGTTAACCCTTTTTGTATAACCGCCATCAATATATAACGCTAAAGCTTCCTCTGCTGTGTATTTTATGACTTCATTATTATTGGTTAATATGGCAGATTTTAATCTTTTTGGAAAATTTTCATCGGAGTTCAACATTGATACGACTACTGATGCAGTCCTCTTGCCAGCCTTGTATAAACTAGTGCTGGCCGCAGACATGAGCTCATCGCACGGGATTTCTTTGGCGATATCAGACACTTTTTTCTTTTTTGTTTTTTCCTGGCTGTCCGTGAAGCTTATTTTGGGTCGCCCAGTAGTTGGGGTTGGGTCTACCAATAAAATTTCACTATCTAACCAGACCTTGTTATTTCTCTCAAAAATCATCCGAGCCCGGTGGCTTTGTCTTCATTTCATGCTTATTTTTGTGGTGAAATTTTTTACCCTGTTGAATATTTCAATGCATTGATCCTCATTATATTTGCTTTTATCTATGATGTCGAAAACATAGGATTCCACGGCAGAAAATTTTTTAGAAGCGTCATGTTCCGCATACCATACCAAAAATAGCGCTCGCTTAGATACTGACATTGTAACTAAAAAAATTAATTTATAAAAAAGTTGCAAAAACGTGCATCTCATTTTAAACATTTCACATAACAACACTCTACATTAATTAAAAAAAAATAAAATTATATCGATTGCATTCGAATCACAGAAGTTTACCTCTACAACAGGTGAATTTATTGGAAAACATTATAATTCTTACTAGCACTTTAAACAACAACAAATCTAAAACCAGAAAAACACAAACACTGGACACAAACACATTTTTTTTCGTTAATACACACCTTTAACTTTAAATAAAAAAATTAAAAAGAATTTTAGAATCACTTTGAGAAATTTAATGAACAATTGCAGCTGCTTGTTAAAAAAGGCGGAAAGGTTTTTGGCTGCATCTGGTGCAACATATGCTGTGTTTGAAGCTTTACAGCTGTGCGAATATTGAGAGCAAAACAAAATGAAAAATGTCAGTGATCTATCTGATGTATTAGTAATCAAATACAAATCTGTTTTTCCGTTAAAATAGATTTTGAAATTTGATTTAATCGGAGCTAGATTGGCCATTTCTACCACTGTGCTGGGGTTCGAACCTGGGCTTCCAGGTTCGTTGACATAGCGGCCACGCACTTTAACCAACTACGCCACGGACGTATTATAATATTAGAAGTTTTTTTTTTTGTTAAAAGTTTTTATTTTCTAAATTGTGTTATCATCACAAACTAGCAAATACCCTCTGTTCGCCGGCGATAAAAATATTAAATATCAGTAAAAATTTTAAATCTGACGGCTGTATTCATAAAAAATTATGAACCTCTTATAAAGCTTAACAAAATTAAAAAACATTCATAAACGTTCAATAGCGTTAAAAATATTTTTAAATGCTTCATAAATGAGATAATTTTAAAAATAGTTGAAACCTTTAATAAAGCCTCGATAACAAATTAAACATTTTTTTTTTTGTTCTCATCTGAGCTGAAATTTTGTTAAAAATACATCAAATTTTTTCAAAATACATCAAAAACAAACAAGCTGTCAAAAAATTCTTGAAAATGTTAGTTTGTAAATGAGGGGATTTTTAAAAATGGCTGAAACGTATATAAACCCCTCTCCATGATACAATTATAAGGTAGACCCAACTCGTAGATAAAAAAAAAACGAAAAAGCAAATCAAAACATCGGCGTAGATAAAATAGGTCTGTTCGCGTACTTTTCCAGTAAAAACTAGCCATGCTATAATTAATCAGGTAGGTGTGACAGTTTTCAATCGAACATGAATTGTCAAAAATTATACAAAACAAAGCAAACAAAAAAAAAACAAACATATGCACTGAACACATTGACGACGGCAACGACATTACACCATCTGTCAAATTTTTTTACATGTATTTCTTATGGAGAGAATTTGGTCTAATGTCGCAATGTCGTGTCGTCGATATAGAACTATTCCTAATTTGACAGCTTGTCGTCGCTGTCGTCGTCAATGTGTTCAGTACAATATTCATTTGATTTTGACAATCCATGAACGATCTCGTGAGAAAATAGCCTGTTGTCAAACCTACCTGTATAATTGTATCATGAAAATAGCCAGAAAAAAATTGTTGAGAGCAAGAAAAAATTCTCTCGCAAAACAATAAAAAATCTGAAAAAGTACTCGAGCAGAAAATTTTTCAAAATTTGCAATGCACGTCGAACTGTCGGAAAAGTTGAAAAGAAAATAGCAAAAAACCGAAAAACAGCTTGACTTTCGGCGAGAAAAAGTTACGCATGACAACTATAAAATGAAAAATTCCACATATGCTCTTGAAAAGTGGATCCTGATGAAGCTGTATCGTGACGTTACAAAAAACAAGTAATTTTCGACTTGGATAGCAAAATTTGCAAAACTCTGGGCAAGACTTTTTGCATAAAACCTTTTTTTAAGGGTTTGAAAAAATGCAAGTTTATTTTCCAAGTAATGAAATTAAAAAATCTTTTTTCGGATTTTTGTTATTAGGCTTAGTGATCTGACGTGACGTTACTGACATTACGTTACCTTAATTTCCATTGGAAAATTTTTAGTTAAGATTGTTTTTAAAAAATTATTTAACGCAAATAAAACACCATTTTTATTTTTAATAAAAACTAGCTTTTATCCCGGTACGCTTTGCTGCACCTTGTCTACATAAGTACCGGAAAATGTTATAATGCCTTCAACGACATTATTTCCAAACCATCATCTCGTACTCGAAAAATAGTTGTTGCCCAAATTAGAGTTCAATCGGTGCGGTAGTTTTGGAGTCTATAGCAGCGCCTTCTATGGTAAATTGTTTGTACTTTTTATTTTCCAGTAGCAGGATATTACCAAATTCTGTATCTACATTCTGAGTTTCAATGTTCTGTGACGTATATCGTATCGTATATTTGGCTTATATGGGTGGAGCCACGCCCCGTTTTCAAATGCCTGCTCCAGTTTTTCAATAGCCAGCAAACACAATTCAAAGGTTTGAGAATTTTTTTTCTCAAATTTTATTTCAAATGTGATTCTCAAATCATTTTCAAATCGAGAATAAATATTTGTATTAATATTTGAGTTCGATTTAAGGTTGCTTTGAGAGTAAATGTTTTTCTGAACAGTTTGAAAATTACATTTGAAACAGGTTTGAGATCAATATTTAATATCAATTTGAGAATAAAAGTATTTCTCAGTTTGAGAACAAAGTCCCCTTTTTGTTGAGAATGCTATCATTCTGAAATCAATCTCAAATCGATATCGATAACGTTTAAAATTTAGAAATACATTTAATATCAAATCATTCTCAAACCTCAATGTTTGCTGGGTAGAAAGACCTGATCAAGAAGTTACTCCATACTGAGTTTCATTATTATACGATATTTAGTTCCAAAGCAATTATAATGATTTCTAAAAGGTCGGCGTATATAAATCCGACCACGCCCATTTTTTAGTAAAGTTGCCCAAAGTAATCATACAAAGTTAATTACCAAATTTTAGTCTAATACGACCAAAACCGTCTCAAATATAGCATTTTTATTGATTTGTGGGCGTCAAAAGGCGGTGTGGCAAATTTTTCCTATGTCTATATTTTTCTCTTGGAGGACGATCCTTACAAGGCAACGCGTGAGGGTCAAGGGGGCGATCTTCACATGGCAACGTGTCTGACTGCCTCAACCTGGTGAGGCCAGCATTATCCATGTCGAACTCGTCTCAAGTCGACTCAAACCTCTGCGTGGTGTCCTCTAGAAACGGCAAACTGGCAACCGTTAGTTTGACGGCTAATCTGAGCGGCGGGCTCCCACTGCCTTTAAAGGGTTGTGCGTTGGGTTTGATGCCCACAACGTAAAAACAAATTTCAAGGAAAAGTTTAAGAAAAAACATAAAAATGATCCCCAAATCTGATGACGACTACCGCAAACGAAAAACTGACAATGATTTACGGATATGCACTTGGAACGTCCGAACCCTTAATTGGGATGGTGCCTCTATCCAACTGATAGATATCTTAGAAAGATACAAAGCTGATATCACTGCAATCCAAGAAATGCGATGGAAGGGACAGGGTTGCTCACGGCAAGCATCCTGTGATATCTACTACAGCGGCCATGCGGAGAACCACGAATTTGGATGCGGATTCGTAGTTGACAAGAGACTACGACATCAGGTTCTGCAATTCACACCTGTGAACGAACGACTTGCCAAAATCCGTGTCAAGGCAAGATTTTTCAACATAAGCCTGATTTGTGCGCACGCTCACACAGAAGATAAGGACGATGAGACCAAAGACAGCTTCTACGAGCGCCTTGAAGAGGCCTATGAGCGCAGCCCCCGCCACGACATAAAAATCGTGCTTGGTGACTTCAACGCCAAGGTGGGAAAATAAAATATCTTTGGTCCAACAGTCGGAAAGTTCAGCCTCCACGACAATACCTCCGATAATGGAATGAGGCTGATTGACTTTGCCGCAGCGCGAAACATGGTCGTTAGTAGCACTAGATTCAAGCTTCTCAATATTCATAAAGCAACTTGGCTGTCTCTTGATCAAAACACGCGCAACCAAATTGATCACGTTTTGATTGACGGAAGGCACTCTTCCAGTGTTTTAGATGTACGTACGATCCGTGGTGCCAATATAGACTCGGATCATTATCTTGTCGCAGCCAAGATCCGTACACGCCTGTGCGCAACCAAGAATGCGCGCAATCCTGCACAGATAAAGCTAGACGTCGAAAAGCTGCAATCAAAACAAACAGCCGAAGACTTCGCTACTCGACTCTCACTCCTGCTTCAAGAAAGCACTCCTCCGATCGACGATATATGCGCGCAGTGGAATCATATTTCCCACTCTATGCGTACGGCAGCCGAAGAGGTGATTGGCGTTCACCGCCCTCGCCGAAACCAGTGGCACGACCAAGAGTGTCGCTACGCCACTGCAGAAAAAGACGCCGCCTACAAAGCCACCCTGCAGTCGGTTGTAACGCGAGCTGCTAAGGAGCGATACAAAGAGAAGAGGAGGGAAGTGAGACGCATTTTCAGGCGAAAGAAAAGGGAAGCGGAAATGCGTGAGTGCGAGAAAATTGAGATGCATGGTGACAGGAATGAGGTCCGAAAATTTTTCGAAAAAATAAGACGCCTGGCCGATGGTTTCAAGACCGGGGCCTCTTCCTGCAAGGATGAAAATGGGAATCTAGTGACAGATATCCAGAGTGCACTGATGATGTGGAGGGAACACTTCTCTAGGCTTCTGAATGGTGACGACGACAACAATCCCGCCAATAGAGATGACATACCGGAAACCCCAATTGTGGACGACAGCGTTGAAGTTCCGCTGCCCGACTATGGTGAAGTCTTGAAAGCTATAGCTCGGCTTAAAAACAACAAAGCCGCAGGAGCCGATGGCTTACCTGCTGAGCTCTTTAAGAATGGAGGCGAAGCTCTATTTAAATTTCATGAGCTTCTATGCAGAATATGGTCGGAAGAATGCATTCCAAACGATTGGAACCTCAGTGTGCTCTGCCCAATCCACAAGAAAGGCGATCCCACAATTTGCACCAACTATCGTGGGATAAGCCTTCTGAATATCGCATATAAGGTCCTGTCAAGCGTACTATGTGCAAGACTGAAGCCCATCGTAAACCAACTGATTGGACCTTATCAGTGTGGCTTAAGACCTGGCAAATCCACCATAGACCAGATATTTACGCTACGACAAATCTTGGAGAAGACCCTAGAAAAACAAATCGTGACACACCATCTTTTTGTCGATTACAAAGCCGCCTTCGACAGTCCAATAAGGAATCATCTATAGTCCACCATGTCTGAATTTGGTATTCCTGCAAAGCTCATCCGCCTTTGCAGAATGACACTGAGCAACACCAGCAGAACAGTTAAAATCGGGAAGGACCTCACTCCTCCATTCGATACCAAACGAGGTTTCAGACAAGGTGATTCCTTATCGTGCGACTTTTTCAACCTAATGATGGAGAAGATCATCCGAGCTGCTGATTTGAGACGCAGTGGCACGATATTCTATAAAAGTATTATGCTGCTGGCGTATGCTGATGATATCGATATCATTGGCCATAATACGCGCGAAGTCAGCGCAGCATTCTCCAGGTTAGCGAAAGAAACGAAATACCTAGTGTCAACAAATAAACAGTCCCAGCGTCTTGGAAACCACGTCACTGTTGACAACATCTCCTTCGAGGTTGTTAAGGACTTCGTCTACCTGGGATCCAGCGTAAACTCTTTCAACGATGTCAGTATTGAGATAAAGCGAAGGATAACTCTTGCCAACAGGTGTAACTTTGGGCTGAGTAGGCAATTGAGAAGCAGAGCCCTCTCTCGACGAACAAAACTCACGCTCTATAAGTCACTAATCATGCCCGTCCTATTATATGCAGCACAAACCTGGACGTTGAGCAGTTCTGATGAAAAGACTCCCAACTTCGAGAGAAAGATCCTTCGTAAGATCTTTGGTCCAATCTGCGTCAATGGCGAGTACCGAATTCGATGGAACCACGAGCTGTATGAGCTGTACGCTGACATTGACATAGTTAAACGCATTAAAATCGAGCGGCTTCGCTGGCTAGGTCATGTTGAGCGAATGGAAAACGACGCTCCAGCGAAAAAAGATTCGTTTCAGTGCCCGGTGGTGGTCAACGCAGAAGAGGACGCCCACATCTTCGTTGGAAGGATCAGGTGTTGGATGACCTCACTACGCTTGGTGTTCCAACTGGCGCCAGCAAGTGCAAAACAGAAATGGCTGGCGCAATTTCTTATACGAGGCCAAAACCGACTTACGGTTTTAAGCGCCAGATAAGTAAGTAAGTATATTTTTCTCGCAAATGGAAACTCAAACCAATGAGACCTGTCAAAAAGAACGAAAAACTGATTTTTAACGATTTTATATGAGAAATCGTATGAGCAATTACTTTTCACTATATTTTCTTGAATCCAAACACATTTTTTGCACTGAACACACTTAAGATCACTTTTTAAATTATTAATACATACCAATATTAATGAAACTCAAAAGAAATCACTTGTAATAAAATTTCAATTGGAAAGCAGCGAATGTATGACCGGCTGTATCAGAATCCAATAGTGAAAGAAAGTGCATTGGCAAACATGTGCATTTTGACAAGTTCATCTGTTTCACATGTATATGCTGTCAATCAAATGAATGTGTGTATGTATGAGCTTGTGTATTGTGAATCATGATACAATAAGAAGGTAAGGAGCTTTGACAAGACCTACTGCTTATGTCAAAAAGCATTTTAGCAATGCCTTTTTTCTGTATTTTTTTTAAATGTGGGCAAAAACTTAGAAAAGAAATTATATATAGGGCAAATAAGAAAAAAATTAAATCAATGTATATTATTATTAAAACAATGAATTTTGTAGCAATTTTAAAGCATATTCACTAATTTACTACTGCCCATAATTTTTTGCTTAGCTTTTTGAATTCTTGATTTCTTATTTAAAAATTTTAATTGAATGTGCATACAATATCTAATAAAAAATTAGCTAATCTTATTGCATAATCTTATTGCACAAAACCCAAAAAATTAGTATTTCCCCGTTTATCATAATTTTCAGAAATGCATTTCATCTAAAACGCTTACATACTAAAGAGCTGCAGGAATGTATTCCTTTTGTTTACCATTCTATGCATTCTATGCGAGTATTCTATATTCTCAAATCATTTACAAAGCGAAACGAATGAGTGCGAAACATCAATTTTGGAGAGCGAATAAATATTCCATTCTATTTAAGAGAGTTACAACGAATGTTGATCATCTTGTCGTTTGTAACTGTTTTTTATGGAATGCATTCGAAGAACTGCGAATACTCTCAAATAGTTTCGGTGAATTTTGGTGTTTGCTTTAGTGTTTCTTAGGTGTTGTTTGCTTCTTGTGTTGTGAAATATTTTATTTTTATACAATATGAATTTACATAATGTGAGTTAAGATTAAGAAACAAATATATAAAAATTTTGATTTTGTTCGCTTGATTTGTTTTTCTAAAATAGGAAACTTCTATTGCTGGTATTAATAGAATGAATGAAATAAAAGAAAATATTATAGCCGGCACATATAAGATAACACAAAAACGAGGCAGAAGCAAAGTGTGGGATACTTTTGATTTAATTACAGTAGATATCGGATATAAGCACATCTCATATAAGAAAAAATCGAATATAAGAAAGATTAGCAAAAACACCGAGCCTTTTTACATCTTTTCAGTGTAAAAGTTGCTTCATATAAGAAAAACACGTATAAGAAAAACACTGATATAAGAAATGTTTGTCAAACACCAAAGCTGACCAACGTATTTGAAAAGGTTTCATATAAGAAGTATATAGTTGAGATTGTTGGCCACACAGTATATGTTTACATATTCAGTGCAAGTATGTAGGCAACTCTGAATTTCATGAACATATGGACATATACACGTGTTGTCAAAACGATATAATGGACGATAAAAAGAAAAGAAACACAGTTTCCATTTTTCTGATTTTATTTTAGTTATTTTGTTTTTGTTTTGTTTAATAAAATTTTTTTCCTTAAAACATGTTTTTTTTACTTTTCATTTAAACATTTTACATTTAGAGAATATATTTGTATAAGAAACAGATTTCTTATATGCGTACTTACGCTTATAAGAAACAACTTTCTTATATCCGATAATTCCATATAAGAAAAAATCGCATATAAGAAAGAAATCTCTGGCTTTTTTTGAGTTTCTTATATCCGATATCTACTGTACAAATGAAGGGGGGGAACAGCTTCCATGTGTAGTTGCGTGCAAAACTTGCTTGAACATTTATAAATATGATGAAAGGAGTACCTCCAATATTATTAAACACAAGTGTCATGTTTTGAGCAGCTCAATGAAAGCAGGCGGTGGAAAAGTTGCGGTTAGTGCGGATTTAAAAAAAAATGCTACTCGCCTATGCACACAATGGTCATTGCTTAATTGTAGACCTTTTAAAATAGTAGAAGACAGCGGCCTTAAGCAATTGCTCGAGTTTGTGCTTAGCCTTGGTTCTAAATTAGGTCCCAATGTGGACATCGATAACTTAATGCCACATCCAACAACGATATCCAGGAACGTGAACAATATTTATGAGAAATGTAAATATAATGTGAAGCTGGAATTAAGTGAAATCCAAAACAGAGGCTATGGATTGACAACGGACTTATGGACGGATAATTTTTTAAAGAAAAATTACTTAGCTCTTACCATACATTTCGTATGTGATGGATCTTTAAAGAATAGGCTGCTAGGGCTTGCATCTATGAATGGAGAGAAATGCACACGTAAGGAACTGCCATTGCTTATGTCAATAGTTTTTAAAAGAGTTTTTTACAGATGTCAATATTATATCGAAAGTAGAGAGGCTTCTGCTTTCTTTTGGACTTAAGCTTTCAGACAATTGCATTATAGTGACAGATCGAGGCTCAAACATGATCGCTGCTTTTCGATCCTATCAGCATATTAATTGCATAAATCACTTGCTTAATAACGTTCTTCAAAAGTCAATTGAAAATACTGCTGAAGTCTCCGAATTATGTTGTCTATGCTCTAAACTTGTAAAGTACGTTAAAAAATCCGGAGAAAATAGTTTATTTCAGACAACCCTGAAGAGTTTTTCACCTACTAGGTGGAACTCGATGAATTATGTGCTTTTATTTATTGAAAACAATTGGACACAAATAATGACAATGCTTCAGGAAAAGGGACAATTTTCTAGGTTTAGTAATATTAATATTAATTACATTAAAGCCATATTGCCTATACTAGACTTGTTCGAGAAAGCGTTGAAAAATCTTGAGGGTGAAAATTATGCAACGTTGCATCTTGTTTTAGTTCATGTCCACAAATTACAAAAAAAAATTTCATTGAAAGAAGGAGACATACTAATAGTACAAAGCTTCAAGGAAAACTTAGCTTCTTACTATAATTCAATTGTGATTCCAAATTTAAATAATTACCACAAGCTTGCTTTGTTTTTATCTCCACCCGCAAATAGTCTTTTGCAATTTTCCGAAAGTGAAAAACAAAGCACTAAGAGTTTCTGTACCGATATAATGGCAAAATTCAATGTTGACGAAGAAGAAGCTGTGAAAAGTGCGGTGGCAAGTAATAAGTCTGATTTATTTGAAGATTTCGTAAAAACGCATGAGACGCAAAGCACAGATCAACAAATCAAAAGAGAACTAGATCGGTACGAGCATGTCGAAGTTAATTACTCTATCGAATTTGATGTCTTGCAGTGGTGGAACTCCCATAAAAATGAATTTCTTCTACTTCACAAGGTCAGTTGTATGATTCTAGCCACACCGTGTAGTAGCGCTTCTTCTGAGAGAGTGTTTTTTGTAGCACGAAACTTAATTTCAGAGAAAAGGTCCGCGGTCTCTATAAACAGTTCATTTGTTAACGAAATTATGTTCGTTCATAACAATATGGGGAAAACTGAATTGGATAACATGTTACAAAATCATGAAATTAAATTTTAGTTCACTAAGAATTTTTCCTTTTTTAACCGACTTCAAAAAGGAGGAGGTTCTCAAGTTCGTTGGTTTGTCCGCTTTTTTTTTTTTTTTTAATAACTTTTAATGTATTTATTTTGATACTTCTTAAGAAAAATAAAAATAACACAACAACAAAAAACAAGATCAAACTTTCAGTTTCGCTAATACAATTTCATTCCGCTCAGCCATTTGGGAGTACTCTGAAATGAATACTCTAAAATTGCGAGTACTCTTTTGAGAGTATTCCATGCACACAAGTGCCACATTCCATTCCATTCTAAGCGCTTCGTGTGCACTCTCACTCCATTCGTTCCCTTAATGTAGTTGCTGAAATTCGTTTCGTTCTTATGAGAATGTTTTGAAACGGCAATTGATTGCAGTTGTGCAGCTCTTTATTACATACTGAAACCATTAAACATGGATTTGTCATGGGATTTTTTCTTTAGATATGGTAGCACTGTATTTTATGGTTTTGACATTAGCAGTAGGTCTTGTCAAAGCTCCTTACCCTACCTTCTTACCCAGCCAGCCAATTGCGAAGCGCTCCAAAGAGGAATGAAAAGGGACTCCCACAGCAACACCTCGAAGGAGTGTTTTCGGAGTGCTCCTGCAAAAAGAGTCTAAAAGAGCACCGCATGGGAGCCTTTAGGGAGTGTCGAACCACATTTTGTCTTTTTGTTATCTCTCGTTATCTTTGTTTCGTTCTCGTTGAACACGTACATACAATATATTGTATCATGGTTTGAATCGACTTTTTTCAATTTTTAAAAATGTTGAATATTTTCAGGAAAAAAGTCATAACTCGAGAATAGCTAGACCGATTTTGGATTTCAAAATCAACTAACCATCATCACTCATCCCTGCACCTTCCCTAAATGGCAATCGGTCGAGCCCATAGAAATCTATATATATAAAAATAAGTTGCATTGTGTATGAAATGTATGTTCTCGGTAATGCGTTAACCGATTTGTTTCTGGAAATTTCCCATGAAAGGTGAAGTCAATACTAAGGTTTTTTTGTATAAATGGTCCTTTTATATGTATTGGTTCACGAATTATAGGCATTTTAGTGAACTTATCAACAATACAGGTGTGAAAAAATACAGCTGCGCACATATGGTGTATATGGGGAAATATTTGCATGGGTAATTGGAAATAAATGGAATATTGGAATAATTTGGCAAGTCTCACTTTAGTTTGCGTTTGCGCGAAAAATATAGGTCTAGTCAAAATTTTCCATACCCCCTATACCGCCCACAAATCAATATTATATATTTAAGACTTTTTTGGTCGTATTAGACTAAAATTTGGTAAATAAGTTCGTATGGTTACTGTCGGCAACTATACTAAAACTGGGTGTGGTCTAACTATATATACGTTATGGGCCCAAGAGGTAGCTATTATATATTTGAGCGAACATTAAACAAGGGGGAATTTGGCCACACAGGCCAAATTTATGATATCGAATTGCTTTGGAACTAAATGTCGTATGTACATAACTATGCAATAGACTACTAAACTATTATAATAATTAACTGGCCATTTCAGCCCTTGAAAGGACTTTGACCTAGCTTCTTATGATCAAATGTGTTGTGCGTGTTATTAAGTTTGTACACAATTGACCGAGAAATGGACCTACATGCTTAACGCCGACTCCGAACGGCGATGAACGGAATGTTCTTATTCTCAAGAAGCTTTACATGGCATTTGTATTACTCTCTGAGGTTTGCCATTGTCTGCAGAGAGGTGGCGGCCGTACAGAAAAATTATTTTATTCAAATAATTTTCTGTCGCTGCTGGGGTTCGAACCTGGGTCTCCAAAGTTCTTTGACATAGCGGCCACGCACTTTAACCAACTACGCCACGGTCGCCACCGTCGCCACCGTTTTACAACAAAAACAAATTTTGAGCCTTTTTTGGAGGAAAACTCCAAAATTTCAGACCGTTTTTGAAAAAAATATTTAAAATATATATACTCAACTAACGGTATTGTTACAATAAGGTTTTTATAGTACTTTGATGAAGCTTTAAGACAAAAAAAATTTAACAAAGTGTATAAAAAAGTAGCGGAGATATTTGAATCGAAAGTCACAAAATTCAATTTCTGATTATGTTTTTCTCATTTTTGAGCACGATGTTGCATTAAATATATCGTTGTAGTAAAATTTTTCATAGTTTTCAAGATATGTTCATGTTTTTGATGTCAAAATAACGGAATTTTTTTAGTTTTACTAAATTTAAGAAATATTTTATATTTTGTTTATTTGCATATGTAACAACTAAAAATAGGCGATTTTGTAAAAAATTTGTACTACAGCACCATTTGGTGTCCAAGGTGGTTCAAAGAAGATACTGTCAAAAAACTCATCGTACCTGAGAATTACTGTATACCAATTTTTATTCTAATCGCATGAGCCGTTTGGGAGTTTTAGGTGATTTTAGGTGATTTTGTAAAAAATTTGTACTGCAGCGCCCTTTGGTGTTCAAGGTGGATAAAAATTGATAGCCCACAAACACGCACCGTACCAAAAAACTTCTATACACAAATTTTCATGCTAATCGGATGAGTAGTTTAGGAGTCTATTGCATAGTTACATACGACATTTAGTTCCAAAGCAATTCGATATCATAAATTTGGCCTGTGTGGCCAAATTCCCCCTTGTTTAATGTTCGCTCAAATATATAATAGCTACCTCTTGGGCCCATAACGTCTACATATCAAGTTCCATTATCAAAATATGTACAACTCAGGAATAATAATGATTTCTAAAAAGTGGGCGTATATATAGTTAGACCACACCCAGTTTTAGTATAGTTGCCGACAGTAACCATACGAACTTATTTACCAAATTTTAGTCGAATACGACCAAAAAAGTCTTAAATATATAATATTGATTTGTGGGCGGTATAGGGGGTATGGAAAATTTTGACTAGACCTATATTTTTCGCGCAAATGCAAACTAAAGTGAGACTTGCCAAATTATTCCAATATTCCATTTATTTCCAATTACCCATGCAAATATTTCCCCATATACACCATATGTGCGCAGCTGTATTTTTTCACACCTGTATTGTTGATAAGTTCACTAAAATGCCTATAATTCATGAACCAATACACATAAAAGGACCATTTATACAAAAAAACCTTAGTATTGACTTCACCTTTCATGGGAAATTTCCAGAAACAAATCAGTTCACGCATTACCGAGAACACGAATTCCACGAAAAAGTCAACCTCATAGGTCAAAAATCAAATTGTAAAGAGAGAAGAGAAACTATATACAATATAATCTATCGAATTCGGACAACACGTTTTAAGTTGAATTTTTCAAGATAACGGTAGTTTTTCTGTGTTTTTTTTACTTTCGCGTGGTGAATAAATTGAGCGAAAATTTTGCAGTTTTATTTTGATATTTGCCATGAGGGCGTGCGCTGTTTATTACAAAAATAAAAAAAAAAAATATTTGCTTCAAATTTTTTAATATTTTCCTAATAATCATACATATATATGAATAAATAATTATCAACGACATACCGTGGTAAGAGCAGTTAAATAAATTTAGAAAATATGTAGCAGGTGCGTGACAATATTGATATATGTTTCAATGCAGACTCTAATATAAGAAATTTTTTGCGGAAAATGCTGTTATGTGTGGATATTGAGATGGCAAACCAGATTGAAAAACATTTTTTTTACTATTTCCATTGAAAAAAATTCCACGCGTTTCGCACATGTTACACTTTTTTCTATACAACAATGTAGTTTTTATACACTACGTGGTCGTTCATAAATAACGTTACCAATTTAGGGGGGAGGAGGGGCTTTAAAATGTATTACGATCAGTAATGATATGGGGGGTCTCATATATAGCAAAGTGACCAAAAATAAAACAACTCGAAAAAATTGAAATTAATACAACCTTCATTTAAAAAATTTCCATCCTTACATCAGCATTAGACGGTCAAACGTCTAAATTGACGGTTAACTTTTGACAAGTGTCAATATGAATTCTCATAAGTGAGCTTTATTTAATTTAACCCTTAAATGCCCAGTGTATCTTTTTGGATACAGCCGAGAAAATAAGCTATTTATTTTTAAATATTGCAAAAATTAAAATGCTGGATATTTAGTTTCACTCAGAAAATTTCAAATATAAAACAAAAATTTAATTATTGGCATAACTTTGTTGGCTTGGGAAATATTGACCGTAAAATTAAAAAGTTTTTTCATTTTTACGGAAAGTTCGTTTTTTGACATGAAGTACCTTTTAAACTATTAACAATTTTAGAGTATCATTTAACAAACAAATTTAGAGTAATCATAAAAAGAATCGTTTTCCACGTTTTTGCCTTGAACTCCTACAACCAAGCTGATTGATGGTATACGTCAGAATGCCCACTGTATACAACCATGTTTTCTTTAAACAAAAATTTTTTCCAAAAAAAATAAAAACGGGGTCATGTTAAGGGGATATTCATCATAGCACAACATAATTTTAATGATATCGGTGTTGTTGGGCATTTAAGGGTTAAAATAAATCGGAATATAAATTATTATTCAAATAAATCCATTTTAAGGAATCATATTCACAAAAACACTGAACTTGATGATGTACGGATGCAGCCTTTACGGGTACTCTCTCAAAGACCAGGCGAATTTCTTTGCATAAGAAATGAGAATACACCTGAATAGGTCCACATGGAATCTGTTGAAGAATTTGAAAAGTCCCCAAAGTTCCAGCTCCTTCAATTCCAGTGATTGAGAGCATCGACTTTTGGATCGAATAGAATAGAATAGTTTTTATCGATTAAAATAATTGATTTTCAAATTTTTTTCTTAAATGTACCTAGTCATGACATAAAAGAGATTAAAAAAAAAGAAAATAAGATATTTTTAATCCTTTTGTTTTGTATTTCAGTTTTTAGTAAATATGGTCGAAGGTAACAGTAATATGAACGTACGGTGTAATTGTGCGTGACGAATGTAACATGTGCGTGACGGTGTTTAAAGTTGAAAAAATTGTTTTATAATTTTTTTTTTTAAATAATTTAACTACTAATATAATCTAGGATAACCTCTTATTGCTGTAAAAAAATATGAAAATTCTATCTGAAGTCAATTCGCAGAAAATTCAGATAGAAGCTGACATCAAATTTTTAAGGGGAAAATTTTGTAGCACGTGCGTACGCTACATTTTGCTTAATATCACCGAAATTCATAAGTGGATTCATAAAACCTTTACACATTTTAAATAGACCGTAAAATTAATTAATAATAATTGGAAACCAGTTTTCGCAAAAATTTCTTCTTAAGTAAAACAGTTGCAATTATTCGCAAGCTGTAACAGTGCGTGACATGGAATTCATGAGAACATCAATTTCATACACAATGCGACTTATTTTTATATATATAGAAGATTACAATAACAAATAAGGCATATTTACTTTATTAATATATTTTTATTGCATATTTTGGTCGAAACAAAGTAAATACAGCAGGAACAATACAAACTAGTTGGTCTAGCAGGCTATTGTCCTGCTTGGCATCTAGACCAATATGATTTGATTTTATTAAATAATTTTTTTATATAGGTACATAAAAGATGGATATACATAAGAAGATAGATATAATACAAAAAGAAAATAGATTTAGAATATAAATATTATATATTTAATAACAAAAAATTTTTGATTGCATTAAATTTCATTATGGAATGAATCATATTTATTGTATAGTTAGATAAGGAATGGATTAAGGTAAATACTGTGAGCGTCAAAACAAGTGTACACTTTTTGTGTACACGAGTTATACCACATATAAGTCTTTAACACTGTGATTAGTCCCAAAATTTATTATGTTTTGAATTCTTATTAAAGTCTCTTATTCTTATAAAATTCTTATAAAAGATAAACATAAGTACACTAAGGGAAAAAAATATTAAATTTATCCAAAAACTTTTTTAATTTATCCAAAAAGCGAGTCATTTTTGCACCAATAACGCATTTGAATAAATCGACTACGTAAATATTTAAAATTTATTTGAATACTTTTTTAATTTAATTAAATATTTAAATATTTAAACAGAATTAATAAAAAATATATTAAAATTATGCACGAATTTTTTTAAAATATCTTTCAAATATTTACTATTTGAAAATAAACTATCGCATTTAAAGAAAATTTGAATAAAAATATTGAATTTAAAAAAACATATTTAAATTGAATATGTTATTAATGGTTTTATGGTATTATTTTCTTCATATTGCGTTCATCGAATGCCATTGCCTGTATAATTTATTATCGCTTCACTTTTTTCGTTCTCTAATTTATACTATTTTTGACAGTTGGTGCACTAATATTGCACTGAACACATTGACGACGGCAACGACATTACGACATCTGTCAAATTTTTTTACATGTATTTCTTATGGAGAGAATTTGGTCTAATGTCGCAATGTCGTGTCGTCGATTTAGAACTATTCCTAATTTGACAGCTTGTCGTCGCTGTCGTCGTCAATGTGTTCAGTACAAAGAACTAAGATATAAGGAAGTGGTGTTATTGCACGAAAGTGTGATATTTTTCTTATTCGTGTTAGTAGACACAAATACATAAACATTTACACAGGGCCGTATTCGGTTACATCGAAAAATAAGGCGCAAATAGTTTCTGTTAGAATTACATATAAAACAAGTGTTTACGGTTAAAAGTTATTAATAAAACGTATATATTAAACTAATATATTAAAAGAATTGTATTGTAATATAGAAACATTTACTCAGGACCGTATTCGGTTAGATAGTTAAAGAAGGTCCAAACGGTTTCTTTTTGGAATCACATATACAATAGATTCTGGATTCTAAATTTACCGATTTTGAAGTTTAATTAATGATGTAATATAAAAATAATTATATTATTAAAAATTAATGGTAGAAGGCATTATTACCAAAGAATATTTTAAATTTATTTTAAATTTTATTGTATTTCCACACCACCTTTGAGGTATACAATTTGGTGCGTTACCGATTTTTTTTTTGGGTGTTCGGTTCCCCAGTAGGCCTATTTCACCCGAAAACAAAGAAAAAAATTAGTAAATAATTAATTTTTAACAGTAATCATGCTATAAAAAAATTTATCATTATGAAATTCATTAATTCTGGAATGCATGCATAAATTAAATTAATATAAAAAAATTATAAAATAATAAAAAAAAATAAATGTTAAATATGTAATTCAATATTTTTTAAATGCCCTTAAAATGAATAGTTTTGTGCAATTTTTGCCTAATTGTTGGCTTTTCATTGCTTCTTTTAGTAATATAAAAATATCTGGTTTTTAAAAATAATTCAATTAAAGATATAACTACAGTATTTATATGGCCGGAAGACTTAATATGGCCTTCAAATATATTTTTTCGTATTCAACCGATTTTGAAGGATTTTTCAAAAACCCCTTAGAACCCTAAAGCCCTAATCCATTTAAATTTGAGATCCAGATTATGTGGAAATCTAAAAAACAAAAAATAAATAAACATCATAAACTATGCTGAAATCAAAAGCGCCCCAAAAGTGCGTTAAAGAGTGTAAAAATAATGCGCCCCTGAAGCAGCGTTAGCGTTTTGACAACTATGGTCGCATCAAATTGGCGCGAAATCAACCGGCAATAATTTGCTATTTTAACACATTCCAATAAGAAATATTCAAATTTCAACTAAAAAACCTTTTTTAAAGTTTAATTCCACTATAAAAAACGCACATTTGTTTGAAAAATTTAACCAGTTAGTGTATATTTACCTGTGGAACAAAATTTCCTTGTTGTTGGCTCTTTGCGAATTTGTTTTTTTTGCTCTTTGCGAATTTTTAACTGCACAACGCATCTTGCAATTATTATTATATATTCAATTCACTCAAAATAACTTAAAATTAGCAATTTAAATCGCTTTTAATTAATTAATTATAATTTTTTGTACTGAGGAGACTTTCAATCAGCTGACGTGCGCTCAGAAATATCAAAAAAACACACACTCTCTCGCTTGCTCAATTTGCAAAAATGGCCACAGTTCACGTACACTGTATGTGTAGCCAACACCACTTCCTTATATTTTAGTTCTTTGGTTCAGTACATATTGCACCAACTGTCAAACATAGTATAATTTACAGAACGAAAAAGTAATGTACAAAATATGTTTAGGCAGAAGCAAATTATGCAGGTAAATGACAACCGGTCCAAGATATTCTTGAAAATACCGAGTTGCCACTCCACCCTACATAATTTAATTTCTTTGCCAAACATGCATAATATATTACTCTTGGAACAATAACTAAATGAGAACTGTAAGAACTGCAAATGCAAGAAATAAACTCAGGAACAAAGTGCGAGGCTGTTGCTGCTTGTCGGAGTATGTGTGTAAGTGTGCGATGCTGTTGCTGCTTGCTTGTATGAAATATGTGTGTACGTGTGTGGTATAAATAAAATTCAAATACGGGGAAAAAACGAGTTGTAAGGAAAACATTTGATTTATCCACGTAAATATTTGAATAAAATTTATACTCAGGCGTGGATAATGCTAATATGCGTTATTTCCCTTAGTGTATAAAATTTTGCAAATAATTTACCACAACAAAATATTTAATAAAAACAAAAAAAGTCCATATTTATCGCGTCAAACAAAGTGTACACCTGCATGGTAAGCTGAGCAATTTCAAATATTTTAAACAAATGTAACGGTATCTCTCTCAAATTGGTTAATTATGATGTTAGTTAATGTTTCTGCATCACTCGTCTTTGGTAAAGTGAGGAAGTAAGTTGTAAGAAAACTTTTTTAAAATGCGTAGTTAAACTTCTATTGAAACACGGAAATTAGTCATCAAATTCAATAAAGCAGGAAAATCACTTCGCGAAAAAGCTTCAATTTTTGATAGAGGTCATAATACCATCAAGAAAATCATTGACAAATACAAAAAATTTGGAGCACTTGAAAATCGACCATGTGCTGGCAGACCAAAACAACTCTGTTAAACCGCAATACGATCAGTAGACAGAAGAGTGCGAAAAGATTTAACTGCAAGCGCAGTGAAAAAAGCGGATGATCTGTCCTCATCATTAGGAACTAACGTTAGTGCCAGTACAATAAGACGTGCATTAAATGCAAATGGTCTATTTGAAAAATTCCCTCGAAAAAAACCGTTTATATCAAGAAAAAATCAAAGGCTACGCATGGATTTTGCTAAAAAGTATGAAAATAATGAAATATAATTTTGGAAAAACATAGTTTTCAGTGACGAAAGCCAATTCGAAATTTTTAGAAAGAAAAAAATTTACAACAATATGGAGAAGCAAAAATTAGGAGTAGCATAATTTAGCATAGTAGCAACAATAAAGCATGGTAGGGGCTCGGTGATGGTGTGCCAGTGTATGGCGGCAAATGGAGTAGGAAATTTAACGATTATTGACAGTACAATGAATAAATTCGATTACTTTAATATTTTAAAAGAATATTTGCCGGACAGTGTTAACAAATTACAGTCCTAATTTGTTAGCTTGTAAATGTTTCAGCAGGAAAACGATACAGCCAAGGTAATGAAGGAATGGTTGTTGTGCAAAACTCCAAAACAGCTGGATCATCTGCCACAATCACCGGACCTCAACCCGATATAATATTTGTGGGAACATCTGGATAGACTCCAAACAGCTGGATCACCCCTCACAATCGCCGGACCTCAACCCTATGGAATATTTGTGGGAACATCTGGATAGACAAATAAGAAAGAGGAAGATAACCAGCAAGGACTCGCTGAAAGCTGTTTTACTTGAAGAATGGAAAATTTCATCAAAAGTAACAACGAAATTTGTGGAATCAATGCCAAGACGGTTGAAATCCGTCATTTCAGCACGAGGAAAACAAAAAAATAATAAATGGAATGAAGTTATTGTTTTCTTATTTACAACTTTAAGTGTACACTTTGTTTTGACTCGAAGAAAATGGAGAATTTTTCGTTTTTGAATTAGGTGAAAATTTGTTGTAAAATAATTTATATTTTTAGTTAGTCTACAATAAGAGCATAAATTACACAGTGCAACACGAAAACAAATAACCATATACGGACACCACTACGTGATAAAAGACTAAAAAAAAGACCCGTGTCTCCCAATTTTTCCCAAAGTCATGCACTTTTTTGTTTATGGGCCGCCAAAGATTTGGGGCCTCGGTATCATTTTCGCAAAAAAGTGATAATTTTCTCGGGCTCATATCTTGCAAACCGTTCAGAATTTCGATTTACTCTCTGAGGCAAAGTTGTAGCTCTTGTCATAAAGAACAAAAATTGCGAACATATAAAATCAAAAAACTTCACCTTCCAGATCAAAATCGCAAAAAACTTAAAAAAAAAAGATTTTTTTTTTACCTTTTTTCCCGTGTTCAGGTCCATAGGTAGCAAACCGTTCAAAATTCAAGGAAACAATCAACTACAAAAATTTACCTAAGATCTCAATAAACAAATTTCTACAACATATAAACTTCCTGGGAATAATTCTTAACACCGTTTAGGTAGCGCTTAGGTAGCCGCAAAATTGAAATAAGTGACGCGGTGAAAGTTATATAAAGTGCTACAACATAATTCGTACACAACAGTGGCAACTGACAGTTTCAGTATGCAATGTGAAAAAATTGATTTATTTTGCTACGTTTGCGGTCATCAAACCAGAAAAAAAACATCTACAAGATTTCAGAAGGAAAAGAATCTTTTAACTAGTGAATTCAAAAGAGCATATACATTGTTTCTCGACGAAGTGGACTTGACCGGTGAAAATTACACACCTAATACAGTGTGTCGCCAATGTTATAACAATCTCATGGCATGGTTGGGTGGAGGCAGAGGTACTATGAAGTATTGTAAGCCGGTAAACTGGATTAATCGCCCAGGTGATCATGATGCAACCAGTTGCTATGCATGCGTAAATTACACATGTCGTCTAAATCGACATGCTGAGAAGAACAAAATTTATAAAGCAACTGCAACAGCCACACTACCAGTGCTTGCACCTGAAAATTTTGTATCACCAAAGCCGCCAACTCCAGATCGTACTACAGAATTTACAGCAATGAGTACAGCAAGTGGTGTTACTTATGAAGATCCATTTGATACCGATTATGAGCCCCAACAGGGAAGAGATGGACCACAACTAATAACACAAATGGAAATGGATTTCATTGTGGCCATATTGGGATTATCGCAGCGACTTGCAATATTTTTGACAGCTTTTTTAAAGCAAAGAAAACTCACACATGCTAATGTTAACTCTACGGCGTACCGCAAACGACAAGCTGAATTTCAGATGCTCTACACTCTAAATGATGACAATTCGTTCGCTTACTGCAACGATATTATTGAGATCTTAGGTAAATTTTTGTAGTTGATTGTTTCCTTGAATTTTGAACGGTTTGCTACCTATGGACCTGAACACGGGAAAAAAGGTAAAAAAAATCGAATTTTTTTAAGTTGTTTACGATTTTGATCTGGAAGGTGAAGTTTTTTGATTTTATATGTTCGCAATTTTTGTTCTTTATGAGAAGAGCTACAACCATGGTATAATAATACATGGTAGCATTGACAACTGCTTATTTTCTCTTCAACAGGAAAACATAAACTGTCAAACACAGCTGTTTGCGAAACGAAGCGAAAATTAAAGCAAGTGACAAAAACAAACATAAAAAACTAATAAGAATATTGTGCGTTTAAATAAACAAATCATAAAGAAATAAACATTTAAAATCATGAAAGTGATAAAAAGATCTTGTGTAATTTGTGCGAAAAGTTTTTCAGTCCGTGATGTTAAATTTTATTCAGTGCCTAATAACGAAACTCGTCGCCAGCGGTGGATTGATGCCTGTGGCTTGATCTCGCCACACAATTAACGCGCGATGTGCGTGAGGCGAATGTAAAGTTTAGTTTCTCCAACAGGTTGTCTTCTTTTGTTTCTTTTTAGTGCCCAGTTCAGGAGTATAACCATGTACAATCACCAGCTTCTTCCTTGGACCAAAGATGAAATGATGAAAACAAAACCAAAGAAAAGGCACAAATCCATGCTATAATCTTTGAAGATCAGTTTATCATGACACAAAATATATTACTCACTTTCCGAAGACACCAATTTTAATTAAAATTTATTTCATTTCGGTCATTTGCATCTGCAGCTGCTGATGTTATTCTTTTCTTCACTTCAACGTTTTCAACATTGTTTGTGTTTTCATTTATTAACAATGGCCGACCAGCGAACGCTCTCTTTTTGAGTATATTTTTTGACAGAATATGTTTTCCCAAGCAACTGTCAATGCTACCTTGTATTATTATACCATGGCTACAACTTTGCCTCAGAGAGTAAATCGAAATTCTGAACGGTTTGCAAGATATGAGCCCGAGAAAATGATCACTTTTTTGCGAAAATGATACCGAGGCCCCAAATCTTTGGCGGCCCATAAACAATAAAGTGCATGACTTTGGGAAAAATTGGGAGACACGGGTCTTTTTTTTTAGTCTTTTATCACGTAGTGGTGTCCGTATATGGTTATTTTGCCATGACTTAAAAAATTACACACAGTGTTATTAATTCCAAAAATACTAAAATTTTTTATAAAATTCCTTTTTAAAATATTTAAATAAAGTAAAAAGTATTAAAAAATATGGTGTACACTTTGTTTTGACGCTCACTGTAGATACTTTTAACAGTAAAATAAATAAATAAATAAATTTATTAAAAACAAATAATTTTTGATGTTATTTTAAAGGTGATAAATTTATCTATAATTTTGTACTTGGATGCATTTCAATCCAATCAGAATTTAAAAAGTTGCAGCGATTTATCTATAGCTTCATTGAGATAGACATAACCGAAAAAACGATGCAGCCAAACAGCAAATAAAATCCTGGAAAATGAGAAAGTTGAGAAACAACAAAAAGCATGCAAAAAAATGTAACCAAACAGCCGTCTCCTGAGGATTCTAATAAAAAAAAAAGATACAGTATACCGTGTATACAGTAAAGAAGTGAAACTTCTTCTTTGTATACACTCTTTCTTTTCTAGAATAAGAACGATTTTAGTGTAAAGGCTCGATTATGCAATCGTAAAGCTACGCAACGTAACGTGGCGTAGAGTTCCATCTGGAATAGAACCCATCGCTGCACAAGGGAGAAAACTCAGAGCGTAGCTTTATTGAAAGTTTGAGAGCGAGAGTATGATCGTGAGAAAATCAAGTGTTGCATATTCCGCATATTAAGAGAATAATTTCTTAAAAAGGGATTTTTTTATTTTACATAACTACAATGAGCGATTTTTTTGCCAATGGGAGCTTCAGGTGCATTTATAAAGTTGTTTTTCAAAAATTTTTTTGGCATATTAATAAGGAGTTTCACAGAACAATGTCACAACAATAAATCTACCTCAACTGTAAACTTGATCTTAACTTTCATTTTTATTTCTGCCTTAAAAACTAAAAATCAAAAATTACCGGTTATTTTGTACTCAAAAACTATGGGACAAATTTTAGTTATTATTTTTGCTTTAAAAAATTAAGCCTTATAAATACTTTTTTGTTCAAAACTTTAAATGTGAAAAGATAACTAAAACTTTCACACACACATTATACTTACTATTATTAATAGTAAATAGTTCGATATAAAATTATATAACTAAGATATGTATAAAATAGTTATCTATTGAAAGAACTTATTCCAACTTTTCTTGCGCACAGTGTCAAGTTGGCGTCATGGAATTGCACAATTATCGCAACTTGCATTTGCGTAAACTTGCATAAACTTTTATCTTATATTCTTTCAGATCTTCTTTGCTTGTAAAATACATTTTTAATGAAAAATCTATTCAAACAATATTTAAGGATACAAAGTGCATTAACCCACAATATCTAAGATTCAGAGACATAAAGCTTTATGTTTAGAAGTTTAATTGCGTTTCTTCAACGTTAACTATGTCAATTGCCCGAATTTCTATTAGTTGCATTGAACAAGGTCGTACTGTAGTTACTTTTTCTCCATACAAACATTTTTGACTCTACACTAATAGTTCGGGTGTAGAATTAAATGCTAAGAAATTTTCGTTTCTACAGCATACTACGCTTTATTCAAGAATGATAGAAAAATAGATTACGCATTGCGCAGGTCCGTTATGTTGTTTACTTTTCATTTTGACATTTCTAGCTACGAACAAAGTATTTTTTACGATCATGACGTCACGCTAAACCAAGTTTGTTTCTTGAATCTTTTGCCATTGTTTCATATTTGTTCACATTTTTAACAAGACTTGACAGAAAGCCATATCGTAAGCTCATATCGTAAGTCTATCGTAACGTAGATGCGCAGATCGTAGAAAATTATTTTTACTATCTGCGCAATCTATTTTTCTATCATTCTTGGGCTTTATTCATAAACATTTTTTCATTCGCTGCTCATGTTTGTAAGGTTTGTGTCTGAACTAAAGAAAATCTCTACAAAAATTAAGAATTCCAATGGATTTGCAATGGCCGCCACATAAAAAAAATGCTGCAAAGGGCGCATATGGAGCATGTCTTTGATATTAAACGAAAAGACAAACAAAAAACATGGTTGCGAAAATGTTTATGAATAGCGTTTTCTTGTTTAAAGTTACACTGCCTCTAAAATGTGTTTATGAATAAGGCTGTTATATTTTCCCGCTAGGAGCGTTGTTTATTTTCCCGCTGGGCATCTACAGCAAAAGTAGTTTGATTAATTGGTATGTAGACTACATTTATATATGATGACCTTAGCCCAGCATATAGCACGTTGGCTTTGTAAAACTGAGAGTGTAGGTTCGATACTCAGCGCTGACAAAGAAATTTTTTTTCAGTCTTTTATACAATGTATATCTCTCTCATTCTATCTACTGTAAAACATATCTTTCTTCTCTATCGTGTAACGAAATGAAGTAAATTGACCTTGAAATTTCACTCCTCAATATTCTCATTCAAATTTCGAAGCGCCGCCTAAGAAGTTTCACTTCAAAAAAGATACAGTATACCGTGTATACAGTAAAGAAGTGAAACTTCTTCTTTGTATACACTCTTTCTTTTCTAGAATAAGAACGATTTTAGTGTAAAGGCTCGATTATGCAATCGTAAAGCTACGCAACGTAACGTGGCGTAGAGTTCTATCTGGAATAGAAACCATCGCTGCACAAGGGAGAAAACTCAGAGCGTAGCTTTATTGAAAGTTTGAGAGCGAGAGTATGATCGTGAGAAAATCAAGTGTTGCATATTCCGCATATTAAGAGAATAATTTCTTAAAAAGGGATTTTTTTATTTTACATAACTACAATGAGCGATTTTTTTGCCAATGGGAGCTTCAGGTGCATTTATAAATTTGTTTTTCAAAAATTTTTTTTGGCATATTAATAAGGAGTTTCACAGAACAATGTCACAACAATAAATCTACCTCAACTGTAAACTTGATCTTAACTTTCATTTTTATTTCTGCCTTAAAAACTAAAAATCAAAAATTACCGGTTATTTTGTACTAAAAAACTATGGGACAAATTTTAGTTATTATTTTTGCTTTAAAAAAATTAAGCCTTATAAATACTTTTTTGTTCAAAACTTTAAATGTGAAAAGATAACTAAAACTTTCACACACACATTATACTTACTATTATTAATAGTAAATAGTTCGATATAAAATTATATAACTAAGATATGTATAAAATAGTTATCTATTGAAAGAACTTATTCCAACTTTTCTTGCGCACAGTGTCAAGTTGGCGTCATGGAATTGCACAATTATCGCAACTTGCATTTGCGTAAACTTGCATAAACTTTTATCTTATATTCTTTCAGATCTTCTTTGCTTGTAAAATACATTTTTAATGAAAAATCTATTCAAACAATATTTAAGGATACAAAGTGCATTAACCCACAATATCTAAGATTCAGAGACATAAAGCTTTATGTTTAGAAGTTTAATTGCGTTTCTTCAACGTTAACTATGTCAATTGCCCGAATTTCTATTAGTTGCATTGAACAAGGTCGTACTGTAGTTACTTTTTCTCCATACAAACATTTTTGACTCTACACTAATAGTTCGGGTGTAGAATTAAATGCTAAGAAATTTTCGTTTCTACAGCATACTACGCTTTATTCAAGAATGATAGAAAAATAGATTACGCATTGCGCAGGTCCGTTATGTTGTTTACTTTTCATTTTGACATTTCTAGCTACGAACAAAGTATTTTTTACGATCATGACGTCACGCTAGACCAAGTTTGTTTCTTGAATCTTTTGCCATTGTTTCATATTTGTTCACATTTTTAACAAGACTTGACAGAAAGCCATATCGTAAGCTCATATCGTAAGTCTATCGTAACGTAGATGCGCAGATCGTAGAAAATTATTTTTACTATCTGCGCAATCTATTTTTCTATCATTCTTGGGCTTTATTCATAAACATTTTTTCATTCGCTGCTCATGTTTGTAAGGTTTGTGTCTGAACTAAAGAAAATCTCTACAAAAATTAAGAATTCCAATGGATTTGCAATGGCCGCCACATAAAAAAAATGCTGCAAAGGGCGCATATGGAGCATGTCTTTGATATTAAACGAAAAGACAAACAAAAAACATGGTTGCGAAAATGTTTATGAATAGCGTTTTCTTGTTTAAAGTTACACTGCCTCTAAAATGTGTTTATGAATAAGGCTGTTATATTTTCCCGCTAGGAGCGTTGTTTATTTTCCCGCTGGGCATCTACAGCAAAAGTAGTTTGATTAATTGGTATGTAGACTACATTTATATATGATGACCTTAGCCCAGCATATAGCACGTTGGCTTTGTAAAACTGAGAGTGTAGGTTCGATACTCAGCGCTGACAAAGAAATTTTTTTTCAGTCTTTTATACAATGTATATCTCTCTCATTCTATCTACTGTAAAACATATCTTTCTTCTCTATCGTGTAACGAAATGAAGTAAATTGACCTTGAAATTTCACTCCTCAATATTCTCATTCAAATTTCGAAGCGCCGCCTAAGAAGTTTCACTTCAAAAAAGATACAGTATACCGTGTATACAGTAAAGAAGTGAAACTTCTTCTTTGTATACACTCTTTCTTTTCTAGAATAAGAACGATTTTAGTGTAAAGGCTCGATTATGCAATCGTAAAGCTACGCAACGTAACGTGGCGTAGAGTTCTATCTGGAATAGAAACCATCGCTGCACAAGGGAGAAAACTCAGAGCGTAGCTTTATTGAAAGTTTGAGAGCGAGAGTATGATCGTGAGAAAATCAAGTGTTGCATATTCCGCATATTAAGAGAATAATTTCTTAAAAAGGGATTTTTTTATTTTACATAACTACAATGAGCGATTTTTTTGCCAATGGGAGCTTCAGGTGCATTTATAAATTTGTTTTTCAAAAATTTTTTTTGGCATATTAATAAGGAGTTTCACAGAACAATGTCACAACAATAAATCTACCTCAACTGTAAACTTGATCTTAACTTTCATTTTTATTTCTGCCTTAAAAACTAAAAATCAAAAATTACCGGTTATTTTGTACTAAAAAACTATGGGACAAATTTTAGTTATTATTTTTGCTTTAAAAAAATTAAGCCTTATAAATACTTTTTTGTTCAAAACTTTAAATGTGAAAAGATAACTAAAACTTTCACACACACATTATACTTACTATTATTAATAGTAAATAGTTCGATATAAAATTATATAACTAAGATATGTATAAAATAGTTATCTATTGAAAGAACTTATTCCAACTTTTCTTGCGCACAGTGTCAAGTTGGCGTCATGGAATTGCACAATTATCGCAACTTGCATTTGCGTAAACTTGCATAAACTTTTATCTTATATTCTTTCAGTTCTTCTTTGCTTGTAAAATACATTTTTAATGAAAAATCTATTCAAACAATATTTAAGGATACAAAGTGCATTAACCCACAATATCTAAGATTCAGAGACATAAAGCTTTATGTTTAGAAGTTTAATTGCGTTTCTTCAACGTTAACTATGTCAATTGCCCGAATTTCTATTAGTTGCATTGAGCAAGGTCGTACTGTAGTTACTTTTTTCTCCATAAAATAAAATAAATAACTGGCCATTTCAGCCCTTGAAAGGACTTTGACCTAGCTTCTTATGATCAATTGTGTTGTGCGTGTTATTAAGTTTGTACACAATTGACCGAGAAATGGACCTACAGGCTTAACGCCGACTCCGAACGGCGATGAACGGAATATGTTCTTATTCTCAAGAAGCTTTACATGGCATTTTTATTACTCTCTGAGGTTTGCCATTGTCTGCAGAGAGGTGGCGGCCGTACAGAAAAATTATTTTATTCAAATAATTTTCTGTCGCTGCTGGGGTTCGAACCTGGGTCTCCAAAGTTCTTTGACATAGCGGCCACGCACTTTAACCAACTACGCCACGGTCGCCACTCTTTTTTCTCCATACAAACATTTTTGACTCTACACTAATAGTTCGGGTGTAGAATTAAATGCTAAGAAATTTTCGTTTCTACAGCATACTACGCTTTATTCAAGAATGATAGAAAAATAGATTACGCATTGCGCAGGTCCGTTATGTTGTTTACTTTTCATTTTGACATTTCTAGCTACGAACAAAGTATTTTTTACGATCATGACGTCACGCTAGACCAAGTTTGTTTCTTGAATCTTTTGCCATTGTTTCATATTTGTTCACATTTTTAACAAGACTTGACAGAAAGCCATATCGTAAGCTCATATCGTAAGTCTATCGTAACGTAGATGCGCAGATCGTAGAAAATTATTTTTACTATCTGCGCAATCTATTTTTCTATCATTCTTGGGCTTTATTCATAAACATTTTTTCATTCGCTGCTCATGTTTGTAAGGTTTGTGTCTGAACTAAAGAAAATCTCTACAAAAATTAAGAATTCCAATGGATTTGCAATGGCCGCCACATAAAAAAAATGCTGCAAAGGGCGCATATGGAGCATGTCTTTGATATTAAACGAAAAGACAAACAAAAAACATGGTTGCGAAAATGTTTATGAATAGCGTTTTCTTGTTTAAAGTTACACTGCCTCTAAAATGTGTTTATGAATAAGGCTGTTATATTTTCCCGCTAGGAGCGTTGTTTATTTTCCCGCTGGGCATCTACAGCAAAAGTAGTTTGATTAATTGGTATGTAGACTACATTTATATATGATGACCTTAGCCCAGCATATAGCACGTTGGCTTTGTAAAACTGAGAGTGTAGGTTCGATACTCAGCGATGACAAAGAAATTTTTTTCAGTCTTTTATACAATGTATATCTCTCTCATTCTATCTACTGTAAAACATATCTTTCTTCTCTATCGTGTAACGAAATGAAGTAAATTGACCTTGAAATTTCACTCCTCAATATTCTCATTCAAATTTCGAAGCGCCGCCTAAGAAGTTTCACTTAAAAAAAAAATATAACCTAACAAAAACGAATTGGGGCAAAAGAGATGCATGACATCCGTTCGTGTTGCTCTGTTAATAAGTCGGCTCTCGGGTTTACTCTCCACGCAAGCATTCGAAAAACGTAAGTTCATCGTCAGCCCTGCTTTTTATTTCGAAGTGCTCATATAGACCATGATACAATTACGAGGCATGGTATAATAATACAAGGTAGCATTGACAACTGCTTATTTTCTCTTCTGCAAGAAAACATCTGCTGTCAAAAACAGCTTTTTGTGGAAAAACATCAGCAGCTGCTGTGGTTGTTGTTTTTTTCACTTCAACGTTTTCAACATTGTTTGTGTTTTCAATGGCGGATTGTGAGCGCTCTCTTTTTGAGTATATTTTTTGACAGTATATGATTTCCCAAGCAACTGTCAATGCTACCTTGTATTATTATACCATGATTACGAGGTAGGCTCATATTGTAGAGTAGGGTGAGTTAGTTGTCAAAATCAGCTGATAGCTTTTAGTTTTTTTGCTGTTGTTGTTGCTTTTGTCGTTTGACGTTTGTAGATCCAGCAGCTTTGTTGTTGCAAAATTTCTCAGTTGAGCATCCGTCTTAAAATGAGCTTACCTTGTAATTGTATAATGATATAGACTAAAGCGGGAAGTTCATTCACTGCATATGCATATGTGTCCGTAATAAACGCAAATTACGCAAGAAAAGTTGAAATATTTTCGACTTTGCTTGCGTAGCGAGTAAACGAACGCATATGCAAATGCAGTAAATGAACTTTCATCTGTAAGCTTTCACATATTTCTATTGCATTGCGTTCAGGGAGTAGACGGTCGCATATGCATATGCAGTGAATGAACTTCCCGCTTAAGAGCCAGCGCACAAAAAATTGTTTGGATTGAAAAAAGCTGATTTGGCCTATGTTCATGGTATAATAATACAAGGTAGCATCGACAGATGCTTGGGAAAACATCTCCTGTCAAAAAATATACTCAAAAAGAGAGCGCTCACAATCCACCATTGAAAACACAAGCAATGTTGAAAACGTTGAAGTGAAAAAAACAACAACCATAGCCGCTGCTGATGTATTTCCACAAAAAGCTGTTTTTGACAGGAGATGTTTTCTTGCAGAAGAGAAAATAAGCAGTTGTCAATGCTACCTTGTATTATTATACCATGCTTGCAAGAACTTGCAACTACCGAAAAAACTGTTTGTCAAAAAAAAAAAAACAAGCTGTCAAAAGTTATTTCTTGTTGATTTCCTATTAAAATGGATGGAAAAGAAACATTTGTGATGCTGAGCATCACTGAGCATCGGGCTATTAGGATGTAAAGATTGGTCTGGAGAAAAATATTAGACGGAGAGCCAGCGCACAAAAATTGTTTGGATTTAAAAAAGCTGATTTTCTGGCAATTGGTTATCGTAGTTGTGTACACATATTGCAGTCAGTCAAGCCAACTGTAGAACAGGCGGATCATAGCTACTATCAAGCATGTAAATTTTTCGGTGGTAATGAAATGAATTTAAAAAACTTGAAAATTGTTTATACAGGTTAGAAATGTAGGGGTACCTAATTGCATAGTAACCATAAATAAAATAGTCAGTCAACCATATTGGGGAACGACTCCCGTCAGTCAGCCCAAAAACTTTGCAATTTTTCTTACTTTGCTTCAGAGCATGTCGACTCTCCCAGCTCCGAAATGTTGTTTGACATGGTATAATAATACAAGGTAGCATTGACAGTTGCTTGGGAAACCATCTCCTGTCAAAAAATATACTCAAAAAAAGAGCGCTCACAGTCGGCCATTGAAAACACAATGTTGAAAACGTTGAAGTAAAAAAAAACAACTTCAGCAGCTGCAGATGCATTTTCACAAGCAGCTGCTTTTGACAGGAGATGTTTTCTTATAGAAGAGAAATTGAGCAGTTGTCAATACTACCTTGTATTATTATACCATGGTTGTTTGATACACATATTTATACCCCACGTTTGAAAAACGTAAAAGGGGTATATTATTGTTGTCACTCCGTTTGTAATGCCCATAAGGAGGCGTGATAGGTGTAGAAAAGTATTTATATTCTTGATCAGCATCACCACCCGAATCGATTTGTCCATCTGTTTGTCTGTCCGTCTGTCTGTCTGTCTGTTTATCCGTTCTGTCCGTCTGTCTTTCTGTCTGCGTGTCTGTAACCACGATTACAGCAGTAATTTTTAAGATATCATCACGAAATTCGATATTTAAGCTTGTATCTAAAAAAAAAAAGATCAAGTTCGAAAATAAGCCAAGTCGGATGATAACAACGTCTACTTCCAATACAAAGTGACTTTATCAAAACAGTAATATCTCTAATAATTCCACAAACATTAATATATGGACTTGAAATTTTGCTTTGATGTCTACTATACACTCTGAGTATGAAATTCAACCAAATCGAATAAAAACCACGCTTATCTCGCCTACAAAGTGACTACCAAAAAGGTAAAATCTCTTTTAATTCCACAAAATTAATATATGGACTTGAAATTTGCAAATAAGCTTGAATATGCACTCTGAGTATATAATTCAACGAAATCGAGTAAAAACCACGCCCACCTCCCATACAAAACATTTTATTGGCTTCTTAAGACTTTAAATATACTTTGGTTCGGTCGTGGGGGTATTTCGGTATTTTAACTTCGAACCAGTCGAAGATTATTTCTGACTAGTTTTTTATTTTTTAATTTGTGATAATATAACAAATTTAATTATTTTTTTATGGTCGATATATCGACCACTCCCGTATGGAAAAGGTTAACATTAGCTGCATTCCCGTGGCACTGGATTAGATTAAATCTCAATAGAACAACTTTAGTTCAACTTTATAACAATTTGGACCACTGTCTTGAAACGGCTGTATGTATACCAATCACAATACAAAACAGCATAGTTTAACCCGCATCCATCGTTGGCATCAAATTGATGCAAATTCTTGAAACACATATATTAAAAACAAATATGCGTATTTAAATTCACAATTTTGGCTACCTTCCTAAAATATCAAAATAAACAAGTGAGCAGTTCTACAGTTAGAGAAAGTCTTATACTTATCGCGCTAGAATAGTTAATAAATTGAAAATATTCTAATGAATAATATTGTCTTTTTGTTTTTGCATCAAATTGATGCACAACGTACTTTTCGTTTCTAGAAATTTCCGATGGATGCTGGTTAAATTAGCCAACTATATTAGTTTTTTTAAAAAAATGCTTTAAACTCGGCTGTCAGAAATAGAGTCAGGAAAAGAGCTGGTTGTAATTTTTGTTTTTGCTTTGTGAATAAAATAGAGCCGCGCTCTAGATCAACGACCACGGGGATGCAGCTATTATTTTAATTTTCATAAAAACTTGCTGAAGGTGGTCAGTGAAGCCAGCTTTATAATCAAGAATTAGTTTGTCCTTTCCTATGTAAGATAGATAGAGAGAGATAGCTATCGATATACGTTAACCCCCTAACGAAGGTAAAAATTAAAAACCTGTGTTGCATAATTTTAAATAATTTGCGATACTGGTACACAAATCTAGTTAGATAAAATAATAATTAGATGTAATAAAAATTAGATATAATTATAAGTAGATGTAATTACAATTTGATATAATTATAGTATTATATAATTATATAATTAAAATTATACTAGAATTATCCTCTAATTAGATATGTTATATAATTTTGACAATCACTTTTACACAGAAAAAAGGTCGGCACATCAGCAAGGGCCTAGGGCGGCATCGAACCTAAATCCACCACTGGTTACATATTAATATAAATTATCGATTATTTAATATATAACATTTTTTTCAGGAAAACAGTAAGTGTTGATGAAGCAAAGTAAGAAAAATTGCAAAGTTTTTGGGCTGACTGACGGGAGTTGTTCCCCAATATGGTTGACTGACTATTTTATTTATAGTTACTATGCAATCATGGTAGAATAATACAAGGTAGCATTGACAGTTGCTTGGAAAAACATCTACTGTCAAAAAAGATACAGTAGTTTCGACTATGTCGTAACACAAGACGTAGAATTATTCAATTCGCTTTTGATGACATCTTTTTTAAAAAATATTTAGCAAAATATTTATTCCATACACATGAGCATATGATCTTTAAAAGAGTGCCGGAGAGGGTTAATATGTATGACAGACCCCCATTACTTTTGTAAAAGAAACATTTTTGCCTTTGACACCTATTCCCTCCGACCACTCCTTAGGGGGGCTCCCATACAAATTTTATGGTTTTTGTTTATTTATTCCATACACCTGAGCATATGACCTTTTAGAGATTGCCGGAGAGGGTTAATATGTATGATCGACACCCATTACATTTGCAAAAGGAACATTTTTGCCTTTGACACCTATTCCCTCCGACCACTCCTTAGGGGGGCTCCCATACAAATTTTATGGTTTTTGTTTATTTATTCCATACACCTGAGCATATGACCTTTAAGAGAGTGCCGGAGAGGGTTATTATGTATGACCGACCCCATTACTTTTGCAAAAGGAACATTTTTTCCTTTGACACCTATTCCCTCCGACCACTCCTTAGGGGGGCTCCCATACAAATTTTATGGGTTTTGTTTATTTATTCCATACACCTGAGCATATGACCTTTAAGAGAGTGCCGGAGAGGGTTAATATGTATGACCGACCCCATTACTTATGCAAAAGGAACATTTTTGCCTTTAACACCAATTTCCTCCGACCGCTCCTTAGGGGGGCTCCCATGCAAATTTTATGGTTTTTGTTTATTTATTCCATACACCTGAGCATATGACCTTTTAGAGAGTTCCGGAGAGGGTTAATATGTATGCTCGACCCCCATTACTTTTGCAAAAGGAACATTTTTGCCTTTGACACCTATTCCCTCCGACCACTCCTTAGGGGGGCTCCCATACAAATTTTATGGTTTTGCCGATAAAACCGGAAACTGTCGATAAATAGGTAGCAAGTTTAAGCAAACAAAAACATCAAATGTTGGCTTTATATTTCATGTAATTGTGTAAAATTTATATAAGTTAGAGAGTTCTAACATGAATTTTTGTCGCATTGAGGATCAAGCAGACCAACAAGTGCTAACATCAACAATGTACGATCAGTACTTTAGGCCCACCAAAGGCTCAAAAAGTGATATAAATACCGACACCTGATCACTATCAATCACCCTACTTACCTCCGAGAATGACGTATTCTACGTCAAAATATACTCAAAAAGAGAGCGCACACAATCGGCCATTGAAAACACAAACAATGCTGAAAACGTAGAAGTGAAAAAAACAACAACTTCAGCAGCTGCAGATGCATTTGCACAAACAGTTGTTTTTGACAGAAGATGTTTTCTTGTAGAAGAGAAAATAAGCAGTTGTCAATGCTACCTTGTATTATTATACCATGCTATGCAATTAGGTACCCCTACATTTCTAACCTGTATAAACAATTTTCAACTTTTTTAAATTCATTTCATTACCACCGAAAAAATTACATGTTTGATAGCAGCTATGATCCGCCTGTTCTACAGTTGGGTTGACTGACTGCAATATGTGTGTGTACACAACTACGATAACCAATTGCCAGAAAATCAGCTTTTTTAAATCCAAACAATTTTTGTGCGCTGGCTCTCCGTCTAATATTTTTCTCCAGACCAATCTTTACATCCTAATAGCCCGAACACAATACGCGCGGCGAGCGGCAAGGGAAAAAGTCACTTTTCATTTACATGTATGGGACGTATTTTGGAGACTTGTCGCTCAACATTGTCGCCCGACGTTGCTGTCGGCTTCAGAGCAAGTTTCTGCCATTGCTTACATTGTTATTACTGGCCACATTCAGCAAACTGAACTGTTGTGAAATTTATGGAAGCGATACCTTAGTGAGGGATGTTTTGCTTTAACTGTATTCAGAACTGTAAAATCTGCATTCATATTCAAAATTTTAAGTACAACTGAATAACGACATAAAAATCCATAAATTATTGCAAAATTGATTTATAAATAAAAATTATAATTATTTTTTATATGTATGCACAAATAAATAAATAAATAAATAAAATTTTAATTCACATTTCATTTTAAAAACTTGATTAATTATTCATTTCAATTAATCATTTTTGTGTCAATTTTTCCATTTTTTATTCATATGACAACTATATATTAACCGATATACAGTAGTTTGCTTAGAGTGCCACACCCTATGTATAATCCCGCCCACTTTTGTAACGATTCTACCTACCCACCTAGCGGCGTACGAAATTTTAGTACCCTAGTGTCAATATTAACTGAGATGAGTGTTTTTTTAGTAGGGACACGCCCTTTTTAAAATTCCGCCCACTTATTCACCGTTTTTTTTAATAATTCTACCCGTTTTTGTAACGTATTGTATTACCCTAGTGTCAATATTATTCGAGATACGGCGTAATACTGCCACACTTCTTTGTTGAGTAACTCCCACTTTTTTTATCGTTATTTCTATTAATTCTTCCTACACCTGTACTACATTTTAGTACCTTAGTGTTAATATTAACCGAGATACACGATTTTTCTAATAGTGACACTCCCCTTTGTCGAATACCGCCCACTTTAAAAAGGACCTCCGTCTTTATGGTCTCTATGTGTTGACAAAAAATTACGGCAATTGAAGAAGTGATTTAGGAGTTATTGATGTTCATACATTTACAAAAATAAAAAAACCAACGAACTTGAGAACCTCCTCCTTATCTGAATATATAATTTTTATCTTTTTTATTTAAGTCTTAAGCAATCAAGGCAAATTTTCATTAAATAAAGTAACAAAGGCATTCTTAATACATAATAACATTTTGACAGTGTCAGTAGAAGCAGAGTTAAAAGCTGAAATAGTTCTGCGATATTGTTCTAAGCAAGTTCTAAGGACAGCAACAATAGCGATGAAGACCATTCAATTGATTCATTACCAAGGTTCAAGGATAACGATGTTTTCCCTAATATATTGACACTTTTAAAAACGATAGCAGATATTCCAGTGGCTTTAGCTAATCTTGAAAAAGCAGAAGTGTGGTAGAAAAATCTGGTGTTGGTGTTTGTATGTGGTGTTATTGAGTCAAAACATCCCCATGAGCAATTTCTAGATCTGCCACTGCTCATTATAAGATCAGATTCGTTGCTTAAGATAAACTAGTATCGCCTGTGGCCGAAATTCGAAATTAGTTTTAAATCATTAATTAAAATTTTTCCGATAAAATACTTAACTAAAAACAAAAAAGTATGGTTCTATTTAAAAAAAATCAATAGTTATGAGGTGGGTTCAATGATTAAAAACTTCCGTATAAACTATATTTTTTGTGAATACTCTCTCATCATTCGCCAAATGACCTTGTTCCCTATGTTCAAAAACATAAAACTTTAAGCTATCAAAAGATATAACTCTACTTGTTGCGACATATAATTGACCATGTATAAAAACTGGCTGTCGTAATAAGACCCCAACTTTTTCGAATGTTTGCCTCAGGAAATGGCTTAAAACATAGATTTGTGTATATAACTTTGGAGTGGTTTGATATATTTGAAAAATTTTTTTACAGAAATTATTTTCTAGCTGTAGAACTTTATAAAAAATACAAAAACAACATTTTGAAAAATGTAATTTTCATCAAAAAAATCATAGGGGGTAAGATCATGATTTTCGATGATAGAAACACTTAATTAAATGATGTGTCAAAATGAAGCAATTTTTGCAAATAAATGATATGGTATATGAAAGAGTGTGAGAGAAGAAAATAGAAAAACAAAAATAAAATTACAAAAAAAGAATGTCTGGTCTAATTTTTAAGCAAAAACTGAATATTTTAGAGTTTTTTTGAAAACAACATAAGAAATTGAATTAGTGAGATAACGGTAAATCTTTTCTTATTTCTCAAAAGTTATTTAATTAAACTTTCAGACAAAGAAAATTTAGGGAAAATCGATTGAAAAATGGCTGAGATATTTGCATGCAAAATCAAAATTTGAAATATCAATTGTTTTTTCTCATTCTGAGGCAATGAATTGCTTTAAGAAATCCATTGCATGGAAAAAATCTATAGGTTTCGAAATATCGCAATACTTTTGATGTCATAATAACGGGAAATTTTTTAACATACTATTCGTGGAAAATATTAGCAAAAAAGTTTTCGTATACCGTTATTTTTCTCAACCAACGAATTTTCATACAAAAAACGTTGTACTGAAAACATCTATAGTTTTCGAGATATCACAATAATTTTGATGTCAAAATAACGGAAATTTTTCAAAATTTACTATTTGTAAGCAATTTTACCATCACAATATATATAGACACTTGTTACTTGAAAAAGTGCTTATTGTAGGGTAACCGTAAACGATGGTGAAAAATATTAATTTTTTTTGCACATCTTTTGAATGTCTAAATTTCTCTCTTATATCATATTTTTCCATCTCTTATAGTTTAGCTTTTATTTAATAAATGCTCTTTTTCCGCTGATATTTGAGGTCAAAGATCACCAATCTTATATTCAATCATATTGTGCAGCCAGACCTTTCATCCGATACCTCATTCTTCATTCTACCTCTTCCCAGTTCTGAGATCCCTAACTAAAATTAATATAAACTTTAAACGTAAATATTTCGGGTCAAAGGTCATAAATTTAAAATCTAACATAATTCGGCACATCTATGGTGCAGTACCTTTCGAATGATATACGTTTCATTGTCCTTATTCTAAAATAAATATTGAAAAAGTGTACGACAACATTTGATGTTTGCGTATTAATATATAAGATTTGAAACAAAACTTTTATTTTGAGTTGCCATATATATACTGCCGTTCTAAGAAAGAAAGTCATAAACGACAATATTCCAAAATTGAGATAAGGGAACCGTGAATGAGTTTCTGATTTTTGTGTTAAGCTAAGAATACCGATTTCCAACTGGAAGTGACTAAAAAACGTTAAGTAAAATGGTAACATCTCTAGTGTAAAAAACGATAGATTAAAAGCGTTAAAGCTAAATATTGCAAAACTACTAAAATGGAAATGTGACTTTCTTCCTTAGGACGGCAGTATAGGCGGAGTGGCTGAACTTCACTTCAAAGATTTCCAAGCTCCAGCCATTAAATCTTTCACGTACATTATTCATAGCCTTATAAATGTTGAAAAATTTTTTAAACCCAATTACGACGATATTATATTTGCTGGATACAGCGATATAAATATTATCATTTATTCTACCCACGACTGACTGAAGAACTAAAAAAGACGTTTCTTACCAAAATACGCAAATCCACAAAGCATTCCAAAAAGAAACTACCAGAAGACTTCTGGACATTTTTGCTTCAGTAATTATACAAAGATCGTTAGGAAACTAAATCCAAACAGCTGAAGGCAAAATTAAAGAAATGTGTGAAGAAATTTGATTCAAGCAAAGTCCAAGCTATTATTCGTTGAATAAAATCATCACCATACCATAGTTGAAAATCTTGGTCCTATAGTTCTTAAAAAAAAATGCAATATAGTATCAGAAATACATCCATAATGTCTATCGTGATTCATATTATTGAATTATGGCTATTATATTGTTATAAATTATTAATTGTACCTACGTATATCTTTAATATTTTGCACTCAAAATTCAACCCACTGCTCAGCGAATTCTATCTTTACAAGTCAAATTCAAACTTTTGCAAATTAATTAAGGTCCAGGTATAAAATACGGTCTTAACTGTATGGCAACTTATAATAATTACCTGTTTACACACCTTCATAGAGTTTGTTAAATGAATAAACGTTTACAATTTTTAAATATTTCATTTATAATTTTGCGTTAATAAACATCATACCCATACATGGGGCCCTCCATGTAAGCTCTGTGCTGGTCTGGGGAGTTTCGTCTTATTCTGCGTCCAATTGGTTCTAAATCTGCATAACATTTCGGAAAGACTCTATTCACAGCATCAATCGCCTCCTGTTTCGATACACTACGAACTGCAAGTACCGATTGCAATGCTTTGGACTTAACACATTTCTAAATGAGCATTAATTAATATAAGTAAATGTTTGTGTCCTTTTTATATATTCGTTCCAGACCTGATGTGATTTTTTTATTTCAAATATTGAAGCATCACCCTGCGTCATGGCACTTAGAAAAGAGCAATGAGCCAAGTTCGCAGCGCGGATCTCAGTGCAAGCGAGATGATCAATATTTCTAAAGTCCAGCTTGTTCTTACAATAGTCAAACATGTGTATCATTTCATGAGTTAAAACGCCCTGCACCATGCCCTCATTGCGTGCCATGTTCTGACATACGATTATTTGATTCATTACAGGATCGTAACCACCAGTTACAGAGTTGTCACAGACTTCACATGAAATGTGTCGGCGAATATCGATCGGACAGCCAGAGCTACGTAACGCACCCATCATTAACTTCACAAGAGGACTGTTCTTAATGCACCAGTACACATTTCTTTCACATTTTACTTTATCAATACCCTCACGTCCTTCAATTCCCACTAGAATTTTTGACCATTTTGTCTTATAGGCTTCACCTCGCCTCTCTGGGTACAAATCATAACCCCATTCCTTTGCTTGATTTTTTGTGCTGTTATCTTCGTTGTGGGTTTGGTCTTCTACTGTTCTTAAATCTGCTTTTATCTTGTTAAGCTCATCATCTTTTGCCGCTGCTTGAACTTGCGATAGATACCCCATTTTAATAACAAGAAACTTAAATAATCAAATTACAGGTATTCATATTTGTTCTCCAAATTGTCAAAATCAGCTGCAAGCACATGGATGCCAACTTCAATTCTCATATACATATATATCCGTACTCTACACTCTATTATTATACCATGACCATGGGTAACAGCTTCTAGTACGTTTCAAGCACAAAACAGCTGATTTTGACTGCAGACGGCAGCACAAAATTTTAAACACTTTCACTCAAATTATTAAAAGCTATTTTTAATGCAAAACTGAACAATTACTTGATTTTTATTTAGTATTATTTATTTATTGGGGGAGATTACGATTTCCGTGGCCTCTCGATTTGAGTATGCAGTTTTAAATTACTATTTGAGAAAATAAGATTCGCCCAAGGATTTATCGATATATCGATTAGTTATCGAAATATCGATTTTTCAAAAAATGTTTACTCAACGGAAACAATATTTAAATTCGGTTATATCTTTGCTAATATTTGTCCTATCTGAATGATTTAGGTGTCATTCGAAAGATATTTAAAATGTTTTTAATATGAAATGAAAAAAAATACATTTTTACGTAAATCGGCCACGCTACAGACTGTCTTTCTGCATAATATGTTTTATTTTTGCATAAAACCGTTATTTTCTCTTAAAAATGCGTTATAAAGATTAAATAAAGATATAATTAATTGAAAGCTGAAATATTAACCTTTTGTTTGGTATACAACATGTTATACTTTTTCTTTTATTTTGACCGATTTTCGCTGTTATGTTATAATTTAGGTTGATCAGTACAATCATATAACATAGGAAAATGTTTCATAATTGGGCTGAATATATTTGATTTGCTTTATAAATTGTGCATTTATACTGTAAATGGTGGAAGAAAGATCTTCATGAAATTTTCGATGCATTTTGAGTTATTGAATAATTTTTTTTTAGTGGTTCTGCCTTTTACATAATGTACTTTTCCTGTAAAAGGAGCCAGATAGACTTTTATCAAAGGTTGTTTGTTGTATTCTGAAGTATATATTGATATTTTTCCTAACCTTTTTTGAGTTATTGAATAATTTTTTTTAGTGGCTCTGCCTTTTACAAATTGCACAATTATTCTGTTTTTTTTTTTTTTTTTTTTTGTGAAATAAAATAAGAATCCGTATATCTTATTTAAAAATAACACGATTCGAATCATAAATAATATGATTCGAATATTCTTTTTTATTTTACATAGGTGTGCGATGTGCTTGCAATTCTTCTGTGCTTCGTGATGAAGATGAAAGTTGTTGATGTTTATCAACAGTACATCAAAATTGTACGTTTAAAAAGCAAAATAAAAACTGTATGATTGTTCTGTTAAATATAGTAACAATATAAAAATGAGAATAATGGCAGAAATAAGGAAAACAAGTATAACATATTATACACCAAACGAAAGGTTAATGTTTCAGCTATTACCATATGTTATGTTCTACTTACTTTTATTACGTACTTTTTGAAGAAAATAACGGTTTTATGAAAAAAAATATATATCATGCCGAAAAACCATCTGTAGTGTAATTAGATTAAGTACCAAAGTTTTGTTTTATAAATTATTTTGAAGATATTTAAGTTTGTTATCGAATGATACCCAAATTATCCTGATCGGTCAAATATTAGCATTGATATAGTTGAATTTACATTAAGACTTCTTTAAGTAAAAATTTTTTAAAAAATCGATAACTCAATAACTAATCGATGTATCGATAAATCCTTCGGTGAATCTTATTTTCTCAATGAGCTCTTTAAAACTGCATATTCAGATCTTGGGGCCACGGAAATCGTAATCGTGCCCTTATTCTTCTTGATGCTTGTTCTTAATTTACTCGAAGTCTCGAGTTCTAGCACTCTCTGTGCACTTTGTGTGCTCGAGAGAGCAATTTATGTTTGTTCTTCTTCTCCCATTTTAAGCACAGAAAGTACGGAAACAGAAAATAGTGTCCCACAAGTTAGAGCCCGAAGAGAACCAAAGCGGCTGTCGGGTGGCGGACCTATCTCGGAGAAATCCGCTGAGAACACGTCCAGAATAGGAGCGGTTGAATAGCTACAAATATGACGTATAAAATCTTGATTTTTCTTGAGAAATAAGGTAAAAATCAAGACGACGTACATTAATATTGCGTTCGAGTTATTCTTTTTAAAAGAAAATTAAAATGCTTCCTTAACACTTTATTATATTTTAATTATTTATAATTATACAATAATATATATCTTTATAATTTTATTCGCTTAACAGTAACTTTTGTGTTTCATTTCAATTTTGAATTATAAATTTAAAAACCCTTGAAATCATAATTTGAAATTGTTTTTGTTTATTTACAATTTTCTCCGTTATAATTCGATCTTTTACTAAAGTTTTACTGAAAAAATCACATGCAGGGAACAATTTTAAATTGCTAACATTTCTTTGAAATTATTTTTTTTTGTTGAAAAGAAACAACTTAAATATATTAGCGAATACAAGTAGAATCTAAAATCGATTTACTGTTAGCATATTGTAACATATTAAAACATTTTTGGCGTAAACCTAACTGATTTTGAAATAAAAAGTGTGTAGTTGTGTAAACATTTTATTGCTTTTTGTGCGTTCTCGAACCCTTTAATATTACTGACGATAGTTTTGTTTTCATTTTTAGTGATGTTCGCTTGACTATGCAAGTATCAACCAAAATCTTTAATTGCTGCTTGTATACACCAGTTGAACTGTTAGTTGGAACCAATGGATAAATTTTCAGAAGTGGAACTCGAAAGTAAAACCAGTCAACGAAAATAAATAAGCTTTTAGCGTATAGTGTATGATCGGAAAGAAACAAGTGTGTCAAAATTTATACTAGCCCCTGGGGCTACAATCAATCATATTCACCTCACAAGTGCCATATATTCACATTCAAACTCAAAATTTCATCATCCGAGTGAAAAGTTTCCGAATAGCACACGACCAGACAAGAGAATTTTTGACAAGCAAAAATAGAAAAAAAAAAGTTGTGAGTTCGTGAGTCGTAAAGAAGTTAAAAATGATACCGACAGCAAAGTAAACAGAAGTGAAAAATATTTGCGTAAAATACTGTTAATTTTCAGTATATATTAATAATTTTGCAAATTAAATTAAAAACTACCGAAATCTAAAACGTCAAAAACAGAAATTGTATTCAACTCAGTATATTCTTTCCTACCACGATGAAAAGTTTGCAAATAGCATACGGCCTAAGATTTAAAAGATCAAAATTACATTTAAAAGTACATTACTTTCGGTATATTTTATAAGTTTACTCTTGAAAGTGTAAGCTGAAAATTTTGCTGAAAATTAACAAAGACCCACAGGTAGTTATTACAGCAACGAGGTGCAGTTCTTACAAGAAACGACTGGTAAAAAATAGAAGTTGAAATCTTAGGAATACTTATTTGCGGTTTTTTTGTGGAGTGAGAAAACTCAAATCTACAGTACCCCGCCATAATATTTGCCTCTATTCTGGTTGGCAGATTGAGGTGATACAAGTCACTGCGACTCTAAAGGTCCGCGATGGTATCACCTCATACATATAGTTTTGACTGACCAATTACATCATTTGAAAGGTCAGAAAAAGGTCAATTAGTTTCATTAATCAATCAGCGATAGAAAATTTTTTATTCGCTGTTAAAGTTTTTCAAGGTCACCTAGAAATCTTAGCACCTCATGAATAAAATAAAAAATAATGCCTGAACTCAATAGAAAATTGTCGGCTGATAATTGGTCAGCATAAATAAATAATTGGTCAATCGAATTTCATAACTAAAATCAAAATTTTACATCTTTTTTAGCCCGAGTAAAACCGGGCATACCATCTTGTATACATATACAAATATAAAGGGTTTTCCATTAAGGACTTGACTTCTTTTTTAAATAAAACGCAAACGATTTGAGATATTTTAATAACTTTATTATCGGCTTGAAGTACAATCAAAACATTTATGAATAGAACTCTACTTCGTTCATATGGCCACCGCGGGCACGTATGCAGCGGTCGATTCGTTGGACCCAATTTTCCGTGACTCGGCTACACATTTCGACCGAAACGGTCGCTATTTCGCGTTCAATGTTGGCTCTGAGCTCATCCAACGTCGTCGGCATGTTGGAATAGACCAATGACTTGACGTAGTCCCAAAGAAAATAGACTAGAGGCGTTAAATCGCACAAACGAGGCGGCGAATCGACTGGCCCATTTCTTGAGATAACACGCTCATCAAACTTACTCTTCAATAAATCGATTGTAACGTATGCTGTGAGGCTTGTGGCACCGTCCTGTTGAAACCACATGTCGTCAAAGTCCATATCTTCCAATTCGGTCCAAAAATAAGGGTAATCATAGCGCCATTCACAGTAACGTTACGATCGTTATCGCCGACGAAAAAATATGGTCCAATGACGCCGCCGGCATGCAAACCGCACCAAACAGTTATTTTTTGTGGATGAAGTGGTGATTCATGAAGCCATGTGGATTTTCACCCGACCAATAACGCATATTATGCTTATTAACGAACCCATTGAGCCAAAAATGAGCTTCGTCACTGAAGCTCTTATAGCATGTTTCCACGGCACCTCTCATTCTTTATTCTAGGCTGAAACAAGTTGCGAATCAAGTGTATCGCCATACAAATTTTGACAAGCTGAATCAACTCATTCGAAGTTGATTCAGTTTGAATTGACATCCGAATCAAGTAGAAATCGGTTTTATAGAAAATTAATCGAAAACAGCAATAGAAGAAAGACAAACAAAACAAAAAGTCAAAGTCAGCTGTCAAAGTGAGTATTATTTATCAAAGAACTAAAATATAAGGAAGTGGTGTTGTCTACACATACAGTGTACGTGAACCAAAGAACTAAGTTATAAGGAAGTGATGTTATTGCACAAAAGTGTGGTATTTTTCTTATTCGTGTTGGTTGACACAAATACATAAATATTCACAAAGGGCCGTATTCAGTTGCATCGAAAAAGAAGGCTCAAATTGTTTCTGATTAGAAACATAAAATATTTTTTTAGATTTTTACGGTATTAATAAAACGTTTGGTAATTAAAGACCTAATATATTAAAAGAAAATTGTATTGTAATACAGAATTATTTTACTCAGGGCCGTATTCGGTAAGATCGTTAAAGAAGGTCCAAATGGTTTCTAATTGGAATCACATATACAATAGATTCTGAGTTAAATTTACTGATTTTGGAGCTAAATTAATTATATACTATAAAAATAATTAAATTATTATAAATTAAGGCTTTTTAAAAATATGATAATATAGTTTTGTTTTTATTATATTTCCACACCACCTATTTTTTCTGTTTTTTTTTTTTTTTTTTTAATTTCATTGTGTAATAATAATATAATATTATATAATTTGAGATCCAAAATATGCGGAAATCTGAAAAAAATTAAAAATAATAATTATATATCATGAACTTTGCTGAAGACAAGAGCGCCCCAAAAGTGTGTTAAAGAGTGACAAAATAATGCGCCCCTGAAGCAGTGATTGCGTTTTGACAACTGTGGTCGCATCAAATTGGCGCGAATATTTTTTTTTACTGAGAAGACTTGTGAACAGCTGATGATCGCTCAGAAATGTCAAAAAAACACACTCTGTCTCGCTCGCTTAATTTACGAAATTGGCCACAGTTTACGTACACTGTATGTGTACACAACACCACTTCCTTATATTTTAGTTCTTTGAGTTGAACAGAAATGAAGTATTTTACAAATACAATGAAGTTAATGCAAATACATAAACATTCAAACAGGGCCGCATTAGGTTATATCGTAAATAAAGGCGAAAACTTTTTGGTGTTCAGACATATTTTTATTATTTAATTTTTATTGTATTTTAAATCATAGGTATTTTACAAAAAATGCCAAAAATACGGGAAATATTTTTTCCCGGCAGGACACTTAAAAAAATCTTGCAAAATACGGCACGTCCCGTGAAATACGGCACATATGGTACGACTAGCCGTTCGGCTCATTAGCATATTTTCGGGTGCAAAAATTGTGTACCGGGTAACCTAGTATTTATTATAGGATATCACTGTCATATATAAATTTTTTACCGAAAAAATAAGTCATATATTAACTTCTATTTTTAACCGAAAAAATAAACATATTTTAACTGGTATTTTTGACCGAATAAATAAAAGTAAATAATGAAAAAAAACCAAAAAATCGGTAAAAATAACCATTATTGAATTTTTTGAAGAAATTTATAACAGTTACGGTTCCTGATTAAAACTTATCTTCAATCAAAAAAAAAAATTAGGGCCCTAATGTTTGCCACCCTAAGGAATAAATGCGCTCATGAAGCTGAACTTTTGTTTTGACAGAAGCTCTTGCACATGACTCATGCACACAAATGGCGGGAAACCAACAAGCTATAAAGCAAGATTACCTGTGAAACTAAACCACCTTATTATGTGTTTTTTGTGAACTTTCACAACTTTTCACGGCACAACGCATGCTTATTTAATTTTTTATTTTATTTATGTTCCTTTTAAAACAATTTATAGCGATGACAATCGCTAATTATTTAATATTTTAATGTTTTTTCACCACTCATTTTCTTTGTTTTGATGTGCAAGAGCTTATGTCAAAAAATCGTGCTCTATCTCGCTTGAAAAATTCTTCAACACACGCATAGAGTGTGTGAGTAGAACACCACTTCCTTATATTTTATTTCTATGGCCTGAACAGAATCAAAAATCGTTGCGGCCTCCGATCTTTGTTGTTGTAAAATACATGCAAAATGTAAAAAAAAACGCAGCTCTTTTTCCGCAGCGATAAATCGCACAAATAGAAACTCATGATACAATTATACAGGTAGGTTTGACAACAGGCTATTTTCTCACGAGATCGTTCATGGATTGTCAAACTCGTCTGTTTTTTGTTTTTTTTTTTTTTTGTTTGCTTTGTCTTGTATGATTTTGACAATTCATGTTCGCTGTGGAAAACTGTCACACCTACCTGATTAATTATACCATGCCTTGTATTATTATACCATGAATACAGCGTACATCGTACAAAACAGTGTTGCTGGGTAGTGAAATTAAAGATTTGGGTGTTTAAGTAGCTAAAAAGTACATTTTTTGAAGAAAAGTGCTACTGTTGTACTATAACAGTATGAAGAAAATAGTTGTAGGAAACCCTTGTTGGAATAAAGTGTAGGAGAAAAAGTAATGAAACCAAAGAAATAAAATATAAGGAAATGGTGTTCTCCTCACATACAGTGTGTGTGTACTGAGGCAAAAGTTTTTTGACAGTTCGATCTCTCGTGTCTAAAAAAAATTGGAGTCGAATTATAAATACCTTTTATTTAATAAAAAGCTATTTCTATTGCTAAATTTTGCAAAATTATTAACGTAAATAACATAAACAATTGACTAAAAATGCATTGAAAAGTGAAAAGTTGTGCAAACAGCCATAAATTGAAGAACAAGGCAATAGGCTTTCACAAGTAAATATACCGGCATCAGTCGAATTTTATATACAAAACAACATTACTTAGTTTAAAGAAGTTGTAACAAGTGAAAGTTTTAATATTTGCAATTGGAATTTTGCGAAAAAATTAAAATTAGAGCCCGTTGTCTTGCACCGATTTAGTAAGATCGAACTGTCAAAATACAAATACCGATTCAGAGGCGCATTCAATTTACACAATCGCACATATTTTTAGGGCGCTCTTGTTTTCAGTGATTCAATTTCAATCTTTCAGATTTTCATATATTGCCGTCCGGGGATTCATGTGCTGTATGTGCAAAAAACACATTTTGAGTATATCGTCGTTGCGCATACGAAAAAGGTTATGTGTAAAATTTCGATTTTTTTTTTATTTTACCATTTAATAGCCATATGTATGCCCCATCTACTCACCACATGTTTTTTTGATATTTTTATTGGTTCAGAAGTTAGCGAATGTGAAAGTTAGCTGCCTATGTGAAAATAGTATTGAAATTGTTAAAAAACAAAACTGTTTTTTTCGTCTCCTGAAAAATTGTTCAAAAACACATAACCTTTTTTGTATGCGCAGCGACGATATGGAAGTTTAAGTTTGAAGCGATTTTTTTTTAAAAGACTACGATAGAATTTCCTGAATGTCTCACCATAAGTTTGTATAAAAATGGTTATCCACAAAACATATTTCCTTATCCTTAATCTCACGCACAAAAGTACATTTTCTAACGGTAAAAAATCCACTTTGCTCTATACGCCATTTCAAACTTATTTTTATGTGAACTCATACTCATAGAGCATACTCATAGAGCAAAGATGCGGAAAAGGAAAAAATGAAACAGATTTAAAGTTTTTCGTCAACAGCAGTTTATTCATTTACAAATTCAAATTAATATTCATTGAAACACAAAAGAAAAATATGTTCTTAAATTTATTTAACAGAAATCATAAAAAAATGTATTCATTTACAAAAAACAAAAATAAAAAGCTGTTGGTATAACTATTACAAAATGGCGTATGGAGCACATGAATCCCCGGGCGACGATATGCTTGATTCAAAAACCCTTTGGATTCGAGCACTAGGATTAGAAAATGATGTTATAAATGCAAGATCAGTAGTTTGCTGTTTGCATGATTGCTGAAAAGGAACTTCGTATTCAAACGAAATTTATTTGAATACGAAAATTCGTCTTATTCAAAAGACAAATCTATTTTGGAAAAAATATAAATATTTTAATAGAATACTGTTAAATACGCAAAAATCCCTTATTGGAGAAACTATGTTTGAAGGTCATATAAAGTCTTCCGACCATTATATCGTAGTCAAATCATTAATTGAAATTTGTTTCAAAAGGCGATATATAACGAACAAAAATAAACGAAAAGTCTTCAATCAGACAAAAGCTCCACAAGACTGTTAATTTTAAGGGGTTTAGTAGCTGAATTGTTTATTAATAATTTTACTAATGATTTCTGTTCTTTATGGGTGAAATAGGCCTACAAATGAACCGTACACCCAAAAAAAATCGATGCTGCACCAAATTGTATATCTCAAAGGTGGTGTGGAAATACAATAAATTTTCACAACTTGTGAAGTTTAGATTTTCACATCTATCACTCACATAAGTTTCATGTCATTTCTTCATAATATTACCTGATGACTTCACATTGTCTACTTACATCATTATTCATCCTAGTTATTTATTCATTCTATTCAATTCTAGTTAATATTGCAAAAGTTTGAGCCTTCTTATTTGCTGCACCCGAATGCGGTCCTGCGTAAATTTTTCTATGTGTGTGTTAACCAACACCAATGAGAAAAATACCTCACTTTTGAGGAATAACACCGCTTCCTTATCTCTTACTTCTTTGAATGAAACTGAATGAAGTGTCAAAATCTGTCTTCCCCAACTCATGGTATAATAATACAAGGTAGCATTGACAGTTGCTTCGGAAATCATATACTGTCAAAAAATATACTCAAAAAGAGAGCGCTCACAATCCGCCATTGAAATCACAAGCAATGTTGAAAACCTTGAAGTGAAAAAAAACAACAACCACAGCAGCTGCTGATGTATTTCCGCAAACAGCTGTGTTTGACAATTTATGTTTTCCTGTTGAAGAGAAAATAAGCAGTTGTCAATGGCTGCATTCTGGCAGAAACAGCGCTCAGGTAGCGAAGTAGCATAAAGTGATACATTCTGCTGAATGGGTTTTTTTGAGAAACGTCAAACTGCAAACAGCTGTTCATGATTCGATTCAAAAAAATTAATTTAAAGCAATATAATAAAATTAAATTCGCAAGGAAATCATGGAAAAGATATTTAATTAAGTATTTTTATATTAAAATACTATTCTTATAATTTTACAGCACAACTTCACAACAAAACACTTTTTTCATCTGTCAACATCAAGTGAGCGCAAACCGCTCAATCGAGGTAGCATAAAATATTTTCGCTACCTAAAATGGCGACCGCTCAGGCAACATGTTGTGTGAGCGCTTTATGCTACATACCATTCAGCCGGAAAGTTGAGCAACAGTTGCGTAGAAAGTATCGGCCAGAATGCGACCAATGCTACCTGGTATAATTATACCATGGTTTCTGATTAGAAACATAAAATATTTTTTTAGATTTTTACGGTATTAATAAAACGTTTGGTAATTAAAGACCTAATATATTGAAAGAAAATTGTATTGTAATACAGAATTATTTTACTCAGGGCCGTATTCGGTAAGATCGTTAAAGAAGGTCCAAATGGTTTCTAATTGGAATCACATATACAATAGGTTCAGAGTTAAATTTACTGATTTTGGAGCTAATTTAATTACATAATATAAAAATAATTAAATTATTATAAATTAAGGCTTTTTAAAAATATGATAATATAGTTTTGTTTTTTATTATATATCCACACCACGTATTTTTTCTTTTTTTTTATATTTCATTGGGTAATAATAATATAATATGATTTGAGATCCAAAATATGCGGAAATCTGAAAAAAATTAAAAATAACAATTATATATCATAAACTTTACTGAAGACAAAAGCGCCATAAAAGTGTGTTAAAGAGTGAAAAAATAATGCGCCCCTGAAGCAGTGATTGCGTTTTGACAACTGTGGTCGCATCAAATTGGCGCGACTATTTTTTTTTTACTGAGAAGACTTGTGAACAGCTGACGATCGCTCAGAAATGTCAAAAAAACAGACTCTGTCTCGCTCACTCAATTTACGAAATTGGCCACAGTTCACGTACACTGTATGTGTAGACAACACCACTTCCTTATATTTTAGTTCTTTGACGTGAACTGTGGCCGAATTCGTAAGTTGAGCGAGCGAGTGTGTTTTTTGACATTTCTGAGCGATCGTCAGCGATGTAATTAATAAGGTGGTAGCATGGTATAATAATACAAGGTAGCATTGAAAGTTGCTTGGGAAACCATCTCCTGTCAAAAATACACTCAAAAAGAGAGCGCTCACAATCTGCCATTAAAAACACAAACAATGTTGAAAACGCATTTGCTGCAGATGCATTTACACAAAAAGCTGTTTTTGGCAGGAGGTGTTTTCTTGTAGAAGAGAAAATAAACAGTTGTCAATGCTACCTTGTATTATTATACCATGGGTGGTAGTACATTTTTCACCACACACTCAATTTTGCTGAATCTGTCAAAAAATTGTGACATAAAGAGAGGACCTGTTGGTAAGTGTCAAATAATTATTTGTTTTGTTTGCTTGCTTGTGGTAGTTCTAGCCAAAAAGTAAAAAATTAAAATTATAAGTAGTTTCGTCGGATTTTCATTAATATAATTAAAAAAACAGTGGAAAAGTAGAGCCAAAACAAATATCACAAACTTTATTTTGCTATGGATTTGCTTAAAATTGCATATTTTTCAGATGTTTTTGACAGATCCAGAGCTCATTTTTGTGAGAGAGGTTAAACATTTACTACCACCTTGTTAATTACACCATGGTCAGCTGTTCACATGATACAATTATACAGGTAGCATTGACAGTTGCTTGGGAAACTAGCATCTGTCAAAAAAATCAAGAAAGAGAACATTCAATTATTGCTTATGTTTACGCCATTTGCTTACAAAATATTGCTATTTTATTAAATTTATAGAGTTATAATTACTAGAACAAAGATAATTTGCAAACTTAGGCCGTGTGCGAATTGATCTAAATTGACTGACTTTTCTAAATTATTGGGCTCATATTACACGGTGTCCGTTTGCCCGGCGTACAATCGATTTTGTTATTGCTTTTAACGTAAAACTGTCAAAAACAATTGAGAGTGTGAGAGGATGAACATTTGGAACAGCGGGCAAAATATGTTCATTCTAGCCCGGTGTCGATACAGCGCATGGTATAATAATACAAGGTAGCATTGACAGTTGCTTGGGAAAACATCTGCTGTCAAAAAATATACTCAAGAAGTGAGCGCTCACAATCCGCCATTGAAAACACAAGCAATGTTGAAAACGTTGAAGTGAAAAAAACAACAACCACAGCAGCTGCTGATGTATTTCCACAAAAAGCTGTTTTTGACAGTTTATGTTTTCCTGTTGAAGAGAAAATAAGCAGTTGTCAATGCTACCATGTATTATTATACCATGCCCCAACTCACACGGTGATTGGCAATCAAACAATCTAATCGTTTTGTTGTTGCTTTCAATGTGAAACTATCAAAAGCTCTGAGAGCCGGAGCGGATGAACACAGATTGCAGCAATCTAAATTTGTTCATTTTGAGAATAGGTCTGTTTCCGTACGCACACTGTGTAACTTGTGGGACGCTATTTTCTGTTTCCGTACTTTCTGTGCTTTAAATGGGAGAAGAAGAACAAGCATAAAATCGCTCTCTCGAGCACACAAAGTGCACAGAGAGTGCTAGAACTCGAGACTTCGGGTAAAGTAAGAACAAGCATCAAGAAGAGTAGGCATCAATAATGGCCAACTCACACGGGATTGCTTGATTGGCAATCGATGAACTTTTCTTACTCTCTGTCACATGCTGATTGTTGGTAGCAACATTTCGGAGCTGGGAGAGTCGACATGCTTTCAAGCAAAGTAAGAAAAATTGCAAAGTTTTTGGGCTGACTGACGGGAGTTGTTCCACAATATGGTTGACTGACTATTTTTTTTATGGTCACTATGCAATGAGGTACCCCTACAAAAAGTTTCAAGTTTTTCAAATGAATTCCACGTTACCTATTTTTTGAACATATATTGGGGCTGACTGACCAGCTCCGTTCCGACATTAAACTGACTGACTGTCATAACTGTTATTTATATGCTATTTCCAACCTGTAGAAACAATTTTCAACTTTTTTAAATTCATTTCATTACCACCGAAAAAAGTACATGTTTGATCGCAGCTATGACCCGCCTGTTCTACAGTTGGCTTGACTGACCGCAGTATGTGTGTGTACATAACTACGATAACCGATTGCCAAAAAATCAGCTTTTTTAAAGCCAAACAGTTTTTTGTGCGCTGGCTCTCCGTCTATTACTAGAAGCTGTTTCCGTACTTTTGCAACTATTCTCACATTTCGTTTTTACTCTCTAGCACACGTTTTACACAAATCTTACACAGTGTAAAGTACGGAAACAGACCTATTGCTGTATATGTCGGCAATCAGCAATCTGAATAGTGTTGCTAGGTTACGAAATAAAATTTTCAAAGAAATGCAAAATTATGATTGGCGTGTCGTGTGAGCTACCAACAATCAGCATGTGAAAGAGAGTAACTGTGAAACCTAAATAAGAGCGTTGAGCGGCGCGTTACCAGCCGCCTTGCGTTAACGCTGAGTTGTCATCCCTAAATAAAAGCGGCGGCTTTATGTCAGATGCGCAGGCAGTCAACAAATTTTTCACAGAAATAGCAATATTTTCGAAGTCTGCAGCCAACTTTACTTCCTAACGCTCTGTCAAAATTGGATTTTCCAACCGCTCAGCGTTGCCGTCGCGTTATTATGGTTTGCTTCATACAATTCATATTAGCATGACGATTTTTTGACAGATAAACAACGCTGACGCTCTTGCTTAGGTTTCACAGTACGAAAAATTCATTGATTGCCAATCAAGCAATCCCGTGTGAGTTGGCCATCTGCCGTTCTTTTTCTGCCGTGTAACATACCAGCGTGCCATGGTATAATAATACATGGTAGCATTGACAACTGCTTATTTTCTCTTCAACAGGAAAACATAAACTGTCAAAAACAGCTTTTTGTGGAAATACATCAGCAGCTGCTGTGGTTGTTGTTTTTTTTCACTTCAACGTTTTCAACATTGCTTGTGTTTTCAATGGCGGATTGTGAGCGCTCTCTTTTTGAGTATATTTTTTGACAGTATATGATTTCCCAAGCAACTGTCAATGCTACCTTGTATTATTATACCATGCCAGCGTGCAAAATGTGGAAGAGAGTAAAAAAGATTCATTGCACGCCGGGCAAACGGCCACCGTGTAATATGAGCCCAACTCACACGGGATTGCTTGATTGTGGCCAACTCACACGGGATTGCTTGATTGGCAATCGATGAACTTTTCTTACTCTCTTTCGCATTCAGATTGTTGGTAGCTCACACGACACTCCAATAAAAATTTGCCCGGAATCGGATTTACTTTCGATGACATTTGAATGAAAGGTGTTCTGCAATCCGATTCCGATCTTCGAATCCGATATTTGTTTTTTTGGCGGTGTTGTAGGTGTTCTGTAATCCAATTTATCGGAATTAAACTGAAATCCAATCCGATCAAAATTTTGCTGACGGATTGTAAATGTTTCGATGATTTTTCATTAAAAAAGCAGTGAAAGTGTTAATTTCCTGAACTGCTGCAATGTTCTAGTTGTGGCATTACTTTTTTAATGTTATTTTTTTTTATTTGGCGGCTTTTTAACCATCTTTAAAAATGTGAGTATTTTTATAAATGATACATTTTATTCATATATGTTGCGATTACAAAATTCATAAAGGATATTACAATTCTTCAACAATAATTTTCAAGAAATAATGCAGCAATCACTATAATACTTATATTTATAAAATATTCATTTTATTTCAAATGAACTTTTTATTTTTCTTATGAGCAAGTGTCAGATTTGCTGTCATTTAGTTGATGCGTTCAGAAAGCAGAATGTTCGAATGCTTGTTCGAATCCGATTACATTGATTGCTTTGCGCTCGGAATGTAGAACACCTTTTTAAATCGGAATCGGATATGAAATCCGATTCCGATCCAATTTCGAGGTGGATTTCAGAACATGCCTGATATATTAAAAATATATGCTGACACATTTTAATCAATTTTTTAGCTTAATTTACCACTTTGCAGCTTCATATGCATCTCTTCTGTATCGGTTATTTGATACACACAGTTGCCAAGTGTATAAACAACTTTCATCATGTTACTTCCACTCATTTCTTTAATTAAAAGTAGTAATTAGTTAAAATTTTGATAAATTTGTCCTTATTTCACCTAATTTTGTGTTTTGCTTATAGCCCATTACACCTAATTTAATTTGCTCATTTCGGCCAAAAAACACAAATGAGATGATTTCCCATAGAAATATTCCAACTCATTACAACTCATTTCAACGAAATGAGTAGCAAATGAGATAATTTCAAGTTAAACACAGCTCTGAGCATATTAAACTGCTTTGTGAACATACCTTTCAAAGCAAAACGTTAGAAAAATTTGTACACAGAAAAATTTTATCAAAACAAAATATGAAAATACAACAAAAACAACCGTCAAACAAAATGAGATTTATAAGCGTGAACACTTTTTAATGAGATATTCAAATTTGCTCATTTGGCTTAGGTGTGAACGTCATGGTTGAATAAATAAGGTTGTCTCGTGGCTGATCGTACTCTCTTCTCAGTACCCATAATTGTCAAAATCAATGAAAAGCAACAACAACAACTTCAACGGCTTTTCATGTTATAAATTTTCGTTTTCAGATTTTGTATGAGCTGTCAACTTTGATTTGACATTTATGGGAACTCGCTTTCACCCATGCGACAACCTTATTTATTTAACCATGTGTGAACGTAGTATTATCCCCAACTCACACGGTGATTTCCCCAACTCACACGGTGATTGCCAATCAAACAATCTAGTCATTTTGTTGTTGCTTTCAATGTGAAACTGTAAAAAGCTCTGAGAGTCAGAGCGGATGAACACAGATTGCAGCAATCTAAATTTGTTCATTTTGAGATTGCTTGACATGTCAGCAATCAGCAATCTGCATAGTGTTGCTAGGTTACGAAATGAATTTTTCAAAGAAATGTAAAATTATGATTGATGTGTCGTGTGAGCTACCCACAATCAGAATGTGAAAGAGAGTAAGAAAAGTTCATTGATTGCCAATCAAGCAATCCCGTGTGAGTTGGCCACAACTCACACGGTGATTGGCAATCAAACAATCTATTCTCAGCGGATTTCTCCGAGAGAGGTCCGCCAACCGACAGCCGCTTTGGTTCTGTTCGGGCTCTTAGAATCTATTCTATTTCTTCTCTTGCGACCGACGATTCTCTCTCTGAGTGCCATTAGTGTTGCCATATTTTTGCTAAGAATTGGCTGTGTTTCATGAAATTTGCTTAGTTTTTTTATATCTTCTGACATTTCTTGTTTGTGTGTGTTGTATTCACACAATTGAAGAGACCAACACATTGAAATGAAATAGAAAAAATAAATAAAAAAATACTAAATAAAAGCAACCTTGAATCGTTAATCGCAATCGCATCATTCTGGACACATTCTCTGCGTTCGACGACCAGAGAGGGTCGTTGGTCGCAACGATTTTTGATTCTGTTCAGGCTCTAATACGAGCCTTGGAAGTTTGCCGGTAATGCAGTGCTTGTCTAAAATTTAGGAAATTTTCGAGTAGACTTTTGAGTAAATTACTATGTTTCCATGGCGAGTTAACTCGTTATGGAAACGCGAGTTGAGTTGAGTTTCGTTAAATCCACGAAACTCCACGAAACTTGTAAGATTTAACTGGGTTCTATCTGTCAAAGTGAATGCTGCCATTTAGTATCTATTTCGCTAGTAAAACAATAACAAAAATGCAAATGAAATTGACAAGTTCGACTCAACTCGATGCTGTGCATGGAAACACTATCGAGTTAGCGTCGCCATTTTCTTAACTCGACGAAAACCCTAACCCCGAGTTAACTCGCCATGGAAACATAGTAAGGCCGTGTGCTATTCGGAAACTTTTCACTCGGATGATGAAATTTTGACAGTCTGAAAGAGAATATTTGGCACTTGTGAGGTGAATATGACTGTCAAAAATTCATGTAGCCCCAGGGGCTAGTATAATTTTTGACAATCGGAAAGAGAATTTTTGACACAAGCAAAAATGAAAAAAAAACACTTGTGAGTTTGTGAGTCGTAAAGAAGTTAAAAATTTTGTGTTTCCGACAGCATAGCAACCAGAATCCCTAATTTTCAATATATATCAACAATTTCGCAAATTAAATTAAATTCTTGTGCTAATGCACTACCAAAATCTAAAACGTCAACATTTCTAGTTGTCAAAATTTCATCGTCCTTTTGGCACAGCAAAAATTACAATTTTATTTCAACAGACAGAAATTGTATTCAACTCAGTAAATTCTCTCCTACCACGAGTGAAAAGTTTCCGAATAGCACACGGCCTAAATGACTAAATTGAAAGTTACCATATTTTTGTGTCTGATCTTCTTGGGAAACTAAGTGGGAATTTTGAATTGAACAAAAGGGAAAAAAGCATCCAAATTGACGAATTAATTCTTACTGGTTAATTTTTTTTAATTAAAATTTTTTATATTGTTTGTTTAAGAATATTTTCTTTGTAGATTTCATCCAAATTAATACTATGTTTCCATCTCCTCGAAATCTTGCGATTTTGAAAAAGTGTTTTCAAAGTGTTTCCATCAGGCATATTATGACAGCTAGATTTCATTTGACAATTAAGGCTTCATTTGCTTGCTTCTGATTGGTTGCTAATTGTTTTTTGTTTTTAACATAGAAATAAAATATAAGGAAGTGGTGTTCTACTCACACATTCTATGCGTGTGTTGAAGAATTTTTCAAGCGAGATAGAGCATGATTTTTTGACATAAGCTCTTGCACATCAAAACAAAGAAAATGAGTGGTGAAAAAACATTAAAATATTAAATAATTAGCGATTGTCAACGCTATAAATTGTTTTAAAACGAACATAAATAAAATAAAAAATTAAATAAGCATGCGTTGTGCCGTGAAAAGTTGTGAAAGTTCACAAAAAACACATAATAAACAGGTAATCTTGCTTTATAGCTTGTTGGTTTCCCGCCATTTGTGTGCATGAGTCATGTGCAAGAGCTTCTGTCAAAACAAAAGTTCAGCTTCATGAGCGCATTTATTCCTTAGGGTGGCAAACATTAGGGCCCTAATTTTTTTTTGATTGAAGATAAGTTTTAATCAGTCACCGTAACTGTTATAAATTTCTTTCTGTTAAAAAGTCAATAAATAATGGTTATTTTTAGCGATTTTTTTGTTTTGTTTGTTTTTATTATTTACTTTTATTTATTCGGTCAAAAATACCAGTTAAAATATGTTTATTTTTCGGTTAAAAATAGAAGTTAATATATGACTTATTTTTTCGGTCAAAAATTTATATATGACAGTGATATCCTATATTAAATACTAGGTTACCCGGTACACAATTTTTGCACCCGAAAATATGCTAATGAGCCGAACGACTAGTCGTACCATATGTGCCGTATTTCACGGGACGTGCTGTATTTTGCAAGATTTTTTTAAGTGTCCTGCCGGGAAAAAATTTTTCCCGTATTTTTGGTATTTTTTGTAAAATACCTATGATTTCAAATACAATAAAAATTAAATAATAAAAATACTTCTGAACACCAAAAAGTTTTCGCCTTTATTTACGATATAACCTAATGCGGCCCTGTTTGAATGTTTATGTATTTGCATTAACTTCATTGTATTTGTAAAATACTTCATTTCTGTTCAACTTCACCGCTTCCTTATCTCTTAGTTCTTTGGTTTTTAATCATTAATCAGTTGTCATTACCAAATGTCAGTATGACAATTTTAATACGAGCTGAATAGGGCTGGATAGTGATGTATAACTTTTCATTTTGTATAAGATTTTGTTGAAATCTCGAGATTTTGAAATCTTAAACTTGTATGAAAATCTCACTAGATTTCAATGTAGATTTAACGAAATCTCACAAAATCTCAAGATTTCGAGGAGATGGAAACGTGGTATAAGATAAAATAAGCCTTTAATTGCCACAAAAAAACCAACGTTATGCAGTCGATCATCTGGCAGCGTTGAGCTTTTATGTATTATTGCATGCTCGCCAATGTGAAGAAAAGAGATAGCAATAGGTGCTACAGTAGGTTCTTAAATTTAGTTGTCAAATTTTATTTCACACAGTTAGGTCAGCTGTTATGCTAAATGTTTGCAGGGCTGAAAATTTCCATTGAATGAAAAGTCATTTCCTAAATTTTAGTCTAATTCGCACACAGCCTTAATGTTATTAACTGCAAACATAAAAAAAAAATGTTGAAAACATTTAAGTGCAGTAACTTCAGCAGCTGCAGATGCATATGGACGAAATGAAAGAAGTTTTAAATTAAAATTAAAACACCACGACTGGAAAACGTTAAACACATATCACAGATAATTTTTTAACAACTTTCATTATTAGTATTGTTTATTTAACGCACATATTTTGTAGAATTTATTTTATTTCACATTCGTTTCACTTTTGTTGCACGAACAATTGTTTTTGACAGATGCTGGTTTCCTTGTAGCTGAGAAAATCAATACTTATCAATGCTTCCTAGGGCCCTACTCTGTATTGCGATGCGAAAAAAATCGCAAAATAGCGTAATCGGTACTTCTTAATACGATAACCACGTGCGATTTGCTATTTGAATTCGTATCGCGTTTCATTTTCGCAACGCATTGATTTACGCATCGCAATACGGATACAGGGGCCCTGTATAATTAGGCCTGTTTCCGTACTCACACTGTGTAACTTGTGGGATACTATTTTCTGCTTCCGTACTTTCTGTGCTTAAAATGGGAGAAGAACAAGCATAAAATAACTCTCTCGAGCATGGTATAATAATACAAGGTAGCATTGACAACTGCTTATTTTCTCTTCTACAAGAAAACATCTCCTGTCAAAAACAGCTTTTTGTGGAAATACTTCTGCAGCTGCTGTGGTTGTTGTTTTTTTTCACTTCAACTTTTTCAACATTGCTTGTGTTTTCAATGGCGGATTGTGAGCGCTCTCTTTTTGAGAATATTTTTTGACAGAAGATGTTTTCCCAAGCAACTGTCAATGCTACCTTGTATTATTATACCATGCTCTCGAGCACACAAAGTGCACAGAGAGTGCCATGGTGTAATAATAATAAGGTGTTAGTGAATTTGCCACTTCTCTCTCAAAATTATAAATTTTTTCGCCCCGCTCCTGTCAAAAACAGCTGATGGTGGATTGGAATGAAAATAAATCAGCTAACGTGCAGTCGGTCGAAGCTCAATGCCATGTCCACTTCTTTTGATGGCTATTATCAGTTGAGGTATTGAACATTCTTTTATGGCATTCGATATTTTCTTGAAGCAGTCGATGTGAATGCAAGACAATTTGCATGCTGGCCAAAGATTCATGTCGGTGGCACCTTCCAGCCAAAGATAACAAGATGGGAAACTTCTGTCGGGAATCTGAAATTGTAAAAATTAAACACACATACGAGAGAAACCATTTCACCACAAATAGTGAGGTGAATATGTCAGTTTCAGGTTATGTTCCTTAACCCTTCCAACACGTTTGTTATTGATTAGCTTTATAACGAAAACAAAAATATCTAAAGTTCTCTAAATATTCTTATATATGCTAAAAATATTTATTTTTGTGCTTTAGCTTCATGTTCAATAAGATTTTATACATAAAAAACCATATTATTCCTTACGAAAAGCAAAAAATTTGTGCATGTATCATAAAGGTTAATAATATCAGCTGGGTGAATTTATGAATTAAATGTAGTTTTTCCCATGATACAATAAGAAGGTAGGGTAAGGAGCTTTGACAAGACCTGCTGATAATTTCAAATCCCCAACTCACACCGTGATTGGCAATCAAACAATCTAATCGTTTTGTTGTTGCTTTCAATGTGAAACTATCAAAAACTCTGAGAGCCGGAGCGGATGAACACAGATTGCAGTAATCTAAATTTGTTCATTTTGAGATTGCTGTACATGTCGGCAATCAGCAATCTGAATAGTGTTGCTAGGTTACGAAATAAAATTTTCAAAGAAATGCAAAATTATGATTGGCGTGTCATGTGAGCTACCAACAATCAGCATGTGAAAAAGAGTAAGAAAAGTTCATTGATTGCCAATCAAGCAATCCCGTGTGAGTTGGCCAAATCTAAATTTGTTCATTTTGAGATTGCTCTACATGTCGGCAATCAGCAATCTGAATAGTGTTGCTAAGTTACGAAATAAAATTTTCAAAGAAATGCAAAATTATGATTGGCGAGTCATGTGGGCTACCAACAATCAGCAAGTGAAAGAGAGTAAGAAAAGTTCATTGATTGCCAATCAAGCAATCCCGTGTGAGTTGGCCAAATCTAAATTTGTTCATTTTGAGATTGCTCTACATGTCGGCAATCAGCAATCTGAATAGTGTTGCTAAGTTACGAAATAAAATTTTCAAAGAAATGCAAAATTATGATTGGCGAGTCATGTGGGCTACCAACAATCAGCAAGTGAAAGAGAGTAAGAAAAGTTCATTGATTGCCATGGTATAATAATACAAGGTAGCATTGACAGTTGCTTGGGAAAACATCTCCTGTCAAAAAATATACTCAAAAAGAGAGCGTTCACAGTCCGGCTTGAAAACACAAACAATGTACAAAACATTGAAGTGAAAAAAACAACAACCACAGCAGCTGCAGATGCATTTACACAAAAAGCTGTTTTTGACAGGAGATGTTTTCTTGTAGAAGAGAAAATAAGCAGTTGTCAATGCTACCTTGTATTATTATACCATGATTTATTGCCAATCAAGCAATCCTGTGTGAGTTGGCCACAACTCACACGGTGATTGCCAATCAAACAATCTAATCGTTTTGTTGTTGCTTTCAATGTGAAACTGTAAAAAACTCTGACCGAGCGTTTCCACCGCCCGAACGAACGAAGAAATCATCGCGAACAAATCGTCGCGATGAATTCTTCGTTCGGTTCAACTGTTTCCACCGCACGAACACAAGTTGCGAACATTGGTAAGTCGCCATCTTGTTCGTTCGTGCAGTGGAAACACTTATAGCGCATTCTTTTCTGAAAAAAAATTCTGCATTTTTTCTGCCCTCTTCAAGAACTCTGCATTTTTTCTGTTCTTTTCTAAAAAAAAATGTTGACCTCAAAATAAAACGTGTTCTTTTCTCGAAAATGTTGACCGCAAAAGTATAACAAATGCAGAATTTTCTGACCTGTAAAATTCGACGGTTCTGTATTCTGCCCTCTAGTAATACCAACATTAAAACAAAGTAAAATAATTTTGACAACTCATACTTTGTGCTAAGAAAATTGTGATAAGCAAAGATTTCTAATTTTGAAAAATGTCTGAAATTGATTCCAATATGTTTTTGGTTAAAGTGGTTAGTTTTATAAAAAATGAATTGCTTGATTCGTCATCTTCATCACCGGAAGGCGAATAAAATAATAAATAAATAATCAATAATAAATTAGTCAGAAATCAAAACAACAGTGCAGCCAATATTAAAAAAAAAAAAAAATGTTGCATTTTTTCTGTTCTTTTCTCAGCTCAAAAGAGGTCAACATTCTGTAAATTCAGGTCAGAATCTAAAAAATTCTACATTCTGTAAGGGCAGAATTTTTTTTGAGAAAAGAATGCGCTATTAAATTCAATGCTTGCGAGCATCAGCGTTGATCAATATTTGTTTATGCAAACGTACTAAATTTGATTAATTTTTACTACTTTTATGCCTTTTAATTTAGGTTTTATGTAAGTATTTATGTAAAGAATTTATTATATAAAGAATATTATATAAATAATTTGCTTAAATAAAGTGCTAATAAAATAACAAAGTATAACAAAGTTCTTTTGCGTTAAATTTTCAATATATTTTTTTTCTTTTTTGTTTTTCCTACGTTATAAACTACAATTTCAACAAATCTACTACCTATGCGCAAATAAGCACTGGATTCGCCCAAAAAGATCGAGCGTCGGCCGATCAGAGCGAACGAAGAAATCTTCGTTCGTTTGTGCTGGAAAAGTGTTTACACTGCACGAATAGCGCTCGCGAGCATTTTGCAAAAAACCAATGTTCCGAACCTTGGTTCGGACCAAAGTGTTTACACTGCTAAATGCTACGAAGAAATCTTCGTTCGTTCGGGCAGTGGAAACGCTCGGTGAGAGTCAGAGCGGATGAACACAGATTACAGCAATCTAAATTTGTTCAATTTCAGATTGCTGTTGGCAAGCCTGGACTATAAGTGTCCTGCCGGGAAAAAATTTGTTCCGTATTTTTGGCATTTTTTGTAAAATATCTATGATTTCAAATACAATAAAAATGAAATAATAAAAATACGTCTGAATGTATGCAGCAAAAAAATGCTACTACTTGTTTCAGTCAGTTTTTAATGCGACATTGAACGCGTTTTATAAACGTAAGCTCTCTGAAATGTACTTAACCCTGTACTAAGATACGGTTTCTATAAAACGCTTTACTACACGCAAGATATCACCAAGTAAAAGCTCCATTCTGAGATTCAGTTTCCTTCTACTTCTAAAGCTATTCCATCTTAAAAATTTAGCTTGTATGAGCGGAGCCTCTTAAAATGCCGTCCCAGTTTTCTAGTAGAAGGACATCAATCAATAGTAATTCCATACTTAATTTCGTTGTTATGCGACATTTAGTTCCACAGCTATTTGACATCAAAAATTTGAAATGTATGTTCCGTGCTACGTCCATTGTCCAATAATCATTATTTCTTCATTGTTCTACATGTTAACTTAGGAGAGATACTATAAGGCCAAAAGTAATAATGCCAAATTTTGGCTTTCACTTGAAAAACTACAAAAAATAATCAGCGGTATGGTTATAAAGCCAAAAATGACTTTCTGCAAATGAAACATTGTTTTTGATTTTTCATCATTACAATAATGTTATAAAGGCAATATGGCCTTAGAACCTTTGGCCTTACAGCATCCCACCGTGAACTTACCATTATTCATGCTGGCGTTTTCTTTGTAGTTCTTCTGGAAAAATTGAATGCATCTTTAGATGCGCACGAAGTGAACTCGTAGATCCATGCGACTGCAATACTCGATCGCATTCATTGCAAATCGCTGATCGAGCATCAGAACTTTTAGTATAATAGCTCCACACCCATAATCTCATGTTTTTTTCTTATATCGAAGTGTATCACACGCACAAAAAATTTATGAAATATTTTTGAGTAAAAACTTCGAAGCTTCGAATTTTTTTACTGCCTATTATGTTGAACGAATAGTCAAGCTTCGAAGCTTCGTAAATCCGAATTTTTTTCCTCTTCGAAGTTTTGAAACGACAAAAACTTCGAATAAAAGTCATAGCCCTAATGTGTACTAAGGCATGTTTCATAAATTAAGGTAGCGAGAGTGTAAGAGTTTTTTGACAGTTCGATCGCACGTCTGCCTGAATAAATTTTGAGTTGATTTATAAACACTAAATATCTAATAAAAAGCGATTTTTATTGCTATATTTTACAAAATTATCAAAGTTAATAATATAAACAATTGATTAAAAATGCGTTGTGTAGTGAGAAATTTTGCAAGCAGCCAGATATTGAAGAAAAAGGCGATTTCCTTTCACAAGTAAGTATACCGACACCAGTTGGTTTTTTTAACAAAATAACGTTATTAATATCTAATTGTGTTAAAAGAAGTTGTTACAAATGAAACTTTAAATATTTCCAATTGGATTAAATTAAATTAAATTAAAATTAGGGCTCGTTGTTTTGCGCCAATTTTACTGAGAGCGAACTGTCAAAATACAAATACCGCTTCAGGGACGCATTCAATTGACACAGTTGCACATATTTTTAGGGCGCTATTTTTTTAGTGAATCAGTTTTAATACCTCTGATATATTTCAGATTTCAACGTATACTTGACTTAAAATCCCTTTGGGTTCGAACACTGGGATTAGAAAATGATGCTGTTAATGCCAGATCAGTGGTTTGCTCAAATCATTTCTTTGAAAATGATTATATTGGTTTTTCAAAGTCGAGCAGAAATTTATTTCCGTCAGCGGTACCGCATATTGATGCTCGCAATGATGAAACGTAAGTATTTTTTCATTATATATAAATAAATGAATGCACATTAGTGATATTGATTTGCTGCCTAGCTGCAATTGCGATTTTATAGAAGAGGCAAATAATGACAAAGAAAATGTACGAATTATTGAAAATATTCGAATTGCGCCACCCAGGGTTCAAGAAGGGCAAATAATTAAAAAAATTTCTCTCAAGAGAGCTATGGAGTCAGGCGATGATTTATCTTCGACACCAAGAAAAAAGATGGCCAAGGGAAAACTCCAAACATTAAGGAGAACACTTTTGGAAAAGAACCGAAAAATAAAAACATTAAACCAAAAAGTTCGGCAAAAATCAAAAAGAATTGCCTCTCTTAAAGAGATTATTTCAGAAATAAAGAAAAAAAAAACCTTATAAATGAGGAGACTTTTGAGATTCTCAACAATCTTGGTGACATGAACGCGGATCTCTTTACAAGAAAGCTGAGGAAAGTAAGGGGCATGCCGAACGCAAGGATGTACCAGCCAGCTTTGAGATCATTCGCGTTAAATTTAAATTTTTTGTCACCGAAGGCATATGATTTCGTTAGGCAAAATTTTGGAAACTGTCTACTGCACTCTCGTACGCTAGCCAAATGGTACGAGGGTATTGATTGCTGTCCAGGATTTACAACAGAATCTTTCGAAGCAATCAGTGCCGCAGTGGAAGAAGCACGAAGAATATCAGAGAAAATAATATTAAATTTAGTTTTTGATGAAATGGCGATTCGAAGGTAAGGATCTTAAAAAAAATGTTTGTTATCTTTTTAAAATTAGAAAATTGCATTATCAGACACATAGATTGGAGCAGTTAAGGGACTATTGGATACACTTTCATTGGAGATGGTGACTGCAGCAGCACAGAAGCAACCCAAATATTGGTTTTCATGGTTGTGTGCGTAAACCGGAGTTGGAAAATCCCTGTAGGGTATTTCCCCATCACGTCTCTTGACGCAAGTCAAAAGGTAAATTTGGTTATCCATTGCTTAGAGCATATTTTAGCAACAGGAGCTGAGGGTGACGGCTGAGGGCTTCAGTGGGGGCAACTTTCGATGGGGCTGCAGTAAACTTTACTGCAGCTAGACTTTTAGGATGTGATATTTCAGATATAAGTGCAGAAAGTGTTTTTCAGTTAGATTCTTTACCTTGTAGATTTTGTGTTCTACCGGACCCTTGTCACATGGTGAAATTAATTAGGATTTTTTTTGCGGAAATAGGAGAGTTTGAGGATTCCGATAACAATATCATTAAATGGCAGTATCTTTAGAAGCTGGTAGATTTACAAAAAAGAGAAGAATTGCATTTAGGGAATAAGCTGAAAAGGGCTCATATCTATTTTTCTGATCAGAAGATGAAAGTTAGGCTTGCAGATGCATTACATTTTTGTAGGGAAATACTGCTTTTACAAGAATTTCAAGGTTGTGAAGGTACGGTAAAATTCATTAGGAATATTAATAACGTTTTCGACATTTTGAATACTAGAAGCATGCATAAATTTGGGTTTGAAAAAGCTCTTTGTAATGCGAATATTGATAGTTTATTGTCATTTGAAAATAATTTTGTTTCATATTTAAGTCAACTTCGTTTGCTTAATGGGCAGTTAGTAGTATGTAGTCGCAGAAAGACTGGGTTTATAGGTATTATAGCATGTATTAAAAATATAAAAGTAATTTATGAAAGATTTAAAACTAGCAAAATGTTACATTTTGTACCTTTTTACAAGTTAAATCAGGATAATTTAGAATTATTTTTTAGTTCAATTCGTTCTCATTTAGGCCACAACGATAATCCTTCTGTTAAGCAGTTTGGATAAGCAGCTGCTTATAAGAAATTGATTTTAAGAAGTAAAATTAGAGAGGGTGGCATAGGCAATTGTGTACCACAAGAAAATGTAGAAATTTTAAATGTTAGTTCTTCAAATTTAATTAAATTTAAAAATTTAGAGTCTGTAGAGTCAGGTCAAGAAGCATGATGATTGTCATAATGAATTTTTTTTTAACGATCACAATTATTTATCAGACCCTAGCATTTTAACTGAATATACCTATCATGTAGTTAAGTATATAGCAGGGTTTGTTGCGTTCAAGTTGCAGTCAATTTTAAAATGCAATAAATGCAAAATAGATTTAGAGTGTGAATTAAATCAGCAATCTTTAATTAGTTTTAAATCGCGGGAATATTTGAAAATTCCATCAATATCAGTAGAAGATGTATATATTATTGCTGAAAAAGAACTTCGGATACAAACAAAGCTATTAGATAAAAATAAATATATTTTGCATTCTATATATTACAATAGAATTTTTAAAAATACACAGCAATCCCTACTTGGAAAAACCATTTTTGAAGGTCGTATTAAGAATTCAGACCATTATAATATTGTACTTAAAAAATTAATTGAAATATTTTTAAAAAATCGTTATTTTTATATTACAAAAAAAAAAAAAACAAATGATAAGCCAACTATTCGCCAAAAACTCTATAAAACTATACATTTCAAAGGAGTGTGAAAAAAATTTTTTTCGTTTATTTTTGCATGCGTTTTATATGAGTATTAGTATAAAAGCCCTCCCTATGACGGGTTATAACCATGTAGAGTAATAAATAAATAAAAATATTAACTTATTTGCATGTTATTCGAAAATGATTTCTTTGAATATTTTTTCTAATGATTTTTCTTATTTAGGGGTGATATATGCCTACAGGGGAACCGAACACCCACAAAAAAAATCGGTAACGCACCAAATTGTATACCTCAAGGGTGGTGTGGAAATACAATACAATTTTTTAATATACACTCATCGCAAAAAAAAAACCCACGCAGTACATATCACTTATCTCCTGAAAGATGATCTCGATTGCAAGTAAAATATATTTTTGGGATAGCCAAGTAACTTTATTCATTTCATTTTTATAGCTTTATTTAAGTAATTAACGTAATATTAAATTAGAATAATCTTAAAATTCTGAAAAGTGTGTATTTGATGGAAAACTTCTTTAAGAACAAAATTATTTTTGGGAAATTAAATCAAAATATATGTATGTTTTATATATTCCATTCTATGTTTTATACTTGTTTTTAAAAGTGGAGCAAATAATATTCTAAAAAAAAATTGTTACATATCATTAACACCGTTAATATTTCGTTGGACCGCCCCGTTTTTTGATGACCTCGTTGATTCGTTTGGGCATGGATTCAAATAAGCGTTTGAGGTAATTTTCATCAATTTCGTTATACCATACGTCTCTTATAACTTGTGCCTTATCATTGAAGCTTGTTGGCCGCTTTTCTCGAATCTTTTTTCCCATATAATGCCAGCAGTTCTCAACGAGATTGAGATCTGGGCTGTTACCCGGCCACGAAAGAGACTCAATGCCCAAAAACTTCTTTTGTTGTATTACCTGAAAGTGTTCATAATAAATCAAATACTGAAATTTTTGTTGACATTTCAGTGTATTCTTTACCGTTTTGGCTCTATGGCAAGGCGCCGAGTCATCCTGAAAGACTTGGAAGGAACACTTTGGGTATGTTCCGATAGTTGCTCAATTGTCGGAATAACACCATTTTTTAAAATCTCTATATATTGTGCACCATTTACGGTTCACTGCAGAATAATTAAACGCCCAACACCGAACTTGGTTATGGACCTCTACACTATTAAATAGGGTGAATGTTTAAAGGTGGGCAAAACACAATCATTCGAAAATCGTTCCCCTTTTCTACGACAAACTGTAGCATTTCCGTCGGGTCCAAATAAATTAAATTTGGATTCGTCGGAAAATATAACATTTCTCCATTGCGAGTATGACCACGTTTTGTATGTTTTTGCCCACTGTAGGCGCTGTTTCCTCATTCTTGAATTCAATAACGGCTTTTTAGCAGGGCGACGTGCTCTTAATCCCATGTTATTCAAAATATTTTGCATGGTACGGTCACTAATTTTTATTCCAGTTGCTTCGTGAAATGTTGCATTTATGCTTCCAGCATGTTGGAATCGATCAACGACACATATTCTTTTAATTTGACGTTCGTGACTTTTTGTAACCTTTTTCGGGCGCCCACTGCCCTTTTTGTGATCTAATGTCTTAAATATCGAATAATTTTTAATAACATTACGTACACTTCAATCACTTATTCCCATTCGTCGTGAAATTTGCCGTTTAGACACGTTATTTTTAAACAAAGCAGTGATTTCAGCTTTGTTTTCAATAGACAAAGTCATCGTAAATTATACTCACTAAAATAACGTGATTAAAACTGCCGATAGGAACACGTGTCGAGTTAAAATTTTTGACGAACAACTGTAAAATAGTGTGTGCATTAAAAAACGAAAATAGAGTTGCCATATCACAATTTTGGAAGAAATGATTTCAGTTCATAAACGAAATATTACAAAATTTTGCAGTGCATGGATTTTTTTTTCGACGAGTGTATTAGGTCATTTTTTATGAAACGTTTTATTAATAACATATAACTCTAAACACCTATTTTATATGTAATTCTAACCAGAAACAATTTTCGCCTTCTCTTTCGATGCAACCGAGTACGGCCCTGTGTGGATGTTTATGTGTTTGTGTCAACTAACACGAATAAGAAAAATACCTCACTTTTGTGCTATAACATCACTTCCTTATATCTTAGTTCTTTGGTATTATTATACCATGAGTGTAGTCACGCAATAAATAATATCCTAAAATAAACGAATGAAATGATGGTGGCCGTGGCGCGGTGGGTAGAATATGGAACTTATATGACAGAAGACCGCGGTTCAAATATCGCATGAAGATTTTAAATTGTGTTTAATTAATAGCTTCAAAAGTGATTAAAAATAGAAAAATTAACAAATAACCTCCTTTCTAAAGAAAAGCAAGTTTTCCTTGCTAGAGTAAAAAATAACAGCGTTATTATTTCTGGGGCTTTGTGCTTTTATTTTCTTTAAATGTTTTACTTTAATTTATCTTTTGTAAATACTACCCATTAATAAAAATAGAAAAAAATACTTCTTAACAAAATTACAAGAAAAAGATTTGGCTTTATTTGGTGAAGGGTTTGAACCCGCGCATGTTTGCGTTAAAGGCCAGCGCTCTAACCACTACACTATGGTGGAAAGTTGAGTGTGAAACAGCTGAGTGTGTTATTAAATTCTTTACGGAATTTGTTGTTAGTGTGAGCAGAGCAGCTGTAGCTTTTTGCAATGGTTAAAACATATGTGGCAGACAGAGATGCCAGATCACACGGATAGACAAAAAGGCGTTAGGTTTTTCCTAACGCTAGAACAAACCTAACGTAACTTGTATGGAGAGTTTTATATGAACCTAACGTCTTTGGCATATTTAACAGTTAGGTGTCTGGCTGGGACCACTTCCTTATATCTTAGTTCTTTGCCATGGTATAATAATACAAGGTAGCATTGACAGTTCCTTGGGAAAACATCTCCTGTCAAAAAATATACTCAAAAAGAGAGCGCTCACAATCCACCATTGAAAACACAGGCAATGTTGAAAACGTTGAAGTGAAAAAAACAACAACCTCAGCAGCTGCAGATGCATTTTCACAAGCAGCTGTTTTTGACAGGAAATGTTTTCTTGTAGAAGAGAAAATAGACAGTTGTCAATGCTACCTTGTATTATTGTACCATGGTTCTATGCAAAATACAGAAAACTTCCCTAATGTTTGATATGGCAGTGCCACGTTTGACAACTGCTTGTGTATAATGGCAAATCCCCAACTCACACGGTGATTGGCAATCAAACAATCTAATCGTTTTGTTATTGCTTTCAATGTGAAACTATCAAAAGCTCTGAGAGCCGGAGCGGATGAACACAGATTGCAGCAATGGCCCATATTACACGGTGCTCGTTTGCTCGGCGTGCACATCATTTTGTTGTTGTTTCCAATGTAAAACTGTCAAAAATCAGTGAGAGTGTGAGAGGATGAACACTTTGTAGACCGAGCAAAATATGTTCATTTTTGCTCGGTGTACATGGCAGCGAGCACCGTGCAACAGTGTTGCTGGGTGGTGAAATTAAAGAGTTGGGCGTTTTAGTAGCTAAAAAGTACATTTTGTTAAGAAAAGTGCTACTATTGTACTATAATAGTATGAAGAATATAGTTGTAGGAAACACTTGTTGGAATAAAGTGCAGGAGAAAAAGCGAGGAACTGAATGAAATGTCAAAACTAGCTCGGCGAGCATATTTCTGTCATGTAACCTACCAACGTGCAAATTGAGAAAAGAGAATAAAAGTGTTCATTGCACGCCGAGCAAACGAGCACCGTGTAATATGGGCCAATCTAAATTTGTTCATTTTGAGATTGGCTATGTTCACACGTCAGTCAAATGACTGAAGTTCATCTCGATTTTTTACTCTCTTTTACTTTCTCTGAAAATTTTGACTGACGCCTGCTCACACACGATATTTTGATTGATGCTCTGACGACGCCATTTGTTACTTTTCTGCTACCTAATATTTTGTGAAATCGTATCGTGCTGTAAACAGAAAGTAAACACAACACAATTAACAAAACCCGATTTTAAATTTTTTAATAGAAAAGTTGTGTTGCATTTCATTTTGTTCGCAAGGGTTACAGATAACATCCTTTTCTCTTCAAAAAACTACATTTGTTACCAAAAAACTACTAATTAACTACTTTTCTTGACATAATTTCCTACTAAACAACAAACAATTAAAATAATGCAACCATTTGACTGATTGATGCAGGTCTAGAGCTCAATCAAAATTTTGACTGACGAGAGAAGAACTTGGAGTTCATTTTCGCTCTGAGATAAAGTTCATTTTTTTTTTACATAGGAAAGCAACAACAAATTTTGACTGATTCAATCATTTGACTGACGTGTGAACATAGGCATTGCTGTACATGTCGGCAATCAGCAATCTGAATAGTGTTGCTAGGTTACGAAAAAAAAATTTCAAGGAAATGGCAAATTTTGATTGGCGTGTCGTGTGAGCTACCAACAATCTGAATGGCTATGTTCACACGTCAATCAAATGACTGAAGTTCATCACGATTTTTTACTCTCTCTGAAAATTTTGACTGACGCCTGCTCACACACGATCTTTTGATTGATGCTCTGACGACGCCATTTGTTACTTTTCTGCTACCTACTATTTTGTGAAATCGTAACGTGCTGTAAACAGAAAGTAAACATAACACAATAAACAAAACCCGATTTTAAATTTTTTAATAGAAAAGTTGTGTTGCATTTCATTTTGTTCGCAAGGGTTACAGATTACATCCTTTTCTCTTCAAAAAACTACATTTGTTACTAAAACAACTACTAATACACTACTTTACTTGACATAATTTCCTACTAAACAACAAACAATTAAAATAATGCAACCATTTGACTGATTGATCCAGGTCTAGAGCTCAATCAAAATTTTGACTGACGAGAGAAGAATTTGGAGTTCATTTTCGCTCTGAGATAAGGTTCATTTTTTTTACATAGGAAAGCAACAACAAATTTTGACTGATTCAATCATTTGACTGACGTGTGAACATAGGCAATGCGAAAGAGAGTAAGAAAAGTTCATCGATTGCCAATCAAGCAATCCCGTGTGAGTTAGGGATTGGCCATAAGAGATAAAGAAGCGGTGTTATTCCTCAAAAGTGAGATATTTTTCTCATTGGTGTTGGTTAACACACACATAGAAAAATGTACGCAGGACCGCATTCGGGTGCAGCAAATAAGAAGGCTCAAACTTTTGCAATATTAACTAGAATTGAATGGAATGAATTTATAAATAGGATGAATAATGATGTAAGTATACAATGTGAAGTCATCAGGTAACATTATGAAGATATGACATGAAACTTATGTGAGTGATAGATGTGAAAATCTAAACTTCACAAGTTGTGAAAATTTATTGTATTTCCACACCACCCTTGAGATATACAATTTGGTGCATCATGGATTTTTTTTTTGGGTGTACGGTTTATTTGTAGGCCTATTTCACACATAAAGAACAGAAATCATTAGTAAAATTATTAATAAACAATTCAGCTACTAAACCCCTCAAAATTAACAGTTTTGTGGAGCTTTTGTCTGATTGAAGACTTTTCAGTTATTTTTGTTCGTTATATAATATCGCCTTTTTAAAAAAATTTCAATTAATGATTTGACTACGATATAATGGCCGGAAGACTTTATATGACCTTCAAACATAGTTTCTCCAATAAGGGATTTCAGCGTATTTAACATTATTCTATTATATTTATATTTTTTCCAAAATAAATTTGTCTTTTGAATAAGACGAATTTTCGTATTCAAATAAATTTCGTTTGAATACGAAGTTCCTTTTCAGCAATCACGCAAGCAGCAAACTACTGATCTTGCATTTATAACATCATTTTCTAATCCCAGTGCTCGAATCCAAAGGGTTTTTGAATCAAGCATATCGTCGCCCGGGGATTCATGTGCTCCATACGCAATTTTGTAATAGTTATCCAAACAGCTTTTTATTTTTGTTTTTTGTAAATGAATACATTTTTTTATGATTTTTGTTAAATAAATTTTAGTACATATTTTTCTTTTGTGTTTCAATGAATATTAATTTGAATTTGTAAATCAATAAACTGCTGTTGACGAAAAACTTTAAATCTGTTTCATTTTTTCCTTATGCATCTTTGCTCTATGAGTATGAGTTCACATAAAAATAAGTTTGAAATGGCGTATAGAGCAAAGTGGATTTTTTACCGTTAGAAAATGTACTTTTGTGCGTGAGATTAAGGATTAGGAAATATGTTTTGTGGATAACCATTTTTATACAAACTTATGGTGAGACATTCAGGAAATCCTATCGTAGTCTTTTAAAAAAAAATCGCTTCAAACTTTAATTTCCATATACTCAAAATGTGTTTTTTGCACATACAGCACATGAATCCCCGGACGGCAATATATGAAAATCTGAAAGATTGAAATTGAATCACTGAAAACAAGAGCGCCCTAAAAATATGTGCGATTGTGTAAATTGAATGCGCCTCTGAAGCGGTATTTGTATTTTGACAGTTCGATCACACTAAATCGGTGCAAGACAACGGGCTCTAATTTTAATTTTTTCGCAAAATTCCAATTGCAAATATTAAAACTTTCACTTGTTACAACTTCTTTAAACTAAGTAATGTTGTTTTGTATATAAAATTCGACTGATGCCGGTATATTTACTTGTGAAAGCCTATTGCCTTGTTCTTCAATTTATGGCTGTTTGCACAACTTTTCACTTTTCAATGCATTTTTAGTCAACTGTTTATGTTATTAACGTTAATAATTTTGTAAAATTTAGCAATAAAAATCGCTTTTTATTAAATAAAAGGTATTTATAATTCGACTCCAATTTTTTTTAGACACGAGAGATCGAACTGTCAAAAAACTTTTGCCTCAGTACACACACACTGTATGTGAGGAGAACACCATTTCCTTATATTTTATTTCTTTGGGTAGGGCCGAGTCGCTCAGTGCCCTCACGCGTCAACGAAGAGTGGATAGTGAAAAGGTTGGGTAGTTGTCAAAAGGACGAAGTTGGTGGAAATGTCAAATGAAAAATAAATATCATGTTTTCAATTTCTAAGTAGTGCGGACTTGTAAAAACATTGTAAATAAATCTATAAAATGCCGCGGAAGTGTTAAATTTGAAAAAAAGCTTGTAAAAAGTTCAACCTAAAATCCACTGCGAAACATGAACATAAAGAAACTCGATATGAACAGCTGATTTTGCCCCCAACTAGCCCCCTTTTTCGCTGCTTTCCACTTCATTCTTCTCCGAGTCGGCCCTACCTTATAATTCTACCATGCTTATATCTCAGTTCTTTGACCGCAACATGATTCGAATTTCCATTTTTGACAATGCGTTCGGATGTGAAGTTGGCTGCATAAAAAAAAATATGAGAGCAAAGAGCAATTAGCTGTTGTTGTGTCATATGTTTTCGATTGTTTCTGCAGCGCCCTTGTTTAGGTTAAGCTTAAAATAAAATTGCGTGCCTCTTGAGAACGCACCGCAACGCGCACTTGTTTAGGGTGCACTGTTAGCCGTTTGGAGTGGGCATAAAACTAGTAGGTCCAGTTCTCGATCAATTGTGTACAAATATTTAATAACACACACAACACACAATTTGATCATAAGAAGTTCGGTCAAGTCCTTTCAAGGGATGAAATGGCCAGTTTATTATTATATTATATTATAACATGAATTCATAATAAAAATCCTGCAGCAGAAAATATATCTCATAGGAAAATTGAATTACTTAAATGACCAAATAACTTATAAGCAAATCTTTAAAAAATATAAAAAGCAATACTTATTTTAAAATATATAAATAAAAAATCGTTTTATTATTTCATATAAATTGCATATTGAAGAGCTCCAAAACAAAGTCAAGAAAATGTCAGAGACTTTTAAATTGAGTATTTTGGTGTATTGAGCCTATAATAGCTCAATTAACGTATGCTTTGACGTAAAAAGGTTTGTTTTGCTTTGCTTGTGACTGTAGTCAATTTTTTTGCTGTATGAGGATCAAAAGCAAAGCAGTTCCATAGTCTAAGCGTCTCATCAGCTCCAGCACTGATAACTGTGCTGCCATCGGGAGACATTGCCATCTGTAAGATTCTCGAAGTGTGTCCTGTAAGTTCGGCCTGTTTTGCCATTGATGGATATTTCCAAATTGTTAGTTGATTGTTTGCGAAACCATGTGCCGAAATAATTTCCTTATAGTTTCGTGACCAAAGAAGCGAGCAAACTTGAGATTTCGAGTCAACAGAGTTAAGCAAAGAGCCGTTGTTAATATTCCAGAATTTTATGCAACGGTCTGCAGTTCCTCCCCCAGTAGCAAGAATGTTTGTCATCCATGGACACCAAGCAAGTGCACGCACAGCTGCTTGGTGTTGATTTAATACAAACAGTGGATCATTAGAGGTACCCACATTTCCATTAGAGGATGTAGCCCAAACATTTACAAGGTTATCATTTCCACCGCTGGCTAAATATTTAAAATCTGTTGACCATTTAAGTCCGCACACCTCTTGAGTATGTCCCGTTAGGTTGGCTACTTTGTGCTCACGCGCACGTACATCATGATGTATGATTGATCCGTCCCTGCTGCCTGATGACACCAAAAATGAATTCCACGCTAATGCCCCAACACGTGCCGTGTGACCTTCCATGACACGCAGGCGCTTCATTTTAGAACAATCCCAAAGTTCGACTGCACCAGCATTATTACCAATTGCAAGAATTTGACCTTCTTGTATCCATGAGAGTGCGCATGCATGATCACCTTCCTCGTATTCCACTAGTTGTTCAATGTTGCCCGTGCCTGCGTTCCAGAGGTAAACGGCATTACCTAATGCCACGGTCACAATATTGTCGGCACTCCAGTCCATTAGGTTAAGATCTATTTAAAAAAAAATTTATTCAATTCATTATAATTGTTAATTATAAGCATTAAAATAGTAAAAGCACCCTTTTTAAAAAAATCATGTTCTCTTCATGTTAACCGTCTCGATACTTCTATTATACTATTATACTATTATATAAAATACTATTATATATAATAGTATAATAGTATACTATTATACTATTATACTATTATATAAAAGGCTTATCACGTTTCTTCGTGTGAACAACCCCAATTGCTTAAGAACAACCCCAATGTAAATTGTAAAATAGACAGAATTTATTTTTTTTTTATGAAATCTACAATAGAAAAATGCTTAAAATAAATAAATATGTAAATATAAGTATATAGCATTCGCACATTTATTTAACCCAAGCGCAAATCAGTTTAACCCAAGCGCAAATCAGTTTAACCCAAACGCAAATCAGTTTAACCGAAACGCAAATTAAATTAACCCAAACTCAAATCAGTTTAACCGAAACGCAAATTAAATTAACCCAGACGCAAATCAGTTTAACCTGAACGCAAATTAATTTAAACTAAAAGCAAATAAGTTTAACCTAAGTGCAAATTAAATTAACCTAAGTGCAAATCAAATTAACCAAAACGCAAATAAAATGTATTTAAATAAAATATCCGAAGACGAAATAGTTAAAGAACTCAGTTCCCAAGGAGTAACATCCGTTTACAAATTTCAAAAAAATGTCGATGGTAAACTTCAGCCGAGCGGTGTAGTTCTGATCTCCTTCGACTTGTACCAACTGCCTCAAAAAATTGACATTTCTTGGCACCACTCACTAACCACTCAAACCAGCACTCTTAGCAAGGACCAAAACCAAATTCCCAGCAATGCTTTTAGTTTCAATTACGATAATAATAAAAACAGCAACAAAAACAATAATAACATTAACACAAACAACAGTCACTATGCATTCATACCAGAATCCCCTCAACATTCTTTACCACAATATCTTACTCAATTTAACAATAATAATACATCATTAAACAACAATACTTTAATACAATTACCCTCGCCCCTATCTAAAGAATTAAATAAAACCCCATCGATAACATCATATGCTTTGAGCGAAATAAA